>JAITYX010000005.1:7703333-9049166 GCA_021018815.1 Talinum fruticosum | reverse complement strand
TTATAATTAATTAATTTTTTTACTGAAACAAACATAGAAACATGCTCGATAAACTTAAAAATTTTTTACTTCTAAAAATACTATATACCACAAAAAGAATATCTCGATAAAGATGAATCTTTTTAAGATGTATTTGTGTAGATAGTCTAATCCTGTTGCATGTTGTCCAAATTGGGAAGCTCATACCCTCTCATAAAGCTTTTGATTCCTTTCACCAACTTAGGCAGACTTTAAGATATATATGGATTAAATTTCGATCCAAAACATGCATTTTTCTTCTGGTGCATTGATTTCCTTTTATTTACCGAGCCTGCTTCTAACATTAGGTCGTTTTACTTTGACAAAGGTATGGGATTAGTTTAAATGGTTGGGCATAACCCAATCAAAAATGAAGACCAAAGTCGTACTCATGATTTGAATTTAATTATTAAATTTGTTCATGACTTTAATTTCATTAGTAATTTGCCGTTTGGTTTGTGAAAATGTGATTTTGTGGCAGTAAACCTCTTTCACTACAGATTTTGACTATGTTTAATTATTCTAGTGCATGCTAAAGTCCCCAATTTTGGACTTTATCTCATTTTTTTCTCAATTTTTTTCCAGGTTGTGACGTGAGATGACATGCTCATTGAATTGTACGTGGAGTGATGCTTTGTTCTTCCATTTGTTGTAACTTCAAAGTAGAGGTTGAATTGTGGGATTTTAGGAATAAATTAAGAAGATACATCAAATTAACTAATTACGTACAAGTTTGAGGGTACGTACTTGATTAGTTAGCAAAATGTTGGATACTTGAATTACATTGCTTCGCCTGTAATTGTGGAGGAATTTCTTGCTTCCTTTATTTTTGAACTATTTTAAATCTTGTATTTCGTCCTTTGTTTGTTAATCAAGAGTATTTTAATTAATAACTTACACTTTGTATAATAAAAGTATAAGCAAAGTTATTTTAAGACCAATAATACTTAACTGTGTGTTATATGTTATGAAGTTATATGTTATGAAGCAATTTAGACTTGGTGTCCATTCAAATTAACAATTAGAGAGAAGAAGTATAGAAGTTTCCTTGAAACAAACAACTATAGATTCAAAGACTCGATCTTGGGCGCTTTTGGAAGGACTAAAGATGGCGATGTCCTGCCATAATTCAAAATTGATCGTTCACATGGACTCGCTTGGAGTAATCAACAGGCTTGTCCATGTGTAACCAAGTGTAATTAATTTTTTAATATCTTAGCATATGTGTAGTTAATTTTTTAGACCTCATCTTTTTTACCTAATTTTGCAGTATCCTCATTGTTTAAATTTGTATAAAGTAAGGATCACTATTTGGTAAGTGAATGCTTGACAACCGATTAGACGATTATACCCTTCGTAAATGTTTGGCAAGTAAAATTTTTTATTTTACTTTCTCTCTCTCTCTCTCTCTCTCTCTATCTCTCTCAACCAAGCTCTGGAAGAGAAGGCATAACCAAATCTCCACAAACCTTCTAAAATCAAAGATCGGGTGAAGTTTGAAGGATTGAAAAGCGATGAAAGTTCAATTGTTGCTGTAAGCATTGCTGCATGTGATGGAGAGAGAAGGAATCAGAAATTTTGCAGGGTAATAACTCCAAATTCAAAAAATATTTCTATGATCAAGGTTTATAACTTCTATAAATGTAGTTTTCTTATGGTAATAGGTAGTCGAAATTGTTTGTGTTCAGCAATCTGTGGTGTTGATGCGGAGTTTGTCGAATTTTTTGTAAGCGATTGAATTATGAACGAAAAATAAAGGGTGATAAAAAGTTGAAATTTCAAGCATAATAGTGTTGATTTGAACACATTTGTGAGTATACAACTATATACTGATTAATTAGCGTACAATGGTACCCATCACATCATGAAAGCCTTGAAACTTCATGCCGGATGTATGACTTGCTTCATCTTCGGGCCTGCCCACTTCATAAATTTACCGTAATTATCGCATTCATAATAAGATTGACCTGGGTTTTTTAGGATTTCAAATTTGGTACTGTAATGTTCCGTTCGACAAGCATACTCGGCATTTCCTTCTACTCTAAGAACTCCCACAACCTTCCATTCTTAACCCAAACTTAATAAAATCAATTTCAGGGAAACAAAATCCATGATTCAAAGAATGCATTTTAATGAAACAACTATAAAAAAAAAAAGGAATTTAAAAAAACTTACTTTGCCTCCTGGAAGTCCATGGTTTGTAGAGGTAGGAGATGAAGAGAGCTTCAACTTTAAAATGGTGGGAATGAAAAGGATTTTAGGTTTTTATAAAATAAATTTTGACCTAGATGTATTTAACGGCATTAGTGACAATACAACTACCATTTGCAACATAAATACTTCAGTTATCGGAAATTTAAGTCTTGATCCCACATATTTCATCTCTCTCAACGGTGAGGAACTGTAAAATTAGGTAAAAAATGTGAGGCCCCAAAAATTAATTACACATATGTTAGAGTACTAAAAATTAATTACATGTAGAACCAACCCTACTACTAGATGATTCGTGAATGCTAAGAATTAATGTGCATTGTTCGTCTTTGGTAGAATGTTGGAAGCATTGCATAGGACAACATTATTGAAACATAATCATACGATGAGTTTATATGTGATTAAATATATGTCATAAGAACTGTTATGTTTATAATCGCACTACAAGTGATATGACAAGGATAAAATAGTTTGGAATTCAATGTATCTAATAGGGTGTGAGCTTTATATGTGTAAAGACCAGGGGGCCCTTACTATTCTATGATAAGCTTAACGGTGATACGTCAAACTAGAAGGGTTTATAACTAAAATATAAGGTTATGATCCCAGGTTATACGTTCTCCCGACATCTTACTATCAAATAAAGGGTGGGACCAGATATATTTTCGAGGGGTTCTCTTAATTGTACGTGTGGATTTCGAAGACCTAAACACACTACAAAAAGGCCAATCAGCTACGAATATCAGCATGAAAAATTGTTTTCATTTCAAAATAATTTTAGCGATGAATAATTTTAACCTAGCTACAAAATATTTAAGCATTGTTGATCTGCTACGAAATTACTTTAGTTGAACTGTGAAACTGTTTTTTCATCGCTATTGATAACGAGACTTCGGGGTCGAAATTTATTTTTCATTGTTCACTGCAATGGGCTTTCTTTTTATCGCTGAGGTTGTCGCTCATGCCCAGGAAACCCTAACCCCAGAAGAATTTTTATTTCGTGCTCCAAACTTCTTCCTTCCTTCCTCTTTCCTTAGCGAAAACATAATCCATGTCCACTTGATCTCCAGCATTCGATCTCCGGTGAAAAATCGGTGAGGTAAATGCCAAATATGGTGGTTTTTGAAGTCGTTGTTGTCTGTCTCTCTCTCTCTCTCTCTCTCTCTCTCTCTCTCTCTCTCTCTCTCTCTCTCTATCTATCTATCTATCTATCTATAATAGCCACCTTGTCATATGATTACAATAGTGGCTTGATAAGGCGTTTAGTGAGATTTTGAGATGACTTACAAAGGTTAGGTTTTCTAAATTATGCTGAGATTTGACCCAATTTCTCTCTCCCAAGGGTTAAGGTTTTTGAATGTTTTAGGTTCTTGAAATTGTAAGCTATCTCTTTGATTGTGGCCTTTTACAATTTGCTCTGTTTGAATACCTCCCTCAATTAATTTGCTTTAATTGCATTCAAGTTTTTTTCAATTTTCATTATAAAACTTTCAATACTACGACTTGTTGCTCGAATTTGCTTAAAAATGGATGAAATGTCATACTCTTCGAATGACGACTACTAATTTCGAATTACAGGTGTACTCCATTATCTTTTAGTGGTTTAAGATGATGGTTAGCAGATTCAATTGCTCTCACATGCATGCTAATTCGATAACAATGTCAAAACTCTAGTGTTGACATCTTCATTGTCATTTAGTGTCTTTTAGTGTACCATGATCTTGAGACAATTATGGATATTTGGAGAGAAAATGGGAACTTTCAGTCAAGTTATACTCTTCAACTATTAAGGAATTCTGTAAAAGGAATGATAAGTGGTACAGATCAATAATGATTTATTATGGCTTTAAATTTTGCCAGGATAACAACTCCACACAAATGTAAGTCTCAGCCAAGTGATTCATCGATACTATAGGAACCACTTTTAACTATGGTTCTGAAAGACATTTTATTATGGTTATCCGGCGTCGTATATGTGGTCGTAATTGTAGATGTGCATCTTTTACTACAATTCAAAATCGTAATAAAAGATTACATATTACTACGGTTTACATGAAAAACCGTAGTAAAAGGTAACCTATTGCAACGATTTTAACCGAACAGACCGTAGTAATAGGTTCACATATAACTACGATTCATATGTAAAAACCGTAGTAATAGGTCTATGCCCAACACCCCTATTTTTGCCCAAAATTCTAGGCATAGACCTATTACTACGGTTCTCAAGGAAGAACCATAGTAATAGGTTTAGAATTTTTTATAATTCTTTTTGTTTTTTGTACCCCTGTACAATTATACAAACAAAATGTACACACGGTACAACCACACAACAATTTATACAGACAAACCACCAATAGCATCACTTGTTTCACAACAAATTTTACACATTTTTGCAACTGAACAGTTCCATGTTTCACAAACTTTCAGCAAATACATTACAATACAAGGAGTATCATATTTTTGCTAAACAAGTTATCTATACCAAAAAATTTCAAGACGAAAAGATGAAGCTTTTGGCGAGAAACGGAAATGTTTTATACCCAAAAATTCTAAGACCAAGAGATGAACCTTTTGGCATAAATTTTAAAATTATTTATACCAAAAAGTTTCAAGATGAAGAGATGAACTTTTGGCATAAATACTAAAAACGGAGTATATCGACAGGAGATTTCACTAGCATTCTCTATTTCCTTTGTCATAGTCCCATATCTTGAATACCGGATTGATAAAACAAATCAATAATTTTGTTGTTTTCTCCCTTTCCATTGGACAACTTAGTCCTTTTGATTTACATTAAATAATGATCCGTTAAAGGAAAGCGTTAAGGTAAAAATTATAGAAAAAATAAGTATGAGTTACTGGAAATACTGAAAAAGCAACATAAGAGACCATATTTACCCAAAGTAATGCTTGTCTTATAACTATATTGCTTACTTCGAGTTCTTGCAAGTGGTAGCCTCGACAACCAATAAAACTCCAAGTTGAGAAGCAGGAGTTGATGTTAGTGACCAAAAGGGTCTAAATAACTTGTTTACTTGAAAAGGCTTTCTACCGTTTCATTGGACAAAGTTAGTCCTTTTGATCTACATCGAATAATAATATGTTATATGAAAGTGTTAAGGTCGAAACAATGAACAAGCAAGTTGAAGTTACTAGAAACAATAAAAAATATGGATATCTATCAATAAAATTATTATACAATAATTTTCTTACCAAGTTGATATAATTACATGATTCATGCCTTTTTTCTCGTCCTTTGGATTTATGTTCAATATATATGCCCTCTTGATGGTCAACCCTTAAATATAATTCTTCAAATTGATATCTTCATTTTCGACAGGGAACTCCCAAGGAGAAGGGCGGGGTCTCCTCAACAAACTCGCACACATCTTCACCATCCCCACCAGCAACGTGCCTCTTCCCCTAAAGAATAATAGACCACTTATCATTGGTCGGGTCCTCAACGTAGAATACTTATCTTGCTTGGAATGTCATAACGAATTGATCACCTTTAGGCCGTTCTATTGTAAGATCAACCATCATGAATCCCATCTCATTGACTCGAACACCGTTGTTATTGTCAACCTATTTGCACCGAAAATGGGCTCACAAAAGTCAACATAGTCGAGCTCCAATATATCCTTAATAACTTCGTAATACAAGATATTTATGACAATAGGATGTTTTTCCTTGGAGCTAGAAATGAAATGCATGAGCCTATAATGTGACCCCACTATTTTACACGATGCTCCTATTGTACTTACTTTTTGTATAGAAAGAGTATGTCATACCCACGGTAACAAATGACATCCAACTAGGACCCTCTAGCTAAGCTTAATAAATTTTGCGATATATGTTCTCGTGATTCTTCCAATTGGCTAGTGATAACTCTATATCTCGAAGTAGTTGACAAATGTACGATTATGTTGGGTCAATACCCACATCTCATTTTTCCGAGTACTTTCTCCTTGTGAGAGATTTGTGGTCATCAATGAACGATCGCACTTCATCGGTGTTTTGAAGAATACAAAAATATGCTTGATCCCTCATAAACCAAATAATTGTGAGAATCGCCGGGCCCTAGTTTCCCATGCCCAACGATCTTCCCTATAAATCGATGTTTTGAAATACCAATAACTTCCATTTGGGAGTAATACTCAAAACAGAACTCAACACACTCCTCAACTGTATATGACTCAACAATACACCCTTCCGGTCAATACCAATTTCTAACATGCCCTTTGCGAATTTTCATAAAACGTTCAAAATGGTACATCTATCGATAAAAAATCAGGCCACGAGAATCACACTTGTCTCACTAAATAGACAACTAGTTGCACCATCATATCAAAAAAAAAGGTAGGAAGTCTATCTTAAGTTGGCACAATGTAACGATCACGTCGCACTCAAGATCATCCAGTTTCTCCAAATCAACGACTTTGCTACACATGGCATTAAAGAAGAAGCAAAGTCTTGTAATTGACTGTCCGACATGTTTGGGCATCACGGCTTAGATAACAACCGACATAATTTGTTGCATCAAAGCATAACAATTGTAATATTTGAGACCTATTAGTCTATAATCGGACATCGAAACGAGTGTATTGATGTTTGAAGAATATCCCAGTGGCACTTTGAGTTTCTTCAAGGTCTCACACAAATGTTTTTTCCCTTCCACTCAATGTGTAAGACGTGGGAGGCAAATACGTTCTCTTCCCTTTTGGTTGCGGTGCTAATTCCTCCCGTATTTTCATTTTACACAAATCGAGTCTTGCCTTCTCTTCGTCCTTGGTCTTCCCTGGTATGTTCAAAAAGGTGCCAATGAGACTTTCACATATGTTTTTCTCTATATGCATGACATCAAAACTATGTCTCACATATAACTCTTTCCCATATGGAAGATTAAAAAATATTGATCTCTTTTTGCATGCACCTTTTTCGTACTGATGTCGGTATGGCTTGCCAAACTCCACATCAAGATCCTTCACTTGTTCATAAATTTGATGTCCTGTTAATGGAGTTGGAGCAGAATCCATCTCGGTTTTACCATTGAAAGCCTTCTTTTTCTTACAATATTGATTGGAAAAGAGAAAAAATTTTGGTGTTTGAGATAGGCCGTCTTTTTCCGTGCTTAAGCCGATAGGAGCAAGTACCCTCTACACAAATGGGGCATGCCTTATGGCCTTTGACAATGTATCCGAACAAGTTTTCATATGCGGGAAAGTCACCGATTGTGGTGAAGATCATAGCTTGCAATGTAAATTGCTCTTAACAGTATGCATAAAAACCGAAATACATTGATCCCACAAGAGCTTTAAATCTTCAACAAAAGGTGCCAAGTACACATCTATATCATTTCCTGGTTGTTTCGGCCCAAAAATGAGTATCGACAACATAATGTACTTGCACGTCATACACAACAACAATGGTAGGTTGTAGATAATCAAAAGAACGGGCCAAGTGTTGTGCTTGCTACTAAAGTCACCATGGGGGTTTATTCCATCCGTACAAAGAGATAGACATAGATTTTGTGCCTCCCTACCAAATTTAGGGAACAAGTGAACCTATCTTCTTCCACTTAGGAGAATTCGCATGATGACGTAGCTTGTCATCACGGACTCTTTCGTCGGTATGCCACGTCAAGTTCTTGGCATCAGCTGCACTTAAAAACGGGCATTTAAACCTTGGTATTATCGGCAAGCACCATAACACCTTTGCGGTAGGTCCCTCCATACTCTCTCCATTTGTGTTTTCATTTTGCATCGAGGTACACCATATTTAGGACATTCTTGTCTATGTGCATGTTCTTTTCGGTACAATATGCAATCGTTGGAGTAGACATGTATCTCCTTATACTCCATGCCAATAGGACACAACATCCTCTTCGCTCTTATATGTATAGCTAGGAAGGACATTAGCTTCTTAGGAGTACATCTTTGAGCACACTCAAGCAAGTCCATAAAACTTTTGTCACTCCAACCATTAGCCGTTTTCAAGTTCATCAATCTCAATACAATTGATAAACGGGTATATTTATCACACCCTGGGTAAAGAGGCTTCTCCAAATTAGCTAACAATCGCTCCAATACATGTGATTGATCGACTAATTCACCTTCTACTTCACGAACCAGATCTTCGGATCGATCTTCTAATTCCATACTCGCTAGTTTCATTTTCATCATACCCTTCCTCTTCTCCTACGCCATTATTCACGGATTCCTCTTCCCCATACCATACCCACACCTTATAAGATGTTTTAAATCCATGTTGATATAGGTGGCTCTTTACAACTTAGGAGTAATCTTGAGGAGTTAAAATACAATAAATGGAATATCGACTGTTCTTCGAATTTGGTTGCGTGTTTGATGGCAATCTCTAGAAAATTGTTAACACCATTACGATATTATACACTCCTCTTATCGCTATAAACCCATGCTCAATCCATACTTTACCCTTAAACACGAGAAACAATTCACCACATATCGTTCGAAAAGTACGTATTTTCATGATTTAATTATGCTCAAATAATATGATTCGAACCTAAGATCCTTCTACAGGATAGATGGTCCTAAACCCATTCAAGAATAATATGACCCTATATCTGTGTAGCGAAATCTTATTCATACATTTGACAAAATTTCAGCGAGCATTTCCCCTTAATCCTTCAAGTACAATATACAAAAACGAAATGGTTAATGTGTATATCCTTACTTAATTGTATGGTAACATAAGGTAAGGATATACACATCAAACCCATCGTCATCATACTTGCACCGAAGAATAAGAGGGAAATAAGCACTGTGATATCTTGTTAAATGTATGATAAAGATTATAATAGTCACACAACCTATTATCATATTATATTCTCAAACTGTCCAAGATAGACAATTCAAAAACCTATACGTACCAAGCTAACATCCCGAGTGCTACACGCATATTTATGCACATACCGCGACCTAGGATAACTTGTTATGTAATGATTTTTGAACAGGTTCTATAAGCTTATGAAATGCATACGATAATTTATGAAAAACATAGGTTGGTAAGAAAAATACGCACAATTATATACAACTAAGTATGTCATTTATCAAATTACATGAAAATAAAAAGATGTTATTTAATATATTCCTTTTTTTGTTAAATGGTTATAAGTTCTTATTTTTTTCATAGTGGTTAAATTTCTCTTTTTTTAAAATACATATATAGAATTTTTCCCTCTATTTGGTGTGTAAGAGGGATGTATATATATATATATATATATATATATATATATATATATATATATATATATATATATATATATATATATATATATATATATAAGGGTTTCCTTTTGGTTCCAATTTTGATGTATTATGCATTATCATAAACTAGACATGATTTTTCTTTGAAGTTTTACAAAATGTATAGGACAATGAATATGAATAAAATGTCGAGGCCACATTTTAATTTGCTTTAACAGCCCAAGACATAACTAGAATCGGAGTTTCCATGACCCTTGTTATCTTTAACAATAGGGTCGGGTTCATAAAGAAAAACATGGAGTATATTTGCAGTGTGGGTCGGTCCATGAAGAAAGGGAAGACAAGGAGAGGCTTCAAATGGAAAAAAAAAGGTGATAAACAATGAGAAAACTAGTAATAATTCTCTATTACTTATCATCTTTCTTCCTATTGGAACCATTGGCCCCTCTTTCCATTCTTCGTGGAGTGACCCACGCTGCATGTACACTCCATGTTTTACCTTGTGAACCCGACCTCATTGTTAAAGACAACAAGGGTCATGGAAACTCTAATTTTTCTTATGCTTGGGTCATTAGAGCAAATTAAAGGCTGACCTCAACATTTTATTCATATTCATTATTGTCTTATACATTAAGTAAACTTCAGAAAAATCATGTACTTGTAGTTTATGATCATGTATAATACAACAAACTTGCAACCAAAAAGGAAACTAAAAATTTTGATAATTGGATAAATTAGTCCACCTCAACATCACTTCATCAAAATTAACAAATTCAATGACAAATTTATCTTTATGACAAGTTTTTTGGGGATAGCTCTATATCCAAAAATCTTTTCAATTATTTACAATTTCTATTAAATTTTCTCCATTTTGATCGTTAAACCCTAAATCATAAATCTTTCCATTTTCGTAAACCCTAAACCACTAATTTTTCCATTTCCCTAAACCGTTAACCATAAATCTTTCTATAACCTTAACCAAATTTGGATAAAAATTTCGATAACTCGGATAAATGAGTTCATCCTAACATCACCTCATCAAACTAAATAAATTTGGATACAAATTTATATTTAGGACGAGTTTTTAGAGATATCCCTATATCCAAAAGTCTTTCCAATTATGTACAATTTCTATTAAATTTTCTCTCATTTGATCCTTAAACCTTAAACTATAAATCTTTCCATTTTTCTAAACCCTAAACCATAAATTTTGTCATTTCCCTAAACCCTTAGCCATAAAACTTTATATTTTTCTAAACCCTAAATAAATTTGGATACACTCGTTCAATTTACCATCCTACCTATCATTCTATTTCCCTATATTAATTAAATCCTATACCCCTAAACTAATTTCTCAAAATCTCAAACATTTCACAAATTTTTAACTTAACAAACTAAACAAATGTTACCCACATTCTCAATAAACAATTCAACATTTCAACAATCTCAAACATTACCCACATTCTCAACATTCAACTAAGTAACACAAATGCATTCAACATTCAACTACCTATTTTTCCAAATAACTTAAAGAGAAAAATAATAGAGGAGATAGATTTATACCAGAACAACGACGACAATGGCGAGAGTGAGCGAGAGGCAAGTGGGAGAAGCAACCACAACGACAACGAGAGATGAGAGCAAGAGCAGGAACAATGATAGCTCGACAATAGCAAGGAGAGTGACATCAGCAAGGAGAGCATAACAGTGACAAGGGCAATGAGAGTGACCAGATCTAGATTTATAGTAATGGATGAGAGCAAGCTGGAGACGGAGAGTAAGAGCGAGAGTAGAGAGAAGATTGTGAAGCTGGGGTGGCGAGCAGCGAGTAGTAGTTTCGCGTTTTAGGTTTTCTTGACATACATTTCATTACGGTTCAATTGAAGAACCATTATAGTAAAGGACTTATGACTACGATTCTTTCATAGAAGCGTAGCTAAAAGTGGATCTGCTTGACCTATGACTATGGTTCAATAAAAGAACTATAGTCATAGGTGTAATAAAAGACCGCTTATTTACATAAATTCCATCACTTCATTTTTCATGACAATTTTTTCTTTTAACCATCGTAAATCACCCATAATAAAAAGTCATATTTGTAGTAGTGCATATATGCCTATGATAATTGACTACACTTTGGAAACACCAGTTTTTGGTGGCTTGTTGGGTGGAGGGGAAATTTTGGGGTATTAAGCCATGAATGCAAATTATACAAGACTTTAAACTTATATGCTTTGAAAATGGATTTTCTAACTGAATACAAACTGTATTCTCATTGATTTTACTACTCTAAATTAATCTGTAAGAATATTTTTATATAAAATAGCAAAAGCTAGGTAATTTAACAATTACGAACATAATTATAATCAATTTGCAAGGGATAGAATAACTTTTATTAAAATGTTCGGAAACAAGAAGACCAGGATGAGGGTGGAGATGGTGATGGAAAAGGGCATTTTCATGCGTATGCTAGGAAGACAAACTTTTCATTAATTTTGTCGAGTAGGAGTACAAGTAGATGAGTTAGTGCTATATTCCCCTATATAGACATTTTGATACTTTTTGAAAAATTTAGTAATTGTGAGTCCTAAGTAATAACTTCAAATTAATAGTTACTTGTAGAACAATTCAAATTGATAGGATCGAAAAAGAGGATTCAACATTTTTCTATAAACTAAGCAATTAAGAGAATGTTGATTATTATTGTTTTTGTGCAGTGATTATAGTTTAGCATTATAACTTGGCTAATAAAATCATATAAGGATACTAGAAAATGATAGCAACTTGATTTTATAGCTTAGGTGATCCTTTTATGTGGATTTATATGTCTTCTGTTTTTATAAATGTCACTATCTCTCATTTATATTCTCAGTTATCATTTTACCTATTATTTGCTTTGAATATAATTATTGTTGATAATAATACTCATATTTAAAGAATTAGTATTGTATACAACAAATAACGAGATGGATCCGGATCGAGTTTGGATATACTAAAGACTCGATTCAAACGGGTACCTTAGCACAATTTTTGTTGAAAAAGTTGAAGAGTTCATTGAGTTTGCTATTGAGCAAGAGGTGTATGAGGCCATGAACAAGATCAAGTGCCCATGCATTATGCTGGAATGAGCCCTACTTGGATGTGGACACAATGAAGCTTCATTTATACAAGCAAGATTTTCAACCTAATTATTATAAGTGGGTTTGTCATGGTGAAACCTTTAATGGGATAGCACATCCTAGTAACTTTTTAAAGTAGAGGTTGAAGTGAACCCCATGCGAGATATGGTGTTGGATGCATATGCTCCAATGACATTCGTCACGATCGATCGGGGATTAAATGATGAGGAAGAAGAGCCAACTCCGGAGGCAAAAAATTCATTGAGTTGGTGCAAGCAGTGAGAAGCCCTTATATGAGGGATCTAACATGTCCCTTTTAAGGTCGTTACAAGGTTGACAAGCCTCAATTGTAAATTCAACCTCCCTCATCGAGCTATTGATAGAATTGGCTCATTAATGAAGGATATGTGCCCAAACGACAATGAGATGACGTCCAACTTCTACGAAACCAAGAGATCGTTATCCGAACTTGAACTTCCTCATCATAGAATCCATGTATGTCCTAATTGGTGCATTTTATTTTGGAAGGATGTTGAAGAGTTAGAGAAGTGTACGGTATATGGTGCTTATAGGTGGTTTATAAGGAAAACTATTAGAGGTAAGAAGATCCCGAAGAAAGTATTAATCTATTTTCTAATTGGCTCAATATTACAAAGGCTATACGCAACAAAAATACCGACGTGGCATCATAACACCAATATACTGAGGGTTCATGGAACATCTAAACGATGAGGAGGCATAGAAGCACTTGAACACTGAGTTCCCCAAGTTCACATATGAGCATCGTAACATGAGATCGGGATTGTGTACCGATGGCTTTGCTCCGTTTTCACGAGTATGGACAAAGTTTTTCATGTTGGCCAGTCACTCGACACATTATAATCTACCTCTCTAAATGTGTATGAAAAGACAATTCATGTTCATTAATCTTCTCATACTTGGTCCCAGAAACCCAAAAGGCAAGTTTGACATATATATGCAACCTTTAATTGAGGAACTGCTACAATTATGGGAAGAGGGAATTTTGACTTATGATGTAACTCGAAAACAAAATTTCAAAATGAAGGCTGGTGTCATTTGGACGATGAGTAACTTCCCTACATATGGCATGCTTTCTAGCTAGATGACGGTTGGTAGATTCACATGCCCTTATTGCATGGAGAAAACAAAATCCTTTGGACTTAAGCATAGAAAAAAACATTCTTAGTCTGATTGTTATCATCAATTTCTATATATGGATCATTCATTCCGTAGAAATAAGTCTCGCCTTTTTCATGAATAGAGAAGATCATTCCCTGCCTCCAATAAGGCTTAGTAGAGATGAAATATGGGAGCGTGTGCTCTTTACCAAAAGCTTTTGATCACCAAGGTAGAGTCCCTGGATATGGGGAATATCATAAGTGGTCCAAAAGAAGCATATTTTGGGTCGTCCATATTAGAGCAAGTTATTGATCCGTCACAACTTGGATATAATGAATATTGACAAAAATGTGTTCAAACAAGTAATAAACACAATAATGAATGTGAAAGGGAAATCAAAAGACGACATCAATTCAAGAAAGGACTGCATATGTTGGTGATGGAGGGCGAAGGGAGGTGATGCCTACAACTCCATATGTGTTAAGTAAGGAGAAAAGAAAACTGTTGTGTGAATAGATTTGTGACCTGGAATTTTTGTATGGATATGCCTCCAAATTGAGTAGATGTGTGGAGCGAGACAAAATGGTTGTAGCATAACTTAAAAATATATAATTGTCACGTGTTCATGGAACGATTATTACCCATCGTAACTTCCGGGCAACATATGGAATGTGCTAACTGAACTTAGCTAATTTTTCTGGGACATGTGCATATAGAAGGTTAATATAAATGACGTGGTTAGGTTAAAGAACAATGTTGCTTGAGATAATTTGCAAAATTGAGATAATATTCTTGCCTTATTTTTTCAATGTGATGGAGCATCTAATTAAGCATCTTCCTTATGAACTTAATGTTGGTTGACCGATGCAAGTATAGGTGGATGCATTCATCCGAAAGATAATGCTTGACCTATTAATTTAATCTTTACCTAACACTACCCCTTAGATTTGATAACGTTTTCCAACTTTTCAGGCATATGGGTAATCTTAAGGAAAAATTTAGAAACCAAGCTTGTGTAGAAAGTTCAATATGCATTGAATACCTCATGAAGGAAATATCGGACTTTTCTCGCTAACTATTTTGATGAAAGTTTTAGCACAAAGACAAGACATTTGGGATGAAATGTGACTAGATGTGATCATAATGAGTCAAATTCTCTCAATGTTAGGCATTCTCTAAGTCGGGGTAATATTTGTTATATGGATGAAGGGGAACTTCGTCAAGCTCATGCATTTGTGTTGTCAAATTATGAGATATTAAGGCCTTTTGAATGGTATGATCACATTAATTAGTTTATAACTCACTCTTTATTTCAATAGTGAATAATATATGATTTTATTATCTTAAAATAGGATTTTTGAGAAAGAGATGGTAAGCTTGAACCCTAGAGTAAGGACTCAAAATGTTTGGACAAAGTTAGAAGATCAATTTCCCATTTGGTTTAAAGACTATGTAAGTAATAAAACTTGCAATGATGTGGACGTAATTTAAACTTTTGCGTATGTTTAAATTATAGGTGTTGTCATCTAATGATGATGTGATAAGTTCCTTAGCCATGTGACCTAGAAAAGGCATAGTAGATGGGATCACTACTACATTAACAACTATAACTTTCAAACTTATTCCTATGGTAAGAATAGGTCCCCAAAGAACTACGGAGTTTCGTCGAAGGGATTGATGGGGTCAAATACTATGGAATACTTGAAGAAGTGATTGAGTTTACTTATGTGGGAAACGGTCGTTTGTACAAAACGATATTATTTAAATGTGATTGACTTGACTCTATCAATTGTTTGAATATCCATCAACACTACAAACTTGTTGATATTAATCACATGAGAAAATATCCCATCAAAGACCCCTTTGTGCTTACATACTAAGTGACACAAGTATGTTTCGTACCTTATCCCAGCATGAAGAGTGAAAGAAGCCAATTGTGGGGAGTACTTAAGATTAAGCCTAGAGCTACTATTGATGCCCACCGAGTGGATGATATTCCTTTTCAAGAGGACTCTACTAATAACCCACCGACTTTATTAGAGCTTAACATGTATGAAGAATTTTCCATGAACGATGAATTAGTGGATGATATCAATAAGGACGAAGAAGATGAAATTGATGAAGCTAAGGAAGGTGAAGTTGGTGAAGAAGATGATATGAATGTAGATGAAGATATGCTTGAAGAATTGCTTGCAGATAAAGATGAACACTAATCTAGAGGTGTTGGTTTTTATATCAGTCATCATGTACAATAAAGTGGACTTTTTAATATATGCATGGTAAATTATTTTGTACTTGATTTTTTGTTGATGTACTTGCTTTTTATAAGCTGTTTTTTCCCCTTTCGTTTAATACGTAAATTGTGATTATCTCCTATATATTTATTAAGTATGTCCAAAACTAACTTGAACTACAAGTGTTGAATATGTAGATGCCTCCAACTCATACACATGAGCAAGATGATGGGAACCATGAAGGGTACTCGATTATAACCCAACCCGACAATAGGCAACTACCGACGTTGGAGCCTCTTTCTCCCGAGGGGATATGGTATTAATTATACTTTACATGTTAAAATATTGTGTTGCATATTATGATACTTATATAGTTTCATATGATAAAGGTTTGACAATGTTGACGTCGTCCAAAGTATTTCTAAAGATTTTAGAAATCATTACGAGCTACCCTGCACATGTTGGAGGAATACACCTCAGGAACACAAAGAGTTCTGGTGGTGATCTTTCAAGGTAATATACTTTACATATTTAAACTATATGGATTAATATTCCTAAATCGGGCATGCAATGAATTGGGAGTTTTGATTGTCGATTAAATGTAGTAGTGCTACTTCCATCTGTTTGTCTCTTTTTAACTTTAATTCATTAAATGTGGCAAAATGGAGCACTAAAATTAAAACATGAAAGGAAACTTTGGAGAGAAAGGGTATCCTCTTAAAAAGAAGAAAAGAAAAAGTTTGATAAGAAAAGTCAAAAAGGGGAAAGGGCATAAGACAGGTGGTTTTGGAAGAGAGATGATATACTTTTGCCGTTGGAAATTCTTAACCACGGGATGAGCTGATTGGTTTTCGAAATTACCAGTTAAAATGTAGTTTCACTTACATATTATTTTTTTCTCCCTCTTCTTGATAATTTATATTCTTAATACATGTATATTTGCACACTAGTTACACTTAGCCCGAGCATCTTAATGCAAGGGTATATAAGGAGTGGAAGTCAACAACATCTAACCCCTAAGGGACTTGGTTTAGAAGGCAATGGTTGAAGACATCACTCCATGGATGTCAGGTCAACTAAAAAAGCAACTGCAAGCCATTAGAGAGACTAATACATTCAAGAAAAATCTGCATAAAACAAAAAGAATAAGACCACTTGGACCTAAAACAGGAACTCTCCACACCACAAGGTCTATCTTAGCTTCATAATGGGCAAGGAGATTCGTAATATTTTTATTTATTTGAGTATATAGCTGTTGAGTCCAGAATTATGATATTTTTTATACCTATTTACATCTTATTTTATTCGTAAAAATTATTAATTTAGGATTTTTAATTTATTTTATTTTATTTTTATAGGAAGCGTGGAAAAATCGAAAAGCAAGAAAAAAGCGGAAAATTGACGAATCATAGCACGTGAGCCCCGTTTCCCCTTTCACCAGCCCAAAACCGTGAAGCCCGGAAGCCCTCTTTCTCATTTCTCATCTTCAATTTTCCTCAGTCAAACCCTAGCCGCCCTTACCAAAAAACTACGCTGAGGTACTTCGAGTTCTTGTCTAACTATTTTTAGACCCAAAGTTCTAAAAAATGATTCTAAATCCCCTTAAATTATGGGGAAACTATATTTGTGGCCCAATTCCACCCCGAGGGTTAACGGAGGTGTGAAATGTCTATAGTACCCATCATGTTTTGCGCCAATAAATGAAAAATTTTAAGTGAAAATGAAAACTAAATTTGACTTATTAGTTTCATTAACTTTATCGATTTTTGTTCTCTCCTCTCCCCTCCATTCTATAACTTTGCCTCTCTCTCTCTTTATCTTTCACTCTCTCTCTCCCATCTAGATGGACGATTTTGCTTCGAGAAATCTCAATCATCGCCATTTTTATCAAGCATAGCAAGCAAAATCAAAGAAGAAAGTTGAAGTGAAGCAGCAAGTGAAGATTAGGAAGACGAAAATGGTATGCAATTTTATTTTTTTGGAGTATAAATTTTATTTTCAAATTTCATCTTCGAATTTTAGGGGTTTTATGAAATCGGTGGGTTTTTTGGTTTTGATTGAGTGGAATAATGTGCTTTAGAAGTATCCCATGTGAGAATTATGAAGTTAATTGAAATTATGATGAATAATTCATGGGTTTGCATGAAGTTATTATCTTTGAAAATAAAAATTTTTAGGGTTTTTGTGAATTATTAATCGATGTTTGGTGATGTTTTTATTTTCGAATATGTTTTGGATATGGTTGTTGGTGTTTCGTGAGGCCCTATTTTTTGTAATTTTGTTTTAATGGTGAATTTTGTGATATATGTGCAACAGGGGAAGCACAGTAGGAGTCTTATAGTTCATTTTAAAGAAAAAAATTATAAGAGTGCATGATATTGTGTTGGATGAGTACAATAGTAGTGAATTATATAGGGATGTGAGACGATTGGCGGGGAATTAGGCATAGATTTTCCTAAATATGCCGGGTTTCAATGGCACCCTCCAAATAGAGAAGGGTAAAGATGGTCAATGAATAATGATCCTGAGTGGCTGAACTTAGTGAAGCATTGGGCGAGGCAAAAGCATTTTGTGAGCATTCCTATTTACATGGTTGAACTTAGGAAACCTTCATTAGCGAACCGACCATTGAAAGCATTGATGAGTTGAATGCCTCAATGAAACAAAAACACCATTTGCCTCGTAGTTGAATCAGCCCTGAAAGTTGATTATGAGGCTTTATCAGTTAGCCAAGTAAATACTTGGGCTGACACACTCATTTTAACCCCTTCATCCCAACTTGCAAAATTAATACCCGGAAAATCGGTGATAAGGTCCGTGGCGAATTCCGTAATAAAGCCCACTATAGAAAGCCTTCAAGCCCAGCCCAAAGAAAAGACAAGCAGTTCTTCCCCTAAACCAGAGCCTCGCCTCAACTGAAGTTCATCTCCAACCCAAACCATGCACCAGGTCTTCCCAAACCAAAGTCTGTCTCACCCAAACCTAAGTCCATTCCTACCAAACCATATACTAGTCTTCCCAAACCAACTCTACCTCACCCAAACCTAAGTCCAAACCTCCAGAAATCGGAGATCCCCAAACCAAACCATGCACTAGGTCATCCGAAAGCAAGCTTGCCTCACACAAGCCCATGTCCAAACCTAAAAATCCAAATGTTGCATACCACAAACCAAAACCAAGCCTGCCTCACCGAATGATTTTGATCTTGGACTAGATGATTTTGAGGTAGAATCACTGGACAAAGAACCTAAGTGGGATAAAAATGGAGATTATTGGGATGATGGTAAGGAGGTTCGTGTTTCACTTGTTGGAGGTAATGGTAATGCTATGACATTGGTTGTTGATGAACTGTCCGCTAATGACGATGAGTGAGGATGAAGATTTTAGTTTAGGTGATGATAATGATGCTTGTTGGCAGTGATAATGATGAAGAAGTTTCGTGGATGAGGAGAATTTTTCAAGTGAGTCGAAGAAGTAGATGAGGTTGAAGTCGAAGAGAGAATGCAATTAGGTGCGAAATTATGGACAATGATGGAGATATGGATTTGGTAAGCAATAAAATGGTTGAGATATTGGCTCAAGGAACCTTGTGGAAAAGGAACAGGGACGGAAAGATTAATGTTGTGGCTGGTCACATCTTTACATGCAAGAAGGAGTTGCTTGCAGTCATGAGGGAGTATTGTATACAAGAAGGCTTTCATATGAAAAAACTTAAGTATGAACAAACTAGATACACTCGAGAGGTGTGAGGATCCTAGATGCACTTGGAGGTTTCATTGTAGTGCTCGGTAGACAGAAAACCCTGGATGGTGAAGGTACACACTAGAAAGCATGTATGTGATAGGCCTAAGAGAAATAGGTTGGCATCATCTCTATGGGTTGCCAAAAACCTTCTTCCTTACTTAATAGCTGCCCCAAAACGGATGTGAAAGGCATGCAAATGATCATCATGAGGAAATACTCAACCGATGTGCCTAACTACATCTACTGGAGGGCTAAGAAGATCTTAAAATCTGCAATTGAAGGGAAGCAGGAAGAAGGGTGCAAGTTTCGGCACACTACACAGAGGAGTTTAAAGCCAAGAATTCGGGTTCGGTTTGCATGATAATATGGATTGATGAAGGGCCTACCCAGAATCCACTTTTTAAGCATATGGTGATCTGCGTTGGCCCTACTATTGCTGCTTTCAAAGAACACTGCAGGCCTCTCATTGGCATAGCTGCAACTCACCTAAAAGAGTGTATAGGGGAGTGCTTCTCACTGCCATAGCTTTGGATGGAAATATTGGGCGGTTTCCATTAGCATATGGAGTGGTCGAAATGGAAAATGAAGAAGAATGGAGTTTCTTTCTTAACTATTTAGTGAGGGCTCTTGATGCAGCAGAGGATCAATCCGGATATACCATTATATCAGACAAGCACAAGGTTAGTTTCTTAGTTTCTTATTATTACATACAACTTCTCCCTCCTCTTCGAATTCTTAGTTTTTTTCCCTCATTTTTCCTTGAGCAAAGTGATGCACACTGGCTCAAGGAGGATTTGCATCATACATTATTTTAAGAACTTTGTTGCACATTTTCCAGGTAGGCCACTGCCTCGGTTTTTAACAAACTCACCTGTAATTGTTTACATTTCTTCAATTTCTTTAATTTGTTCCTTCGCATTTGTTCAATTAGTTGACCTGCTTCAATTTTCATTCATTTTCTTTTACCTAGGTGCTTGGTTCCATGCCTATTTTTATATTGCTGCAAATGCATATGCCCCATATGTTCATGTAAAGGCTATGAGAAAAATCAAGGAAGTAGATCGAACAACATATCATTGGCCAAAAGACACTAAGCCATTAGAGCTTTGGGCTAGGTTCAAGTTTAATGACAAGTTGAAATGTAAGGATAACACTAACAACTTTGTGGAAAGCTTCAATCATGCTATACTTAAGTTTAGAGGGCAGCCTTGTTTGACTATGTTGGAGGAGATTAGGAAGTTAATAGGTAATAGGTTTGTTAGAAGGTTTGAGAAGTCACAAAATTGGCAAAGTACACTTGTGTCTAATGTTGACAAGAAATTGAGATTGATTGAGGGGATATAAGGAATTTCTCAAGTATTGTTCATGCAGGCAATGGGGAGTTTGATGTCACTGAAGGTCACTCCAACTTCACGAGTGAAGCTGAAAGACAAGTTTTGTGATTGTAGAAAGTGGCAACATACTTGGAATTCTATGCAAGCATGCAACTAGGTGTATTTTAAGAATGAAACATCCTTTGGCAGATTATATAGAGGGTTGTTTTAGTGTGGACACTTACAGGGAACTCTACAACAACATTGTTCATCCAATCTCCGATCCTTGTATGGGGAGAGTAGGAACTTGCCTGAGTTAGACCCTCCTCGACACCAAGTCAAAACTAGCAGGCCACCCGAACACGGAAGAAGGGAGTTTGAACCCCGTTCCGATTCACAACAGATAGCACATCAACTTCTTGGGTCCGGTACAACCAGGTATCACTCATTCCATTATTTTTTATTTTTTTCTCATTTTATTCTTCAACTAAATTCCTTCCGACCTGTTCATGATAGATGCTCTAAATGCCACAAGTTAGTACATAATGCTCTAACTTGTGGTAAGCCTAGAGATGAATTTGACAGATCGTTGAAGAAAAGAAAAAGAAATCTTCAGAATAAGGACCCCAAGCCTCATGGTAGGCCAAGGAAAGTGCAGTGCAGCTCTCCAATAGCAGCAGGTCCTTCTGCAACCTCACCTTCTACTCAGCCTACTTCTAGGAAGTCCAAATCTCGTGCCTCGGCTACCAAGGCTGCCGAGCTCGCAGCAAAAAACATCAGCTCCATCATCATCTATAGCCTCACCTTCTACTCAAACATTAATTGCTACTTGGAAGTTCATATTGGATTGACAATTGACATATGCATCTAGGGTTGTTATTTTGGGAAGTTTGACAAACTCAAATTAGTGTGATGTAATTTGGAAACTTTGACATACTCGTGATGTACGGATTGAATCATCAACTCAACTTTTGTGATGTACTTATTAGGTGGAAATTTACAATGTTATTGCTAATCAAATTTGTGTGATGTAATATCATTGACATACTTACAATGTTATTGCTAATTAAAAGAATATTTATTAAACAACTTACTAAAAGTGAATGTTAATGCTAATTAAACTTTGACATACTGTGATGTCAAATTTTAATTAAAAGGATGTTACTGCTAATTAAAAGAATATTCATTAAAATTTTTGACATACTTGTGATTGCTAATATCATTTAACTTACTAAAAGAATGTTATTGCTAATATTCATTAAACTTTGACATACTATTCAAAGAACATCCCCACACCTTCTTCACTACAACTTATTCAAATAACAAGGATAAAACAAACTACAACAATTAAACCTATTATTAACATGCTAACAATGCTCAAGCCTTTCTCAATCAACTTGTACATTATCTTTAATTCAACCAACTCAATCTTGATTTCATTCAACATCCTTATGATTCTTCTCTCAAACTCAGGATTTTCATTAACCCATTTCAAGAACTTCTCACATCTCGGGCACTTTATGTACTCCCTCCATGGATTTTGCTCCGAACGCAACACTTTCCTTGTTTCCATTATATTGCATCTTGGACATATGTCTTCCTCATATACATTGAACTCGATTCCTCCTTGATGAAGAAATGTCTTCCATTTTATATAAACTTGCTCTGCATTTGCAAAAAACACGATTCTAAAATTACAAAATTAAATAATAATTATACGAACTTTCCAAATTTGAAGCATTAACAACAGAGCAAGGTTAAAAGCAAGAGAAGAAGGCAAACCGACAGGCAAAAGAAGACCAAGCTTTGAAGCTTTTACAGAGCAACAAACCTTTTCATGAAGGTAGAAAACGTAATAGTAAGAACCAACAAAATATTAAAAACCCAGGTAGAAGAAAGAAGAGGGCAGAGAAAAAGAAGAAGAATGAAGAACAATAATGGAGAAGATGAAGGAAGAAGAAGAATGGAAAGAATTTATAATATCTAAACATGACCGTTGGAGAGAAAGAGATTTTAGGGATTTAATTTTAGCTATCACACCTCATTAAGGGTAATTTGGGGCTTCCAACTCTAATTTTTAAAAATCCTGCCTAAACACTCGGTTTTCTTACATCATCAACCGGATTTGGTCCACTAATATAATTTCACCATAATTTAAGGGGATTTAGAATAATTTTTCGGAACTTTGGGTCTAAAAATAGTTAGACAAGAACTCGAGGTACCTCAACGTAGTTTTTGCTCCCGTACCCCTCTCCATCACTTGCTTTCTCTCTCTCCTTCTTACCAGCCCATCATCTTCCTCTTTAGTTTCCTACACACCCGAAACCCTAATGCCCACTTCCCTCTCTCCGATGCTACCGCCTCGAAAACCCTAGCCACTCACGTCTCTCTCTCTCTCTCTCTTTTCACGGGCCTCTTTCCAACCAAAATCTGCTTCTTCTCGGCCTCCTCTATGCCCGAAACCCTAGCTGATTCCCTCTCCATCTTCTTCGGTCTCTTCCACCATCCGAAGACCCTATCTCCATCTCTAATTCTTTATCCCATCTTCGGTCTCCATAACCGAACAGAACCTACTCCATACTCAAAACTCACCCTCTATTCATCTTCGGCTTATGAATAAAGAAGATCCTAAATCCATCTCCAACTCTATCCACAACGGAGACAAGAAGGGCGGAAGTAGAGCATCGAATGGGAGGCTGGTGGTAGGTGGCGATGGCATGACAGGTCGGAGCCGTGCCAAGATCCAAGTTTTCAGCTTTTGATTCTTCATATCTTAGTTTTAGTTTCTTCAAATTTTAAGTGTAGTTTTAAAATTTCAGTTTTAGGTTTCAATTTTTAGTTTTAGATTTTAATTTAGATTAGTGAATTGCTCTTAAAGGACTTGAATTGTTGGGCTGATGCTCATATTGAATTGTTGCTAATTTGTGGATTTTTGGGTTTGTGAATTGGCGTTGTTCAAATTTGGACTCAAATTGCTTGTATTCTTCTCTAATTCTTGCTCTTTAATTTTTGGTTTGTTGTCTCTAGTTCTAATGGTCCGATTCTGATTTAGTTGCAATTGTTTAGTTTTCTGATTTGTTTGGTTTTGAGTTAGTTATAATTACACGTTGTTTGCTGGAATTTACTATTGTCGAAGTTAATTCTCCGATTTTCTACTCTAAGATGCTCAGTTTAATCTATGGTTAATTCGTTTTGAGTTCATGTTAGTTTAGATAAGTTTATCATTTAAAGTTTTCAATTCGTATTAGCAATTTATTAGTCATTTGGTTCAGTTTAAGTTTCTTATTTTAAGTCTTTAAGTCGTGTTTTGCAATATGAATTTGATTTAGCTCCGTTCGACAAAATACCGTACTCCCTAAATTCACTCTAATAATAGCTTATGATTTATTCTAGGACACTAGTTGACATATCTTTTTCTTTTTTTGCGTTTTCTTATTGTAAGACATAAAGAGACGAGAAAAGGCAAAAAACTACGCTAAGGTACCTCGAGTTCTTGTCTAACTATTTTTTAGATCCAAAATTTCGAAAAATGATTCGAATCCCCTTAAATTATAGTGTAAACTATATTGGTGGCCCAAATATGACCCGAGAGGGTTAACGGAGGTGTAAAATGTCTATAATACATATCATTTATCTCTCTCTCTCTCTTTACGGGCTCTTTTTCTGTCTCTTCTTCTTTCCTCTCTCATCCCTTGCTCTCTCGACTCTAGATCTGTCTCTATAATGGCTTCTCATTCTTTGTTCATCTTCTCTACTTGTTCTTCTTCCCTCTCCCGTCCCCTGCTCTCTGTTCTCTCGTTCTCTCGCCCTTTGTCTTGTTCCCAGCCTCCCTCTTCATTCTTCTCTCTCTGTCCCTCTTGCTCCCCATTCTCGGCCTTCCTCTCTCTATCGCTACTCTCATTGCCTCCTCTCTATTTCTGCCTCTTCATTCCCCTTCTCTCCCCGCTTTTATTGCTCTCGCTCACAACCAACGCTTCTCCTTGGCTGAAAATGCTCGCCGGAGCAAACCCAACCTTACAACTTAGCTGGACTTGAGAAGAGGAGAGAGGAATTTGCAGCAAGTTGATAGGTTGATTGAAGGGATATTTGGGTTGGGAATTGGATTTGCTGGTTTGGTAGAGATAGGGGTATCATGGGTTACCTCCATTTTAGGTGCTCTCCAATGGTGGAGCTCTTTGAGGATATTGCCATGGGAGATTGAGAGAGAGAGAAGAGAGAGACTTTGAGAGGGGAAGTGGATGAAGTTGAGGGAAAATTCGGGTTTCTAACTCTAATTTTTAAAAATCCCGCCTAAACATTCAGTTTTCGACATCATCAACCTGATTTGGGTAACTAATATATTTTACACCATAATTTAAGGGGATTCAAATTATTTTTCAGAACTTTGGGTCTAAAAATAGTTAGCCAAGAACTCGAGGTACCTCACCGTAGTTTTGCGGGGCTCTTTGGGTAAGTAGTTTTCTCTACCTGGGCTATTGGTTGCTCATCTCTTTTGTGTCCATGCCTAAGCAATCTTAAAATAAGTTTGGGGTGTTGGTTGGGTTTCTTGAATGAAAGAGAAGAGCACCATGTATATTTAATTTATGTGGTTTGGTTGGTTGGTCCTTGGAGTGTGGGAGTTTGATATATTACTTGTCCGAATTAGATGATGCAACATATTCTAAACTCACTCGAAGTCGTGCTAAATCACCGAGAAGTCATCCTACTATAATGGTTTTGTTGGGGCTTACCGGCTCTGCTATTCAATATGTGTTAGTCAAACTCCCTGCCAATAGTTTCCAATTAGTTTTATCCCTATAGATTTTGATATAAGGTGCCCGGTAAAAGTGTGTTGATTTTGATGTAATCAGTTGATAAAGTCATGTTGTTCAATATGTGTTCCATCCGAAGTCATACTAGTTGTGTTTGAATGTTTGCTTTTGATCTTCGCTTTAACTTAAGTTAATTGGTGTGTTGAGTTTTACCTTGCAAGACATAAATTTTGTTTTCTTTGAATAGAACTTGTAACAGTGACAACATGAAGACTAAGACTGAAAAGTTTTAGTAGTAGTACATTATTTGTTGTTGAAGTTTAAATCTCAGTAGCACAATAAATTTGGTGTAATCAGCTGATGTTGTCCGAGAGAGGATCTCTATTTGGTGTAATCTTAGCCACAGCCTACCAAAGAAGTCATGAACTTGTTTGATTGGTTATGTTTTAAGAGTGTGATTTATTGTGTACCTTAGGATTATGTGATTTAGACCTAATGGTACGTTTAGCTTGAAGGACCTTGCGTTCTACTAGTCTCTTTTTCTCCAGCTTGTCTCTCTCAACAACCAAGTAATTTCCTTTGAGTAATATGGTAGATTTCTTTGTTTCCTTATGAGGTGTACATGGTTTATGGTTTGTGGTTTGTGGTTTGTGGACTATTGAACACAACAGCCCATGGACATTAAGTCATCTTAAATTGATGTTGTTTTTATGAATATCTTTCATCTTAAATGATGAGGTGATATGGCCTTTTGTGTTTGGTTCTCCAGTAATGAGTACGAGCATTTAAAGCTCAATGCCTAGCAATTTGGAACCCAAGTAGATGATGATGAGATTTTTATCAAGCTCGCTCGAGGGATAAAAAGAAGGGGACTACGGTTTTGGGATCGAATCAACGACCTACTACCTAAGGTCGGCTCATCGCTCATCTTTAGCATCGCAAAAATACATTCCATCGGTGATTTCTTAAATGGAGGCTCGCTTGAAAAATCGGAGGATAAGCTTCAAGTTACGAGTGAGGAGCTTAGGGCCATAAGGGAGGAGCAAAACTAACAGAGAAAATTGATTGCACACCTACTTTCTCGGGTTGAGGGCTCCTCTTTTGTCCTATCACTCCATGCACTTAGATTACACATGAAGGTTGTCTTTTTAGATGCTTGTATTCGGATACCTATATTGAGATAGTACTTTATGTTGGTAGTTTCGATGACAAGCAATCTGAGCCTGCAAATTCTCCGCAATGGAAGAAGACAGATTCATTGTTCCCGAAATTTGGTAGTGAGACATAAATCTATGTCTAGGTCTTTGTACGGACAGAATAAACCCCTATGGTAACCTTAGTAGCAAGTACAACAATTGGCTCATTCTTTTGGTTATCTATGACCTACCATCATTGTTGTGTATAAAGAGCAAGTACATTATGTTGTCAATGCTTATTTCTGGGCTGAAACAGTTAGGAAATGATATAAATGTATACTTGGCACCTTTTATTGAAGATTTAAACCTCTTGTCCGATGAAGGTGTTTCGGTTTTGTATGCATACCGTCGAGAGGAATTTACATTATGAGTTATGATCTTCACCACAATCAATGACTTCCCGCACATGGAAACTTATCGGGATTTACATTGTCAAAAGCCATAAGGCATGCCCCATTTATGCAGAGGGTACTTGCTCCTATCAGCTTAAGCACGATGCTGATATTGTCCTCACTTTTTGTATAGAAAGAGTATCCATTGATATCATACCTATAGTAAGAAATGACATCCAACTAGGGCCCTCTAGCCAAGCTTACTAAATTTTGTGAGATGTGTTCTCGTGATTCTTTCAATAGGCTAGTGATGACTCTATCTCCGAACTAGTTGACAAATGTGCGATTATGTTGGGTTAGTACCCACGTCTCATATTTTCCTCGGATCTGTCACCTTATGAGAGAGTTGTGCTCATCAATAAACGACCGTACTTCACCACTGTTTTGAAGAATATAAAGATGTGCTTGATCTCTCATATCCCGACCGATTATTAGAATCGTCGGCCCCAGCTTCCCTACCCAGTGATCTTCCCCATAAATCAATGTTTTGGGATACCAATAACTTCTATTTGAGGGTATTATTCACAATGGAACTCAACACACTCGCTCACTGTGTATGCCTCAATAATGCACCCTTCCCGTCGGTATCGATTTCTAACATATTCTTTGAGAATTTTCATAAAATGTTCAAAAGGGTATATCCATCAAGAAAAACGGGCCACGAATTGCACTTCTCTCACCAAATGGACAACTAGTTGCACCATGATATCAAAAAGAAGGTGGGAAGTACATCTTAAGTCGGCACAATGTAACGATCACGTCGTACTCAAGATCATTCAATTTCTCCTAATCAATGACTTTGCTACATATGGCATTAAAGAAGAAACAAAGTCTTGTAATTGATTGTCCGAAATGTTTGGGCATCATGGCTTGGATAGCAACCGATAGAATCTGTAACATCAAAGCATGACAGTCATGACATTTGAGACCGATTAGTCTATAATTAGATATTAAAATGAGTCTACCGATGTTTGAAGAATATCCTCGTGGCACTTTGACTTTCTTCAATTCCTCTTTTTCTATGGTTTTGATTCTTCCTTTTATTGATAATATTCAAGCTTTTATTTTTTGATTTATAAAATTCAGCCTCTTATTTCGGATTTGGCTTGTTGTCGGCATCAGCATCAACATCGAGTTCGTGGTTGAAGGAGAAGAGGGATAAGGGGTTTGAGTTGATTACGATCAAGTTTAAGAATTTTAAGGTCTTGGTTCTCCACCGATGACTCTGCCTTCATTGCTTCCCATTGCTGGTTCTCTTTCTTCTATTTTGAAATTTTGAAATTTTGAAATTTTTTAAATTTTCAACATTTGAATTTTAAGGTCTAGTTGAGCACACCGTGTAGCATTTTTTAGTATGATTTTCCTAGATCTTGAGCATTATGTTCTTAGATTGTGGTGAATTATCTTGAGTTGAGTTAGAAGAAAGATGTTCAGAATATTTATGTTTTCTAGTTTTTCTCACTCGTTTGAATTTTTGTATAATGTTTCAAAATTTTTAAAATTTTTACTTTAGTTTCATATCAATTTATGACAATTTCCTATAATGTTTGTTGAATTTTGGATGAGTAGATTCTGTGTTAATGAATTTTTATATGAAATTGTTCTATTTTGAAATTTTTATAGTAAACTTGGGTATATAGGCCATCTTTTTTCGTGCTTAAGCTGATAGGAGCAAGTACCCTCTCGCACAAATGGGCATTCCTTATGGCCTTTGATGGTGTATCCGGACAAGTTTCCATATATGAGAAAGTCATTGATTGCAGTGAAGATCATAATTATTAATGTAAATTAGTCTTGATGGTATGCATCACAAACCTAAACACTTTCATCCTACAAGAGCTTTAAATCTTCAACAAGAGGCACCAAGTACACATCTATATCATTTCCTAGTCTGTTTCAGCCCAAAAATAAGCATTGATAACATAATGTACTTGCGCTTCTTACACAACGACGATGGTAGGTTGTAGATAACAAAAAAACGGGCCAAATGTTGTGCTTGCTACTGAGATCACCATGGGGGTTTATTTGGCCTGTACAAAGACCTAAATGTAGATTCTATGCCTCCCCACAAAATTTTAGGAACAATGAATCTATCTTCTTCCACCGAGGAAAATTTGCAAGGTGATGTAGCTTGTCATTAGAGACTTTAGGAACAATTTCAAATATTATCTCGTCACCTAATGATGTGGTTCGACCCATATCAATCATATCATGTCATGATCATATCAAATATATTTGGCCATTATCAACCGAGACTTCCCTATCGGTTTGGGTGTGCGCATACTTAGGGAAATCGATGATCATAAGGAGTTACTTAGATAATAAATGAAATATATTTTTCCTATTTGATTTATAAACGAATTGAAATGCATGTGCTCATAAATAATTTTATATAACATTCATTTACATTGCAAGGATAAATGTACTCGAGCTTCGTGTCACTATTTCCAAATATTTTATATGTTTTGTTTTAGATAATACTAATGTTGATGGAAGTAAGGAGTAGACATATTTATTTTGGTCAATGAGACTTATAAGCTTATAGTGGTAGTAAAGAATGTGATGTTCGGCAGAGTAAGGCATGAGAACTTGAGTTGGTTAAGTGTGATTTAGAATGTGCAAGAGATGTTGATTATTTGAGGAGTGCCATTTTCACCAATTTGACATGGCAAAGTGTAGGTTCCGACTTACTTTCCAGTCAGTGGAAGAAGTTGAATCATTTTAAGAGACTACAAGGGATATCTTGTTAGGATGGTTCTTTGATTGTAGAAGATGGGCTCCATTTGAGGTGTGTTAAACTCGTACTACTTGGCTTCAATTAATAGGCATCCCAGGACATGTATGGACTGGTGACAACATCAAAGCTATGGCAGAGAGATAAGGTGACATAATTTGTCTCGACTTTACTACTCTTGAAGCATCGTCATTAGGGATTGCTAAAGTCCCGATTACGACTACTCATCTAGCCGACATTGATGATGAGATCTTATTATCCATTGAAAGTGAAGGTTTTAGAGTGAAATTTTCTGAGATTAAAGTCCCCATTCAAATGTATAATTTAGAAGGGAAGAAGTCAAGCAAACACAAAGTCGAAATTAGCTCTTCCAATGGAGCTGATGAAGCCGACTGGAGGTATGACCCTAGTAATGGAGTTGATGGCAGTGAAGGGGGCGAGGCTAATGGTATTCTATCGGACAAGATTGCTGAGTTTATAGAAAATAGCTTTTCAAGAGTTGAAAAAACCATGTCATAGACACAGGATTTAATTAGGGGCATGGGGATCGAAGTGCCTAGAGATGGGGAGCCCTCCTCGAGTAGCCAAACATGGACAGATATTTTAGTTAGAAATATAAACCATGCGGTCAATGAGATTGGTAATATCCAAGAAGGGAAATATTCATCAGATACTAAAGAATTTATAGAGCCCTTTGAGATAGCCCTTACTATTGGCCTGACAATGCACGAGAAGTTGGATGAGTCGAAAGGGAGGAAACAACAAAGAAGAACTATCGATTAAAAGCGGTTGTGGAGCAAATTGAAAATAAATCTATTGATCCAATTTTATAAGGTGCTTATGCTACAAAAGAAGTGCATAAGAAAATGGAGCAAGAGACTCTCAGCCAAGAGTCTCTTACCCTTGTAGAGATTGCTCAAAATAGCTTGGATGTAGGAAGGATGTTGAGACTTTTTCCCGTTGAGGATGGAACTCCACACATAAGAAGGATAACATGGAGTTTAAGGAAGCGGCTAAAACATCTAGCTGAAACTTAATTGATTAGGGTGTTTTTTACTAAGTATAAGGTGGAAGATTAGATGTATGAAGTGGTTGATTTTAATTAGAGGTCAATTACAAAGTATTTGATTATTTTCGTCTTGAGCGAGATGTAGGTATCCTCAACGTTATCTCTTAGGTGTTATATTTTTTCGACAAAGTTTTGGAGTTGGTGTTTGTATTGTTAGCCCTAGTGGTTTTTTTGACAGGGATAAGAGGTACTAGCTTGACTAATTATTGTCATCAATTTAGCCATTTTTGTCTCTTTTTCGAGCTTCCTTGAAGATTAGTAATGATAAAAAAAACATGTAAATAATTAAATAAAAATTTTACAAAAATAATTTATTTTAGTCTTTCCAAACATTTCCATATTCATGGCTTATTGTCAACCAACATATTTAAATCATATTTTTTTTATTACTGTAAGTTTTCTAAATTACTAAATAAGATGAGCATTTTTCATCGAGCCTCCTTGCTATCTTGAAATAAAAGTTCATGTTACTTTGATTATGTTAATTAATTGGGAGGAAGAGTGTTATATTTTGAGGGAAGCAATTGGTTATTAATAAGTAAAACATGTATTTCTAAAATCTCAATATTAATATTTTTGCGTCATTGACTCACTATTAAAATCTGGATCATTTTCAATACAAGTAAAAACATAGATGATTTAATTGCTATACACCACAAATTAATCTATCATGCCCTCTTTGGTGATGCAATTTCCACCTTTTTACTTATTACCGATTATTGTCAAATATATTTGTATCACTTCTATCATTGTAATATTTTCAATTATTAATCTCAATATAAGTAGTTTTTATATGTTTAATTTCTTAATTCATAAACTTTTTAAAAATTATTGTACTTGTTGTGTGTGTAGCACAGGTCCATGCTAGTAGTATATATAATTGTAATCTTTTCAAATTAGTCATATACTACAATGGGAGTAATTTTAGGAATTTAGTGTAATCTTAACCATAAAAATTATTTATTAATTAAATATGAGTCACTAAGTAAATAATTAAATAAGGGTGTGTTTGTTTGGAAGGAAAATATTTTATTGGAAAATTATGATTACATTTTCTCGTTGTTTGGTAAATAAAAATTTGGAAAAATTTTCCGAGCTAAAATATTTTCCATCACTTAGCGAGAAAATAAATTCCTCCCTTTTGGGAAGAAATTAATTTTCCAATCTCTCACTCGGCTAACCCCTCCCTCTCGCTCTCGCCCTCACTCTCGTTCTCGCTCTCGCTGGCGTGAACCCTAAGGCCTCTCGCTCATTGCTCTCTCTCTCCTCTCGAGTCCTTGCTCATCGCGGTTTCCCTCTCATCGTTGTGTCCAACGCCTCAATGGTATGTCTAAAGCCTCGCCGTCCCACCCGCGCCTCAACACTTCCTTCAACGACCCTTCCAAACATCTACGATGGCACTTAGGGTAAAACTCTTTGATTAGCTTGACCTCCAAGTCCGAAATCCGCTACAAAGGCGTTCTTTTCAACATCAACACCGAAGAAGCTAGCATCGGCCTTCACAACGGTATTCATTTCGTCTCCTTGCTTGTTTATTGCCCGATTAATTGGGTTTTTATTCGTAATCCTTTTGGCGTTTGGAAAACCTTCGGTTATTTGGGAATTTTGTTAGGTTAGATTACATGCTTCCGGTTGTTTGGGGGATTTGAAGCTCATATTGTTATGGTTTTGGTGGCGTTGGGTTAAGTTTTGTTGCTTTTGAAATTGCTTATGTTCTGCGAAATCTAAATTAATGATTAAAGGAAATTGCTTATGTTGTCTAAGAGCTCCCCAGTCGAAATGATTAAAGGAACATTTTGTTATTGAAAGCACAAGTCTATATAGTGAACTCTGCCTATGTTTCGCCATCCTTTACTTCTTTCTCGGTTATAGATTGATCGGTTGTCCCGCTCAATCGTTCAACAATGGAACTGAATCATGCAACCTTTTGAAGTCTAATTAGCTCCCTCACTTATGAATAGACGGTTAATATAAGCTAATTTGAAGTCTAATTAGCTTTAAGGACCTTGTGAAAATAGATATGAACTCCACGGTTTAACTGTCTAATTATATTATCGGTTCATAGAAAGTTGATTTGGAGTTTGTCTAATATAGAATGAGTAGCTTGATTTGAGGGTGGGTTTAGCTGTTTATGTGAATCTTCCTCCCTCCCCCTCCACCCCATTTTTTAATTTCTTATCACAAACATTGACTGTTACTATGATGTATATATTGGCAGTTTGATCATTTGGAACAGAGGGTCGCAGGAAGGATAGTGCGCAAGTCCCCGCCAGTGATAAAGTTTATGAATATATAGTATTTAGAGGAAGTGACATTAAGCTAAACTGAACTTTCATGGGCTGTTTGATTGTTTAGGATAATGGGTTCTTCAATGTGCGTGCCAGTTTGATAAGACAAGTTTTGATTGCATGGGAAATTGGTTTTATTTCATCTTCCTCCGCCCCCACCTTTAAGAAACTTTCAAGAGTAACGAGGTTTTTGGAAACATATCTTCTAGTAGCAAGTCATTTCTAGCTATACAAGAAAAGCCCAAGAACGATAGGTCTTATAATGGCAGTTCTAGGATTGATATAGCTATTTCTCGGCTATTTCTGAACATGAAAGCTTATTTCTATATTTCCTAGTTCCATGCAAACCATTATTAAGTTCTGTTCACAATGGATCGGTTTGGCAATGTTGCGCTTGAGTGCTTTTATGCGGAAGGGAGTGGTTTGGTCCTAGTTATCCTGTAATGCCAATATCCGTACTTAAGAAGTTGATATTGACACTAAAGCCTCCCTGGCTCCCAATATCCTGTTTTGCAGATTGGGTTGAGGTAGAGAACGGAGAAGGAAGTCATTCTGAAAAGGTCAGCTTATGCCAATGCCACTCGTGATTCATTTATCCATGTACTTGTAGGGTAGATTTTGCCCTTATCATGCTTATTTTTATTATATATTACTTGAGATACATAGCCTTTAAGTGGCTTTGCCAATAGTAAATTTTACTCGCTCTTAGTTCAATATAAAATTCTCGCCTTACTCGATTCGATCAAAATTCACAATTTTTCTCTCCACTCCTCTACGCCCCTCCCCGGCCTTCTAAATTCCGCTCACATTTTGTGTGCTTATGTACATATCTAATTTTATGCAATGTCAAATGTGTGTCCTTATTAAGTGAAGATGACCGGAATAGGTTTCGGGGGACACACAAGTGCATAATGAAGAAACCTATTTTTAAATATTCCGCTCACACATAGTGCATCTCAAGTAATTGTATACTATTTTTAACAGGAGTAGCCATTTGTATACTAATTTTCTCGGTTCAGCTTAATTGATAAATTAATTATGTTTTTGTCGAAGTCTTATAGTTTTGACTTCCTCTATTTGCATGTGGAGTTTCAATGGGGCAACCAAGCATAAAATAGTTAAATATTCCCCCGGAGAACTTAGTTGTTACTTGTTGCTGGTGTTTCATTGGTGATCTTGGGATCTACCTTTAGAAATGAACAGTAAGAAGCACTCGGTTGATTTGTGTTTCCATGAAATTTCGGAGAAATCCTTGTAACTTCTAAAATCATTAGCTTGTCAATAGTTGTAGTAGTGTCGCCATTTTTAATTATTATATTCTTTATTAGCTTGTTAAGTAGACAATACTCTTCCTCTTTGTTGACCTCTGTTCTCTCTTGTGCAATATGACTAATTCATTTGACATTAATTATATTCTTTAGATGGTAGATGAATTAAAAAAGCAGAAGTTGTGGTCACCAAGTGCTACTATTGCTTTTGTAGGAGGCACATTAGCATTTCTTAAAAAGTGTAAGAAAACAAATAGTGAAGAATTTCTTCCAATCCCACGTCAACCACATGTCAATAGAGATCTTGAGAGAGAAAATTATATAAATAGTGCATTGTTATGTGGGGATAGACATTGTATTGATCAAATTCGAATGAGCCCTATGGCCTTTTTTACATTGTGCGAAACTCTTGAAAGGAGGGAACTTCTTGCTAACACTCGTACATATGAGTGTTAGAGAACAAGTTGTGATATTTCTACACCTATTAGGCCATAATGTAAGATTTAGGGCAATAGGAGGAAGATTCTTGCATTCTACTTGGACCGTTCATATCTATTTTCACAAGGTCCTTAAAGCTATGCTTAAGTTGTATCCAGAGTTTGTTAACCCTCCTAGCTCCTCTACCCCTCTGAAAATTGTAAACAACTATAGGTTTTATCCATGGTTTGAGGATTGTATAGGAGCTTTAGACGGCACTCATGTGTGTACATCTATACCGTCGAAGATCAAGATAGGTATAAGAATAGAAAAGGTGGGTTGTCCCAAAATGTGCTGGCTGCCATATCTTTCGATGACCTCAAGTTCACATATGTACTAGCCGGGTGGGAAGGATCAGCACATGATTCTAGGGTGTTAAATGATGCGGTTTCAAGAGGCTTCCATGCCCCGGAAGGTATCATTTGATAACTTGTCTTTTCCCCTTAAAGTAATACTACCTAGATATTAATGAAATTTTTGATCTCTTCTAGGGAAATATTTTCTCGCTAGATTCTGGTTATGCTTTTCGGAAAGGTTTTGTACCACCATATAGGAAAGTTCGATATCACTTGAAAGAGTTTGATGAGAACTTACCTCCAACAAATGCCAAGGAGTTGTTTAACCTACGCCATTCTTCCTTGAGGATTAATATAGAAAGGGCATTTGGTGTCTTGAAAAAGCGCTTTCGTGAGCTAGACGCAGAGCCATTTTGGGATTTTAAAACTCAAGTGGATGTCGTTCTTGTATGTTGTGTGTTACGCAACTTTGTTAGAGGTGTTGATCCAAATGACTATATTATGAGAGAAGTTGATCAAGAATTTTCAAATTATACACAAAGATCTTGATTCTCACAAAGAGAAGAGAGGGAAGAAAACCATGTTTGGAAATAAAAAGGGTGTTATAGCGAATGCAATGTGGCAAAATTATCAAGAATGAAGATGAAATGGTTCTCATAATAATGTGTACTTGTAAGTTTGATTTTCTTTTTCAAGTGTTATTTTCAATCTTTGCCTTGTGTTGAATTTTGATAAACTGATTTATGCAGCATGTGAAGACTCGGACACTCGCTCAATATCTTTCGAATCATGCAAAAGGAATCGGGTATAACGATGTCATTCTTATAGAGTTTTGATTCCAAGGCATTCTCTCGTGTCTTAGAAACTTACTTGAGTAAAATAGTATCTTCTCTAAGTGATTCGGCCCTCACTCATCTCTCGTTATCGCTTTCAGTTAGCGACTCGTAAAACCGGTTCTTTATTCCGAGTCCACTCTCACTCGATTAATCGCATTTCGAATATACAAGTATTCCGCCGTTTCTCACTCGTAATCCGACTTGTGGTTATTTACTCTATTGTTTGCTTAGTCAGCATTCGTAGTTCTTTTCGTACTTAGTCTATATCAAGTTTTTCCTCTCTCGATATTCGTTACGTAACTTGATTCTTTGCCTTAGACTAAGTCTTATGGAATTCCGAGCATCATGGATTTTAGACTCGTAAAATTCCATTTCTTTTCTAACCCGGATAATCTGTTGGTTAATTATCATGATTATTTTATTATCTCGTGTCTAACCTTGGACCAAAGCATTATATACTTTGAAAACCAAAGTTGTTTTACTTTTGTAGGTTATCCAATCGAGGATATCTTTTCAAACTACAAAAGTAGCCTGGCTTGAACGTCAAATCACCAGCGAGATATGGCTTTTCACCTTCCCCGCTTTAGTCCCGTAAGATTGTGTCGAAGTCGTCTCGCTTCCATATCCGGAAAAATGGAACGCTAAGCCTAACGGTGGTTTCCACCTTATTTTTCAAGACACAACCGATGGTTTTGGGATTTCCAAGAGAGTTAAACCGTTGTTCAACGTTCATATTTCAACGGATACTTTCCGAGTGACTCGTAAAGCTTCTACCAACGGTCACATGAGACTCTCGGTCAGCAGATGAAGATAACGGCTACTCGCTTGGTTATCTATAAATAGAAGCCACTTCACAAGACTTGAAGGTTGCCGAAAATATTGTCTATACACATACTTGATCAAAGTTATTGTATTTACTCTCAATCTTCAACTTACAACTCCAACTCGTAATTCATTACTTTCGAGTTGTAAGGTCTTGTACTTAGTTACAAACTCTTCTTACATTCTTTGTAAGGTCCCTTGACTAAGCTCGTAAAGGTTAACTCAGCTTGGTTGTCCCTAGCTGTAAGGGTTATCTCAGCTAGGAAGTACTAGATCAGATAAGGTAACTTCGAGTCTAGGAAAATTTGTATAGAGTTGTCTAAGGGAGCAACTCGGGTTCCATCAAGTTCACGGTATTTTGTGGACTCAAAATAGTGGATTTGACTTCGTGTCTGGATTGACACGGGCCGTGGTTTTCCGCCCCGGGAGGGTTTCCACGTAAAATCTCCGTGTTCCTTTTCCGAGTTCATTCTAGACTCGGACGGCCTTAGTGCTCTAGCTTCTTCGATTCATTGCTTTCGAGTCCAATCTTTTCGACTCTGTTATTAGACTCGCATTCTGTCTTTGCCTCTTTTCGTGAAAAAATGTGTATTTTCGTAAAGAATTTTCTATCACCCTATTCACCCCCTCTAGGGTGACTCGAGACTCTCCTTGAGCAAACCTTCAGCATGGACAAAGGGAAGAATAAAGAAGTTGATGAGAAAAGAACTCAATTCCGGTGGCCAAAGGCAATGTCAAAGGAGTTACTGAAATTTTTGGCTAATGAAGTGAAGAAGGGCAATCGGCCAAATAATACTTTCAAGTCTATCTCCTTTGCTGCAGCAACAGAGTTCATATCAAAGAAGTACAATGTCAAATGCTTGTCCGAGCACGTTGAAAATCATCTCGAAGACAATCAATGCTACATGGGGAGTGATATCAAAGCTTCGAAATAAAGATTCCGGCTTTGGGTGGGATGAAAACCTTAAGATGATCCAAGCATCACCTACTGTGTATGATGCATACATTGAGGTATGGTAAAATCCCCTTCCCCTTTGTTTGAGTGTTATCTATGAAATTCTCCTCTTTATTAGTCTATTCTTGGTTCGTGCTTGAGTTCGGAGGGTAATTGGACAATGCTACTAGTCATACTGTGGTAAAATGTATTAAGCCATACTCAAGGTTATATTCCTTAGTCCGGCATGGATGAGCAATTATGTTGTATAGAATATGTTGGGGTGACAAAGAAATGCCGGAAGTTGCTCACTTTGTCTATTTGTATGTTCTATTTCTAGGTGATTTGTTGTACTCGTAATTTTTCAAAATACTAGCCAATTGGTGGCTTCATGGGTAGTCAAGTGTATTTGCAATGTCCAACATATAGGATACTAAATGTCAGGAAGATATGAACTCCCATTTGGAATTTGAGGTGCAAAAATCTTATTGGACAATAGTGTAACTGTCGTAGTAGCAGCAAGGACACTGAAATTTTATGGGTGGCATGTTATTATTGCATTATTTGCTAGTCTCTTAAACCATAGTGCATGCCAACTGAACGTGCTCTATATCTCTAGTACATGCCCACTTTCCAGGCCATGTATCAAAATCCAAGTAGGTGGAAGAGAACATGTTGTGATGTTTTTTTATCCATATAAGTTGCACAGGGGGTTCATGCCTGCATATATCCATATATTCATATAAGTTGCCGAACGTGCATTTTGGTTGGTTACTTAAGTAATTGGTACAAAGAACAAGTTGTGATGTTTTTTTATGTTATTTTTTCTGATTAGGCAAATCCTGCTCGTGATAAGTATTTGAACAAAAAGATTGAGATGTACGATGAAATGACAATCATCATTGGGAAGGATGTAGCAAGAGGAAGTTCTGCGAAATCATTTGATGATGTTAAAGTGGAGTCTTGCGATAATGCGATCAATCTAGAAGAGAAGAGTAATGATGAAAGTGATGCCGTGAAATCAAATGACAATCCATCGGTTTCTTCTATTGGTGTACCATCGGGGTCAACAAAAAGTTGAAAGAGAGCTCATGAGGTTGACCCGGATATACAAGTAATTTCTTCCCAGCTTGGTCAAGTTGCAACGGCTCTTGAAAAATTCTCTAAGTCCAAGCTCAATGTTGAGGTACTCTTTGAAGAAGTTATGAAGACTGAGGTTTTGAAGATGAGTTTTTGGCTTCGCATTCGATTATCTAATTGAAAATGAAATTCAAGGTAGAGGCTTTCTTGTGAAAAACGAGAAACTTCGCAAAATTTGGCTACAAAACTTCATGAAGAAGAACAACACAACCTGATAGTATTGTATTTTTCCTTTCAGATTTTTTAGTTTGTTATGTTTATGTCTTAACGTTTCAGTATTATTTGGTTTGGATATGACTTATGAGGAAGTTGTTAGATTATGTTAACTAATTAGTGTTAGCCTTTTGAATGCTTGTTAAGTTAAATTGAGGTTCTTGAATTGTTAGTGGGACCATATGAATTTATGCTTATGCTGGTGTTTTACATATGGTATGAGAGAGAAGATGATGTTATTTTTTAGTTCAGTTAGAATGTTTAACTATCTTCAACTTGTATTATTCTTTTGGGTTTATACAGCCAACGATTTAATCGAAAAAAATATACATGTTTTTGGTGAACTTACATCGGTTGCATTGTCTTCTCTTTCTTCCTTTACTTCTATTTTGCTATATTTTTGGAGAATTTACATCGGTTAATTTGTTAACTTTATCACATTTTTTATTTTGTTTTAGGGTTTAGGGTTTAGGGTTAGGGTTAGGGTATGGGGTTTAGGGTTTAGGATTAGGATATGAGGTTTAGGGTTTAGTGTTAGGGTATCGGATTTAGGGATTAGGGTTAGAGTTTATTTTCCTTGAAAATAAATTATATTCCTTCCTACCAAACAAAGGAAAATAATTTTTAGAAAATTATTTTCCTTTCTACCAAACAAAGGAAAATGTGGGTGGAAAATGATTTTCCTTGGAAATCATTTTCCATATTTTCCCCCAACCAAACACACCATAAATAAAAAATAAAATTTATTCAAAGGAAAAGAAAACATATTCAAAAGTATACTCTATCTATGTAAATACTCCAAAGCCTATATCTCTATCTCTCTCTTCCCGCACAGTCCGGTCTATCCATACAACTATCTCAAAACAATCTGGTGTATCTCTCTGTTCCCCCACAATCTAGTCTCACACTGTCTTCCCCAACAATCATAACTCTGTTGTCACCCTCTTTTCTGACTTTTAATTCTTGATTTTAGTTTCTCATTCATAGGTTTCTTCTTTGACTTTTAGGTATTTAATAAAGGTAGAATTCAAGTTTTCTACTTCAATTCTCCTCCCTCCATTCTCAGGTATTGGTTATTGTTTGGAAGTCATGATATATATCATATGAAGCATTGGTTGATCTTAGGCAGTTTCATGAGGTAGTGATATTTTCACCTTTTTTGTTTATTTTTTAAAAAATTCTTCGTTTATTCTTTAGAAATTTAGAATAATTGAAAATGACTGTGCATTGGGTTTTGATAATTTTTATGAGTTGGGATCTAATAAATTTAATGCGTTACGAATGCAATTTTACCATGAGAAAATAACATATAGATTAGGACCGATAAAGGTGAAACCATTCAATAAGATTATATAATTGAGGAAAAAGAATTCATTGTACAACATCGCTCTATAATTCAATAATTTCTTAATAAACTAGTTGGTTATAAACTCAGTACAACATAATCGGTGTAAAAAATTGAATCTAAAATATAATATATTTAGGACGTTGGTCTGAACTACTTGGATAAGAAGTAAGGCCTCATCGGCTTAGATGTTAATTTTGCGGCTCCTACAAAGTCATGGCCGGAAGATGTTTGGTTTTGTGCTGGGCTTGGCGGAATCAGATCTAGCCGTGATGCTAAAATTGGGCTCATATATTCTCGATGGAGCTGTTATGGGCTGAACGCTCGGTCTTAGGATGAGGGAAATCAATTTTTTTATCACTGGATGAGGGAAATCATTAGCACCACAGAAACTGTCGTACTATAATTTCTATCATACAAAAAATTAAAGAAAGATAAGGCTAAAACATTTACTTTACGATCAGAAGGATTTTGTTATTATAATAATAATTATTATATTACTATCACCTTTGCTATTGTTAACATTACATTGGTCGATTATGTTGTAAGCATTATATGTACAATACTTAACAAGAAGTACCCTTCCCCAAATGTGGAATGAAACAATGGCCAATTAACAAGAAGTACCCTTCTTGCAGCTAAGTACCCCGGCAACCATGGTCACGGAACCCACTAGAAAATATGGTCTAGCACTCAAGTCACTGAACCTAGAATAGGTGGAACTTGCCCTGGCACCGGACTGTCGAAAATATGCCCCATTTAGCATCAAGTCTCCTTCCGATGTCCAGTTCCATTTCCTCCATTCATGCTCTGGTGCATTCTTACGTTTGGTCACCTGTCACACATAAATTACATTCATATATTCAATTTATATGACACATATGTACTCAAGAAATCTCGCAATATGATATTTGGATAAATTAACAATACATAATCAATGTAACTTAGAAATGTTACATCTAAACTATATTTGCACACGTTATAGATAATATATTTCTTAGACTTACTAAAAAGGATTATTAGAGAAGCTAATTGACTTCTTTTTTATTGCAATCGTCAGGCGCAAGAAATCTATTGCCCTCACTATAAATGGTTGGGGAAGCACTCCCACCAATTGCGTACATCTCCCATTGGGTGTAGTCATTGTTCACTACATGAAAATATCCATGTCTACATCTGCATTATATAGAAACCAAAATCAATAAAGAAAGATAATATTAGATACAAGTTTTTATTGCTCAAATTTGAACGTTTACTCCGTTGATAAGCTTATTATGAGTTGTGTTCTAGAACTATTTATTTTACTCTATATCAATACATCATTATCAAAACATGCTTCTACTTGGAATATGGTCAACTTTCACTTCCTAATTTTAATCATGTACTACAAAAACGTGAAGAATTTAAATTATTAGTCATAGGCATATGTATATATGTATATATACCTTGGCATCCTTTGAGCAAGTCCTTGGCCAAAATGGTTGAAAGCGATTGTGACTTGCATATCCTTATCTTGAAGATACGAATCGCTATGGGCCAAGAGCATGACCTTGCCATGATGACTCATGTAATTGTTGGATATGGTGATGGATGTGGACGCATGGGTGACATCGATGAGTCCGTTATAGCAGCTAGCCAACGAGCAATGGTCCACCCATACATGCTTCGATCCACGTATGGCAATGCCATCCGGCTTACAGTCGTGTATGTGGATGCTATGTATGATGATGTTGCTGGCATTATTGATGGTGATGCATCCCATCCCGGTGATGTGGACACTGGCTCCCCTTCCGTCGATGGTCTTGTAGGAGTTGATGACTAGTTTTTGCTTTAATGTGATGACCGTGTCAAGTTTGAAGATGATCCATAAGGGCTTGTGTTGGATCACAGCGTACCGGAGGGATCCAGGTTTCGGGTTCGTATGATCATCGGAGGAGTCAGTGACGATGTAGATTCTTCCTCCTTGGCCGCCCATGGCTTGACGACCGAACCCGATCGCGCAGTCAGCTAGACATTGGCGATTACTTGCCCAATCTGGGTCACATCGCCAGCAGTCGTCTATGGGGTTTCCAGTTATGCATGAGAGGTAACCCAAGTTCCTCCTTGAGGTCTTAAGTTTCCTAAAATAGTTTTATTCATTATTAGTAGAGTCAATTAATTGTCATAATCGTCAGATTATAGATCAATTCTTATATCTTCAATCAGTAATTTAAATTTTTGGTTGACTTGGTTTTAACCATAGTCTTAAGTTCTTAAGCTTTTTAAGCGAAAAATCTCAAGTTCGAATCTCTATAGTCCTCGTATAAATTATTACACAAAATATGGAGAGCGGTTCGCTGCATTCACGTTTTAAATCTAAAGGGCATTTGTGTTAAAGCAGTGTTAGAGTATATCTTGGGTTTGCGTCCCAAATTTAAATGGCTTCACTTTGCACTTTGTTACATGGCTATTTTCATGCTTTAGTTCCCTTGTCCAAGACATCAAGAACCCAAGTTTGACTTTGCTTATCATTGCCCATCAATATGTTCATGCCAACAAAGAAGAGAAGAAATAGGTAGCAAAAAGATTGACAAAGGCAAGGCATCTTCTTGAACGTGCCATGACCGTGCCTTGGTGGCACGACCATGCAAAATCCCTTATTGGGACTTTGTGCTAGTATCTTACTATCCTATTATTAGCAGTTTCAGTTTTTTTGGGATATTTATTTCTAAGCATTTATATATGGAGTTTAATGGTAATTTATTTTGAGTTATTATTGGTCAAGTTGTGGGAGTTATTTTTAGTTAAAGCATGTCAAAGATCACGCCTCAATTCACCATTCTAGCATATATATATATATATATATATATATATATATATATATATGTGGTGATTTTTCAACCTGTTTGGAGTGTGGTAATCTCCTTCACATCTGAGTTTTAAGAGAATTCGGTATCTTATGTCTCTTGTTTCTATCCACCTTTTGTTTGAGAGTTTTAGCAATGATCTTGTAGTGTTTATAAACCCCTTAAGATCTTGTATTTATTTACATATAATCTTGTTATGCTTATTAGTCCCTTAGGATCTATGACTTGTATATATTCTCGTTACTGCTCATTTACCGCCCGTGATTTTCTCTTAATTTGGATTTTCACATAAAAATGCTAGTGTCCTATTGGATATTATTGATCTTGCATGTACTTCTCTAATATCTACATCCTTGCTTCTATCTTCTACTTAATACACTCTAATCAAATTATTTTTATTTTTCCTAACACATAAACCTATTCCTTGACATTCAATCATCAAATTAAAATTTTAGTTGAGTTGGTTCTTAAACAAAAATTACGAATTAAAAGCCAAAAGCCAATCTATTGGCATATTAAATATTTATCTTGCAGCACATATACAGACTTTACCGAATGGGTCGTTCGGTTTAAGAACCAATCGTGTCAAACTTGGATTTAGGTTTTGTTTTGGGTGGTTGTCAATTATTTAGGTTTAGTGAGGTATTATTTGGCGAGCTTGTATAACAAAATAAAATAATATTTTAGAAAATTTCAGGTCATGTTTAGTTTAATTTTCGTCTAATTTGGATTTTCGGTCTATTTCCGGAGAACTTATTCATTTGTTAGGTCACGTATGTGTGATTTTTCATATGGACCTCCACTAAAATTTAACAAAAATGGTTTGTTTTACGCATTTTCAATTAATATTCCTAAAACCACTACAATAGTGGCTAATTATTTTCAGAAAAAAAAATCAATATTGATTGACTCAAATGACTTAAATATTTAACACTTGTTCTTATTAATTAAGGTCTCATAAAATTTTGAGCGGAGAATAATTTATGTAGAGTTCTACTCCTTATATGTTAATAATAGATCGACTCTAGTAAAACAGAGGATTAGGTTTCAAAAAATTGATCATTAGATATAACATTAGTATATCATTATTTGCTATATTTAACTAATCATACAAATAAAGCAATATGTGATAAATCTTAGCTTCATATGACTTATGCTATAATTCATTAAATACAAAACGTTAATGTATAGGGGTATACATACCTTTGCACATCTCGAACAACGAGCTCAGCACGTTCCGAAGAATCAAAGGAAGAGGCAAACGCTAAGGGAAGAACAAGTATCTACAAGATCAAAATAGACGTTTGAATATTGTTGTTACACATTTAGTTTAGAAATACAAGGCAGAGAGAGAGAGAATATATCCTAGAAGTATAATTTGACAAGGTATTTTAAACTGATTCAATTTTTTGTGTTTTTAATTTTGTTATTAGTAATTAATTGGTCCACTTCATTGAATGATATAATTAGTAGTATAATATATAAGGACAACAAGTAATACTAATATAATATTACGCAGCCAAAAAATAAATACTACTATAATATTAAAATAAACAAAAGTCTTAAAAAAAAAAAGAAAATCAACCCATTCATTTGCTACAGGAAGAAGGAACCGCCCACTAGCCATAAGAAAAACGAAGAAAAACGTTTAAACGTAATCAAGAAGCCATCAAATAGTATAACACCAATCATTTATTTATTTATTTATTTAATTTTTTTTGGTGTAGAAGAGGGGTCAAACCCCTAAAATAACTTTATTAATGATTAATAAGTTTAGGCCACGCTGCCCCTACATTATCTCGCAAAAGCAATTCTCTAACTTCTCTAATGGGAGCTTGAAAGAAATGATATCCTAGTTCCATACATAAACCTACATTAGCTAGTTTATCAGCAACTTGATTCGCCTCCCTATAGCAGTGAGTAATCTTGATTTCCCAATCATTTTCCTCCATCAGCCGTTTACATTGAGATATAATTGGAGTAAATTGGGTCCCCCAATCTTTGTGACCCTTCAACATGCCAGTAACTAGGATTGAGTCTAGTTGAAGCCATATTCGAGGTAACCCCAAATTATGAGCGACTCTCAAGCCCGTCCAAGTTGCTTTTAATTCAGCCATAATCGAAGAACACCACCCAAAGTTTTCGATAAAACCTCCAATCCATTCCCCTTTATCTCCTCTAAGAACTCCTCCCCAGCGAGTCGGGCCCAGATTACCTTTAGCAGCACCATTTGTGTTCGAATAACCCACCCCACCGGAGGAAATTCCCATCTTATCGGTTCCACTGATTTGGGTGGTACGAATTGTATTCGGGGATCGGAATCATCGTGTAGTGCTTTAATAACCTCGTCAAATCTGGAAAACAGGAAATCTCCTTTATTTCTTGGCAAATTTTCTTCATCGACAAAGCAATGTGAGTTTCTCCATTTCCGGAGATACCACATGGTCGGTAGAAATTTTGTCTCCCAATTAGAATCAAATGTATTATTATTCAAGTTAGCCAATATCCATTCCTTAAAAGGTAGTGAGTTGGCTCCTACATCAAAACCTCTTGAGTTTAAGAGATTCCATATAGCGAGTAGCATGAGGGCAAACTCGAACAACATGTTCGATATCTTCCACAAACCATCTACAAAATTTGCAAATAGGATCCTCTCGTCAACCCTCTCCTCTGTCTATTAGAATTTGTCATTAGCCTCGTCATGGAGAAGGAGCCAGAGAAACATATGAACTCGTTGTGGGACTCGAGTATTCCAAATCCACTTCCAATTTTCACATTCGAGTATTAACTTGCGCATTTTGGATGATGGATATGGCAGATTTAATCATTACACCAATCATTTATAAATTAAAATAAGAAAAAATTTATAACAAATGCTGCTATAAGATAATTATTATAAGTTGCATTAATCTGCATTATATATGTCTATGATAAGACAGTTTATGTTTTTTCCTTTTAAATTAAATTGAAAATAAATGTTAAAAAATTTAATTAATTATTTTAAAATTTTAATTAAAATGATAATTGTTATTGAGTTTGGCGCACAATTCAACTATTTACCTTAAAAAATAATTCAATGACCTCAAATCAAATCCCAATCAAACTAAATAAAAAGTTCGCCATTTTTTCTGGCCAACCCCGACGATTATAACTGCAATGGCCTCCCTTCGTTGCCGCAATCACCGGAGAATGATAATGTCCAAATGGAATTAATTTTTTAGATTTCTGGGAACCAAACCCTAATAAAACTCAGCAAAACTTTGGCCAATTTTTCTGGCTAGCCTTCAACGACTACAACTTTGATAGCCATTTTTTTCGGCGGTAGATTGTCCTTGAAGAAGACGATTTCACAGATCCAGCTGACGATTCTGCATAGTAAGGGAGGAAGACGATGTCCGTGAGGGTGTGGACGACATCTAAACTAGGGTAAGAATGGAGCGGTGGAAGACGACCAGTTGGAGCGCCACAATGTTTTTATTTATATTTCTTTGATAACGAGTAAAAATAGATAAGTTTTACAACTAATAGATAAAGTCTCTATAGCGTGATGGCCATGAGCTCTGTGATGGACATGTATCCTGAAGATTTAGGTCATAAGATCAACTTGAAACTTTTCTCAAATTCGGTAGGAACCACGACCCCCGTCCCCCAAGACCAAACCGAGCTTCCACAAGTATGTCGGGTTTCTCGTTCTTTTTTATTTGAAAATGATTTTTAGAAGATAAATTTTTTTAGAAATGGAAATGCATCTCTTATTATAATTTTAGATTTTTGTAATCTATATATATATATATATATATATATATATATATATCATTTATTTTAGAAATTATTTTTAGAAGCCTCGGGATATTATTTTACAACTTAAGAAAATAACAAAACATAATAAATTTATTTCCGCCGCAAGACTTTTAGGCCAAACCGGTGTAAAAACACCGGCAAGAAGTTGAACAAAGGATGTGAGCTCATTTGGGATACTAAGTGCCAACAAGCATTCAATAAGGTTAAGGAATACCTAACTAATCCTCCGAGTGTTAGTTCCACCCCAACTAGGGAAACCTTTCCTTTTGTATCTCACCACAACAAAAACGAGTTATGAGAGCATGCTAGGACAACGAGATGGGAAAGAAGAGCGCGCGATCTACTACCTAAGTGAGAAATTCCTAGATTATGAGACTTGATACACGCCATTAAAGAAGACATCATTGGCACTAGTCCGTGCGGGTTTGCTCTTGGAGAGTCTTAGTCACCCTAGAGAGGGGTGAATAGGGTGATGAGGAAATTTTAACAAATTTGGAAGATTAAAGCTTGAAAAGAATAATCAAGACAGTCCGAGTCTATATTGAACTCGAAAAGTGTGAACTTAGATATACGTGGAAACCCTCCCGGGGCAGAAAACCACGACCGGTGCTAGTCCAAGCACCAAGTCAAATCCACTATTTTGAATCCACAAAATACAACAGATCGACTCAATCGAATTGCTCCCTTAAATAATTCCTTATAGAGTTTTCCTAAACTCGAAATTCCCTTATCTCGATCTAGTACTTCCTAACCGAGCTAACCTTTATAGTTAGGGACAAGCGAGTTGAGTTAACTCTTACAGCTCGAGTCAAGGGACCTTACTCGGAAAGTAAGAAAGAGTGTGTAACTGATTACAAGACTTTACAACTCGGAAAGTATGAATTATAAGTCGGGAGTTGTAAATAGAAGATTGAGTATGACTACAATGACATTTGCTTAAGTAATGTGTATTGACAATATGTTCAACAATCTTCAAGTCTTAAGAGTTGGTTTCTATTTATAGATGACCAAGCAGATTAGCCGTTGTGACTAATTTTTGAACGAAGCCCTTTGTGAGTGTTGTAACGGTTCTTTTGAGTTGCTCGAAAGGATTCGTTGAGATGTGAACGTTGTGCAATGACTCTTGACTCCTAAGGATGCTCCAATCAGCTGGTGTTGTCTGAAAAGTAAGGTGGAAACCACCGTTGAGCTTCGTGTTGAAGTTTTCCAGTTTTGGAAACAGACAACCCTAACACGACTTCCGAGCCTTGTTCGGAAGTAGAAAAGCCTTGTCTGCTGGTGATTGACAACTTGAAGCCGGTTACTTTTGTAATTCAAAAATAAGATAATCTCGTTTGGATAACCTACAAAAGTAAACAATTTTGGTTCTCAAAGTATAAAATACTTTGGTCTAAGATTAGGTATAGATAATAATTTAATTTGGATAATTAAGCTCATAATTATCTTAGGCCTAGAAGAGTGGAATTTTCTAAGTCTAATATTCATTATATTCAAATTCCATCGAGTCATTCGTAAGAAAGATCAAGTTATAAGAGCGAAAACATCGAGTATAGGTACTTGATCTAGACAAATAATTCTCGAACAAATATGATGACTTAGAAAGTCGAATTAATGTTGTAATTTACTTTACCTCAAGATATGTAGTGTTAGAGAGATTATTTGAACATGCGATAAATCGAGTGGTGTCCGAGTGACTCGAAACATCGGTGTGAGTTGATAGATAAAAATATATTTTCCGAGTCGAGTCGAATCGAATGAAAACATATGCAATAGTTTCTATAATACTCGGAATGACTTGTAATCAAAACATTCGAGGGAAGAGTTTTGTACCTATCTTTGGTAGTACTTAGAATGGTCTAGTTTCGAGTCCGAGTCTTTAATCTCCCTCTTTTTGATGAAATGCATTCCATACTTAGAAAGAAACTTAGTGAAAGAATCATGAGTTTTCATTCGACTTAGTGAAATATCGCAGAAAATAGAGTAAAGAGTGAAGTGTTCCGAACTTAGAATATTTCTGCAGATAACTCATATGGTGAAGAGTCGTGAGTAATTATATCAAAGTAATATAGAGAAACAAGCTGATATATCATAGCAAAACTAAATAAGAAATTCAAACTCAAAAATCAATATGCTCGAAATTAGAAACTTCATTCATATATATACATAAAAACACAAAAGAAATACACATAAAAGAGAGTGAAAAACTCCCCTAAACAAGACAACAAATTTTCTAGTGTATTCTCCCCATGCCTTTCAGTTATCAAGTTGATACAATTTGATGTCTGGACAAAAAACAAAAAAACAACAAGAGAGAAAAAAAAATTAAGACGGTGGAGTGGGTGCGATCGAGTTGAGGTGGATGAGCGTGCAGTGCGCCTGCGCTGGTATGCTTGGGAAGACGTTGAAGATCTAGGCGGTGGCAGCACTGGTATCTTTAGAAGGGGCTCAGCTCCGAGTGGCTGACCCGAACGAGGTCGTCCGAAGCTCATCCTCTTGGAACGTCACGGAATGGGGTGCTTCCTCCGGCTTGACTGCTGCAGATTGTCCAACATCCGCGAGGTCTTCGAGTCACTCGGACTGCCGTCCGAGCTTATTAGTTCCGGTTGAGGACCTAGAGCACCTTGTCCCTCGGCTTCGTCCCGCTTCTCTCCTTCTTCCTCTTTCTCTTCTTCTTTCTCTTCTTCCTCCTCCTCGAAGAAGTTGTTTCAACCATAGCCTCCTCTTCTATTTCGGTTGTCTCTCCGGATGGAGACTTGGCAAGGCCCGAGGACTCTTCGGACGTATCCGAGCCGTCATGCGGGTCCTGAGCAGCTTTGGTGCGCCTTTCTCCGAGGAGTTCGAGCATCTCCTGCTGCTCCTTAACCAAATTTTTCATTTCGAGAAGCACATCTTGTTGCTCTCGAATTTGAGATTGGGTTGTCTTTTGGTTAACGGTCATGGATCGAAGGACGAGTCTTGAATGAGCGAAGAGTGTCCCGATTTCCGTGGACACGAGAGGAGAGCTTGTCTATCGGTGTGGTAGACAAAGCGAGAGTAGCTTCACGAAGAGGACCTGAGGTGGAAGCACCGCCAACCTGGAGGAGGGAGTAAGAGAGGAGTCTAAGCTCGAGGCGAGAGGAGAAGGTTGTCTCGGTTCGAGCTATGGACCCGGACACCGGGTTGGGTCTCCTAGTACCCGTATCTAATAAACTCTTTTCCGCCAACAACTATGGCAGCCTCGGACACTTCATTTGGGTCCGAGGGGAGTGGAACCTTAAATTGTTTAAAGATAAGGGTGAGGAGGGCTCCGAAGGGAAGAGGGGTGGATTTCTTAGTCCGAGCTAGCACGGTGGCCATCTCGCTCGATAATGGCGGGGAAAAGGTCTACGCCGTCGCCCTCGAGAATGTCGAACACAGCTTTGAGAATTTTGGAGTTGGGATTTTCTTTGCTGGAGTGGTGAGAAAAGAAGGTTCTCATCAGCAAGAAACGAGAGAATTCTTGCCTCAATCTTCATCCGAGTCACCGAAAAGTTCTTGCTTGACTCATGGACTTCCTTGGCATATTTTTCAAAGAATTCATCAGCGACCTCGTTAAGGGGATTGGGTTGCTGTTGAGGAAGATAAATGAAACTTTAAAAAGTCTATGGAGGAGAGAGAGATTAATACGTACCACTCGTGTTGCGAACTCTAGAGCCGATGATCCCCTCGGAGCAAGAAAGGTTCGAATAGAAATCGGAGCAAGAAGAACCCTTTTGGTTCTTGGTTCCGGGTTTTTAGTGGCAGAGCCTAGAAAATCTGGAGCGGAACCTCTCTTAGGCAGAGTTGAGAAGTTGAGAGAAGAAGATGAGTTAGCTCGAGGAAACGAGAGAGAGAGAGAGAGAGAGTATTGAGATTGCTCGAGAGTGCTTGAGAGCTTAGATTGCAGAAGTGAGTATGCAAGAGTTTAGGTTAGTAGAGAGTAAAGTAGCGAAATGAAGGAAAAGGGATGCTATTTATAGTAAAAAGAATGTCCTTCGAGTATCCGTTCGACCCAAACCTCCAACGGTCGCCTCGGACCGGTGTGTTTGTATTGCTCTCCAACGGTTAGAATTCCGATGTACTGTTTCCCAACGGCTAGCCGACCGATGGATGCGCATGGTAGAGAGAGAGAAAAGGAGAAATTTTAAAAGAAAATTCTAAAATTTTCCATTAATCTAGAGATGATTTCGAAGTTTGAAGTCCAATTTTCTAAAAATTGAGTCCGACTCGAGAAAGTTTCGAGTGACTCGTAAAGCGCAAACCGAGAATAACTCCTAGCTCAGTATCACTGGGTCATATGAACTAATTGTTATTAAGACAAACAGAAGAACATGTAACACATAATCATGCAAGATAATTTCACTTAGAAGAACACATAATCATACATTTATCATGCCAAGTTCATTTCTAATGAAACAAAACCGATCCTCACTAAGTGGCTTAGTAAAGATATCTAATTGAAATTTTGTAGGAATGAATTCAAGTTCAATATCACCTTTCTCAGAATGGTCTCTCGGAAAATGATACCTGACCTCAATATGCTTTGTCTCGTGAGTGTTGAACTAGATTTTTAGTGATGCTGATTGCACTCGATTGTCACACTTGATTGGAATTGATTTGAATGAAAGTCCAAGGTCTTTCAAGTGTTGCTTGATCTATAGAATCTCGAGCACAGACATGCTCCAGTTGCAATGTACTCAGCTTCAGCAGTTGATAGAGCAATTGAGTTCTGCTTCTTTGAGTGCTAAGATATAAAGGATTGACCTTATATCTAGCATAGTCAGCATCTCGAATATCCAAGTGAGAGTCGGTTATGAGTCTCTTGAGAACCATAGACCTAGATTCCGAGTTCCTGCAAGATATCTAAAGATTCTCTTCACCATAGTGAGATGTGATTCTTTTGGATTAGCTTGGAATCTTGCACACAGACATACACTAAACATAATGTCTGGCCTCATTGGATATAAGATATAGCAGAGATCCAATCATACCTCGATATAGTTTCGATCTACCTGCTTTACCTTTTTCGCTTGAGTCCAGTTCAGTCTGCTTGCTCATTGGTGTTGCTACATGCTTTGCATCTTGAAGCTTGTACTTCTTCAACAACTCTTTGGTGTACTTTGATTGATGGACATAAATGCCATCTTTGTCTTACTCGATTTATAGACCAAGAAAGAAATTGAGCTCCCCATCATGCTCATTTGGAATTCCTGTCTCATAAACTCGAAAAATCTCGACAGAGATTTTCATTAGTAGCTCCAAAAATTATATCATCAACATAAATCCGAGCAATAAGAAAGTCTTTCCCCTTGGGTTTTATGAAAAGAGTTTTGTCAATCTGACCTCTTTTGAAATCATTCTCAACCAAGAAACTGCTTAGTCTTTCATACCAAGCTCCGGGAGCTTGTTTAACACCATGAAGAGCCTTTTGTAACTTGAAAACATGATTTAGAAATTCTGAGTTTTAAAATCTAGAGGGTTGCTCAACATAGATCGAAGACTCGGACTTTACATATACATCATTCTAAGTTTTATCAAGGAATCAGGTATAAGACTTCATCTCCTAAAAGGTTTTGATTACAAGTCATTCTAAGTGTCTTAGAAACTTTTCCGAGTGATATAAAATCTTTTCCGAGTGTTACAAAAACCACTGCATATGTTCTCACTTGATTCCGACTGACTAAGATAGCACACTCTATTCACACACGGTTCCGAGTCACTCGGACCACACTCGGATATATTGCATGTTCAAACATTTACTCTATTATACATAAACTATGTTCGACTTCATAATCTAATTTTAATTGAATTATTGTATTAATTCATCTTTCTAAGTCACCATGCTTGGTTTGAACATTGGTAGTCTAGATCAAGTCTTTCTACTATGATGTTCTTTATCCGACTTGCTTTACTTCTAGACTCGACTCGGATGGAATTTGAGTATAATGAATATTAGACTCGGAAAATTTCACTCTTTTAGGACTCGGATAATTACGCACTTAATTATCTTAATTAAATTATTATCTCGTGTCCAATCTTGGACCAAAGTATTTTATACTTTGAGAACCAAATTGATTTACTTTTGTAAGTTATTCAAACGAGGTTATCCTATTTTTGAATTACAAAAGTAACCGGCTTCAAGATGTCAAATCATTAGCGAGACAAGGCTTTTCCCACTTCTAACCTAGGCCCACACACTGTGTCACGGTTGTCTGTTTCAAAACTGGAAATCTGCAACGCTAAGCTCAACGGTGGTTTCCACCCTATTTTTCGGACACCACCGGTGGATTGGGACTTCCAAAGGAGTCAAGAGCCGTTGCCCAACGTTCACACCTCAACAAATATTTTCTAAGTGACTCAAAAAGACCATCGCAACGGTCACAAAGGACTTCCGAGTAAGAAGATAATCATAACGGCTATTCTCGCTTGCTTATCTATAAATAGAAGCCAACTCTCAAGACTTGAAGATTACTGAACCAACTGTCAATACACGTACTTAAGCAAAAGTCATTGTATTCTTATTCAATCTTCTACTTACAACTCCAACTTTGTACTTAACATCTTTTTGAGTTGTGAGGTCTTGTAATCAGTTACAAACACTCATTCTTACTTTCGAGTAAGATCCCTTGGCTGAGCTGTAAGGGTTAACTCAGCTCAATTGTCCCTAACTCGTAAAGGTTATCTCGGTTAGGAAGTACTAGATCGGATAAGGGAATTTACGAGTCTAGGAAAATCTTATAAGTAATTGTCTAAGGGAGCAATTCTAGTTGAGTCTTTCTACCGTATTTAGTGGATTCAAAATAGTGGATTTGACTTGGTGCTTGGATTAGCACCGACCGTAGTTTTCTGCCCCGGGAGGGTTTCCACGTAACTTTTTGAGTTAGTACTTTTCCGAGTCCAATCTAGACTCGGACTCTCCTCGAAGTCATTTCTAGTTTTATTCTTCCATTACTTGATTAAATTTCCTCATCACCCTATTCAGCCCCCTCTAGGGTGACTTAGTCTCTCCAAGAGCAAACCTTCAATTTCTAGTTTTATTCTTCCATTACTTGGTGCTTGGATTAGCACTGACCGTGGTTTTCTACGCCCGGGAGGGTTTCCACGTAACTTTCGAGTTAGTACTTTTCCGAGTCCAATCTAGACTCGGACTCTCCTTAGAGTCATTTCTAGTTTTATTCTTCCATTACTTGATTAAATTTCCTCATCACCCTATTCAGCCCCCTCTAGGGTGACTTAGTCTCTCCAAGAGCAAACCTTCAATTGGTATTAGAGCCTAACCTTTCGGAAAGGATCTAACCATCCAAAGGTTTAAAGATCAAATGGCTCGGAACAATGGAGAGTTCGATGAAGGAAGATCTTCCAGCAGACCACCAAAGTTCAAAGGATCTAACTTCATGCACGGGAAGAAGCTCATGGAATGTTTCCTACTGGATCACGATGAAGATGTTTTGAGCATCATACAAGTAGGGAACTACATTCCAATGAAGATGGAAGAAACAAGACTCGTGCCCAAAATAAAGTTCGAGTACACCACTCGAAGAAGCGGAGAAGTTCGAAAGAACTTCAAGGCGATGAACATTCTGATATGCGCCATCAGCTCGGAAGAATACAACCGAGTGTCAGCCTGTGACATAGCCAAAGAAGTGTGGGACACTTTTGTCAACACTTATGAAGGCACAAGCCGAGTCGGACAAGCGAAGATAAGCCAACATCTTCACAAGTACGAGTTGTTCAAGATGGAGCCAGAAGAGAACATCACTCATATGTTCATCCGCTTCACTGAGATTACTAACAATCTCAAATCTCTGGGTAGAAAGATTTCCCACGAGGAAATGTGCAGAAATATACTCGAAATCTACCCGTAATGACCCGACCCTAAATCACACTATTTATTTCACTAATTACAAACCTTATATAATCGAGCGCACGCACTTCAATTTGACATTTGGATTATTTTTATATGTGCATTATGCAGCTAAGGCGACGAAGTGGCCTCTAAAGGAAATTTCATAATAATGATAGTAAATCTACATATATATTTGAAATAATAAAATTCAGAAAATTGAATAAATGTGTAATGAATATAAATGTGAATGTACATGATTATAAAGTTATTAAAGAATATATTTTTAGCAAACCTCTACAAAAAAATTGATTGTATAACTTATTTACAACACTATTAAAATAAAGTTTAAAATAAATAAATTAATAAACGATAAATTTAATGAAAGCAAGGATTAAAATTACAAGTTAGGGAAGATAAGTGTAATAATATTAATGTGAATTATCTTAGAACAAATTAATAAACCAAGATAAAAAAATATATATCTATAAGATACATAAAATAAGAAAAAAATAAAATAAATAAAAATAGAAATAAGAAACACATTTTTTTGAGAAAATTCCGGACCATATCCGGAAATTACCACACACAAAAAAAAAGAAAAAGAAAATAAAAATAAAGGATTAAAGCGTTACACGGCTTCAAGTTACCAGCCCAATTATCCTCTCTCTGTCTCTCTCCCTTGCGTGCGTCTGCTCCCCTCCCTGTCTCCACCCGATGCCCTGCTCTCGGCCAGCGGTCGGTGCCACCAACGCCAGCCAGCAGTCAGCACCGGCGTCATCGGGAAGAAGCCCGACGTCTCTCTCTCTTCTCTCTCGCTCTCTCTCTCTCTTGCGTGCGGGCGCACGCCCTACCTCACCTCTACCGCAGACCGCTCCGCTGGTCAACCACCAGCCGCAGCTCGACCATTGGAGCTCGACGCCAGGGCAACCGTGCACCACCACTGTTCCTCCTTCTTTGGTTTCCATCCCTTGGTGTTTAAAGGTAAAGCCCTTGAAGACTCGGACACTCGCTCTATATCTTTCCGAGTCATGCAAAAGGAATCGGGTATAACGATGTCATTTATATAGAGTTTTGATTCCAAGGCATTCTCTGTGTCTTAGAAACTTACTTGAGTTAAAAGTATCTTTTCTATGCGATTCGGCCTTCACATATCTCTTTAATCGCTTTTCAGTTAGCGACTCGGAAAACTTGTTCTTTATTCCGAGTCCACTCTCACTCGGAGTCTAACTTGTGGCTATTTACTCTATTGTTTGCGGAATCGGCATTCGTAGTTCATTTCATGCTTAGTCTATATCAAGTTTTTTCTATCTCTACTATTTGATTAGAACTTGATTCCTTGCTTAAGACTAAGTATTATGGAATTCCGAGTATCATGGATATTAGACTCGAAAATTCCATTTCTTCTCCGACTCGGATAATCTGTTGGTTAATTATCATGATTATTTTATTATCTCGTGTCTAACCTTGGACCAAAGTACTCTATACTTTGAGAACCGAAGGTGTTTTACTTTTGTAGGTTATTCAATCGAGGATATCTTTTCAAACTACAAAAGTAGCCGGCTTTAGAACGTCAAATCACCGAGCAGATATGGTTTTTCACCTTCCTCGCTTTAGTCCCGAAGATTGTGTCGAAACTGCTCGCTTCCATATCCGGAAAACTGGAACGTCAAGCTTAACGGTGGTTTTCACCACACTTTTCAAGACACAATCAATGGTTTTGGGACTTCCAAGAGAGTTAAACCGTTGTCCAACGTCCATATTTCAACGGATACTTTCGAGTGACTCGAAAGCCTTTCACAACGGTCACGAGAGGACTCTCGGTCAGCAGATGAAGATAACGGCTACTCGCCTGGTCATCTATAAATGGAAGCCACTTCACAAGACTTGAAGGTTGCCGAACATATTGTCTATACACTTACTTGATAGAAGTCATTGTATTTACTCTCAATCTTCAACTTACAACTCCCACTCGTAATTCATTACTTTCGAGTTGTAAGGTCTTGTACTTCGTTACAAACACTTCTTACATTCTTTGTAAGGTCCCTTGACTAAGCTGTAAGGGTTAACTCAGCTTAGTTGTCCCTAGCTGTAAGGGTTATCTCAGCTAGGAAGTACTAGATCGGATAAGGGAATTTCGAGTCTAGGAAAACTTGTATAGAGTTGTCCAAGGGAGCAACTCGGGTTCGATCAAGTTCACGGTATTTTGTGGACTCAAAATAGTGGATTTGACTTCGTGTCTGGATTGACACGGGCCGTGGTTTTCTGCCCCGGGAGGGTTTCCACGTAAAATCTCTGTGTTCACTTTCTGAGTTCATTCTAGGCTCGGACAGACCTTAGTGCTCTTGCTTCTTCGATTCACCGACTTCGAGTCCAATCTTTTCGACTCTGTCTTTAGACTCGGAATCTGTCTTTGCAACATTTCTGCACAAAAGTGCGAATTTTCTAAAAGAATTTTCTATCACCCTATTCACCCCCTCTAGGGTGACTCGGACTCTCCCCGAGCAAACCTTCAGCCCTAAACCCTAAATCATCACACTTCATTATTTACTTAGTGATTGTAATTGTTAATTAAATTATATGGTTTAGAATGATGTTTATGATATGAATTTAAAGATTGAATTGGGAAAAATTGGAATTAGTGTGAATGATTGTGATTTGGTGATTTGGTGGAGTGATTGTGTATGAAGGTGAATGAATGTGACTCCTCTTGTACAATTGTGATTTAGTGAATTAAATAGGGAATGTAGTGATGTGAATCTTGAGTAATTTGATGGTTTCCTTGCATTTTGGAATTGGCTACAATTGAGCAAAAGGAAGAGAAATATGTAGGGAGATTAAATTTGGACAATACGTTGTGTTGGAGCTATGTAAAAATTTGAGAAATTTAGTATATCTAATTGTGTATGTGGATGTGAATTTTGTTAAGGAAAGGATGCAAATAACCTCAAAGTAATGTTTTGTGGGATATATGGATTTCAAGCGAATTAATTAATTTATGGAAAGGTCATGAAGTGTTGTACTATAAACTTGTGTAAGTTTAGTTTTCTCACATTATTCTTGGATGTGAATCTGTTTGAAGGAAATATATTAGTTTTATTGAAGGAAGTAAGTTACACCTGGATCTAAAGTTACAAAAAGATTGAGTTAAAGAGTAATTATACGTTAATTTGAGTTGGTTAGTTAAGTTGAGGATTGATACGAGGTGAAAAAAAGGAGTTAATGACAAGGATTGAACACAATGTTAAAGTTTGATATGATTAAGCGAGTTCCAATAGCGGTTGGGAAGTTAGAATTATATATTTTTTTATATATGCTAAACAAGTTGCAATTTTCAAAATAAAAATATTTTGATTTAAGTAAATTAACAAATTATAATTATGTGAAAGTCAATGAAACTAGGTGAACCAATTTTATGAAGTGAATTATAAGCATGTGTGTGAATTTAATTATCAATAGTATTGCAATGAAACTTAATTCAAACATTACTAATAATAAAGACATATTTGGATCAGCAACGAGGCCACTCTCGTTGTCGACAAGTTGCTAAATCAATATTTCATAAAGGGGAGGAAAATATTTTAAATTCGAGTACGTTCATTGCTCGTACCTTTTAAAAATTCACATGTTTCATCAAATCTCAGCATCTCTTATATATATATAACTAATAATGAATCATTTGCAAATCAAGTTTTGTCGCCTAATTAAGTGGTCCCCGATCAATTATCATCAATTATCGGGGCTTACGCCCTTCAATTCCACCCGTGTGGCTTCAACTCGGGTTCTCGGTCGACCCGAGAGGTATGCACCTTATTCAAAGATCACATCAATTATACAAGGGGTTCCACTTTCGGATAATAACCGGCAAGCAAGTTTGACTTATATTCTCTCCTCTCGATTTCAAACTAAAATGAATTGAAATGCACGCGCTCAACTAAAATATTTTTCAAAGCAGTTTTACGGTGAAGGAATGTTTGTACTGAGTTTCGACTCATTCTTCGAAATATTTTGCTGTTTTTGTTTTAGGTAAAGCATTGGTGAACAATCAAATACCTACCAAGTCCGACGAAGGCAAACCATAGCTAGACACATTGCATTTGTGGTTCCGAATGTGTATAGATGCTCACGAGTGATTTTACCCTCAATAGTGGCTTGGGTATGACCTTGGGAATTACTACATGTTGCATATTATCTTGTGGAATAGAAGGAAATTTGGGTTGTGTAAAATATATTATGTTACGAAACAAGTGAACTTTATTTTGGGATCTTGTTTAAATATGAGGTATGACTTAGCTATTTAGGTGGTAAGCATTTACCCCTAACAGGACCCAATAGAAATGTAACAGTTGGACGCGCAAATTATATTTTATTTCATTTACATATTTAGCCTTGTCCTATTTTTAGGACGGCGGTAACGCCTTCGGTCGTTATCTTCCGCTGCGACCTTACGTAATATTATCTAATTAGGGGATTATTAAGTAATGGTGATTGGGAGCGTTACACTACCCAAGAGAAGATGGGGTCCTAAGGTGACAGACATCGAAGAGGCTCGGAACCTGTCCTTACCGAAGCCGGACGAACTCATCGGGAAGCTACTCACCCATGAGATCCACCTGGAAGAGGAGGATGCAGAGGTTAGCACTAAAAGGAACATTGTACTGAAGGCCTCGGAAAACAGAGAAGCAAATTTGAGTTCATCCGACTCGGAAGAGGATCCCATGGCACTTATCTCTAGAGGCTTCAAAAGAATGATGAAGCACAAGAGATGGGAGAAGAAGCCAAGAGAAGAGTTTTATAAGAAAGATAAGAAGGACAGAAAAGGTAAACATTCTTCACCTTCAAAGTTATCCTTAACTAAGAACTCGGCTGTTTTGAATGTGGCAGCAAGGAACATAGAGTCAAGGATTGTCCCAAGAGAAAGAGGGACAGAAAGAAGAAAAAGGCTATGATGGCCACTTGGAGTGATGAAGACTCATTAAAAGATGATGAAGACTCGAGATGATTCAAAATGTTTGATGACACTCTCGGACTCAAAAGCCGAATCGAGTCGGACTCATATCACTCGGACAATGAGGAAATGAATCCTTAGGAGGTAATTGAATATTTCCTCAAATTCTCTAAAGTTGATTTAGCCAAATATATTTTTACTTTGGAAGAAAAGTCCAATTCGATTCTTCTCAATTTAAAGAACAACTTGAGTCTGTTACTTCGAGAGCATCTCTTTGAAAAATGAATTGGAAAAGCGAGACTTACTCTAAGAGAACTCAAGACTAGTGCTCAATCTAATGAGACCGAGTCTGAGTTACTCGAAGAGAAAATGAGCATCTGAAGCAAGAGCTCAATAAGTCTCAAGTGCTTATTCTAAAATTTACTCAAGGTCGAAAAACCTTGATATGCTCTTAGGGTCTCAATGTGTCTCCTTCATAAAAGAAGGACTCGGTTTTAACAAAGAGGAGGAATCCAATTCCCACTCGGAACTTTTCAAAAAGGATTCCAAAACTGTGAAGTTCGGGAAGGTTAAGCAGGGTCCCATTCATAAGAATGAAAGGAGGACTGAGCCCAGACTAGTTTATAGGAGAAAACCTTCTCCACCGGTTTATAAAAGAAAAGCTTTTCAAAAGAAAGAGACACAGACTCAGTTCTCTAAAAGGAAGACTCAGAATTAGACAAAACCCAAAGTTATTCAAATCTGGGTTCCCAAGAGTCTTTTTCCTCAAAAAGGACCACAGTAAGGGGAGTTACTAGGTTCGTTAGAGGAAGTGAGAAACGTTACTTTGTTTCGACTTGCAGGTAGCTCAGAAAAGAACAAAAGGGCATTGGTACCTGGACAGTGGATGCTCACATCACATGTCAGGAAATCCAAGACTCTTTTCTGAGTTGGAAGAGTAGAAGGGAGGCAAAGTCACATTTTGAGATGACAGACAAGGGCAAGATAATTGGATAGGCAAGATTGGAAAAGGAAACAATATAGTCAGCCTAGTATACCTTGTCAAGGGATTAAAGTACAATCTACTCAAGCATCTCTCAACTGTGTGACAAAGGTCAAGAGGTAAGATTCACTCGGACCAACTGTTATATCTCTGATGATACTACCAAGGAGACCAAGCTCTCGGGTAAGAGATCGGGTAACACCTATACTATTCCTCTTTCGACCCGAGTTAGAATTTATCTTGTTTAAAAGCATCTCTTCATGATGATTCATGGACATGGCATCGTAGACTAGGTTATGTTAACATGCACACTATTAAGAAACTTGCATCTCATGGTTTAGTTAGAGGATTGCCTAACTGTGCATTTAAGAAAAATAAAATTTGTGAAGCATGCACAAAAGGGAAACAAGTCGGATCATCTTTCAAATCTCTAAAAGCTGTTTCCACATCCAAGGTGCTTGAAATGTTGCATATGGATTTATGTGGTGAAATCCCTATCAATAGTCTCGGAGGTAAATCATATGTGCTTGTTATTGTTGATGACTACTCATGATTTACCTGGGTGTGTTTTCTTAAGCACAAAAATGAAGCCTTCAAAGAGTTCAGCAAGCTCTGCAGGAAAATCCAAGTTGAGTCTCGGACTTAGATCCAGAGAATTCAAACCGACCATGGAAGGGAGGTTGACTACTCAAAATTTGCAGATTTCTGTGACAAGAATGGCATCTCTCACAACTTCTCAGCACCAAGAACTTCTCAACAAAATGGAGTGGTGGAGAGGAAGAACCGAACTCTTGAAGAAATAGCTAGGACAATGCAGGCTGAGGCGATCAACACAACAAACTACACACCGAACAGATGCCTCATCGGACCCATCTTGAAGAAAACTCCATACGAGCTCTACAAAGGAAAGAAACCCAACATTTCATACTTCAAACCCTTTTGATGTAAGTGCTTCGTTCACAACAATGGTAAGAATCACTTGACCAAGTTTGATGCTCTGTCGGATGAAGGTATTTTTCTTGGTTATTCATCTCACAGACAAAGCATATCGTATTTTCAATAAGAGAACTAACAAAGTGGAAGAAAGCATCCATGTCGTTTTTGATGAGATTGAACAGGAAAAACCAAGTGAGTCAACATTCTCGGACCTTAAGCTCAGTAGAGATGATGATCTTGATGAAAATGAGCTCATCAAGAATCAAATCAAAGTCACTCGGAACGAAGTGACTCGAACAACATGACTTAGAATGAGACAACTCAAGAGCCAGCTCGGAATGTTGAAGGTCAATCAACTGAACAAGCTCACTTAGAATATACTTCGAAGATTAACCAATTCAACCTACAGATCTGGTGAACCAAAGAATAGGTAGAGCATTCAAGTAAGCTTCTAGCCACCCACTAGAAAACATCTTATCCGATATCAACAGTGGGGTAAGAACTCATTCCTCTCTTCAAAATCTATGTGCATTCACTGCATTCATATCATTAACTCGAACCCGAAATGCACTAGAGGCCCTAAATGAACCTGAATGGGTCGAGACCATGCAAGAGGAACTCAATCAATTCGAAAGAAACCAAATCTGGACTTTGACCAAACGACCTTCCGACCACCCATTCATAGGAACCAAATTAGCTGATATCTTTACTAAGCCACTTAGTCGGGATCGGTTTTGCTTTATTAGGAATGAGCTTGGCATGATTAATGCATAATTATGTGCTTTTCGAGTATGATTACTTTGCATGATTATGTGTTGTGTGCTTTCTTTCTTTAATAACAATTAGTTCAGTTGAACTAGTGATACTTAGCTCTAAGTTATTAATTGTTTGCGGTGTTTCTAAGTCACTCGAAACTTCATCGAGTCGGACTCAAATTTTGAGAAAAATGGACATCAAACTTCGAAATCATCTCTAGATCAGTAGAGAATTTCGAAATTTCTTTTAAAATCTTTCTTTTTCTCTCTCTCTCGCGTGTATCAATCGGACAACTAGCCGTTGGGAGACAATCACTGGAATTCTAACTGTTGGAGAGTAGAATAGTCACACCGATCCGAGGTGACTGTCGAAGAGGTGAGTCGAACGAATATCGAAGGACAATTATTTCTCTATAAATAGCGCTCTTTTTCCTTCATTTCGTTACTTTACTCTCTACTTACTTTCACTCTCTCAATTACTTCAACTCGAGCAAGCTCTCTACGATTAAAGAAACTCTCGTCATTCTCTAGTTAAGTAAAGGTCATCTCAAGTAAGCTCTGTCACTCTCAGCTCTCTCTTTCTACTCTTTCATTTTCTTTTTCCACTCACTTTCGTAGAGCTATCTCTCTCTCTCTCTCTCTCCTTCTCTTTCACAAAAGTTCATCTCTCTCTCTCTCTCTCTTTCCACATCAAACATGCCGAAAAGAGGTTCCCACCCTGATTTTCTTGGTTCCGCCACCAAGAAACCCCCTACCAAAAGCCAAGAAGGCCCCTCCAATCCTTCAAAACCTATTATCACCCAACATCTTACGTTGGATGATAAATTCTTCCCGACCACAAAGTTTTCGTGGTTGGCTCATATCAAATCAATAGGGGTTTACAATTTCCTCTGTTTCGGTGAGTTCATATACCCAAAACTCATTTCGAGTTCTAATCAAATCTTTCTAGCTCGAGGGTATCCTTACCTTAAGAGTTCAAAACACAACCGTTCGCATCAACACCTCTCTTCTCCACCATCTCTTTAAAGTCTCCTCTCTTGTCCTCAACAGCAACCCCATACCTTTCAACGAGGTTGCTGATGACTTCTTTGAGAAGTACGCTAAAGAATTCCCAAGGTCACGCAAAAACTTCTCTATGACCCAACTCAAATCGAAGCTCACCTTCTTTGTTTTCTACCGATGAGAACCTTCTTCTCACAACATTCTAGCAAGGAGAACCCCAACTCCAAGCATCTAAAAGCTCTGTACGACATCCTTAAGGGCTACAAAGTAGACCTCTTTCCTACTATAGTCGAACAAATGGCAGTCGTGCTCGCTCGGACTCGGACCAAGAAGAACACCCCACTTCCTTTCGGGGCTCTTCTCACCCTCATCTTCAAACAATTCAAAGTTCCTCTTCCCTCGGATCCTAACGCGGTTTCGAGGCTGCCATTGTCGTTGGCAAAAAGGAACTCCTTGGGTATGGATACCAGGAGACCAAACCGGGTGTCTAGGTTCATTGTTGTGCTTGTCGTACAGACAACAAATTAAACCACTACTTAAACTTATAATAAACAATATAGCAAGGGCAAGTAGGGATCGAATCCACGAGGAAAGATATAATAACATGCAAGTTTTAATCTAATTAAATTTACTACTCTTAAAAACAAAACAGAAAATATAAATTAAAATCAATAACTAAAATTCATAGAAAATTATCTAATAACTAAATAAATAATTTATACAGAATAATAAAACTACAATAACCCAGAAATATTTTTGTATATTTTTTAGAACAATTAAAACAGAAAACTAAAGCAGAAAATAAACAAATTCTAAAACAGAAAATTAAATAAGCAAAATTCTGCACTAAAATAGTTACGAAAATAAATACTAAAATTACCCAGAATAATAATACTAATTTTCTAAACCTAACCAGACCCTAAAAATATAAAAACAAAATTTAAAATCTAATTTACGAATTTATTTTATTAAAAACCTGCAGTAATTAAATTCAAGAATTAAATCTGAAAAAATATCAAATTAATTCCAAAAATTATAAAATTTAATCACAGCAAACTAGGACTCTATCTAAACCCTAAAAGAAAATAAAACAAGAAAAATAACAAAAGAAACTATTTTTAAACTAACTTCTAACAAACTGACTCAAAAATAATAAACAATAACAGAAAATTAATTCTGAAAATTAAAATATATAAAGACTCAAAATTAAATTAAAATAAAATTACTAAAACTAACCTAAAATACTGATCTTTAGGGGGTAACGAAATTAATAATAAAATACTATATATTTATAAATAAAAATTGACAAACTAAAGAAAATAACTAAAAAGCAAACAAATAATTATCAAAGATAGCAAATTTATAAAAACACTTAGTATAATCTATATCCACCATGCAAATTATTATTATCATTAACACACAAATTGATCTACCCATGAGCTAAACTGTAGAAGACAACCACTAGCGGATCTTCCCCGTTTTTCCTTAGTTATTAGTTTACTTAGGCCTAGCCCTAATATAAACCCTACTAATATTGATAACCCTAGCACTAGCACTAGAATTTAATCAAATTAGAGCATTAAGTATTAGAAAAACATCATCTAGCACCTAATAACCAATCTACTAGCAAATTGATTTAAGAAGGATCTATGATAATTTCCTAATTAAAAGAGATGGGTATGAGCCATCCATGATTAACTAGGGTGATACTTATGTCTAAAAGATCAAGTAATTACGTACTTAAACCCTCTAAACTATCATATGAATTTATATAAAACTAAATAGCGTGCACTCTAATTAATTAGACATAAATTCATAAACATTAAACACAAATTATCATAGAATCATGGATCAAATCAATAAGACAATAAAAATCAAAACTTTGTTTCAAAATAAATAATTTAACATGGCTTCAATGAGATTATACTAAGTATAAGAAAAACTACTCAAACATAATGTAACTTGGGACATGTAAACTAAATAAAAATAACATCTTTAATATCAAACTACAATAAAAATAGAGTCTTTAAAATAAAAATTACAATAATAAAATTACTACCATAATCCTTGCCATGATGATCAAGAAGGTGATGAGGAGAGTTGATGATGATTATGATAAAGAGGTTAGATGATGATGAGGATGATTATGATGATGGTAGGTAAAGAAAAGGATAGCAAGAGATGGCGTGAAAGCTAATGGTGATGAGCAGCAAGGGTAGGATTAGCGTGAGGGGGAGCAGCGATGAAGTGGGCAAGGGTTGTGTGTGCTGTCGGCAGCAAGGGGAAGCCAGCAAGAGGAGGGAAGGGGTGTGTGCAAGGGCTACGTGGCTTTGGGCAGCGACCGATGTTGTGGGCAAGAGCCCCCTGTCTCCCTCTCCATGATGATAATAAGTAGTATATATAGGGTGAAAGAGTTAGGGTTTATTTCTCTTTCTTCTCTTCTAAGTTTGCTTTTCTATTCCACTTAGGATTTCCTAAAATAAATATTTTATTACATATTATATTTATGGACCGACTTCATATATTTTCTTGGATGCTTGTCGGTAGCTAAAAATCCACTTTTAACGACTTTTCTTCTCTTCCCCACTTTATTCGATAATTACCTATAAATAGACAAAATAGAATAAATTAGATAAAATAAACTATATAATATAAACTAAATAACTACTAAAAATACGTATAAAATACGACTTAACAAATCCCCCACACTTAGACTTTGGACGTCCTCGTGCAAAGAAATCTAAGACTCGATCTAATATTATGGTTTCTTATAAAGATATACATAAAACATAAAATATACACTATGTTTGCCTTGCTTTCAAAAATACTTGGATGAAATTTTTGTCTTTCCCAAGCAAGTGAAGAACTAAACATTTCATTGCCATCGGAGAGTTTATTCATCAGCCTCACAATATCTCTTTTAATTAAGCAACAATCAAAAATTTATCCATCTTTTTCAAACATGTACATTCCAGTCAAGAGGTCTAAAACTTTTTAGGATGGGAAAAATTAAGGTGTAGTATGGTTATGAAGACACCGAATCAGCAGATAACTCACTAAAAATCGATAATAAACTTGTTTTGCAAACTTTTTTTTTTTTTTAAAAAAATATATATAACTCCATTCAAGCACATATTCGAGGCCCATATAGGGTCTTAGAAATATAACACTCCCTGTCTCCCACTCACCCAAACAGAGGTGCTGGAGTTTAATGCCTTTTTTTTTTTTTTTTTCTTTTCGTTAGTATGGTTCGAGCCATTGATCGGCCTAAAAGGGGCATGACTCTCCCAAGCATGGGTTAGTCCATTCATAAGGCTCAACTTGAGACCTAAACTTAAGGGGAAATGGCGCCGAGCCACCAACTCCGACCCATGTTGGTAAACTAACAATTTTTTTTTTATAATTTTTTTATTTGTAGGCAAAACAAGAAAAATCAAAATTTTAATGAGTCAATCTCGCTAAGTTCAGTAGTCTAGGTGAACGGTTTAAGTCAATTTATTGCCTCTATCACGATTATATAGCATGATCAATTGGACAGAAAAAATTTATGATTATCACTAATTGAAGAAATATATGAGGATCAACTCAAACAACTCCGAATAACAATTAACATGTTCAAATTTCTCACTTTCAAAGGGAAAGAAAAATTAGAAACAGAAAAATTTAAGCAAGTTAACCTAGCATATATTTATATTCATGCATTTCTTTACAAAAAGACACTAATTTTTTATTTATTTATTTATTTATTTATTTTTAATAAAAATAAGATAAATATAAATGCATAAAATTAAAATGCAGGATGCACTCCCCACACTTAATTCATGCATTGTCCCTAATGCATGCTAAATAAAAATAAAAATTAAATTAAAGTAAAAATTATAGAAACTTCCCTGAAAATGTTGGGTTGCCTCCCAACCAGCGCCTTTGTTTACCGTCTTTGGCTCGACACCTTTGTAGCTCAAGGATCATTCAGTTGCATTTCCCACACTAAATTGATCTGGTCTCCCGCATACTTGCAATTAGTGGGAGATTTCTTTTGGAAAAGAACAGATGTATTCTCCCCCACACTTACCTTTTTGTTCCTTTTCAATTTTAATTTGTTCGTGAATAGATCTTTAAGGAACTTAGCATAACGAGGTTCCCGTTTCATGGTATCTAGAAGAGGAATGTTTGTTTCTACCTTCCTAGATATTTCTATGATATCTTCAATTGCCTCATCTATTGTAGGAGTTGTGCTTATTAGTCTACTAGGGAAAGGTGGGATAGGCTTGTAAAGATCTTTCTTATTTTCACCTATTTCCTGAGCATTAGAGGCGTCATCTTTGTTTTGGTCAAGTTCAAATTCCTTGACCTCTAATTCTAGCTCTACCTCTATGTTTTTCCTAGGTTCCTCTAACTCTTTCCCATTATTAAGTGTTATGACACTCACATTTTCTTTTGGATCTTGGAAAGGTTGAGATTGCATTTGGGCTTGCGGGTTACTAAGCATGGTATCATTGGCAATCTGTTTCTCTTGTACCTGCTTAATGGTCATCTCTAAGCTTTGGAACCTAAGGTCAGTCTCCTTTTTCTGGTCATCCATTTTCTTAATGATTTGCTCTAAAAGATAATTAGTTTTGTTCTGAGCAATGGATTCATCAAATTCTAGGGGTTTTCTTCAAATTCATACCTAAGGTTAGAGTAATCACTCCATTCTTCATAAGTGTTTGAGAATATGTTATAATTCATTCGACCTTGGTTGGAAAAAATAGCATTCACATGCCCTCTTTGTTGTGTAGGGCATGAATTAGCAACATGACCCTCTAAATAGCAAATACTACAAACGACTATTTCTTCTTTGTGGACCAATTTATTCAGCATAACAAGTAATTTGGGACAATTGGGTCTCTACAGATGGACCTAAATTGAACTCATTAACATTCCTAAATTGGGTATCTCCCATTCCAAATTGTTGAGTATTTTGGGCCATAATATTTAACAATTCTCTAGCCTCGAGCTGGAGTCTTATTAAACAAGGCCCATCCACTAGCAACATCTACCATATTTCTATCTATTGGCAATAAACCTTCATAAAAATATTGAATCAATAAATGCTCAGGAATTTGATGTTGGGGACAAGTAGCACATAATTTATTAAAACGCTCCCAATATTCAAAAACTCTCCCCAATCATCTCGTTTAATACCACAAATTTCCTTTCTAATGGACCCTATCCTAGATGTAGGAAAAAATTTCTCTAAAAATGCTTGTATGAACTTGGGTCCATGTAGTGAATGTTGCAGGTGGTAAGTAATAAAACCAATCTTTAGCCTTATCCTCGAAGTGAAAAGGGAAAGGCTCTCAACTTAATTTGGTCTTGGGTGATTCCCTCAAATTGCATAGTGGAACATGTAATAATAAACTCATTGATATGACGATATGGGTCCTCACCAGTGCAGTCCATGAAATTTAGGTAACATATTTAAAAATCCGGAGTTCGGTTTTAGAGGTCGGTCCAATGCAGGATATGAGATAGGTAAAAGTTGTGTATCCAAGTTAGGTGCAGCAAGTTCACGTAAGGTAGTCATCTCAATAATTTTAGAACTTACGTAAACAGTAATCGAAACACTTACTTGGCTTTCAACTTCGTCAAATGTATACTCCTTTTCAAAATAAAAAAAACACTAAAAAAAACAAAACTATGAAAACTATTAAAGTTACAAAGAAGTAATAAAAGTAGTAAATCTAAAATAAATAAAACTAACAACTATTATTTTCTTTCCCAAGCAACGGCGCCAAAATTTGTTGTGCTTGTCGTACAGCAACAAATTAAACCACTACTTAAACTTATAATAAACAATATAGCAAGGGCAAGTAGGGATCGAATCCACGAGGAAAGATATAATAACATGCAAGTTTTAATCTAATTAAATTTACTACTCTTAAAAACAAAACAGAAAATATAAATTAAAATCAATAACTAAAATTCATAGAAAATTATCTAATAACTAAATAAATAATTTATACAGAATAATAAAACTACAATAACCCAGAAATATTTTTGTATATTTTTAGAACAATTAAAACAGAAAACTAAAGCAGAAAATAAACAAATTCTAAAACAGAAAATTAAATAAGTAAAATTCTGCACTAAAATAGTGACGAAAATAAATACTAAAATTACCCAGAATAATAATACTAATTTTCTAAACCTAACCAGACCCTAAAAATATAAAAACAAAATTTAAAATCTAATTTACGAATTTATTTTATTAAAAACCTGCAGTAATTAAATTCAAGAATTAAATCTGAAAAAATATCAAATTAATTCCAAAAATTATAAAATTTAATCACAGCAAACTAGGACTCTATCTAAACCCTAAAAGAAAATAAAACAAGAAAAATAACAAAAGAAACTATTTTTAAACTAATTTCTAACAAACTGACTCAAAAATAATAAACACTAACAGAAAATTAATTCTGAAAATTAAAATATATAAAGACTCAAAATTAAATTAAAATAAAATTACTAAAACTAACCTAAAATACTGATCTTTAGGGGGAGTAATGAAATTAATAATAAAATACTATATATTTATAAATAAAAATTGACAAACTAAAGAAAATAACTAAAAAGCAAACAAATAATTATCAAAGATAGCAAATTTATAAAAACACTTAGTATAATCTATATCCACCATGCAAATTATTATTTATCACTAACACACAAATTGATCTACCCATGAGCTAAACTGTAGAAGACAACCACTAGCGGATCTTCCCCGTTTTTCCTTAGTTATTAGTTTACTTAGGCCTAGCCCTAATATAAACCCTACTAATATTGATAACCCTAGCACTAGCACTAGAATTTAATCAAATTAGAGCATTAAGTATTAGAAAAACATCATCTAGCACCTAATAACCAATCTACTAGCAAATTGATTTAAGAAGGATCTATGATAATTTCCTAATTAAAAGAGATGGGTATGAGCCATCCATGATTAACTAGGGTGATACTTATGTCTAAAAGATCAAGCAACTACGTACTTAAACCCTCTAAACTATCATATGAATTTATATAAAACTAAATAGCGTGCACTCTAATTAATTAGACATAAATTCATAAACATTAAACACAAATTATCATAGAATCATGGATCAAATCAATAAGACAATAAAAATCAAAACTTTGTTTCAAAATAAATAATTTAACATGGCTTCAATGAGATTATACTAAGTATAAGAAAAACTACTCAAACATAATGTAACTTGGGACATGTAAACTAAATAAAAATAACATCTTTAATATCAAACTACAATAAAAATAGAGTCTTTAAAATAAAAATTACAATAATAAAATTACTACCATAATCCTTGCCATGATGATCAAGAAGGTGATGAGGAGAGTTGATGATGATTATGATAAAGAGGTTAGATGATGATGAGGATGATTATGATGATGGTAGGTAAAGAAAAGGACAGCAGGAGATGGCGTGAAAGCTAATGGTGATGAGCAGCAAGGGTAGGATTAGCGTAAGGGGAGCAGCGATGAAGTGGGCAAGGGTTGTGTGTGCTGTCGGCAGCAAGGGGAAGCCAGCAAGAGGAGGGAAGGGGTGTGTGCAAGGGCTGCGTGGCTTTGGGCAGCGGCTGATGTTGTGGGCAAGAGCCCCCTTGTCTCCCTCTCCATGATGATAATAAGTAGTATATATAGGGTGAAAGAGTTAGGGTTTATTTCTCTTTCTTCTCTTCTAAGTTTGCTTTTCTATTCCACTTAGGATTTCCTAAAATAAATATTTTATTACATATTATATTTATGGACCGACTTCATATATTTTCTTGGATGCTTGTCGGTAGCTAAAAATCCACTTTTAACGACTTTTCTTCTCTTCCCCACTTTATTCGATAATTACCTATAAATAGACAAAATAGAATAAATTAGATAAAATAAACTATATAATATAAACTAAATAACTACTAAAAATACGTATAAAATACGACTTAACATTCATAGCTCGAAGCCGAGGCCCCCTTCTCCGCCTCGGACTCACACCCAATCACGTCTCTCTCTACCTCCTCCACCTGGTGGTGCCTCCACTTCAGGTGTTTCTCAAGTTCTTTCTTCTGCTTTGTCCTCTGTTGTGATGGACAAAATCTCCTCGGTGTCCACCGAGTTCAAGGACACCCTCCGGTCATTCAAGACTGTCCTCCAGTCTATGACCATTAAGCGTAAAATAGCTCAATCCCAAATCCAAGAGCGAGTAAGACGTGCTTCTCGAGATGAAGGCACTTGGTTAAGGAGCAGAGGGAGCTGATTGAGCTCCTTCGGGAACGACACTCTAAGGCTGCTTAGGATCCGGTGAACTCGGATACATCTAAAGAATCCTCGAGTCCAGCCAAATCCTCCTTTGCAGGGGGAGAAGAAGAAGAAGAAGAAGAGCCTGCGGCTGAGGCAGCTCCATCCGAGGAAGGGGAGAAGGAAGCAGAGCCAGCAGCAGCAGCAACGAGAGGGCCAAGGTGCTCCGGAACCTCAACCGGAAGTGATCGGCTCGAGCAATAGTCCGAGTGGGTCAAAAGAACCTACCGACCATGGTCGGTCAGCGACTGGTCAGCCTGAGGACACCTCTCCCTTAGTCGAGTTCCGGGAGGATGAGCCTCCGGACGACCTAGTTACGGGTCGGCAACTCGAGCTAAGCCCATTCCAGAGATACCAGTGCTGCCCCCGCCTCGTTCGTCTACCTCTTCCGGATCTTATTAGTGAAGGTGCACTGCACATCCACCGACCTCGACTCAGACTGCTCCCTCTCCTCCATCTTAAAATTTTTTTATGTTTTTCAATTTTTTTGTCCGGACATACAAATGTGTATCTTCTTGATACATTCTTCCTCTTTTGTTTCTGCTGAAAGGCAAGGGGGAGGACAGTTAGAACAATTTGTTGTCTTGTTTAGGGAAGTTTCTCTCACCCTCTTACGTGTAATTTTTAGTTTAAATTATAATGAAATTTCATTTTCATGTTTATTGCTTTCTCGGATGCAATTATCTCCGAGTTTATTATTTCGACTTTCAATTCAGTCTATCATTGCTCCGTTCCTCGGTATTTTTTTACTCGATACTTTAGCTCTTTTATGCAATCTAAGCTTATTTGCTCCGATAGAATATAAGTTTCATTCACTCGTATCTACTGTATACAATTCTATCATGTTTTTCCGCCTTATCCTTTGAGAAAGGATGAAAAACCAGATCTATATCACTAACAAAGTTTCTATCTAAGTATGGAATTCATTTCATCAAAAAGGGGAGATTGAAGACTCAAACTTTACATATACATCATTCTGAGTTCCATCAAGGAATCGGGTATAAGACTTCATCTCTTATAAGGTTTTGATTACAAGTCATTCTAAGTGTCTTAGAAACTTTTCCGAGTGATATAGAATCTTTTATGAGTGTTACGAAACCACTTCATATGTTCTCACTAGATTCCGACTAACTCGAGATAGCATACTCTATTCGCACACGGTTCCGAGTCACTCGGACCACACTCGGATATATTGCATGTTCAAACATTTTCTTTATTGTACATAAACTATGTTCGACTTTATGATCTAATTTTAATTGAATCGTTGTGTTAATTCATCTTTCTAAGTTAGCATGCTTGGTTTGAACATTGGTAGTCTAGATCAAGTCTTTCTACTCGATGTTCTTTATCTAACTTGTTTTACTTCTAGACTAACTCAGATGGAATTTGAGTATAATGAATATTAGACTCAAAAAATTCCACTCTTTTAGGACTCGGATAATTATGCACTTAATTATCTTAATTAAATTATTATGTGTCTAATCTTAGACCAAAGTATTTTATACTTTGAGAATCAAATTGATTTACTTTTGTAGGTTATTCAAATGAGGTTATCCTATTTTTGAATTATAAAAGTAACCGGCTTCAAGATATCAAATCATCGCGAGACAAGGCTTTTCCTACTTCTAACCTAGGCCCGAGACATCGTGTCGGGGTTGTCTGTTTCCAAAACTGAAAATCTACAACGCTAAGCTCAACGGTGATTTCCACCCTACTTTTCGGACACCACCAGTGGATTGGGACTTCCAAAGGAGTCAAGAGCCATTGCCCACCGTTCACACCTCAACGAGATATTTTCCGAGTGACTCAAAAAGACCATCACAACGGCCACGAAGGACTTCCAGTCAAAAGATAATGACAACGGCTAGTCTGCTTGGTTATCTATAAATAGAAGCCAACTATCAAGACTTGAACATTGCTGAACCAACTGTCAATACACGTACTTAAGCAAAAGTCATTGTATTCTTATTCAATCTTCTACTCACAACCCCAACTTTGTACTTAACATCTTTCCGAGTTGTAAGGTCTTGTAATCGATTACAAACACTCATTCTTACTTTTTGAGTAAGATTCCTTGACTGAGCTGTAAGGGTTAACTCAGCTCAGTTGTCCCTAACTCGTAAAGGTTATCTCGGTTAGGAAGTACTAGATCGAGATAAGGGAATTTCGAGTCTAGGAAAATCTTATAAGGAATTGTCTAAGGGAGCAATTCTGGTTGAGTCTTTCTACTCGTATTTTGTGGATTCAAAATAGTGGATTTAACATGGTGCTTGGATTAGCACCGACCGTGGTTTTCTCGCCCCGGGAGGGTTTCCACGTAACTTTCCGAGTTAGTACTTTTCGAGTCCAATCTAGACTCGGACTCTCTTCGGAGTCATTTCTAGTTTTATTCTTCCATTACTTGATTAAATTTCAAGGTGTCAAGTTAAAAGAAGGGAGCATAATAGGTTTTTAGGGTTTGATTTTGATTTTGACTGAGTAACCTTAGGAAAACACTCGGGTAGCTTTCTTAAGAACCTGACTAGGATCAAACTTGGGAACCATTTACTTGATTACTTGACATGGTTAGTTGGAATTTCACCTTTGTAGGGGTTTATTAAATTGAATCACATATTATATGAAGCTTTAGGCATTTCTTCCTCCATTCGTTTCATCGGGTTCGAATTACAATTCCCTTGGAAGCTTATGTCAAAGTCCATGGCCCCGTTAAACGTTACATTATTTGTTGGAGAAGCTCCTCATGGGAATATTTTGACTTGTGATAATTAGCAAAAGAGGGGAAAGGTCTTGGTGAATAGATGCTTAAAGTGCAAAGGAGAAGTGGAATCACTTGTTGCTTCACTTGTCAACTTTGGGAGCTAGCTTTTAGGCTGCTTGGACATTCCTTCGGTTGATTCAAGCTCAATTAGGACCTTCGTTGGTCATGAAGGCTTCTTTGGTAGGGAAGTTATAAATAATACGGACATGGAAATACCTCAGGGAATATTTTAGCACATATGGTGAGCGAGAAACAAAAGATTCTTCTAGGGTGTAGGAGTGCCTTTTCGAGTGCAATGAAGTCTATCCGAACAAGATTCTGTATTTTCTGCGATAATGGGAAGTTGAGAACTTATTGTCTAGAAGAGGGATTAGAGCTCTTGGGATGCTTTACTAGACAGAGATATTAGACAGAAAAATTAATGTTGCAAAGCTATTAGACGAGGCAACTAGAACCGCATGTGCTAGAAGCCAATCCCGGACAATAGTCGGGGGTGGGGGCCGCCCCACCGAGCTACTATTCGGCGCTGACCATCTTACTCAAATGGCTTGAACTGTCAACCAAATTTTTCATTTTTACCAAATTCCATAAAATAAAAGGGAGATTCATTTTGAGAATTAAAAAAGCTGAAAATAGGCGTCGTCGAGTTAGTTTTAAAAGAAAAATCGACAAAAATAAAACATTTTCCTATTCTTTTGAGTTTATCCAAAGGACAACAGAAAGGGACAAAAACTCAAAAGATTAGAAAATGTTTTAGAAAATGACTCCATTGGTCAAAACTAATGTTTTGGAGTTCGGGGGATGAAGATACGAAATGCGAGAGGGACGCTTCTCATTCCGCCAGTCATAAAGACGACCTCTACTAATTGAATAAGTGAGTTTAAATTACATTGAGGAAAACAAGCCATCAACATACAAAAGGCACTATTAAAGGGAATCAAAACATGATGTAAAGTGATAAATGAAAGAAATTAATTAAAAATAATAAAGGAAAGCGTGAAATATTACATCGGGTCGGGTAGAAAGTAAGTGAAATTACATCTTTAAACCACAATACAAAAATAAAATAAAACTGAAATAAAAAATAAATTAAATGAAAAGAAAGCTTGAGATCTGGTTGGATTCCTTAGGTAAACCTACCTCTTAGGCTCGAATCGTGACCAGATTTTGGCGGAATAAGGGTAGATCGGAGCGACCGCAAAGTGCCGAAATTAAGGCTCTCTTGTGTGGTTTTAGAAAAGGGATATTTTAGTGTGAATGAGGGAGAGGAGACTGGGAGAGAGTTTCAGCATAAATTAAGTACAAAGCGAGATAAAGCTGGTGTATTTTGAGGGGAAGGAGAACCCCCTCTATTTATAGAAATAGGGTTTAAGAAATCCTAAATTCAGCCCTCGACCATCGGTTAAAGGATAAACCAGGCTCAAATTTTCCGAATATGGATGGAGGAGAATTCGGGAAGCTGAACCGGACAAAACGACACCACTCGGATAAGTCCATAGGCCGACACTCGGTCCTTGATGACGAAATGCATGGTATGGGGAAGTGTGACAAGTTGGGACGATGAAAAGAGATAAAATGCTTTGTGTTTTCGTAGGATTGGAGTCCGGTGCCGGTTCGAAACTAGGCTTGGGATTCGAAACTTGCTTTGGACCTACCGGGAACTTTGATTAAGGACTGGAGCTATTTTTGGAGTTGCATGACCTTTTGTGGGCTAAAATGCCTTTTGCCACACTATACTTTAGTACGATCTTGACCTAAACATGAAAATGAGACTGGATTTTCATCACTGGGCTAATAGAAATAAATAAAATAAATATAACGAGAAAGAACAACACTTTTTATGTGTCTACTCTACCCTTTAAATATGGAGTTCCAATTACATCTCCAAGGTTAAACAAATTTGATTGTACAATATTGGTGGATAAGATTGATCTGTACAATATTGGTAGATAAGATAACCGATGAAAATAAGAATCGAGGCAGTAGGCACTTCTCTTATGTAGGGAGAATGGTATTCATTAACTCGGTGTTAATGGGTGCTATTGGGTTTTGAGGCAGCATCTTTGTGTTACCAGAGCAAGTTAGGAAAGAGGTGGAAGTAAAATGCAAACATTACCTTTGGGAAAATAATGAGGATAAGAGAAGAATTCCCCTATTGTATGAGATTTGTTGTGCAGGCCAACACGAGATGGGAAGGCTTGGCCTAAGAAACATTAGACAAGTGGAATAAGGTCCTCATAGCTAAATATGTATGGGCAGTAAAGGTGGACAAATTATGGGTTCATTGGGTACATGGACATTATCCGAAGCATACCAACTACAGAGACTATAGCCCTTCTTTAGACATAATGCTATATTAAAAGAACCGACCTAATCATCGACCCGGTCGGAAGAGTAAGTCAATGGTTCAATTGGTCGACCGTTTGGACCGACCTTTAGACCGGTTGACCCGGTCTCGCTGGTTGGATTAGGTTGAACCAGCATAACCTGATTGATTCTAAAATTTTTATCTCCATTTGCCTAATATAAATGTAAAAGATCATATGACATCAATTTGAGTCTTCAAATTCTAACTTTTCCAATTATAAAACACATTGATTTGAGTAATATTTACATGAGCCATTAAAAAATTGAACATCAAATAAGCATAGAGATAGGAACTAGGAATTACAACAAACAGAGAAGGACCAGCCAGACCACAAAGAGAAGCAAAGGCATTACCATAGAGAGGCACAAATTAAACATCAATCAAGATAAATTACCACAAAGAGCAATTAACATAAATTATAAACTAGTCTCCGGAAAGCATAAAACTTAAAAATCAATTACGATAAATTACAAAGAGTAAGAGGATGATTTTTACCACAGAGAGGCACAATTAAGAGGAGTAGCAATGCAGCCATAGGCAAGGAAAGGAGAGGGGAACTAGTGGCAGCGCAAGGAAGACCGAGTGAGAGCAAACCAAAGAGATTGAGTAAGAGCAAACCGAGAGAGGCGAGTGAAAAGCCAACCGAGAGAGAATCCGAGAGGCCGACTGGTAGACGATAAGGCAAGGCGAGGTCGTGAGGAGGAGAGGAGAAGGAGGAGAAGACCAACCAGCAAGAGCGAGTGCGAGAGAAGAGGAAGACAAGTGAGGAGAGGAAGACTGAGTGAGAGCAACCGAGAGATATTAAGTAAGAGCAAACCGAGAGAGACTCCAAAGGACGGCCGGTCGGTCGGGTGAGGCAAGGGGAGACTGCAAGGAAGAGAAGAGAACGGGACCAACAACGGGAGCAGCGCGAGAGACCGAGAGAAGAGGAAAAGCGAGAAGTGTTTAGGGTTTTTTCACTTGCTTATAAACAAGCCTAGAAAACATGGTTGAACCGCAGTTCATACGGTTACGCCAAGTCAACCGAGTCGACCAGGTTCGGACTAGTTTTTCGCGGTTTGATTGCTTAAATGAGTCTAGCCATTAAACCGGCCACTAGACCCACTTGTTTCCCGGTCCGACCAATCCGACAGGCGATCGGTCCAATTCGATTTTCATAACATAGGATACATGTTGGTACTAGAAGAAATTGTGTGATGTGAAGGTGCGATTTCAACATGAAAGATAGGAATAATCAGCAACTCAAATGGTCAATATATTGCTCAATTAGGGTATAAGTGGTCTGTAAAGGGAACAAACCGAGGTTCATTAGGCTAAAATGGTGTTGAACAAGGCAAATATCGCAAATCATTCTTATATTAGATGGATCCTCTTTTACAAGAGAACACCTACTACACCAAGGTTGGTTGCTTTCATTAAGGACATGGACACTAGATGCAAACTTTGTCGGGAGGAAGGCACAATAGAATCAATAGAGCACATAATTCTTAAAGTGTTCCTCTCGCTCAAAAGATATGGGACTAGGTGTGCAAATGGTTGCGAGTGCGATATTGTTTCTAAGAATCTTGAAGAATTACACCAGGGCCTCATTGCTGGCAATTAGAGCAAAAGAAAAAGGCAAGTGATTTATGCAACTTACTCAGCCTACCTTTATTGTATTCGATTGGAAAGAAATGTTAGTGTTCGGTTAGGTTACAAAAACACCACTTGCAAATGTGGAAGCATATGCAACAAGAACTTATAGTCAAGTCTCAATATTTAGCCAAAATCAGCAACAAATATAGTCGGTGGAGGGATTTTGTATTAGGAGATGAATGATTGATCTTTTAAGCTCAATTGTTGTATATCCTACAAAAAGGAGATGAGATGTCATTTTGTAATACTCGAATTTTAAAGAAAAGCGATTGGAAAGCATAGAATTATTGAGTAACATTCCATCTACTTTAATCCCTTGATAAGATAGGCTGGGCTGACCAGATTGTCTCCTTTTCCAATCTTGCCTATTCGAATTATCTTGCCCATACTGTCATCTCCAAAAGTGACTTTGCCTCCCTTATAATCTTCTAACTCGGAAAAGAGTCTTGAATCTCCTAACATGTGGCATGAGCATCCACTGTCTAGGTACCAATGACCTTTTTCTTTTTCTGAGTTACTTGCAAGTTAGAAACAAAACTAACCCTTCTCACTTCCTCTAATGAACCCAATAACTCCCTTTATGGAGGTCCTTTTCTGAGGAGAAGACTCTTGGGAACCTAGATTTGAATTGCTTTGGATTTGGTCCGATTCTTAGTCTTCCTTTTAGAAAGCTGAGTCTGTGTCTCTTTCTTTTGAAAACCTTTTCTTTTATAAACAAGTGGAGAAGGTTTTCTCTTGTAGACTAATTTGGGCTCAATCCTCCTTTCATTTTTATGAATGGGACCATGCTCAGCCTTCTTGAACTTCACAGTTATGTAGTCCTTTTTGAAAAGATCCGAGTACGAATTTGATTCCTCCTTTTTGTTAAAACCAAGTCCTTCCTTTCTAAAGGAGACACATTGAGAGCCTAATAGCATGTCAAGGTTTTTCGACCTTGAGTAAATTTCAAAACAAGCTCTTGAGACTCATTGAGCTTTTGTTTCGGATGCTCGTTTTCTCTTACGAGTGTCTCGGATTCGAGTGTCATTAGTTTAAGTACTAGTCTTCAGTTCTCTTAGAGTAAGTCTCGGTTTTTCCAATTCATTTTTCAAATCAATGCCCTCGAAGTAAGAGGCTCAAGTTGTTTTTGAATTGAGAAGAATCGAGATTGGACTTTTCTTCCAAAGTGTAAATATATTTAGCTAAATCAACTTTGGAGAACTTAAGAAAGTATTATATTACCTCCCGAGGATTTGTCTCCTCAATGTCCGAGTTATCGGAGTCCGACTCGGATTCGGTTTCGAGTCCGATAGTGCCATCAAACACTTTGAGTCGTCCGAGTCTTCATCTTCTTCGGATGAATCTTCATCACTCTATGTGGCCATCATATCCTTCTTCTTTTTTTGTCCCTTTTTCTCCTTGGACGAGTCTTTGACTATGTGATCTTTGCTTGCCACATTCAAAACAACCGAGTTCTTAGTTAAAGATAACTTTAAAGGGGAGGAATGTTTACTGTTCTGTCCTTCTTATCTTTCTTGTAGAACTCTTCCCTTGGCCTCTTATCCCATTTCTTGTGCTTCATCATTCTTTTGAAGCCTCCAGCAATGAGTGCCATGGGATCCTCTTCGAATTTGAGGAACTCAGATTTTCTCCTTTGTTTTCCGAGGCTCTTAGTGCAATGTTCTTTTTGGTGCTGACCTCGGCATCCTCTTCTTCCGAGATGGATTTCATGGGTAAGTAGCTTTCTAATCGGTTCGTCCGGCTTTAGTTGAGAGAGGTTCTGAGCTTCCTTAATGGCTGTCACCTTGGGACCCCATCTTCTCTTGAATAGACTTCTTAGAATTTTTACGCACATTTCTTTATGGGAAATCTTTCTACCTAGAGATTTAAGATTGTTGGTAATCTCGGTGAAGCGTATAAACATCCGAGTGATGTTTTCTTCAGCTCCATCTTAAACAACTCATATTTGTGAAGATATTGACTTATCTTCGCTTATCTTACTTAGCTTGTTCCTTCATATGTGTTGACAAGAGTGAACCACACATCTTTAGCTGTGTCATAGGCGACACTCTGTTGTATTCTTACGAGTCGATGGCACAAATCGGAATGTTCATTACTTTAAAGTTATTTCTAAACTTTTCTGTCTTTTCGAGTGGCGTACTCTAACTTTGCTTTAGGCATAAGTCTTGTATCTTCCATCTTCATTGGAATGTAATTGCCTTCTTGTATGATGTTCCATAAATCTTCATCGTGGTCCACCGGAAAGCATTCCATTAGCTTCTTCCAATGCACGAAATTTGATCTTTTAAACTTAGGTAGTCTGCTGGAAGATCCTCCTTCATCGAACTCTCCATTGTTACGAGCCATCCGAAGTTTAGACCTTTAGGTTGTTAGACCCTTTACGAAAGGTTAGGATGTGATACCAATTGAAGGTTTGCTCTTGGAGAGTCTTAGTCACCCTAGAGGGGGTGTGAATAGGGTGATGAGGAAATTTTAACAAACTTGGAAGATTTCCACTTGAAAAGAATAATTAAGACAGTCCGAGTCTATATTGGACTCGGAAAAGTCCGAACTCGGAGATACACGAAAACCCTCCCGATCAACCAAAATTGCTCCCTTAAACAATTCCTTATAGAGTTTTCCTAGACTCAGAAATTCCCTTATCCGATCTAATACTTCCTAACAGGGGTAACCTTTACGAGTTAGGGACAAGCGAGCTGAGTTAACCCTTACGGCTCGGTCAAGAGACCTTACTCGGAAAGTAGGAAAGAGTGTGTAACTTATTACAAGACTTTACAACTCGAAAGTATGAATTACAAGGTTGGAGTTGTAACTAGAAGATTAAGTATGACTACAATGACTTTTGCTTAAGTAATGTGTATTGACAATATGTTCAGCAATCTTCAAGTCTTGAGAGTTGGCTTCTATTTATAGATGACCAAGCAGATTAGCCGTTGTGACTAATTTCTGAATAGAAGTCCCTTGTGACCGTTGTAACGGTTCTTCCGAGTCGCTCGAAAGGATCTATTGAGATGTGAACGTTGTGCAACGGCTCTTGACTCCTAAGGATGTTCCAATCGGTTGGTGCTTGTCGGAAAAGTAAGGTGGAAACCACCGTTGAGCTTAGCATTGAAGTTTTCCAGTTTTGGAAACAGATAACCACGATACAGACGTTTGAGCCTTGTTCGAAGTAGAAAAGACTTGTCTACTAGTGATTGATAGCTTGAAGCCGGTTACTTTTGTAATTCAAAAATAAGATAACCTCATTTGGATAACCTACAAAAGTAAACAATTTTGGTTCTCAAAGTGTAAAAAACTTTGGTCCAAGATTAGGCACGAGATAATAATTTAATTAGGATAATTAAGCTCATAATTATCTTGGGCCTAGAAGAGTGGAATTTTCTGAGTCTAATATTCATTATACTCAAATTCCATCGAGTCGATCTTAAGAAACATCAAGTTATAAGAGTGAAAACATCGGAGTATAGGTACTTGATCTAGATAAATAATTCTCGAACAAATAAGTCGACTTAGAAAGTCGAATTAACGTTGTAATTTACTTTACCTTAAGATATGTAGTGTTAGAGAGATTATTTGAACATGCGATAAATCTTAGTGGTGTACGAGTGACTTAGAAACATCGGTATGTGTTGATAGATAAAAATGTTTTTACGAGTCGATCGAATTGAATGAAAACATATGCAATTGTTTCTATAATACTCAAAATGACTTGCAATCAAAACATACAAGGGAAGAGTTTTGTACCTATCTTTGGTAGTACTTAGAATGGTCTAGTTTTCGAGTCCGAGTCCGAATCTTTAGTCTAGGCTACTAAAAAGCTCATACACTACATGTTAGCATACACGGTACATGTGGTGGCACCTATGGATCCTATTAAGTAAAATAGAGAGCCTTAGCTATCATTCCCAGGATGGCTTTCTCCTATGTGTAATACTGCGAGAAAGTCAACTAGAGCACTCATACCTAATCGTTACTCTGCCAAAATTACTGTCAACCATTCATCTTTTCTCTACATATCGTTGTTGAATCCATGCAAAGAGTTAAAGAATATTCAATTATTATGATCATTGGGCACTTATTCAACTGATCTTTCCTACTCCTTTCACATTCATCTTTACACAATTCACAAAAACAAGCCCTTTTCTTGGATTTGTCACCATCGCATCAAGAGATCCGAGTGTCAAGATCCGGATCGATAAAGTGGGACAACCTGATGGCAATCGTTCAGCCTTCAAACGATTATTTAATTTTTGTTTTATTTATCTTTTTCCATATTGTGGATTAAAGAAATGTAATCGCTTATTTCAATTCCTCTCCACCCTATGTAATCTTTTAGTTTTCCATTTTCTCTTTCTTTATCACTTTCTTTACCACTTTCTTTATTACTTTCCTTTATTTTTGTTTGGTTCCTTTTTATTCCGTTTAGCATGTTGTATGTTTGTGTTTCGCACGTTATTTTAGTATACTACTCAAACTAGTAATGGTCGTCTTTGGACGGGCGGAATGGAAGGGTTTTTCATACATTTTGTACCCTTGCCCCCGGATCGATTCTTGCTTCAAGGACTGATGGAGTCAATTTTAACCTCTTTTAGTCTTAGTGTTTCCATACTAAGATTAGAAGAGCAAGTTTTTGTTTTTGTTAGTTTTATTCTTAAAAAGCTGGCTAGCAGCTCCCTTTTTGTGCTTTATGCTTATCAAAAAATGCATCTCGGTTATTTTCCGATTGCGGGATAAAAAAAAAAAAAGGAACACTGGATGCGCCTACCGGGCCGGAGGCTGAGCTTGGCTGTGTCGGCCCGGACCCACTGGCCGGCCCTGTGACCACCGAGGGCACGCTGCCGCCTACACTGGGTGGTCAAAGACGAAGCTTGGGTCCATACTGGTGTTTTCGGACCGGTCTGTCCACGAAGCCTCACGACGAAACCCTAGTTTCTAATTTTATTTGCTCTTCAATTAGGAGATAATATCAGGAATTACGAAAATAATTGTTAAAATAAAATAATTAATAAAATGATAATCAATTTAATCTAATTTAACTTTTCAACTTAATTTAATTAAAATTCGGAAATTTTAATAAAAGGTTAATCCACACTTTCTAAATCCATCTTTAAAATGAATCATAAAAAAGAGAGGCCGACACGAGTGGGGAGCTCGATTTGGAGCCCGCGGGGCCCTAAAGTCGTGGTTCCTACAATGACGACTCCATTGGAGAAGGATTTGATCTACCCCTTGTTTACCCTTTCTAGAATGAGGCTCCCATTGGATCCTAGGCGGCCCCATGTATCCTAGGCTCCCACTATAGGAACCACGGCCTAGGATCTACATGAAGGACCAAATTCTCCAATTATGAGTCACCATGTATCTTACCTTATAAAACTCTTTGACCATAGAGCTTTTTGACTATTAGGTGATGCCTTTGACTTCATTTCCATGCTTAAATGAGAGTGTGTGTTTTATATTTTAATCTTTTGCTTGTGAGACTTTAGGAATAGGTGATCGGTGCTTATTAACCGTTGCATGGGTGAAAATAAAACATTTTAATAAATTTCCTAAAGTTAGTCCATTATGTACTTTTAGCCAAAAGTCAAAATTCTTGTTTCTTCTAGGGTTAGTTCATTATTTGCACTTTCGAGTCATAATAAAATTTTCTTTAAGCGGTATAAGTTGCCACCGTCTGTCGATCCAAAAGGGGCCTTGCCTAAGGTTCCCTCTATCTTCAGTCATTTAGTCTTTCTTTCTTTCACTTTTTTTTTTACATGCCCATTTTCCATTTGCATTACCCCAATCAAATTCATCTCATATTAGGTGAGTCCATTTGCATTAACCAAATCAAATTCATGTCATATTAGGTGAGTCTATTTGCATTAGCCAAATCAAATTCATGTCATATTAGGTGAATGCATTTGCATTAGTCAAATCAAATTCATGTCATATTAGGTGAGTCCATTTACATTAGCAAAATCAAATTTATCTTATATTAGGAAAGTCCATTTATATTAGCCAAATCAAATTCATCTCATATTAGGTGAGTCCGTTTGCATTAGACAAATAAAATCCATCTCAGATTAAGGAAGTTCATTTTTAGGGAAATGCATTATCATTTTGCTACAATAGAAAGCATCTTTTCTTTAAGGATCAATCATTCATTAGCTAGATCCTCATCTCAACTAAATAATACATCATCATTTCTTACATTCATTATGTGCATCCAAATAGAAGCATCCTTAGTCTCTTCGAGTCTCGCGCTTAAGTCCCTTCCTCCCAAAAGTGGTCTTCTCTCACATGGCCCTGAACTTCATCCTTTGGGCTACGAGAATAGAGGAGTCTATGGCAATTGAGTATCGTCGAATTCGAGCACTAAGAGATTAGGATACCTCACCAAGGAGTCCGACACGTTTTCTTTCCTTTCCACTTCGCAGTATACACTCGGTGCGACAAGCTTCGAGTGCACACCACACCGGCCTAATCTATTCCTTGCCATAGACCGAGGCTGACTGTGTTAGCATAGACCCTTGCCCGGCGCTCGTGACCATCGAGTGCAGGTTGTCACCTGCACTAGGTGGTTAGAGGCGAGGCTTGGGTCCGGATCATTGTTTTCACACTGGTCTTTCCTTGAAGCCTCACAGTAGAAACCCTAGTTTCTAATTTTATTTGTTCTTCAATTAGGAGATAATATCCAGGAAATTTTGAAAATAATTGTTAAAATAAATTAATTAATAAAACGCCAATCAATTCAATCTAATTTAACTTTTTAACTGAATTTAATTAAAATTCAGAAATCATAATAAAAGGTTCATCCCTACTTTCTAAATCCATCTTCAAAACCATCTTCAAAATGAATCATAAAAAAACAGAGAGACTGACACAAGCGGGAAGCTTGGTTAGGGGCCCGCGGGGCCCGAGGCCGTTGTTCCTATAGTGGTGACTCCACTGGGGAAGGATTTGATCTACCCCCTGTTTACCCTTTCTGGAATGAGGTTCCTACTTGGATCCTAGGCGGGCCCATGTATCCTAGCTCCCATTGTAGAAACCACGGCCTAGGATCCACACGGAGGACCAAATTCTTAGACTATGAGTCACCATGTATCCTACCTTATAAAACTCTTTGACCATAGAGCTTTTTGACTATAAGTGATCCCTTTGACTTCATTTGCATGCTTGAATGAGTGTGTGTTTTAGATTTAATCTTTTGCTTGTGAACCTTTAAGAATAGGTGAGGAGTGCTTGATTAGCCCTTGCATGGGTGAAAATAAAACACTTTATAAATTTCCTAGAGTCATTCCATTATGTGCATTTAGCTAAAAGTCAAAATTCCCTTTTCTACTAGGGTTAGTCCATTGTTTGCACTTACGAGTCATACTAAAATTTTCGTTAAGCGGTGTAAGTAGTCAACGCTTATCAGTCCAAAAGGGCCTTGCCTAAGGTTCCCTCTATCTTCGATCATTTAGTCTTTCTTTCTTTCACTTTTTTTTTTTTACATGCCCATTTTCCATTTGCATTACCCCAATCAAATTCATCTCATATTAGGTGAGTCCATTTGCATTAGCCAAATCAAATTCATCTAATGTTAGGTGAATGCATTTACATTAGTTAAATCAAATTTATCTCATATTAGGTGAGTCCATTTACATTAGCCAAATTAAATTTATTTTATATTAGAAGAGTCCGTTTACATTAACCAAATCAAATTCATCTCATATTAGGTGAGTCCATTTGTATTAGCCAAATAAAATCCATCTCGGATTAAGGAAATTCATTTTTAGGGAAATACATTGTCATTTAGCTACAATAGAAAGCATTTTTCTTTAAGGATCGGTAATTCATTAGCTAGATCGTCATCTCAACTAAGTCATACATCATCATTTCTTACATTCTTTATGTGCATCCAAATAAAAGCATCCTTAGTCTCTTCGGGTCTCGCACTTAGGTCTCTTCCTCCCAAAAGTGGTCTTCTCTCACATGTTCCTAAACCTCATCCTTTGGGCTATAGAATAGGGAAGTCTACGACAATTGAGTATTGTCGGAATCCGAGCTCTAAGAGATTAGAATGCCTCATCAAGGAGTCCGGCACATCTTCTTTCCTTTTCACTCTGCGGTCCACACCGGTGTGACAAGCTTCGGTGCACACCACACTGGCCCAATCTATTCCTTGCCATAAGACATTACCTAGAAAGAGTTCCCTTCCAATAGATCTAAACCCGAGAGCAATCTCTTAACCCCAGGTTACTTAATGAGAACATAGCCAGGGTGGAAACTAGGTTTAATGATCAAGAAAAGAAGATGTCATCTATATCGAGGGATATTAAGACTATTATAAGGGTTATTGAGGACGAGTAAGAAAGATGAGGAAGTTGAACGCTTGAGAAGAGGAGAGGGATCGGTTTCCGCCACCTCCACCTATCTTGTCTCCTCCAGAGCAGTCTCAAACACGAATCCCCGAATGTGAATGTAAGCCTTGGCCCGATCCACATGTAAATCGGATAGAACAGATTTTAAGGGAATCATCCATGTTCGGTAATCAATATTTCGATCATAAGGGATTCACATCAATCCCTAAAGGTAAACTACCTCATAAGTTTACCATGCCCGATTTTAAGTTTAAAGATTATGAGAATCCCCATCATCACGTACGCAACTTCTTTGGAGCAATGACTCTTAAGAACATTATCGAAGACACTTACCACATCATTTTCCCTGGATCGTCGACACCGATGTAATGAAGTGGTATAACGCGATTGACCTACGCAAGGTTGCCAATTGGACTGATCCGTGCAAGGAGTTCTTCCAACAATACTCCTGTAACAGCTGATCTACCTGTTACCCTTAGAGATTTGGCATTAATCAAGCAAGGTGAGAAAGAGAGCTTCACAGATTATCTTGCCGGATGGAGAGCAAACGCTACCCACATGGTTGACCGACCCTCCGAGAAGGACCAAGTTAGGATCATCTTGAAAAACCTTCGACCCAATTATAATCGGCAACTTAAGTTCCTACCCACAATGAATTTTTCAACCCTTAGAGATGTTGGTTTGCTAATAGAAGAAGAGTTGTCTACTATGACCACAAAAGTCGCGACCGGGTAGAGAGGTAATTATCATTTCAAAGATAAGAAAACCTCTAATACGGACAATACTAGCAGGAGTGCGGATGTTAATGCCCTCGGACTCTAAGTGACTTGGAACCATTGTAGGAACCACGTAAGATGATAAGGTCAAGAAATAAGGCAGATGCGATTGAGAAGCGGAAAGATGAGGGAGTCTCGTAGAATGAGTTGTGGCTTTGAATCGATGGAGATGGCATTTAGGCGACTAGAAATACCAACGAGTCACCATTTTTCCAAGTCACTCGAGTATGATGTTTACCATTTCTGTTCTTCTTCTTCTCCCCTCTGTCTTATTTCTTGACCTTATCATCTTACGTGGTGGCACTAAAATGCATTCCAAAGATAAGAAAACCGTGTAGTTTCAAATCAACTACGTATGACCAAGTTCAATAAAAAAAAAAACAAGTTAAGTTCGAGTGAAGTAGATATGGAATTACCAGGATTTGAAGAGAGAAACATAGATTAACGAGTTACCGATCGAGACGCGAAAGAATCCTAAAACAATCGGCACCTATGAAAACCTAAGAGAGAGAAACTAGAGCGAGACTGCGAGAGAGAGAGAGAGAGAGAGAGAGAGAGAGAGGAGGCGGGAGAAGGGAAGCGATTGCAAAAAAGCTGGAAACTAAAAAGAATTTTTACATGAATGAAACACACGAAGCATCCAAAGCTGCAACCAATTGAATTGATTTTTTAATTTTTTAAATTTTCAAGAGTTAATAATAATAAAAGCATATATGGACTCCGAGTTGGAAAAGAAATATACTCGTAGATCGGTAAGGCCGGATCTAGGTCGTTAATTCAAGATTTCAGGCCCACTCATTTTGTGGGTTTCTCGGGATAAATTACTTCTTATGGAATTACAACGAGTCTTGCTTTAGTTATTGGCGACACTTCATCGGTTTCGCTTTTTCATCATCAATTTTTATTTTTTATACTAGTCTTGACCCGTGCTATGCACGGAGCAATTTTGTACAATACATAACTTAAGAAATTATTAAATTACCGAGCGATTTTGTACTTGTGAGTTTCTTTTTCTCGATCATTTGATTTTATTGAATGGTTTTACTTTTAACAACATTCTTCTACATGTTATCCCCTCATAGAGAAAACATTTTCGTGACTCATCAAAGTTATTAGAACCCAATACATAAAAATCATTAGAGCCCAACACACATTCATATTCCAATCATTCTAAATTTCAAAACAATAAATAAATGATCTAAAATAATAAATAAAAAGAATGTTAAAAAATATCATCAAGGTTTTAAGATTACACTCGTGATTTGAAATATTAAGAAGCCAGGCCCCTCTAAGAGTCAAACAATTTAAATAATCATAACTCATACAATTATAGAAATAATGTGACAATATATTTGGGTATCAAAAGGTAAATATTAATAGGAAAAAGAATAATATATAATTGGTAGATATTGAGTTAGATGACCTATAGATGACAATAAATATCATTATGTCACAAATTAATATTATAACACAAAGTACATCGAATCAATAAAAGACTATCAAACTTGTAACTCATAACTCTCTACAAAGTAATACTAATTTAACTTAATTGACGCCTAGATAAATATTTATATGCAACTAACTTACTAAAACATTATTGACTTAAATATTACACGAACTCTTAAAAAGTATACATATACCCATAATGGGATCTCATTTTTTAAAAATTATAAGGTGAATATAATGATTTATCCATTCTTACCTACCTCTACACCCAAAGATAATTAAACATATAATAACTACTTATATTGAGATTAATAGTGAAAAATATTATAATGATAGAAGTGATCCAAATATATTTAACAATAATAGGTTATTTGTATCATAATAAATGGCATGATAGGTCAATTCGCGGCGTAGGGTAATAAAATCATCCGTGTTTCGTACTTATATTGAAAATTGATCGCGATTTTAGTAGTGAATCGATGTGGCAAAAATATTGATACAATTGAGATTTTATAAATATATGTTTTACTTTATTAACAACCAATTGCTCCCCTTGAGACACAACTCTTCCTCTCAATTAATTAACATAATAAGAGTAACATGAAGTTCTATTTCAAGATGGTGGGAAGGTTCGATGGCAAATACTCATCTTTTAATAATTTAGAAAACTTACAATAGTAAAAGATATGAGTTAAATATGTTTGTCAATAATAAGACACAGATAGACATGTTAGGAAGAAACTAAAATAAAATGTATTTGTAATAAAAAAAATGATCTGTATGTTGTGCAAAAATTTTGAGACAAATAAATTTATTCGAAGTCCTATGGGCTTAATAGAAGTTGGCATATTAAGTTTGCAATCCTTTAAATATAACACAAGTTACTAACTTAAAGTTCACAAATTACGAACTGAAGCAATATAATTCCCAACTTTTTAGTCATTACGTTTTATTCCACAACATATTTGAATCATAACTTTCTATCTTGTAGGCAATTTTAATTATTAATATCAAGTATATATGTAGTTGTTATATTTTTATTATATTAATTTATGATTTCTTAAAGTTTATTAAATCATTCTATACATAGGATGAATGTAATAACCAAATTGCTTCCTCGGATAGTTAAATATTTAAATATTATTTTTATAACATATTCCTGTTGATTTTAATTTTAAAAATTATTATAATAAATATATTTTGAGCTAATACAATTTTATGGCACTAAGTTAAAAAAGCACTATCAACAATGAAAAAGTAATAATGTTGGATAAAATTATTATATTTCGGACCCAAAATAATATTACATACCAATATAAATAAAAATAAATGAGAGCTAATATACAATCCAAACCCTAAATAAATAAATATATAACTATATATATTAATTTTATATGTCTTAATATATTTTAATTTTTAGCTTACTTTTCTATTCGTTTTTGTTATTTTTTAGTCAGTTTGTTAGAAGTTAGAATAAAATTAGTCTTCTTCGGTTAATTTTATTTTTATATTATTATAGAGTTTATTTAGAGTCTTAATCTGTTAGTATTAATTTTCTTAGTTTTTATAACTAATTTGATATTTTTTAGATTTTTTTCTAATTTAGGTTAAAGCAGGTCTTTAATTTAATAAATTTATAAATTTAGTTTTTTCATTTTGATTTTAGGTGTTTAGGGTATATTTAGGCCCAAAAATAATTTTAATATTCTGGTAATTTAATTATTTATTTTCTCATCTATTTAGTGCATTTTATTATTTGTTTTACTTTTTGTTTAAGATTATATTTTTATTTTATTATTTTTAATTATGTTTAATTTTTCAGGAAAACTATAAAAAATATTTTTGGACTTTAGGTTACTTTTATATGTTTTCATATTTTTGATTTAATTTATTATATAATTTTGTATATTTGTTATCTATTAATGTTCTACTTAGTTTTGTTTTTATTTTCTGTTTTATATTTTTATGAATTAATGGATGATTAATTATTATTTAATTTTTATATTAGGATTAGATAATTTTATAATATATAACTGATTTGATAATTTTTCAGATTTATTTACTAATTTAGGTTAAAGCATGTTTTTAATTTAATTAATTTATAAATTTAGTTTTTCATTTTTATTTTAAGTTTTTAGCCTATTAGGTCCATAAAATAGTTTTAATATTTTGGTAATTCAATTATTTAGTTTCGTATTTATTTAGTGCATTTTATTATTTGTTTAACTTTTTATTTAAGATTATTTTTTTATTTTTAATTTTTAATTTTGTTTAATTTTTCTGAAAAATTATGTATAGTATTATTATTATTATTATTATTATTATTATTATTATTATTATTATTATTTTGGCATGGGGTAAAAAGAGTCCATATATGAGGGAAACCTATTTTGTTCAATGATAAATTATTTTTTTTTATTGGACAAAACTCCTAAATTCACTCTTAGACTGCCATGTCATCTTTTTGAAAAGATTGCTATTATATATAGTATAGATTCTCCCCATATAATTCTCCATAGCCTTCAAGCTCAATCGTATCTCAATTTCTAGATTTTATTTTATTTTTTCAATTCTTCACCCAATATTTTCTTTTTGGTTGAACATTCATGCCATATGAGATATTCTAAGCATTTTGATCCAACCAAATGTTATATAATATATTGACTTATTTCGTAAAATTATAGGTAATTTTATCACATATAGTGTATACTTTGTAACAAAACATTTAATTAAACAAATAAAATATACTAAACTTATCATTTTGGACATTTTTTTATTCTCTGTCAAAAAGGAAAAGTACAGTAACATAAGCAAATACTTATAAAAATTGTTGTGTAAATAGTTTATAATTAGAAAAATAAAACATCAACATTGTAAAACATTGTTCATAAAACACAAAACACAAATTTAATTCATTTATATAATAATCCAAAACACATGTATACATTATACATTAATCCTTCATGATCACAATATGTTATACATAAACTCATTAAATGCATGTTTAATATATAGCTTCAATACAATTTAATATAACAAAATCCACACATCTACGAATCACAACATAACCAACATTTAAACACCATATTATAAGTAAAGCACCAAATATAATTCCATATAGTGTCAGTATATTTGGGAAACATGAAACATATCACAAACACTTTGTTAAAAAAATTCATCTAGTTAGCAGATCAACCAAAGTGCTTTAATTGGAGCCTTTTCATTCAGAGTCCAACCCCCCTCCCAAAAAAAAAAACCATTTCAATAGAACGTAAAAATGTGATTTCAATTAATAATCCCAATATTTATGTTCTAAAATCTATACAATACACATATATATTGATGGGTGGTGTTCCAAAATCTCATATTTTAGGAAAGATTGCTTCCTTATAGAATTGGGTATCCTAAACCTAATTGTATTTTGTTTCCTATTTGTATTAGGTAATTGTTACATATTAAAATTAGGAGCAAGAGTTTTGATAGGTTTAGGATATTACTGTTGGGTTAGGATTTCTTTCCTATTTAAAGGAGGGTTGACCTCCATTGTACACACCAAGGGAGTTATTGTGAGGAGAGTGTTGTGAGATTAGGATATCTCGGGTTTGGGAAGATCTCTGGGTTTGAGATCGTATTGTACTCTCTCATAATAGTGAAATCATTGTGCTTGTATCGTTCGTGGTTTTTCCCGGTTTGGGTTTTCCACGTTAAATTCTTGTCTTGTTCCTATTTTTCGATTTTCATCTAATTTCTTGGTATTGTTTTTGTAATCCTAAATCACTTCCGCATCTTGACTCTAACTTCACCTAACAAGTGAGGTTTAGAGTGGGGTAATTTCCTAACAAGTGGTATCGAGCCCGGGTTCTAGGATGGCATCGTCATTCACTAAATTTGATATCGAGAAGTTTGATGGAAAAATTAGTTTCGGTTTATGGAGAGTCGGGATTAGGGTCGTTCTCATACGGAGCGGATTGAAGAAGGCACTTGGGAAGAAGCCTAACTTTATGTCCCATGAAGATTGGGAAGAGTTGGATGAAAGGGCACTTACTGCGATTCGAGTTGTGCATTACGAATCAAGTACTTCGTGAAGTTGTTCACTGCAAGACTACCATGGATATGTGGACAAAGTTGGAGCAAATCTACATGACAAAGAGTCTTGTCAACAAGATTCGGCTCAAGGAGCAATTGTTCACGATTCGTATGGGTGAAGGTACATCTATCCAAAATCATCTTGATGAGTTTAATTCTATTCTCTTGGACTTAGAGAATTTGGAGGTTGATATAGATGATGAGGATAAAGTTATTCTCCTTATTGTTTCCCTACCCCTTTCATATAAGCATTTTAAAGAAATTATGTTTTACAGTAATAGTGAAGTGTTGAGTTATGAGGATGTCAAGTGCAACTTGCTATCCAAAGAAAAATATAACTTTGAATGTTCCGATGAAAGAGCCAAAGGCTTGTCGGTAAGGGGTAGTACTAAGAAAGGTTCTAAGTATAAGTTTGAGGGAGATTGTTACTTTTGTAAGAAACCTGGACATAAGAAATCCCGAGTGTTTAAAACTTAAGGCTTTAAAGGCTAAGGAGAAAGAGGGAGACTCTAACAATATGGGTGAGGCCGGTTTTGCCCTTGTCGAAGATGAGTCGGATGGTGATGTTTTACTTGCTTCTCATAAAAAGGAAGTGATTTTGAATGGGTTTTAGATTCTAGATGTACTTTTCATGTGTCTCCTAACAAAGATTTGTTTACCACATATGATACTCTGTTGATTCTGGTGTTGTTCACTTGGGCAATAATGTCCAAAGCTCAATAGCTGGAATTGGTACGAGTTCAGATTAAAACTTATGACGGTGTCATGAAGACTTTAACTAAGGTCCGGCATGTTCCTGGTATAAAACGTAATCTGATCTCATTGGGTGCTCTTGAAGCTAAAGGGTAAGGTATTCGGCTGAAGGTGGAGTCTTGAATGTGTCCAAAGGTTCCAAGGTTTTGTTGAAGGGTTCGAGACGCGGAGGTCTCTACATCCTTCAAGGTTCAACTATAGGTTCAGCGAGTTTCAAGTATAGTTACATATGATGGACTTATTCATTTGTTTGATATGTGGTTGGATCATGTCAAGAAGAAGGGATTGATGGAGATGATTCCTTTAACTAAGTCCAAGGGGAGCTTGGATTTAGTGGGTGGTGATAATCTGTGATTGCCCTTCGAGGTGGAGCCCACAGAGGTGCTACTTCTCGGAAAGGAGAGGTAGGTTAAAGGTGACAAACATGTTTTTTGAGATTTCGGGATTTTGGTCCAAGGTGGAGATTGTTGGATGGTGTTCCAAAATCTCATATTTTAGGAAAGATTGTTTCCTTATAGAATTGGGTATCCTAAACCTAATTGTATTTTGTTTCCCATTTGTATTAGCTAATTGTTACCTATTAGAATTAGGAGTAAGAGTTTTGGTAGGTTTAAGATATTACTGTTGGGTTAGGATTTCTTTCCTATTTAAAGGAGGGTTGACCTCCATTTTACACACCAAGGGAGTTATTGTGAGGAGAGTGTTGTGAGATTAGGATATCTCGGGTTTGGGAAGATCTCTAGGTTTGAGATCGTATTGTCCTCTCTCATAATAGTAAAATCATTGTGCTTGTGTCATTCGTGGTTTTTCCCGGTTTGTGTTTTCCATGTTAAATTCTTGTCTCGTTCCTATTTTTCGATTTCCATCTAATTTCTTGGTATTGTTTTTGTCATCCTAAATCACTTCCACATCTTTGCTCTAACTTCACCTAACAAGTGAGGTTTAGAGTGGGATAATTTCTAACATATATATATATATATATATGTAAAAATAAGATAGTAACATATTGTGCAACATTAGAACTGAACGGCAATGGTCATAAAGAAATGTGACCATCACCAAAAATTGTAATTTACAATTGTACACCAATATACCCCCATTTTTTGTAGGGAAGTTTTGTCAAAGCTATAACTCTTTCGTTTTCCTTATGCCTGCTGTACACCGTAACAAACAGGAGTAGCCCCAATCAGAAATGGAATTTTACAAGCTTTTCGAGCTTGACTGACGAAATATCCAGCCCTCAACTTATGCCGAAGCAATAACCAGCTGAAACATCCGGCTTACTATCATCGAGTTCTGGTTTCTTCCTTCTTCCACAACCTTTCGTAGTGTTCCCTTTCCTTTCATTCACACTCATGGACTTGAGTTCCTTAGCTAATATACTTGCCTTGTATGCACCCAGAGGAGGACATTGATCTTTCATTGCGGGAAAGCTTTGAGCACAGCTTTAGCAAAGCGATCGATGTCCAAGGGGGAACCAGCTAAGACATAAGAAAGAGAGGTACCCACCGGAGTGTAATCCCCATTTAATTTAAGAGATCCACTGCTTGTATCCTATGAGCAATACTTGCAGACACAACTCTCTAGTTTTTAGATCTTATCTAGGGGTATGTATTATGCCCCGAGAACCATTATCGAACTTAGAACTTGCTGCCTTTACAATAACCGAACAAAGAAATCACACAAAACAGGCATACCACTTCCATGGCCAAAATAGTAGAATAGATCGTGGTTTTCCAAAGCTCCGATCGGCTCCTCCATTGATGGAACCACACCGGTTTTCCCTGGAAGACGACCAAGTATCGTGACTAACCAGTAAAAATCGAATAAAATCCAGAAGATAAAGAAATGAGAAGGTGAATTGCAATCCCCCTATTGCTGGCTATGATCATTGAAGCTTTGTTCTGTTTGATTAGCTTTTAACCACTTGCAAAAGCAAGAGGAGCATACCTGCACGTTCGAACTCGAACCACTCCTCAAATTCAGCTTGGGTGTAAATGAGATCGCCACTTGGATTCGAGTAAATAAAATGCATCAAGTGGGTCTATCGGTGGAAATCTAGAAGCATGGCTCCCAGCATCCTCTACGATGGACATCCTCCGTAGTGTAGCAAAAATGATGGCAACAGAAGGAATGCGATACACCTCTTGCTCTATCGGAATCGGCATGTTTTCAAGAGGAAGCATCCGTTAAACACACGAGGCTTAAGAGTTCAAAGCGAAAGTAATAGTGCAAATGAAGGTAGAAATAACCAAGTAGTTAAAAACTAAATATACCTAACAGTAATTGAATTTGAAAATAATTTTGCCAAATAGTAAACATCCCTATGGTAGATGAATTTGAAAATGAACTCTGTTTAGAAATCAAATATTAACTTAAAAATTAAATCGAATCACATTGGCCAACAATCTAAGATTGATTGAACAACTTAAAAATCGAGAGAGCAGGACACTCGAAATTTGTTTCCTGTATTCGGATCTCAAACAAAAGGGTAAGAAAGTGGTACACACATCAAGATAGACAAAAATCACCTGAATACTAGTGTCTAACTCAAGAATAACGGGCTCTCTACGCGTGCGATATTCTGTCTCAAGCTTGTCGACCGTAGTAAGCATTAATTCAATGATCCAATCTAGAAAATAACCAGCTCCATCACATGGCTCATTTTGTGAGTTGCAACATTCTCGATCACGATCTTCAATGCAACCAACATAGCAACCTTTACGATGAAACAGGAATGGAATTCCCTCATTTTCCAAATTGGCTGGTTTAATGCCTCCTAAAACTAATTTCAATACACCTTCATTGACATTCAATTTGTATCGTAGTTTAATTTCCTGCACCAGCTCCCTCACAACAGAAATCGGGGTCACAATCAAACAATCGTCCTAGAAGCAAGTATCTCCAAGCACCAAACCATGATTCTTCCAAGTCCCTGGAACATTACACCTACCACCATCCAAAAAAGGGGAAAAAACAAAAACAAACAGGGAGAACAAAAAGAAATTAATTGTCACTCTTGTCAACAAAGGTTCTAGAATTTTGCTAAGACAAGGACAATAGTGCCTCAAACTAACAAACCTAAGTAATTTATGCAGACATTTATCAAAACTATCTCTGCATGACCACTATATTTCACGGTTTCTCTCGGTCTTCATCAAGAATATTCGAAGAAGAGGCATAATTTCCTTATAATATCTGTTTAAATAATGGAGCTACATCATCAACCACAGCATTGCAGCCCCAAGGAGAGTTCCACTCCTTGAGTAAATACTTGTCTCCCAAGATCGAGCAGCTAGAGCTTGCTTCACCTGAATTAGTACACAAAAGTAGCAAACCAATGAAAATTACATATAACCAAATTTAGATCGGATCCATATGCCACAATCCCGCCTAAGCAAGGTGTTTCCTTTTTCTTTTATTGGGTGATTTTTTTGGGGGGGCATCTTAGATTTAGCAACCTTATCACTTACATAGAAGCTGGTTTCATTAGACACTAGAATATAAATAATTTTAACCACTTACTACTCCACTGATAAGAAGTAAAAGGACATTTTGTGCGGCATTTTGCTGTAGACCACTATAATCCAAGCCGAAAAGATTTGCCATGCGGTGAATTTTTCGATTGCACAATAAGTGGACAATACATATTACTAAATTGTGCAAGTATATCACCCAATGAAGGATGTTACCTTGAAGAATCGAGCTCAAAGGTAACATTGTAACAGCAGAGTTGATTGTCGGCATCCGAATGGGACAAGAGCATCCACCCATAGACAGGTGGACGGATATATTAGCTCCTCTAAAAGACCAGCACAAGGGCCTTCAAGTACGCTTATACATATGATTGTAGTGTGTGGAAGGTTTTTGAAAAAGTTTTCCACACAAGCTTCCATCTCTTCAATCGATTCAGGTGTACCCTGTAAAAGTATAGGCAAGAGAACCAATAAGCTCCGGAAAGATCAAGCAAGGATGAGTCCGAAATGCTGGTAGCTTATCAATGAAGATAAACCACTACCTAAGCAAGATGAATGTATGTGTCGTTATGCTTATTGGAGTAGCAACTTCAAAACCCTACATTAGTTGTAGACAAAATTATGATGCATTAGAAATAAATCAAGCAATACATATGCTTTGAATGATGACTGTGAGGGATTGTTGTTCAAGAGGATTTGAAAAGTGTACCAACACACACAATTATACAAAGCATCCAAATAATTGGCACCATCAAGAAAAGTATACACCTACCCTCGGGCTTGCCGATTGCTACCCATAAACAGCCTAGGCACTAATTAGATTTTAGGAGTTCAAGGAGTAGATCAGCCTTTTGAACTCAAATATCCATAGATTTGATAACCAGGATTGTTATAATGTTATTTGCCAATCATTATGGTCAATTGCTTGAAAGAAACACGTGAGAAGAAAACATTACTACTCGAAAAGAACCTAGTCTTCCAAGTCTAGATACAATAATCCCAATTAGATGGCCACAAACAGTCCAAGCTCTAGGGAGTGTGGACAAAACCATTGTTCTTAGGCATCAATATACTTGATTCAACAAAGTGAGTCGACACAATAACAAATGCCGAAGAATATTTCTAGCAGGAAAGAGAATAAGAACGACAATGATAATGATTATAGTAATACTAGTATGCATTTGAAAAATCTAATTCCAATTTTCAATTAGGGAATGATAGGGGCTGCATTGTGAAGGCAAACAATGACAACGTCTAGTCTAGAAAATCCCAATGGAGCACTATGAGGAGAATACACAAACACTTCACACTTGGTCTATTTGCTAAAAACAAATAATACAAAGAAAATATACACAAAGACCTTTAGATTCTTAGATTTAAATATTTACTTCGAGCCATTATTCTCTTTTTAAAATTCATGGGGACTTAATATGAGAAAAGGAGACTAAGGTAAAAATAAGACATCTTAAGAAACAGACATCCACAAAAAGGTGATGGGACAAACAACTAAAATTGGTAAGAAAAAAAGAAAAAACATTCATTTCTTAAAGTTGAATCACGGGATTCACAGACAATCAACCAAAATTATCCCTTGGACTAGTGACTTAGAATGACGTGAGTAGCACTTTTAAGAACTTGACACACAAGAATGATGTTAAAAACAATAAGAAAAAAAGCTATGCCTTATGAGGATGTGTATAGAAAGTCGTGCTATAAACAATATCACTATCAAGTATAGGCATCCTATACCATAACTTAAGGATATATTGGATGAGTCACATGGTTCTAAGGTCTTTTCTAAGATTGACCTCATAAGTGGATCTTTTCTAAGATTCTATGAGTGGCTTATTATGCCCTTTGGTTTAACTAATGGTCCAAGTACTTTCATGTGTCTTGAAGACTCGGACTTTACTCCGCACATTTCGAGTTCTATCAAAGAGATCGGGTATAAGGATTTCTCACTCTTAGAGTTTTGATTCCAAGGCATCCTCTCGTAACTTAGAAACTTTTCTAAGTGATATAATATTTCTCTAAGTGATAAAGCATTTACTTCATGTATTTTTGCCTGTCTCTAAGTGACTAAGAAACAGATATGCACTCACGCTATCTCACTCGGATCCGAGTCTCTCATCACTTAGAATTATCGCATGTTCAAATGACTAGTATTTCGCATAACCGCACTCTGGACTGACTTCATGTTACAAGCTTTATTACTGTTAAAGTCGGCGCTTCTAGTCCGAACCATGCTTAGTCTATATCAAGTTTATTTCACTCCGATGTTCCTTATGTAACTTGATTCTTGCATAGACTAACTCGGATGGAATTTTGAGTTTCATGGATATTAGACTCGAGAAAATTCCATTCCTTTTCCGACTCGAGATAATTAGTCACTTAATTATATTAATTATATTATTATCTCGTGTCTAATTTTGGACCAAAGTATTTTATACTTTAAGAACCAATTTGAATTACTTTTGTAGGTTATTCAAACGAGGCTACACTTTTGAATTACAAAAGTAACCGGCTTCAAAACATCAAATCACCGACGAGACAAGGCTTTTTCCACCTCCGACCAAGCCCCGGAGGAGTGCGTCGGGACTATCTGTTTCCAAAGCGTGAAGCCGAAACGCCAAGCTAAACGGTGGTTTCCACCATATCTGTCAAGACACCACCGAGTGGCTTTGGGAATTCCAAAACAGATCAAGAACCGTTGCTTAACGTTCATATCTCAACGGATACTTTCCGGGTGACTCGGAAAGTCCTTAACAACGGTCATCAAGGGACTTCCAGTCGGAAGATGGAGATAACGGCTATGCTTGCCTGGTCATCTATAAATAGAAGCCAACTCTCAAGACTTGAAGATTGCCGAACCTATTGTTAATACACGTACTTGAACAAAGTCATTGTATTCACTCTCAATCTTCTACTTACAACTCCCACTCGTAATTCATTATATTACGAGTTGTAAGGTCTTGTACTTAGTTACAAACACTTTCTTACTCTCTAAGTAAGGTCCCTTGACTAAGCTGTAAGGGTTAACTCGGCTTAGTTGTCCCTAACTTGTAAGGGTTATCTCAGCTAGGATGTACTAGATCGGATAAGGGAATTTACGAGTCTAGGAAATCTTGTAAGGAGTTGTTTAAGGGAGCAACTCGGGTTCGGTTAGTCTACTGTATTTTGTGGACTCAAAATAGTGGATTTGACTTCGTGCTTGGATTAGCACGGTCCGTGGTTTTCTGCCCCGGGAGGGTTTCCACGTACTTTCGTGTTTGCACATTCTAAGTTCATTCTAGACTCGGACATGATTCAAAGTTTCAGCTTTATCCGCTTCTTTACTCCTCACTACAATTACGAGTTCATACTTGTCGACTCCATTTAGACTCGAGAATCTGTTTACATGCATCCTCTGCAGAAAGAATTTGTTTTTCAAGAAAAATCTTCCATCACCCTATTCACCCCCTCTAGGGTGACTCAGTCTCTCCCGAGCAAACCTTCATGTTTCATGAATCAAATTTTCAAACCATTCATTGGGAAGTTTGTCATGGTCTACTTTGATGATATTATGATCTACGACCAGAATGAGGAAGCATATTCGACTATCTTAGACAAGTGATTCAACTTACGGAGACAGAAAAAGCTGTATGGGATTTTGAAGAAGTGTTCATTCTTCAACTCATAAGTTATATTTACAGGTTACATTGTGTCGATTGAAGGAGTAAAAGTGGATGAGAGCAAGATTGAGGCTATTCTAACCTCGGCCTACTCCTAAAAGCATACATGATGTGTGAAGCTTCTATGGGCTTGCATCCTTCTATAGGAGGTTTATCAAGGACTTCAGCACCATCATCTGCTCCTATGATTGAGGTGCTCAGAAACAACTTTTTCACTTGGACACCTCGAGGCTCGGAAGTCTTTCGAAGCTATCAAGGCAAAACTTACTCAAGCTCTTGTCTTAGCCTTGCCTAATTTTGAGAAAATATTTGAGGTTGAGTACGATGCCTCAAGTGTGGGCATTCGTGGAGTTCTTACTCAGGAAAGTCGCCCTATTGCTTATTTCAATGAGAAGCTATGTGACACAAAACGAAGATACTCTACTTATGACAAGGAATTCTATGCTATCATTCGAGTCATCGAGTGTTGGAGTCATTATTTAGTGGCTCATGAGTTCATCTTGCACTTATATCACAAGGCTCTTAAGTATATTCGGGGCCAACACAAGTTGAACCCGCTACACGTGAAATGGGTTGAATACCTTCAAACCTTCCATTTCTCAATCAAGCACAAACCCGGGAAGCTTAACAAGGGCGCTAATGTTCTATCTAGAAGGTACCTACTATTTTTTCAGTTAGAAACTTGTGTTTTCGATTTTAAACATTTGAAGAGTTTGTATGCAGATGATAAGGATTTTGGAACCCTATATCAAGAATGCCAAGCTCGACTCAAGGGTGAATTCAAAATCCAAGGAGGATACTTATTCAAGGGCATCAGATTGTGTGTACCAAGCTGTGGTACAAGAGAGTTTATTATCGAGAGAAGTCCATTCTGGGGACTTGTTGGCCATTTCGGGAAAGAAAGACAACTTAGATGCTCAAAGAGCATTATTTCTAGCAGAGCATGGACAAGGATGTTTAGGATCTTTCAAGCGATTTGTGGTTTGCCAATATGCCAAGAGTCATTCCTTACCACAAGGGCTTTACACTGCACTACCCGTTCCAACTCAGCCACGGGTGGACGTAAGTGTTGACTTCATTGCAGGTCTACCTCGAACTCATAAAGGGAAAGATTCTATTACGGTGGTTGATAGATTTTCCAAGATGGCACACTTTATTGCTTGTAACAAAGCTGATAATGTTACGCTGGTTGCTGATTTATACTTCAAGAAAGTGGTGAGATTGCATGGGATCCCAAGATCTATGGTCTCAAACAGGGATACAAAGTTCCTTAGTCAGCTTCGGGTCACCTTACGGAAGAAGCGGGAACGAAGCTGAAGTATATCACCACTTGCCACCCTCGGACGGATGGTCGGACCGAGGTCGATATGAGAACTTTAGGAGTCCTACTCGGAACGTTGATCAAATCAAATACCAAGGCGTGGGATACACTTCTTACACATGTTGAGTTTGCTTACAATCGCACGCCAAGCAAGACTACCAATGTTTCTCCATTAAAGACTATTTATGGTGTGGAACCTCTGTCACCACTAGGTTTGAGCCCAAGAGCTTTCAAGGGAAAGCCTAATACTGATGCTTTGCAAAGAGAGCTAGTGAGATTTAGGAACTACATGAAAAGGTGAAACTCATAATTGAGCAAGCTAATTTGAGTTACCGAGCAAGCGCTAACAAAAATCGCAGGAATGTGGTTTTTCAACCAGGAGATCTCATTTGGATCTACCTGAGGAAGGAGCTTTTTCCTTCTAAGTGCAAGTCTAAGCTCATGCCAAGGGCAGATGGTCCTTTTGAGGTGCTTGAAAGAATTAATGATAATGCTTGCAAGGTGAACTTGCCCGAGTCTCGGCGACTTTCAATGTTCGTCGACTTATCTCCTTACTTAGAAGATGATTCACTCGAGAATCTAAGGGCAAATTCTTTTCAAGCAAGAGAGGATGATGGGGAGAACACCCCAAGCCAACCTCCAATCATTACCAAGAGCCAACCAGTTCGGTCGATAATTCTAAACCCTTAGAAATCGCTACTGAGTCCTCGGAATCCACTGCTTGGGTCTTCATTGTTGACACAAGCTTCAAGGGAGTTTTGGCCTCACTCGAGAGGTCCTTGTCTGTCTCCTCAAACAAGAGTAAGGGGCCGGACAAGTTAGAAGTTTTGAAGATAATAATCCAAGTTGATCTTTTATGAGTCCTCGGTTTCGAGCTCGGACCGGTTTTGCGGATACACTCGGATCTACATGACAGCCTCAACGAGCTAGAAAAGAAAAGTTTAAGGATCAGAATGCGAGAAGAATATAGTGATAGCGATTGTAGTCATTATCGGACTAAGAATTGTATTATTCTATACTGCTCACATGAGCTGATTCCGTGGTCCCCCTCCTTTTTGCTATCCTTTTTTCGTTGTAATTATTCCACCTTTTATCCTTGTTTTTGTCCTTATTTTGCCTAAAATGCATCACATCCTTTGATTGTAAAAGGGATTTATAACCCTTAGATTAGAGTGATGTAACTTAGCTAAAAGGCCTATAAGTATGGATGGGCTCTCTTGTTATAAGGCAACTTTGATTTTGATATTGGCTATATGCTAAGTAAAGTTGAGTTAAGCTCTTTCAACCCCAAAATTCTCTTTTTCTTGTCAAATTAGTGGCGTAATTAGGTTGTATCTAAAGAGTCTAACTTATACTTAGAGTGGTGACATCCGTATCTCTAAGTGTGGTTAGCGCCCTAGTTTATCCGTGGTGGTGATATCTCGTATCCTTGGGTATTTTAGTTTTACCTTGTTCTTGTTATTTTAGTGCTAGTTACATTGTTAATCATCTCCCCTCAAGTGAATAGCCTAGTTCTTATTGCTTACTTGTTTTATTGGTCATTTACGGGTCCTTCTTGAGTCACTCAAAATTGTGCTTTACATACTGCTTTTCGGATTGGTGTAGCCTGTATCTTGGCACATCACTTCACCTCAAGTTGGAAAATGAATCCTATAAGATGACTTGTATACAAAGAAACATGGTGGAGCTCAAACTATATTAAGAATATCCCCAGAATTATATGCGGGAGAAATCAATATATGAGTCTTCTCATAACACACGTATAAACACATTCAAAAGCATTAAGATATATATATATATATATATATATATATATATATATATATATATATATATATATATATATATATATATATATATATATATATAGAGAGAGTAGAGCCTCAATTCCATACATAAGATGTTAGCAAGACTCGACCTATAACACTGCTCGAACCTCTGCTCTCTTGGGATCATGGAGTCTAATGAATACTTGGGCTCGTAAAATCGTGTTATGGGATAAGAAACAACGAACACCGGCATCGGGCAACGAGCACGGGAAGTTTGGGCTAGGGCAGCAACCAACACGGGCTAGCCGTGTTGGCTGCAGCACGGCCCGTGCCGGATGCAAAACAGGTCGTGCTACTACTGCCAGCTGCCCGAGTCCCCAGTGCTTCTTTTAGCTGTTTTGTGCTGGTTTCTTGTGGGTTAATGTGTGTTTAAGGGTGGCTAATGCATGTTTATTGCTTGTAAAGGCTGGTAAATGTTGCGAGGTACTTTCATGGCCATAAAATGGGTGTATCCTCCATTATTGTATGCAAGTGAGTAGCGAATTACAAGTGTATAAGCTAGTGAGAGTTTGAGTGAAAATTCTTGTAAATAACTCAAAGTGTAGTGCATCGGTTTCATGATCTTTTCCCGATTTTGGGTTTTTCCTCGTTAAAATCTTTTGTCCCAAATTCTTGTTTATTTTCTTTTGTCCAAGTTCCATTGTTTGTGAGCCCTTATCCTAACAAGCTGGTATTAGAGCGAGGTGAGGTTGAGAGTTCACAAAAATAGAGAGCGATACGGAAAAATTTTAGAGGTTCGATAGAAAGGACTTTGCGTTCGGAAAATAGAAGTTGATGACTTGCTGTACTGGAAGGAGTTTTATCAACCCCTCGGAGTGAATCCTGCAGACATGTCAAAAAATGATTGGAAGTTGCTTGATCGACAAGCTCTTGGGACGGTTAGATTGACGTTGTCACGGAACGTGGTGTTCAACGTGATGGAGCAAACAATGACAAAGGGACTGTTGCAACCGTTGTCTAACCTCTACGAGAAACCTTCAGTGATGAACAAGGTATATCTCATGCGTTGGTTATTTGATTTAAAAATGGGTGATAGCACTAGTGTAGCGGATCATATTAATGAGTTTAATATGATCATCTCTAATCTTGCTTCGGTGAAAATAAACTTTGAGGATGAGGTTAAGGCCCTAATTTTATTGTTTTCTTTAACCGAGTCATGGGATATCATAGTGTACGTGGCTAGTAGTACTAGGGGTTCAAATGCGTTAAAGTATGATGAGGTCCGAGATGTGATCTTGAGCGAAAGCATTCGTAAGAAAGATACTCTAGAGTCATCGGGGAGTGCATTTCATGTAAGGGGTAGGAAGAAATATGTGAAAAATGGCCGGGAAAATCCAAAGCAAGGGGACGGTCCCAAAACAAAAACCCGGGGTGGTTGTGTGCTAAGGGTTCAAACTTATGGTTAGTCTTGGGTGGTGGATTCAGGGCGTCGTTTCATTTCGGGTCTAGTAGAAGTTTTTCACAATTTTGTCTGCGGGAAAATTTGGGAAAGTTTTTGTAGCAAATGGAAAAATCTTGGACACTCTAGGCAAGGGGGATGTAAGGATCAAAACCTCAAGTGGAGGGTTTTGGATATTGCATATGGGTAAGTATATCCGGGGTTGGCTAAAAATCTAATTTCGGTAAGTCGAGTTGGATGAGTCGGGATATCTAATGAAGTTTGGCAATGGTGGCTGGAAAATTGTAAATGGGGCATTGGTTGTGGCTAAGGATATAAAATCGGCTCTTTATACTATACCAGGGGTGGTAGTGACTTAGCTTTGGATGACGGGTTTAACAATTCCAGTGGGAGTCTTCAAGATGAAGGACTTGAAAGGGGTTACTGCTGCAGGTGGGAGTTTGTGATGATAACGGGGTGTTTGTTGGGTCTACAAACGAGTCATCGGGTGCTCCACAAGAAGAATTGAAAGAACCCGGTATAATGAAGAATGCGGCATTGTCTACGAAAGGTAAAGCCCGAAGGTATAAACTTTTTCTTCATTATGTTTTATTGACTAACGCCGATAAGCCGGTTGTGCATGGTGAAAGTGTTCAAAAGATGTTGATCAATCCGAGTGGGAGCTCACATCGTGTGATGGTAATGGGCTTGATGACTTGGACAGCGGGAATCCGGTAAAGGAGCTAGTTTAAGGTAAAGGTATCGAAACATTGAGGCGGTTCAAGGCCTCGGAGGGTCTCTCATGTTGAAGAGGCCGGGTTTTAGTTGGTAAATGGACGCAACAAAGGAGGTGAGCCATTAGTCTCCAAGTGGGATATTGTTGGGATTATGGAGCCTAATGGATGCTTTAGGGTCGTAAAATTGCATTTCAAGACAAGAAACAAGGAACACAGGCGTCGGCCAACGAGAACGGGAAGTTTTAAAGCAAAACACAAAAGTGGGCTCGATAGCGGCCAACACGGGCTGGCCGTGTTGGCTGGCATGACCCGTGTTGGCTGCACCACGGACCGTGTCGGCTGCACCACGGACCGTGTCGGCTGCACCACGGACCGTGTCGAACCTGGACGTGTCGGCTGCTCGAGTCCCCAGTGCTTCTTTTAGCCGTTTTATGTCGGTTTCTTGTGGGTTAAAGCGTATTTAAGGTCTGGTTAATGCATGTTTATTGCTGATAAAGACTTGTAAATGCTTGTGAGGTCCTTTCATGGCTATAAAATGAGTGTAGCCTCCATTGTTGTATGCAAGTGAGTATTGATTACAAGTGTATAAGGTAGTGAGAGTTGAGTGAAAATTCTTGTAAATTACTCAAAGTTTACTACATCGGTTTCATGGTTTTTTCCAAATTTTGGGTTTTTCCATGTTAAAATCTTGTGTCCTAAATTCTTATTTATTTTCTTTTGTCCATGTTCTATTGTTTGTCAGCCCCGATCCTAACACCCAAAACAAAAATACACACACAATCAAATTTTAACTATTATTTAGACTGTCACTTTAATAGTATTTCATATATACAAGAAACATGTGACACGACTACTTTAAATATACCTAAGCCAACAAGTAGTCACAGTAACTCTCGCTTGTGGACAAACTCCTACTTTGTTTGTAGTGCATAGATGAATGAACTATAATTTCTGATTTCATCTGAAAAACATTTCTAGCAATTAACCTTGTTAGAAACACTTGTTGCTTCATCTGCCTGCTTGGGTTTAGAGTAACTATTGGTAACATTTTCTAGCCTTTAAGTACAACTAAACTGACCCCTTTGCTCTGAGAAGATTGCTTTCTAGAATGAGTAACTCTCAAATTGCAGTCAATGATACAGCAGCTGTCAGTTGCTAATGATTCTGACACTTTCTTCATATTCTGGGACCTTTTAGTTTCTGGCCCTCTGCAACCTTGCATTGAGAACCCGAGAGCATAATACCTCCAAGGGCCTTCAAAACCCTAAAGCCCTTGTGGATAGCGTCGTGGTACCCCTCCCAGCAAAACAAGCAACGTATGAACCTGGCCCTCTACAAATGAACGGAGTAGGGCTTGCCAGAGAGCTGGGAGGAGACAGCATCCAAGCAATTGAGGCAAAGCTCGTAAGCGTGGATCAATTGGGTGATGTGCTGTTAGGTACTTGGGTGCTTGGGACATTCGAAGAGGCGCTTGGGGAGGAGAGAGAGAGAGATTAGCTGATGAAGGGCCAGAAGGTCTTGGGCCACTAAGTTGTATGAATGTGGGGAGTTTATTGCGAAAGTATCTCCATGTTATAAATGTGACCACAAGGCTTCTAAATCCTGTATGTCGGGAAATGGAGCAAATTATCTATCATATTATCTCAATGCATGGAAGTTTTTGTGTTGGCCACTTGTTGAATTCATAAATTCACGAAGGAAGAGTTTAACTGCTAAAAAAGAGAGTCTGCTTTAAGAAATGTACTAAACCATATTCATGAAGCTTTGCTTGAATACTATCTCTTTCCTCGCTGCTGGATGTAAATGGTGATTTTTCTTATGTGTTTGTATTCTAAATCTTATCATAATGTTTTTCTTTTACTCATTAGTTAATATTACCATGGATTTGGGAAGGTGATGTTGAATCATAAGCAATTTATAACGAATTTTTCTCCTTGTCATTTCACAAAATTTCTATTTAAAGGTTATTATGTTATGATAATACTTTTTAAGATCATATGATGTATGATTAAAGTTGGATGAGTTGTGTACATGTATATAAAACTCCTCTTTTTCTTGTCAACTCATCCAACTTTGATCATAAATCATATGATCTTAAAAGGCATTATCATAACACAATAACCTTTAAATAGAAATTTTGTGAAATGACAAGGAGAAAAATTCATTATAAATTGCTTATGATTCAACATCACCTTCCCAAATCCATGGTAATAGTAACTAATGAATGAGTAAAGAAAAACATTATGATAAGATTTAGAATACAAACACATAAGAAAAATCACCATTTACATCCAGCAGTGAGGAAAGAGATAGCAGTATTCAACCAGAGCTTCATGAATATGGTTTAGTACATTTCCTAAAGCAGACTCTTTTTCAGCAGTTAAACTCTTCCTTCGTGAATTTATGAATTCAACAAGTGGCAAACACAAAAACTTCCATGCATTGAGATAATATGATAGATAATTTGCTCCATTTCCCAACATACATGATTTAGAAGCCTTATGGTCACATTTACAACATAAAGATACTTCCGCAATAAACTCCCCACATTCATAGACCTTAGTGGTTTTTCATAATCAGTTAAGCTGAGCCAATAGTACTTCTTGGCAAATGCAAGCAACGCAGATAAGTCTTCCAGTTTGTCCCAAGACCTTTTGGCCCTTCATCAGCCAATCTCTCTCTCTCCTCCCCAAGCACCTCTCCGAATGTCCCTAGCACCCAAGTACCTAACAGCACATCGCCTAATTGATCCACGCTTACGAGCTCTGCCTCAATTGCTTGGATGCCCTCTAATCCCAGCTCTCTGGCAAGCCCTACTCCGTTCATTTGCAGAGGGCCAGGTTCATACGTTGCTTGTTTTGCTGGGAGGGGTACCACGACGCTATCCACGAGGGCTTTAGGGTTTTGAAGGCCCTTGAAGGTATTATGCTCCCGGTTTCTCAATGCAAGGTTGCAGAGGGCCAGAAACTAAAAGGTCCCAGAATACGAAGAAAGTGTCAGAATCATTAGCAACTGACAACTGCTGTATCAGTGACTGCAATTTCAGAGTTACTCGCTCTAGAAAGCAATCTTCTCAGAGCAAAGGGGTCAGTTCAGTTGTACTAAAAGGCTAGAAAATGTTAGCAATAGTTACTCTAAACCCAAGCAAGCAGATAAAGCAACAAGTGTTTCTAACAAGGTTAATTGCTAGAAATATTTTTCGGATGAACTCAGAAATTATAGTTCATTCACCTGTGCACTACAAATGAAGTAGAAGTTTGTCCGCAGGCGAGAATTACTGTATTTAAAGTAGTCGTGTCACATGTTTCTTGTATATATGAAATACTATTAAAGTGCCAGTCTAAATAATAGTTAAAATTTGCTTGTGTGCGTTTTTTGGGTGTTAGGATCGGGGCTCACAAACAATAGAACATGGACAAAAGAAAATAAATAAGAATTTGGGACACAAGATTTTAACATGGAAATACCCAAAATCGGAAAAAAACCATGAAACCGATGCAGTAGATTTTGAGTAATTTATAAGAATTTTCACTCAGCTCTCACTACCTTATACACTTGTAATCAGTACTCACTTGCATATAACAATGGAGGATACACTCGTTTTATAGCCATGGAAGGACCTCACAGCATTTACAAGTCTTTACAAGCAATAAACATGCATTAACCGGTCTTAAATACGCATTAATCCACAAGAAACCGACATAAAACGGCTAAAAGAAGCACCACGGGACTCGGGCAGCTGACACGGCCAGTTCGACACGGTCCGTGGTGCAGCCAACATGGGTTGTGCTAGCCCGTGTTGGCTACTATCGAGCCCACTTTTGTGTTTCGCTCTGAAACTTCCCGTTCTCGTTGTCCGACGCCCGTGTTCGCTGTTTCTTGTCCCAAAATGCAATTTTACGAGCCTAAGGCATCCATTAGGCTTCATAATCCCAACAATCTCCCACTTGAAGACTAATGGCTCACCTCCTTTGTTGCATCCATCTACCCACCAAAACCCGGGCCCTTTAACATGAGAGACCCACCGAGGCCTTGAACCGCCTCAATGTTTCGATACCTTTACCTTAAATTAGCTCCTTTCTTGGATTCCTGTTGTCCAAGCCATCAAGCCCATTACAATCACACGACGTGAGCTCCCACTCAGATTAATCAACATCTTTTACACACTTTCACCATGCACAAGCGGCTTACCGGAGTTAATAAAACATAATGAAGAAAAAGTTTATACCTCCGGGCTTTACCTTCTGTAGACAATGCCGCATTCTTTATTGTCTCGGGTTCTTGCAATTCTTCTTGTGATTTTTAGCCAACCTCGGGATATACTTAACCCCATAAAAAGTGTTGTCCCTTGTGTATTTATTGTTTTTTCTTTATTCCGGTGATGAAAACCCAGCCCATTTGCAAGCTTGGGTCATGATTAGACTAAGACAGCGTGATGAAGCCACTTTAGCAAATAAAAAGCCAACCACCACCACAAACAGCCCAAAACAATTTTTGTGGGATTTGGCCAGCCCGCAAACCAATGTTTCGCCCTACCCAAGCCAGGTTTGGACCTCCCGGCTACTCAAAGCGCAACGTTTTGCCTTTTTAGCGATCAAGCCTGGTATGTGCTTCCAAACGTCCAAACGACGTTGTTTGGGTTCAGCGCCAGACCCGGAATCATTAAGCTATGTTGTTTTGACATGTTCTAATCCTCGATTTTTCTTTATCCTTTTACGGTATTTCAAACCTGATTCAATCCATTTAGCCGACAAGCTGAATGCAATTTTTAGGGTTTTAAACCCTAAAAATTTCTGCAAATAAGGGGTTCCCCCTCCTCACACACCATTTTTAGGTAGAAAAATCCCCAATTGCTTGAAGCTTTCTCCCTATCTTATCTTCTCTCTACTATCTCCACAAACACTTAAAATTTCCGTTTCCTAAACACTACACAAAAAGACCTTTCATTTGCGTCTCTTTTCTTCCTTTCACTACCGTCACTCTCCTAAAATCTAACCGAGATTCAAGCGTAGTAGTTGGGTCAACCTAAGAGTTTGTTTTGTATTTTATTTAATTTCTGTTATTTATCGCTTTTCGTATTATTGATTCGAGATTTAATCGTTTTACTTTCCACCCCCCTCATGTAATTTTCTTTATCACTTTCCTTTCGTTTACTTTCTTTATTACTTTTATTTAAATGCTTTATTTATCACTTTAAATCATGTTTTGTTTGTCTTTCGTTTACTGCCTTTTGCATGTTGTTTGCTTGATTTCTTTAATGCGATTCAAACTCACCTTTTCAATTAGTAGAGGTCATCTTTTTTACGGGGGAATAAAGAGCCTCCTTCTTTATTTTGTACCTTCACCACCGAACACCAGATTATTGGTTTAAGACTAATAGAGTACCTTCTAAAACCTATTCCGATTTTGAGTCTTCATAACGAATTTTAAAAAGTTATTATTTTTATTTTTATTAGTTTTTATTTTTAAAACTAACTGGTGACTCCTTATTTTAACTTTTTCTCTATGATTGCTTCGGACTTTTGTTTTGTTATAGAACTAGTAAAAATAGGAAAAATGGACGATAGCCTAAAGTCGTTTGGCCGAGGCTGTCTCGGCGAGTCTTGACCAGATGGCCAGCGTTGGACAACATTCACGGTGGGCTAACCTCAGCCCCCAATTGTTGCTTATGCTTAGCTTCTAGCCCATGCAATTCTATTGTGCAGTCCGAGTAGTTTTGCGACAGTTTCATTTTTTTTTCCTTTGATGTTTCTATTTAATACAAAAAATATCCGAAGACTTCTAAAACCACTTTCAAAAATAAAATAATTTATTAAAATCGTTAATCAAACTGTTCTTAAATCTCTATTTCAAAAGCCTTATCATTTGATCGATAAGCACACCTCGCGTGGAGCCGACATTCGTGGAAAAACTCGATCTGCTTCCTACGGGACGGGCCTTGGCTCTTATAGTAGTGTAAAACCTTTGTGACATTTTTGAATATATATCAAAGTTTAAGGGTAATTTTTGCTAAAATCTCACTTGAAAGGTGTTTATAAAATGCAAGCTAGATTGACATTAGTGGCTTATTTTCGGTTTTTGAAATTAAAAAATTAGAAACCCAATTAGTAATCGGTTTCTAAATTGGAAACTGAATATGATTATCCATTTCAAATTAGAAATCAAAATAATAATCGATTTTTGATTTCTAATTAGACAAATTTTAGAAATCAAATCATCAATTTCTAATTTTGTCTCAAATGCTAATTTTAGAAACCGAATTTTTGTCTTTTTGTAACTTCGATTTCTAAAAATTTGTTACGTTGTCGTGAATGTTGAGAGAGTAAAGCCATAATTCTCGACCATCTTATGAAAACTAAAACAAGTAAATAGAAAAGTGGTATGTTGGGCGAGATAATAGTGGTGGAAGAGAATAGTACTAGTATTTTAAATATTAATGGCACGTTTGCTTATATGGTAGAGAAATGTAGAATGGGTAATAGCACTAATGCAGGAACCACTTTTAAATACGGTTAAAAATGACATTTAATGACGGCTAACAGGCGTCGTGTATTTGGGCGTCGTTGTATGTACCACCTTTGACTATGGTTCAAAGCTGTAGTCATAGGTCAATATACGATGACGGTTCGGATGGAAAAACCGTAGTCATAGGTTAACCTATGACTATGGTTTCTTTATCTCGAACCGTCGTCATAGATAAGCCTATGACTACGATTCCGCTTTAAGAACTGTTGTCATAAGTCCGATATTTTTAAATTATTTTTTTCGTATTTGCTTGCCCCTCCGTACAGCACAAAAAAAACATACACAAACCACAATCCTAATACAATCTTCACCAGAATATATACAAAACAACAAACATATATACTCATCACATTTTGTATATAGGCCTTCCTCTTCACCGGAATATATACAAAACAATAAACACATATACAAACCACAATCCTATGTACATATTTATACCTATACCTGTATATGACTACTAAAAGCACAAACTTGACCTATCAAATAATGAAGAATAAGCTGTAATATATATACATATTCCTTTATACGGTTGTATAGGAACTCGCCTAACCTTGTTTTAACTCGTTGAGCACTTCATTTGTATAGGGAGTGGGTGGCTTCTTTCCCGAGGAAATATTGTGAACAATGCTTGTAAAAGACATATTAATTAGATCGAGTGCAAGTGTTAATCAAGGTGAAAAAATAATATAAAAATAATCAATTAAAAGTGCAACTATACCTCTTTGGGACTAGCATTCTTTTCGAGTTTGGTCACAATCTCTTTCATATACTTGGAGAATATAAAAGGCACACTCCACATTCCCTACTTGTTTATGGCACTACAATAATAAAAATAGATTCTCAACACATAGATAATTAATTAGTACTTATGTATCTAGCAAGTAATATGAAATGAAAAACATCTAAAGTAAACTGTAATAACCAGGAGAACCTCACCTTGACGGGGACAATTAGTGGTTGTTCTTTCTTCACTTGTTTGGGACCTCCGCCAAAATAATAATGAACTACAGCACTATTTGTGAATTGGAAAAAATAAAATTCAAGTTAGACATATCATTGAATGATTATTTAACAAAACAACATAAAATGATTAAGTCCCCGATATCTTCCACGACATCACGACCCGGAGGATCAAGGAAGGAGGCCATATTAGCCCTTGGAAATATGGCAGCAAACATCCAATGGTGGGTAGAAGATAACACATTTTTATATAAGATAACACCATATAAAAACTTCATAAGTTAGTTAGTTCATTATTCACATCCGCGGCATCTTTCATTGAACGTCGTTAGAAACAATGTTTTTTCATCCGCGGCATCTTTCATGACGTCGAAGATATAGGAGACTCGTTGATCACGATTCAGCCCATCTCCTTGAATAATGGAAGTAAGGTTTAGAAACTGAACAAAGTCTTTCCCAATCTCGTGCAGCCACCTTACATATTAATATGTAGTTAGAAATTGAAATTAATAGTAAAAAACTTATTAAGAATATATTAACTCACATCATGCCAAGCGTAATAGCGGATACACCGATATCCTCCATGTGCAAAAATTGCAATATGTCATATGGGAAGACATAGACCGACATATCCGCTTCATGTAGCCCTAATACGTGACTGCCGCGCTGCAGATGATTTGGTCCTCTCGTTGACGAGTCCGCACATAACTTTCCGAGTAGCACACTAATCCGTGTGAGACTCCTCAATGGATTTGAGAGGAGACTTCTTCGGACTACGAACGGGCACCACGAACGTTTGCTTGTGCCACCGACACCCTTCATCCCACTCTCGGATTTATCCACGATATTTTAGTGAATAATCAATACAAAAATGACAAATATATGTACATGATATTAACAACTAAATCTAATATTTTTTAATTAAAATAAATTATCATAGTGAGGATGACCAAACTCTTGGGCTAACGAAGAAAAGTGTTGACTGCGTCGTCAACGGTGTGGAGGTCCACTCCCTGGATCGGCAACTCACACTCGCCTTTCCCGTGCATGACCTCTTTGACACTCACCTTCACTTCATCAGCTGCAAGGGATGTTACGTGAGCGACAACATCCGCCCTCCATGGGAAAACAACACCCAATGCCACAACATGCTCTAAGGGAGGATGATGAGAAGCTAACTTGCTATTCGCCGTCCGCATAAGAATAAGTAAACAGGTTGGCATAAAAGTTAAATAACCTAAAAACCACGAAAATAAACGGACGAGTTTTCCCTTTAAAGTAAACATTTTCCCGAGATAACGACCCTCATCCGAAACAACAAAAACATACTAAATAAGTAACTACTCAACAGCCACACGTCGGAGTTATGCAACAATAAAAACATACTATAAGTAATTATTCAACAAGATTATACATTAATTAGTCAAAATATAAATATGCATGCATGTAAATATAATGAGGTTGCAAAATCTTAACTACCTTCGCTAGAACTTCGAATTGGTCAACGGGTGAGCTCACATTCACACTGGCCGGTGTGTGGGGTGAGAAAGGACGTACATCATCAAAGTTGGTAGGTAACGCCGGACCTATGTTGGTGAAGTACGTCCCCATCCGGGACTGCATCTCTGCCCACATCTACCCCCTCATCTCTTCTATCTTTACAGACCATTTAGGACATTTGGGACTCCATTTGGGACTACGAGTCCCATTTGGCACTACATTTGGGACATTTGGGCCTCTATATGTGCTTGGGTGGAAGAGATAGGGCGCTTCTTCCTAGTCCCAAAGTGCTCAACTATCCCCACCCGGATAACGATGGCTCGAACATGACCGGGATGCTAATCTCTTTGTACGGCCAAGGCTTGTCCCTCCTCCTAGTGGTGTTAGCATCCGAAGTTGATATCCGTGACAAAGACTGCTGTAAGAAGAACAAAATATTATCATTTGACAAATTCAGAAAATAAACCGATAAGTTCTCAAAATAAATAAAGGAAAATAGTAAAAAACTCACTAGTCGGCGAGAAATACCTTCTATATTGGGTGTAGTGAAGGTTCCATCTTTCTTCCTTCTTCCTTCGATCAACAGACTCATCCCTATCAACAATGAGCTGCGGAGTATCTATGGTGGACCCTTCACCGGATGTGCCCTAAAGTTGTTCAAGCTTTTTCTTATACAACCTCTCCTCTAACATCGCGTATCACCCACGAGACAACACATGAGGATACGGATTGCTCTTAATCCTCCTTCGGTTGGCTTCACCCATCGCCTGCGCAAGTAATATTAAGAAACGAAAATATCGAGTGCATATGAGATTGAGTATTGAATGAATTAATCTTAAGAAATGAAAACTTCATTTTTATATTAATTAGACAACCAACATCACACTATATGTATATGAGATTGAATATTGAATGAAATAACCTTGTATTCGGAGAGGTGACATATGACTTAAACGATCTCCAGTCCTCTTACGTGATACAATTGTAGACCTCCCGGGGTCTACCTTCTTGTTTTATCTCGCTTTATTTTGAAGACCCATATAACGACAATGCGATATTTGTAGTCTCTAAACTTTTACGTCGCCGACATAAGGGTCTTGTGTTTCACGGAGGGGATATGAGATTCATTAACGTTCAAGTTGAATGTTCTTTGAAACACAAGAATGATATGCATTAGTACATATATGTTAACCATTTACAATATAAGTTGCAATACTAAGTTGAGATGTATTCATTTACCCGAATATCGTTCCATATGTTGTCTTTAATGGAATTAGGGACGTCAGCCCATTTTACGTAGTTGATGTTCACATGGCAGTTGGTTGCCGTACCAACGTAGCTCATAAAGGTATATTTCTTCCCACCTACAGCATTTTCCATGGCTATCAAAATCAACTCATGTAAGGAGAGTTGGATAGTCTCTACTCCGGACCAATTTCTCCTTGTTCATCATAGTTCGCCCCTTGATTTTTTGTACTTTTGGAAGAATCCATCTTAGACTGCAAGCAATTATACAACTCTTGATAAATAAATATGTACAACAATTTTCGGACGAAAACACATAAGCTAGAGGGGGACTGAATTCACTCGGTTGAGGCGAGTGAAAGTGGGAGGAAATGGGCTCCGAGGAGAAGAACTCAGTCGGAGAAGGATGCCGGTGGAGGAGAAGAGGAGAGCCCAAGAGGAGATGAGTGAAGCAAGATGGTGGGAATGGAACAGCGAGGGGTTCTAGGGGGTTTTGGTGCAGCACTTTAGATGACGGATCACAACTAAGAACCGTTGTCTAAAGTTCTTTATGATGACGGTTCATATACTTGAACCGTAGTCTAGGGTTCAGTTCAACTATTAGACGACGGTTGTTTAATTGAACCGTTGTCATATACACGATAAGAACTGTAATTTTTGATAAAAATGTCACCGGTTCATTTTTAATGACGATTTGTCCTTTTAAAGACCCATTGTTAAAAGTGGTTTCGTAGTAGTGTAGGTTCCTAACTATATTGATGTATAGGTCGAATGTAGTTTAGACTCTCTGGCTAGCAAAAAGCTGAGCTTTGGGTCATTTATTGCCTCTGCTTCCTCAAATTAGATCAACATATAATTTGATCCATTCATATTTTTGATCGGAATCGACCTCTACGAGTTGAAGGAATTATTATAAACTTGGAGTTTAACACTTTGCGCATTCGATAACTAAGCTTTAAAGATAATGCTTTAAAGAATTGATCATTGATGGTAAAATTATTTGAGGATATTGTTAAAACTAGGGGTGAGCATGATCGACGGGTACCACGGAACCGGTCAAACGGGTAAGGTTCTAGAACCGGAACCGGTCAAACGGGTAAGGGTAAGGTTCCTAAAATTTAGGAACCTGTCAAACGGGTAAGGGTAAGGTTCCTAAACTCAAACCCCGGAACCGGAACCTGGAACCTAGAGCCGTGGGTACCGAACCCGTTACTAAAATTTTCGAAATTTTCGGTTTTGAGGCCCATGAAATTTTTAATTTTGAAGTTCTAATGGGTGGCCCAACTTGTTAGAAACCCTAATCTCCTTCCTCCTCGTCATTTCGCGTTGCTGCATTTCGCGTTGCTCCATTTCGCGTTCCTTCATTTCGCCTCTCTCGCGTTGCTCTGCTTTCTCTCCCTTCGCGTTGCTCTGCTCTCTCGACGAATCGAACTTCATTTTGCGTTGCTCTGCTCTCGCTCCTTCATTCGCGTTGCTCTATTCCGTTCCTTCATTTCGCGTTGCTCTGCTCTCTCTCTCTGCTGCTGCTCGTTGACCTCCTCCCGAGTCCTCGTCGGCGTTGGCGTCGCCTCCTTCCTTCCTCCCGGTCCCGAGTCCCAACTCTTCCTTGCGGCTTCGTCCTCATCGGTGCTCTCATTACGAAATAGGTAATTTCTTAATATCTTGTTGTAAATAGGGTACCACTGGAACCGGAACCGGAACCCGAGGGTAAGGATAACGTTCCTAAAATTCAGGAACCGGAACCTGAGGGTAAGGGTAAGGTTCCTAAAATTCGGGAACCGGTCAAATAGGGTAAGGGTAAGGTTCCTAGTTTTGGTACAGGGTACCCGGAACCGCTCACCTCTAGTTAAAACAAAGCTCTCAAGCATTGGATTGGGACACTACAAGATTGCGATCCTTGTCCAAGTAAAGATATCAATCTATATGTCACGTAGCTATATATATTTTTATATATATAACACTCCTTCCTTGCTAAAGAAGTTATCATTATATCACTTTCCAATGTTGTATGATACTTTTCAATAAAACTAGCATTGGAATCATACATCTAATCTTTTATTATTATCATCCAAACCTTCTATATTTTTGTTCGTTTTCCTAGAACTTGTATATTTATTTACCAATAATGAGGAATATTTTATCTTAAAATTTGAAGTATTCATTAATTACTACGTAGAAAACATAAATAACACAACAAATTAAACATATAAATAACACTTTTTTATTCTTTTTCTTAATTTGATTTTTTTGATAGAGGGAGTAATAACTAGTGCAATTTAATCATTATTCATTAGGTGTATAATTTTCCGGATTGGCATTTACATTTTTATAATGGTTTGTGAAAATTCTTTTCAGGAAAAACCAAAATTTGCAAATAGTTGTGCCATAGATTAAACCATTAGTTTAAAAAAATCACTGTTGTTTGACACTCGCTTATGTTTTTATGATATTACAAAAGGAAAAAAATTATGCTGGATTATTTCCATCCTTACTGATGAGACATTCTTACTACAAAATTTTGACTTGCTATCTTCCTTATTGGCCTGCCTCTGCACTTTTTTAGCCATAAAAAAAAAACAGAAATAGAAAGAAAAATAGGAAATGTCAGCTTCTTAAGACTCGATTGTGATTTTTTTTCTTCTCTATGGCTCTATTTGATTATAAGAAAATAGGTTAGAAAGAAATTTTCAATGAAAAAAATGATGAGGAAAAAAAAATAAAGGAAAATTAATTTTTTTTTTTTTTTGTGTTTGGTTCAAGGAAAAATAGAGGGAAAAAAATTACAATTATTTTTTAACCTCTTACCCATCCCATTCACCACATTGACATGGACAGGAGAGAAAAATACTCAATAGCCTTTATTAATTGAAGTCACTATATTTTTTCCGCATCCACCATTGCCATGTGAGGAGAGATAAAATTCTTAATGCCCTTTACTAATAGAAGTCTCTCTCTTTTCTCTATTTCTCTCTCAATATGAAATTTTATCTTTCATTTTCCTCTCAAATTTGGAGGAAAAATACCATTGATCAAATTGACAAAATTTTCCATGAGTTTTTTATCAAATTTTTTTTCTCTCCTTTTTTCTTCAAATTAAACAAGGGAAAGAAATTAATTTTTCATAATTTTTTAATTTCTTTCTAATATTCTTAGTATCAAATGGAGTCTAAATGTGAAAATTAATCGATTGTTATCGTTTCACGGCTGAGACATAATAAAAGTTAAAAAAAACAATGTTTTTGGTCCAATTCCACAACCATGAGTCATCACATAAACTTGAAATTTGATTGGCCAAAAGAAATCAATCACACCAACCTAAGTTTATTGTCAAAAGTGAAACAGTAAGAGTGAGAAGAGCATAACATTCACTTATAAAGAATCCACGTTATTTTAAAATTGATTTTTCTAATAGTTATATAAATTTTAAAAGTATTATTAAATTATTTTTTAATTTATAGAATATCTGAATTAAAATACATTAACTTAAAACTTAATTTATCTACATTGCATATAGCAAAGTTTAGCATTTTATTGTAGAGACCGTGGTTTAACCTTATTAATTTCTGTGATGACTCATGGTTATACAACATTTTATTATACACATGGTTTGTTCTTTTCGGGAGAACCTCTACCCTATGATCGAAATTTGTACAAAAATCATGACTATTTTCGCCATCCTTTTGGCCTTGTAGCTGATAGGTTTCTACAAGAAAATTTCTGTAAGTATACTTGTCATCTTTGAGGCCTTTGAGGACGTTAGGTTTTGGCATCAACATTCTCCACAACAACTCCGAATCGTGCTTGCCCTTCTATTGAGCACGATTCTTTTTCCAATTAAGTTGTTAAGGTTCATGTTCACTATTTGATGAACTTAATGGACCTCGATAAAATAAAGGAGCTCAACTAAGGGGGCTCCTGTGTATACTGCCTCATTAGGGGCCTCCGTGCCGGTGTGCGGCATATGAAACTTGAGTTGGATTTGACCAACTATCTACTCGTTGAATGGTTTATGGAAGATTGTTGAGGTATGCTCAAATTCTGTATGGATAAAAAATTTACTCAATTGTGATCATGCAGCCTTGGTTGCATGAATATTTTCTGCATCTTTCTCCCAGTTCAACAAATCATCCCACGTTTGCGACCTCCATATCGTGGGCTAAAGTCTATCTTCAATGTCGTAATATCCATGGGATAGACTTCTTGAGATCATCACTTAACCGTGTGACCTCGGTATGTCTCTTTAATCTCAAAATTCACCTTGGAAATATGCTTAGAGAACTTTTTATCACTATATTTAGCTGGTTGCTTGGTTGCCCCTGCCCACAGTCCGTGGCGCTTCCCATGGGACTGCCTGTGGTAGACTCCAGCCTTGGTTATGCATTGTTTTTCGTCCATCTTCTTGCTTGCTTGTTTCTTGATAAATCTTGAATGTAGGCTAATTTTCATCCTTTGACCCAACTCCAACTCCCTCCGAGTGTCATTATTGCACGGGAATTAAGCGAGAGGAGGATCTTGTTTGAAGGTCCTTTTGGATTTTGTTGGTATCTTGGGGAGAGGGTCACACCTCAAATCCGGGTCAACACATGACCTCAACTTGTTCCGGTCGATCCACCCTATACCATGTTCTACTTTCGCTCCCTTCCTCTAAATGAGCAAGTTGCTATTGTTGTGGGGTATCCTTATACCTCATTCTTAAATTTTTACACATCTTATGCTCACCATGCGGCGCGGTTATAACTTAACTAGTGAGTTCTCACCTCTTTTCTTATCATAGTTGAATTTCTTGCATGGAAATTAACTTCTCCTTTTGGCAACTCACACCGGCGGACATCCATATTCCAAGCCTTGATATGGATGTCACTCTACCTGGGGACCTTCTCGTTATGTAAGAATTCCCAAAATCCTACAGGAAGAATGTGTCGGGCGTCCTTTCCTAACGAATTGGCGAGGGTTAAGAGTTTCATGCTCTTCACTTTTAGTTGTATGCTAAAAGTATTTTTGGCTAACATCGTAGAAGAAATTTTGTAGTATGACCGAGAACAGTCTCGGACCATGTCCATCAGTCTTCAATCTACTCTCCGAGGAATCCAGGATTTCCTTATCGGGCGATCTTTCCCAACCTTCCGGGTAAGTTCTTAAATAGTGGAGCGCTAATTACATTGAGCTTTTAGTGATTGTTAATTGCTCTTTTATTCTTGTAGAGGCGTCGATCTAGAGAACCTCCCTCCCGGAGTCTTCCAAGTGGACCCAAGGCACAAACATATCCATCCGGCTAACAAACACCTTCTAGTAGTACTTGCTAGACAAGGTTCTTCACAACGTTCTTCAAGGCATGCACATCATCGGAGTGCTTTCGAGGTAGGACCTAGCACTTCCAGGCCCGAGTGCTTCAGTGCGGGGAATAGCTTTTCAAAGGAAATCTTAGATATCTTGCCCCTACAGGCTTTCGATTGTCATAGAAATCCTCTTTATTCCCCTCGGGCTTCGTATAGCGAGCTATCCTATGAAGCTTCTCAATCTTGGGACCATGAAGGTAGCTCCTATCAAGGTGATGAAGGTGGTCGGTTCTCTACATCTATCTTGGAGGACTTCGGGAACTATATTTTTGACGATGCTTCCGATGGCGATGATTAGAGAATTCCTTGCCGCTTCCGATGTTGATGATTAGGGAATCCCTTGTAGGGTGATTATTGTTTGTTTAATGTTTGCTTTGTAATGGTGACTCTTATGCAATGGGATGAAAAAGGCGACTCAATTCTAAGAAATGCGTTCTTTTATTTAATATGATACAAAAATTGAGTGAAAATTACAAAGACAAATCGAAAAAAATTGCACTCTAGCCCCCATTCCCTCCGAAAGAAAATAATAAAAATAAAAATGAAAAATCTTAAGTGCATGGTCAAAAATAACAATACGACCTATGCGCAATGGGCTGAGGCAGAAAATAATATGGCACAAGGAGTGCTTGGGCCAAAGAAAACTGCGAAAGGAGTCGGACCACGGCGGTGGCCGGTGCCCGCCACTGTGAAATCCAGCGATCTGCCAAATTTGTAATGATGGACGTGCAGTATGACTCTAAAAGCTCCAGAAAGGTCCTATAAATAGGCGGGTGTTTAAAAAATGCCTAAAGCAAAGACTTTCTACGAAGCAAACTAAACACGTTACGTGCCTTCTACTTCTTCCAAAAGATATGAATTTCATGATTGAGCTAACGCGTTGGATGCATGAGATGAGCAATACGGACATATTCGGGTTATCAAATTATGGGCTGAGTTTAGTTGAGTGATTAGAGAATTATTGTTCTCTAACACAACTAATAGTTGTTGAGACAATCATAGGCTTAGATCGGGTCGAAACAAATTCCGAGGAAGACTTCTCTAGGAGCCCCCGTTGTTGCAGGTAAATAAAGAATCGCCGACAAGATCAATCGGCATAAGCCGATCGGCGGGGCCGGCCATAGGGCGACAGTCCAATGCCACCAAGGCTAATTCGCCTCGGGCTCACGTCAAAAGTCTTTTTTTGCTCTTTTTCATTTTTCACCTATTTTGTTTATGTTGCTCCTGTTGGGCCTAAAAAGGTTGAATTTTGATCATGCAGGCCACTTATAATTAATTTGATTTTGCATCTTTGATGTGCGGATCTAGTTAATGAGCACCTAAAGCTAATTCGGGCTCCTGCGAAACCGATGCGTACTTAGCGGTACACTTCGTCGACGAAACGAGAAGAGGTGGTAGCTGATCACCTGGCTTCTTGATGGGAGGAGTACCTTAAAAATCACAGTAATGATATAGCATTTTACGTTGAGCAGTGGAAGGTGTCCCAATTCAGGACGCATACCGTGCAGCATCCTTTGAGCATTACCTACTATTTCCACGACCATGTGTTGCGGCGAGATGGGAAGAGAGCAAAAATTCCTTTGTTGGACTACATCTGGCCCGCTACCTTTTTACTTCCAATTTTGATGTATTATATATTATTATAAACTATACATGATTTTTTTAAGTTTTACATAATGCCTAGGACAATTAAATATAAATAAAATGTTGAGGTCATCCCTTTAATTTGCTTTAACGATACAAGGCATAGGTGGAAATAGAGTTCCCTTATTGTGTTTAACAATGAGCTCGGATTTACAAAGAAAAACATGGAGTGTATATGTAACATAAGTCGATCAACGGAAAAGGGGACAAGGGGTAAAGGAGTCAAATGGAAACAAAAGTGATAAATAATGAGAAAACTAGCAATAATTCACTATTGTTTATCACCTTCGTTATCTGTTTGACTCCTCTACCCCTCCTCCCCTTCTTCATGGAACAATCCATATTGCATGTACACTCCATATTTTTCTTATGAACCCCAACTCATTGTTAAACACAACAAGGGAACTCGATTCATGTTATATCTTGGGTCATTAAAGCAAATCAAAAGGATGACCTCAACATTTTATTCATATTCATTATTATGTTATGCACTACATAAACTTCAAAAAATTGTGGCCTCTAGTTTACGATTATGTATAATACAACAAACTTGCAACCAAAAAGGAAACCGGAAAATTAGCTAATTGGATAAATTAGTCCACCCCAACATTAGCTCATCAAAATTAACAAATTTAATAACAAATTTATCTTTATGACAAGTTTTTGGGGATAACCCTATATCCAAAAACCTTTCCAATTATTTATATTGTCTATTAAATTTTCTGCCTTTTGATCCTTAAACCCTAAACTATAAATATTTTCATTTTCCTAAACTTTAAACTTCTTATTTTGTAGTGGTTAAATTTGTCTTTTTTAATATACATATATAGCCTTTTCCCCTCTATTTGGTGTGTAAGAGAGGTATATATATATATATATATATATATATATATATATATATATATGTAAGGGTTTCCTTTTGCTTCCAATTTTGATTTATTATACATTTATCATAAATTAGACATATTTTTTTTAAAGTTTTACATAATGTATAGAACAATTAAATATGAATAAAATGTTGAGCCCATCCCTTGAATTCCCTTTAACGACCCAAGACATAACAAGAATCAAAATTCTCTTATCGTGATCAACAATGAGGTCGAGTTCACAAGATAAAACTTGGAGTATACATACAACATGGGTCAATCCACAAACAAAGGTGATAAACAATAGTGAATTATTACTAATTTCTCATTGTTTATCACCTTTGTTTATATTTGACTCCTCTACCCCTTCTCCCCTTCTTCGTGGAACGAGCCACGTTGTATGTACACCCCATGTTTTGTCTTGTGAACCCGAATTCATTGTTAAATACAACAAGAAAACTCGATTCCTGTTATGTTTTCGGTCGTTAAAACAAATTAAAAGGTGACCTCAACATTTTTTTCATATTTCATTATTTTCTTATAAATTATGTAAATTTCAAAAAAATCATGACCTCTAGTTTACGATCATGTATAATTCAACAAACTTGAAGCCAAAAATGAAACCGAAAAATTAGATAATTGGATAAATTAGTCCACTCCAACATCACCTCATCAAAAAAGCAAAGTTAACAAATTTATCTTGATGACAAGTTTTTGGGGATAGCCCTATATCCAAAAACCTTTACAATTATTTACATTTTCACCTTTAAATTTTCTCCTTTTTCATCCTTAAACCCTAAACCCTAAATATTTTCATTTTCCTGAACCCTAAACCACAATTTTTCTATTTTCCCAAACCCTTATCCATAAATATTTCTATTTATCTAAATTCTAACCAAATTTGGATACCAATTTCGATATTGGATAAATGAGTCCATTCCAACATCACCTCATTAAAATAAACAAATTTGAATACAAATTTATATTTATGACAAGTTTTTGGGGATGATCCTATATCCAAATTATCTTTCTATTTTGCTAAATCCTAAATAAATTTGGATACACTCTTTCGATTTACCATTCTAACTATCATTCTATTTCCCTATATTAATTCCTAAACTCCTAAACCCTTTTCTCAAAATCTCAAACATTTTACGAATTTCCAACTTAATTAACAAACTAAACAAATGTTACCCACATTCTCAATAAACAATTCAACAATCTCAAATATTACCCACATTCTCAACATTCAAATAATTACCACAAATACATTCAACATTCAACTAACTAAATTTTATAAATAATTTAAAGCGAAAAATAAGAGAGGATAGAGATTCATACCGGAAGAACGACGACAACAGGTGAGAGTGAGTGAGAAGCTAAAGGGCGAACCGGAGCGATAGAGATAGATGATAGATACAACAAAAAGAGAGGATAATGATACTTAAAAGAGAGGATAGGAAAGAGTGAGCTAAAGGAAAGAGGCAAGAAGAGGTACAATGGCGAGGAGAGCTTACCGGCGACAAGTATTAGACTCAAGCAAATCTAGATCCGAGGTAGTAGTGGATGAGAGGAACTGTGGAGAGGGATAACAGCGAGAGTAGAGAGCATATTAATTGGGCGTAAGAAAACAGCAGGTACCAGTTCTCGCGTTTTTAGATCTATCTAGAGAAACATTTGATGTCGATTTAATGGAAGAATCGTCATAAAATACAACCTATAACTACAACTTTTTCACAAAAACAAATTATATATATATATATATATATATATATATATATATATATATATATATATATATATGGAAACGAAATTAGAAATTCGGAAACAAAATATGTTAATTTAGAAACGAAATATTAATTTAGAAACAACCCCGTTGAAACGAAATAAATTTGTTTCTAAATTTGTTTCCATTTGAAATGAAATACACTAATTTAGAAACAAATATTTCATCTCTAACTAAGACAAAATTTGTTTTGTTCCTAATTTCGTTTCAAACATAAACCAAATTTTCACATTTAGGGACAAATTTTTCATCTCTATCCGAGGCGAAACCGCATTTCGTCTCTAAATTCTGTTTCTAATTGAAACGAATTTTTTTCGTTTATATACTTGCATCTGCGATGATGAATTTAGAAATGAAAGAATTTCCGTTTCTAATCTACGACGATTGGTTTAGAAATGAAAGAATTTTCATTTCCAATTCGTTTGTAAATGCATTTAGAGATGAAAATTTACACTTTAGAGATGAAAATTTTCGTTTCTAAAATAACTTTTTTTTTTGTAGTGATAATACTATTATTGTATACACACATAGCTCCCAATTTAATTCGTAATTTGATATTTTATGATAAAGAATGCTAATTTGGGGTTGAAGGAGAAAATCGTAAATTAAAGCATTACTATACGCTATATGTATTATATTTTGATACAATTTTGATTGAGTTTGATGCATATTTTTAATTATTTTTATATGAACTCTATCTTGACGATAAAATATGGGTTATTTTCAGTATTACCCAAATGGGTAAGAAGATTAATACAAATGTCTCTTTTCCCCTAATTATAGGTTTATTAATAAGTTATTTATTACTATGCAATATTGATATTGTGGTGGTATGATGTTATAGTGGATTAGGTTGAGTTTGTTTCTTCATTTACTCCTTTTTTTTATTCGTAGCAGATCTAGATGACATTTATTTATTTTGTTTATGTTGATCTTAATATGTGGTGGTCATTTCTGGTCCAATATATTTCTATTCAATAGATCGATTATTAAAATTTTTTTCGGATTAATAGTGTCAAAAGGCAAACTGGGATAGGTGGCGATCAAATATTATGGCCAACAAACAGTTAAAAACAAAAGGAAAAATAACAACAAATCCAAATAAGAGAATACAACAGCACCAAGTAACAACAATCATGAGAAAGAAGGCACATATCATATTTGCTTGGAATGAGAAAGAAGGCACTCATAAGAAGAGAATGAGTAGTGTTTGCTTGGAATTTCCTGACAACCTCACATTTGCAGTATTCTATTTTATATACAAAATATGGAGTCCTATATTAATAATTTTGTTGCTTCTAATTTACTAGAATATATTAAGATCTCATTAGAAAATTTTTCCTAGCTTATAGTAAGTGGATTTATTAGAATAATATTTAATTAATACATACAATCTACGGAAGATTTTATTTATTTATTTATTATTATTATTATTATTAGCCGTGTTAGGTGTGGTGAGAATTCACTTGAGTTGAGTCTTTGATTACATTATTGTTATGATGATATTAATGTCTAAGCCAATTTGTTGGGTCTTTGATTTTGATCTTAAGTTAACACTAAGTTTTAGAATTTATAATATAACTCAAGTGTTTGGTAAATGAAATTTTTGTTACAAAATTTGATGTTAATATTGAATATTTAATAATATTTACAATGTAACATATGCTTTTGATATATGAAACTATTTATGTATGAAAACCCTTTCCCCCAAAAAATTGTAATATATGAATTTTGTATTTTTTAATGAATTATTCTGGTGCATATTATATTTACTTTTTTTGGAAATAAATAATTTTGGTGCATATTATACTGATTATTCGTCATATATATTTAAACATTTTTTTTTTTTGGAAAATTTTCAATATTCTTATCTTAAATTGATACTAAAGGAAATAAAATGTAATCTTGTAAAAGTTAGTACACAAAATGAAAAAGAAAGAGAGAGAAGGAATAATGTTTAAAATTTTTCGTATTTAAAAGTAGTGGCGGAGATAGCAATTTGAAATAAGGGTGTCCAACGTCTTTTAGCTCAAATTTAAGGGTGTCCAATTACTTATAATTTAAAATTTTTACTCAAAAAACAAAACTATTTTTAAAATTTTTTTAGCCCAAGACACCCTTGGCCTTGGGATTTAAATCCTAATTTTGTTAAAAGTCACACCAAGTTAAGGATGAAAAAACTCACACAAAAGCTGGTGGCAAGTCAATGATCTAAATAAATTAAAAATCCTAATGCTTAAAAAATGGAGCAAAAAATTATTGAGAAAAGATAAAGAAACTACTAATAAATTTTCTTGTAACTGAAATAAGATGTTTAAAGATGTGGACCGTGAGATTTACTACTAACAATGATACTAGTACGTAGGCATACGTCGTATTACACTGTTACTAGGACTTGAGGTTTGAGTGGTAGACTAATGAAATTCAACCGTCCAAACTAGCCCCAACAGCGAAGTCAATGTTAATTGGTTAATTACCTGCGATGATTAAAATAAATTACACTTCGTCACGCCATATCTCTCGGCCTTTTGCTGTATATAAACTCCACAATTATTCTCTGCATTCGCCAACTCTAATTATCCCACATTTTTCAAGTTTTCATCGTCCTCCTCTTGTCACTTATGACCCGAATGGCCAAAATTCCAACGTGTCTTTTGTTCTTCTCTTTTCTTCTTCGCTTCGCACTTGCCTCATCCTTTCCTTCGCGACATGCTCAGGCTGAGCTCGTAGTAAGAGATGTTCAAAGGTTTGTATTAACCTCCTTTCATATTTTCATATGTATTGTTCTGATTTTATTTTATTTTTTTCTAAAAATAGCCCTATAAAATATAGACTATTATCAATATAACTAAAGTACGAGAGGATTTAGTCTCTGTTATTAACTTTTTAGACTTCATTAAATAAAGTTATATCAATACTTTTTCGATTTTTAACATTTAATAAGGTATATAATTGCATATAATATCATGAAGAGATGTCCTATTGGACTATTATTCTTCACGTGGTAGTAGCTCATGGCTTGAATATATACCTTAAAAAATTATAAAAAGAAAATATCGTCATTTTATTTTATTTTTAGATAGTAAGAAGGTAATACTTTTTATGAATACTTTAATGGAATAAAATTATGTATATATTTATGTAGTAAAGTTTGAATCTGCGAGCAATTAATTCCCTCATGTATAGAAGATAAGGCAAACATTCATAGCTAATTACAGTGCATGTACCATTTTAGGAAATTGAATGCATCCAGGAGGAACTTGGGCTACCTCTCATGCGGAACGGGCAACCCAATAGATGATTGCTGGCGGTGCGACCAAGACTGGGCCAACAACCGCCAGCGGCTAGCAGACTGCGCCATAGGGTTCGGCAAGGATGCCTTGGGTGGTAAAGGAGGCCGAATCTACGTTGTCACGGACTCCTCCGATGATGACCCAGCGAACCCAAAGCCTGGGACTCTCCGGCATGCGGTGATCCAGGATGAGCCGCTATGGATCACCTTCCAACATGACATGGTCATCACATTAAAACAACAACTAGTCATGAACTCCTACAAGACCATCGATGGGAGGGGAGCCAGTGTCCACGTCACCGGGGGTGGGTGCATCACTATCCATAACATCAACAACATCATGATACATGGCATCCACATACATGACTGTAAGCCGGTGGGAAATGCCATGATTAAAGACTCTCCCAACCATGTTAGGCTCTGGGAAATGTCGGATGGTGATGGCATCACCATACGTGGATCGAAGCACATATGGGTTGACCATTGCTCCTTGGCTAACTGCTATGATGGACTCATTGATGTCACCCTTGCATCCACTTCGGTCACCGTATCGAACAACTACATGACTCATCATGACAAGGTCATGCTCTTGGGGCATAGCGACTCCTACGTTCAAGACAAGGATATGCAAGTCACAGTCGCTTTCAACCATTTTGGTGAAGGACTTGTTCAAAGGATGCCAAGGTATAGTTAAGTCAATCGTCAAAGCTTGCTACCTATGCTCATGTTATGGACTTCTCGTTTTCACACTAGGAATATTGTCAAATCAGTGGCTTTTGCAACCTTAATTTGGTTTTACATTACCTGATTTGACCTCAAACATCCACCTAGTATCGATTCACATTTTCACACAAACTTTTGTCTCAGAAATAAAGCTTTGCACAAACGCTTTATTGTGAAGTATCATTACGAGCTCAGTATGTATGGGTGTTCAGTCATGAAATAATTAACTCAACTTTAAATCATTCTGGTTTCTTTGCAGATGTAGGCATGGATATTTCCATGTAGTGAACAATGATTATACACATTGGGAGATGTACGCAGTTGGAGGGAGTGCTGCTCCAACCATTTACAGTGAAGGCAATAGATTTCTTGCACCTGACGATCATAATAAGAAAGAGGTTAGTTCCCCACTACAAAATCTATTTAATTCGTAACTTCGTACGTCAATTCAATAAGACATATCATTTACAACATGCCTGAACATGGAAACAAACATAACATCGTCTAAGTATTGTCCAGTTAAATTTTTCTAAAAATTCGAATAGAATTAAATGAATGGAGTTACGCAGGTGACTAAGCATGAGGATGCACCAGAGAGTGAGTGGAAAAACTGGAATTGGAAAACAGAAGGAGACTTAATGTTGAATGGAGCGTACTTCCGACAATCGGGTTCAGTAGCCACCTCCACTTATGCCAGGGCTAGTAGCTTAAGCGCTCGACCATCTCACCTTGTTGGTTCACTAACCGCGGATTCCGGGGTACTTAGCTGCAAAAAGGCTCTCGTTGCTAAGCTAGCTGCCCATTGCTAAATTCCACCCTTGCTGGTCACTTAATTGAGTAATATATGTATCGATCACTAGTTAATTTGATCAATATAATGTCATTACCTATAAAATTAATCATCAAAGAGTAGAGAATTATTGGCATAAGCAGTTGAACTTGTTACACGAATATTTAGAGGTGTATTTTAGATTGTTTTAGTTTACTTAAGAGTTTAAGTGACGTTTGCAGGTTTTGTAAAAGTGAGAAATGGTAGAAAATATCAAATTTGAGTTCGTCTCATTTTGATGTACCAGAGTCAATAAAGTGTATCAGAACGTACTTCGCTTCTTTTTAGATAAATTTTGGTCCATTCAAGAATCTCTCTCTGCACCAAAAAAAAAAAAAAGAATCTCTCTCTCTCTCAGCTTGCCCTATCTATCTCATTTCAGTCAAAAGAAGAGAAATGCTCATAACTTATTTTATTTTGTTCCGTCACTTTCTTCTTTCTAAACCCTAATTCTATATTCATTATTTTATTTTCTTTTCTAGATTATTGACGACGGTTGTTTGCCTAATTATAAGTACTTCTAAACTCCTTTTATGTTAATTTCTTGCATCAAATAAATATTTAGAAATAAGATTATTTTCTGTCTAACAAATTTTTTCTCCTTATAAGAGTTTAGATTTATCTCCTTTTGTGAGAAATAAGATTTCTCTCCTTAAAGTTTTGTTTTCACACCTTTGTACGAGCTATTTTTTTCCTTATATGTGCAAGTTTTATTAAAATTGTTGATTCGATTAGTTGTTATACTTTTAATATTTTTATTAGTTAGTTTCATTTATTTTAACTGGGAATGATTCAACAATGGAATGTTATATTACTCAATCAAGGTGATATTTTATTCAGAGTTGGATAAATCACACAAAGATCTATCTTATAAAGTTATTATAGCTCACCGACATTCGGGAAAGATATATTGAAATCAAAGAACACGGTTTGTATAACCAAATTGATGTTACAAATATAAAGTCGGATGAAAGTCTATTTAACATTAATTTTATTTCAAAATAGAGATTTATTTTGATATTTTAGATTTATTCTTGTCAAAAATTATCTTTACAAATACGGCATGACTTTTTATTAATGAAATTTCTCCTTCTATAGAAAAAACTTATTTCATTTTATTTTCTTCACTTTTTTATATGCTACTATGCTTTATCAATGCAGGACTTTTATTTCAAAAGATGAAGAAAAATCATAGTTAAAACAGGGCATCACTATGAAAGTCATATTTGGATCGCTACTTGGCCATGAGTTACTCAAACCGGATTCAAACTTGTCACATTCGGGTTAACAGAATAGTTATCCAACTTTAGGTCACTGTAAAAGTCTTTTTATGTGTATTAAAGATTACTCCAATAACTGCACCAAAAAAAAAAAAAAAGATTACTCCAATAAATTTCTGTATATTACGTAATTAATATTGGTTAAGAAAAATATAAGCGACTTGATTTTTTGAATTAGGTCAATTTTATTTAGATCGTAAATAATGAATTGCATCATCCTCCAACACAAGTGGTCATCTAAAGCGTATATGTTAATTTTTCTCATTTTGATGTTTTCTCAAGCATGAAATTTATAAATAGTTGGTTAATCTCACTTTGCTCTAAGTAAAGGCCGCCATCCTTCAAAAACAAAAAAAAAACAAAAAAGTAAAGGCCACCATGAGCGAGCGCGTAAATTGTGTTTCACACCATTCATTGTGTTTGGTTGGAAGGAAAGTATTTCCAAAAAATATTTTTCATGGGAAAATGAATTTTTAAGGAAAACCATTTTTCACTCACATTTTCCTTTGTTTGGTAGAAGAAAAATAATTTTCTAAAATAGCTACTTAAACGCAAAATCAACCATAAAAACCCCATAAATATGAAAAGAAAAGGTAAATAACTAATTCAACTTCAAAACCCATATATATATATATTGAACACCTAAATTTGATAAGTTTGTACATCTCCTTATGATCAAACTTTTCCATGTATAAAATAATAGAAATTAAAAAAAAGAAACAAATACTGTAAAAAAGAAACAAATACTTTAAAAAAATCATATATGAACTTTACAACAAAAAAGGGAAAAAGACAAGGACAAAACTTGGAAAAAAAAAAAACTCAAAGTGGTAAAGTAAGAGAAGCTTAGAACTTGAACTCTCATTCATAAGACTTTATTTTCCCTTCATTAAGATCAAGGAAAATTAACTTCCTTCCTCATAAAGGAAATTTATTTTTCCTTGATTGAGGGAAATTATTTTCCCCGGAAAATATTTATCTACCACTTATGCTACCAAACGTCGGAAAGTATAATGATAATTTCGAGAAAATATTTTCCATCGAAACAAACACACCTAAGTCGTACCAATTATTCTAGAGCTTGACCTCATGTTTCATAGCCATTGAATCAAGTTGGTCTTTCTAAAACTGTTTCTTAAATTACTTATCAAGAAAAAAATGACTCTTATAAATGCAAAATGGTTTTTGTATGTTTATTCCAATAAAAAGCACCACAATTAATTCTAAAGAGAATACTCAAAATCACTATCGAAGTAGGATAAAGACAAAGATAGAGACATTTGTGTGAGAGAGCTCATGGATTCAATTTCATTAATTAATCATCATCAAGTGTCAGCTTTCACTGAAATACAAAGGAGCTATTTATAGCCATTAATTCGATAAGCCTTCCCCGAGCCATAATTATCCGGACAATTTGATGTTCGGCTACTTATGAAACGCTTTCTATTAGCACTAGCAAAACTCGGGGTTTAGATAATTTGGACATTTAAGGAGTGTTTGTTTGGAAGGAAAATATTTTATTGGAAAATTAAGATTCCATTTTCTCATTGTTTGGTAAATAAAAATTTGGAAAAATTTTCTGAACTAAAATATTTTCCCTCAATTGGGAGAAAATAAATTCTTATCTTTTGGGAGGAAATTAATTTTCCACTTCTCCCTCTCACTCAGCCTAACCCCTCTATGTCCCTCTCGCTCGCGTGAACCCTTGGCCTCTCGCTCACAGCTCTTTCTCTCTCCTTTCGGGTACTCGCTCATCACTGTTTCTCTCTCCTCTCGAGTCCTCTCCCTCATCGTTGTCCTGCTCAATCGTTCAACAATGGAGGTCATCTCGCTTTCTCTCTCCTTTCGCCTGTCACTCGTTCAATAATGGCGAAAAACTAGATCCGTGGTCTTGCTTTCTATCTCTTCTCGCAGCCTTCAACCTCTTCACCATTCAAGGTGTGAAATTTTGTTGATTGATGCTTTTTGGTGGTTTCTAGTTTCCGATATATGGTTTTATTGAGTTAATTTTTGTTGATTTATTATGGTTCTTATGCGGACCGTAAAGACTCGGTGGTGTGTCCAAAGCCTCTGCCGTCCCGCCCGCCTCAACACCTCCTTCAACGACCCTTCCAAACATCTGCAATGACACTTAGGGTAAAACTCTTTGTTTCCTTTTTTTATTTCATTTCGACTTCTAATTTTGCATCTTTGATGGTTACTTTATTTGCTAATTTTTGTGGGCTCACTCTCATGATCGTGTAATTTGCGGGCATCAAGCCGAGCTCTCCGATGCCGTGGCTGGGTCCGAGCTGCTGGACATCATACTCAGTAAGGTATCCATATTTCTCTCTCCTGGTTTCTTGTTTCCCCAGTTTTTCAACTAATCTGTGTAAATAGATGAATATTCTAAGTCTGTTGGTTATTGAAAATCGGAGGACTTCAATTTGATTGTTATAGATATTGTTTATATGGCTGATGTTTTTTATGAAATTACTAGTAAATCTGATTGCAGTAGTTGATCATTTTAATTTAGAGATAAACCCTATCTTACTTTGGTGGTCACATAATTGAAATGGTAGGGGGTGGGGAAGGGCTAGGTGTAGATCTATGTTTGTTTCAACCGACATCATGTGGCATGAAATGGGAATGAGGCCAATTCCAAAGGGCATTTTATGGAATTAGTGCCTGTTTTGAAATTCGAATGGTTCAAAAAGAGTGATGTTGTTTTGAAAACCGCCCTTCATGATCACAGTAGTGTCGGTTTTGAAGATAGGTTCCTTTTTTGGAAAACACATATTTTTGAATAACTTCATCCTTCACTCGATCGAAAAGTTGTCGACTCAGGAAGCTTTGTGAGTTCTCGTCAATTTGAAGAAGCAAACAAGTGGAAGGAGACCAGCAAGGGTGAGTTTTTGCATATTTGCTATTTACCTTGTTAACATTTAGCTCTTAAATAAAGAATGAAACTATTCTAGTGCCACATAATGCATTCCCGAACGTTAGCATATTATTACACTCGGTAACTTGACCTCAAAATTTGGAGTCGGACTTTATAGCCGAATAATGGGATGACAGTTGACGACCCCTTAGGTGTTTCAGCAGGAAGGTTTTTATGTGTCTCATTCTCGGGTGCCCCGTCTGTTCAAGGCTTCTTTTTGTCTTTGATAGGTTGTGAAGAAGTATCTTCTGAAAAATTAAAGAAAGGCTAGATGAATGCTGCCTCCGATGCCCAAATGTTTGGCATATGGATGTCGAAATGAAATACGACTAAAGGAGTTAATTAGTGTTAAAATTTGTTATTCCTTGGTCGCAATTCATGGCATTAGTTTGGCATATGGTGATATATACACTGGAACAGTAAAAAAATTTATAGAATATGAGACATAAATTAGAGGAGGAGAGGACAGACAATAGGTACAAATAAATATTGACAGAGGTTGAATTCATTCGAGGCTAACTTGTGTCTTTTCCGGAAATTCCCAAGGCAATTCTTGCCTACCCTTTTTTCCCATATCTTGATGAATCTCTCGATCCGAGTCTCTCACCCCAAATAAACCAAAAATCTTGAAAATTTAAAAAGGAATGGTCAAACTTAAACCACAAAAAGGGCATACATTATATTGTCCTCTTTAATTTATTTACTCGCTCGCATCTACATAGAATACAACAAAGAAAAAGTGTGTGGATTGTATTAGTCGTTCGGAATCGAGATCATATCCCACTTGCAAATTGAATTCCTTACAACTTTTTCTTTTTTGTTTTCAATCCTCGATTTTAACTCGGGAATGTGATAAACACGACTTTTCTATATATACTGAATATGGTTTTCATAATTCAAACAATTTGTGCATTTTGGACTTGCGTAACTTGTTAAGTCAATCTAGAAGAGGAATTATTATGAATTTGCGTAACTTGTGTGAATAATTTAATTATATTCTTTATTAGCTTGTTTAGTAGACAATAATCTTCCTCTTTGTTTACCTCTGTTCTCTTTTGTGCAATATAACTCGATTCATTTAACTTTAATTATATTCTTTAGATGGCGGATGAATTAAAAGAAGAAGAAGTTGTGGTCACCTGGTGCTACTATTGCTTTTGTAGGAGGCACATTAGCCTTTCTTAAGAAGTATAAGAAAACAAATAGTGATGAATTTCTTCCAATCCCACGTCAACCACATGTCAATAGAGATCTTGAGAGAGAAAATTATATAAATAGTGTATTGTTATATGGGGATAGACATTGTATTGACCAAATTCGAATAAGTCCTATGGCCTTTTTACATTGTGTGAAACTCTTAAAAGGAGGGGATTTCTTGCTAACACTGTACATATGAGTGTTAGAGAACAACTTGTGATATTTCTACACCTATTAGGTCATAATGTAAGATTTAGGGCAATAGGAGGAAGATTCTTCCGTTCTACTTGGACCGTTCATATATATTTTCACAAGGTTCTTAAAGCTATGCTTAAGTTGTATCCAAAGTTTGTTAACCCTCGTAGCTCCTCTACCCCTCTGAAAATTGTAAACAACTTTAGGTTTTATCCATGGTTTGAGGATTGTATAGGAGCTTTAGACGACACTCATGTGCGTGCATCTGTACTCGTCGAAGATCAAGATAGGTATAGGAATAGAAAACGTGGGTTGTCCCAAAATGTGCTGGCTGCCATATCTTTCGATGACCTCAAGTTCACATATGTACTAGCCGGGTGGGAAGGATCAGCACATGATTCTAGGGTGTTAAATGATGCAGTTTCAAGAGGCTTTCATGCCCCGGAAGGTATCAATTGATAACTTATTTTTTCCCCTTAAAGTAATACCACCTAGATAGTAATGGAATTTTTCATCTCTTGTAGGGAAATATTTTCTGCTAGATTCTGGTTATGCTCTTCGGAAAGGTTTTGTACCACCTTATAGGAAAGTTCAATATCACCTGAAAGAGTTTGATGAGAACTCACCTCCAACAAATGCCAAGGAGTTGTTTAACCTACGCCATTCTTCCTTGAGGATTAGTATAGAAAGGGCATTTGGTGTCTTGAAAAAGCGCTTTCGTGTGTTAGATGCAGAGCCATTTTGGGATTTTAAAACTCAAGTAGATGTCGTTCTTGTATGTTGTGTATTACACAACTTTCTTAGGGTGTTGATCCAAATGACTATATTATGAGGGAAGTTGATCAAGAATTTTCAAATTATACACAAAGATTTCGATTCTCACAAAGAGAAGAGAGGGAAGAAAACCAAGTTTGGAAAATAAAAAGGGATGCTATAGCGAATGCAATGTGGCAAACTTATCAAGAACGAAGATGAAATGTTTCTCATAATAATGTGTACTTGTAAGTTTGATTTTATTTTTCAAGTGTTATTTTCAATCTTTACCTTGTGTTGAATTTTGATAAATTGATTTATGCAGCATGGACAAAGGGAAGAATAAAGAAGTTGATGAGAAAAGAACTCAATTTCGGTGGCCAAAGGCAATGTCAAAGGAGTTACTGAAATTTTTGGCTAATGAAGTGAAGAAGGGCAATCGGCCAAATAATACTTTCAAGTCTATCTCCTTTGCTGCAGCAGCAGAGTTCATATCAAAGAAGTACAATGTCAAATGCTTGTCCGAGCACATTGAAAATCATCTCGAAGACAATCAAAGCTACATGGGGAGTGATATCAAAGCTTCAAAATAAAGATTCTGGCTTTGGGTGGGATGAAAACCTTAAGATGATCCAAGCATCAACTACTGTATATGATGCATACATTGAGGTATGGTAAAATCCCTTTCCCTTTGTTTGAGTGTTATCTATTAAATTCTCCTCTTGGTTCATGCTTAGTTCTGGAGGGTAATTGGACAATGCTAGTATTTATATTTGTTTCTTATGGATGCCAGTTTAGCCATGCATTTTGCTCGGCTACTAATCACTCAAATGTTTTACTTTTTCAGCTGCCTCATAAGTAGAAAATTATAGCAGTAATGCATATGGTAAAATGTATGAAGCCATATTGTGGGTTCATGCCTGCATATATCCATATATCCATATAAGTTGCCTAACATGTATTTTGGTTGGTTACTTGAGTAATTGCTACAAAGAACAAGTTGTGATGTTTTTTTATGTTATTTTTTCTGATTAGGCAAATCCTGCTCATGACAAGTATTTGAACAAAAAGATTGAGATGTACGATGAAATGGCAATCGTCATTGGGAAGGATGTAGCAAGAGGAAGTTCTGCGAAATCATTTGATGATGTTGAAATGGAGTCTTGCGATAATGCGATCAATCTAGAAGAGAAGAGTAATGATGAAAGTGAAGCCGTGAAAGCAAATGACAATCCATCAGTTTCTTCTATTGGTGTACCATCGGGGTCAATAAAAAGTCGAAAGAGAGCTCGTGAGGTTGACCCGGATATACAAGTAATTTCTTTCCAGGTTGGTCAAGTTGCAACGGCTCTTGAAAAATTCTCTAAGTCCAAGCTTGATGTTGAGGTACTCTTTGAAGAAGTTATGAAGACTGAAGGTTTTGAAGGTGAGTTTTTGGCTTCGCATTCGATTATCCGATTGAAAATGAAATTCAAGGGAGAGGCTTTCTTGTGAAAAATGAGAAACTTCGTAAAATTTGGCTTCAAAACTTCATGAAGAAGAACAATACAACCTCGATAGTATTGTATTTTTCCTTTCGAGACTTTTTTAGTTTGTTATGTTTATGTGGTTTGGATATGACTTATGAGGAAGTCGTTGGATTATGTTAATTAATTAGTGTTAGCCTTTTGAATGCTTGTTAAGTTAAATTGAGGTTCTTGAATTGTCAATGGGACTATACGGATTTATGCTTATGTTGGTGTTTGTTAAACTTCGTTTTTGTTGGTTTTCACAAAGAAGCCTAAAACACATCAAGAGAAGTCGCACAGCCGTACTGAGATCATCGAGCGAAGGGCCCGAAGTCAAGGAAGGTCACACGGCACCCTGTACGCGTTTCGCATGGCCGTGCGAGAAGTTATAGAAATTGAAGTCGTGCACGGTACCTCGTGCGAAGTTGCACGAACGTGCAAATCGTCCGAAGAGTTCACGGTTTTCGCACGGTACCCGTCGCGAGACATGCACGGCCGTGCGTATCTGCGCAGAAACTTGCACGGTATCCCGTACGATCCTCGCACGGCCGTGCGAGAGTTACGAAATTGAAGTCGTGCACGGTACCTCGTGCGTAAGCCGCACGATCGTGCGAATCGTCCCGAGACTTCAGAGTTTTCACACGGTACCCGTGTGAGACTTGCACGGCCGTGCGTATCCGCGCAGAAACCCGCACGGTACCCGTGCGATCCTCGCACGGCCGTGCGAGAAGTTACGGAAATTAAAGTCGTGCACGGTACCCCGTGCGTAAGCTGCACGACTCGTGCAAATCGTCCAGAGACTTCAGAGTTTTCGCACGGTACCCCGTGCGTATCCGCGCGTAAACCCGCATGGTACCTCGTGCGATCCTCGCATGGCCGTGCGAGAAGTTACGAAATTGAAATCGTGCACGGTACCCCATGCGTAAGCTGCACGACCGTGCGAATCGTCCGGAGACTTCAGAGTTTTCGCACGGTGCCCCGTGCGTATCCACGCGAAACCCGCACGGTACTCCGTGCGAGAAGTTACAAAAATTGAAGTCGTGCACGGTACTCGTGCGAAGCTGCACGACCATACGAATCGTCCGGAGACTTCAGAGTTTTCGCACGGTGCCCCGTGCGAGACTTGCACGGCCGTGCGTATCCGCGCGAAACTCCGCACGGTACTCCGTGCGACCCTTGCACGGCCATGCGAATCTTGTTTCGGCGATTATTTAAAAGTTTCCTTTTTAGGGGTTGAGGGTTTACCACATTTTTGTTAACTTACATCGGTTAATTTGTTAACTTTAACACATTTTTATTTTGTTTTAGGGTTTAGGGTTTAGGGTTTAGGATTAGGGTATGAGGTTTAGGGTTTAGGGTTTAGGGTTAGGGTATCGGATTTAGGGTTTAGGGTTAGAGTTTATTTTCCTTGAAAATAAATTATATTCGTTCCTACCAAACAAAGGAAATTATTTTCCTTCTACCAAACAAAGGAAATTATTTTCCTTCTACCAAACAAAGGAAAATATGGGTGGAAAATGATTTTCTTTGGAAATCATTTTCTCATGGAAAATATTTTCCCCCAACTAAACACTCCCTTAGATAAAAATTTCATACCCAAACCCTCGTTCAAATTGCAAACTTGGACACCCCGATCAAACCCGAATGTAAACCCGAATGACTCGATGTGCGAACTCGAATGTCCGAATGTCTAAATTTGTGATATGAACTTTCGAAAATTGGACTAAAATTATGTATACGACCGAACCCGAAGCTCGAAGTTTTGATGTCCTAGCCCGAATGTCCGAATTTTTTTGTTGAAAATTTTGGACTAAATTATACTTAAAACCGAATGACCGAACCCGGCTTGTCCAATTGTCCTAATTCGTCCAAACCCAAATTACTCACAAAATTCGGACAACCTAGATCCGAATTGTAAAACTCGAACTCGACCCGAATTTCAATTAAGATATGATTGATTGTTCGAATTTAAAATTAAGACAAAAATTTTGTGATCGGACTTATTTTTTGAGGTCGAACAAATTTAGACAATATGAATCGAACATATTTTTGCTAGCACTACTTTCTATGGTCCAACATGTTTAACCACTTAACAAATTATTTTTGTGAAACCAAGAAAACGATGCTATTTTATTTACATCACACTTACTGAATGAAAATTATCAACATAATTTTCCATCACGTTACTTTTCATTTTAATTTTCTATATCACTCAAAATTTTTGAATAAAAAATTATCAAATATAAGAAAAATTAAAATGAAAAATAAAAGGAAAAAAAAGCGACACCATGAGAGGAGAGACTCTCGGTGAAAGCGACTGACTTCACTGGTGTCGGTGCCGGAATGGTAAGGGAGGGCGGCCGAAGAAACTAGCGACAGAAACGACACCCATGGCGGAGGAAATTCGCAACTTACTACTATCAGATTTAGATCCAGGTGCAGAGACCACAGATAACCCAGTTGAGGGTTCACGAAATCCCAAGGAAGAACGAGTCCAAAGTAGCGAACATGGGTCGATAAACCCAGAAATTGAACGGAAATGAGGAAGAACTGTGGTTGACTATGGTGGAGGACGAGGTTGAAGACGTCATAGCCAGCCGGGAGGGAGAAGTTCCAACGATTTTTGGGCAATTGAATGAAAGGATTGTTGGGCAATTGAATGAAGGGAGTGGTGCTGAGGATGTCGACAAACAAGTAATTGGGCAAAAGAAGAGTTTCCGATCACTTCTTTCTGGAAATCAGGACACTGAGAAGGGGCTTGATCTGCACTTTGTTGAACCCACAATGGACGGGGAAATAAAAGTTGTGCGAATTGTGCAGGAGGACGTGCAGGAGGAAATCAATTACTGGAGTATAGCCCTAGTGGGTTCTATAATCGGACCTTTGCCAAAACTCACTATTGTTAAAGCACTAGGGAGGGATTGCAACGCTTGAAATACATTGTCATGCTACCGGCTGGTATGTTTTTAGATTTGAAACAAAGGAAGATATGAATCGCGTTCTCTGCAGTGGGCCTCGGATGATTGCAGGTAAATCACTCATACTTAAGCCATGGACAACTGATTTTTGTTTTGATCAGGGTATCTCTACTAACATTCCTGTTTGGGTAAAATTCCCCAACCTTGATTTACACTACTGGTCTGCATCTGGATTGAGTAAATTAGCTAGTATGATTGGTGTGCCTATATTTGCCGATAAATGCACTACATATAAGGAGAGGGTTCCTTTGCTGGCGTACTAATTGAGGTTGATATAGCCCAATCTTTACCTGACAAAATTCCTATGTATAACCCTATGGGTAATATGTTTTGTCAAGAGGTTCATTATGAATGGGTACCGTATTTTTTAATAAATGCAAGAAAATAGTGCATGAGGAGGTTGGATGCTGAACTCAGATTAAACAAGTCTGGATTCCAAAGAAGAGCACAGATGGTGATCCTGTAATAGATTCGACGGATACTCATGAGAATGATGAGGGTATGATGGCCTGTAAGGAGGCTGCCCCTACAGTTAATGAACTGGCCTCTCCCAATTCAGAACATACTGTGGGTGAGAAACATGGGGGAGGAAAATTTCTAGACGTGTGCCGAGCAGACAGAGATCAAATGATGATGCAATTTCAGCAAGAGCTAGAACTATTCCTTTAAGTAATGCTTTCAATGCACTAGTGGGGAGCTCTCAAGTAGTGTTTGGAAGAGGTCTGAAAATGAGCAAATTTGACAAGGTCAAGAGTATGGGGAGGGCCCTAGGATAAAATTAGGTAAGAAGTTGTTGTGTTGGAATGTGAGGGGTCTCAATGACCCTTCACAGCAAGCTGAAATAAAGAAAACTATTCGTAGGCACAAACCTGATTTGTTTGCTTTGTTGGAGACCCATGTTAAGGAGAATAATGCATGCATGGCAAATAAATTGTTTCCTTCTTTCAACTTTGTGGCAAATTATGCGAATCATCATAATGGAAGAATATGGGTGTTTTGGCACAACAAGCTGAGTGTGACTAGACCTGGCAAAACCGACTCGCACCAAACGGGTCAACCCGAACGACCCGAAACCCAAACCCGAACGACCCGAAACCCAAACCGAACCGACATCCGAAACAGTTGAACCGATTTTGACCTAAAACCGAAATGAACCGATCCGAACTGAACCGACCCGAAATGACCCGAACCGAAACCAACCTGAATGCAAAATGACCCGAACCGAACCCAAAATGACCCGAACCGAATTAGATCCGAATCGATTTAACCCCAATAAAAGTGACCCAACCCACATTTTTGTTTTTGTTGGGTCTCTTAGGATGGACTTTTATACCTATAGTGGTACAATTTTGAATCGATTTTGACCCAAAAAGTGACCCGATTACGACTAGATCCGAAATTAACCCTTATCGAACCCGAACGAGATTGACCCGAAGTTGACCCGAACCGAAACCGAACGAACCCGAACGAGATCGACCCGAAGTTTACCCGAACTGAAGTTGACCCGAACCCGAAACCGAACCGGACCCGAACAAGATTGACCCGAACCGAACTAACCCGAACCGAATGACCCGATTGCCAGGTATAAGTGTGACAGACCTAAAAATCAGTAGCCAACTCATACATTGTGCAATCACGAGGTCTTTTGCAGGGGCAGTTACTATGGTTTATGGCTATAATTTAGGAAATGCAAGATTGGAGCTATGGCAGGATATTGATCAACTAGCTAGACAGATTACTGGACCATGGCTCTTGATGGGGGATTTTAACGTTGTTCTATCTCAAGAAGAGAGAATTTCAAAAACACTTGCTGCTCAGAGTGATATTGAGGATTTGCAGAACTGTGTTGCTAGGAATGAGTTGACCGATGCTCCAGCCTCTGGCCATTTCTTTACATGGTCTAATAAACAGCCTGGAGATTCCAGAGTGTGGGCAAAGCTGGATGGAGTGTTATTTAATTCTGCCATCTTTCAAAGTGCTCGAAGGAATGATGTGGAATTTCATGCTCCCGGTGTATCAGATCATTGCCTTATCTCCATTAAGGTTCTGAAGCCGATATTACGTAAAAGGTATCACTTCAAATATTTGAACATGTTGGCTGAACATGTGGCATTTAGATAGATAGTTTCGAGCTGTTGGGTTGAACTTGTGCAGGGCTGTTTAATGTTCCAAGTGGTCTATAAATTGAAGCAAATCAAGCACAAGTTGAAGGAATTACATAAAAGTCATTTCAAAGGGATAAGTCTCAAATTGGAGCAACTGTTTAATGATTTAGTTCAAGTACAAGATGAGCTCGAGACAAATCCAAATTCTACCTCATTACAGGAATTTAAAAAAGGGGTCCATGCTAATTATACAAAGTTCAGGAAAATTGAAGAAGCAGTTCTGAAGCAAAGGGTTAAGGAGAAATTCCTGAAGTTGGGCGATGAAAACAATAAATACTTTCATGCAATTATTCAGCAGAAAAGAAGTGTCAATAATATACAGAGTTGTTGATACACAGGGTGCTGAGTATACATCACAGAAGACTATTGCTTCAGCCTTTCTTGATTTTTATACAGCTTTATTGGGTATTACCCAAGATAATCATGTAATTGACAGCACTTGGATAAAAAATGGCCCACTGTTAACGACTGAACATATTGTTGCTCTCAATGCTCCTTTTTCTTAGGAGGAGATCAAAACAGCCTTGTTTAGTATGGAGTGCAATAAAGCACCTAGATTGTATGAGTTTTCTGCAGGTTTCTTCTAGGCAGCCTGGGATATAACTGGACAAGATGTGGGGCTAGCTATTCTTACATTCTTTTAAAATGGTAAGTTATTGAAGCAGATCAACAGTACATTAATTACTTTGATACCCAAGACATCCAATGCTACTCAGATAACTGAGTTTAGACCTATTATTTTATGTAATGTTCTATACAAACACATATCTAAAAGCCTAGCCTCTAGGCTTCAAAACGTGCTGCCTGATATCATTAATGGTTGTCAAGGGGATTTTGTAAAGGGGAGGGACATTATTGATAATATGTTTCTAGCCCACCAACTAGTGAAACATTATGAGAGAAGGAATATTTCCAATCGAGCTATGATGAAAGTGGATATTAGAAAGGCTTATGATACACTGAGTTGGGATTTTTTGGAGGCTGTTCTTGTGGAATTTGGGTTTCCTGAAGATTTTATAAAGCTAGTCTTGACTTGCATTACAACAACTAGCTTTTCAATCAATGTGAATGGAGAGCCTAATGGTTTTTTTAATGGAACCCATGGACTTAGACAGGGGGACCCTCATTCCCCATACCTTTTTGTATTATGTATGGAGGTACTAGGCAGGGGTTTAAATTTGTCTACATCAAGTCCAAGGTTTTCATTCCATCCAAGATGTGGCAGAGTGAAACCAATCCATTTAGCTTTTGCTGACGATATACTCATATTGACCAGAGGGGATGTGCAATCTGTTAAATGTCTTTGGTCACAATTTCGAAGTTTTCGCAATTGTCCGGATTATATGGGAATGCTGAAAAATCTGAGATTTATTTTGGTGGTGTGAATGCATCAGCCTGAAATTGTTGCTCGCTACTGGTTTCTCTATTGGTTCCTTCCCTTTCGGGTAGCTAGGCTTGCCGCTCTCCACTAAAAGACCATCGCATAGCATGTGCCAGTCCCCGCCGGATAGAATTAAGCAAAAGTTGTCCTCGTGGACAACAAAGAAGTTATCTTATGCAGGTACAAAATTACTTCTCCAAACAGTCTTGTCGAGTCTGGTTGTTTTCTGGTCCCAAATTTTCCTCCTCCCAAAGTATACCATCCAAGTCATTGAATCTTTATTTGGGAAATATTTGTGGATTGGTGGCATTACTAAGAAGAAAATGACCTTGGTTAGTTGGGTTGGTATTAGTTAGCCATACAAAAAAGGGGGTTGAATTTCAAGGAGGTATTGGCATGGAACAAAGCATTGTACTTGAAGTGGATATGGATATTAGAAAAATCAAGGTCTATATTTACCAACTGAGCTATAGTTTATATGCTTAAAGGTCAATCTATTTTCAGTGTGAACCATCACAATGGGGATGCATGGGGTTGGAAAAAGATGTTGCATTGGGGTTGGAAAAAGATGTTAACTCTAAGAGATGACCTCATCAGATGTGTGGGTAGGGAAGATGCTGCAATACAATGGATCCATAGTCAAAGTGATTATAAAGTTAAGAATGGTTACCAATTGTTCTGTCACCAAAATCCAGATGTATATTGGTGGAAGTTAATCTAGAGCTGGGCACTGGAGAGACATAAATTAATCATCCGGCTTGCAGTTAAAGACAAACTTACCACTGGAAATTTGTTACAATCTAGAGGTATGACAGTTGATAATTGTTGTGTGCTATGTAAGGGTGGGATTGCTGTGTGCTATGTAAGGGTGGGGGACAAGATAACTATGATCACTCGTTCCATTCTTCAATGGAATTTGGAGGCAGGTACTAAGTTGGTCAAAAGTTCGTGCTAGACAATGGGGGCTTCAAAAGGAACTAAAATGGTTCAAGGCAAAATGCAAGGGCAATACCCACAGAAGTAAATGGTTGAGAACATTACTTACAACTGGTGTGTATGAAGTATGGAGGGGAGAGATGCATAAGGAAGTTCCAAAATAGGCAACGTACCTCAGTTGTGATAGTACAATGAATCCAGTATGTGTGCTGCCTTTGAGCAAACAATAGGGTGCTAAGTTGGAGTGATTTGATTCAATTTTGATTACTTGGCATAGTGTACTGAACTTCCAAATTTTGGGATTCGTCAATACTAATTATTTGCTTTTATCCCAAAAAAATGAAAAATAAAGTGACTAATGAAAATTATATTGGTGATTTGCCATTCAAGAAGTGTATAATACAAAGAGAATGGCATCTTTTTCTTGGGTCATCAAAACAATTTGTGAAATAGTTAATCATATTACATCACAAAAGTTATTTGTTAAGTAGTTGAACATCACAGAAATGTATACGCAAGATCTAGCTTCGTTTCTTCTTCTTTTTTTTTTTTTTTTTTAATCATTAGGCATTAAAACGATACAAGGATAAATAAATACCCAAAAAATAGAAAAATTATCTAAACAAAATAAACAAACACAACACAACAAACAACGGATAAGAAAGACTAACACACTACCCAAGACTACCTATGAACTTAGCCTTCTACGTTTATTATTTTGCCCTTCTCCAATTTGACAAACTTTTGCATTGGATTTTTTAGATTATATCATCATCTATTAGTACTATAGGCTCATCATTAATTAGTCTAATTGCAATGATTCTCATGGCTTGCATAAACATTATATTCAAGATACGATTCAATCATGTTTAATTTACCTATATGGAGTTGCAAGATAGTAAGGAGTTGTGAGTTTTTTATCGTAAGGAGTATAAGAAATTGTAATCAACTGTAGGATACTTGTAAAGTTAGCCGATGATTAAAAGTTATAAGGAGTTGTAAGAAATTGTAAGAAATTATAAGCATCCGTAAGAAGTGGTATCACCTGTAAGCTAAAGCTAAATGGATCAGGACCTTAATATCCAACAATAATTACTAGAAAGCATACTCACAAATATAAATGCGACAGAAATATATATGTGATTTGCTAACGGATTCACATTTTTATTAGTTAATCAAATGATGAAAAGTTGAAGAATTTCAATAATCATGGCTTAATCTTATTCCAAGTTTACCACTAATCTAACCCTAATCTCTACTCTCTCTCCCTCTCTTTCTAAGTCACGTCAAATGATTAAATTGTGAGTTCACGGAAACACACTCATTTGATATTAAAGAAAAAAGCACCCTTAGTAACGGCGAGTGAACGGAGAAGAGCTCAACATTAAAATGAGGCGCTCTTGCCATCCGAATTGTAATATAGAGAAGTACCCTCTACTAGGGATTGGACGGACCTCCGGACGTATCCTAAGAGAATGTCCTCGTTTCAATCCGGATCTAGCCCCGGGTTCTTATGAACGATGCCTATTTGGCTGGTTCGGTTTCCTAAATTTTCCTCCATCCATTTCCGATATTTTTAGCCCTACTTATCCTTTCAACTAACGGTTAGGGCCTATGTTTAGGTTTTCTTAACCTAATTATTTTCTCTAAATAGAGTAGTTACCCCTCTCATTATGCACCAATTTTAGCTAGAAAACCACCCATTTATGCTTGAGATTTTCTCTCCACTATCTTCTTTTTACTCTCCCTCACTCAAACTTCAAATCTCTTTTCTAAACCTTACAAAAAGCTCGCACTTTGTCACTTTTGGTTGCTTACTCGACCTACCATCATTTTGTCAAATCTTGTCAAGGTCCGAGCCTAATAGGTATGGGTCAACCAGAGCACACATTCGACCTTTCGAAGTTTATCATCTTGTTTCATTTAATTTTAGTTTTTATCGCTTTCGTATTGTGTTTTTTATAACGTAATTTTGTTTAATTTCCACCATGCCTAATGTAATTGTCAGATTTGCTGCTTTTCTTTACCAATTTCATTTATTGCTTTTTTAACCTTTTTTTATCATGTTTTGAGTGTGTTTAAATTCCAAATAGTACATTGTTTTCTTGCTTTATTTAATGCAATTTATACTCCCTTATCTAATTAGTAGATGTCGTCTTTATGACAAGAGGAATAAGGAGAACCCCTCTTCATTTCATACCTTCACTCCCGATTAGCGGATCATTGATTTTGACTGATGGAGTCCTTTTCTAGAAATTTTTCTAACCTTTGAGCTTTTTACCTTTTCGGTTGTTTGTTTTGGTAAACTTAAAAACGTTTTCCATTTTTGTTAGTTTCTATGTTAAAATTGACATCACAACTCCTCCTTTTTAATCTATTTTGGTTTCAAGTTCCATCTCGGGTTTTTAGAAAATAAGAAATTTTTATGGTAAACAGACATACGATCCAAGCCATCCGACCGAGACTATTTTAGCGAGTCCGGGCCGGATGGCCGGAACTAGCCGAGCGGTCCGGTAGGCCGAAATTGATACCCAAACCTCTTCCGGGCCTAGCTTCGACCTAGGTAGCGCCATGGCTATTCGGCCCGAGTAAGCTTTTTGGCGATCTATCCTAAAATCCCTTTTACTGTTCAAAGTCATCACTAGAATTCTAAAACTCCTATCGAAAACAAAATTGATTTCTTAAAATCATCTATCAACCTCTTAAAAATAAAATGCCTTATTTTTTATGAGCACATCTTACATGAAGTTGACATTCGCGAGGAAATACGATTCGAGCCGCCGCCCTTGGGCCTTAGCTAGGTTGTGGTTGCTTTGTAGTGGCGAGTCCACTAGGGACACTTATTGAGAGGTTAATATTCAAAATTTTGATTTAGAAGTTTCTATCATGTTTGCAATAAGCATTTTTGCATTTGTTAGGAAACTTTGAAAATAGATATTTTGCCTTTAGACTTTACCTCTAATCACCCTTTTCGGGAAGGTCTATTCACTATCTTGGTGGGTCCACTTGACTTTACGATTAAGATGTGATTACTTCTCCATTCATAGCTAGATCTCTTGATTTTTCATTGAGAAGCACCGATTATTCAAGTCTCACTATGTCGATCATAGGGGATAAAATTTTCGGACTACGTGCCACCATGTTTATGTAACCTAGAAGTACCTTGTTAACATAGAACCTTTGCGACTTGAATGCGTTTCCTTGTTTCCCTTTTTATTTAACCCTTTTCCTTGAGTTTCCAACAATTTAGCCAAGTTCGATCAACCTAATAATTCTTGCATTGGTGCAAAATAATAATAATAAAATTGAGTCAGTCCTTTTTGTGCATTTTGACAAAAATAAATTATCCTTCCTTCCCTTTTCACTCTATCAATGTACGTATTTTTGAGTCAAAAGTTTTATTTTAGAGGTCGGTCCATTCCTCCTTTCACATCTTAGTCAAAGAAAAATGCGAAGCAAAAACTAGGCGAGCCTTAGGTGGAATCCTGCGCCCCTAGGTCATTTATTAAGTTGGGTCCTGCCACTAGGACCCATTTTCTGTTTCATTGTTTCGGGTCCATTTTGTTTCCGCATTTTTTTTGTGTCTAGCCAAATAAAAATTATCTTTTTTAGGAGAGTCCATTAGCTAAAATAAATTCTCATTTCCTCTTAGGTGACTCGAATTGCATTAGCTAAAATAAAATTCATCTAAATTAGGTGAGTCCATTGCGCATTAGCTAAAAAACAAATTTATCCCTTTTCGGATGGTCCATTTTTTATTACATTTACCTAAAAATAAAATTCATCTCATTTAGGTAAGTCTAATTTGGCAGGACAAGATGATTTCAAAGGGGACCTTCGAGAATTGCATTAAACTCCACCACTAATGGGCACAGTTCCTTTTCACGTACTGAAAACGTGCATTACAAGGTACTAGTATGACACTCGCAACCCTAAGGAGTTCTCAATGAATACTTACCTGCCGAATATTGAATAGAGTATTTAGTTGATACCCTAATGTGTATTGATGTTTCTCCACCCCCAACTCTTGCATCCATTGAGCAAGTTGCCTAACAAAGTTCATGATTAATTTTTGGGGGATTAAATGTAGAGAGTTTTAGGGCCTCTTTCTAGAAGCAAGTATTTTCGACAAGTTCTAAAGATCTCGCCGATGACGGATTTTGTAGTTTAGTTAGTTGAGGGAAAGCCTGACTCTAAACACCACCCTTGAGAAGCCCATTGGCCTAACCCATAGGCCATATTTGGCCCACCCAGTCCATTCCTAGCCCAGCAGTACAACACTACGTTTTAACTTTGGGTCCAATTCTGTCTATATGACCGTTTTCTTTGTTTTTCAGTCATGTTACTCAGGACCAATACGCTTTACTTATAAATTTCATTTTCTCTTTTATTACTTTCTTTTGGGTGGAATAGGGGCTAAAATGTGTAAAAGTTTTGTTTTTGGTCTTTGAACTTTTTGGCATCATATTAACAAATTTTGCATTTGTCTGAAATGAGTCTAGCATTCATTTCCTTGCATGAGTACAAATTACCAACATATATACATTAAAAATACAAAGCACTATAGAACAATTGCTAAGTCATCGTCATCCATGAAGTCAACATTAGGACGGTACCTATGTCGTCATGATTGAAGAGGTAGTTACCCATATCATCCATAAAGGAAGTCAAAACTTGCAGATCCTCTAGCATTTGAAAGGATTTAGACTCAGCTGCTTAAGAAGAATGTGGGGCCTCATAATAAGGTCTACTGAAGGAAGAACGGTAGGGATTAACAGGTTGACCGAATTGATCACACATCAACAGTGGCACGACATTCATGTAAAATCCAGAAGTACTGAACCCGACTTTAGGAGCATTCCTCTTTGAATGCCTGGAGGAACTTGCCTAGCAACACTACTGGATGCCTGGAAAGATCGAGATTTCTCAGGCGTCTCCATGCAAACCCTAGAACCTCCAAGGTTGCCTCCTGAACTAAAAGCTCAGAGTTAGCACACCAACAAGTTAGGACTTGCAGTTTTCTCGGTGAACGAACTTTTAATTTAAACTGTAAATAGGCCCAATTACCACTTTTAATTTAGTCCTTTTAATCTCCTCTTTACCACCTCTCTAACAATAATCTCAAACCTCTACAATTACAATCCACGAATCTCTCTCTCTCACTCTCTCCTCTAAAAAATTTCTATGATATCTTGGATTATTTGTAGGTTGTATTAATCTTAGCATCTCAAATTCTTAATTTAAAACTCCTCCAAACAAAGATTAGCATATTAAGTCTTATAATATCTACATAGATTATAAGTAAAATGACACGTGTGTTGCATCAAGACACTCATTAAATATCTTGTCTGGACTAAAAATTAAATAACCATGAATTAAATTCAAAAAGAATGGTATGGTTGAATAATATAATTGTATGATAACTTACTAATTATGTAAAATTATTTCTTTATCGGTTAAGGTTACTACTAAACTTGTTCAAAAGTATGATTTATAAAACTAGTTCTAAAACAATATTCAAAAGAAGGATTTTTAAAACCAATTAAAAAGGAATATTGACGCTGCTAAGGAACGAGAACTTCTAAAATTAATGAAATTGTTCAAAAGGATGATGATATCTTTGATAATGAAATTGACTTGTCATGGTAGCTTTAACTTCCTTTAATAATGATTTTGTCATCACTTTCAACACACAGTTAGTTTCCAGCATACTTTAAATGCTTCTTGTAGCCAAGATCTTAGAACACTAACTTCAACAATTAATATAGAGGTGGAACTAAGATTGAAAGTTTCTACTTGCAACAAATTTACACCTTCGTCTCATACAATGGATCTTATAGTTGTATTATTATTACTAAGTGACCAATTAAAATAAAATTAACGTATCCTCTTGGTACGTGACTTGATATCCAATGGTATCATGTCCCTAACAACTCAAGAGGCTTGATGCCCTTCAAATTCAAGAGGTACCAAGTCCCTCCCCCACCCTAAAAAATCATTTATTTAAAATTAGATAAATATGTACTGTGTAACTGGACCTATCTCATGGATATCCCAATTAGACTTAGGAGGTTTAACAAGGAAGAGGAGTACCAAGCCCAACTTCAAAGTTCAGACCCACGACCAAATACAACTCCTGTTTACACAAAAGTAAGAAATTGTCTCCCCAAGTTCAAACCTAAGCGAAAAAGGTCTACGAGGGAGTGTTGGTTACCGGGCCAATATTTGCTTAATATTTAGTAATGGTATTGTGAAGATCTTAATATTGCCACTAAATCTGAAGAGAAACTTGAACGTAAGATTTTTAATCCTTCTAAAACCTCCCAGTTCATTAACTTACTAAGGGCCTGTTCAAAATTACTTAAAAACACAATCTATTTATGTTTATGTTCGTTTATGTTCGTTTATATTTGTTTATATTCTTTTATGTTCTTGTATGTTCGTTTATAATCTTTTATGTTCGTTTATGTTCGTTTATGTTCGTTTATGTTCATTTATGTTCATTCTTTCTAATTTTAACACAACTTATTTCTGTTTGTTTATGTTCTTCTATGTTCGTTTATGTTCGTTTCTGCTCTTTTCTATTCGTTTATGTTCGTTTATGTTTATGTTTATATTTATATTTATGTGCATTTTGTATCTAACTTCGAACAGGCCCTAAGTACTTGTGGGCTTATCGATATTAGTTTTAACATGCCTAAGTTTATTTGGACAAATCATCGTAAAGGTAACGAAGAATTCAAGAAATACTAGTTAGGGCATCATTTAACTTAGCCCGGATGTAAATCTACTTGTAAACTAAGTTAACTCATCTACCTAGAGTGTTTTCTAGAGTGTTTTCTGATCATTGGACTCTGTTAGTTGAGTTTGACCGTAGAATTAAGAGAGTTAAAACTCCCTTTCGTACTCTTATTGACTGGTTTTACCACCCCCAATATGATACTTTCTTCATATTAGTTTGAAATGTTAATGATTTTTTGGGCTAATAAGGATATATAGTTCAGAGTTCTTGCTCCTAAAAGGCACTCCCAGATTTTTAAAATATTAATTTCCATATAAATAGAACACAAGCTTGATTATTAGGGATTCAGATAGCAGTGACTGGCAAGGTTGCCCCATTTATTTGTAGATTAGATAGAGATATTATCGATTATTATGGCCTCTAACTCACAATGAAAAAATAATTTCGGCATAATTAAGGAGTTAGGATTAGTAATACCTATTTAATGATCTCAATACCACTACTAGAAAACCGATAATTTGCAACGGAAATAGTGACGGAATATAGGCCAATAGCGACGGAATTAGCGACGGAATTATTCCGTCGCTAAAATGCGGGTCGCTAATTTTCAGAGACCCATATTTTCAAATCCATCGCTAATTAGCGACGGATCTGCGACGGAACAAGCTTTCGTAGCTAATTGAATTCGGTGACGGAACGATTGTTCCGTCGCCGATCCGTCGCTAGTTAGCGACGGATCAGCGACGGCAACTCTTCCGTAGCTGATGACATTCAGCGACGGAAGGACTTTCCGTCGCTGATTTAGCGAAGGAAATGGGGGTATTTCCGTCGCTGAATTCCGTTGCCGATCCGTCAGCTGTTCCGTAAAAAATTCTAAATATAATTTTCTAATTATTCGTTACCCTAATACAAAAAATTGTGAATGGATATACAAATCCAACATTCACATATGTGACACTTACATTTGGCATTTACATATGCCGGCCACAAATAACTCATCAAAGTTGGATATACAAATCCAACTTACATGTTCAAAATCATGAACAACCATAACATATTTAAAACAAATTCACAAGTTCAACACAACAAGCAAACAAAAGCTCACAAGAAACCTTAAACACATCTAAACAGATTCGCAAAGTAATGATCACCAATATATACAAAAGTTGACATATGAATTCATGGTCCTCACTCATCCTCATCCTCATCCTTATCCTCTTCCTCTTCCTCTTCCTCTTGTGGTTGTACTGGTCGACGGTGAGATCCGGATGCTTGCCGAGACTGGAAAAATTCATTCATATGTGTTATTGGCTCAGCTAAACTGTCGACCTTTTCTTGCAGTCTGCCTATTTTGCAACCCAAGCACCCGAGCATGCTCAATCCATTTATGTAACTTAGAAGTTAAATTATGCACTCGTTGATGTCAATTCCGAGTCATCTGCAGTAGAAGGTTTCGGTGATTTGAAGGGCATGGTTGGTTTCAAGTTTTTAGCTTCGGATCCAAGTCCATAAATGCGACCTTTCTTGTTCGCATTGGCTTTGACCCACAACTCATGTTGTGAAAGGGTGGAGACATGATCCTCGGAAGAGTTGGGGTCATCATCGGAAGTTTGAGTGGGTTGAGTGTTTTGCAACTCTTCCCACTCTTTTGAAACTTTTCCTAAATATAATATAAATATTTGAGGCATGTAAATATCACGAGTTGTTAACGAAAACAATAGATAGAAAAATATGAAAATTGCATATATAAGGTTACTCACATAAATGGCCTTGGATTTTGGTCGACCCATTCGTCCTTTTTTGTTTTGTGCTTACGTGAAAATAGTTGGGTCGGTAGAGGCTGAACTCCTTTAAGCTCCTTCATCTAAATAAAAAACAAGTTAGTAGAGAATCAATTTACTAATATGAACATGTTAATAGTTACATGCGTAATCATTAAGAAAGGGGTATGTACCAATCGCCGCTTATGCTCCATCATAGGGATTGAGCCACGAGTATGGAGCGATGAACCAAGTCCCCTTGATCAGCATGGCGGTTTTTCCGAGCTTGCTCATAGAACTTCTTGTAGTCGGCAGCTTCCCAATATTCGAGCAACTCGTGCCGGTAGTTGTCACCCAACCATTTCGGCTTCTTCTTATTTTTCCTCGCCTTAAGCATGAAGTCCTTTAATCGATCACTTCCTTTCTTTTCAAAATTTCTTCTTATTTGGACTTCATCGGTTGGAGACCAAGTGAAAAATTTCTATATAAATAAAAAAGTAGTTTATAAGTTATGAAATTATAATATAATGTTCGAACATGCACAATAAGTCATTATGTTATCCGAAATTCAGAAAACTAAAGATTTGTCATTACCTTAAACTCAGAAAACCACTAATCATGTTGTGATCGAGGGACTTTACCCCATGTAGGCCAAGCTCCGTCGTACTTGCTTTGGAAGATGTGGGAAATCGTACCCACAACTTTGTCAATGGGGAAGAACCTAATCAAGAAACATATAAAATAGTTAGTTCTACTAATAACTAATATGCTTAATTTATTTTATTACTTATTATTACACTTACCCTTCACCATCCGGCTCAATTCGAATCTTTTCTCAGCTGCTAGCACTTGCTTGATTCAAGACTAGGATGCTCGTTCCGTGCATCGGTTGGTCCATCATTTGTAGGCCTTTGTGGTGGCCTTTGTTCGGCACCAACGTGGATGTGTGGTACATTATTTGTACCATATTGGTGATATGCATATGTATTAGACGGGTTTGAGTACATATGGGGTTGCTTGAGAATATTGAGGGTTTGGGAAGAAAGACCCACCCATTGGGTTTTGCATGTGTGGGAAGTTTGGGGGTTGGAAAAAGGAGGGTTGGGAATAAATGACCCCCAATGGAGTTTGGTTGCAAGGGGAGTGTGGAGATAGTGCTCCACCTACAGGAGATTGAAGGTTATGAGGGTTTTGAGAGGGGTAGAAGTACTTACATCATTACCTTCCCCATCGGTAGTGGTGTTTCTAGCCCTTCCCGAGTAGCCGATCTTTTGGACCTGCCTCTGCCTCGCCTCTCTCCATTTTTCTGAACATAAACAAGTAATTCACACTATTAGTAAACATCCAACGGTTCAAGTGATTTCATATAAAACAACATATAAACAATAGTAAACATACAAACATGTAAGCATTAGATATAAATATTCTTCTATGAATAAATTACGCTTCAATTGTTTCACCTTCATTACATTAATAAGAATTCCTTTGATTACAACATAAATGAAAGTTATACAATATAAAACAAACCCAAAAAAAGAACATTATCAACTAGCCATCATCCTCATCATCAATATCATCATCGTCTTCTTCACTATCCTCTTCGGCATCATTTGGCATTTTCAACTCTCTTGCCCATTCACATATTGCTCTCTTCTCGCTCCAACATGAACACAGATTTTGCATTCGGTTTGATAATTTTACCATTGACTCCATGCTTTAAATTCAACTCTACACGATCACACAAGTCTTCCAAATCCATTCTTATCTTGATATCATCCTTTGTTTTACTAGGAATATCCATAACAGGTGTTAATTATATTCTCAAAAAGTTCTTCTCAATGTGCATCACATCTAAGTTGTGGCGAAGCAATTGATCTTTCCAATATGGAAGCTCCCAAAATATGCTTTGTTTTGTCCAATTATGATCCTTTTTGAACCCCGAAATGTTAATTTCTTACTCTTCGTTACTTTGGGAAAGCTTTCAACCCATTTTTTATTTCTTCCCCGTATAACGACGAGAAGGACCCAAATGTACGGTTTTTCCTTTTGTAAACGATGTGCTATTCCTTCGGAACGCGTGACTTCGGGGCAAAACCGCCGATGGAAATCAAACCATGAAAATTTTCGGTCATTTCTATGTTTCAATGCTTTTTTTGATTCATACATACCAGGCATGACATGGCACCATGTGTACTCCATCCGGACAACATACCATAGGCCGGGAAATCATTAATGGTCCACATCAACGCAGCCTTCATGAAAAAGTTCTCACCTTTTGAAATATCATATGTTTCAACACCATCTTCCCATAGTGTTTTCAACTCATCAATAAGAGGCTGCAAGTACACATCAATTTTATTTTTGGATTTGTCGGCCCAAGTATGATACATGTCAAGAACCTATAAGGCGTCGTCATGCATAACTATGATGGTAGATTATAAGGCGTAACAATGATCGGCCGGATTGAATAAGACCTTGAAGGTTGGCTGAATGGATTAAACCCATCCATGCACAAACCAAGTCTTATGTTTCTAGGTTCAGTAGCAAATTCAAGGTGAACTCTATCAAAATGTTTCCATGCTTCACCATCCGAAGGATGACAGAGGACACCATCTTCTCTTACATTCTCATAATGCCATCTCATGTGCTCTGCAGTGGTTTTTGAAGCAAACAAGCGCTGAAGTCTTGGTATTAACGGCAAGTAATGCATCCTTGCAAATGGAGTTCTATGACTTTTGCCTTGTCTTTCCCTTTGACGCTTCCATCTCGCATGACCACAAAACTTGCATGAATCAAGATTAATGTCCTCTCTTTAGAACAACATGCAACCTTGTCGACAACAATCAATTTTTGAACATCCATCCCAAGATTTTTAATGACCTTCTTTGCATGGTGAATGTCACGAGGAACTCGGTTTTCAGGCGGACAAATCTCCTTCATAAGTTGAGTAATTTCATTAAAGCAATTTTGAGGCATGTTGTAGTCGGACTTGATGCTCAACATTCTAATGGTGGCGGACAACTCAGTGTGAGTTTCATTTCCTACCCATAAAGGTCGTTGCGCAGCCTCAACCATAATAAAGAAACTTTGGGCATGGGTATTTGGAGGCTCACTTGTAAAGTTTTGATTTGAGATCATGGCATCCGTGACATATCATTCATACGGTCGATATTTGTTTCTACATCGCCGTAGTTCATATGATTGGCGCCACTATCGTTGAATATGTTAGAAGCCATAGTTTGATCCTCATGTAAATGATGATCTATTTCTCCATGACTAGTCCAATACCAATAGTTTGGAAGAAAACCATATTGATAAAGGTGCAACTTAACTTCATCGGGATCCTTATACTTCCGATTTTTGCATTTGCGACATGGACACCTATATTGTTGATTATGTACAAATTCCGATTGGCTTCTAGCATGTGCATCAAACTCCTCAACCCCGTCTAAAAACTCTTGTCTATACCCAACTCTACCAGGTAATAACCTACGATACATCCATATACGATGCGTAGGCCCGTCCATATACATTCTAATTGACATTTAACAATTTATTAAATTATTAGTTAATAATATCAATACATGGAGATGTTATATGATTACATATCTTCTATAATGAACATAATCTATATATAACCATTATGCATTTAGGATATATTTTTTTATTACACATAAATTTCTTTAATTTCTATATTTTACTCGTAAGTATTTATATCATAATTAAACTAATCATACCTAATTAGCATAAATAAACTCACACAAATATAATTAAACTAATCATACCTAATCATACTTAATTAGCATAAACAACCTCACACAAATAAATCACAAACAATTGCACATATATAAATCACAAAAAACATTTACTTCAACTTCAACAATAATGTCCAACAAATCTAACACCACATACTTTAAACAACACAAATTTATACATATAAAATCTACATCTAATTCAACTTCAATAATAATTTCTAACAAATCTAACTTCAATAATTACTAACACAATTGCACATTTTTCTTTTCAAATTCATTCACAAACAACATTAATTTCCAACAAATTACATATATTCATCAATTTCAAATTACATTTTTATAAACCCTAAATCTAATTTCAATAACATTTACTCCATAACTAACACAATTGCACATTTTTCTTTTCAAATTCATTCACAAACAACATTAATTTCCAACAAATTACATATATTCATCAATTTCAAATTACATTTTTATAAACCCTAAATCTAACTTCAATAACATTTACTCCATAACTAACACAATTGCACATTTTTCTTTTCAAATTCATTCACAAACAACATTAATTTCCAACAAATTACATATATTCATCAATTTCAATTTCAATTTTATAAAACCATAAATCTAATAAAACTCAACAAAACCATACCTTCAAAGAATGGGCGGCGGCACAGGCGGCGACGGCGGAAGGCAGGCGTTCGGCGGCAGCAGCGGCGGGCGTCGGCGGCGTCCTCCACCCGAGCGGCAGTAGTGGCGGGAGACAGGTCCGGAGCAACCAAGGTGAACGGTGAAGTCTTTGGCCTTCGTGTTCCTCAGCGGCGGAGGAGAGGCGGCGGACGGAAGGAGGGGACGGCGGTCAACGGGGGGTGAATTGGCGTTGGGAGTGGGGAGTTGGGGGTGGCGAATCGGCGGCAGCGACGACGCTCGGAACCTTGACTCTCTCTCTCTCTTTGCTCTGCGAAGTTCGGTCGGCCGAAGGCCAGATCTAGATATATTTGTAATTAGCAACGGAATAGTCCGTCGCTAATAAAAAATTTCAATTAGCGACTGAACAGACGATGGATAATTCCGTCGCTGATTACTAAATTAATTTGTTTCATTTTTCTTTTGGTTTTTTCCATCTCGCTTTCCCGAGCGACGAGTTAGCGACGGATTTTTCGTTGCTAAACTTTTCAGCTACGGAATAACGACGGAAAATTCCGTCGCTGATTCTTAATTAGCGACGGATGTCTTATTCCGTCGCTAAGTCCGTCGCGTTTTACCACATATGTCGGTTTTTGTCGAGTTCGTCGCTGATTCCGTCGCTATGGGGCGACGGAATTGTGTCCGTCTCTATTTAGCGATTATGTAGTAGTGTACTAAGTATTTCTATATGATTACGAAGGTCGAAATAGCGAAAAAGAGTTTTTGCTCTTAAAGACAATAGTGGAAGATAGATCCGGATAATCAGGAAGTTGAGACTATATGGTTATTCAACATTTTACCAAACCTTTTGAATCCACCAAAACCAGTAGCTTGTATATGTTGCACATTCCATTATGGGAATAAAATTTTGGGTTTTTAACAAGTTATGAAAGAATTGGTCGAATTGCTTTTTTCAAAATTAATGATTTTTAAGGTTCCTAGCCAAATGGTATTCTTGCTTTCTTCTTCACAAAGTATTGGAATTCGCTCTGCAATAACTTATGGAATTTAGTTGTTAATGTGTTTGATAATCTGGAGGCTTATATCATTTTGCTTTAAAATTTGATTTGGCTGAAGTTTATGATACTCTTGGATTAGACTTTATTGGGGAAATTTTAGTCCAATTTGGTTTTCATGCTCGATTTCATTGAAATTATGATGGGGTTATTACTTCCACAATGCAAAAACTATGGAATGGTAAATCGGAGAAGTAATTTTTCTCTACTAGAGGCTTTAGATAGGGTGATCCTTTATCCCCTACATTTTTTCATTTGCACGAAGAGACCTTCCCGTATGTTTGATCATATGATGACTATAAAAGACCGAAAATCTACCAAAATTGGGTGTGTTCGGTTGGGGGAAAATATTTTTCCAAGAAATTATTTTCCATGGGAAAATGATTTCTAAGGAAAATCATTTTCTACCCACATTTTCCTTTGTTTGGTAGAAGAAAAAATTATTTTCCTTTGTTTGGTAGGAAGGAATATAATTTATTTTCAAGGAAAATAAACTCTAACTCTAACTCTAAACCCTAAATCCGATACCGTAACCCTAAACCCTAAACCTCATACCCTAATCCTAAACTCTAAACCCTAAACCCCATACCCTAATCCGAAACCCTAAACCCTAAAACAAAATAAAAATGTGGTAAAGTTAACAAATTAACCGATGTAAGTTCTCCAAAAATATAGCGAAATAGAAGTAAAGGAAGAAAGAGAAGACAATGCAACCGATGTAAGTTCGCCAAAAACATGTATAATTTTTTCAATTAAGTCGTTGGTTGTATAAACCCAAAAGAATAATACAAATTGAAGATAGTTAAACATTCTAAGTGAACTAAAAAATAAAATCATCTTCTCTCTCATACCATACGTAAAACACCAAGCATAAGCATAAATCCACATGGTCCCACTAACAATTCAAGAACCTCAATTTTACTTAACAAGCATTCAAAAGGCTAACACTAATTGGTTAACATAATCTAACAACTTCCTCATAAGTCATATCCAAACCGAATAGTAGTGAAACCTTAAGACATAAACATAACAAACTAAAAAAGTCCGACAGGAAAAATACAATACTATTAGGTTGTGTTGTTCTTCTTCATGAAGTTTTGAAGCCAAATTTTGCGAAGCCTCTCATTTTTCACAAGAAATCCTCTCGCCTTGAATTTCGTTTGCAATCAGATAATTGAATATAGAAGCCAAAAACTCATCTTCAAAACCTTCAGTCTTCATAACTTCTTCAAAAAGTACCTCAACATCGAGCTTGGACTTAGAGAATTTTTCAAGAGCCTTTGCAACTTGACCAAGTTGGGAAGAAATTACTTGTATATCCGGGTCAACGTCACAAGCTCTTTTTCGACTTTTTGTTAACCCCGATGGTACACCAATAGAAGAAACTGATGGATTGTCATTTGCTTTCATGGTTTCACTTTCATCATTACTCTTCTCTTCTAGATTTATCGCATTATCACAAGACTTCACTTCAACATCATCAAATGATTTGGCGGAACTTCCTCTAGCTACATCGTTCCCAATAATGATTGCCATTTCATCGTACATCTCAATTTTTTTATTCAAGTACTTGTCATGAGCAGGATTTGCCTAATCGAAAAAAAAACATAAAAAACATCACAAATTGAGCCATCATCTAGCATCATTGACAAACTACGAACAATAAACACGGAATACTAAGAAAACCAACTCGCTCGATAAAAAGGCATTGAATGCTTAGCTAGAGAACTGTAATAGTCCTAAACTTTGAATCAGCCCAATCATCTAGCATCTCATGAATGACCCATTTTAATTGGCCAATTTTTCATACAAGAGTTAGAAGGCGCGAGGGGGTAATGCATGTTATAACGTGATCCAATGCTCATACCGGGACACGTGTAGCAAAATGGCAAGGGGTGGAGAAATCGGGGAGGGTTTAGGGGTTTAAAAAAAGAAAAATATTTTTTAAAGTTCTAGGCAATCCGCCCCATTTTTCTTCCTTTTTTTTTTTAAATAGGCTTCATAAACTTTCAAGTAAATGTTGACTAATTTTCCACTCGATGAAAAAGTGACTCCGAGTACAAGGCATAACTTTAAGGACCTTATGAAAATAGATATGAACGGTCTAAGTAGAATGGAAGAATCTTCCTCCTATTGCCCTAAATCTTACATTATGACCTAATAGGTATAGAAACATCACAGCTTGTTTTCTAACACTCATATGTACAGAGTGTTAGCAAGAAGTCCCCTCCTTTCAAGAGTTTCAAACAATGTAAAAAAGGCCATAGGGCTCATTCGAATTTGGTTAATACAATGTCTATCCCCACATAACAATACACTATTTATATAATTTTCTCTCTCAAGATCTCTATTGACATGTGATTGACGTGGGATTGGAAGAAATTCATCACTATTTGTTTTCTTATACTTTTTAAGAAAGGCTAATGTGTCTCGTACAAAAGCAATAGTAGCATCGTATATGAATCTTAGACAGATAGAACTTCACTCTGCAGTCCACAGATTGGACAAGTTCAAGATAAATGAATCACTCCTCGGTCCTCATATAGGCAAATGGGAACTTTGATATTTAACTCGCAACATTACACACAAGATGCATCGGGACATATCTCATATGATAAACTACAACTCAAGACCCATTGAAAGTAATCTGAAAGCCAATTGGAAGGTAAGTCAGGTGCTAGTTTAATGTAATTGTAGCTAAAACAGAACAAAGAGGTCGAACCGAGTCTTGAACATTGAAATATATCATTCATTAGTAAAATCTGTGATGATAAGGCCTCAAAGCCTGGACATTGCATTGAAACTAATTCATAATGTATACATTTACAAGATCAAGTAAATGATCCAGATGCATCAACACAAATGACATAAACAAAGGCAAACAATATTTCAATCCCTATCCTTGATTAAGTTGTTGATCATGTTTACTAATGGAAGTGTGCCTTTTGTCATTATTTCTAACCTAGAAGTGTTAGAGGCATGAGAAAAAGAGAGAGCCCAAATACAACAAGCTCCGGAAGGAAAAGCCAAGAAGACAAGCATAGGTACAATCAACGGACAACAGAATCTGCAGATTACTAAACTACAAATCAATACTTTTCACTAGGGAGAGTTTCAGAATTAAACAGAGCACTTCAATTAGTTTATGCAACCCTAGTTCATAGTCCCATTTTTCAGAAAAGAAGATAATAGACTTTCAAAATCAAATCGATTTACGAATTGAGAATAATATAGAAAGAAATGTAACCTAAATCAGCAGCGCAAACAATGTCGAGAGAGGTTGAAGGAGAGAGACCAAAGGCCGATGAACGATGAAGGTCGGCAATGATGGAAATAGAGAGAATCCAATCGGATATCGTGCCACCTGGAGAGAGGAAGTTAGGGTTTGAGAACCGCAGAAATTGACGAAAGCGAGTTGAACGCCATTGTTGAACGAGCGAGCAAGCGAGAGGAGAGAGAAAGCGAGGAGGAGAGAGAAAGCCGTGAGAGGGAGAGACTTAGAACACCATTTTGAACTATTTGGAGATTACTTTGCCTCCGATTAGACAAAGAGTAGGCAATGGCCATAATACATCTTTGTGGTATGATAATGGATTCCTTGTTACCTTCTTTTCGTATGTATGTAAGAGGGACTTAAGGTCCCCAAGCATTCGGAACATCCGAGAGTTTCTAAGATCATGAGAAATGGTAGGTGGTTTACTCAAGCAATGGATAAGTGGATCCCGAATGATATTCTTAATCTCATCAAAAGCATCAAGTTACCTATCTCGTAATTATGCCGCTAGCAAACCTACTTGGAGCCTTACTTTAGATGGAAAATTCTCTACTGAATCTCATAAAGATATAGAGTAGGATAGAGACACTAATTGAAAAAAGATTTGGAAAACATAAGTACAGGAGACAATGAGAATTTTGCTTGGGGTCTGCTGCTTAAGAAGGACTCTCTTTTATAGGGAGTCAAAGCCGTTAGATCTCCATCATCAAGCCTACTAAGTGTTATTTGTCACTAATATAAAGAGGATCACCATCATATGTTCAGTGGACAACCCTATGGACTAAATTCTTAGCTCCTCATGATTTTATTAACTTAAATTTGAATTGGTGGATTAACTTGAAGCCATGGAATAGGAAGTTTATGATTATATGTTGGCATATTTGGATTAATAGAAATAACTATGTATTCGCCAACCATTGTCAAAGAATGCATAGTTTCAGAATCATATATCTTATGATTTATCTCAAGCTAATGCTATATGGAGTTTATAGGGACCTAATTTATCTCAAGCTAATGCTATGGAGTTTACAGGGACCTAATTACATGAAGAACACAACTTCAATGCTATAGAAACCTCCTACACAAGCGCATCAAGCTTTTGATCCGTTTAGAGTTCAAGATAAAAAGAGATTCATTGTTAGGGAGTCATCGGAATGCAAGTCGTAATCTGGTTCTAGAGTTGCACTATTGTGGTACATTGTGATGACAAAGTCATAGCCACACTTATACCTATGAAAGAAAGGCTTAGAAGGGCTTGGGATTATAACACCCCAAAGTTGGAGATCAATCTTGAGGATAAGGTTATCTAGTGTATGAAGAGTAATATGAACACTAACGAGTGTTGAACTTGTAGACTATGTGATAGGCAGGTATTCGAGTCGTTTTAGAGCAAATGGGAAGTTGCTATCAACCATGTGGTAGGGGTGGTCAATTTAGCAGCGACAACAATCCTTGCTACAACGGCTATCAACCATGTGGTAGGGGTGGTCAATTGTTAATGAGGAACAATTGGAACCAGTGACTCTTCGTACATTTCTTCTTTGGAAAACTAAAGTCAATGTCGATTAGTTATTAGTCTGTGTTTGTTTCGAGTGGAAAATATTTTCTCGGAAAATTATCATTCTATTTTCCGACGTTTGGTAGCATAAGTGGTGGATAAATATTTTTAGGGAAAATGATTTCCCTCAATCAAGGGAAAATAAATTTCCTTTTATGAGGAAGGAAGTTAATTTTCCTCTACCTCAATCAAAGGAAAATAAAGTCTTATCAATGGGAGTTCAAGTTCTAAACTTCTCTTATTTTTCCACCTTTAATTTCTTTTTCCAAGTTTTGTCCTTATCTTTTTCCCTTTTTGTTGTAAAGTTGATAGATGAAAAGTTTTTTCTTTTTACAGTATTTGTGTCTTTTTTTTAATTTTTATTATTTTATGTATGGAAAAGTTTGATCATAGGGAGATGTACAACCTTATCAAATTTAGGTGCTCAATATATATATATATATATATATACCTTTTCTTTTCATATTTATGGGGTTTTTAATGGTTGGTTTTTGCAATTAAGTAGATATTTTAGAAAATTATTTTTCTTCTACCAAATAAAGAAAAATGTGGATGAAAAATGGTTTTTCTTAGAAATTCATTTTCGCATAAAAATAATTTTCTAGGAAAATATTTTCCCCCAACCAAGCACACCCTAAAAGGAGCTAAAAAGTAAGACTTGCGGTAAGTCGTTTGAGTTGTGAAGTGCTTGGTTACCCAACCGTTCAAACTAACCCCTTGGAAAACTAAAGTCAATGTCGATTAGTTATTTATCTACAACGGGTAATTTCTTTTTTTTTTTTTTGATAGAATACAATGACTAATTTCAGTAAGAGCAAATTGCTTTCTTTCATTCATTTTTTTTTTTTTGTGCCTTCTCATTCATATTTGACTAATTCATATTTGTAAATGTTTTTATCTACTATGGTAGAATCAAGCTGAGCTAAAACTTGGCCCACCATATCTGACTCAAATTCAAAACAATATGATCAAACCATTAAGACATGTTGGAATATTGCCAACCTAGCCAAACAATGGCGAGACATAATAATCTGATGCGACTGTCAAGTTGAACTAATATGGTTTAGTGTTGTCTTTTACATATTAATCAATTAAAGGAGTTGGAAGAGCTTAACATGAGTTTAATTGTACCTAATTACTAACTTGGTTACAAATCTATGGAACTAAATTTACCTTGATTTAAAAGAATTATAAGTTACAAAATATTAGTTTAATATGAATTATAAGTTACACAATCAGCTAAAATAATATGCAATATGCACATGAAACTATTATTTCGACACAAGTTCAAAAGGTTTATATTCAAATTAGACATAATTTACTTTACCATATTTTGCTAGCTTCCATTCCAATATTCATTTCAAAATTAGGTGATTCGTTGGACATATATGTTTAATTGTACCATGCACGTGTATAGTAAACATTAGGCTAAATATCGAAGTATCATAAATAAACAAAAAGGAGGCATTTTAGGGTGCAAATAAAATGAAACGGACCAACAAAGTCCTGGAAAAGGAGGCCAATGTAAGAATTAGTAAGAGCTCAAAAGTAATCTGGGCTTCAAATCAACTAACTCCCACAAATTAAAGTCAATGTTGATTGGTTAATTACCTACGACGGCTAAATTAAAGTGAATTTCTGCCTAAATCAAACGACTGAGCGGCTTCATCACGCCATATCTCCCGGCCTTTTCCCTGTATTTAAACCCTCACATTATTCTCTCCATTCCCACAATCAATATATCCTTCAACTTTCAAGTTTCTATCTCCTGTTTGAATTTCTTATCTACCCTATTGACATTATGATTCAATTAACCAATGTTCTCCTGTCTCTTGTTTGCCTCATTTTTCTTACTCACTTTACGTTTGCGTCATCCTTTCCTTCTCAACATGCTGAGCTCGTAGTAAGGGAGGTCCAAAGGTCGGTATAGTTATAGTTCAATGCATATATGATTTCGTTTAAATTCCACGAATGTTTTTGTAGTACATATGTACGTTATTCAATGTGTCCCTTATGTCATCTTACATTTGATAGTTGACATAATTTTAATTTGCCAAATAAGTTTCTTAAATTTCAAGAAACAAGTTATAATAACAAGTCAACTAATGATAAGTAAAATTAAATATAGTTATATCGTATTAGACATTTGTCAGTTACAGGCACTAGACAACCTTCATTTATGGAAATAGTTAGCTATATGTTAAACAAGATATAGTGTGATTTTATTTTACTCCTATATATTTATAAGTTTAAAGAATGATGATTCTTCATATCTTGCATATAATCACCCAAAACAAATTGGATGCTAGAGTAGTACTTCAAGACTTGACGCTGATTGCATTCAGATGCCGATCCAACATAAGAATGTCTATATTAACAATTTTTTTTTCATCTAACAATATTTTTTTTTCGGTGGTGAACAAATCACTATACACTAATACTTGTCTTTTTTTATATATATAATTGTCATAAAGTTTTTTGTTAATAAATTAAAAAATTATAACAAATTCTTGTAACGAATTGATAAGATTGAGCAATAAAAGAGTTCAATGTATAATAAAGAACATAGATAACGATTAGATATCTAGTATTATGGATAAAAGACAACTAATGTATTATTAAAGATAAAGAGAAGTTGAAGTTTCGAAAAGATCAAGTAAACATTCCATTGGAGAGCTTTCCTTCGTATAACATTTGCTTTTTTCCTCCGTCGTATAATACTTGCTCATGAATCCCCCATTATTAATTTTACATGCATGATAAGAGGTAAATCATGTAAGAGTCGAATTGTTAGTAAGACTGCCTAATAAAGAGGGTATGAGAGGAGGCTATGGGCTAGAAAACTGAATTCTAAATTTGATGTTGGTGCTTTTTGTAGATTGTTTTCTTATACTAATTAAGAATGCATGAATTTTTCAGGAAATTGAATGCCTCAAGGAGGAACTTGGGTTACCTCTCATGCGGAACGGGGAACCCCATAGATGATTGCTGGCGATGCGACCCTGACTGGGCCAACAACCGCCAACGTCTAGCTGACTGTGCCATTGGTTTCGGTCGTCGTGCCATGGGCGGCCGAGGAGGCAGAATCTACATGGTCACGGACTCCTCCGATGACAACCCAGCTAACCCGAGGCCCGGAACCCTCCGGTACGCCGTGATCCAACACGAGCCATTGTGGATTATCTTCAAAAACGACATGGTCATCACCTTAAAGCAACAACTAGTCATGAACTCTTACAAGACCATCGATGGGAGGGGCGCCAGTGTCCATATAACCGGGGCCGGGTGCCTCACCATCCATGATGTCAACAACATCATCATACATGGCATCCACATACATGACTGCAAGCCGGTGGGGAATGCCATGATAAGAGACTCTCCGAGCCACGTCGGGCACTGGGGCATGTCGGATGGAGATGGCATCACCGTACGTGGATCCAAGCACATATGGGTCGACCATTGTTCCTTGGCTAACTGCTATGATGGACTCATTGATGTCACCCTTGCATCCACTTCGGTCACCGTATCAAACAACTACATGACTCATCATGACAAGGTTATGCTCTTGGGTCATAGCGACTCGTATGCTCAAGACAAGGCTATGCAAGTCACCGTCGCTTTTAACCATTTTGGTGAAGGACTTGTTCAAAGGATGCCAAGGTATGCCTATAATTAATAAATTCTTCATTTTTAATGATACAAGATTGGCATTATTTGCTCGATTGCCTCATGACAAAGGCTCGTCACTCCTTCCCCCAAAAAGCACTATATAAGATTTATAAACAAATCCACTTATTAACATCTAATAAAATTTATTTGAATTTTTGACTATTTAGTGTAGTGAATAAAATGGCGAATTGGATCATATGACCCAGGCTAACAAGTTTAATTGCAGTCCCTCATACATTTTTATATATGGTGTTTTTGGGCCTATATCTCATTGACCATTTCATATATGGTTTCTGGTTAGGAATGTTGTCAAGTCGGTGGATTTTGCTCTTTAGATTTATTTATACTATCTGACTTGACTTATCACATAAACGAATTGTTTGCGCACCAACCTCACTCGCTTTGGGTGAGGACAACATACAAAGGAAAAGAAAATTAAGTAAAAGTGGGATGGAAACTGAATGTGTGATATTAAATAAAATCAAAAAGTGAAAATTGACCATATAATGTCTTAATTCCATTGAGAATGCGATATTGAAATACCAAGCTTTAAATACAAGTAAATAATATTGACATCTAACTTTTTTCATTTTCCTTTTTCTTATTTTGATTTCTGTGCAGATGTAGACATGGATATTTCCATGTAGTGAACAATGACTACACCCATTGGGAGATGTATGCAATTGGTGGGAGTGCTTCCCCAACCATTTACAGTGAAGGCAATAGGTTCCTTGCACCTAATGATTCTAATAAAAAGAGGTTAGTCCTCTAATAAACCTTACGTAAGAATTAATTAAATTATTAATTAGAGTCGAGTGATTTAATTAAGATAACTACTGAATTATATATATAGGTAACAAAGCATGAGTACGCATCGGAGAGTGAATGGAGACACTGGAATTGGAAATCAGAAGGAGACTTGATGTTGAACGGTGCTTATTTTCGGCAATCCGGCACTGGAGCCGCCTCAAACTATGCTAGGGCGAGCAGCTTGAGCGCTAGGCCCTCTCATCTGGTGGGTTCGATGACGATGGGTGCCGGAGTACTTAACTGCAAGAAAGGCTATCGTTGCTAAAAGAATTAAGCTGGTCACTGCTTGATTCCACCTTTGGTGGTTACTTAGAAGTGACCATCATAGAGTAGAGAATTATTGGCACGAGCAGATAGAATTGTTAAGAAATTTTAGAGGCTTATTATGGATCCTTTTTTTTCTTTTTCCTTTTACAGTTCATACAAAATTTATTTGTAAATTTGTATCAACGAGAAATATACAACTCAAATATAAGTGCGTATTTACTCATTTTAATCTAGTGCCAATGAACGTTGAAGAAGTTAGTATGTCTTCATCCTATCCAATTTTGGGCTCATAAAATCAATTCAAAGTGATCTACTCCATACCTGTAAAAATCCAAACTCGCTAGGAGGTCAATTGATCATACAATAATAAGGAAAACTTAAAAGTACTATTATTTAAAGAAAGCAAAATTGTCATGTGTCTTGCTACAAGAGACTTTTTAGTGTCTAATTTTGGCATTAAAATCGTATTATCATGTATTATATTGAAAAAACTGAGTATAATTAAATATTAGAAGGGTCTTACTATTTATAGATTGTATAAAATTATGTTTCGTCTATAATTTTTTATAGTTATAAAATTATGTGCATGTTAAGAGGTAAAGAAGTTTGAGATTAGTTTACTTGTTCAACCTGTTAACTCAAATTAGCACTGATATACTAAAAATACCTTATTGAACTATTAAGTTAGGTGATATTTAAGATTTTTTTATGCATAAAAATTTGATCAAATATACGAGGATCTAAATTACCTTAATTATTAATATAGTTCTGGTCAAATACATGAAAATTCAAATTATTAACTTCAAACCACTAGAAAATAATAGTCTCAAGTCTCAGTAAGATATAATACATAAATGATTTCCTACAATCACTAAGAATAGAATTAATAATAATGGATCGATCTATTTTCTTACCACACGTCAATATTTTTCTAGACAGAGGAAACTCATAGGCAAAAATAGCAGATACAAAAGCTTTAAACTCGGTCAAAGGTCCTTTTCTCACCTCTATTTTTCAAACTCACCACTTATATATAAACCCCATTTGCCTGGTTTGTCATCCTCATTACTTGTCTTTGTATCATTTCGCTGAATTACCTTTACAAAATAAAGAGATACTACGTACATTTTCAAAACCCACAATCCCAAAATGGCCAATCAAGTGTTGGTTCTCGCTCTAGTAATACTCGCGGTTGCCAATGTCGTCATGGCTGAGGACCCCAAACCGGATCCCACGACAGCCGCCGGGGCCAGTGCTGGTGGTGCCCCCGATGCCTCCGTGAGTCTCCCTCCTGGTGCCTCCTCCCCGGAGGCCACGGAAGGTCCTGCCGAGGGTCCCTCAGATGACTCCATTGACGACACCTTCAAAGGTGCACCAGAGCAACCTGCTGATGCCCCAGGAGCAGAAGGTCCCTCAGGAGCAGAGGCTCCCGCCCCAACCGCTGACGGTGGTGCAGACGGCGGCCATGGTCAATCAAGAAAATTCTTTTAAAGCGGGAAGTTATAAGAAAAAACACATGCATTTTTAGTCACCGAAAAACACGAATACTCTTTAGCCTGTTTATTAGATCTTAATTGAGGTAGTCTTCGAATTGAAGAAGTATTTAGACGTTATGATAAGAGATGAAAAATAAAGTAATTGCCTCGTGTTATAGAGTTACTCTTCCAAGTTAGAGAAGAGGAATTTATTTTGCTTGTGAGTGTATTTGTCAGAGATATTAACATATACCCCTGTGTTTTATTGTAATCAACATTTTAAATATTCTCACCTTTGTGAATTAATTTCTATCTCCCTTGGTATTTGGTGTGATCAATTTACTGCGCAAAAACCGGTGAAATGGACAATAGAGACATGGAATGACAAAAAAAAAAAAAAAAAAATTTAGCCGTACCTTAGGGTGTGTTTGTTTGGAAGGAAAATATTTTATTGGAAAATTAACATTCCATTTTCTGGTGTTTGGTAAATAAAAATTTGGAAATAATTTTCTGAAGTAAAATATTTTCCCTTAGGAAAAAATATTTTCTTGTATTTTTGGAGGAAGTTAATTTTCGGTTATCCCCTCTCACTCCCCCTCCCTCTCGCGACCCCCTCCCTCTTGCGCGACCTCTCCCGGAGCCCTAAGCTTCTCCTTCTCGCAGCTTTCTCTCTCGTCCTCGCTTTCTCTCTCCTCTCGCTTGTTCGCTCGTTCAACAATGGCGTTTCTCAAACCCTAGCTTCCTCTCTCCGGTGGCTATCCGATTGGATTCTCTCTCTTTCCACCATTGCCGACCTTCATCGTTGCTGGCCTTTGTGCTCTCTCCTTCAACCTCTCTGGCATTGTTTGCGCTGCTGATTTACGGGACATTTCTTTCTATATTATTCTCAATTCGTAAATCGATTTGATTTTGAAAGTCTATTGTCTTCTTTTCGAAAAATGGGACTATGAACTAGGGTTGCATAAACTAATTGAAGTGCTCTGTTTAATTCGAAACTCTCCATAGTGAAAAGTATTGATTTGTAGTTTAGTAGGAAAATTAATTTTTAGTACCCTGACGTATGTGACATTCATTTTATAGGGCCTCACCTTTTTGACCTAATTTTAGAGTACCCTCACCATTGAGAGTGTTGACATTAATGAGATTAAGATTTAAAATTCCGATGAGTGAACAATTTAGGCAACAAATAGCAGTTGAATTACCATTAATGCCCTTAAATGCATCTCCTCTCCTCTTTCATTTCCACCATTATTGAAGTTTTAAGCTCTCTTCCTTCATTATTGAAGTTTGAAGTCGTTCATCCTTCTTAGACTCAAAAAGAGCTTCTTGACCCAAATTGCTTCTTCGAATTCTTCTTCTTCTTAATGCCCAAAGTGGCGGAAGGAGAATTACAACCCCGCTTTTAATTTATAGATCCGTCACAGCTACTTCTATAAATCCCCTCAAGCAAATCCCTTATTAAACTAACAATCACTATAAACAACAAATATTTGCAATCAAACCGAACTCCAAAATCAAATAATTGATGATCCCACCTTCGGTTTTTCTTGAACAAAGTGGGCTACATGCTATTAAACGAGCTCAAATTCTCAAATTTATGCTTGGATGACCATACTTAAGGGATAAAAGCTTGAACCAAAAGAGAAGAATAAAGCTCGGAATCAATGGTAGCCCCCGGACCCTTATTTCCCCACAAAGCACAAAAATTCAGACACGCAGAGATCCAAAAGGAGTGATAAAGGAAGGGGAGAGATAGAGAGAAATATAAAACCTAATGGAACATTTCGAAGAAGCACCTACTTTTTCAGTAACTCCGAAGCCAAATTGGCCTACCCTTTCCTAAACGTTTCTGCAATGCCATGACAAGTTTCACGAAAGTGACGATTCTTCTTTTTCTTTTTCTTGTTTTCCAATGTGGGAATCAATAAATCAGATTAGTAACCCTAACTTTCCAAAAGTAGCAACAGAAGCGTAACGACAATAGTATTTCCGGAACGAAAAGAGAGGGAGGAAGAGAGAGAGAGAGATGAGGGAAGTTAGGTAAATGGGTTGATGACAGAATGAATGGGGAGAGAGAGAACGGGAGCCAACCAAAATGGAGAGAGTGATATCCAGAGAACAAATGAAGAAAGATAGTCGTTCCGGATAAGAAGCTCCAGGAGAAAGAAAACGTGGAGCTCATCAAGAGGGTCTAATGAAGGAAAAAGTTTCAAACTTCAATAATGGTGGAAATGAAGAGGAGAGGAGATGCATTGAAGGGTATTAATGGTAATTCAACTGCCATTTGTTGCCTAAATTGTTTACTCATCGGAATTTTAAATTTTAATCCCATTAATGTCAACGCTCCCAAAGGTGAGGGTATTCTAAAATTAGGTAAAAAAGGTGAGACTCTAAAAATGAATGTTACATATGTCGGGGCACTAAAAATTAATTTCCCTAGTTTAGTATACTAATTGAAGTGCTCTGCGTCCAAGCTTTGAGGCCTTATCATCACAGATTAATTTCCCTAGTTCAATGTTGAGCACTCGGTTTGACCTCTTTGTTCTGTTTTAGCTATAATTACATTAAACTAGCACCTGACTTACATTCCAATTGGCTTTCGATTACTTTCAATGGGTCTTGAGCTGTAGTTTATCATATGAGATATGTCCTGATGCATCTTGTGTGTAATGTTGTGAGTTAAATATCAAAGTTCCCATTTGCCTATGTGAGGACTGAGGAGTGATTCATTTATCTTGAACTTGTCCAATCTGTGGACTACAGTGAAGTTCTATCTGTCCGAGATTCATATACGAAGCAAAGATTGTTCAACCTTTATAATGAGTGATGCTTAAGGAATGTTTAGAACTGAATCATGCTTACAGATTGGTTAGTTTTTAAACATGTTTGATGCTGGTCACTTGATGTAAAACTTAAATGTGTGTGAGAGAGGGAGAAAGAGAGAGCAAGAGAAATATAAAGAGCTAACCAAGCAATTAAAATAAGGGAAATAAGAAAATTGGGGAAAAGGGTAGCAAAGCATGGCGTAGTTTAGAAGGCAGTTGGCTTATTTGTCCGAAACTGTGAGTTAAGAAAAGGGAAAAAGGGTCAGTGGGGACAAAAATATGCTATTGCTGCTTGGAAATCTGTCTAAATATACTTGGTATGCCTAAAATATTATCATATCTGCTTATTACTAGATCATTGTTCGGACTATCAACTCCTATCATCAGTTCTTGTTTTGAAACGAGAGTAGGTCCTAATAATTTGTTTGAGGCCTTCTGATTGTTGGCTTTGGTAAGAGACGAGAGTAGAGTTGCTGTCAAATTTGTGTAATATTTATGATCTTTTGTTGTCAAAAGATATGCAATACAGATTTGTGATTTTTGTCTCTCAATAGATAGAATTCTAGCTTAGATTAGCAATAGATTTTGTTGTGAAAGACTGTGAGTAGCCTTTTGCCGGCTCTAATTCGTGTTATATAAGTTGGTATTGTGAAACCTCGCAACGTTTTTAGTTACCGAGCAATGTTTCTTAACTTACTTGGAGTACTCTCGGTGTGGATTCCGCTTTTGCGGGACGGTGTTTCGTAACTTGTTCTTTTGGCCTTATGTTTATTTATTTTATTAAAAGAAAAAAGTCAATTTTTGTGTAAGACGATTCAAGAAATGTTTTTGTGAGATAGAATCCTTGTTCGAGCTTTTATTGTTGCACAATAATCTTTCTCGATGTACCACAACTTTGTTCATGTGGTGAGATTCTTGGGTATTTGTATGAGAATGTCCTCTTTTTATTGATATGATATTCTTCACACATCACAATTTTCGTTACGTGAGATCATTAGACACACGAAAGACATCTAAGAGAAAAATCAATAAATAGACGCACGAAAGACATCTAAGATCCAAAATTTAAATCTGATTTGAATTTAAATTGAGTTCCCTGTTCTAAATTCAAAATTGAGGACTGAAATATGAAATGAGTAATCCAAAAATAGGTGCCTTGGTTGTATGCGTTCTTTTCTTCTCATTTGTTATTCTATTTTGTGGTTGAATTAATCCCTCTCACTCTCTCCAATTTTGATAAACTGATTTATGCAGCATGGACAAAGGGAAGAATAAGGAAGTTGATGAGAAAAGAACTCAATTCCGGTGGCCAAAGGCAATGTCAAAGGAGTTATCGAAATTTCTTGCTAATGAAGTGAAGAAGGGCAATCGACCAAATAATACTTTCAAGTCTATCTCCTTTGTTGCAGCAGCAGAGTTCATTTCAAAGAAGTATAATGTCAAATGCTTGTCCGAGCACGTTTATTTTTAGTTCAATTAGAATGTTTAACTATCTTCAACTTGTATTATTTTTTTGGGTTTATACAGACCAACGACTTAATCAAAAAAATATACATGTTTTTGGTGAACTTACATCGGTTGCATTGTCTTCTCTTTCTTCCTTTACTTCTATTTCGCTATGTTTTTGGAGAATTTATATCGGTTAATTTGTTAACTTTACCATATTTTTTATTTTGTTTTAGGGTTTAGGTTTAGGGTATGGGGTTTAGGGTTTAAGATTAGGATATGAGGTTTAGGGTTTAGGGTTAGAGTTTATTTTCCTTGAAAATAAGTTATATTCCTTCCTACCAAACAAAGGAAAATTATTTTTTAGAAAATTATTTTCCTTTCTACCAAACAAAGGAAAATGTGGGCGAAAAATGATTTTCCTTGGAAATCATTTTCCCATGGAAAATAATTTCCAAGGAAAATATTTTCCCCCAACCAAACACACCCTATATTTATGTTGATCAATTTTCTACCTCCCTCTTCCCTATGTTGTGATGAAGGCTTCGAAGAGTGTTTAGGGGAGGAAAAATTAAACAAAAATGTTTCTCAATGAAATAGTTTGCTTCGGTTGGTGAGGATATGCAATCCCAGTCGGTTCCGCTTCATGCCCATTCCAGCCGCCAAGATTTTTCCTTTGTCCACATGCTTTGGAGGTTCAAACAGGAGTCCCTTTATAGTTAGTCTAACAATTTATCTGATCGGTTACATACATATATTTAACTATTTTATCTAACCCTTATTTTGGTATAACGAATGTCGATATCAAGGCAAATATTCAATAGGTCAAAATGTGTTAAAAATATCTTTGACCACTTTTATTTCAAAATCTTGTTTCATTATTTGACGAAATCTAAAATTATAAATTAAGGAAAGATCGCAACAAATTATAATCTTGAAAACTATGAAAATATTACAATCATATTTTAGCATGATTCTATTATGTGAAATCTTAATCTTTCCATAGATTATATTGACTTTATTTTTGAAAAGAAATCGGTCAAATTATGCGCTTAATGATTGTTTTTGTCATCCTAAATCGCTTCCGCATGTTTGCTCTAACTTCACCTATTAAGTGAGGTTTAGAGTGGGGCTAATTTCCTAACAAGTGGTATCAAAGCCTAAGTTCTAGGATGGCATCGTCATTCACTAAATTTGATATCGTGAAGTTTGATGGAAAAATTAGTTTCGGTTTATGGAGAGTCAAGATGAGGGTCGTTCTACCAAGAGCGGATTGAAAAAGGCACTTGGGAAGAAGCCTAACTCTATGTCCTAGGAAGATTGGGAAGAGTTGGATGAAAGGGCACTTACTGCGATTCGGTTGTGCACTACGAATCAAGTACTTCGCGAAGTTGTTCATTGCAAAACTACCGTGGATATGTGGACAAAGTTGGAGCAAATCTACATGACAAAGAGTCTTGTCAACAAGATTCAGCTTAAGGAGCAATTATTCACGATTTGTATGGGTGAAGGTACACCTATCCAAAATCATCTTGATGAGTTTAATTCTATTCTCTTGGACTTAGAGAATTTGGAGGTTGATATATATGATGAGGATAAAGCTATTCTCCTTATTATCTCCCTGCCCCTTTCATATAAGCACTTTAAAGAAATTATGCTTTACAGTAATAGTGAAGTGTTGAGTTATGAGGATGTCAAGTGCAACTTGCTATCCAAAGAAAAATTTGACTTTGAATATTCCGATGAAAGAACCGAAGGCTTGTTGGTGAGGGGCAGTACTAAGAAAGGTTCTAAGTACAAGTTTGAGGGAGATTGTTACTTTTGTAAGAAACCTGGACATAGGAAATCCCAGTGTTTAAAACTTAAGGCTTTAAAGGCTAAGAAGAAAGAGGAAGACTCTAAAAATATGGGTGAGACCAGTTTTGCCCTTGCTCGAAGATGAGTTAGATGGTGATGTTTTACTTGTTTCTCATAAAAGGGAAGTGATTCTGAATAGGTTTTAGATTCTGGATGTACTTTTCATGTGTGTCCTAACAAAGATTTGTTTTCCACATATGATACTGTTGATTCTAGTATTTGTTAACTTGGGCAATGATGCCCAATGCTCAATTGCTGGAATTGGTACAGTTCAAATTTGTTTATTTTGATGAGCTTATGTTGGGATGGACTAATTTATCCAATTATCTAAATTTTTTATTTCCTTTTTTCTTGTAAGGTTGTTGTATTATACATGATAGTAAATTAGAGTACATGATTTTTTTGAAGTTTACACAATGCATAGGACAATAATGAATATCAATAAAATGTTGAGACCATCCTTTTAATTCGCTTTAACGACTCGAAGACATAACTAGAAACGGAGTTCTCATAACCCTTGCTGTCTTTAACAATGAGGTTAGGTTCACTAAACAAGACACAGAGTTTATCTACAACGTGGGTCGGTCAACGAATAATGGGAAGAGGGGGTAGAGGGTTCAGTGGGGAAAAAGGTGATAAACAATAGGGAATTATTACTAGTTTGTCATTGTTTATCACTTTTTCTCCGATAAACCCTTTACCCCTCTTCCCTTACTTTGTGGATCGACCCACGCTGTAGATAGACTCTATGTCTTGCCTTGTGAACTCAACCTCAGTGTTAAAGACGAGGGTTATGGAAACTCCGGTTCCGAGTTACGTCTTGTGGTCGTTAAAGCGAATTAAAAGGATGACATCAACATTTTATTCATATTAATTATGATATGCATTACGTAAAACTTCAAAAATAAATCATGTCTAGTTTTTGATAATATATATACATCAAAAGTGGAAGCAAAAAGAATATATATATATATATATATATATATATATATATATATGTTACACACCAAATAGAGGGAAAGAGTTGTATATATATATTAAAAAAGAGAAAAATTTAACCACACCACAAAAAATAAGAACTTATAACTATTTTTGGATATAGAGATATCCCCACAAAATTTTCATAAAGATAAATTTCTTATCAATTTGTTTATTTTGATGAGATGATGTTTGGGTGGACTAATTTATTCAATTATCCACATTTCATTATCTTTTTGATTGCAAGTTTGTTGTATTATACATTATCATAAACTAGAGGCCATATTTTTTTGAAGTTTATGTAATGCATAAGAAAATAATGAATATGAATGAAATGTTGAGGCCACCTATTAATTTTCTTCAACAACCTAAGACATAGCAAGAACCGAATTCCCTTGTTATGTTTAACAATGAGCTCGGATTCACAAGAAAGAACATGGAGTGTACATGCAACGTGGGTCGATCCACGAAGAAGGGTAGGAGGGGTAGAGGGTTCAAATGGAAACAAAGGTGATAAACAAAAGGAAATTAGTACTAGTTTTCTCCTTCTTTATCACCTTTGTTTCTATTTGAACTCTCTACCCCTTCTCCCTTCTTCGTGGACCAACCCACATTGCATGTACACTCCATGTTTTTCTTTTAAACCCGAGCTCATTGTTAAACACAACAAGGGAACTCCGGTTCTAGTTATATCCTGGGTCATTAAAGTAAATTAAAGGGATGACATCAATATTTTATTCATACTTAATTGTCATATGCATTATGTAACACTTCAAAAAGAATAATGTTTAATTTATGATAATGTATAATACATCAAAATTGGAAGCAAAAGGAATATATATATATATATATATATATAAAACACCCCTCTTATACATCAAATAGAGGGAAAAAAGCTATATACGTATTTAAAAACAAGAAACATTTAACCATTATAAAATAAACAAGAAGTGGTAAGAATTTAAGAAAAAGAGGAAATATAAATTAAATAACATATTTTTTTCATGTAATTTGATAAATGGCGTGATTAATTGTGTATAATTGTGCTTATTTTACTTACAAATCTATGCTTTTCATAAATTATCGTTTGTATTTCATAAGCTTAGAGAACCCGTTCAAAAATCTGTACATAAACAAGTTATCCTAGGTCATCCTATGAATTGTCTATGTTGGACAATTTGAGAATAATATGATAATAGGTTGTATGTGTGAGACCCGGAATTTTGAGTAGATTAATTTTATAATTAAATTAAGCTAAGTATTTATACGTAACTTATATTATGTGATTATTATGTGCTTATGTGTTTATATAGCTTAATTAATAAGGGTGATTTCTCATTTCGTTGCTAGTAAACAAAATAGAAACCCAGAGCGGACTTATACTTAATTACCCCTTAAAAAAATAAAAAATTTGGAGAGGATTAGTGTTGAGCGAGAGGTGCTGGCTGCACCTGATGTAGCAACCGAAATAGGAAAACAAAGGAGCAGAGGAAACGGAACGAAGGGGGCCGAACGAAGCAGCAATGGGAGAGAGAGAGAGGCCGAGCGAGAGAGGGAAGGCGAGCTAGAGCAAGAAAGCGACCGGAGGCCGGCGTGTCTGAACGGCAGCGGCGGCGGAGCGACCGGCGAGCACAAGGGAAACGGCGAGGCCCGAAAGAGAGCAAAACCGAGACCAGGAAAAGGGAAGAGAACACGAGGGCTGAGGAGGCTGCCGGTGAGCGCGGGACCGCGGTGACAGCGGCGACGCGAAGGAAGGCGACGGAACCGGGTGGCAGCGAGGAAAAGGGAAGGAAAGGGAGAAACCGACCAAGCAAACTCGAATCTCAAGCAAGCTCGTCAATCCCCGAATCGAGGTGGGTAGTCTTATACTCTAAACTATTATTAATTTCAAAACCCAAATGAGTTTTGTTGTGATTATTGAATGTTTATGTGATAGAATGAAGTTAGGAAGTAGTTAAGATTGAATTAGGTTATGAGAAAATCGATTTGAACTCTTAAGTCCGAATCGAAACCTAAAGGAGCTTAGTAGTTGGTTAGGGCTAAGTTGAGATGCTGAAAGTTTAGAAGGAGTTAGGTTGTGTAGGTATAACGAGTATTGTGAAGGTCTTAGAAATGAAGAAAGGGTGATTTGGGTCTAAACCGTGAACTATCGCTTCGGTTGAACCCTAGAGAGTTCCTAAGTTCTTTGCGTTAGAAGGTAACGGCTTATATTGGGAAATAATGAGTTAAGAAGAGGAGTCCGAGTTCACACCGAGTGATGCACAATCGAGGCATGGGAGTGAGAGGTGGGTGAGTATTAGGATAATTGAGTTCAAAAGATAATTAAATCCTTGAGGTTGAACTAAATTCAAAGACAAGCGAAGCTAGTGGAAGTGGAGCGAGGAAAAGAGATTAAGAGCTGTATGATTGAGTTTGGACGAGAAAGAGCGATTAATGAGATAGAAACTTAAGACGAGAGCAAATTACACTTGGAGATGAAGTAAGCTAGAGGAATTTTAGTAGTGTAGAATGAAAGCTATCCGACTAAGTACGAGTAAGAAGAGGCTGATTAGTAATGTGGAGGCGTAATCGGAAAACATTGAAGTAAGGATTGTAAATTGTGAGAAGTTGGGACATGTGAGATTAATGGTAACTACTTGTGGTTATTATGGCTCGAAAAAGGAATTACTCTTACTAAATGGGAGAATTGAGAGAGGTTTAGTTGAAGAGAAGTTGAGAATGACTATCCGTGTTGAATTGTGGCTATCTCGTGCAAGTGATTGTGTTAAACATTGTCCAAAAGTTGGTTTTGAAAGAAGCTCTATGTTTTATGCAAAATGATACTTGAATGTGACTTGTGTGATATATGATTTTTAAATGTGAAAACGTACTTTTAAGGTGTGAAATTGATTTGAGAATGCTTGTTTGAAACAAGCTTGATAAGTGAACGTGTTAAAGAAACTGTTGTGAATTGACTTTGCCTAGATCGTTTATCATAAGGAAGGATTCTAGCTAGGGGTGGCTAGCTAGGGGTCCTGGGTAGCGAGGATGCCCAATTGGAATCTTCCTAGATAGGTCCCGGAGCCTTTTATTTAGGGTCGCGCCCGGAGAAACCAGAGAAATCGAGAAACTATGAGAAACTGCGAAGTGCTAGTTCGAGTCCCCAACCTGGGAAGTGATTCACCAAAAGAGATTCATTGAAAGTGATTCATGAAAAGTGATTTAGTAGAAATGATTCAGTTTCGATTGAAAGCCTATGAAAGAAAGTGTAGGTGGTTGCCCCACCTCGTTGAAAGTTGATTCAGTCCCAAAAGAATTGTTCATGAATGTGAAATCATGCTTTTAAGTGGTTAAAGAGTCATGATATTTACGTTGCAAGAGATTTCATTGAAAGTATCTAGATTTGTATTATGTTATTACGTTTGCACCGATTTTATTAGTATGAGTAGTATGTGTAAAGAATTCCCATTTTAAGGGTGTAAGACTCCGTGAGCCCGTGGTTTATTGCTCACCCCCACAAATTTCCCCTTTTCCCCAGTGTTGCGGGTGCATTCTCGGTGTGTGTAGTACTTAGCTTAATCTGGACTCCGTTGATTGCCGTTTGCTTGGTTGCTCGAGAGATTCGAATCGCGAATGTGCATTTCTTATATTTCTAAGTATTGTATTTGTAATTTAGTACATGTAGTTTGTACCGGATGTATATTAAACCATTTAGATTGTTTTAAGTTTTATCGCATGATTGGTTGGACTCGGCGTGTGGCCGTTGAGTTGTATACTCCGTGCATGTGGCTCGTTAAGTTATGTTATGCCAAAAGGTAGGTGTGGGGTATTTGTTCGGTGTAAATATTACGTCATTTTACCTTTATTTATCTAGTTTTTGTCTTGTAAAATAATACATTTTTAGGGTTTTTACTATTATTATTTATTTTTGTACGTAATAAATCAAATCCGACAAGTTGAGGAAAATCAATACAAAAATGATAAAATTTTGACAATTCGAAGCCCTTCGGATGTGCAAAACCATGTCAAGTTATGGACTGTCCTTATCTAACTTTCCTCCAAATTGCTATTACATAAAGTGGCCCCAGCCCACAATTGTACCAGGCGTATAACCTAACTCGTGACACTAAAAAAAAAGGCCAGGGATTCACTTTGGTAAAATCTAGGCGCCGACATCATCATGATGTCATCATGCGGTCATCAGCCTGGAAATTGACCTAGTTATTGAAAGTAACCGCGATGGATTGGTATAAAAAGAGGAAGGCAGGCTGTAGATTAGAGGGGGTGTGGAATTCGGCGAGAGTTTTAGGCGGACGAAAACTTTAGTTTAATTTATTTCGTTTTTCTTCCTCTTATAAATATTGAGATTCAATTTGTTTTAGTTTTAATTATTAGTTCGAAAGTTTAGTTCTTGATAGTTTTCAATTCAATTCGATTCGTTCCTATTAACTTCTCCCTTCGTGTCTCGTTTCTCTTTAGTTTGTTTAAAGGTTCAATGTTTTATTATCTTTTGATATTTGTAGTAGCTATATTAATTGTTTAATTTCGTGGTTAAGTTTGATTTGTTAGATTCTGTCGTTGTTCGAGTCGATCTTTATTAATTTAGTTGTTATATTAACTATGTTCTATGTTTATTAGTTGTTAGTGTGTGTCACTTTGGTTGTGATTAACCTTTTAATGGCTAATTGATCTTGTTCGAGCCTTAATTTACCTAGTTTATGCGAGTATTTTGGGATTGTTCCTCTTACCTGCCACATGTTTGATGAGATGCCCAAAATGGTCTTTTTCATATTGATTTTTAGACAGTTGGTCTGTCACTGAAAAATGGAGTCAATTCGCTAGTGTGGTTATAGAGAATAGTTAGGGTTTTGGCATGAAATAGCTTGAATCCTAGCTAGGTCCGACTTTGCTATTTTTGTAGTCTAGTTGGGCTAACCCCGTGGAAGTAGGTAGTTAGAATAATTAGACTAGCTCATGACTCTCGAAAGTGTGACTTGAGTAGGTTTTGATGGTGCAATTTATCACTCCTAAATACTTGTATAAACTTGGGTAGGCTTAGACTTGGCTTGATTAATTAGTTCATTAACCGGTAAAATCACAACCCGAGTATATTTGTATTGCTTTCTAGGTTAGTTTAATCATCATATATATCTCATATGTGTTGATTCGCCTAGATAGAAAGCTTAAGATAACTTCGCTATTTGAAACACAACTCTCTGTGGACACGACCCGTGCTTGTCAACTAGCTACAACTACGCTGTACACTTGCGGTTATAAAATTTAATACTTAATTCTTCCTCACGTGAGACATAGTCTTGATGTAATGCATATAGAGAAAACATATGTGCAAGTCTCATTGGCACTCTTTTGAACATACCTGGGAAGACCAAGGAAAGAGAGAAAGCAAGACTCAATTTGTGTTAAATGGTAATACGAGAGGAATTAGCACCACAACCAAAGGGGAAGAGAACGTATTTGCCTCCGGAGTCTTACACATTGAGTAGAAGGGAAAAACAACGTTTGTGTGAGACATTGAAAAACTCAAAGTGCCACAAGGATATTTTTCAAATATCAGTACACTCGTTTTGATGTCCGATTATAGACTAATTGGGCTTAAATCTCACGATTGTCATGCTTTGATGCAACAAATTCTACCAATTGTTATCTAAGCATTGATCCCCAAACATGTCGAGATAGTTGATTACAAGACTTTGCTTGTTCTTCAATGCCACATGTAGCAAAGTCGTTGATTTGGAGAAATTGGATGATCTTAAGTACGGCATAATCGTTACATTGTGCTAACTTGAGATGTACTTCCCACTTCTTTTTTGATATCATGGTGCACCTAGTTGTTCATCCGATGAGAGAAGTTCAATTCTATGGCCCGATTTTTTACCGATGGATGTACCCTTTTGAACGTTTTATGAAAATTCTCAAATGGTATATATAAATCAGTACCGACTAGAAGAGTTCGCTGTTAAGGCATACATAAGTGAGGAATGTGTTGAGTTCGAAGATTCGGACACCTCTCAACGCATTTATGAGTTGCATTAAAAGAATAAGGTATAACCATCTCATACTTATAGAGTTTTGATTCCAAGGCATTCTCTCGTATCTCGAAACTTCTTTGAGTAAAATGGTATCTTCTCTAAGTGATACGACTTTTACTTCTTATATTTCTTGCTTATCTATAAGTGACTCGATGAATCGGTTCTCTCGTTCGAGTCCCTCATTACTCGATTTATCGCAGATTGAATAGACTCGTATTTCGTCTTTTCTCACTCAAAATCGACTTACGGTTATAAGCTCTATTATGTTATAGTCGGTACTTTTAGCATGATTATTACTTAGTCTATATCAAGGTTTTTTTACTCGATATTCTTCACGAAACTTGATCCTTCACTTAGACTAAATCGGATGGAATTCCGAGTATCATTGATATTGGACTCGGAAAATTCCATTCCTCTTCGACTCGGATAATTAGTCTGTTTAATTATCATAATTATTTTATTATCTCGTGTCTAACCTTGGACCAAAGTATGTTATACTTTGAGAACCAAAATTGATTTACTTTTGTAGGTTATTCAATCGAGGATACACTTTTCAAACTACAAAAGTAACCTAGCTGAGAACGTCAAATCACCAGCAGAACATGGCTTTTCACCTTCTCTGCTCCAGTCCCGAGAAGATTGTGTCGTGGCTGTCTGTTTCCAAATCCGGAAGACTGGAACGCCAAGGTTAACGGTGGTTTCCACCTTATCCTTCAAGACACCGCCGATAGTTTTGGGACTTCCAAGAGAGTTTAAACCGTTGCCCAACGTTCACATTTCAACGGATACTTTCGAGTGACTCGGAAAGCTTCGTCAACGGTCACGGAAGACTCTCGGTCGCGAGATGAAGATAACGGCTACTCTGCCTGGTCATCTATAAATAGAAGCCACTTCACAAGACTTGAAGATTGCCGAACATATTGTTAATACACATACTTGCTCAAAGTCATTGTATTTACTTTCAATCTTCTACTTACAACTCCCACTCTGTAATTCATTACTTTACGAGTTGTAAGGTCTTGTACTCGATTACAAACTCTTTCTTACATTCTTTGTAAGGTCCCTTGACTAAGCTGTAAGGGTTAACTCAGCTTAGTTGTCCCTAGCTGTAAGGGTTATCTCGGTTAGGAAGTACTAGATTAGATAAGGGAATTTCGAGTCTAGGAAAACTTGTATAGAGTTGTCTAAGGGAGCAACTCGGGTTCGGTCGGTTCACGGTATTTTGTGGACTCAAAATAGTGGATTTGACTTCGTGTCCGGATTGACACGGTCCGTGGTTTTCTGCCCCAAGAGGGTTTCCACGTAATTTCTAAGTGTTATCTTTCCGAGTTCATTCTAGACTCGGACAGTCATTTTACTCCTGCTTGACTTGCGTGTTTGTTCGTGATAGCATTTCGAGTCCAAGCTTTTCGACCTCGTCTGTTTGACTCGGAACCTGTCTCTGTCTCTTCATTAACAAAAGAGCGAACGTTTCCACGAAAAACTTCTATCACCCTATTCACCCCCTCTAGGGTGACTCGAGACTCTCCCCGAGCAAACCTTCAAGTTCTACTGTGAATACTACCCCCAAATGGAAATTGTTAGTATTCGAAAACATCGATTTATGGGGAAGATCGCTAGGCGGGGAAACCGGGCCCGACGGTTCCAACAATCGGTTAGAATATGAGGGATCAAGCACATCTTTATATTCTTCAAAACAGCGATGAAGTGCAACCGTTAATTGATGAGCACAAATCTCTTAGAATGAGACAAGACCGAGGAAAAAATGAGACGTGGGTACCGACCTAACATAATCGTACATTTGTTAATTGGTTCGGAGATATAGTCATCATTAGCCAATTGGAAGAATCACGAGAACATATCTCACAAGCATTAATAAGCTTGGCTAGAGGGTCGTAGTTGGAATTCACATCTTAATGGATACTCTTTCTACACAAAAACCAGGACAATAGAAGCACCTTGCAAAATAGAGGGGTCACATTAGAGGCTCAAGCACTTCATGTTTCCAGCTCCAAGGACAAACATCCCATTGTAGCTATAATGTCATATTACGGAGTCATTAAGGAGATATAGGAGCTAGACTATGTTGACTTCTACGAGCCCATTTTCCTAGGGGTAAGTACGACTGATGGGTACCTTGGAACCGGACCGGAACTGGTCAAGCGGGTAAGGTTCCGAAATCGGAACTAGTTAAACGGGAAGGTTCCGAAATCGGAATTGGTCAAATGGGTAAGGGTAAGGTTCCTAAAATTTACGAATCGGTCAAATGGGTAAGGGTAAGGTTCCTAAAACCAAACCCTGGAACCGTTTACACGAGTTCAGGTACTGGAACCTGGAACCCGAAACTTGGAACCAAGAGTACCGGAACCATTAATAAAATTTTCAGCATTTTTAGTTGAGGTCGGGTTTGATTTTCAAATATACGACCCAACTTAATAGAAATGATTAACATGATGCATTTGGTTGTATTAGTTTAAAGGCAATGGAAGTTTAAAGGCTACATTATTTTCATTTAAATTTAGTTAATGAACTTGAGACATTTAGTTGTATTAGTTTTTGAAGAGACATTGTAAGATTTTGATCACTTCCCCCTCCCTTCTCTTTAAGAACGTTGTTTCTACTACCAACTTTGATTTTGTAAAAATTTACTAAAAATTGTGGTATTTAATTGTTTACTTGTTGAGCTTTAGTTAATTAAATGATTAACATGAGTTGATGTTTGTAAGTTTTTAAGGCCTAAAGTTTCTTTTTTCATAAGAATAATGGTGTGAATAGGGTACCTTGGAATCGGAGCCGAAACTTGAGGTTCAAGTTCAGGTTCCTAAAATTCAGGAACCGGTCAAATAGGGTAAGGGTCGGGTTCCTAAAATTCAAGAACTGGTCAAACAAGGTAAGGGTCAGGTTACTAGTTTTGCGACAGGGTACCCACAACGGCTCACCCCTACGTTTTCGATGCAAATGCATTGACAATAACAACGGTGTGTGAGTTGAGGAGATAGGATTCCCGATGGTCGATCCGACAGGCAAAGGGCCTAAAAGGGATCAATTTGTTATGACATCCCAAGTAAGACAAGTGTTCTATGTTGAGTACTCGACCAATGATAAGTGGTCTATTGTTTTTTAAGGGAAGAGGCACGTTACTGGTGGGGACAGTGAAGATGTGTGTGACTTTGTCGAGAAGACCCCACCCTTTTCCTTGGGAGTTCCTCTCGAAAATGTGGATGCCAATTTTGAAGAATTGTATTCTAGGGTTGACCATCGGGAGGGCGTATATATTGAAGATAAGTCCAAAGGAGGGGAAAAAGAGGCATAACCATGTAATTATATCAACTTGGTAAGAACATTATCGTATAATAATTTTATTGATGGATATCCATATTTTTGCTTGTTTCAAGAATCTGCAGCTTACTTTTTCAGTATTTCGACCTTAACACTTTTCTTTAATATATCATGATGAGGATCAAAAGGACTAAGCAGTCCAATGGAAGGGTAGAAATCTTGTTAAGTTGAGAAGCGGGATCCGGGATTAGCAACCAATGTTAGTTTTTATATCCTTTCTCATTTATGATCCTTCTATGTTTGTTCAATTTCTTATGGAAAATTTATTTCTTTAGGTACCTGAGTTTTGCTTGGTCATCCAAAACTCAAGGATATAACTTTTGAAGTAGTTGATTCCAAAGGTGCATACATGATGATTACAAGCCTTTTCAATTAAACAAGTGAGTTATACCCTTTCTAGTCGCTAATCTCAGCTCCAGCTTCTCAACTAGGAATTTTTGGTATAAATTCAGATCAAGTGATTTATACAATGAACTTCCTAGTTGAGAAGCGGAGCGAGAATAGATACCAATGTTAGTGTTGATATACTTTCTAATTTATGATCCTTCTATGTTTTTTATGTTTCTTGTGGATAATTTGTTGATTAACGCTTTCTTTAGTTTTTATGTTGTCCACTCTACCCCTGTAAGAACTCCAAGCAATGTAGTCATAAGACGAATATCACTTTAGGACAATGAGAAAGGAAATAAAGATTGCTGGTGAGATATTATGCTTGTATACTCCTTTTTCAGTATTTATGCCAAAAAGTCCATCTTTTTGTCTTGGAATTTTGTGGTTTAAATGATCTCAATATTTATGCCAAATCAAAATTATGCTTTTTAGTAGAGTGTGTTATTTGCTAGTCTTTACGACCATATTGCTTGCTTGGAGTTTGTGTAGAGATAGCGTGGACAGCAAATATGATGTATATATGTTGTCTAGGCTACTGCTACAACAATTAAAAGCAAACAATATCGTCATAAAGACAATCACATAACTAAATCTATCACGTAAAAGCATCACTTTCGGTAAAGAGATATTTTTCTTTTGGCATAAATATTGAAATCAGTTATACCATAAAATTTCAAGACAAGAGATAAAATTTTTGACATAAATACTGAAAGAGGAGTACTCTTTATATTATATTTCACATTGTAATATATTCTTTGATGGAACTTGTTAAATATGAAAGTGTTGTGGAACTTGTTAAAGATGGAAATATTGTGTTTGAAGTAATGTGTGAAATTTTGTTTATGAAACAATTGAGGTCTGTTAGTGGTTACGCTGTAGGTTGTTGTGGTTGTACGTGTGTATATTCTGTTTGTATAATAATTTTTACAGGAGTACGAAAAAACAAAAAATTATAAAAAATTCAGACCTATTACTACTTGTTCTTAAGGAAGAACTGCAGTAATAGGTCCGAATATAACATATTACTACAGTTCTTAGTTAAAAACATAGTAATAGGTCTTGGCCCAAAATTTTGGCTAGAAGAGGGGATTTAGGCCAAGATGTATTACTACGTTTTTACTAAGAACTGTAGTAATAGGTGAACCTATTGCTATGGTTCTTTTGACATAAGCTGTGGTAATAGGTAATCTAGGACTACGGTTGTTCGGATAAACCGTAGTAATAGGTCTTATTTTAATGCGGTTTTCAACCATAGTAAAAGATGTCCATCTACAATGATAGTCACATACACGACGTCGGATAACCGTATTAAAAGGTTTTTCAAAACTATAGTTAAAAGTGGTTCATGTAATAGTGATTATTCGAGAATTCGAGTTTAATAGAATTATTTAGTGTTTATGTTTTACTTGATATTAGTCATGGTGGTGATATCAAGAGATGGAAAATAATGACGGTACCAATTTCATTCTTTTTATGTAGTTTTGGATACATTACCAAATTTCTTATCTCATACGTTCCACTTCTTAAAAATCAAATACTGATATTACAAACAACTAACTACATTCAAAACATTTTTTTTTTTGTAGATTTTTTGTACATTAGATTTTTTTTAGATTCAAATAATGTACACATGTCACTATAATTATACAATTAGTTGGAGAAATTCGACTATAAAATGTAACATACTTAAAGTATTACATTTAATCATTTCCTTAATAACTCCATGATCTCAAATATTAAATTCATACTTACTCGGAGATAACTAAATTAGAGGGTATTGATAAATCTAAGGGTTGTTTAATGATTACTAGTGATTGTCATAGTTTTAGTGACGGTAATTTTAATAATTTTGGTATATTGCGGTGAAATCCACCATCAATATTATGTTTGCCTATACAGGGGATTGGGATTGCGAAAAATGGAGGATATTAATGTTGCTTTTCAGATGTAAGCTTATTTGGAAACTATTAAAGGAACCCGATAACCTATGGTCTCAACACATGTTAAGTAAATATATGAGACAGAATGACCTGTTCAAAGTTAAGCCGAAAAGCACAGACTCTTGGGTTTGGAAAAATCTGTTTAGTTGCTACGCTACTTTTAGTAAAGGAATTAGATGGAAAATCGGTAATGGGAAAGATATTCTGTTCGGGTCGGATATCCGGTGCCAGGACCAAAACCTTCTTCGGATGACAGGGTTTGATCCACAATCACTCAACCTACAGAGTAGAGTGAGTGACTTTATTAAAAATGATAATAGTTGGGATGTCCCCAAACTAGAGACCATCCTGCCAATGCACCTAATTTCTATTATCAAAAGTATACCACTCCTCGCATTTTCTACGGATGATGCAAATTGCTGGGGTCTTTCGGGAACAGAGTTTTTCCACAAAGTTAGCCACATACCTAGCTCAAAATGTCTGTAAGGCGGGAGCCATGGGAAGGAAGATGGATCTGGAAAATTAACGTACCACCAAAGATCAAAATTTTTGTTTGGCAATTAATGCATAAAGGAATCCCTCTTTAAAAAACTTAGCTAGACGAGGGTTGCAAATCGACCCCACTTGCAAATCCTGTAATTTACAGGATGAAACCGAAGATCACCTCTTTTTCCATTGCCCAAGAACACAACTAGTGTGGGCATCGGCTTCTAACCACCAATGGTTACACAACACCAATTTCATCCCATCCATACCTAGCGGTGGATGCATCATCCATGCAGCCCGCTCGTCCCTTCCTCCAAAGCATTTTCAGAGATTTCTTTTTCTCCTATGGAGTATCCGGAAGGAAAGAAATGCTCACACTTTTCGAGACGAAGATTTCAACCATCTCGGAATGTTAATCGGGGCAAAAGAGCCTTCGCAGAATGGAAATCAAGAATTAAACTATCAAGACGATCAAGAACGAGACCAAAGAAAATGCATTTGGTTAAATGGAACAAGCCCCCTGCCGGGTGGATCAAACTTAACTTTGATGGATCTCTCAAAAACAAAAATGCAGCTATGAGTTTCATACTACGAGATGACCAAGGTAATCTTATCAAGGCGGGAGCGGCCCAACTAGGTTCCACATCTATTCCGGTTCGCTGAAGCTAGTGCACTTAGATATGGTCTCCAAGAGGCGGTCAAAGCAAACATTAGTTCAATTCAAGTTGAGGGTGATAATAAGATCATCATTGAGGCTCTTCAAGGTACTATCAAACCACCGTGGCAGATTGATTTTATCATCAAAGACATCATTCGATTGATGTCTTTTTTAGGAGTTACTCGTTTACTCATGTGTTTAGAGAAGCTAATTGTGCGGTAGACTGGTTTGCACAACAGGGGCACAAGGTTTTGGTGCCGTCCTCTTGGGGATATTGTCCATCCCATTCCCTCTCTCTAATTTTGGCAAATGATACCCTAGGTAGAACCCTTGTGAGAAGGGCTACCTAGCGGTATGCCGTGGTTTTTCCTCTTTACCTATTCACAAAAAAAAAAAAAAAATGTTTGCCTATGTTTACGTGTATAAATCAGTCACTATTGTAGGGATTAAAGAGTTTTAAATTTTTATCACAAATATATTAACTACCACCCTATAGTCCAATCTAAAAAAATATGTAAATTGACCACTATATTTGAAGATCAACAAGATTGATATATTTTTCTAAAGTAATGTGGTATACTTATATATTATATGTACTTTATTTTAACATTATGTGTATATTTAATTACTATATTGATTGCAGGTATTTAATTTTTAATTGGTTTTGGACTAATTATTCTATGATTGAAATTCTTTTTCTATTTATTTTCATTTAAGGTTTGTCTAGATGTTGATTTTTTACTCAAAATATAAAAATTGCGATAAAAATCACATGCAGTTAAATAACATTTCTAACCCTTAACTTCTTTTCTTCAAATAATAATAAAATTTGTTTAAAAAAGCATGTAACCTAATATTTTCTTCCGAATGTAATAATCAAAAGAATTTGCAAAGAGTTATATCTATTTATCTAATACTATAATTAAAGTACTTTTTTTATTCTTTTCATTCATCAGTTTAATCCCTCCCAAATCACTCATCTCAAATTTATTCCCTCCATTTTTCCACTTTATGAAATTTAAATTTAAAAACCAATTACATGGTGATGCCATTATTAATTTTCATATAGAAAAGTATAAATTTCCGTTAACTATCAATCAGTACAAATTTGAAATCAAGCAACTCAATCGTATAAAGAAAACGAAGAAGAATCTTCAAAATCAAATTAATAAACTATATAAGGTACTTTTAAAATTTATCTGTAAACGCCCAATTATAAAAGGAAACTTAATTCCAAAAATGCAGCTCAACTCATAATATATCCATGATTGGATTCCTAATATCTATCAGTCCCCTCACCCAAAAAATTTTAAAAAATCGAACGTACTATAAATATACATGGAATGCAATTGATTGTGTGCAAAACAATCCCTCTAATGTCCATTTTTCGATCATTTCTTCCCTTTTTTTTTTAGGGCATTTTAATACTACAAAGTTTATAAGTACGATATTGTGATTTTTTTTTGGTAGTTGTGTGATCTTTGAGGAAAGGTGGAAACTAACTATTTTATAAGTACGCATAGTGTATATAAACTTAAATTATCTTTATTTGGTAAAAATAAGTTATTTTTTTATGGAAAAAATACTTTTTCATTTAGGTTAGTTGGTTTTTTTATATTATGTTGGTTTATTATTTGCTGTTGTGTGGCCTAGCAATGTATTAGTTATTGGACGTGGTATTGGATTTGGAGACTTTCATTTCATTAAAAAGTAAAATTATAGATTTGACATAAGTATCTTTATATTGGGTTTTGATTCTTAATTTAGTTAACTATTTTCAATCGGGAGAATTTTTTCATTGTTAGTGTTTTTATCTTACTAACAAATCCTCTACTTCCATTTTTTACTGATGAATAAAAGTTAGTATTAAAGATATACTATTGAGTTTTAGCTCAGTTAGCCACAAAATTCTTATAAGCTGCTTACCATAATACGCTCTCTAAAGGGCATATTGACAATGATTTCATACTATCAAACACAACTAGGCTAGGAACACGAGCAATGTTATTTTTATTTTACTTTTTTTTTGTTTTAGGGAGGAGAAATAACTCTGTTATTTATTTATTTGATTGTGATAGCATATGAGTTCATTTCTAATTATCATATAATTATCAAATCTAAATGTATTTTTCTAAAGAAAAACATTCCTAATTGATGCTTTTGTATAAAATATTGCTAAATGTCATAAGCAAGTCAGCATAATTCTTTATAAATTTTGCTCCAAATTTTTTTTCAAAAAAAATTTAAGAGTGATAAATCTTGGTTGAAATTATTTTTCAAAATATATTAGTTGCCAAAAATAATATGGAATGCAACTTCAAATTCGTATATATGCAAACATATAAGATATTTAATTTTTATTAGTAATATTTATCATATACAGTTACCTTCGGTGGGACTTTGGAAATAAATGTCAACAACATGAAGTGTATACATAACAATAAAACTCGCATTGTGAGTCTCACTTTTGTGGGGGTAATATTATAAATGTATATACTTGCATGTTTTAATTAATTGTTTATTTTACTTCAGTTATTTGGAAAAGTTGATTAAAAAAATTATTTGGAAGAAAACCATAAGATAACTTTTAGTTAATAGCATGAACGAAGACCAAATCTAATATAATAAAAAAATACTAAATTTTGGGTATATTCTTTTTAATTTAAGATAACTATTTAATTGTAATTATTGTTGAAATATACTGAAATATTCTAAAACATATTGAATCATACTAAAATATATTGAATATATTTTTATAATTAAGGCTTAATTGTAATTAAGCCAACAAATATATTTATAAAGTTGTTTAAGTGTGTATATACTAAAATAAATTATAGTAAAGTGTGTATTTATTTTTATTATAATAAAATATAAAACATATTGCAATGAATTCCATATTATCATTTGGTATGATAGTTGTAATTAATTACTTACTTAATAATTTTTTAATTAATATGTATCATATATGTTAATTACTTTATTATTAACAATACAAGTTCATGTATTATTGGAAATAAGGGGATATTATAGTTTAAAATAATTTGTAATTATAACTACTGAGAATATAAAATCAAATTACATAATTGTTATACATACGAAATTATATATTAATTAAAAAGTCAAATTATAAATTTAACATTAGGTATTCATTACAATATTAGCATAATTTTGAAATACATGATTGAACAATAACTTATGACATGTATGTCAACCTGCTGTATTCCAAATGTTGTAGGAAAGTACAGCTCATAATGCAACCATTGCAACTTTGTTAGATATATTTAATGTGTAAAAATCATAATATTCTTCTACATATGCTTGTCTTGGAGTGATTGATGTTAATTGTTTTCGAAAAATTAATATTTTGAATATTAATCACTTATTTTGTTCACATTATTGAAATAATTATTTAATTTTAGTAAAATTATAAAATAATTTATTGCGTTAAATAAAAATTCAAAAGTCAATCTTTTTAAAGTTACTATAATAAATCCATTTATATTAGGTCCATTTATTGATAAACAATACATAATTATGTTAGTTATAATTTAATCAATTAAGCTGATTTTATGGTTAATCTCTTATGTAACAATGCTTTGAAATTCACAAAGTTCTATAAACGGATGATAATATGAACATCTATTTCCTTCAATTTACATTAAAGTAATACATTATGATCAAATGATAATATTATTTTCTCCATGTTATATGTCATATGCTTAATTAGCAACATGAACGCACAACTAATTTTCAAGTAAGGTAATGTAAGACTTGAAAATTTAAGCAGCTTGCTTGCTAATGAATTAAATTATTAAAAGTTAAGCTAAAAAAATTCAAAATTATTAAATTAAGAGAATTAAAATTTTTCCGAGTCAAAATTAAAACCCGAGAATCGAAACCCGAACTTGGGCTAGCTAAGATAGAATTGTGACATTGATATGGGCCTAATATCAATAAAAGTCCAAGATAGAAAATTTAAAAGGAAATGGAATGAATTGGCTGACTTTGAGGGGAGCTATCAAATAATTAAGTCGGGAGGTTTTGAGGTCCAATTAAAATTGGGCAACAGATTAGTTAGGTGTAATTAGGAAAAGAGGAGAAAGAAATTGAGACCGAAAACAAAAGAGGGAGAACGAAAGAAGCGAGAATCGAAGTAGGGAAAGGGAAGAAGAACGGGAAAAACATAAACGAGAGGAAGCGCGAGGGAGCGAAGAAAGCGAGAGAGGGAGAGAGCGCGAGAGCCAGGAGGCCGGTGGCCCGTGGCCCACCTGAACAGCGAGGACGCCGCATCTGGTGGGCCAAGGAGAGCGAGAGCTCGGGAGGCCGAGCAAAGCAAAAGAAGAGGGGAAAAGCGAGAGACCAAGAGACAGAGACCACGAAGGGGAAGCGAACGCGAGGGCCGAGAGAGGCGATCGGTTAGCACGGAAGCTGCGGCCGACGGCTGGCAAGCGAGAAAAGGATAGGCAGCGAAACCGGGCAGAGCCGAGACCAGGAGCGAGAAGAACGAGGGAGTGAGAACCACGATAGAAGCAGAGACAGAGAGATGGCGATGGATTGAGTAAGAAAAGCGAGAAATTGAGAGACCGAGAAGCGGAACTAGACCAAAAGAGGAAAGTGAAACAGAGAGCGAGAATCCGAGAGGAACCACAACGGAACAAAGAAGCGGAGCGTCGGGAAAGAAGAAGGAAGGGAAAACCAAGAGGAAGAAAGGAACAGAGAAAACGAAATCGAAACCCAATTCAAAACCCTCCGAAACCGAAATTCTTAGAATCACTAAGAATCAAAGGTGAGTAATTCAAATTCATCCTCTAAAGACAAAACAAGTTAGGCGGATTGAACTTGAAATTGATTCATAAAATTGGAAACCCTAAGCTAATTGAAGAAGTTAGAGGCCTAAATTCACGAAATTAGCAACTCACGAATTGAAAAGCATGTTGCGATTTATGCCTAGTTCATGAATTTAATGATGATTGAGCATTGTTGAGCATGATTATTGAGCTGTATATTGAGAATTTGATGAAAATAGCTTGAATAGAATTAGTGAGAGAAATTAGAAAATTGAATTCTCGATCCAAGTGCAGATTTTTCGATAATTTGTGATGTTGTCCGAATTATTGTGAATTCATGTGTAGCCCAAAATTCTTAAAACTTTTATTGCAACTTCCTGATAATTTATGAGAATTTCCTGTAAATTTTGGTATGCGTTTGATGAGTAGATTAGAAGATATGGATTTTTGAGTGAAAATATGTTGTTTTGGGCAAAACTGAAACTAATTGAGTAACCGAGTTAAGAACTAAAATTTAAGAAGCTATATGACTAGATTAAGAGATATATATCGATTAAGAAAAGTTATGAAACCATAAACCACCTATGCGCGATAATATGCAATCACGAAATGATAAGTTTGTAATAAGTTGTAATTGATATGTTATGTGATGATGTGTTTATTTTAAAGATCATTGATTATAAATGACATAAGCATGCCTATATGAGTTGGATTGATTGTACTTGAGTTGGAACTTGCTTATGTGAATTGTTAGTTGCGGAGATGTTACCTATGAAGGTATTGAGCATGAATTATATGAAATAAGAAACATAAAGAACTAAAGAAGGGAAAAAGGATTGTGTTATTAATCTAAGACCCCACGAATTAAAGAACCCTCTCGAAGTTATGGCCATAGAAGTGTCTCGTCAACTGAAGCCACGAATTATTTTGCTTCCATGAATTATTGATAGTATGCGTCCTTCAGAGCAAGGCAGCCTCGAGGCCACAAATTATTTTGCCTCGAGGCCATGAATTATTTTGCCTCCAAGAACCGAGCCCACGAATTATTTTGGCTCCAAGAACTGGGTCTTTAGAGCGGAACATAAATCTTCTTTTCATTCGAAACTAAGAAGACTTAAAAAATTACGATATGAAGAAACGAATGATTATGCATGATGAACAAGAAAGAAAGAAGCAATGATTTATCAAATGCATAATTGAACTCAAGAAGAAGAATGAGAAGAAGAATGAATCCCGATTTCATAAGAAATGAATACGATAAGAAGCAAGATATGATTTACGTGATGAATGCCTTACATGATGAATGATTCTATGACTTACTTACGTAGAAAGACGAATGAAGTATGTTTGATTGAATTCATGAGTAATTGATGTCATTGTGCTTCTCGGCAAGTTGGTAAGCTTAGTATCTCGCGTGTCTTAAGCATGTATGATCCGAATCGCATGTTATGAATGAATGGTGTACTTACGTGTGTTTGTTAATGAATTAATGTGCAAAGTGAAACCGGGTTGGGTTTGGGTTATTCACTGGGCTCGTGGAGCTCATGACCTCACCAACATTTTCAGGTACGAAGTTAAGACTCCCGGAGTTGCTTTTGGCTTTTAGAAGAAGCGAACCAACGGATAGGACATCTCCGGACTTATTATGTACTTTATGTTTTGTATGCTTGTAAAGATTGGTTGTATGTAAACTTATGTTTTGACCATGAATATAAAAGTCCTATGTGAATACTCCGAGCGTGTGGCTCGTTGAGTTTATGAATATGTTTCGTGCGGGGTTAAGGCTTTAAACGTATGGGATTAGCCATATTACGGAGGAAACTCTGCCGAAATTTTCAGAAAAACCTTTGAAAACCTAGAGATACGCTTCCGCCAATCTAAGAAAGGGTTATTAACCCCAAATTGAGATCATAATTAGCCTTAGGAGTTCTCGTCGGGGAACCCCGGCATATAATACTCCTAGACTGGGTCTTGGGGTGTTACGAGATAAGGAGATCACATCATATTGTATTTGAATTAAAGGGGTGAAAATAATTTTAAACACCTAAGTGTTAAAAATATTATTTTAAAATTACTCAAGAGGATACATATTGATATATCACTTTATTAACACTTATCATATTAATGTTATAAGTCACCCACACGCAAATACATGGGCACAAACTAGTTCAGTTGAAAAACTTTGTTAGGTTCATATAGTGTGCGTTTGAACATTCAAATGCATGAAAAAATAGAAAGAGATCTAAGCTCTAAGAGGAAGGTGAGCAAACATGCTAGAAAGAAATCGTCTCGGATGATCAGGCGCATTTGCATAGAAAAGAAAAGTATGATTAACCTATTCCTACATATATTGCACAAAAGACACATGAGATTTAGGACATTACTAAGAAACTAGGCATGCCTTTTGTAGATGACAAAGCTCTCGCATAGAGAAGAATTACTCAAAGTTTAAAGAACGGGTTTGGAAGCCAGAATAAAGTTTGAAGTTCTCTCCGTTTGGCAGCGGACAAGTATTAAATGACATCTCAATTAAATCAGCTCTACATAGAAGGTGTCACATGCACAATTTTATAAATATGAAAAAAATTATAGATAAAATGGTGATTTTACATATTTATAAGTTGTAATACAATTCTATTCAATCATACCTTTTTTTCTTCAATTTATAAAATATTATAATAATTTTTAAATTAAAATAAGACATTTAAAGTATATCTTATACAGCACATATTATTTCACTTAATTATTTGATGATGCTTTACCTTTAGTTTCAAGTTTAATGTTGAATGTGATAATGGACCATATTGTTGTCTTATATTATCTTCTTGGTTTTTAGTTGTCATAGTAGTTTTGTCAAAACATCATACTTTTTTCAAATAACATTTCAGAATCTCGTTTCTCTTAAATTAATCAAAAGTTTATATTTTCTGATAAAGTTTTATTGAACATGAGGGTTAAGACCTTGATTCCAATCAGGGCTGTAAACAAGCAGAATCGAGCCCAAGCCTTCGAAATTTTTTCAAATAACATTTCAGAAACGAGTAACGGCTGGAGCTCGACTCGAAACTCACCAAGCCTTCGAAATTTAGGGTCCGGCTCGACTCGGATGGCTTAGGCTCGGATCGAGTTTAGCTCGATATTTTTTTCATTAAAAACTTTCTAGTTATAATTGAAGCTATAACTCTATATCTTTATATTAGATTAAAGACATAAAAGTTTGAATGAAATTTTTGTGATTTTAATGGTAATTTTAAACTCTTCGGACAAGTATTCATATAAAAAAATGAACTACTTGGCCTAAATCGAGGCAAATCAAGCCAAACCAAGTCGAGCCTTGTTGAGCTCGGGCTCCACTCAATATGCTTTCGAGCCAGCCCGAGCTCGGATCAGGCTCGGTTTAACTCAAGTCTGAACACTCCGACTCATTTATGATACAAACCTAATTATGATGATCAAGATAGTTCCCATAACACTCTTTATTTCTGTTTACTTACGAAGCAAATTTTATTTTCTATTGCTTTTTTTTTTATCAATAATAATTCACTAGAGACAAAAGGTTGAACACCAAATACATCAAACTTACTGACACCAGGGTAGACAATTCATTTTCTATTGCTTTTGTCCAAGACTTATTCTGATTCTGAATTATCAACCTAAGCTTTTTAATGTTAAAAAGTTATGAATCAATTTCATAGAAAACATGGATTAAATTACGAGTAAGAAGGTTATTTATACTCACTCTTTTTAGAAAAGAATTATTTAATTTATATATAAACCGTTTTGATCAAACACATAAAATTAACTAAGAACAAATCACAAGGAGTGAAAAACTGTTTGATTTTAAGCTACTTTGAATATTAACTAGTTCACAATCCGCGCAAACTTAGCAATTAATCAAACCTTCCACTTGATATGTACCTAATCACACTCCAAGTGGCACATACGTCCACCACAATCTTCACACACCAACGAAAGTGAATATTTACAAAACCAACCTAGTAGTATTCCATGCTGTAAACTCGGTCAAAACCTCCGTTTTAACCTCATTTTACACAAAACACACTACCTTATATAAACCCCACAATGCCTCCTCCATTTCATCGTCCTCATCTCTTCTCTCTTTTCATTTAACACCATTTTTTCCCTTTTCTACCCATCTAACCTAACAATAACATTTCAAATAAACCGCCACCAATAACATCCAAAATGGCTCACTACCACATTTTGGCTCTGACCCTAGTGATGTTCGCTGTGGCCATGGCTGAGGAGCCGGTTGCGGCCCCGTCCCCAAAAGCAGAGCCACCACACCCCACCAGCCCACCGCCAACATCACCACCACCACCAAGCACACAACCTCCAAGCAACCAGGCACCAGTACAAATCCAAAGCCCACCACCACCCACCACCACCAGCAACGCCTCCCCACCCCTACCCCGCAAGGCCGGGCCCCCAAACACTGAGGCCCCAAAGGCCAATAGCCCAAAACACTCCAGTGATGGCGACGATTCCACTGCTGACTCCTCTGCTGACACTCCCAGCGAGGGATCTTCTGCCCCCACCCCAACCTCCAAGCCTCCTGCCGAGGCTCCCGCTGACAGCCCCCAACCGACGACGTCCCTCAGAATAAGAACAGCGCTGTCGCCCTCGAGTTCTCCGCCACCGCCATTGCCGCCACCGCCTTCACCACTACCTTCTTCTTCTTCCTCTAAGCTTAGGCATTATTCTTGAATAAGTTTGTTGGGGTGATTGAATGGTGGATAGCTTCTTTTCTTTATGATGATGAAGGTAAATGCATGCGAGATTACTAGAGCAAAGAAATGAAGATCGGGTTTGCGAAGAGTACGGCTTGGATAGGTCGGGATTTATCATCTTTTGAGTATTTAGCGTTAAATTATCAACGATATACGTAGACTCAATTTTCTGAGGTTGTCTATCAATGTATCTCAGCTTGAATTATTGCTCAATGTTTTTGTTTTTTTTTTTTTTGGAAGGGTAAGCGTTGAAAAGAGGGAAGCATGTGCTCTTACTAAACTCAAATTAATACAATGTGTTTTCCTCAATTTATCGAGTTTTCTTTTCTTCGGTCATTTTTTCATATATTAGCAGATTTTTTTATGAGTAAATTACAATACACATATATTTTTAAGGAAAAATCAACCCTTATTCATTGTAAAAATTACTCATCATACCACTAAGCATATATATTAGTAGGTTACAAGCTAAATAACACATTCAGCCGAATACCTCATTTTCTATGTGAGTGATTAACAAGCATTTGGGCTTGGACTTGGTTAATGTACCCCCTCCCCTTGAGTCTAAATAGTCCTACTGGGCTATTTCTAAATAGGACTCAGTAAGTTGGCCCGATTTACATTTATAAAAAAGAAAGGAGAAGGAAACTGAATAACACATTCAATATTCAATCTTTAAAATTGAAGCCCGATTTTGTTAAATATCAACATAAAACAAATATATGAATGAATCGTAGTAAAAAGAAGTAAAGAGTGTAATTAGAATAACAAACTAACTTATTACAGTTGTTTATTTGTAATTTATTGACATTTCTGGGTAGAAAGTTGTAATATATAGTTTTAAATGTGTATATCACTATAAACATAAATTTCGAGTCTAAAATAAATAAAGATAGGAAATTAGGAAACAAATATAATTTATATTGATTTTTGTTTAATGGGTATAATCTCCGCATTGAATAAAATTGATGTAATTATCCGATTCAATCTCCTTGTAATTTGAACGATTCGAGGGTGTTGTACCTCAATCTTGAACGTTGATGTAGAGTCGGATGATGAACGTTGGGTGATTTTTGATCCGGATGTGCTAAGAGTTTTAAATCTGAATTTTTGACTCGATTTCCGAACGGTTACTGGACTTTAATCCTTGACGCTTGGTAGGTGGATGTTGTTTGCAATCCGAGCTCTAGATTTTGCACATGCTGAATGTCTATGAAAAAAATGAGGGGATGATCTCTATTTATATTCTTTTGGGAGCTAGGGTTTGAGTTAGATTTTGGGCACCCATAATTTAGTAATTATTTTATAAAAGAAATATTTACTATATACTACATCATCAAGCAACACGTGGCGACTTCTAAATGGTCGGAATTTAATTTCTTTCGATTTTAATTTTAGAGGCTTTCCGAAGCCAATTTTACATGTGGCAATTTGCAATAGGGTGAATAAAAAATGATTTCATTTTCCATGTGGCGGCAAATAGTTGGCTAATGAATTTTTGCCTCCTAAAAATGCCCCCTTCGAGAGTCGAGTTGGGTACACGAGCTTTCTTGAGTGCTTAGAGCGGTTGGATCTCAAACATTTAGAAGATGATTGATATGGGTCGAACCAATGAGTTCACTTGGCTTTGCCCCCTTTTCCAAGCATAAAGCTGATTTTGTCTCCCTTTTTTTTTTATAATTTGATGCCGAGGCTCTGTTTTGGTTCGCAATGATGAATTTTGCATCTTCATTAAATTTTCTTTGTTTTGCTATCTTCCGCCGAAAAGTACACCACGAGGAAATCAATGAGCATTGCACCCTTGACCCTTGGTTAACTAGTTGCATGTTTTACCCTTTTTAGGGTACCTGAATGGGTTAAACCTTTTTTACATCATGGTAAATTTGAAGATTTAATTTTTTTGGTTAACTAGTTTGCATGTTTTACCTTTTTAGGGTACATGAACGGGTTAAACCTTTTTTAACGTCACGACATTTTTGAACACTTGATTTTTTAGTTAACCAGTTTGCATGTTTTACCCTTTTAGGGTACATGAACAGAGTTAAACCTTTTTAACGTCCCGAGACTTATTTTTTGGTTAACCAGTTTGCATGTTTTACCTTTTTAGGGTACATGAACGGGTTAAACCTTTTTAACATCACGACAGACTTTGAAAACTTGATTTTTTTAGTTAACCAATTTGCATGTTTTACCCTTTTAGGGTACGTGAACGGGTTAAACATTGTTTAACGTCATGGCAACTTTGAAGACTTGATTTATTGGTTAACCAGTTTGTATGTTTTACCCTTTTAGGGTACATGAATGGGTTAAACTTTTTTATTGTCACGACAACTTTGAAGACTTGCTTTTTTAGTTAACCGGTTTGCACGTTTTTACCCTTTTAGGGTAAATGAACGCGTTAAACATTTTTTAACGTCATAGCAGTTTTGGAGACTTGATTTTTTGGTTAACCACTTTACATGTTTTACCCTTTTAGGTTACATGAACGGGTTAAACCTTTTTTAATGACTAAAAGATCTTTTTGGTGATTTGGAAATCTTTAATTTGAATGACTTGAGAGTCTTTTAGACTTGCATTTTGTTTGACTTGATAGTCTTGAGTTTACATGATTTGAAAGTCTTGAACTTACATGACTTGAGAGTTTTTAATTTGAGTGACTTGCTGGTCCTTTTAGTGAATTGAGAGTCTCTAATTTGGGTGACTTGAAAGTTTTGAATGTGTGTGACATGAGAGTCTTGAGTTTACGTGGCTTGAGAATCTTAAACTTGTGTGACTTGAGAGTCTTTAATTTATGTGACTCGAGAGTCTTGCATTTTGCTAACTTAGGAGTTTTGAACTTTAATATTATTTTATGTTGGCATTGGTTTTTTTTTTTTGTTTTTTTTTTTGCGCGGCTGTGCTCAAGTTTATTCTTTAGTTGCCTACGTACCTCAAGGGAATGCAGTACCTTAAAGGATCAAGCCGGACGTAGTTCAAACTAAAAGGAATGAATTATTTAATTGAATTTTTCGCCGTTCATATTTTATACTCTTGTGGGATAAAAGTAGTACATTTACTTTCAACTTAAAAGAATTAGTCCCTCTTGCTTAGGAGCTTACAAGCAACAATGTTCAAGGACAAAAAAAGCTTCAAAATTTTTTTCTTTGTCGGACCATGTCATATTCCTTCGAGTGTCGACTATCTTGTAGGCACCATTCGTGCGGACTTCTCGCACCACGGAGAGACCATCCCATTTTGAAGTGAACTTGCTTCCAATCTTGTGAGACATGATGACCTCCCTTATTACTGCAAATACCTAATCTCCTACTTCAAATGAGTGCGATCAAACTTCTTTATTGAATCCCTATGATAGGCGAGCTTAAGTTACGTTAAGCTTGAAGTCTTTTTCATCCAAGGCTTCCGACTTAGCAAGACGAAGCTTGTGATTTTCGTCTTCAAGATTATGAGAAGTTTCTTTAAGCTCTATATTTGAGTTTGAATCTTCATATTCTAGAACCGTAATGTGATTGGATGAAGTTACTTTTCCTTGCTCCACATCCTTTTTAAGACTAGAGTCACTTCGTTGACCCGTAAAGACTACAGAGTGCATCTTTTTACTCTCAGCGAGCCATCCGTCTTTATATCCGAGTGTTGAGACGCACTTCATGCGGGAAGGGATAGAGCTTTGTACTTTATTTGTATCGCCAAGACGATGGAACACCGAGTCTTTCTGCTGAATAGGCGATGACTTAGACACATCTTCTACCTTCTTGATTCTCGCTGAAACCGAAGGTCTTGACTCGCCCACTTCCTTTTATTCTATAGAATACCGATGGTTTCGATTTTGGCCTCTCCTTATTCTAGTGAAAACATAATGGCGTCTTTCCGAGGTAGACGATCGCAACATATCGAACACCGAGGACCTTGTGGTAGGCCGAACATCTTCATTATCATTGTCCTCCACCTCTTCTTCATCTTCAAGCATTAAACATGAAGTCATGTTTACCGTGACTTTCTCAAAGAAAGCTCTTGGGAAGAACTCCTCTAAGGTGATGGGAACAAGTGGCTCTTGTTCAAGTAAGTCAATAATTTGGATTTCGTTTCTTGCTAATCTTTGACTTTCTCTTGTTATTCGCATGCCCGGGATTCTTCCTTTTGCTTTGTCTTTTTGGCAATGAAAAGGTGGCGATCGAACATAACTTTGTCTCTTTGGCCTCTAACGAGTAACAAGGGTCCATCCTTCTTGATCTTCATCCGAAATATTTACAGTAGAATTGACTTCCATGTATGGAGCTTGTACCGTTACTAGTAAGATCACCGGTTCTAAACTTCCAAATTGAAGCGTAAATAACTCTGTTTTAAAAGACGAAGCCAAGTTAGGCATTTCCTCTCGATAAGACTGCAATGGTCGTGAAAGTGGAGAGTTCTCTAGTTGGATGGTGGTGTAATTGGTCTCGGTCGTGTCGTCAACATCCAATACGATCTTCCCATCTTTGGCCAATCGCATAATACGCTCCTTGAGTGTGATACATTTCTCAAGATGATGACTAATAACCCTATGGTATCGACGAGTATTTTGGATCGAAGTCTTTCCAGCTTCTTCCGGCCGCTTTGGTTCAGGAACTTCAATCATCTTGTTCTCTAATAACTCATCCAACATTCCCGACAAGTCCGAGTGTAGGAATTGGTATTTCTTCTCCTGCAGCTCCTTTAGTGTAGGATGTTTCTTTGCAATATCCTTAGAGTATGTGGTCTTCTTTTGCTCGGCTTGGGCTTCCCGAAATTTGCACCAGCTCTTCAGTGGAAATATACATCGACTCTATTTTTGAAGACTTAGTATTCTTCTTATACTCACCTTGATCCTTCCTTGTTTCGTACGAGGAGGAAGACTTACCGTGACGACTGTTATTGTCATTTCAATGTCACGAGCCTTGGTAGCCAATTCCTGGAAAGTCCTTGGCTTGCTCACCTGCAGAATGTAAAGCAAGTCCCATTCCATGTTATGAGTACACATCTCCACAACAAATGCTTCGGATAATCTATCCTTGCATTCGAGGCTGAGGGCTCTCTAGCGATAGATATAATCGAGAACCGGTTCCTCTTTTCACTGCCGTGAATTAGTCGGTTCTGTCATACTAACAACGTGTTGGGTGCTATAGAATCTGTTAAGGAATTCTTATTCCATCTGTTCCCAATTGTTGATGGATTCTACCTCTATGTCCGTGTACCAGTCTTGCATGCATTCTACCTCTAAGTCCGTGTACCAGTCAAAGCCAATTCCTTTCGAGTTCTAACAAACTGGTTTACCAACCTATCTCCTTCCTTGCCAGCCTTGCATGCATGTTTTGAGGAAGTGCACGAGTGTGTTGCTTATGATTGCCTTTACCATCAAACTGTTGGAACTTTAGTGGTTGATAGCCATGCGACATTCTTAACGCATCAATCCTCTTAGTGTAGGGCTTCATGTACAATTGAGACTTACGAGACCCTTCTCCTAGATGATTTTTAACCGCCTTTGCAATTAAGTTCTTGATTTGTTCAACGGCCATTGAAGTCGGTGGAGTCTCCTTCTATTCATCGTCGATTCTTCATCGTGGTTGGACTCCTTACCGGACCCCTCGTTGTCGAGCCTTTGTTAGAGGCTTCGGATGACTTCTTCTCCAACTTCTTTACCGGGCTAGCGATTTCCTCAATTTAAAGCTTGATTTGTGCATCCTTTTAAGTGCTTTCTTTAGGAAGTCTTGCTAGTGTTTCCTTCATCTCATTTAGTTGTTCTTCAATGTTAATAGCTCCTGTCACCATTATCGACATGATGACAGGTGTTAGAGGATTCAACTTCGATTGAGAGAACAACGAGTCTTTGGGAGACGGAGGTGTGGAATCCTCACCGGCATAACCATCATCTTCTTCACCGGAAAACATGAAGATAGGATTTGTGTGAGCTTGGAGTTCGTCCATCCCACGAGGAAGCTTCTACTTCAAGTTGAATATAGGAATAGCTTTCTCCTTCGGACTAACATGCGACATAGTTTGATTGACTCCATTGAGCGAGGTTGGAGTCAAGGGTTCGAATTGAACGTAGCTGCAATGGTGCAGCTATGATTGGTTCCTTTGTAGCAACAGCAACAACAACTCTTGCTATACTTCTGGTCATCATTCTACTAGATGTATTGCTAACATTGGTGGATCCTTGAGAAGTGGATCCAATAGTTTTGTTCTTCGAAGATTAAGCAACGGCGTTCTTCTGAGCCATGTGTTCTTCAAAGGTGTGGAGTGCTGATTTGTTTGGAGAAAGGGATGAGACGTAGAGATGTCCCACGTGGCGTGCTAAAATTTGTAAACACAAATTTTGAGTCTAAAATAAATAAAGATAGGATATTAGGAAACAAATATAATTTGTATTAAATTTTGTTTAATGGGTACAATCTCTATATTGAGTACAATTGATGTAATCCTCTAATTTGATCTTCTCGTAATTTGAACGATTCAAGGGCATTGTAGCTTGATCTCAAACGTTGATGTAGAGTTAGATGATGAACCCCGGGTGGTTCTTGATGTCGATGTGTTGAGAGTCTTGAATCTGAATTCTTGACTCCGATTTCTAAACGGTTGTAGACTTTGATCCTTGATGCTTGGTAGCTGGATGTTGTTTGTAATGTGAGCTCTAGATTTTGTAGATGCTGAATGTCCGTGGAAAAAATGAGGGGATGACCCCTATTTATAACCTTTTGGAGCTAGAGTTTGAGTTGGATTTCGGGCACAAGCCCATAATTTAGTAATTATTTCATAAAAGAAATATTTACTATTTACTCGCCTCATCGCGACACGTGGTAACTTCTAATTGGTCGAAATTTAATTTCTTTCGATTTTAATTTTAAAGGCCTTTCGAAGCCAATTTTACACATGGTAATTTGCAATAGGTCGAATAAAAAATGATTTGATTTTCCATGTTGTTACAAATTTTTGCGTCCTACAATCACCTTTTAGGTGTTTTTTCATGTTCTTTTAGTCGATTCTTGCTCATTTCATTTTTATTAAACTGCTTCCAAATCCTTTCAATTTCTTTCTAAGCAGGATTAAACAAGTTATTACCTATGCAAAAGAAAATGCTTCAATTAATTTGCCAGTATCAAAATTTGTGCGCTTTTTACATAGAATTATCGGTGATCAAGGCCACCTTCTACTCATGCAAAATGTTGTTAATTTGGAGTAGAGGCTCTAACTCGTTATGATTTTAGCTGCCCCACAAATCATTAGAGCCTTCTTTGAAAATTTTGTGAGATATTATGAAGACTCGGATCCTAACTCTAAGTCATTCGAGTATTACATGAAGATTCGAGTATAAACCTCATCCCTCCCACGTTTTGATTTCAAGTCATTCCGAGTGTTATAGAAAATCTTGTCTCGGTTTTCATTTGTTTCTGATTGACTCAGAAAATACGTTATTGTATATCTTCTACATAGATGTTTCGACTCACTCGGACATTACTCGGAACTAGTATCTGTTCAAATAATATCTCTAACTCCTTTATTCCGAGTTCTAACCGCATATTTCAATGCAAAGTGAATTACGAGTGTTAATTCCTTTTTCTAAGTCGGTTTATTTGTTTGAGAAATATTTATCTAGATCAAGTTGTTATACTCTAGTGTTCTATTCTTTTAACTTGATCATCCTTAGGATTGACTCGACGGAATTTGAGTATATTGAATATTAGACTCGAAACTTCCACTCTTGTAGGCCTAAGATAATTATGCACTTAATTATCTTAATTTAATTATTATCTCGTGCCTAATTTTGGACCAAAGTATTTTATACTTTGAGAATCAAAGTTGTTTACTTTTGTATGTTATTCAAACGAGGTTATCTCATTTTTGAAATACAAAAGTAGCCAAGCTTCTAGTCGTCAATTACCAACGAGATAAGCTTTATCTACTTACGAACAGGGCTCAAACTCCGTGTCGGGGTTGTTCTGTTTCTAAAATTAGAAAACTCCCAGGCTAGGCTCAACGGTGGTCTCCACCTTGCTTTTCGGACATCACCAGTTGACTGGAGTACCTTTTGGGGCCAAGAGCCATTGCACAACGTTCACATCCCAACGGACCTTTTCGAGTGACTCGGAAGAGTCGTTACAACAACCGATAAAGACTTCTATTCAAGACCAAGACACAACGATCACTCTGCTTGGTCGTCTATGAATAGAAGCCACTTCACAAGACTTGAAGAATTGCTTGAATTATTGCTTGAAACACATTACTTAATCAAAAGTCATTGTTTGCATATCCAAATCTTCTATTTACAACTCCCAGTTTGTAATTAATATTTTCCGAGTTGTAAAGTCTTGTAAACGAGTTACATACTTTTCTTACTTTCTAAGTGAGGTCCCTTGACCTAACTGTAAGGGTTAACTCAGCTTAGTTCTCCCTAACTGTAAAGGTTATCTCAGTTAGGAAGTACTAGATCGGATAAGGAAACTTCTAAGTGTAGGAAAACATTGTAAGGAATTGTCTAAGGGAGCAATTTTGGTAGAGTCAATCCTTTGTATTTTGAGGATTCAAAATAGTGGATTTGACTTGGTGCTTAGGTTAGCACTATCCTTGGTTTTCTGCCCTAGGAGGGTTTCTACGTATTTTTGAGTGTTCACATTTTTGAGTCCAATCTAGACTCGGACTCACTAGTTTATCTTTTCAAGAAAAAGTTTCTAAGTTTGTTCAAATTGCCTCATCACCCTATTCACCCTCCTCTAGGGTGACTTAGACTCTCCAGGAGCAAACCTTCAATTGGTATAAGCGCCTAGCCTTTCAAGAAGGATCTAACAATCCAAAGGTCTAAAATCGGATGGCTCGGAACATTGGAGAGTTCGATGAAGGAAGTTCTTCCACCAGTCCACCAAAGTTCAAAAGATCAAACTTTGTACACTCGGAAGAAACCGATGGAGTGTTTTCTGTTGGATAATGATGAAGATGTCCGGAACATCATCTAAGAAGGCTACTACATTCCAATGAAGATGGAAGGAACAAGATCTCGTGCCTAAAGAAAAATTCGAGTACACCAATGAAGAATCGGAGAAGTTCAAAAAGAACTTCAAAGTAATGAACATTCCGATGTGTGCTATCGGTTTAGAAGAGTACAATAGAGTGTCGGCTTGTGACACGGCCAAAGATGTGTGTGACACTCTTGTCAACACATACGAAGGAACAAGTTAAGTGAAACAGGCGAAGAGAAGCCAATATCTTCACAAATATGAGCTGTTCAAGATGGAGCCGAAGAAAACATCACTCAAAAGTTTATTCGCTTCATCGAGATTATAAACAATCTCAAATCTTTGGGTAGAAAAATTTCTCACAAAGAAATGTGCAGAAAAATTATGAGAAGTCTACCAAAAAGGAGATGGGGTCCCAAGGTGACAACCATCGAGGAAGCTCATAATCTCTCTCAACTAAAGCTAGACGAACTGATTGGGAAGTTGCTTACCCATGAGATTCACCTGGAATAAGAGGATGCTGAGGTCGGCACCAAAGGGAACATTGTCTTGAAGGCCTCGGAAAGTATAGAAGAAAGTTTGAGTTGCTTAGACTCGGAAGAGGATCCAATAGAACTCATTGCCCGAGGCTTTAAAAGAATGATGAAGCATAAGAAGTGGGAAAAGAGGCCAAAGGAAGAGTTCTACAAGAAAGATAAGAAGGACAGAAAAGGTAAATATTCTTCCCCTTCAAAGTTATCTTTAACTAAAAACTCCGGCTGTTTTGAATGTGGCAGCAAAAATCACATAGTCATGGACTGTCCGAAGAGAAAGAAGGATAAAAAGAAGAAGAAGGCTATGATGGCCACATGGAGCGATGACGACTCATCCGAAGAAGATGATAATTCGATGACTCAAAGTGTCTAATTACACTCACGGACTCAAAAGTTGAATTTGATTCGATTCCGACGACTTAGACACCGAGGAAACAAGTCCTCGGGAGGTAATTGAATACTTTCTCAAGTTCTCCAAAGTTGATTTGGCTAACTATATTTACACTTTGGAAGAAAAGTCCAATTCCGATTCTTCTCGGTTTAAGGAACAACTTAAGTCTCTTACTTCGAGAGCAATTGTTTAAAAATGAATTGGAAAAGCTGTGACTAACTCCGAAAGAGCTCAAGACTGGTACTCAAGCTAATGAGACTGAGTCCGAGTCACTCAGAAGAGAAAATGAGCGTCCGAAAAGAAAGCTCGGTGAGTCTTAAGAACTTGTCTTGAAATTTACTCAAGGTCAGAAAAACCTTGACATGCTTTTAGGATCTTAGTGTATCTCCTTCAGGAAAGAAGGACTTGGTTTTAACGAAGAGGAGGAATCAAACTCCTACTCTAATATTTTCAAAAAGGATTCCAGAACTGTGAAGTTCGGGAAGGCTGAACATGGTCCCATTCATAAGAATGTAAGGAGGACTCGAGCCCATACCAGTTTACAGGAGAAAACCTTCTCCACCTGTTTACAAAAGAAAAGATTTTTAAAAGAAAGAGACACGGACTTAGTTTTTAGAAAGAAGACTCAGAATCGGACCCAACCCAAAGTCATTAAAATTTGGGTTTCCCAAGAGTCTTCTTCCTTAGAAAAGGATCACGAGTAAAGGGAGTTACTTGGGTTCATTAAAGGAAGTGAGAAAGGTTAGTGTGTTTCGACTTGCGGGTAACTTAGAAAAGGACAAAAGGCCATTGGCACTTAAACAGTAGATGCTCACGCCACATGTTAGGAGATTCAAGACTCTTTTCCGAGTTAGAAGATTTTAAAGGAGGCAAAGTCACTTTTGGAGATGACGAGTAAGGGCAAGATAGTTAGAATAGGGAAGATTGGGCAAGGAGACAACTTGGTCGGCCCAGTTTATCTTGTCAAGGTATTAAAGTACAATCTGCTCAGCATCTCTCGGTTATGTGACAAAGGTCAAGAGGTAACGTTCACTCGGACCAACTGGTACATTTCGATTCATCTACCAAAGAGACTAAGCTCCCAGGTAAGAGGTCGGGTAACACTTATACTATTCCTCTTTTTGATCTAAGTCAGAATTTATCTTATTTAAAAGCATGATTGCATGATGATTCTTGGACATGGCATCATAAACTAGGTCATGTTAGCATGTACACTATCAAAAAGCTTACATCTCATGGTTTAGTTAGCGGTTTACCTAACTTTGCATTTAAGAAAGATAAAATGCGTGAAGCATGCACGGAAGAGAAACAAGTCGAGATCATCCTTCAAACCTCTCAAAACTATTTCCACATCCAAAGTGCTTGAGTTGCTCCATATGGATTTATGTGGTGAAATCTCCGTGAAAAGTCTCGGAGGTAAATCATATGTACTTGTGATTGTTGATGATTTTTCACGATTTACCCGGGTTTGTTTTCTTAAAAACAACAATGAAGCTTTCAAGAGTTCAACAAGCTTTACAGGAAAATTCAAGTGCAATCTCGGATTTACATTAGAAGAATTCGAACTAACCATGGAAAGGAGTTCGACTACTCGGAATTTGTAGAGTTCACGTGACAAGAACGGTATCTCTCACAATTTCTCAGCACCCAAAACACCTTAACAGAATGGAGTAGTGGAGAGAAAGAACCGAACTCTTGAAGAACAATGATGATTGAAAATAATCTACCTTACTATTTTTGGGCTGAGGCGATCAACACAGACAAACTACATACTTAACAAATGACTCATTAGACCCATCTTGAAGAAAACTCCCTACGAGCTTTACAAGGGAAAGAAGCGTAACATCACATATTTCAGACCATTTGGATGTAAGTGCTTTGTTCACATTAACGGTAAGGATCACCTGACCAAGTTTGATGCTAGGTTAGATGAAGGTATATTTCTCGCTTACTCATCTCACAGACAAAGCTTATTGTGTGTTTAATAAAAGAACTAACAAAGTGGAAGAAAGTATCCACGTTGTGTTTGATGAGATTGATCGGGGTAAAACAAGTGAGTCAACCTTCTCGGATCCGAAACTCGGTCGAGATAAATATGATCTTGCTGAAGCTGAGCTCGGAAAGAGTAAGAAGAAAGCAACTCGGAATGAGGCAACACAAAACACTCGTGACTCGGGTTGAACCAGCTTAAGAGACAGCTCGGAATGCTTGAAGGACAGCCGAATGAAGAGACTCAGCAATCTCAAAATACGAAGATCAGCCGGTTCAACCAATAAACTTGGTGAATCGGAGAACAGGTAGAGCATTCGGATATGCTTCGAGCCATCTACTCGAGAACATTTTATCCGACATTAACAGTTGGGAAAGAACTCGTTCTTCTTTGCAAAATCTATATGCATTCATATCATTAACGGAACCCGAAATGCACTAGAGGCCCTAAAAGAACCTGAATGGGTAGAGGTCATGCAAGAGGAGCTTAATCAATTTCAAAGAAACCAAGTCCGGACTCTAACCAAACGATCTGTCGATAACCCGATTATAGGAACCAAATGGGTTTTCAAAAACAAACTGGATGAGGATGGGTTGGTAGTCAGAAATAAGGGTATACTTGTGGATCAAGGATATAATCAAGAAGAAGGGATTGATTGTGGGAAAACCTTTGCGGCAGATTGCTTAGGATCGAAGTAATCGGAATCATATTGGCATTTACATCAAGCATGAATATTAAATTGTATCAAATGGATGTAAAATGTGCTTTTCGAATGGTTTCATTCAAGAGGAAGTCTATGTTGAACAATCCCCTTGATTTGAAAACTCGGAATTTCCAAATCATGTTTTCAAATTGCAAAAGGCTTTATATGGTCTTAAACAAGCTCCTAGAGCTTTGTATGAGAGACTGAGTAGTTTCTTGGTTGAAAATGATTTCAAAAGAGGTCAGATTGACAAAACTCTTTTTATAAAAACCAAGGGGAAAGATTTCCTTATTGCTCAGATTTATGTTGATAATATTATTTTTGGAGCTACTAATGAAAATCTCTGTCGAGAGTTTTTTGAGTTAATGAGATAGGAGTTCTAAATGAGCATAATGGCAGAGCTCAATTTCTTTCTTAGTCTACAAATCGGATAAGACAAAAGTGCAATCTATGTCCATCAATTTAAGTATACGAAGGAATTATTGAAGAAGTACAAACTTCAAGATGTGAAACATGTAGCCACACCTATGAGTAGTAGCATGAAACCGGACTCGGACGAAAAAAGTAAAGTTGTAGATCGAAGCTTTACAAAGGTATGATTGGATCTCTACTATATCTCACATCCAGTAGGCCGGACATTATGTTTAGTGTATGTCTGTGTGCAAGATTTCAAGCTAATCCCAAAGAATCACATCTCACTACGGTGAAGAGAATTTTAAGATATCTTGCGGGGACTCGGAATATTGGTCTATGGTTTTCAAGAGACTCGGAACCGACCCTCACTAGATATTCGAGATACCGACTACGTTGGTCATAAGGTTGATAGAAAGAGCACATCACGAGCATGCCAATTTTTGGGTCAATCCCTCATATCTTGGCACTCAAAGAAACATAACTCGATTACTTTATCAACTGCTGAAGCTGAGTACATTATAGCTGGAGCTTGTTGTGCTAAGATTCCGTGGATCAAGCAGCACTTTCAAGGATCTTGGACTCACATTCAAATCTACCCCAATCAAGTGTGATAATCGAGTGCAATCAGCATCACCAAGAATCTAGTTCAGCACTCAAAGACAAAGCATATTGAGGTCGGGTATCATTTTCTAAGAGACCATTCTGAGAAAGGTGATATTGAACTTGAATTCATTCCTATGAAATTTCAATTACCCGATATTTTCACTAAGCCACTTGGTGAGGATTAATTTTCTTTTATTAGGAATAAGCTTGGAATGATTAATGCGTGATTATGTGATTTTATAAGTGAAATTTTCTTGCATGATTATGTGTTATATGTTTTTCTTTTGTCTTAATAACAAATGGTTCGAGTTGACTAAGTGAAACCGAGCTATGAGTTAGTAGGTCTCTAAGTGTTATGATCACTCGGAAACCATACTGAGTCGGACTCAGCTTTTGAGCAAAATGGACATCAAACTTCTAAAATCATCTCTAGATAAATGGAGAATTTCAGAAATATTTTTGTAAGTCTTTCTTCTCTTTCTTCACGCATCGATCGGATAAAACTAGCCATTAAGAGAAAGCGCTGGAATTCTAACCATTGGGGAGCAGAAACCTCACACTTGTTTGAGAAGGCCGTTGGAGCTTCGAGTCAAGTCGAAGACTGAAGGTCATTTCTTTTCGCTATATATAGCACCTCTTTACCTTCATTTCGCTACTTTACTCACTTGCCTTCTTACTCTCTAAGCATTCTCGCTCATTCTCTCTCTCTCTCTCTCTCTCTTTCGTTCATTCGATTACTTCAAAATTCTCACCATGCCAAAAGGGGTTAAGCACAAGATTTTTGGGGTCCGCTACCAAGAAGCCCGAGTACCAAAACACCTTAAGAGGGTACCTCTAACCCCCTCTAAAATCTTCGTCACCCAATATCTAACGTTGGATGACAAATTTTTCCCAACCACTTCATTTTCGTGGTAGAGTTTGACTATAGAAAGATCCCGGGAGCTTGAGTCAAGGGGTCGTGCCCGAAGAAAAGCTGTCCGGTGTTAGTTCAAGTCTAAAGCCCTGGAAAGATATTTAGTTTTAACTAAAAGTATTTGAAAGAAATTGTAGGTGGTTGCACCACCTTGTTTAAAGTTGATTCAGTTCCAAAAAAGTCATCAATGATTGCAAATCGTGCTTTTAAATGATTGAATGTTATGATCTTTAAGCTGCAAGGGATTTCATTGAAAAGTATCTAGATTTGTATTATGTTATTCTACCTTGACCAATTGCATTATTATCATTAGTATGTGTAAAGAATTTTCATTTTAATAGTGTAAGACTCTCCATTGAGAGGATTGGTGCTCACCCCCACATATCCCCCTCTGCAGTTGCAAGTACTCTCTCGAAGGTGTGTTTTATGCTTTAGTATATTCGGGATTCATGTTTGCTTGGTTGCTTGCTGATGACAATTCCGAGTGACACAAGTTGTCTGTCGTGCATTCCATGTATTCCTAAGTGTTGTAGCTTATAACTAAGCTCATATAGTTTGTATTAGTTGTATCATGAATCATTTAGATTGTTTTAAGTCTTATTACATATTGGTTGAACTCTGCTGTGTGGCGGTTCAGTTGTGAACTCCGAGCGTGTGGCTCGTTGAGTCATGTTGTGGTTTTTATGCAAGTTTTTAAGGCTTTAAGCCTAGGGAATAGACCATATTACAAATGAAACTCTACCGAAAGTTTTACAAAATTTTCAATTAAAATAGACAATCACCTTTATTACCTTTAAGTTGGAATTAGAAAACTAAATCGACACCTTAAGCAGCCTTGGGAGTTCCTTTTGACGAACTCTAGCGATGTAATACTCATAGGGTGGGTTTTGGGGTGTTACAAGCATAATAGTAGACTATTACAAAGAGTCCCCTATAAATACTTGAAGATATGGTTAACAATTTGGAGATGAGCGGTATGGGGGCAGGCATAAATTGGAAAACAACTTGGACCGAATAAGAAATATCTAGTCGAGTCATCGTCAAATACTATAAGGCACCTACCATGCTCCGATATTATGATGTATCAGCAAACAATTTACCATTTATAAAGGATAAAGTGGCTCTAGCAACAAAAGGAGTTCTAATAAGCTTATAAGTATGAAGATGAAATTTCCCAAGCAAATCATCGACATGATTCTGTTGTGAAAGAAAATGTCCAAAATGAATGTATTTAACCTTATATAATGCTATTCGCTACCTATTCTTATAACGCGCTAACACACCACTTTTTAAAATGCATTTCACCTTATATAGTGCTGCACTTATAGGCCTGGTAATATGGACAATATTTTTTGGTTAATGAGTAATATGCACACGGATACAAGTGCGAGCATGCTACCTACTCTTATAAGCATGGTAATTGATGCCACTTTTATCCGATGTAAGAGTGGTTGCTGACTTTCTTCACCATACTTATTAAGCATGGTGAATATTTCTTCACTCATATCCTATCCATGCTTAATATAACCATGGTGTAATAACCTCGTCACAAGTATATCCGTGGAAAGATGTGAATTTAACAATGGATGGGTGCTACATTTTTTTAGTGTAGACTTTTGACTTTTGTTTCATAGGGTATACCAAGTGAAATGAGAAAAATCATCGAGTAAAAGAAACATAGTATCTATATCCGTTATTTGACAAAAAAGAAGATTGTCAAACATTAGAATGAATTAAATATAGGAATGGGCTAAACAATAAGTCGTACAAAAATCATGAAAAAGCAGTAAATTTAACATTATTGTTTTTCCTAAGAATATCTAAAACTTGTGGACCATAGTGACCTAAATGAAAATGTCAAGAATCTCCTGATGTACTAAAGGCAAGGTTGGCGGGGACAACAAGACTCGAATTGGAAGCTTGATAGGGTAGGCATTCTGGACACTAGGAACTTGCACAAGGACGTCACTCGAGGTGTTGTCCTGAATACGAATAAAATTAGAATCAAAGATAAACCGACAATCATTGTCACTCCACAACTTCCTAACAGAAAGCAAATTATGCTGAAGTTAGGAACATGAAAAACATTCTTGATATGCAATGACTTAGAATAAGTAGTAATGGTCAAATGGCAAGTATGAGACACATGTAATAAAGTTCCATTTCGAACCTTAACATGAATTAGGCTAGTGCAAGCAAGTTTTTGAAAATAACTTACCATCATTTGGTGTCATATAAGAAGCAGCGAATGAGTCGGGATACCAAGTTCATTAACCAACATCAAGTATAACGAAGGCAACATATGCTAAGAATATTGGTTGCTGGCGAGGCTAATGCTTGCTACGACAATCTGTTAGCGAGAATGAGTTGGAGGATGGCAGATTTGACGAGATAGTATTGGGATGAGATCCTAGAATCCTTTCGATTGTTTAGAACCAGTAGAAGCAACATTAGTAAGTTATATTCGTAGAAGACATCATAAGATGTTGCTTCTCATTTTTCACAATTTATATGCGTATTTATGTACTTTATGTCCCGTTTATACTTTACGCTTGTATTTTGGCTTTTTGTCTGTTTGTGCAGACATCTTAGTGATTCGAGGCTGGTGTTCAACCCTAATTTTACGCCAAAGCTATTTTAATTCTACATTTTTGAATTCCTTATCAAAGAGGTTTTCAATGAAATATTACAAGCTCAATTCTAAGGAGTAAAAAAGATATGAGTTGAAAAATAAGAAGTGTGCAATAACATACACATATCCACCCTTTGACTTATACTTTCCCCATATTTATGCAACAAGCAAAATGACAAATGTATTCGAAACTATACTCATTGAGCTTTCCAGCTAATAAAGAACCACATCTTTTGGACATGGGACAAGTTATAACCAAAACAATTTGGCTCTTGTCTAGCGAGCAAGCAACATGACCAGCCCATGATGGCCAGCACGACCCATGTAGACGACTTTTTGCGTGGCTTTTTGAGTTTTCGCTCTATTTTTATGATTTTCTTCCTATTTTATACTATATGAGGCATGTTTTTGTAGCCATCCCAGATCCAACTGCCACCATATCCACCATCCGCATAGTGTTAGATTATATTATAGAGAGTTCGGAGCAATTAGAAATGGGAGATTTTGCAGGGATTTCGGATGGGGTTTGCAATGATGATTCAATCACGCCTTGGGATGAGAAAATTTCTTCCCTTATTTTCTGTTTTCTCACTTTATATTTATATGTATTGTAATTCTAATTTTAGTTTTGAATGTTGAATATTTGATTTATGTAAGTACTTGTTAATTTTTCAAACTTGTGTTGATGTCTTTTTATATTCTGGAATGATTGGCTTTTTTATCAATTTTGGAATGCTTACTTGGTTGTGAGAAGCTTTATCCCTTTCTTGCATGATTTAGACCTTAGATGAAGTACTAAAAGGTGAAATTTGATGTTGAAATGCCAAGATTTGATTTGTTTGAGTAAGAACTTTAGAAAGAGTCGCTAAGTAAGAAAACCTAATCTGATAGTGGTGTGCTTAATGAATCTAGAATAATCAATATCGATTAAGAGACAGTAATTGGTTAGGGTTTTGGTATTTTATTCTGCCTTAAAAGTGGGGTTTGATAATTCAATTGTCGGTTTTAAAATAACCAATTTGAAAAAAAGTGCTTGAATTGATACTTGTATTAGGAAATTACTTGATTTGCTTAATTATCTGATTTGTTATCCATTATATTAGATAGTAATTTTGTTTACATTAATCTCAATTTTATATTTTGATTAGCTTTAGCATATTTTAAAGCAATATAACCCAATAGTTTGACCTTGTCCGTGTGGAGACAACCTTGATGTGATAGAGTGTTATACTCATTTGCTTGCTAGTCTATCAATTTTTTTATAACATTGCCGGAGATTAGTGTCGAATATTGGATTTTTCCAAATAGATTTGAATAAGCACATATATGGGGAACTACCCATGTTTGTTGCAAATGTAGTTAAATAAATATTGCCCACACTTATAAGTTTCAACAGAAATCTAAATACCCCAATAACATGTATGGTTAACTAACACTTTGCCATCATACCAGAGCATAGATATATCCGCCCACACTTTGTTATCATTTTTTTCAAAAAATTCTTATAATATAATTAAAAAAAGTAGTATATAATGTTATTCTAATATTAAAATCTATATTAATTACAAGAATTACTATACAAGATCTTAAAATTTTATAATAACGCATATCGAAATAAAATTTACAAGCCAAAACATATAAAAATAATATCCTCCATCGTTGAAATTCATTAATAACCAAACAAAAAACTTTGCAATTGTTACAGAAAGTAAAGATCGAAATATTAAATAGAATTTCTTTGTTCAAAATCCATTCTAATGTTTCTTCTAGCCTTACATATATGAATAAAAGTAATACCACCTATGAACTAGAGTTATTCCTCATAAACAGCCTCATTCTAATCTTCATTGAACATCTTGCATTGTAACCTGAAACCCATCTTAAAATTTTAAGAAATAAAAGTAAAAAAACACAAGTTAGAGGAAGTAAAATATATATATATATATATATATATATATATATATATATATATATATATATATATATATATAGGGAGGGTTCAAGTAAGCACCCTCGTTTAGGTACACTCCATTCTTTAGGTAAGCACTCGTCGATCCGACCATTGAATCTTAATGTAACGGCTCAAATTAAAGGGCGTTTTTATCATTTTAAAAAAAAGAAAAATAAAAAAATCAAGGAGGGAGGGGTTGCCCAGCCCCTAGACATTTTTCTTGTCCCAGTTTGCTTGCTTTCTCTCTCTACCTCTCACCTCTCACCTCTCACCCCTCCTCCCTCTATCTCGCCGGCAACCACCTCCCCCTCTTTCTGTTCATCTCGTCGGCCGCCCTTCTCTCTCGTCGGCATCACCTCCATCCTTGCTTTATCTCTCTCTCATGTCGCCGGCGTTAACCCTCCCTCTCTCTCGCCGGCATCCGCCTCCCCCTCTTTCCGTTCATCTCGTTGACGAGCCCCTACCGCTGCCCTCGCCCCTCTTCTCTACTTGCAAAGCTGCGACCTAGAAACCAACAACAACAACGATAACAATAGCGATGAACAACCCGATGGTGGACATCTCACTCGGCGTTCTCGGATCCGGAAGCTACAATCGAATGAATGTTCACTATCTCCTTCCTTTGCTTAAATTGTGAATTTGGTTCTCTAATGTCATAATTTGCCTCTCCGTCTAATATATCTCGTCTCTATCCTTATTCTCATCTATTTGAATCCCCGAATTCGACTTTCTTCGGCGTCGAACCCATCACTCGAAGAACCCTAACAGGTGATTTTTTTTGCTTATTTCACTTATTTTTTAGATTTTTGAGGTTGTAGCTGAATTTTTGGATAAATTTGCCAATAAATTGTGATAAACCCGGGTTCCCGAATAGTTGGCTCAATTTGGGAATTTGTGGACGATGTAGGCGTTTTGCAACTGAAATTTTGGATGAGTTTGTTTGTAAACTATCATATATTGTTTATGGGTGATGATTGTTGGCTTAATTGTAGAGTTTTTTGGACAAATTTTGTGTTTATGAGGGTGAGGGAATTTGATGTTACTATATCTCTAGTTCTTAGGAAGCACATCCGAAGCGGGAAGTGAGATGCGTGGTTGGTGTTGCTATTGGTCTCACCTGATTTTTCTTTTTTTGGAGGGGTGTTTCAGGTTTGTGACTGAATATTGGGATAAATTTTCAAAAAAATGTGTAAGAAAGGCGCCTGAGTTATTGATTATTGGCTCAATATGGGAAATTTGTGGACGATGCTAGTGAAACGTGATATATTGGTCATGAAGGGATGATTTTTGGCTCATTTTGATATTTTGTGGATGAATTTGGTCGGTTAAAGGTGAATTTTTGTTTATTTATGTGTGAAGTTGCTTTCTTGATTCTTGCTTTGAATTGGGAAATTGTTAGTTGCTTTAATTACCTCCCAAAATGAAAAGAAAAAGGACATTGCAATTAGATAGGGCTTCCAAACCTACTTCACTATACAAGTATACAAGCTTGTTTTCTCGTGGTCGTGGAGTATTAATATAAGATGACATCTATTGGAAACAAAAAAAGTGCATTAGAACCCTTCGCAGATTTGTGGATGTGCATTCTATGGTTGTTTTCTAATCAACTCTAAATTCACAAAATCAATGTCGGACATGAAACTTTGAGATGGTATTGAATTAAGAACAAATAACCCACATAGGCTATCATCTCATGCCAAATTGTATTGAGTTGTATTGGGGGAGTTTAAGTTGAGTTTGTGATATATTCCATAGTTTGCTGAGCTTTCTACTTTGTCAATCTTCAAAAATTGCGCCAAAGTTACGTAGAACTTCTTTCACAGCCAAAAGACTATCCATATTTGATTTTGCTATCAAAGTTGTGTGGCTTAAATCTTCTTGTTTCTTGGATTATATTGAACCTGAGTTATGTAAGTAAAAATGAGTTGTGTACACAAATTGAATTGAGGTTTTTAAGCCTATTAGCTCAAGCGGCAGAGCATTTGTGTACTTACACAAAAGATGTGAGTTCAAATCTCACATAGGCTACATGAATTATAATAGGGTGTTCGGAAAAACTTTGAATGACAAGTGTTGTGCAATTGTAGAGTAGTAACAAGTAACATTGAATTAGGAATACAATACTCTATAAAACTATTGAATATATTTGAAAAACTGTTCAAATTACAAGCATTACTGAAATATGATCCTACTTCCATTAATTTCTTTCGAAGCATAGTTGCTACCTGAATTGTGAGCACGAGATAGATTAGTCATGTGACATTTTCTATGAAATTTACTTAGGGAATACATAGCCTATGTGGGATTCGAACCCACATCCTTTGTGTCATTGCACATATGCTCTCCCATATTGAACTAATAGGCTATTTGTTACTTGACCATAGAAACACCGGCTTCCTATTTTCTATTCATATCCCCAATCCTTAACCATAGAAACACACAAGTATTCCGAGAAGGCATTTAAAGCGAAATCCACGTAAATATGTCACCAGACTAAGCAAGCAAGACTATAAGGAAATGTCGGTATATAAGAAACACACTAGTATTCCGAGGACGAGTATATCATGCACAGCGAGCATCCCACACAAGCATAGCAACCACTCGTCCCAAGTTTGTATAGGATACCACAAGCCGACAACCATGTTATTGAACACTACATACTTCGATGTCTAAGGTAGAATGCATGGGTAAAATGCCCGAGATATCCGATGATTTGATGTGTAGTTGAACTATCCAGGCCGTTGATATTCATCCATCAAAAGCACTCGGATGGACCCATAAGCGATTCACCTGGGTATTGGCCATGAACATTTTTTTTTTTTATTATCTTAAGCTTCATATCTAGCTTCACGAATTACTCGATGCCTAAGGTAAAAAACTTGCGAGTAGGTTAGACAAGTGAGTGTAGGTTGGACACTTTACATACAACGTGAGAGTTTTATGCCCCGCATTCGAGTTACCCATCCCCTTTTTACATAACTGAATTGTACTTAGTCCTGTGCCTCCAATGACAATAAAAACAAAAGAAGTGGTGCTACTAAAAGTTCATATCGGAGACACTAGCTGGGTAATATTGCAAGGTTAAGGACTCGTTAAAGCATTGTAGCCACTTGCCGGACGTGTTTACAACTTCCTCAATTTAAACGTGCATCGACCCACATTATCAAATGATTAAATAATCTATATTCTACAGTCGAACGAAATGAGGACAAGGCAATGGTGATACCTAACAAAATGACATGTTTCAACACGTCCGGAAATTCATACCATGGGCAAGCTCGAATTGTTATACACAGCCAATATCACTCATACAAGAAATTTCTTCACGAGATACAAAATAGGCGACAATAAGAAACAATAGCACCTAAGTCAACTTCAAAATTAAAACCCGAATTCGCACAATTGAAGAACAAAATTAAAACCCGAATTCACACAATTTGAAGAATAATTTGTACTTAATTTCCTAAAAATTGAATGAGAAGAAAGATATTACCTAATTAGAACCTGAATTCACAATCCGCATTTTTTAAAACCCTAATTTCGCCTGAAAAATATGAAAGCGAGAGATGGACCGTGGAGCGGCCGGAAAAAGATGAAGCTTGGAGTCGACGACGCTAGAAGAGATCTTGAAGTGGCCGCAGAAAATGGAGAACTTCAGTAGAGGGAGAGAGAGAGACAACAAGAGGCCGGTGAGAGGTGTCTCTCACTCATTCTTACCTCCTCTCTGTCTCCGCCCGTCACCGGCGAAAGGGTGGCCGAGAAGGTCTGGCGACGAGAGAGGCGACGGTTGTCGGTGACAGAGAGGCGATGGTTGTCGGCGACGAGAGTAAGGTTAACGTCGGTGACATGAGAGAGAGAGGAGGATTGAATGAGAGAGAGAGATGAAGCAAGGATGGAGGTGACACCGACGAGAGAGAAGGGCGGCCGACAAGATGAACGAAAAGAGGGGAGGTGGTTGCCGGCGAGATAGAGGGAGGAGGGGTGAGAGGTGAGAGGTCGAGAGAGAGGAAGCAAGCCGGGACAAGAAAAATGTCGAGGGCTGGGCAACCCCTCCCTCCTTGATTTTTTTATTTTTCTTTTTTTAAAATGATAAAAACGCCCTTTAATTTGAGCCGTTAGATTAAGATTCAATGGTCATGATCGACAGTGCTTACCTAAAGAATGGAGTGTACCTAAAGGAGAGTGCTTACTTGAACCCTCCCCATATATATATATATATATATATATATATATATATATATATATATATATATATGTTTATATATATATTTGGAACTTCATGGTCCAAGCAACAAAGCAATGTGTTTGCAACATGGTTATAGAGACAACGAGCGGTTGCAACCAAGTGATATAGACACCACCAAAACATTATAACCACAAGAAAACCTATAATGTGCGTAGGCAAAAGGAGGCAACACCAATAATGCGTAGATGAAAGGAGGCAGCATAACCCAAATTACTTGTGATTACAAGATGTGATGGTCCTACAAAATAAATATAAGTAAAATAGAGGCATGACAGACAAGTTAGGAGAAGTAAAGAAAGTGAGATTTTTAAGAAGGGTTGATTGGTAATTTTAGGAAATCATTTTATTTTCGAAATTATGTTTTAGAATTCTCGTGATGTACTTTTAAGCATAAAATATCAAGGTAGGAATACTGTCGAAAGCTTAAGTACACCTGGTAGCCATAACTACCTGGACCACGATTTAAGCCCAGTCGGCAGCTCGGGGATTGGGGTCGGCCCACCGAAGCTGCTAAGTGGTGTCGATCATCTAAATAGAAACTGGTAAAGAAATAGAACTTGATCGACAGCCTAAACCATTTGGCTTGCACTATCGAGGCAGATCCCGATCGGATGGATTAGGTTGTAAGTAAGGTCCTATTTTTCTACTGGTTTCTATTTAGAAAAATCGGGATGCAACTTAAGAATTAAAAAGGTTAACAAGGGCAATTGTCAATCGGTTTCAAAATAAAAACTAACAAAATAAAAGGAAGCACTTTTCTATTTCGACTTTAGCAAATGCACAACTAAAAGGGAAAAAACTAAAATTTTGAAAAAGGTTTTAAAAGGGAGTCCATTGGTCAAAACCAATGATCCGATGTTTGGGGACAATGGTACGAAATAAGAAGGAATGCTCCTCATTTTGCCCTTCAAAATACGACTTTACTAATTAAAAAATTGAGCTTAAAAGACACCACTCTGCTTTAGTTTGATCTCGACTCAAGCTTGCAAATGAGACTCGGATTTTCATTACTGAGCTAATACAAATAAAATAAATAACAGACAAAGGATGACACCTTTTAGGTGTCTACGAGTTAACCCCCATGTTGACCAGAGTCCGAAAGACGAACGTAAAAGAAGACACTAAAGGGTAGTTATTTGCTTGGTTAACATTGCTCCGAATATCAATCATACTCGAAGAGTTGATACGTCTTGGATTAATCGTCTCATGACCTAAACTCGATAATGGATCCAGGCTTGACTCATGACATGTAGTTTGAACCCTAATGGTTGGCGTGAACTTGACGCAAAGAGTTTGAAGTTCGGTTGGTTGATTCCTTAACATGGCTTATTAAAGTCTCGAAGTCAAGATTGGTATGCCTAAACTTGACCATTCTTAGTCCGAAACTTGGCAATTGTCTTGAACTTGACTCGGGTAGTCAAGTCCGAAGTTCAATGGGGTCCCCGAACTTGACCACTTCTTGGATCCGTTGTTCGGCGGGGTATCCCGAACTTGGCTTGATCAATATATCCTCAACCTCGGATGAAGGGCCTAAACTTGAACATTTCTTTGTCCGAAGCTTCACTATAAAATTTTCTAGACTAACATTATTGTTAGTAAATAATGGAATGTAAATAAATTTAAGTGTTACCCGAATTAGAGGTTTAATGATTTGTAGTTAGATCATGTTTTACTGATTCTACCGTGACTTGGCCATTGGGGAAGACTTGAAGCCTCGGACAGGGTGTCTAAACCGTGACCGCTCTTAAGCCTAAGCTCGACGAGTGTCTAAACCTTAACCGCTCTTGGGCTTGAAGCTCGACGGGCTATCCGAACCTTTACCTCTCTTGGGCCTAAAGTTGGACGGGGTGTATGAACCTTGACCAATCTTGGGCTCGAAGCTCAACAGGGTGTCTAAACCTTGACTCGCTCTTGGGCTTGAAGCTTGACAGTGTGTATGAACCTTAACTCGCTCTTAGGACAGAAATCTCAACGAGGTGTCTAAACATTGACTACTTTTAGGTTTGAAGCTCGACTCTTCCTAAGTGAGTGATTATGGAGGTGCTTGATCTTAGATGGTGTATCCTTATTTTTAAGTGAACATTTTGTACATGATGAGGGTCACGTGGCCCGGATTGACGTAGATATAGGGTTGTGTGCCCCTCTTGAGTATTCTTAGAGCTTTGTTGTGGTTGTATGATCCTTTTGACTAACATTCTGAACCACATGGCTTATTTTGCTGTTAGCCCCAATGTTTTACTTGGTGCCCGGTATAGCTCCTTCCAAGTGTCGGAGAATTGGTGAGTTTCGACTTAGTTGATGATATGGGTGATTAATTCTTTGAAAGGGGCGATGCTTTGGTGGCTTTCTTGATGCTGATTTCATGGATGATGATGACTGAATAATTCTTGTATGGTGCTTTATAGTTAAATATCTATTTTTAGGATATCGAACTCATGTAAAGAAATGAATGCAAGACTCTATTCAAAGAACAAATGCATTCTTTTATTAATATAATGTAAAAATACAAGACAAAGATAAAATTTCACTTTTAACCCCCACTCGCCAAAGTAAAGCATGATGGTCCACTTGATAAAGAACACTTAAAACAAAACCCAAAGCACGGCGTACTACTACTAAATGATGAAAGCGAGATCGTGATGGTCTAGAGTCAGGTTAGAATGGCATGCTTCCCAATTAATTTTTAACTCCTATGGAAGGAAATGGAAAAACAGATTTGGTTTTGTATTTGGAAATTGAAAATTAGTATCTAGACCTTATGGGCTTCCTATGTATCCGACTAAGGGACTTCTTCCACACGATGAATTTTTGGGATAATTTTCATTTTGGAATTGAAGTGAATCCCGCGTGGGCCAAGTAATAATCATTGAACATGGAGGAGTCTCGTAGGAGTTTCTCTATTCAATCTACTCATGGATCGAATTGATGTTTAATTTAGGGACTTCTTTCTCATCTTCTTTTTCTTTCCGTTTGGAGTTTGACTTTTCTCCAATTCTTTGAGTATGAAATCAAGGGTTTATGACATGAACTCAATTTTTTTTTTATCCTGGGAATCAATTTTGTCTTCTATTTTTGCTGCAGACTCTTTGAACAAGATTATGATGGGGATTTGCTATGGTTCTTTAACTAGTTTTGGCGGAGAGATATACTTAGGCGTTGTCCGTGGGTGGCATGCAAGTGTTGATCATAAAGGTATTGAACGTATTGGTGTGGAGTGCACCGGTGTTGAACGTGCCGGTGTTAAAGTAGGTTCCTTACTTCCTAGCCGTTTTGTGCCGGGATTTCAACAATACTCAATTTTAGTAGGTCTGTCCCTATCCTATGTCCCAAAATAATAGGTATTCAAGACTAGCTCTTGGAAATATTTTTAGGGACCCCTAAGAAAGAAGAATGATACCCCTTTTTCCGAATGTACATAAAATGTGGACCAACAAAATGCAAAAAGATTATCCTAAAGGGGAAAATGAATGCTTGTTTATTTTTGGCTAAGCATGTAAAAATGGACCGACCTAAAAAAAGGATCCACTCCTTTTTTTGGCTAATGTAAAACAAAATGAACTAACCTAGAATGAGATTATTTTTTTTTCCTAATGAAAAGTTAAAAAAATGGACTGACCTTAATTGAGATGTTTTGTTTGATTTTTCTTTTTTCTATGTAAAAATGCAATAGATGAACTGACCTTAAATGAGATGATTGTTTTGGCTAAAAAATATAATAAATGGACTCATCTTAAATGAAATGATTTTTTCAACTAATGAAAAAATGTATGCAAAAACTAAGATGAACCAAAAACAACCGAAACGAGAAAAATGGATCCAGTGGCACGATTCCAACTCAAAGGGAGGATTGGGTAGGTCGGCGCCGGCCTAGGACCCGCTTGGATTTATCTCGCTACTTTTTTGTTTTTTAACTGAGACAAGGAAAGGAAGTGGACAAACCTCTAAGGGAAAACTTTTGACTCGAAAATGCAAATATGGACTGACCTAAGGCAAGGAAGGAAAATTTAAAATTTACTAAAATGCACATTAAGGATCGACTCAAAGTTTTATTATCTTTTGTTTTACACATGTTCAAAAATTATTAGACTAAACCTGGCTAAACTGCTAAAGGCTCAAGCAAGAGGATTAAATAACAAAAAGCAACCACACACATTCAAGCATGTAGATGAGGGTCCAATCTAAACCACAAAGGTTCTTAAGGGTGTCTCATCTGAAAATTTCACACCTTATGGGATGCATAGTGGGACTTGAATAATCAATGTCTCTTGATAAGGAATCAAGAAAGCTTGCTAAGAGAGGGAAAGTAATCACACCTCAATGTCAAGTTGAGTGGACTCGCTAATAACGATTCAACCTTCCCGAAAAAGGTTCTTAAAGGTTGGATCCTATAAGGTCTAGAAAATATCTATGTCCAAAGTTGTTTGAAAATGTAAAGATGTCTAATGCAACCATGATAAAGACTTATAAATTAAACTTTCAAATCTCACCCTCTTAATAAATGTTCCCATTGGAGTCACCATTGTAGGAGCCTAGGCTTGTACCGAGTTTCCCTACGATTGTCGGCTTCGATAAAGATTTTGAAAGACAAAATTTTAAGAAGGGTTGATAGGCAATTTTAGGAGATCATTTTTTTTGAAATAAGGTTTTAGAATTCCCGGGATGTAATTTTAAGCAGAAAAGACCAAAATAGGAATATTGTCGCAACGCTCAACAGGGCCAGGCGGCCAAAACCGCTTGGACTAGGAGCCGAGCCTAGTCGGCAACTTAGGGACTAGGCGGCCAACCAAAGCCGCCGACCGAGCCGGCCATCTATCCTGGACTATCGAACCTATCTTGGTCAAATTGTTTAAGTTGTCAATAAGATACTATTTTTTACTAGTTTCTATTTAGAAAAATCGAGATGCAATTTAAGAATTCAAAAATAAAAGGAAACATTTTTATGATTCTAAGTTTACTGAGGGGATAACCGAAAGGAATAAAACTCAAAATTTGTAAAAAGTTTTGAAAAGAGATTACATTGGCTAAAAGCAATGATCCGGTGTTCGGGGCAATGGTACAAAATGAAGAGGAACAGCCCGTTAAAAGACAATCTTTACCAATTTAAATCGCTTAAAAAAACAAGAAAATAACATGCAAAAGGAAAAAATTAAAGCAACCAAAATATGATTTAAAGTAGTAAATGAAAGTAATAAAGAAAGTGATAAAAGAAAGCAATAAATAAATTACATCGGGCAAGGTGGTAAATACTAGGATTACATCTTTAGCTACAATACAAAACACAATTATAACCGAAATTAAATAAAGTATAAAAATCAACTCCAAATGGTGGAATGACGACCTCGGGTTGACCCATTTGCTAGGCTTGGATCTTGACCAAATTTTGGCAGAGTGACGGTCGGACAAAGTGAAGAAAAAAAGACTAAAAAAGAAGGCTTTCTAGAGGGGTTTAGAAAGAGATTTATGGAGCGTGTAAGTGACTCGATAATGGAGAGAGAGATGAAAGAGAATTTCAGCATAAATGGGGGTTTCCACCTAAAATTTGTGTGTGAATTAATTGTGGGGATGCCCTTTATTTATCGAAAACTTTACGCTTTACAAAACCCTAAAATCAGCCCCCAACCATCAACTAAGAGATGAACCGGGCCCGAAAGTACCAAAAATGGATAAAGAAAAAACCAGAAAAGTGAACTAGCCAAAATGATGTCGTTTAGAGAATTCCATGCACCAAAGTCGGTCTCCAAATGACATAACTTAAGGTATGGGAAAGCATGTTGCATTTAGACACTAAAAAGGAGGAAGTGTTGCATTTAGCAGGCTCAAAAGACCAGCATCGATTTAGGGCTAGGTTTGGTAGCTCGAACCCAATTGAACCATCCGAAAATAAATGAATATGGATTGGGTTTGGCCGAAGGAAACATAAACCGAGTTGTTTGTGCTGTTGGTTGGCCTTTCATGGATTAAACTAGCTTCCACTACTCTACTTTAGTCCAATCTTGACCCAGCTTGCAAATGAGACTGAGTTTTTATCACCAATCTAACATAAATAAAATAAATAAATAGAAAAGGATGACACTTTTTTTAGGTGTCTACACAATTTAATGTGGATGCAGTTGTAAATGTCTTACTTTTCTTCCCGTTTTTAGAAAATTTCTACATTATTTATTCAATAAGAATCAAAGTAAGTGATGAGTATTATCCATGATAAATGTATTCACTATACTTGAATAACACAAAAACATTTACAACATAAATGTGATGATGTATTTCTTACCTCATGCTTATCTAAAAATAAATTATTGACCAAAACAGCACACATTTGGTCACTCATAGCAGACGGACGCTTACTACTTTTTATATTATATAATACCTCTTTGGTGGAATCTTCTTTCACATACTGGCATTTCGAGGAATACTTATATGCTCTAATCCTTTCCCCAACTGAACTTAGAACTTCACGATTTACTTCCACACTATTTGAAAGCATAAACTTCATCTCGAAGGAAAATTCACACAAATCATGTTGGATGATAGCTCATTACTACAAATGTCCGAAACATATAACATTGAATTGCATATCAATAGAAGTTTACATAAGTGAACATTGTAATTCTTCCTTTAATTATTCCGGCACTAAATGCCAATCGTTATAGTTAAGAGGACATAGGTTATGTGTCTTAGTCACATAAAAAGAAACCTATTAAATAAATTTCCTGCCCTCTTTATTGGTTATAGCAACTTGTTCACAGGGACCATGATCCTCTTTGAAGGAATTACTTTATATGTCATTTCCACAGTATCAAATTAACAATATTTTTCAAATATAATAAAAACATGAGTCTTTAAGATTTATTACCTCTAAACCTCTTATTTATTATTAAAATCTTCAGGAATGTTAGCAATCGCATTAACATTTATCAAGTCCATTTCATCTAGTGCGTTGTCTTCATCAACCTCACCACAATCTTCTTTTAAACTCGTGATCCACCACAATCCCATCTAAGTATTCATCTTCACATGTTGCATCTTCATGTTCAACAAATTTGAGGTACTCTTCTAAGGTTGTCCTAGATCAAAACATGATTCTTCTTCTTTAAATCTTTAATGGAAAACAAATGTAAGTTGTTATCATCAAGACAAGAAATTAAGAAATAATTATACTATAATATCGGTTAATAGTATACAATTTCAACCAAATATAAAGCCACCAATGTGGCGCGCTATTTTTGCTATAGGAATATTAACTAGTGAGGATAAACATTAATGAATGTATTGATATAAGGCAACAAACACAGGTAGATTACCATAATACATACCAAACCCAAATCAAGAAATTTCATACAAAAGTCCGTACTTAAGGAAAACTAACAACAAAAATTGCAATACTAGACTGGACTTTGTTCTCTATAATGAAACATAATTATAAAAGGCAAACTAAACAATATGTAATACCATAAATGTTCTTATCCCTCATTATCAATAGTAGCCCAATTTACTCGGATCTCTAAATTCATCATCTCTTGTTATATTCGGGGCAAACTTTGATGATAAAGGTCATCATCGTCATCTTCTATGGTCGCTCCCAATTGGTAACTATCTCTTGGCTTCACTCTCATCTTCGATTAAAAATACTTGATTTGCTTGAGATGCCGGAATAAATGGATCATCCCTTACGAAATTTCCTTTATGTATCCCGGGAGAGAAATTCAAGAGGGTGTATCCTCCTGTATCCACCTTTTTACCCCTATTTGAGTTCTGATCCACCCAATCACATCAAAGTAGAACTACTTTGCATTCACAAAAGTAATCTAATTCAAGTATATATGTGATTTTTACATCATAAGGTTTTCCTTCGAATTTTGCCATAACCTCGTAATTTTGAGTAGTCTTTGACTCATCTTGTGCTTGTGTGTGAAATCTATAACCATTGATAGTGAAAGCTTTCATTCTTTTAGTGATAGAGTTTGGAACATGAGCCATAACTCTAAAAATCTACATGTTTGGATCATCAGCGTCCACATTAGAGACCTAATAAATTAAGCACCTAAGTTAGTATAACTATAGTTATGCTTCTAAAACACACTCATTATAAGTTTTAAAAATTATCAATTCTTGTAACCAACTAGGAAAGTCATCACTAAGCTCCTGAGAACAAAATGTTATGTGTTCATCAAGAAATGACCTACACCTAATAAATTTGAGTAAATGAATATTTCCAATTTTTAGTTTTCTTAGTCATTAATGATTATAAGACTAAATTTACTAACCTATAATAAAACTCGATCCCATCATTGTGAAGTAGCACATGCCAATGGGCTTGCTTGAGGCTTAAATCATCAAGTTCCACCAATTCAACATTTCCTTTAGGTTAGCCACAAGTTTCAAACAAATATATTTTACATCGGGGATGTTATTGTCGTTCGTTGTGAACGATTGAAAATAGTTTCCACACCTTCAAAGTATATTGAGCAAAAGGTTATACATTCTTGTGCTATATATCCTAGGCCTTCTTCCATTAAACCCTCGGGTTATGCATAATTATGAACATATGTTTTTATTCATGCCAATATCTGTAATCAACCAATAATCGATGTCTCATATACATACATAACAAACATGGATTAAGATATAATAACTAAAAAAATTCATACAACCCCAAAAATTAAGGTCTAACATCTCCATAGGATACGTCCATCTATAGAATACATGCCCTCCAAGCTTTGCTGCACCATAGTGGTACAAAAAATTTTGGAAAAACGCTTTCTCCATATGACATAATGTAACAATGACATCATGTTGCACCAAATCCAATTTTTCTATGTTGAGTTCTCTAGCATATAATTCCTTGAAAAATGAAGATAACTCATAAACAAGATTAACAAAAGTATTATCCTTAACAACTCGTAATGTCATTGTAAGTAAATCTTGCATTAGAATATGACAATCATGACTCTTCAAATTGAACAACTTGCACTCCTTTAAATTGACATATCAAGAGAAATCCATCCAGCGCCTTTAGGTGCTTTAAGACCTTTAAGAAGCGAGTTTCTTATCAATTGACAAATTATAAGGGGTAGGGGGAAATGATATTTTCCATTAGGTAACAAAATTGGGTGGAGATAAGGCCTTATGTTCATTTTTTGAAGATCTGGCCGGGCCTTCAAGTTATCCTTGCTCTTTCCTTCAAAATTTAAGAAAGTTCCTAAAAACTATTACATATATTTTTTCAATATGCACCACATCCAAATTATGATGAAGAGAATTAAACTACCAATATGGAAGATTAAAGAAAATTCTTCGTTTCTTCCATTTTTGTTCCTCATCAACATCTATGTTAGAATGACCTTTTCCATTTATAAAATTTGTTTCCTCTAATTGTGCAAGAACTTTACTCTCTATTAAAGGAGTTAGAGACTCTCTAGACTCCACATTCCATCAAATATATCCTTATCATATCGATAAAAATGGTCTTGTAGTAAACATCTACAATGACCAATATAATTGAACTTATGTCCATTTTTCAACCAAATTGACTCAGTCTCCAACCCACAAGATGGACAAGAAAAACAGTCATTTAGCAGGAAAATCATTTGTATTAGAGTGAAGAGCCGCTTGTAGTGTAAATCCCTTTCTCATGTATGCATCAAATGTATCTACACCATCTCACAATTGCAACAACTCTTTGATTAATGGTTAAAGATAGACATCAATGTTCATACCTGGGCCTTTTTTCCTAGAATGATCATTGACAATATAATTGACGATTGTTTCATGCATAGTTAGGGGACAAATGGAACTAATAAGATTAGCCAAGTGCTATATATATATGCTACTCATAACACAAAAAGGGTTAAACCCATCACTAGTAATCCCGAGCCTAATATTCCCAGGATCATATGCAAAGCTAGAATAAAGCTTATCAAACTCCTTCTATTCCTTTGCATCAACAAGATGCCTCAAAATCCCATCCTTTATATGATGTTGATCATGCCAAATCATATCCTTAGCTATCTTAGATGATTTGTAAAGTCTTATCAATCTAGGAATAAGAGGGAAATATTGTAAGATCTTCGCTGGCAATTTTCTTTCGTTATCCTTCCATTGTGAAGTATGACACTTGTTATAAGATTTTGGACTTTCCCTTCCAACTCAATACAATATGGAATTATTAGGATAAGTATTTTGTATTCAAGTGCTAAATCCTTCATTAATTGCTTAAGTTTACTCCATGTTGGAGGAAATGGGTTTATATGGGGGAAAATTGTGCCTAAAAGTTGGAGTAACATATCAATTGACTTAATAAACCAACCGTACATGCATTTTAAATGGAATAAGTACAATAAAAAGGAAAGTTTTGACAATTTTGATCCTTGATAAAGTTCTTCTTCAACTTGTTTCAATAACCTCTCATACCCTAAAGTTAACACCTTCATGATCCTCATTCCCTAAGTCACTATTGTCTTCGTCATTCATTTGACCCTTATGATGAAACATGTCACTCTTACTATTTTCACGTACATCATTAAGTATTCCTATAGTATCAATGTCCCCAAAATCACAATCTACTTTAGCATTAATAATACCTTGGCCTTTGTTATGAAATAATGAACAAAAAGACCTAGAAATAGCCCACATGATGCACTCAGTCTTTGTATTATGGCCAAAAATCATTAAATATGAGATGGTATGCTGCGTTCATCTTTTGTGAAGCAATGATTATATCCAACTTTGCACTTATTACAAGGGTAGACTATCAATGTACTACCCCTCCAACATTAGAAAAAGCGAATTTAAAAAAGGATTTAACCCATTCCTATATTCAATAGAAGTGCTATGCATATTAATCCAACTTTTTCCATTTCAATATCTTATAACAAACCTTCACATAACTTAATATAAGGTTTACAAATATTATTATAGATGAGAAAAAAACACATGAGACAACTGTATAGTATTTGGACCCCAACAGGTACACATATTAGTTTAGTATTGTAAAATATTAGTTTAATTTGTGCGATATCTTACAATATCAATTTAATTATTCTTTGTAATTGAATGTCAGTTCTTCTTTTTTTTAAAAAAAATCAATAGTAACAAGTAAAAAAACACACACAGAAAGTATAATGATTCTAAATATTTGAAAATTTAAATACATAGTAAGCACCAAACATACAAATGATTCTGATATTAATTTTTCTAAAAGAAAAATACTCTTATAATACTAGTGGTGGAAGAAGATTACTGCATAATTATTTGAACGACAAAAGGTTACTTATCAAAGTGAAACAAACTGACAAGCTCTAGGACCAAGCAGGGTTATGATATCATGCGATGTACATTTGCACCAGTAAGCAGAAGAAAATTATTAACTTTTCCCTCGAACTATGTAGGTATCATGAACAGATGATCTTTAATGGTTAATGCTAAAACATCTACCTAAATATCATAAACATATGATTGTTAGGGCTGTTTGAAGTTACATAAAAACGAACAGAAATAACATATATAGTAGAAACGAATGGAAACAAACACAAACGATTAACAGAAAAAGTTACAATGAACAGAAACAAACATAAATGAGCTATTATAATTGTTATTGAAACTCGTTGTGAGTTGTTGCGAAATTTTTATTATATTGTTAAAGTTATTATTCACTTTATATATTTCACAATATCGGATATTTGTTGAATAATGAATATTTGAAAATTATTGCTTATGATTTTTTAAAATATTATATTTTATTTTTATGTTAATTTTTCCAAATATAAAAAATAATTTTATCTAATTTGACAAAAAGACAAAAAATTATAAAATTAAAATCTTATAAAAAACACAAATAAAAAATATAAAAAGCCTCAATAATAATTTCCCCTTCTATCTTTTACTTAAAAATATTTTTAAAAAAACTATATAAACGAACAGAAAAAAACAGAAATAAACAAAAATAAATATAAAATAGAAATAGATAATGAATTTTATGTAACTTTAAACAGATACATAATGTTCTAAAACTTTAAACTATTGTCTAACGCGGTCACTAATGCAAATTAATGCTCATGCAATAAAACTACAACCATGAACTTCTTCATGCAAGTTGACGCTAGTGCCACAAAATTAAAGGAAAGAAAAAACCAACTGAATATCATGAGCAATTGAATATCCATCCACTATCAAAGAATTCTAAAGTTATACTTTATGATCCAAGTCAAGAGCATAATGTCAATTCATTAGCATTTTAAACAACTATTTAAATTCCTCATGAACTATAAATATATATAATTATTAGAGATCAATGTAATGTTACCGTCATCATAGTTTAAGAATAGTTGTAAGAAATTATCTCAAAATCTTTGGTTCCATCAACCACTATAATGTCATATGCACGTTTATTTGCTCACTAACTTGACAGATCTGTCAATTTACAGGCAACTTGTTAGAGCAAACACTTCAACCAGACTCAAGATTTTCATACTTGACTTGAAGCATGTTTAACCCAATTTATATTCAATATTTTTATTTTTTAAAAATATTTTTTAAAGAAACTGTTATTAAAGACAATAGTTTATTAAAACTGGATCGTCGACTCCATGTGTGCAATAAATAAAATTAATACAGCATATAATTAATCTATTAAATGTTTTAGTTGAATCAATTTCCATCAAGGTAATCCATATCATTGGGAGACAAAAATTGAATTTTCACTTAAGAAGATTGTGAGACTGACATTTCCCCAAATAGACAGCAAAATAGAACTTAATGGAGAGATGTTACTTAGATTGCCAATACCAAGCATCGAGTTGATACCCAGCTGATTGCACAATCTGGTCAATTGAACAATTGTTAGGGTTTCTTCAATTACACAATAAACTCAGATTCGGAGGGTGAAGGGGAAAGAGAGAGAGACTATCATCTGTAGTTCGATCAGATTGCCAAATTGAGGGGCTGATTTTTCTCAGGTTAAGGGTCTAATTTAATAATTAAAATCTCTATGCGGTTGGACTGATTTTTGTGAGATTAAGGAAAGTTCATGCGCTAAAGTTGTGAGTGGTGCGAGAGATCAAGCCTTTTTATGTTTTTTTTAATTCTGTAAATCCTTTTCACTTAGGGCTGGATAATTAAGTGGCTACAATATTGTTTTATTTCACAAAGGTGTTCCTTTTTTGGGATATGATTATTTTCTTTTCTTTTTCTTTATAAGAAATATATATATATATATATATATGTCAGGTACACCCCTTTAATTTTGACCGTTCAATTTTAATGTAACGGCAGAAATTAAAACGTACTTTATAATTAAAAACAAAAGTAAAAATAAAAAAATATGGGGGAACGGGTCAATCAAGTACTCTTGACATTTCCCATTTTCACTAAAACATTACTTCCTCCTCCTCCTTTCTCTCTCTCTCTCTCTCTCGATCGCCTACTCGTCGGAGTTCGCCCGGCCGGTCGCCTGTAGCCATCCGCCGCCAGTCGCCGGACACCCAATCGTTGCTCCCTCACCCACCTTGCTTCCTCCTTTCTCTCGGTCATACCTCCCCTTTTTCTTGCTCTCTCTCGTCGCCGGCGGTACCCGTGGCCCGTCTCTCCGGGTTGGCCGCGTCAATGTTATCGATTGCTCAGCCAACGGCTAACGGTCAAAGCTTTCATATCCGCCGATCACTCCACGGTAAAAACTCTCTCTTTCACTACTAGAAAATCGCCATATAGCGACGGAAACAACAACGGAAAAACGTAATTTAGCGACGGAATTTCACAATTAGCAACGGAAAAATTTCGTCGCTGACTTTTGCGTCGCTAAAAATCAGCGACGGAATTCTGCGATTCCGTCGCCGATTAGCGACTGAATAGCGACAAAATTTGATTCCGTCGCTATTCGAATCAGCGACGGAATTTCTTGTTCCGTCGCGGATTGGATTAGCGACGGAATCGCAGAATTCCGTCGCTGATTCATCGCCAATTTTTTAATAAAAATTTAACAATTTTCTATATTTTTGAGTGTTTAATACAAAAATCTTGAACGAAATACAAATTCAAATAATCCGGCAGACATAAAAACCTCAAATTCAACTTCAATTCAAACACAAAAATCATATACAAACACAAAAGTCATAAATAATCTAACTTCAATTCACCAACATCCATAAAAACTAATTGAAAAAAAAAAAACTAGAGTATTACATTATTTACAAACACAAGATATGTTCTTAATCTTCCTTTTCCTCTTCTTCTTCCTCTTTCTCATTATCTTCGCCTTCTACCTCATTTTCATTCCAATCATGCCTATCAAAATAAATTATATCAAATCCTCTAAAATTTGAAATTTTATAGTAAACAAAGTAAATTATAAATACAACCAACAATGAGGGAGGATGGAGAAAACATACTTACAAGATGTTAAAGGTGGGTAGTTGGCGGCGGTGGCGCGGTGACGGTGGTGGCCTCTTGCTCTCTCACGCTCTCCCTTCTCTCCGATTCTCAATCTACCTCTCCTTATGATTTTGCCGAGCCTTGTTGAACTCGGGCTTTTATTTGCAACATAACGACATATCAGCGACGGACTTGTCCGTCGCTAATTTTGATCTAAAAATTTTATAATAAATATTTATTGTATTAAAGATAAATGTTAACAAGTAAAAACATTTTGATCTAAAATTTTAGTTTAAGCTTCTTTTATCTTTTTAATTGAATAGTTAAATTTTGAATCCAAAATATTGAAGTTGAATTGTTCTCTTAATGACCAAACGATCATATCATATATTAAGATAATAAGAGAAAAAAATCAAGTTCCTTCTTAAATGGATGAATATTTTGCTTGCTAAGGAGGAGGGAGAATATATATATATATGCTCGTTATCGAATTCACGAGAGAGAGAGGGTCCGACTATCAAGAGAGAGAAGTACCCATTTTTCCGACATACCCATGGACCCCTTTATTGATCCTCCTCCAAAGCCTCCGGACGATTCTACATCCACTACTACAAAACTACTAAATGGCGATGGAAATTAGCGACGGAAACATGTCCGTCGCCACATAACGACGGAATTAGCGACGGATCGTGACTGAAACCGACGACCGTGTCGACAGCGACGGAATCGGCGACAGACATAAGAATCGTCGTTAATTGAGCATCGCCGACGGAAATTTCTGTCGCTATTCCGTCGTTGAATAAATTAGCGACGGAATATTCCTTCGCTAATGATAGATTGATTTTTCAGATTTAAGAAAACCCAAAAAAATTAAATTAAATTTATTTAGTGTTTAGCGACGGAATAATTCGTCGCCGAGCCGTCGCTAAATTAAAATTTTTATTTAGTGACGGATCTGTTCCGTCACTAAATCGAATACATTCGAGATCTAGCTTTTCGGCCATACTGAATTCCCGAAAGCAAAAAGAGAGGGCGAGCGAGAGCGATTGCGAGCGTTAGTGCCCAACACCGGTCGCCACCCCACTCCCGCCGCTCGTTCGCACGCTGCCGCCTTTGCCGGCCGCTTATCCGGCCATCCGCTGCCCTTCGTCCGCCGCTGGTGCCGATCCTCTTGCCTCCGCTGCTCCCAACCCTTGTTGAAGTCCCGACCCTTGTGCCGCCGTCGCCGTCACCACCGCCGTATGCCTTTCCTCCCGCTATTGCCGCCCTGTCCTCCCGCCGCTGCCGCCCGTGCCGCCCCTTCTTTAAAGGTATTTTTTTTTATTTGATTTGGGATTTTAAAAAATTTAACTTCAAATTGATGAATATATGTAATTTGTTGGAAATTAATATTGTTTGTGAATGAATTTGAAAAGAAAAATGTGCAATTGTGTTATTTATGGAGTAAATGTTATTGAAGTTAGATTTAGGGTTTTTAAAAATGTAACTTCAAATTGATGAATATATGTAAGTTGTTCGAAATTAATGTTGTTTGTGAATGAATTTGAAAAGAAAAATGTGCAATTGTGTTATTTATGGAGTAAATGTTATTGAAGTTAGATTTAGGGTTTTTATAAAATGTAACTTCAAATTGATGAATATATGTAACTTGTTCGAAATTAATGTTGTTTGTGAATGAATTTGAAAAGAAAAATGTGCAATTGTGTTATTTATGGAGTAAATGTTATTGAAGTTAGATTTGTTGTAAATTATTATTGAAGTTGAAGTAAATGTTATTTTTATGTATATAATTTGTGGTGGTGTTAGATTTGTTGGAAATTATTGTTGAAATTGAAGTAAATGTTTTTTGTGATTTATATATGTGCAATTGTTTGTGGTTTATTTGTGTGAGTTTGTTTATGCTAATTAGGTATGATTAGGTATGATTAGTCATGATTAGTGTAATTATATTTGTGTGAGTTTATTTATGCTAATTAGGTATAATTAGTTTAATTATGATATAAATACTTACGAGTAAAATATAGAAATTAAAGAAATTTATGTATAATAAAAAATATATGTTAAATGCATAATGGTTATATATAGATTATGTTCATTATAGAAGAAATGTAATCATAACATCTCCATGTATTGATATTATTATTAACTAATAATTTAATAAATTGTTAAATGTCAATCGAATATATATGGATGGGCCTACGCATCGTAGATGGATGTATCATAGGTTATTACCTGGTAGAGTTGGGTATAGACAAGAGTTTTTGGACGGGGTTGAGGAGTTTGATGCACATGCTAGAAGTCAATCAGAATTTGTACATAATCAACAATATAGGTGTCCATGTCACAAATGCGAAATCGGAAGTATAAGGATTCGGATGAAGTTAAGTTGCACCTGTATCAATATGGTTTTCTTCCAAACTATTGGTATTGGACTAGTCATGGAGAAATAGATCCTCATTTACATGAGGATGTTGGTATGATTTCTAACATATTCAACGACGAAAGTGGCACCAATCATATGAACTACGGCGATGTAGAAACAAATATCGACCGTATGAATGATATGGTCACGAGATGCCATGATCTCAAATCAATACTCTACAAGTGAGCCTCTAAATACCCATGCCCAAACTTTCTTTAATATGGTTGAGGCTGCGCAACAACCTTTGTGGGAAGGAAATGAAACTCACACTGAGTTGTCCGCCACCGTTAAAATGTTGAGCATCAAGTCCGACTACAACATGCCTCAAAATTGCTTTAATGAAATTGCTCAACTTATGAAGGAGATTTGTCCGCCTGATAACCGAGTTCCTCATGACTTTCACCATGCAAAGAAGGTCATTAAAAATCTTGGGATGAATGTTTAAAAAATTGATTGTTGTCGACAAGGTTGCGTATTGTTCTACAAAGAGGACATTAATCTTGATTCATGCAAATTTTGTGGTCATGCGAGATGGAAGTGTCAAAGGGAAAGACCAGGCAAAAGTCAAAGAACTCCATTTGCAAGGATGCATTACTTACCATTAATACCAAGACTTCAATGCTTGTTTGCTTCAAAAACCACAGCAGAGCACATGAGATGGCATTATGAGAATGTAAGAGAGGATGGTGTCCTATGTCATCCTTCCGATGGTGAAGCATGGAAACATTTTGATAGAGTTCACCCCGAATTTGCTATCGAACCTAGAAATATTAGACTTGGTTTGTGCGCGGATGGGTTTCATCCATTCAGCCAACCTTCAAGGTCTTATTCAATCTGGCCAGTGGTTGTTACGCCTTATAATCTACCACCACAGCTTATGCATGACGACGCCTTATATGTTCTTGACATGTATCATACCCGGGCCTACAAATCCGAAAAATAAAATTGATGTGTACTGCGAAGATGGTATTGAAACATATGATATTTCAAAAGGTGAGAGCTTTCTCATGAAGGCTGCGTTGATGTGGACTATTAATGATTTCCCGGCCTATGGTATGTTGTCCGGATGGAGTACGCATGGTGCCATGTCATGCCCGATATGTATGAATAAAAACTTAGAAATGGCCGAAAATTTTCATGGTTTGATTTCCATCGGCGGTTTTTGTCCCGAAGTCACGCGTTCGAAGGAATAGCACATCGTTTACAAAAGGAAAAGCTGTACATTCGGGTCCTCCTCGTCGATATACAGGGAAGAAATAAAACAATGGGTTGAAAGCTTTCCCAAAGTAACGAAGAGCAAGAAATTAACATTTCGGGGTTCAAAAAGGATCATAACTGGACAAAACAAAGCATATTTTGGGAGCTTCCATATTGGAAAGATCAATTGCTTCGCCACAACTTAGATGTGATGCACATTGAGAAGAACTTTTTGAGAATATAATTAACACTGTTATGGATATTCCTGGTAAAACAAAGGATGATATCAAGGCAAGAATGGATTTGGAAGAGTTGTGTGATCGTGTGGAGTTGAATTTAAAGCCCGGAGTAAATGGTAAAATTCTCAAACCGAAGGCAAAATATGTGTTCGCGTTGGAGCGGAAGAGGGCAATATGTGAATGGGCAAGAGAGTGAAAATGCCGGATGATTACTATTCAAACATTTCATACCTTGTCGACCCAAACTCCACTAAGTTCCATAGCATGAAAAGTCATGATTGTCATGTTTTCATGGAGAGTCTTCTTCCAATAGCATTTAGTGCACTCCTGGACGAGGTTTTAGCGCCTCTTATTGAAATTGGTGAGTTCTTCAAGAACCTTTGCTCATCCGTTTTACGGGATACGGAGTTAGAGCAAATGCATCGAAATATTTCAATAACACTTTGTAAATTGGAAACAATATTTCCTTCTAGGTTCTTCAATGTGATGGAACACTTGCCTGTTCATTTGGCGGAGGAAGCAAAATTGGGTGGTCCGGTATAATACCGGTGGATGTATCCATTTGAGAGGTTCTTTGGCCGATTGAAGAGATCCATAGGAAACAAATCAAAGCCTGAAGGGAGTATCGCTGAAAAGTACGCACGATTTGAAGAAACACATTTTGCATCTTACTATTTCGGCTCTAACGTGCCTTGTATGCGCACTAGAAGTCGACGAAATGAAGGCAGCGAAAGTTCCTTACCAGAATCCTATTCTTTCGGTATTCATACCAGAAGGTGCTCCAATTGGGAAGTGCACTCCGCGTTTCGTTGATGATAAGGAAAAGACGGCTGCACATGTCCATGTTTTACTCGAGCTATTCGAAGTTAAACCTTACCTTGAGTGAGTTTATCTTCTCCTATTGAACACTCGTTTCAATAAATTTTTTCCTAAACGATGATGTCATATTAATAAAATCTTTCAACTCAGTCTCTTCGAATACCAAAAACGAGCTATGTATGGTGATGTTACTGATGCTGCAATTGATGCAATGGTGGAAAGTGAGTTCGAAGATTGGTTCAAAGGAGTTGTGAGTATATCATATATTAATACTTAATGCTCATGCCTCAAATTTATTAGTATGGGTTATTCAATTTTAATAAACTAAACAAACACTATGTTATTGACACAGATTCATTGTTATAGGGTATATCATGATGAAAAGCATGTTTACTTGATGCAATTAGCTCAAGGTCCTTTAAGGAGAGTGAAAACATGGACAGCATACACGGTGAATGGAATGTTATTTCATACCGAGGCTCGAAATGAAGGGAGGATGACCTTCAATTGTGGTGTCTCGTGTCAAAGGAACCGATGGAGGACATGTTCAAAATAATTACTTTGACATCTTGCAAGAAGTAGTTGAAGTTGAATATGTTGGTGAACCAATAAAAAGGTGTGTGCTGTTTAAATGCGATTGGTTTGACCCTAGTCATCCTCGGGAACTCGGTGCCATAAATTTAGTTCATATGTTGAAGTGCATTGTACAAGGCGTTATCGTAAGTACGATCCTTTCATATTTGCTAGTACTACAACTCAGGTGTATTATATGTCATATCCACAAGGGGTCCCTAGAGAAAACTCGAATTGGTTCGTCGTAGTGGCATCAAAACCAAGGGCCGGAGTTGATGACCAATATACTATTCCTCTTGCATTCCAAGAGGATAGTATGGGTACAATCGATCCTATAATAGAAACTTTGCTCGGACACTTTGGTTGATAACTCAATCTCAGCAGAAGAATTAGTTGATGATGTTATTTTCAACCGAGAAGATGGGATTGAGGATGTTAATGAAGAAGAGGATGGTGAAGAAGATGAGGAAGGTGAATGATGATAACATTAGTGATGACGAAGAAGAACATATCCTGTTCAATGATGACGAAGAGGATAGTGAAGAAGACGATGATGATACTAATGATGAGGATGATGGCTAGTTGATGATGTTCTTTTTTGGTTTGGTTTATATTGAATAACTTTCATTCATGTTGTAATCAAATGAATTCTTATTAATGTAATGAAGGTGAAACAATTGAAGCATAATTTATTCATAGAAGAATATTTATATTTAATGCTTGCATGTGTATATGTTTACTAATTTTTATATGTTGTTTTATATGGAATCACTTTAACTATTGAATGTTTACTAATAATAGTTTTCTGTTGTTTATGCTCAGAAAAATGGAGAGAGGTAGAGGCAGGTCCAAAAGATCAGCAACTCGGGAAGGGCTAGAAACACCACTACCGATGGGGAAGGTAATGATATCAGCACTTCTACCCCCTCTCAAAACCCTCATAACCTTCAATCTCCCGTAGGTGGAGCACTATCTCCACACTCCCCTTATAACCAAACTCCAATGGGGGGTCATTTATTCCCAACCCTCCTTTTTCCAACCCCCAAACATCCCACACATGCAAAGCCCAATGGGTAGGTCTTTCATCCCAAACCATCCATATTCTCAGCAAGCCCATATGTACTCAAACCCGCCCATTGGATATGCATATAACCAATATGGTGGTACAAATAATGTACCACGCATCCACGTTGGTGCTGAACAAAGGCCACCCAAAGGCCTACAAATGATGGGTCAACTGATGCACGGAATGAGCATGCTAGTCTTGAATCAAGCGATGCTAGTAGCCAACAAAAGATTAGAATTGAGCCAGATGGTGAAGGGTAAGTGTGATAATAAGTAATAGAATAAATTAAGCTTAATAGTTTAATAGTATAACTAACTATTTTATATGTTTGTTGAGTAGGTTCTTCCCCATTGACAAAGTTGTGGGCACAATTTCCCACATCTTCCAAAGCAAGTTCGACGGAGCTTGGCCTACATTGGGTAAAGTTCCTCGATCACAACGTGATCCGTGGTTTTCCGAGTTTAAGGTAATGACAAATCGTTAGTTTTCCGAATTTGAGATAACATAATGACTTATTGTGCATGTTCAAACATTATATTATAATTTCATAACTTATAAACTACTTTTTTATTTATATAGAAATTTTTCACTTGGTCTCCAACCGATGAAGTCCAAATAAGAAGAAATTTTGAAAAGAAAGGAAGTGATCGATTAAAGGACTTCATGCTAAAGGCGAGGAAAAATAAGAAGAAGCCCGAAATGGTTGGGTGACAACTACCGGCGCGAGTTGCTGGAATATTGGGAAACTATTGACTACAAGAAGTTACTGTAAGCGGGCTCGGAAAAACCACCATGTTGATCAAGGGAGACTTGGCTCATCGCTCCATACTTGTGGCTCAATCCCCATCACATAGCACAAACGGCGATTGGTACATACCCCTTTATTAATAATTACACATGCAACTATTAACATGTTCATATTAATAAATTGATTCTCTACTAATTTTTTTGTTTTTTAGATGAAGGAGCTTAAAGGAGTTTAGCCTCTACCGACCCAACTATTTTCACGTACCCACAAAACAAAAAAGGACGAATGGGTCGACAAAAAATCCAAGGTCATTTATGTGAGTATCATTAAATATGCAATTTTCATATTTTTCAATTTATGATTTTCGTTAACAACTTGTGATAGTTACATGCCTCAAATATTTATATTTTATTCAGGACAAGTTTCAAAAAGAGTGGGAAGAGTTGCAAAACACTCAATCCACTCAACCTTCTAGTGATGACCCCAACTCTTCCGAGGATCAAGTCTCCACCCCTTCACAACATGAGTTGTGGGTCAAAGCCAATGCGAACAAGAAAGGTCGCATTTATGGACTTGGATCCGAGGCTAAAAACTTAAAATCAACCACGCCCTTCAAATCACCGAAAGCTTCTACTGCAGATGACTCGGATTTGAGAGCAACGAGTGCATAATTTAACTTTTGAGTTACATCAATGGATTGAGCATGCTCGGGTGCTTGTGTTGGAAAATAGGTAGCTTAAAGACAAGGTGGACAGTTTTGCTAAGCCAATTGCACGCTTCAATGAATTTCTGCGAGTCTCAGCAAGCATCCGGATCTCACCGTCGACCGAGTACAACCACAAGAGGAAGAGGAAGAGGAAGAAGAAAAGGAAGAGGATGAGGAAGAGTAAGGACCCTGAATGCATTGTGAACTTTTGTGTATATCGGTGAACACTTTGTGAACTTTTTAGAATTGTTTATGGTTTCCTGTGAACTTTTATATGTTTGTTTTTTTAACTTGTGAATTTGTTTTAAATATGCTTTTATTATTAATGATTTTGAACATGTAAGTTGGATTTGTATATCCAACTTTGATGAGTTCTTTGTGGCCGGCAAATGTAAATGCCAAATGTAAGTGCCACGTATGTGAATGTTGGATTTTTATATCCATTCACAATTTTTGTACTAGGGCGACGAATAATTAGAGAATATTATGTTAGATTTTCGACTGAACAACGACTGAACCGAGAAGGAATAGCGACGGATCTTTTCGGGTCAGCGACGGAAAATAGCGACGGGAAGACCATCATTTCCGTCGCTAATATCAGCGACTGAACGTCAATCCGTCGCCAAATCCGTCACCATTTAGCGACGGATCAGCGATAGAAATGACGTTCCGTCGCCGACCTACATCGCGACGGAAGATGTTTCCGTCGCTGATCCGTCGCTAGTTAGTGACGGATTTGGCCATTTCCGTCATTATATTTTATCGACTCGCGATTTAGCGACGGAATTGTTCCGTCGCTAATTCCGTCGCTAAAACTGGAATTCCGTCGCTATTTGCCAATATTCCGTCGCTAAATCCGTCGCTATTCGGCAGCTTTGTAGTAGTGATCTAACCATAGCCTCCTTCTACAGCGAGATAGTAGCCCCTTTACCGTCAATTCCAGCCACTCGTCAACACAATTCTCGACGAACACCGATCCTTCGCCTAACCCTAGTTCATTGCCCCTCAAATCGGACTTGTTTCCCTTCACCGTTTTTGCCTAATCTCGACGAATTGCGGACCCTCTTTCCCAGCTTCTCTCTCCCGGATCCGAATCTCTTTCCGTAGAGGAAAGAATCATCAAAGCCTTTCCATCCCCGAACCGTTCCAGCCGCTTCTTTGGTGATTCATACTGCCATATCTCGCTTTTATCGTGATCCATCTTATGCCACTTCCAGCCTGGCTATGAATCGACTCGGCTCGACTAGCATCAAAACCTGCGCTCTACGTCCTCGGCTGAACCGGTCTCGAGCGACCTTGACTGGTCATGGACGGGTAAAGCAAAAATTGTCGGTTTTCTTATAAGGGAAAACAAGAGCTATTGCTTTCCCAGACGATACTACCAAAGCCATTCCGAAACTCTATAGAAAGAAGAGGATAGCTGGTTCCGACTTTGCGAAAAAGCTCGAGTACACAAAGCCATCATATCCGAGGCTTGGAGACGCGAGCCTAGCGAAAACGAAGCATCGGAGTACAAACGAAGAGGCTTCCATACAGAACCCTCCGAGGGATCTTTCAAACTCGTGGACATGTTACTCGAGATAGGATGGCCGTGGAGTTGACTAGAAAGAAGGCCTCTGCAGGAAAATGCTCGGCACCATTGCGGACTCGGGCTACGAGCAAAAGTTCTATGGCGTATATGTGGGAATTTATTTTCAAGATCAGATATGAAATGCTCAATTTACTGCTTATGACTACCTTTGTTAAGTTTGTAACATATTTATTTTGTGCTTTTAAGGCGAGTGGAAATTTGGTTTTTCCAAATTTCCCAAGGCTTTTCTTCCGACAAACCCCAAGGGGGACTCGCTCCATGCTATGCAAGTGGTATTGCTTTGCCTATGATTATGCAAAGAAAAACAATGATCGGGATCCTCATTACTATCGGTTAGGGTCATGCTTTGCTTATCTGTGGGATGATAGTTTTACTGAAAATTTCTGGCCCCATGTATGCACAAAGTCCCCTCAAAGGACGTCGGACAATTTAATTACAATATATAGTGATCTATTGTGAAGTCTGGAATGTACAAGGAGTGAAAAGAGAGCGAATCTTGAGCGAGTTAAACTACATAAAGAATTTACACCAGCCAAATATCTTGTTTTTAATTGAAACTATGGTGAATGCTACAAACGCGGATAGAATTATCCGCAAGCTAGGCTACGACCATTATGAAATGATCCCACCGGTAAACCATTCGGGAGGGATATGGGCATTATGGAACACATCAAACGTTACTCGTACACACATTAGCAAAAGAGGATCGAGCTATACATCTCTATGTTGAAGATAAAGAATCAAATAAGGAATCCGTTATCTTAGGGGTCTATGGACCGGCCCAAGAGCATCATAAAACTGAGTTTTGGAGTAAGCTCCCTTATTAAATATAGTCTTTGATCTCCCGTGGTGTGTAATAGGGAATTTCAATGAAATCTCATGGGCTGATGAGAAAAAGGAGGAAATTATCTAACTCTAGATAAAATGGTCCGACTCAATAGATTTATGAACTCCATCAATGATAGTACTTTACCACCGATTGGTAGGATCTTTACATGGAAAAATGCATTAGAGGCAATCTCATCTATGAACAACTAGATAGAGCTATTGCTAGACACGATTGGCTCAATCTGCTACCCCGAAAGTAAAATTCTCCATGGCCCTTTTTCTTTCTCGGATCATTGTTATATCCTTATGGATACTAAGCCTTATCTTAACAGACAAAAAAATCGCAGTTTTAGATTTCAACCCCATTGGGTTTCGTCCCCTAAAGTTAATGCGATTGTTCATGATAACTGGAAGAATAAGGTTAGAGGCACTTCATTGTTTCAAATTATGTGCAAGCTTAAACGAATAAAGAGTCAGCTCAAAGATTGGAATAGAAAAACCAATCTTAATTTTAAAAACAAAATAGAAGTGAATACTGGAAAAATTCAGTATGTAGAAACCAAACTCATTGACCAGCCTCTAAATTTTAGACTCAATTAGTGGCTTTGCAGATTAATTAGGCAAAGAGAAAAGTTACTTCGTTTAATCAAAGATACTCGGGGTCTATAATTCGAAAGAAATGGTTAACAGAAAGTGACAGAAACTCCAAGTTTTTTCATATAAGTGCTACGACTAGAAAACGAAGAAAGACCATCACTCTGTTCAAAAGATAACTCTGGAATATGGATTGAAGATATGACCTCCATTTGCGACAAATTTGTAAATGATTACAAATGTCGTTTCACGAGTAATCCAAATAGAATAAAGATGCAACCATCATTTATTTATAAAATAAATGATGACTAAAGAAAGGAACTAACAAAAATGTTCTCAGTTGAAGAAATAAAAATGTAGTCTTCCGGATGGATGCATCTAAAGCTCCAGGACTAGAAGGTTTTAGCCCGGGATTTTTCGTAAATATTGGGATGTTGTGCGTCAGGATATTTCTTCGATGACCAATGATTTCCACGAGAAAGGGAAAATCCTTAAAGAAATAAACCACACGTTTGTCACACTTATACCTAAAGTAGATGACCCAGTCGAGTACGAATCATTTTAGACCAATTAGCCTCCGTAACACGCTTTACAAGACTATCGCTAAGATTCTTTCCAATAGGCTCAAATTTTGTTTAAATGATATTATCTCGCCTTTACAAAGTGCTTTTGTCCCAAGAAGACAAATCCGTGACAATATTTTGCTCACTCGCGAAATTATGAACAAATTTAGCAAAGCAAAAGGGAAGACGGCATGGGTGGCCCTTAAACTCGATATGGAAAAAGATTATGACTGGATCGAATGGGACTTTTTATTCGATTGCCTTAATGGTATGGGTTTCCGACCAAAGTGGAATAGCTGGATAAAGGAGTGTATATCCTCGGTTTCTTATTCTATCCTTATAAATGACCAACAACAGGGGTTTTTCAATCCATCAAGAGGACTAAGACAAGGTGACCCACTCTCACCTTATCTCTTCCTTATCTGCATGGAAGCCTTTTAGCAAAACTAATCCATGCTCGGAACCATTAGAAAACAAAGAATTAGAATTAAAATTAGTGTGAAGGGGGATCTTATTCCTGCACCATTCTTTGCTGATGATAGTCTTTTATTTTGCAAAGCAAGATCACAGGCTTTTTGCTATTTAAAAAAGATAATGGATGAATTTTGTGTATCCTTGGGGCAACCGATTAATTTTCACAAATCATCAATGATCTTCTCGTCTAAAGCGACATGAAGGGATAAGGAAATAGCTTCTACCATTTTCCATATTCTCATAGTTGAATCTCTTGGAAAATACTTAGGTTGCTCAACTATCTATGGAAAATTGAAAATTCCGTTGTTCTCACCTCTTATTGATAAAACTAATAGCAGACCTCGGTTCTTGGAAGGCAAATTGCTCGTCAAAAGTTGGTAGAATGGTATTGATACAATCAAATCTAGAATCACTCCCAGCGCACACTATACAATGCTTAAAGCTCCCAAAGCATATTACTTATTCGCTTGATAAAGTGAATAGGAATTTTTCTCGGAAGAATAATGGTAAAACGGTATGCCCATGATTGCATGGGATCATATCTCGCCGGCCAAAATGCAAAGGTGGACTAGGTGTACAAAAAATGAAGATGTTAATATCGCTTTCCAATATAAACTTATATGGAAACTTTTAAAAGAACCAAATAATTTATGGGTCCAAAATATGAAAGCGAAGTATACGGACCATTACGATCTATTATCCGGACCCCAAAGCAGGGGGACTCTTGGGTTTGGAAATCGTTGTCTAAAAGCTACCCTACTTTTTGTAAAGGGATTCGTTGGAAAGTAGGTGATGGATCTAACATTAGATTCCGGACAGATTTTTGGTGCCACCGCCAAAGTCTCCTTCAACCCATAGGCTTTGACCCACAAACACTCGACCTACAAACAAAGGTCGGCTTTTTCATTAACCAGGATAATAAATGGGATATCCCAAAACTTAGATTGGTTTTGCTTAACGAGTATGTAGAAATCATTATCGATATCCAACTATCAATGTTTACTAAACAAGATGAATCCTGTTGGGGACAATCAAGGAATGGTTTGTTCACAACAAAAACGACAACAAAACTTGCTCGTAATGATCATAGGCATGACTCTTGGGAAGGTAGCTGGATTTGAACACAGATATACCTCCTAAGATTAAGACCTTCCTCTAGAAATTTCTATAGGATGGATTACCTTTAAAAAGAACTCTTGCTAAAAGAGGTATACAATTAGATCCAAGATGCTATATTTGCCAACAGACATGATGAATCAAGCAATCACCTTTTTTTCAACTCGCTCAAGAACCTCCCAAGTATGGAACTTGGAAAAAGCCACAAATGGATCCACTCAATAAATTTCATCAATCCTCAAATTAACGGTATCAACATCCTCCAAGCGGCGCACACCTCCCCTCAAAGGACCAGCTACAACGAGTCATCTTCCTTCTATGGAGTATTTGGAAGGAAAGGAATGCGATAATCTTCGAGAGAAAAAGATTTTCACCATATTAGAGTTCTCATTAGAGCAAAGAAAGTAGTGGCGGAATAGAAATAAAGAAAAACCTGCTCACCATCGGAGGTCTACTTAAAGGGCAGTACAACAAGAGTCAAACGACTTCATCCGGTGAAACGGAATAAACCAGGCAATGGACATGTTAAACTCAATTTTGATGGTTCTTTAAGAAACAATACTGCAGCTATGGGCTTTCTATTGAGAGATAACTAGGGCAATCTTCTACTTTCGGGAGCAGCCAGGTTAGGGCACACATCAATTTTAGTAGCCGAAGCGAGTGCACTTAGATTTGGAATTCAATAAGTAGTCAAAGCGAACATCGGAAATATTGAAATTGAAGGTGACAATTTAATTATCATTGATAGCATCGGAGGAAGGTATAAATCACCATGGGAAATCAACTATATTATTCAAGACATCATACGGATGATGTTTGCTTTTCAAAGTTGCAACATCAACCATATTTAGAGGGAAGCAAATGCTGCAGCCTAACTCGGTTGGCTCACTATGGACACTCTGTTACATCCCCAACTGTTTGGGAATAGTGCCCCTCCCCTTCTCTTTCATGTATCTTGGCAAATGATAATTTAGGCAGTAACCCTTGTGAGAAGGACTGTCTAAGTTTTGCTATTTCTCCTTATTCACCCATTGCAATATATATATATATATATATATATATATATATATATATATATATATATATATATATATATATATATACGAGAGAGAGAGAGAGAGAGAGAGAGAGAGAGAATTATTGGAAGTATGTTAAAATTTGATCACAAGGATGGATGTATCATGATTGTTTAGTAAATGTCCAAGTAATTGTAATTGTATAGGTAGAGGTTAATATGATTATAATGCAATTTTGATTACATTACAAAGTTGTAACAAAATATGGTAATGTAATGACCATTACCAATTTGATTATATTACCACTTTGATTACATAAAACCAAATATGCCCTTAGATTCAAGAGGAAGTAAGGTGTGGATGAACCTTCTTTTTTTTTTTTTTTTTGTATTTGTATGATCTTTGAGGAGAGCTGGAAACAAACTCTTTTTAATGAGAAATGTATATAGTTAAATTTGCTACTTCATAGTGGAGTATAAACTTTATCGTAGGTTGTTGGTCAAAATATGGCAGACAAATTTTCCGTACTCTTCATTCGAGATTGCTAGCCATTTCACTACTAGAAAATCGTCATATAGCGACGGAAATAGCGACGGAAAAACGTTATTTAGCGACGGAATTTCAAAATTAGCGACGGAAAATTTCCGTCGCTGATTTTTAGCGAATTTTTTAAAAAATTTACAATTTTGTATAGTTTTGAGTGGTTAATACAAAAAATCTACAATTAAATACAAATCGAAAATAATCCGGTAACATAACAACATCAAATTCAACTTTAATTCAAATACAAAAATCATATACAAACACAAAAATCATAAATAATCCAACTTCAAACATCCATAAAAACTAATTGAAAATAAAAACAAGAGTAAACAAAGTAAATTATACAAACACAAGTTATGTTCTTCATCTTCCTTTTCCTCTTCTTCTTCCTCTTTCTCATTATCTTCATCTTCTACCTCATTCCAACCATGCCTATCAAAATAAGTTATATCAAATCCTCTAAAATGTGAAATTTTATAGTAAACAAAATAAATTATAAATACAACCAACAATGAGGGAGGATCGAGAAAGCATACCTACAAGAGGTTAAAGGTGGTTAGTTGGTGACGTGTACGGCGGTGGCGGAGGCGGGCGGCGAACGGCGGTGGCGGAGGCGGGCGGCGAACGGCGGTGGCGGAGGTGGGCGACGAACGGCGGTGGCGAACGATCGATTCGCCTCTCCCTCGCTCTCTCACACTCTCACTTCTATTTGTCCTTATGTTTGCCGAGTCTCGTTGAAGTTCGGATTTTATATTGAAAATAGCGACGGATTTAATCCGTCGCTACTTAAAAATTTAAATTTTCAACACATTTGAAAATTTAATAGCCCGCCAATGTAAAATTTTTCAAATTTTAATTTAGCGACGGAATCAGCGACGGAATCGTTCGTCGCCAACTAAAAATTTGAAAATTTTTTAAATCTGAAAAATGAAATAGGCGGCAAATTTAAATTTGAAAATTTGGATTAGCGACGGAATTTTCTGTCGCTAATTCAAATTTCAAAATTTTTATATTTTTCAAATTAAACTAGGCGGCAAATTGAAGATTTTAAAAATTTTGAATTAGCGACGGACAATTCCGTGGCTAATTAAAAAAAATAAAATTACATTTAGCAACGAATTGATTCCATCGCTAACTTAAAAAAATTTTAAAAAATAGATATGGCGACGGAATCGACGACGGACTCGATTCCGTCGCTAATTATAAAAAAATTATTTTAACTTTTTTTCAAAAATCCGTCGCTAATTTTTCCATTTCCGTCGTTATGTCCGTCGCTAATGACTAAAATAGCGACGGAATTAAATTCCATCGCTAATCAAGTTTTATCCGACACATGTCGATTCCGTCGTTGTTTCCGTTGCTAATTAGCGACGGACTAGTTTCCTTCGCTATATAGCGTTTTTGTAGTAGTGTTTTGATGATTTATTTAAGTTGGGGAACTATTCTTAGCGCTTTATCAGTGCTATAAAAACAAATTAGGAGGAGGAAAAGGTGGAGTTATCTGAACGAATGACATTGGCTATCGAATTAGCCGCAATTGATTTTCTTTTTCATTTCGATTAGCGACCAATTTTGGAATGGATCACGCTCTCCATCACCGACACAAATGTTAATTAAGGGCTAAAAGACAAATCGGTTGTTTGAATAACAAATAGTTGTGTAAGCACTCGATAGCTATTTTGGTAGAGTTTAAATGTCACCGTATAACTTTTTATCTATAGGGTTGGCTAGTTAATGTAAATTTTACATAAAAGGATAAGGATGATTAGCCATTGTAAAAATTAACGAATGATATTTTGAATAAATAAGTAATAAAGACTAAGTTTGAAAGGACAAAAGCAATAAAGACTAAGTTTGAAAGGACAAAAGCTAATCTCATAAATGATTCATAAATATGACATGAAATGTTAAAGATTACTTATTGAAAGATTTCTGCAAAAAAAAAAAAAAATTATTGAAAGATTTTGGAGATTGGAAGAGAATTCTGTGATGGCCACTCCCAATCCATTGATTTTGTGTTTATACCATAAGTAATAAACATACAACAAACCAATGTCTCTTGGTAAAAGAGTTGGAGACTAACTATTACACTATCTCCTAGTGCTATTCAAACTTGAAGTCCATGCTTATCACAAAGACTAAATACAATTGGATGGTTGAATCCTAATTAAAGACTAAATAGGAAAATCTATCCTAATACTCCCCTCAAGTTGGTGCGTGGGGATCGATATTCAGCTTCGGCGGAAGAGCAAGTACACGGTTGGCTGCTTGTTACTCCTCCAAGAGATAAACGCGTTTCCGAGAGACACAAAATACCCGCTCATTGATCATTGAGTCATTGGGCAGCTGGCCCAATCAAAGTCACAGTATACATGAAGGTCGGGATTATTCGAGGATAAAAGAAGAAGACCTTATCCTGGTGTAGATTGAGATACGGTAGAAGTCGTTGCACCGCTTCCCGATGGGCTTGTCTTGGATCGTGCATAAACCGGCTCCGTATATGGATGGCATAGGTAATATCGGGTTGGGTGATAGTGAGATAGATTAAACGACCAATAAGTCTCCGATATTGACCTAGATTTGTAATAGAGTCGCCCGAGTCCGAGGATAGTTTGTGGTGTTGTTCCATAGGGAACGAACCGGGTTTTGAACCCAACATGCCGTCTCCGTAAGTATGTCTAAAGTGTATTTCCGCCAGCATAGAAAAATCCCATCGAAGCTCGGGCGACCTCGATCCCAAGAAAATATTTCAAAGGGCCTAAGTCTTTTAGTTTAAAGCATTTGTGGAGATAGGATTTGAACTCTTTACAACATGTGGTGTCATTACTCGTGAAAACTAAATTATCCATGTATATTAGTAAAGCCATGAACTTATTATCATTATGCTAAGTGAATAATGAGTGATCCAAAGACATTGTTGAAATCCATAGTCACGAAGGGCACGTGCAAGCTTGAAGAACCATTGTCGAGGGGCTTGACGAAGACCATCTAACTATTTCTTAAGCTTGCACACAAGGTTTGGGTGTGGAGTGTGGAACCCCGAGTGGTGGTCTCATATAAATCTCCTCGTCGAAATCACCATGAAGAAAGGTGTTGTGAACGTCCATTTGATGTAAAGACCATCCCTTAGCGCGGCTAGTGTAAGAAGTGTCCGAACCGTGACCATATTGGCTACCGGGCAAATGTTTCATTATAGTCCTCTCCGTCCAAGAATCACTAGGCAGGCTCTGTAGCTTTCAACGGAACCGTCCGCATTGTGCTTGATTTTGTAGACCTACTTACACCCAAGTGCTTTCTTTCCTTGCGACAAGGTCGTTAGTTCCCATGTGTTTTGACCTTCAACAACATCAATTTCTGTATTGATAGCGGCATGCTAGTTAGGATGTCTAACATCATGAGAGAAATGACGAGGTTCATCCCCGAGTGAGAGTGGCTAAATATAGACGGTGAGGAGCGGAGAATTTTTCATAGGAAATATAATGAGAGAGAGGTTGAGTGGTACCTGAAGACCCGACTGAAAAAGATGATAAGGAGAGATGGGGTGTAGCTATATCGTTACATACGTAAGTCGTGTAGATGTGTCGGGGGTCGTCATTCTCGTTATGGCCGTGAAGTTTCAAACCGGGCATGCGTTGTAGAGTAGAGTGGTGGTGTTGTTGGGCTACCAGTGGATGTTGGAGCAGCTAGGCCTAAGGGAGAAGAAGATGTATATAGGGTTGGTGATCCGGTGGGCTCCGAAGGAAGGGAGTCAATGGTCGGGCCTAAGGAGGAAGAGGATGTGGGTGAGGATGGTGTTCTGGTGGGCTCGAAGGGAGAGAGTTAGATGGGTTGGTAATATTGGGCTCTAGAGTGGTTGTGGGCATTTGGTTAATAATAGGTGAATTGGGTTCCGGAGTAAGTCTGGTTTCGCTGATGGGTTGGGGCGATTGTTTGCAAGAGGCCCAACCGTGGGCTGGTGGTCACAAGGTTCAAGCGCCGAGCTTAGAGTTGTGTCTACAAAGGGCCTAATAGTGGGCTCGGATAACAAAAGGGAGATGGATTGGGCTCAGGCAGAAATAAATTTTTGGAGGAGAGATAGGTTGGGTATGGGCAAGAGGGAAAATGGACTCGTAAAAATAACATCTCGTGAGACAAAAACTCTTTGGGTTTCTAGATAGTACACCAGCCACCCGTTTTTGCCTTGAGCATTTTAGGAATATACATTTGGTAGCCCGTGGATCAAACTCATCTCAAATCCAGTCATGATTATGAGCATAGCATAGACATTCGAAAACTCTTATGTTCTCGTAAGAAGGTTTCTTTACAAACAAAACCTCGTAAGGACTTTTAAGTCTATAAAGCTTTGTGGGAGTGTAGTTGATAAGGTAGGCAGCAGTCAAAACACACTCCCCCAAAACCGAATAGGTAAGTTAGCTTGAAACCGCAAGGCACGAGCCACATTTAAAAGATGTCTATTTTTTCTTTCTACCCTCCCATTCTCGTTGAGGTGTCCCAACACAGGATGTCTCATGCAACATGCCTCATTTAAGAAAATGATCTTGCAGATCTCCTTTTTTAAATTTCGTTCCATTGTCACTCCTTGTCTGTTTTAACATGAGTCCCAAATTGGGTTTTAACCATGCAATAAAAATCAACTATATGTGCACAAGCCTCCAATTTATCCCGAAGCAAATAAACCTATGTTGCACAATTGAAATCATCCACAATACACAAAAAATAGTGACAACCGGACAAACATGGGGTGTGGTAATGCCCCCATAAGTCCCAACGAACTAAATCAAAGGGTTTTATTGCTCTAGAATTACTTAAAGGAAAATTGTTTCGTGTTTACTTTGCCCTATGGAACACATCACAACATTCCAAAAAAGCCTTTATTTAATTGAAAATCACACACTCGCAGATAAAGAAGCTAAACTACCATGCAACGGATGTCCTAATCTTTGATGTCATCGAACCGGATCTACCTTTCGACAACTATAAGAACTGAACCCCCGGCGTATTCTCGAAAATAGTACACCCCATTGCTCGGATCACCCAATCTAATATGCGTCTTCAATGTGAGGTCTTGTATTACACAAAAATTAGGTACATAAGTTACCGCACAATTTTCGTCAATGGATAATTTTTGGGCCGACACAAGGTTATATCTAAATGTCGAAGATACAAAACATCTTTCGGTATATATTGGGTCCAACTTTTGCCATGCTCGCCTTTTCAGCCACCACTTGCCGTCCATTGGGTTAAGAAATAACAACTGGTACAGACAAATTTATAAATATTTGTAAAAGCGTCAATATTAGACGACATGTGATGAGAAACCCCGAGTTTAGAATCCACTGTACTGGTGTAGTATGAAGTGACTTACCGGTCATCTTGTCCACCTTTTCCGAGTTTTCTCTCTTTAAAGAGATTAAACAATTGGTCTACTTGAGATTGAGTAACCCAACAAAGCCACTTGAATGTTTGCCCCGCTTCTTTATTTCTTTCGCTCTCTTCCACGCTCATACCCCGACCTTCGGTTCTAGAAAATGGGCAGCAAAGTTGGAGTTGTGGTGATTATACGCTGACGTGACATCTCCTAACCCCGAGGACTTGTCGGCTCGTCCCCGACCTTTGTTCGTTGGTCTGCAGTGACTGCTTTGCGTTCCAGCTTTTCCAGGATTGCCAATTCGTTGGGTACTGTTCAATTCGTAACATTGGCTCCGTTCGTGCCCAAGTTTGTTACAGGTGAGAACACTTCGGTCGGTTTGGGGTTTTGGTGTGACTGTTGACCTGCTTTGAATGCTGCCCCTTCGACGGCTTGCACGGAGTCGGTTTCTTAGCTGAGTTGTTGTTGTCGCTCCTCTCACGGAATGACAAAGTACACCTTGTTGAGTCCGGGAAGTGGTTCCATTGAAAGTATCTCGTGATCTAATGATGTTGAACTTCTTGTTGTCAAGCCCCATCTGTACCCGTTCTTGTTCAACCATAGAAGTTATGACTTTCCTATACTCACACTTACATGTGCGATTGGACAAAATCTGGTATGTATTCAATTCATCCCACAAAGATTTCAACTTTGTGAAGTATTCGATTACCGTGGATTATCCTTTAACAATCAACGTCATTTCTTACTTCAATTAATGTACTCGGATTGAATTTCGAGCGAGTATTTCTTTTCGTGCTGGTCTACCCAAATCTCTCGGGGTGTATTAGCATACGCCACGGACACGTGGAGATTTTTGTCTATGACATTATAGAGCCAGTGCTGTGACCATCGAGTCACATATGTCCCAGTATGAACATCCGGTTCAATGCTCGGCTTAGTCTTAGTGATAGTTTCATTCACAAACCCAAGTTTGTTTTTGGATTTGAGAGCATTGATGACAAGACAAGACCAATTTCGTAATTACCTCCATTTAGTGTCACTGGTCTAATTAGGTAGCCGAGTGATCCGAACTGTTGAGGTAATAGGGAGATTGTGGATCATTGTATGAAACTATTTTGTTGTCTCCCATGATGAGATACGAATTATGTCGAAAAATTGCCTCTTTGAATAGGCCCCGAAACCATGAAGGATTTTGGAGATTGGGAGTCAATTATGTGATGGCCACTCCCAAGCCATTGAATTTGTATTTATACCATACGTAATAGACATACAACAAACCTATGTCTCTTGGTAGAAAAGTTGGAGACTAACTATTACGCTATCTCCTAGTGCAATTCAAATTTGAAGTCAATGCTTATCACAAAGACTAAATACAATTCGATGTTTCAATCCTAATAAAAAAGACTAAATAGGAAAATCTATCCTAATACTTACTAAAACACTAACCCAAACATCAACTTCCGGATCAAATACGTATATTTAATTGATTGGTATTTTAATTTTATCAAAACCCTAATTAAATGCTATTTGAAAGGTTATTTTTGAACATGGGTTAAATTTGCAAGTATATTTCCATATCAATTCAATTTATCGGGGTAAGCCCCCAGCAGCTCTTGGAAGTTCGTGTCCATAATCCAATTCTACTTTTAGAGATTCTTTTTCTTGGTAATCTGGATTAGTTCGCATCCAAAATTGATCCCACTCATTGGAAAAATGGGATGGCTAATTAGGCGCATGTACATATATACAAGCTATAGATGAGCCCGTTGCCATTAAGGATTATTTTTTCAATTTGTTTTGATACTCATTTAACATGCCGAATTTTAATTAGAAAAAGAAAGAAAATCTTGCTCAAAACATAGAGATAATGGATTAAGGATTGTAATAACTAGAAAAGAAAGAAATCGACGAAGATAGACACTCAATTGAGGATTCATGCACTTTTAACATTATATTCGTTCGCGCATGTGCATGCAAACACCTCACCTACTAATTGTTGGTTTTTCGTTTCTATATTAATAAACAATAATGGTACGAAATCATATTAGGTGGGATAAAGGACTAGGTGCAAATGCTTGGAAGATCCAAATTCAAATAAAATTATATATTATATTAGATTAAAGAATGGTGTTCCAAAAAACGATTTTATTAAGTATAATATTATTTGATACATACCTTCCTAGGAAGCGATGCTTATCTATTTGGTTGTAGTTTAAGCTGCCTTTATAAATAGCCCCAAAATAAAGAGCTAGATTTATATGCCAACCTCTCCTCATCAACTTTGAACCAGGTATGCCCGAAAACTCAATCTCCATGCTTAAGGTTCCTTCTTGTTTTTATTTTTTGATAGTCGGCAAAACTTATAAAACACAGATAAAGCAATTACCGCATATGAGGACGTTGGTCTCATAATCAAGATTGAGGTAGTACTATATTTATATCTATTTAACTCTATTTGTCAATTATATTATACTAATCTTTGTGCTAAAACTCATTTACATAGAAAATAAATAATAAAGTGCTTCTGATTATAGATTGGGGTTCGCTCTGGCCAGCCACCATTTAAGGATATTTTCAGCAAAATGCTTAACATTAATTCTCAAGAGTAGCATAGAATTTCAAATTGGATTAGAAGTTTCAAATTCTACCGAAAACATTCAAAAATTCTATCTAATTTAGAATAATATATGGTTCAAAATGTCCCAAAGGTCTGTTAAAATTTTTTTCCCATGCATGTATTAAAAAGCTTTATTTATTTTTTACTGATGATTTAACAATGTCTAGTGAAACTTACAGCGTTTTTAAATTTGGCAACATAAAACTAATATTTGCACGATATATGTGTCAATTAATTGAAATACCAAAGTCATGTAAATTTTTATTAGAGATTTAGGTTTAATTTTATTTACGTCATTTTTACGAGTATTTTTATTAAAAAAAACCATATTTACGAGAAATGAAAAATTAATTTCACTCATGCATGAAAAATATTCAGGTGTCGAGCCAACAAAAGAGGTTCAAGTGATTTATATCTCAACAAAGGCTAGTAGAAGAAAATGGATTGGTTGAATTTTTCATTAGCGATGGGCGTTGTCTTCCTTGGTCCAGCTTTTGCTCTTCTTCTCATGCAACTCTTTTCAAAGAAACAAGACTCCCGAAATCGTAACCTACCCCCAGGTACCATGGGGTGGCCCTTAATTGGAGAAACACTTAGCTTCCTCGAGCCTCATGTTCCAAACTCTTTAGGCTTGTTCTTATATCAACGTTGCTCAATGTAAGTCATTCTTATTTCTTTCACAACTCCATCAGCACATATAATTCCCATCAACATAGTTATGCCTTATGAGGCAGTGCTAGTAAAATTTTGTCAATTTCATATTAGTATATTTATTTCATCGACCAACTTCTACGGACCAAATATTGAACAGTAAACTGTATTTGTTCGATTTTAATATGATATTCTGTTTGGCTTGTGTGGGACTGCTTGACTTAAAATGATATGCTAATATGGTATTATATGCAAATATATCGTCCAATAGTTCATACAATGCGTAATTGACTTAATTTAAATTAGTCAAGACACTAGTATCACCTTTGCGTACCTATTAAGATTATATATTCACATCAAGCTTTATTGTTATACCAACTTCTATATCATTGTTGTTGTATACTTATTCCAACTTTGTCGGAATCTATATGAAGTACTGTTATACCATCTTATCATTGCTATTGTATACTCATTCTCAAAATTGCACCTTTGTTGGATTGATATCAACTGCTACTCTAAATTACCGCCTTGTCATATCGACCAACCAACTATCGACTGATCAATTTCTGTCAAAACTACATTTCCCCATACATAACCATGGATTATTTTAATTTGTAGATTTTTTCTATCTACATGATAGTTTGCATTCTTATAGTTGGGGGGGTGTCTACAGACGACATTGCTATAGGTGTCGTAAATGTGTGATCTCAAACTCAAAGTCTAACAACTAAATGTTTTAGTTACATTTTTCTCCGCTTAAATTAGCTAATTTGAACTTCAACTGAGAAAACAAATTGCCCTCATATTAACTGTCTTTCAAGAAAAGACTTCAATATATCCTGACCTCTTGAAGTCCCTTTGAAATCTCTTTCTATTGTTTATATTGTTGTAAACTAGTGACCTAGAATTCTGATGAGGTGTGCTTGAACTGTTGTTATAGGTATGGAAGAGTGTTCAAATCTCATTTATTCGGTTCCCCAACAATTGTGTCTTGTGATCATGAGCTAAATCAATTTATCCTTCAAAACGAAGATAAGCTCTTCGTAGGAAGTTACCCTAAAGCCATGCAAGGCATCCTTGGGAAGCTATCATTGCTCACCAGTACGGGAGACGTTCACAGAAGAATGAGAAGCTATTTGATCAGATTTCCCAACACCTACAAATCGAAGCCCGAGTTCCTCCACGACATTGAAAGGCTAAGTTTGTCAACTATGGAGCCATGGGAAGATTGCAGTGAAGTCACCTTCCTCAAGGAAACCAGAAAGGTGCGTGCAAAGGATTAAAACAATATCCAACATATATAAACTAACAAGTTTCAGACCGTGAATCATAAAAAAAGAAAGGGCTCGATTTGCGACACTTAATTGTCAAAGCGGCAAGTGTTGTTCGTACTACACAAATAGATGGAAAAGTGTCAAATTGTTAGCATCCTCTCCAACGACACTTTCTAATCAGTTTGCCGGGCTTTGAAATAATGAGATTGTATCAGCCCAATTTGGCGACATGTTTTCACACTGACATCTAAAAGTTTGCTACACTGATCTTAAGTCTCAATAATATTAAATATGAATTAGAATCAACTCGTGCACATAACTAGTTCAAACATCACAAATCAGGTCTTTTTTTGTAGTAAATATAATTTCTCAAAAAGTATATTGGATTTAAAGAATTCTTGTTTTTTTATGAATAAAAGTCATGATTTGAATCATATGTTAGAATTTCTGATATAACTTTCGCAAAAGTTAGTAGTTCAAAAGGTTTTCGAGCTATTATATACATTCAAAGTTTGCATTTCATAAGTTAAAAAAAACAATGAAGCTAAAACATAGGGTATTCAGAGATAGAGTGTGAATATATATCTGCGCATTAGCACTTGTTCTATTTATTTAGAATTTCCATTTTCTTTCATTATATTGTGTTAGAATCTCTAGCAAATTTAATTGTAGAAAAATATGTTGAGGTATAAGATCTGTAGGATTGCAAAGGAATCTCAAAAAAAGAAAATTAATCTAGAGAAATTTGTAATCATAAAAAATTTTAAAAGCTTTTTATGCCCCTAACTCCATTAGTTTCTTCGTTTGATATGCAGTTTCTCTTCAATCTTACAATCAGACAAGTATTAAGCATTGAATCTGAAGAACCTCTAGGAATGAAAATCCTCGAAGATTTCATGAAGTACATGAAGGGTTTTGTCTCCCTTCCGATAAACCTCCCTGGAACTGCCTATACCAAAGCCGTCAAGGTAATATAATGCTCGGTCACATCTAAATAAGGTTTTGTTTATAATTGTGCTATGCCAAGGACAAGCAAGTTACTTACACCGCCGCACTTGATCTTGAGTTGCATAGGCCCGGGCAAGGATATCATATACTTTGATGGAGATCATAAGAGAAAGGAGAAAAGCAGGCTTTGTAAAAGGGGACTTCATGGACGCACTTCTTTCCTATACTAATGTTAGTGATGAAGAGGTTGTAAGTATTGTTATGGACATCTTATTGGGAGGTTATGAGACTACCTCAACCCTTCTGGCCTTGGTTGCTTACTTTGTTGGTCAAGCTCCTGATGTAGTTGATGAATTAAAGGTATCTTCCCCATTTCTCGGTATTAGGGCATAGTAAGGAGTCCATGCTTCGATATATATATACATATAACACGTGCACATGCGCACATGCCTGCATATATTATCTCGATTTGAGTTCTAGGAGTAGCACTGGTTTACCTCTCAATCGGTTTCCGTCCTAGACTCTGTATAAAGGCACGTCAAATTTTAGTGCAGGGATAGGGATTAATCGAGCATATGTATGTGGTTATTTTTTTCCTTTTTTGGATAAATTGGTAACCTAAAATAACACATATTTAAGTTATTTTCCTCCTTTGGATAGATGGAACATCAATCTATTAGAGAAAGTAAAGATCAAACGGAACGATTGACTTGGGAAGACTATAAGAGAATGACTTTCACCTCTTATGTAAGTGAATCAATGATTAAGACATACGCACCTTTTTTTTTTTTCCTTAATTTAGGAAAACTTACGAAAGTACATATTATCATTCTCCATTTCCGCATTTTGATGATAATTTGTAAACTAATCTTTAATTTTTGTAAATTGTTTAAAACTTAATTCCCATGTGATAGGTGATTTGGGAGGCTATGAGATGTGGGAATGTGGTTAAATTTGTCCATAGAGAAGCTCTTCAGGACGTCGTATTCAAAGGTTAATCATCACAACATCAATCCTACTTCTTTTGACGTGGAAATCTGCTTTATACTTTCTGAGGATTAGCAATTATTGTATGCATAATAACATAATGTCTGGACAGTTTTGTTACGGTGTACAGAAAATATATAGTTGAGAGTACGTACCAAAAGTATTAATATATATTTTGCCTGTAACATAAAGCTTACTACTTAATTGATTGGTGCAGATTATCTAATTCCAGCAGGATGGAAGGTGCTTCCCATACTTAGTGGAGCTCATCTTGACCTCTCTCTTCATCAAGATGCTTCTAAATTTAACCCTTGGAGATGGAAGGTAAATCTTTTGGTCTCGAATCAACTTCCAAAATATTGTCTCTTCCGTATGAAGTTCTTATACACTCATTATTAATATGTATATTAGATCCTACTTTCGATTCCTCCCTTCGTTGTAGTATTGTATTGTCCTTTGTAACTTCTCTAAACAAAAATATATATATATATATATATGAACTTAAATGAAATCTTTTAATTAAGAATTATATGAAGGAAACTATGTTTTGCAACGTTGATTAACCACCTATTTTCACATGATTAATGATGCAACTATCTTAGAGATTGTGTTTAAACAAAAATTTTTGAATTGATTTTTTAGGGTGATTTTGTAAAGGTTTTTAGACAATCCAAAATCAAATTATTTTAGATTGAATTTTTGTTTTATTTGGGTATGACTAATATTTCATCTAAAAATAACTTCTTCCATTTTTTTAGTAAGAAACAATAACTTTTTTCACAATGGTTATCTAGTGTTCAGTACTATTAAAAAACTTATTAATCATCCAATACTATATTAAAAGTTACCATGATATTGTCCATATTATAATATATCTTATATGAGATGATCTCCTACAAGATTTACTCAATATTGTTTATAATTTTGATTTTTCAATTGATAATTTTTTACGCTTGTGTATATTTTTTTGAAGGACCCAACAGTGAACAAGAAAGTATCACCATTTGGTGGAGGCCCACGCCTTTGCCCAGGAATTGAGCTTGCAAAAATGGAGGCTTCGGTTTTCCTTCATCATTTTGTCCTAAATTATAGGTATCATCAACTAGTCAAGAACTAATTTTCTTTATTTAATTTTTCGCTTCTTTGGAATTTAGTTTAGTTTGTATATGTATACTTAAAAAGATGACTAATTTTCAAATATCCTTTTGTATAAATCAACTAGTTTTGCACGGTTGAAAGTTAAGATTTTAGTAATATATATGGCTATTTGAACTATATCAACGAAAAGTTAATCCACAATTGATAACATTTATGCTTTTATTGGTTTTCGCCTTAATTATATTGATTGAACTATTGATTTTCGTATGGTGGTGGTGCAGATGGACACTGAAAGGAGATTTTCCCCTATCTTATCCCTTTGTGGATTTTCAGAGAGGATTGCCGCTTAAAATAGAACGAATAAATTTCTAAAGAACATGTACTGTGATGTAGTACGGGTGTACAAAATTCTCCCATACTCTCCTATAAATAGGATGAAATGGAGTCGGTCATTTTTTGATTTGATGCATGTATTCAAACCTCATAATGCAAGCAAAAAGTTATACCTGGTTGTCGCTATACTACAACTATTCTAAAATAAGACAATATCTGGCTTATATTTATTTTGAATCAATCTCAACCATCTATTATTATTTATTTTTAAATAAGAGAAAATTATTTTAAAAATCAAACAAAATATTTAAAAATTTGACTAAAATAATTAAATGTGATTGTATTTGATGTTATTTAATAGCTCACCAAAAAAGACTAAAAGTAAAATTAAAAGAAAAAGAAAAATTCAAGCCCAACAACACCCCCCAAAAAAAAAAAAAAAATTGCATATTCGAGTATTCCATTATTGCCGCCCTTCCTCAGCAACTATGGATACCATGAAACCGCCTGAGTAAGTTCCTCTCCCCCAACTCGTATCTACTCCGATTGAAATAATGGCATACCATGGATAACATTTGGTCGTTTATTTGATTTGGTGCATGTACTCAACCTCATAATGCAAATGAGTTTATTACTACTCATCTATCTATCTATTGAAATTCGTGGGATGATGATAACCAAAGATAGCATGAATAAGTGATATCATTAACGAATGAATTGAAGAACTCCAAGTTAATTAGATCAATAAGACCCCTTATCAAATAAATTGGATTGAAGAACACAAAGTTAATTAGGTAAATAAGATACCTTTAAAAAAAAAAGGCTTGGATATGTAGGAGTTTTAACGTGAGATTCTGTTTTTTTAGGACAAAAGGTTCTATTTAAAATTGATAAGTTTTAAACAACTTAATTCTTGAACTTGAGAATGTTTAGATAGATAAAGATTCATAGGTTTACAATATGAGAAGTGGCATTCATTTATAGAGAAATCTGGATTTATGTTTCTGTTGATCTCATCGATTGCTTTCGATTTTGCTTTTTGACGTAATTTGTACTTGTTTTTAATTTACATAAGAATATATTGATTTTAGTTTCAGTCGTTTTCTTGTTTTGTTCAAATAAGACACAAACTAGTAAAATATAATAGAAAAAAGTGAATTATTTAAACCCTATAAAATCTAATACTCCGTATAAGGAATTTTCACTTTCTAAGGGTCTATTCTTTTTGGGCTTATAACAGCTAACAACTCATAACATTTTAATGCTAATCACAACAACTCGTACAAACTAGTGTTAGTTAATCATAACGACTTATAACAGTTCGTAACAATTCATAACAACTAACAGCTAATCGTAACAACTCATAACAGTTCGTAATAACTAATAATTAGTTTTTAACAGCTTAAAATAATCAGGCCTGAAATAACTAAAAGAAAGTCAAATTTAGAAATTTTTTTCTAAGTTGAATTATATAGAGTCCTTTGCTTCCTTTTTATGAATGAGTAAGTAGTCCGTGGTTTTAAATTTAAAGTCCAACAAAACTAACGTCTCCAACATTAATTCATAACTCTGCACCAACAAAACTAACGTCTCCAACACTATAACTATGCAATTCAAAGACAAGGTTCCTACATCGCTACCTTATCCTTCCCCCATCCTATCCCACCTAGTACTAGTGGAATTTGAATTTTTGTTTTGAAATTAAAAATGTTTGCCTAAATCTTTTTAAGTTGATTGAGAAATGAGATACAATTAACCCACAACAGACAAAGTATGATTAGTAAATACTTTATCCCTTTTCAAGAAGCAAACTCGAGATATTATAGGGGAATAAAACAGTACACCATTTGAATAATATATATTAGTACTTAAAACTTTAATTTTCATGGATAGAAGAATAGGAAGCAATAGGTATTGGTACTCAAAACTCGAGATTAAGTCCTCCCCATAGGACAAGAGAAGCATTTTACACATGGGAGGTTTACTCACTAAAACGTAGAGTAATGTTCATTAAAGGACAATTTTCTAAAGGATTTTTGGAATTTAATAATTTAAACTTGTATGTGTTTGGAAAATAATAATTTGAATTTAAGAAATTGGTCCCAGTGAATTGTACTTTTATTGTTACTATTTTTAATATCCCACCACCGTGATTGACTTGCTTGGATAGATGACATGGTAGTCCGGATTAATACATGTGATATTTTGAGCATTTTTTAAAAGAAAGTCAATATATTTATTTTTAAAACACCTCAACACCTCTCTCTCTCTCTCTTCTACTTAAACGAACTCCCAACTAAAGCCTATAAAAAAGAGAGAAGATTCATAAGAATCAAACACACATAATTTTCACAGATACTTAGGTTATTGACTTAGTGCACATACTCGTTCACCATTTTACATGCTTACCTTTGTACATTTTAACAAAGAAAATTTACGAGATACATCATGCTTCAATTTATAATTACAACTTCAGTTATTTAATTTACCTACAAGTCATTCATTATGTGGGGCCCTCCTAAAGGTTGATTTGGCTGTGATAACATAAAAAGACCGAGAAGCCCTTAATGATGTTGGTTTGATGTTTGGTGCGGATGGAGGGTTGAGGAAGTGTGTTGTGGAAAGAGTTCAAAACTGGTGAGGCAGAGAGTAGAAAGAGAGATCGGAGCAAATGAGGGAGAAGAAGAAGAAGAAGAAGGGTTATAAGAATAACTATACCGAGAAGAGCGAGAAAGAGAGGGGGAAGAAGAGCGAGAAGTACACCGAGAAGAAGACCGAGAAGACGTGCACGAGAGAAGAACAACGAGAACAACTAGACAGAGACGAAAAGCGAGAAGAAGAAGAAGAGAGTTCATTGAACGAGTGTGAGGAAGAAGATCGAAGGAGACTTCAACTGGGTAAGTTCTATACATTTGTGGGGTTTTCGTCCGAACGATTTTTGTTGGTTGGGGGATAATTTGTTTCAAAATGGTTGAATTTGTTAGAATTGGAATGAAATTTGATGTCAATTTTCATTTTTTTTGTATTGAAAGAGGCTTACTATTTGTTTGAAAGTGGATTAACACTACTACAAAACTGTTACATAGCGACGAAACGTTTCGTCGCCAAATAGCGACTGAAATGCGGCGAACCGACAAATTGTATTACATGTGTCGAGTAGCGACAAAATTAGCGACGAACGAGTATTCCGTCTCTAATTCCAGAAATAGCGACATACCATTCCATCCTTGATCCATAGCTGCACTTAATAAAACTTTCGGATCCGGCCCAAAAGAAAAAATTTTTTAAAAAATTAACTTTTTAATAGCGACGGACCGATCAGTTGCTAATTGGATTAACGACGGAACAATCCGTCGCTACCTACATTTAAATTACCAGATCTCGGTTTTAGTGAGAAAGACGAAGCTGGAGTTAATTTGAGAGAGAGGAGTGCGAAAGGGAGCGAACGAGTGCGTAGTGTCTCATCCGTCGTTAACCGCCGGCCGCCGCCTCTTGTCGACCGGCTGCCGCCTCACGTTGGTCATATACCGCCACCCTCGATTGCCGCCATGAAAGGGAGCTCAAGGGAGAGGAGAGCTCCCCTCGAAGGAAGGGGGAGGAAAGCTCAAGGGAGAGGCCGCCACCACGCCTTCTACCGTCACTCCGGTCCACCGCCTACCGCCGGTGTTGCCACCCATCGCCCCCAATTCAACACTTTGAAGGTAGTGTTTCTCTCATTTGGATTTAGGGTTTTATTAGTTGAACATAAAAATTCATGATTTTAGATAATTTGATGCAAATTAATGTTGATTGTGATTCAATTTGTAGTAGAAAATGTGGAATTATGTGATTTATGTATAAAAATTGTGTTGTTTGTGATATATAAGTTGAAATTTGTTGAAAGAAATTGTTGAAGTTGAAAGAAAATTATTTGTTTGTGCTTAACTATGCAATTGTGATTTACGTTTATGATTTACATGCATATGTTTGTGATTTATGTGCAATTGTTTGTGAATTATTTATATGTTTTTAGATTTTTGACAATTTAAAAATAGATTGTGCTTAATCATATGAAATTAGAAGTAAAATTATCTTCGTATCTTATAGTTGTAAATTTTGGAATAATGTTATTATGAATATTATCTCGTGTGAGTTGATTTATGCATTTTAAGTATGGTTAGTTTGATTATGAAATTAATAAGTAGAAGTAAAATATAGAAATAATTACCGTAACGCCCCAGTTACCATTATTTAATAATTCCCTAATTCGAGAATATTAGGTAAGGTCGCAGCGAAAGTTAACGATCGAAGGCGTTACCGCCGCCCTAATAATAGGGCAAGGCTAAAAATAAAATAACACGATATCCTGTTCCTAGCAATTGTGCTTAAGTAAGTCCGGGAAATATTAAATGTTGGGCCGTAGGGAGTCCAGCTCGACAACTTAAATAAATCAAACCCAAAGTACGGTTCTGCTACATACTTATAGATATTAACGGCCAATACAACGATCTGCGATAGGAAATACGCAATATTTAATTACAAATCCAAGGTCAAGCCCAAAATTAACGAGGAGGAGAACCACTGTGAGCATCTAACCTATCTTAGAGCAATGATAATGGAATATCCAGCTAAGTCTTGCTCCCGTCAGGCTTCTTAGGCAAAGGACTATTCACGGATGAAGACTTAGACACGGCTCAATATCCTTCCGAGTCATACAAAAGGAATCGAGTCTAACGTTTCTATACATATAGAGTTTTGATTCCAAGGCATTCTTTGTGTCTTAGAAACTTACTTGAGTAAAATAGTATTTTTTCTAAGTGTTTCGGCCCTCACTTATCTCTTTTATCGCTTTCGGTTAGTGACTCGAAACCTGGTTCTTTATTCCGAGTCCACTCCCACTCGGACTAATCGCATTTTGAATATACCAAGTATTCCGCCGTTTCTCACTCGGAATCCGACTTGTGGTTATCTATTCTATTGTTTGCATAGTCGGCATTCGTAGTTCATTTCATGCTTAGTCTATATCAAGCTTTTCCCACTCGATATTCGTTATAGAACTTGATTCTTCGCATAAGACTAAGTCATATGGAATTCCGAGTATCATGGATATTAGACTCGTAAAATTCCATTTCTTTTCCGACTCGGATAATCAATTGCGTAATTATCATAATTATTTTATTATCCGTGTCTAACCTTGGACCAAAGTATTTTATACTTTGAGAACCGAAGGTGTTTTACTTTTGTAGGTTATTCAATCGAGGATATCTTTTCAAACTACAAAAGTAGCCGGCTTCGAACGTCAAATCACCAGCGAGATATGGCTTTTTACCTTCCCCGCTTTAGTCCCGGAAGATTGTGTCGAAGCCGTCCGCTTCCATATCCGGAAAACTGGAACGCTAAGCCTAACGGTGGTTTCCACCTCATTTTCAAGACACAACCGATGGTTTTGGGACTTCCAAGAGAGTTAAACCGTTGTCCAACGTCCATATTTCAACGGATACTTTCTGAGTGACTCGGAAAGCCATTATCAACGGTCACAGAGGACTCTCGGTCAGCGAGATAAAGATAACGGCTACCCTGCTTGGTTATCTATAAATAGAAGCCACTTCGTAAGACTGGAAGATTGTCGAATCTATTGTTAATACACATACTTGAGAAAAGTCATTGTATTTACTTCCAATCTTCTACTTACAACTCCCATTCTGTAATTCTTTACTCTCCGAGTTGTAAGGTCTTGTACTTAGTTACAAACTCTTCTTACATTCTTTGTAAGGTCCCTTGACTAAGCTGTAAAGGTTAACTCAGCTTAGTTGTCCCTAGCTGTAAGGGTTATCTCAGCTAGGAAGTACTAGATCGGATAAGGTAACTTCGAGTCTAGGAAAACTTGTATAGAGTTGTCCAAGGGAGCAACTCGGGTTCGATCAGCTCACGGTATTTTGTGGACTCAAAATAGTGAATTTGACTTCGTGTCCGGATTGACACGGGCCGTGGTTTTCTGCCCCGGGAGGGTTTCCACGTAAAATCTCTATGTTCTCTTTCCGAGTTCATTCTAGACTCGGACTGACCTTATTGTACTTGTTTATTCCGATTCATTGCTTTCGAGTCCAATCTTTTCGACCCCATGTTTAGACTCGAAATTGTCTTTGCCTCTTTTCCGTCAAAAAGAGTGTATTTTCGCAAAGAATTTTCTATCACCCTATTCACCCCCTTCTAGGGTGACTCGGACTCTCCCCGAGCAAACCTTCAACAGATGCTTTTCCTAAAAACAAAAATATTAAAATAATTCGAAGAATGAGTCGAAACTCAGCACGAACATTCCCGCACGATTAAATAATCTTGAAACACATTGATTGAGCGCGCATTTCAATTCATTTTAGTTTGAAATTAGGGGAGAGAATATAATTAAAACTTGCTTGCCGGTTATTATCTGAAAGTGGAACCCCTTGATAATTGATACGATCTTAGTAAGGTGCACAGCTCCCGGGCCGACCGAGAACCCGAGTTGAAGCCGCGCGGGTTGGGCATAAACCCCGATTATTGATAATTGATGGGCATAAGCCCTGATGATTGATAATTGGGCGGGGACCACTTGATTAGGTGGCAAAACTTGATTTGCAAATGATTCATTATTAGTTATATATATGAGAAATGTTGAGATTTGATGAAACATGTGAGTTTTCGAAAGGTACAGGCAATGAACGTACTCGAATTAAAGCCTTTGTTTCTCCCTTTTTATAGAAATTTGAGTCAGCAGCTATTCGGCAACGGAAGTGGCCTCAATTCTGTTTCAATAGATTTTTGTTGTTAATAATGTTTTCTCTTGAGTTTCAATGATTGAATTTGTATAACCGTTGATAATTTATTTCGTTTCCTATATTTATTACGTAATCGGTTAACTACGTTTTTCTTAAATAACTTTACTACATTAATTCCATTTCGAACATCGACTATAACGCGTATTAGTTAAAGAAGTTGATTAGGCTAATCAGAAAGCCAATGATATTTATGTAATTCAGTTCATTAGTTGACTTGGATTGAAAATGGTATATATATATATATATATATATATATATATATATATATATATATATATATATATAGAAATTTATGTTTACCAAAAATATGTTCAATGCATAATGATTATATATTATGTTCATTAGATTAAAGATAGGTGATCATGATATGATTTTCATTAATCAATAACTAATAATTGAATAAATTGTTAAATGTCAATCGGAATATATATATGGAGCGAGGTAGAGGTATGTCGAAAAGATCGAGCAACTCAGGAAAGGGCTAGAAACAATGTCAATATTGATGGTGATGGTGACAATGTTAATACTTCTAGCCCTACTCCATATCCTCCTTACATTCAATCTCCTGTAGGTGGATAAGTCTCCCAACACTCCCCTTACAATCAAACTCCAATGGGTGGGTCATTCATCCCAAACCCTCCTTATTTCCAACCTACAATGGGTACAACCTCAAATATCCCTCACATGCAAACTCCAATGGGGGAGGTCTGTACAACAGACTTCCACATTCTCAGCATGCTTCTTTGTATTCAAACCTATCCCATACGCACTCATATAACCAATATGGTATGACATTTATACCACGAATCAACATTGGAGTCGAACAAAGGCCACCACAAAGGCCTACCAATGATGGTGCAACTCATGAAGGCGATGAGCATGCTAGTGAGCTTGAATCAAGCAATGTTATTAGCTGATTAAAGATTCGCATTGAGCTAGATGGTGAAGGGTAAGAGTGGTAATAAGTAATAAAATGAAATCTTATGAAGTTTTGGGAGAAACTAACTATGTATGTTTCTTGATTAGGTTCTTTCTTATTGATAAAGTGGTGAGCACAATCTCCCACATCTTCCAAAGCAAGTATGATGGATCATGGCCTACATGGGGTAAAGTTCCTCGATCAAAAAGAGATCTTTGGTTTTCCGAGTTTAAGGTAATGACAAATCTTTGGTTTTCCGAGTTTGAGGTAACATAATGACTTATTGTGTATGTTTGAGCATTATATTATATTTTTATAACTTATAAACTACTTTTTCATTGATACAGAAATTTCACACTTGGTCCCCAGCTGATGAAGTCCAAATTAGATGAAATTTTGAGAAGAAAGGAAGTGATCGATCGAAGGACTTCATGCTAAAAGCAAGAAAAACTAAAAAGAAGCCAATATGGTTGGGTGACAACTACTGGAAAGAGTTGTTAGAATACTGGAAAACTGTTGACTACAACAAGTTCCGTGAGCAAGCTAAGAAAAACCGCAATGTAGATCAAGGTGGACTTGGTTCATCGCTTCATACTTGTGGCTCAATCTCCATGACGGAGCATAAGCGGCGATTGGTACATACCATTTTGCACGATTACACATGCAACTGCTAACATGTTCAAATTAGCAATTTGAATTTCTAATAACTTTTTTGTATTTAGATGAAGGAATTTAAAGGAGTTCTTCCTTTACCGACCCAAATTTTTTCGTGAACACACAAGACCAAAAAGGACCAATAGGTCGACCTGAAATCCAAGGCCATTTATTTGAGTTACCTTATATATGCAATTTTAAAGTTTTTTTAATAGAAGGTCTTCTTTGACAACCTTTGATAATTAAATGCCTCAAAAATTTATATATTATATATGCAAGAAAAGTTTGAAAAAGAGTGGGAACTGTTGCAAAACACTAAACCCACTCAATCTTGTACTAATGATCCTAACTTACAAGAGGGTCATGTGTCAACCCCTTCACAATATGAGTTGTGGGTAAAAGCTAATGCGAATAAGAAAGGTCGCATTTATGGACTTGGATCTAAGGTAAAAACTTGAAAAAGACCATGTCCATGCCCTTTAAATCAACGAAAGCTGCTACTCCAGTTGACTTAGATTTGAGAGCAACAGTGCAAAACTTAACTTCTGAGTTAAGTCAATGGATTTAGCATGCTCGTGTGCTTGGGTTGGAAAATAAGGAGCTTAAAGAAAAGGTTGAGAGTTTCGCTGGGCCAATAGCACGGTTCACTCGCATTTATGAAATCTCGGTAAGCATTTGGATCTCACCCTAGAGCAAGTACAAGAACAAGAGGAAGAGGAAGAGGAAGAGGAATAGGAAGAGTGAGGACCATTAATTCATTATATTAAAACTTAGATTCTATCGGAGCAAGTAGGCTTAGATTGCATTAGTGCTAAAAGCTGAAGCATTAGAGCAATGATAGATCGAGTTGTTGAATCGGAGCAAAGAAAATTACTAAGCAAGAAATTTAAAGTCGAAATAATTGAAACTCAGAAAACATTTAGTAAGAAATTAATACTTCATTAATATACAAAAATATATACACAAAAGAGGGTGAGAGAAACTCTCCTAAACATGACAACAAATTTTTCTAACTATTCTTCCCCTTGCCTTTCAAAGAAACAAAAAGAGGAAGATATCAAGAGGATACAAATTTGTATGTCTGGACAAAAAGAAACTAAACTTAAAAACATAAAAAATTCTATGAAGGAGGGGATGGAGCAGTCTGAGTCAAGGATGGGGGATGAGTAGTGCGCCTTCGTTGATAAGATCTTGAAGATGTTGACGAACGAGGCGGGAGCAACGACTGGTATCTCCGGAATGGGCTCAGCTCCGAGTGGCTGACCCATAACTAAGTTATCCAGAGGTTCATCCTCCCGGAACTCGACTAAAGGAGGTGCTGGCTCTGCTGCCGACCGACCATGGTCAGCGAGGTCTTTGACCCACTCGGACTACTGTCCGAGCTGATCACTTCCGATTGGGGTTCCGGAGCACCTTGACCCTCAGCTGCTTTGGCTCCTGTTTCTTCTTCCTTCTCCCCTTATTCTTTCTTCTCGAGACGGAGATACCTCACCGCGAGCTCCACTTCTTCTCCTTCTTCTTCTTCTTCTTCCCCTACGAGAGGGATTTGGCCGGACTCGAGAATTCTTCCGATGTATCCGAGTCGACCGGATCCCGAGCTGCCTTGGAGTGTCTTTCTTGAAGGAGCTCAATGATCTCCCTTTTCTCCTTGACTAGTGCTTTCATCTCGAGAAGCACGTCTTGCTGCTCTCGAATTTGGGATTGAGCGGTTTTCGATTGATGGTCATGGACTGAAGAACAGTCTTGAATAACCGGAGGGTGTCCTTGAATTAGGTGGACATCAAGGAAAGCTTGTCCATGATGGCACTAGACAAAGTAGAAGAGAGAATGCAGGAAACACCTGAGGTGGAGGCACCACCAAGTGCGGGAGATAGAGAGAGAGGAGGTTGAGTCCGAGTCCGAGGCGGAGAAGGAGGCCTCGGTTCTAAGCTATGGACCCGGACATCCGGTTGGGTCTCTTGGTAACCATACCCAAGAAGTTCTTTCTTGCCAACGATAATGGTAGCCTTAGAAACCGCGTTAGGATCCGAGGGAAGAGGAACTTTGAATTGTTTGAAGATTAGGGTGAGAAGAGCCCCGAAAGGAAGTGGGGTTGACTTCTTAGTCCGAGTCCGAGCAGGCACGGCTGCCATTTTCTTGAATATAGCAGAAAAGAGGTCTACTTCGTAGCCCTCAAGGATGTCACAAAGAGCTTTAAGGTGCTTGGAGTTAGGGTTCTCCTTGCCCGAATGTTGTGTGAAGAGCTTCGACTTGAGTTGAGTCACGGAGAAGTTTTTACGTAACTCAGGAAACTCTTTGGCATATTTTTCGAAGAATTCATTAGCAACCTCGTTGAAAGGTATGGGGTTGCTGTTGAGGAAAAGAGAAGAAACTTTAAAGAGACGGTGAAGAAGAGAAGTGTTGATGCGAACCGTGACGTTTTGAACTCCGGAGGTGAGGATGCCCTCGAGCTAAAGAGGTTAGAATAAAACTCGAAACGAGTTACGGGTATATGAACTCGCTAAAATAGAGGAAATTGTAAACCCCTGTTGATTTAATGTGAGTTAACCACGAAAACTTTGTGGTTGGAAAGAATTTGTCATCCAACGTTAGGTGTTGGGTGACAAGGACTTTGAAGGATATGAGGGGCCTCCCTGGATTTTAGTACGAGGTTTCTTAGTGGCGGAACCAAGAAAATCAGGGTGGGAACCTCTTTTTGGCATGTTTATAAGAAGAGAGAGATGAACTTTTGAGAGAGAGGGAAAGAGAGAGAGAGAGAAATAGCTCGACGAAAATAAGCGAGTAAAAAGAAAATGAAAGAGTAGAATGAGAGAGAGAGAGCTGAGAATGACAGTGCTTACTTGAGAATACTTCCACTTAGCTTGAGAGTGACGAAAATTTCTTCGAACGTAGGGAGTTTGCGCGAGTTGAAGTAATTGAGAGAGTGAGAGTAAGTAGAGAGTAAAGTAGCGAAATGAAGGAAAAAGGACGCTATTTATAGAGAAAGAAATATCCTTCGAGTGTTCGTTTTGACCCAGCTCTTCAACTGTCGCCTCGGACCGTGTGACTGTTCCGCTCTCCAATGGTTAGAATTCCAACGATTGTCTCCGAACGACTAGTTGTCTGATCGATGTGCATGAGAGAGAGAGAGAAAAAGAGAGATTTTAAAAGAAATTTATGAAATTCTCCAGTGATCTAGAGATGATTTCGAAGTTTGATGTCCATTTTTCTCAAAATCCGAGCTTGACTCAGTGAAGTTTCAGGTGACTCGAAACCGCGGACAAATAATAACTTATTGCTCAGTATCACTAGCTCAACTGAACTAATTGTTATTTAAAGATAGAAAGCGTATAACACATAATCATGCAAAGAAAATTTCACTTAGAAAAGCACATAATTATGCATTGATCATGCCAAGCTCATTCCTAATAAAGCAAAACTGATCCTCACTAAGTGGCTTAGTAAAGATATCAGCTAATAGAAGTTTGGTAGGAATGAATTCAAGTTCAATATCACCTTTCTCAGAATGGTTTCTTAGAGAATGATACCTAACCTCAACGTGTTTTGTCTTTGAGTGCTGAACCGGGTTCTTGGTGATGCTGATTGCACTTTGATTGTCACATTTGATTGGAATTGATTTGAATGTAAGTCCAACATCTTTCAAGTGTTGCTTGATCCATAATATCCGAGCACAACATGCTCCAATTTGTAATATACTAAGCTTCAGCAGTTGATAGAGCTACTGAGTTTTGCTTCTTTGAGTGCCAAGATATCGTGGATTGACCCGAAACCGGCAGGCTCCTGAGGTGCTCTTTCTATCAACTTTGTACCCAACATAGTCAGCATCCGAGTATCCAGAGAGAGTCGGTTCCGAGTCTCTTGAGTACCATTGACCTAGATTCCGAGTCCCTGCAAGATATCTGAATATTCTCTTCACCGCAGTGAGATGTGATTCTTTTGGATTAGCTTGAAATCTTGCACATAGACATACAATAAAAATTATGTCTGGTCTACTGGAAGTAAGATATAGGAAAGATCCAATCATACCTCGATAGAGTTTCGATCTACGGCTTAACCTTTCTCGTCCGAGTCCAGTTTTATGCTTGCTACTCATAGGTGTTGCTTGCATGTTTTGCGTCTTGAAGTTTGTACTTCTTCAGCAGCTCCTTGGTTTACTTTGATTGATGGACATAGATGCCATTTTTGTCTTGCTTGATTTGTAGACCAAGGAAGAAATTGAGTTCACCTATCATACTCATTTGAAATTCCTGTCTCATTAACTCGGAAAAATCTCGACACAGAATTTCATCAGTAGCTCCAAAGATTATGTCATCAACATAGATCTGACCAATAAGTAAGTCTTTCCCCTTGGTTTTTATAAAAAGAGTCTTGTCAATCTGACCTCTTCTAAAATCATTTTCAACCAAGAAATTGCTCGATCTTTCATACCAAGCTCTGGGAGCTTATTTAAGACCATAAAGAGTTTTTTGCAATTTGAAAACATGATTTGGAAATTCTGAGTTTTCAAATCCAGGGGTTACTCAACATAGACTTCCTCTTCAATGAAACCATTAAGGAATGCACATTTAATATCCATTTGATACAATTTGATATTCATGCTAGATGCAAATGCCAATAAGATTGTAATAGCTTCAATTCAGCAACAGGTGCAAAGGTTTCCCCACAATCAATCCCTTCTTCTTGATTGTACCCTTGAGCCACAAGTCTAGCCTTATTTCTGATTACCAACCCACCTTCATCCAGTTGGTTCTTGAAAACCAATTTGGTTCCTATAACTGGGTGGTCGGAAGGTCGTTTGGTCGAGTCCGGACTTGGTTTCTTTCGAATTGATTGAGTTTCTCTTGCATGGCCTCTACCCATTCAGGTTCATTTAGGGCCTCTAGTGCATTTTTGGGTTCACTTAATGAAATTAATGCAGGGAATGCACATAGATTTTGTAGAGAGGAATGAGTTCTTACCCCACTGTTGATATCGGACGAAATGTTTTCGAGTAGGTGGCTTGAAGCATATTTGAATGTCCTACCTGTTCTCCGGTTTACCAGATCTGTAGGTTGAATTGGTTGATCTTCGAAGTCTGTTTTGATTGAGCTTGTTCATCTGATTGACCTTCGACATTTTGAGTTGGTTCTTGAGTTGTCTCATTCCGAGGCAAGTTGTTCTAAATTACTTCATTCCGAGTGACTTTGATTTAATTCTTGATGAGGTCATTTTCACCAAGATCATCATCTCTGCTGAGCTTTAGGTCCGAGAATGTTGACTCACTTGCTTTTTCCTGTTCAAACTCACCAAACACAACGTGGATGCTTTCTTTCACTTAGTTAGTTCTTTTATTGAAAATACGATATGCTTTGCTATGAGATGAATAATCCAAGAAAAATACCTTCATCCGACCGAGCATCAAACTTGGTCAGGTGATCCTTACCATTGTTGTGAACAAAACACTTACACCCAAATGGTTTTAAGTATGAAATGTTGGGTTTCTTCCCTTTGTAGAGCTCGTATGGAGTTTTCTTTAGGATGGGTCCGATGAGGCATCTGTTCAATGTGTAGTTTGTCGTGTTGATCGCCTAAGCCCGAAATAGCAGGGTAGATTATGTTCAATCATCATTGTCCTTGCTATTTCTTCAAGAGTCCGGTTCTTTCTCTCCACTGCTCCATTTTGTTGAGGAGTTCTTGGTGCTGAGAAATTGTGGGAGATGCCATTCTTATCACAAAACTCTGCAAATTCCGAGTAGTCGAACTCCCTTCCATGGTCAATTCGAATTCTCTAGATCCGATTCCGAGTCTCAACTTGGATTTTCCTGCAGAGCTTGTTGAACTCTTTGAAAGCTTTATTTTTGTGCTTAAGAAAACAAATCCAGGTAAATCGTGAGTAGTCATCAACAATCACAAGCACATATTATTTACCTCCGAGACTCTTGACGAGGATTTCACCACATAAATCCATATGCAACATTTCAAGCACTTTGGATGTAGAAATAGTTTTAAGAGATTTGAAAGATGATCTGACCTATTTCCCTTTTGTGCATGCTTCACAGATTTTATCTTTCTTAAATGCACAGTTAGGCGATCCTCTAACTAAACCAAAAGAAGCAAGCTTCTTAATGGTATGTATGCTAATATGACCTAGTCTAAGATGCCATGTCCATGAATCTTCATGTAGAGATGCTTTTAAACAAGATAAATTCTGACTTGGGCCAGATAGAGGAATAATGTAGGTGTTACCTAATCTCTTACCCGAGAGCTTGGTCTCCTTGGTAGTATCATTGAAAATATAACGGTTGGTCTCGAGTGAATTTGTCACATAGTTGAGAGATGCTAAGTAGATTGTACTTTAATCCCTTGCCAAGGTATACTAGGCCGACCAGATCTTTTCCTTTTCCAATCTGGCCTATCTCAATTATCTTGCCTTTGCTTGTCATCTCCAAATGTGACTTTTCCTCTCTTACAATCTTCTAACTCGTAAAAGAGTCTTGAATTGCCCGATATGTGAAGTGAGCATCCACTGTCAAGGTACCAATGCCCTTTTGTTCTTTTCTGAGCCACCTGCAAGTCGAAACAAACTAACCTTTCTCACTTTCTCTAACAAACCCAGTAACTCCCTTTACTGTGGTCGTTTTCGAGGAAGAAGACTCTTGGGAACCCAGATTTGAATAACTTTGGGTTTGGTCCGATTCCGAGTCTTTCTTTTAGAAAACTGAGTCTGTGTCTCTTTCTTTTGAAACTCTTTTCTTTTATAAACAGGAGGAGAAGGCTTTCTCCTGTAAGCTGGTCCGGGCTCAGTCCTCCTTTCATTCTTGTGAATGGGACCGTGCTCAGCTTTCCGAACTTCACAGTTCTGGAATCCTTTTGAAAAGCTCGAGTAGGAATTAGAGTCCTTCTCTTTGTTAAATCCAAGTCCTTCTTTTCTGAAGGAGACACATCGAGGCCCTAAGAGCATGTCAAGGTTTTTCGACCTTGACTAAATTTTAAAACCAGCTCTTGAGACTCATTGAGCTCTTGCTTCGGATGCTTATTTTCTCTTCGAGTAACTCGGACTCGGTCTCATTGGATTGAGAACTAGTTTTGATTTCTCTTATAGTAAGTCTCAGCTTTTCTAATTCATTTTTGAAAGAGATGCTCTCATAAGTAATAGACTCAAGTTGTTCTTTAAACCGAGAAGAATCAGAATTAGACTTTTCTTCCAAAGTATAAATATATTTAGCTAAATCAACTTTGGAAAACTTGAGGAAGTATTCAATTACCTCCCGAGGATTTGTTTCCTCACTGTCCGAGTGATCTCGAGTCCGACTCGATTCGGCTTCGAGTCCGAGAGTGCCATTAGACACTTTGAATCATCTCGAGTCCTCATCATCTTCTGATTAGTCTTCATCACTCCAAGTGGCCATCATAGCCTTTTTCTTCTTTTTGTCCCTCTTTCTCCTGGAACAGTCTTTGACTATGTGTTCCTTGCTGCCACATTCAAAATAGCTGGAGTTCTTAGTTAAAATAACTTTAAAAGGGAAGAATGTTTACCTTTTCTATCCTTCTTATCTTTCTTATAGAACTCTTCTCTTGGCTTCTTATCCCATCTCTTGTGCTTCATCATTCTTTTGAAGCCTCCGGCGATAAGTGCCATGGGATACTCTTCCGAGTCGAAGAACTCGGATTTGCTTCTCTGTTTTCCGAGGCCTATAGTGCGATGTTCTTTTTAGTGATGACCTCTGCATCCTCCTCTTCTAGGTGGATCTCATGGGTAAGTAGCTTCCCAATGAGTTCATTTGGCTTCGATAAGGACAGGTTCCGAGCCTCTTTGATGGTTGTAGCCTTGGGACCCCATCGTCTCTTGGGTAGACTTCGAGTATCTTTCTGCACATTTCCTTGTGGGAAATCTTTCTACCCAGAGATTTGAGATTGTTAGTAATCTCGGTGAAGCGGATGAACATCCGAGTGATGTTCTCTTCTGGCTCCATCTTGAACAGCTCGTACTTGTGAAGATATTGGCTAATCTTCGCTTGCTCGACTTAGCTTGTGCCTTCATAAGTGTTGACAAGTGTGTCCCACACTTCTTTGGCCGTGTCACAGGCTGACACTCGGTTGTATTCTTCCGAGCCGATGGCGTACATCGGAATGTTCATTGCCTTGAAGTTCTTTCGAACTTCTCTACTTCTTCGATAGTGTACTCAGCCTTTATTTTGGGCACGAGTCTTGTTTCGTCCATCTTCATTGGAATGTAGTTGCCTACTTGTATGATGTTTTAGCCATCTTTATCGTGATCCAACGAAAAACATTCCATGAGCTTCTTCCAAGTGTACGAAGTTAGATCCTTTGAACTTTGGTGGTTTCGTTGGAAGATCTTCCTTCATCGAACTCTCCATTGTTTTGAGCCATTTGATCTTTAAACCTTTGGATGGTTAAATCCTTTCGAAAGGCTAGGCTCGATACCAATTGAAAGTTTGCTCTTGGAGAGATTTAGTCACCCTAGAGGGGGTGAATAGGGTGATGACGAAATTTGAACAAAGACTGGAAGATTAAATTCAAAACCGACTTTGAAGCGACTCGAGTCTAGATTGGACTCGGAAAAGTGTTCACTCGGAAAATATGTGGAAACCTTCCTGGGGCGGAAAACCACGGTCGGTGCTAATCCAAGCACCAAGTCAAATCCACTATTTTGAATCCACAAAATACGAGTAGAAAGACTCAACCGGAATTGCTCCCTTAGAGAATTCCTTACAAGATTTTTCTAGACTCGAAGTTCCCTTATCTCGATCTAGTACTTCCTAACCGAGGTAACCTTTACAGTTAGGGACAACCGAGCTGAGTTAGCCCTTACAGCTAAGTCAAGGGACCTTACTTAGAAAGTAAGAATAAGTGTTTGTGATCGATTACAAGACCTTACAACTCAAAAAGATGTTAAGTACATAGTTGGAGTTGTAAGTAGAAGATTGAATAAGAATTATATAGAGAGAGATAATTTCAGCAATTAGGTTCGAGCAATCTTCTCGTCTTGTGAAGTTTCTTCTAATTATAGATGACCAGGCCGGTTAGCCGTTGTGACTATCTTTTGATTAGAAGTCTTTTGTGACCGTTGCAATGGCTTTTCCGAGTGACTCGGAAAATATCCGTTGAGGTGTGAACGTTCGGCAATGGCTCTTGACTCCTTTGGATGTCCCAAATCTACTGGTGGTGTCCGAAAAATAGGGTGGAAACCACCGTTGAGCTTAGCATTGAAGATTTCCAGCTTTGGAAACAGACAGCCCTCACACGATTGTCCGGGCCTTGGTCGAAGTAGAAAAAGCCCTGTCTGCAGGTGATTTGAGATCCGGAAGCCGGTTACTTTTGTAATTCAAAAATCGGATAACCTCGTTTGAATAACCTACAAAAGTAAATCAATTTGGTTCTCAAAGTATAAAATACTTTGGTCTAAGATTAGACACAAACAATGATTTAATTAAGTGTTTAATTAAGATAATTAAGTGTTTAATTATCTCGAGTCTCGAAAGAGTGGAATTTTCCGAGTCTAATATCCATTATACTCAAATTCCATCTGAGTCGATCTAGAAATAAAACAAGTCCGATAGAGAATATCGGAGTAATGAAACTTGATCTAAACAAGCACAGTTCAAACGAAAATGCTGACATAGAAGGGTGAATTAACACTAAAATTCAATTAAACTTAGATTACAAAGTCGGACTCGAGTTTATGCATGTTAGAGCAAAAGTTTGAACATGCGATATGTCCGAGTGTTGTCCGAGTGACTCAGAACTGTGTGTGAAATGATAAGCAAGAGTATGCTTTCGAGTCGAGTCGAATCAAGTGAAAACATATGCAATAGTTTCGTAACATTCGTAAAAGATTCTAAATCACTTAAAAAGTTTCTAAAGCACTTAGAATGACTTGTACTCAAAACTTACAAGAGATGAAGTCTATACCTGATTCCTTGATGGTACTCAACATGATATATTTGCAAAGTCCGAGTCTTCGACTAGGGACAACAGAGATGAGTTAACCCTTACAGCTCGATCAAGGGACCTTACTCGAAAGTAATAAAAGTATGTAACCGATTACAAGACTTTACAACTCGGAAAAGTATTAAGTACGAGACTTGGAGTTGTAAGAAGAAGACTGAATAAGTGATGTACTAAGAGATATAGTTTTAGCAATGGATTCAAGCAATCTTCAAGTCTTGTAAAGTGGCTTCTATTTATAGATGACCAAGCATAGTGACCGTTGTGGCTTCGTTCGAATAGAAATCTTTATCGGCCATTGTAATGGCTCTTCCGAGTTGCTTAGAAAAGATTCGTTACGATGTGAACGTTGTGCAACGGCTCTTGGCTCCTAAAGATACTCCAGTCAACCGGTGATGTTTGAAAAGTAAGGTGGAAACCACCGTTGAGCTTAGCGTTGAAGTTTTCTAGTTTTGGAAACAGACAACCCCGACATGGTGTCCGAGCCCTGTTCGAAGTAGATAAGCCTTGTCTGCTGGTGATTGATAGCTTGAAGCCGGCTACTTTTGTTATTAAAAAATGAGATAACCTCGTTTGGATAACCTATAAAAGTAAACCACTTTGGTTCTCAAAATATAAAATACTTTGGTCTAAGATTTGGCATAGATAATAATTTAATTAAGACAATTAAGTGCATAATTATCTTATGCCTAGAAGAGTGGAATTTTCTGAGTCTAATATTCAATATACTCAAATTCTATCGGAATCGAGTCCTAAGAAAGATCAAGTTAAAAAGAGTAAAAATCATCGAGTATAAAGACTTGATCTCGGACAAATAATTCTCAAACAAACAAACTGACATAGAGAGAGGAATTAACACTCGTAATTCACTTTGCATTGAAATATACAGATCGGAACTCGGAATAGATTTGTTAGAGAAATTATTTGAACATGCGATAGATATAAGTGCTATATGAGTGAGTCGAAACACCAATGCGGAAGATATACAAGAATGTGTTTTCCGAGTTAGTTAGAAACTAATAAAAAAACTTGTATAGGAGTTTCTATAACACTCGGAATGACTTGTAATCAAAACTTAGGAGGGATGAGGTTTATATTTGAGTCTTCATTTAGTACTCGGAATATCTTACGGTTAGAGTCGAGTCTTCAATCTCACCTTTTATGATGAAAGGCATTCCTCACTCAGATAGAAACTTGTTAGAGTAAAATATGAGTTTTCATTCTCACTTAGTAGAACATATCGGAATAAGAAGTAGTGAGTGAAGTATTTCATACTCGGAAAATGTATTACAAATACTATCACTACTTATAACATTTATACGGATAGCACATTTAGGAAAAAAAATATGAACAAATATATCGGAGCAGAAAAAAATAAAATGAGAAATTGAACTTTGAAAGAGTTAACTCAAAAAACAAAGAAAGAAAATTCATTCATATATACATAAAAAAATACAAAAAGAGGGTGGGCTCCCCTAAACATAACGACATCAATTTTTTTATTTTTCTCCCCTTGCATTTCATCAAAAACAGGGAAGAAAACATCAAAGAAAGTACACTTGATGTTGGACAAAAAAAAAAAAAAAAACGAAACTAAAGAAAAGAAATTAAGACGTGGGTGCTGGTGGTGCTGATGTGGAGGAGCGAGTAGTGCGCCGAAGCTGGTAAGCTTGTGATGATGTGGAAGACCATGGCGGCGGTACCACCAAGATGTGCTGGGAATAGCTCGGTTCCGGTTGGTTGACCCGGAACTATATCATCCTCAAGCTCATCCTCCTGGAAAACCACAAAGGGAGGTGCTTCTTTTGTTTTGACCACTCGTGGACTGACCAACATGCGCAGGGTCTTCTAACCCTCTCGGATCGTTGTCCGAGCCGATCGACTCCGGTTCGGGGACTTGGTTGGGCTTAAGGACTCATCGAAGTGTCCGAGCTTTCTAGGTCCTGTGCAACCTTAGATCTCCTTTCATGGAGGAGCTGAAGTTGCTCTTCGCTGCTCCTTGATAAGTCCTTTAATCTCAAGGAGCAGATCTTGGTGCCCCAAAATTCTTTAGAGTTTGTCTACCAAGATCGTAGATAAGGCAGCAGATTGCTTGCAGAAGGTGGTTCCGAGGTGGATGCACCACCTGGTGGAGGAGGGAGAGATAGGGAGTCCGAATTTGAGTCTAAGTGGGAGAAGGTGAGGGAGGCTTCAACTTAGATCCATGGACCCAAACATTAGGCTTGATTTCCTGGTACCCGTAGCCCGAAGTTCCTTCCTGGCTACTACAATGGCGACCTCGGACACTCGCGTTTGGGTATGAAGGGAGGGGAACCTTAACCTGTTTAAAGACCACATTTAGAAGGGCTCCGAAGGGAAAATGAGAGAATTTTTAGATTGAGCTGGCATAGTAGCCATTTGCTTAAGGATGGCTGGGAAAAGGTCTACATTGTAGCCCTCGAGGATATCAAACAGAGCTTTGAGAATCTTAGAATTGGGATTCTCTTTGCTCTAGTGATGAGAGAAGAAGGTTCTCATCATAAGAAAACAAAGCGAGTCTAGCCTCAGTCCTCATCCGAGTCATTGAGAAATTTTTTGTGACTCGGGGACGTCCTTGACATATTTCTTGAGGAACTCATCCATAATCTCATTGAAAGGGATGGGATTGCAATTCAAGAACAGCGATGAGAGTTTCGGTGATGGAGGGAGAGGTTGATACGAACAACCGTGTCTCGGGCTCGTGAGGTGATGACTCCTTCGGAGTAAGACAGGTTAGAGTAGAACTCGACCACGAGTTCCAGGTAGATGAACTCACCGAAGAACAGAAAATTCTAGACTCCAGTGGTTTTGATGTGAGGCAACTACGAAAGTGATGTGGTTGGGAAGAACTTGTCATCTAACGTGAGGTGTTGGGTGACGAACACTTTCGAGGGGTTAGAGGTACCCTCTTGAGTCTGTTTGGTGCGAGGTTTCTTGGTTGCAGACCCTAGAAAATCTTGAGTTGAATCTCTTTGAGGCATGGCTGAAGATTTGAGAGAGAGAGAGAGTAAACTCGAGAGAGAGAGAGAGGGCGAAAAAGAGAGTGAAAGTACTGAGAATTTCGAGAGCGAGAGCAAGTAAGCTTAATGAGTAAGTGAGGAGAGAATAAAGTAGCAAAATGAAGGTAAAGGGATGATATTTATAGCGAAAAGGAATGTCCTTCAATATTCGATCCGATCCGAACCTCCAACAGTCGCCTCAAACAGGTGTGACGTTTCGCTTTCCAACGGTTAGAATTCTAGTGACTTTCTCCCAACGACTAGTTCTCCGATCGATGTGCGCGGTAAAGAGAGAGAGAAGAAAGATTTTAAAAAGAAATTTCTAAAATTGTCCACTTGTCTAGAGATGATTTAGAAGATTGATGTCCATTTTGCTTAAAAGCTGGGTTTGTCTCAGTATGGTTTCGAGTGACTCGAAAACTCAAACACGGAATAACTCCTAGCTCGGTTTCACTTGGTCAATCGAACCAATTGTTATTAAGACCAAGAAAAACATATAACACATAATCATGCAAGACAAGTTTACTTAGAAAATCACATAATCATGCATTAATCATTCCAAGCTCATTCCTAATGAAGCAAAACTGATCCTCACTAAGTGGCTTAGTGAAAATATCGACTAACTGAAAATTTGTAGGAATGAATTCAAGTTTAATATCACCTTTCTCAGAATGGTCTCTCAGAAAATGATACCCGACCTCAATATGATTTGTCTTTGAGTGTTGAACTGGATTCTTGGTGATGCTGATTGCACTCGATTATTTCACTTGATTGGGATAGATTTGAATGAAAGTCCAAGATTTCTCAAGTGTTGCTTGATCCATAGAATCTGAGCACATCACGCTGTAGCTGTAATGTACTTAGCTTCAGTAGTTGATGGAGCAACTGAGTTTTGCTTCTTTGAGTGCCAAGATATAAGGGATTGACCCAGAAACTAGCATGCTCCTGATGTGCTCTTTCTATCAACCTTATAACCAGACATAGTTGACATTTGAGTATGTTAAGTCGTAGTTTATACGTATTTTTAGTAGTTATTTAATTTATATTATATAGTTTATTTTATCTAATTTATTCTATTTTGTCTATTTATAGGTAATTATCGAATAAAGTGGGGAAGAGAAGAAATGTCGTTAAAAGTGGATTTTTAGCTACCGACAAGCATCCAAGAAAATATATGAAGTCGGTCCATAAATATAATATGTAATAAAATATTTATTTTAGGATATTATATTTTAGGAAATCCTAATTGGAATAGAAAAGGAAACTTAGTAGAGAAGAAAGAGAAATAAACCCTAACTCTTTCACCCTATATATACTACTTATTATCATCATAAAAGGGGAGCCCGGGAGGAGCTACACGCAGCCCTTGCTGCTGCCCCATCTTGGCTGACCTAGACCCACACACAATCACCACCTCTTGCCTTTGCTGTCCACGCCAGCCACCACCGCTTGCTACCGCCTACACCTGCTGCCCAGCCACCAGCCAGCCGCTGCACTGCCGCCTGAACCCTTGCTGCCCGCTTGCCGCTGCTGCTGTCCGCTTGCTGCTGCTGCTGTCCGCTTGCTGTTGCTGCTGTCCGCTGCCCAGCCAGCCACCATCCATCATCATCTTCTTCATCTTCCCGGGTCAAAGAAACTAATATCGGTAGTATAATTTAGTTTTGTAATTTTTATTAGAAAAGATTGAGTTTTTATTGATAGATTAATACTAAAGATGCTAGTTTTATTTAGTTTACATGTTTTAAATTACATGATGTGTGAGTAGTTTTTCTTATACTTAGTATAATCTCATTGAAGCCATGTTAAATTATTTATTTTGAAACAAAGTTTCGATTTTTATTGTCTTATTGATTCAATCCATGATTTTATGATAATTTGTGTTTAATGTTTATGAATTTATGTCTAATTAATTAGAGTGCACGCTACTTAGTTTTATATAAGTTCATGTGATAGTTTAGAGGGTTTAAGTACGTAATTGGTTGATCTTTTAGACATAAGTATCACCCTAGTTAATCATGGATGGCTCATACCCATCTCTTTTAATTAGGAAATTATCATAGATCCTTCTTAAATCAATTTGCTAGTAGATTGGTTATTAGGTGCTAGATGATGTTTTTCTAATACTTAATGCTCTGATTTGATTAAATTCTAGTGCTAGTGCTAGGGTTATCAATATTAGTAGGGTTTATATTAGGGCTAGGCCTAAGTAAACTAATAACTAAGGAAAAACGGGGAAGATCCGCTAGTGGTTGTCTTCTACAGCTTTAGCTCATGGGTAGATCAATTTGTGTGTTAATGATAAATAATAATTTGCATGGTGGATATAGATTATACTAAGTGTTTTTATAAATTTGTTATCTTTGATAATTATTTGTTTGCTTTTAGTTATTCTCTTGAGTTATTGATTTTTACTTATAAAGTTATAGTCTTTTATTATCAGTTTCATTAAACCCCCTAAAGATCAGTATTTTAGGTTAGTTTTAGTAATTTTATTTTAATTTAATTTTGAGTCATTATATATTTTTTAATTTTCAGATTTAATTTTCTGTTAGTTTTTATTATTTTTGAGTCAGTTTGTTAGAAATTAGTTTAAAAATAGTTTCTTTTGTTATTTTTTGTGTTTTATTTTCTTTTAGGGTTTAGATAGAGTCCTAGTTTGCTGTGATAAAATTTTAGAATTTTTGGAATTAATTTGATATTTTTTCAGATTTAATTCTTGAATTTAATTACTGCAGGTTTTTAATAAAATAAATTCGTAAATTAGATTTTAAATTTTGTTTTTATATTTTTAGGGTCTGGTTAGGTTTAGAAAATTAGTATTATTATTCTGGGTAATTTTAGTATTTATTTTCGTAATTATTTTAGTGCAGAATTTTACTTATTTAATTTTCTGTTTTAGAATTTGTTTATTTTCTGCTTTAGTTTTCTGTTTTAATTATTCTAAAAATATACAAAAATATTTCTGGGTTATTGTAGTTTTATTATTCTGTATAAATTATTTATTTAGTTATTAGATAATTTTCTATGAATTTTAGTTATTGATTTTAATTTATATTTTCTATTTTGTTTTTAAGAGTAGTAAATTTAATTAGATTAAAACTTGCATGTTATTATATCTTTCCTCGTGGATTCGATCCCTACTTGCCCTTGCTATATTGTTTATTATAAGTTTAAGTAGTGGTTTAATTTGTTGCTGTACGACAAGCTTAACAAATTTTGGCGCCGTTGCTGGGGAAAGAAAATAATAGTTGTTGGTTTTTATTTATTTTAGATTTACTACTTTTATTACTTTTTGTAACTTTAATAGTTTGTTTTCATAGTTTTGTTTTTTTTAGTGCTTTTTTTTTTATTTTGAAAAGGAGTATACATTTGACGAAGTTGAAAGCCAAGTAAGTGTTTCGATTCTGTTTCGTAAGTTCTAAAATTATTGAGATGACTACCTTACGTGAACTTGCTGCACCTAACTTGGATACACAACTTTTACCTATCTCATATCCTGCATTGGACCGACCACTAAAACCGAACTCCGGATTTTTAAATATGTTACCTAAATTTCATGGACTGCCTGGTGAGGACCCATATCGTCATATCAATGAGTTTATTATTACATGTTCCACTATGCAACTTGAGGGAATCACCCAAGACCAAATTAAGTTGAGAGCCTTTCCCTTTTCACTTCAGGATAAGGCTAAAGATTGGTTTTATTACTTACCACCTGCAACATTCACTACATGGACCCAAGTTCATACAGCATTTTTAGAGAAATTTTTTCCTACATCTAGGATAGGGTTCATTAGAAAGGAAATTTGTGGTATTAAACAGATGATTGGGGAGAGTTTTTCTGAATATTGGGAGCGTTTTAATAAATTATGTGCTAGTTGTCCCCAACATCAAATTCCCGAGCATTTATTGATTCAATATTTTTATGAAGGTTTATTGCTAATAGGTAGAAATATGGTAGATGTTGCTAGTGGAGGGACCTTGTTTAATAAGACTCCAGCTCGGGCTAGAGAATTGTTAAATATTATGGCCCAAAATACTCAACAATTTGGAATGGGAGATACCCAATTTAGGAATGTTAATGAGTTCAATTTAGGTCCATCTGTAGAGACCCAATTGTCCAAAATTACTGTTATGTTAAATAAATTGGTCCACAAAGAAGAAGCGAGTAGTTTGTAGTATTTGCTATTTAGAGGGTCATGTCGCTAATGCATGCCCTACACAACAAAGAGGGCATGTGAATGTTATTTTTTCCAACCAAGGTCAAATGAACCATGATCCATTCTCGAACACTTATGAAGAATGGAATGACTACTCTAACCTTAGGTATGAATTTGAAGAAAACCCCTAGAATTTGATCAATCCATTGCTCAGAACAAAACTAATTATCTTTTAGAGCAAATCATTAAGAAAATGGATGACCAGAAAAAGGAGACTGACCTTAGGTTCCAAAGCTTAGAGATGACCATTAAGCAGGTACAAGAGAAACAGATTGCCAATGATACCATGCTTAGTATCCTGCAAGCCCAAGTGCAATCTCAACCTTTCCAAGATCCAAAAGAAAATGTGAGTGTCTTAACACTTAATAGGGGAAAGAGTTAGAGGAACCTACGAAAAACATAGAGGTAGAGCCAAAATTAGAAGTCATGGAATCTAAACTTGACCAAAATAAAGATAAGGCCTCTAATGCCTGAGGAAATAGGTGAAAATAAGAAAGATATTTACAAGCCTATCCCACCTTTTCCTAGTAGATTGATAAGCACAACTCCTACGATAGACGAGGCAATTGAAGATATTATAGAAGTATCTAGGAAGGTAGAAACAAACATTCCTCTTCTAGATACCATGAAACGGGAACCTCGTTATGCTAAGTTCCTTAAAGATCTATTCACGAACAAATTAAAATTGAAAAGGAACAAAAAGGTAAGTGTGGGGAGAATACATCTGTTCTTTTCCAAAAGAAATCTCCCACTAATTGCAAGTATGCAGGAGACCAGATCAATTTAGTGTGGGAAACGCAACTGAATGATCCTTGAGCTACAAAGGTGTCGAGCCAAAGACGGTAAACAAAGGCGCTGGTTGGGAGGCAACCCAATATTTTCAGGGAAGTTTCTATAATTTTTACTTTAATTTTATTTTTATTTTTATTTAACATGCATTAGGGACAATGCATGAATTAAGTGTGGGGGAGTGCATCCTGCATTTTAATTTTATGCATTTATCTTTGTTGCATTTTAATTTTATGAATTTATCTTTATCTTATTTTTTGAAAAAAAAAAAAAAATTTGTAAAGAAATGCATGAACATGAATATATGCTAGGTTAACTTGCTTAAATTTTTCTGTTTCTAATTTTTCTTTCCCTTTAAAAGTGAGAATTTTGAACATGTTAATTGTTATTCGGAGTTGTTTGAGTTGATCCTCATATATTTCTTCAATTAGTGATAATCATAAATTTTTCTCGTCCAATTGATCATGCTATATAATCGTGATAGAGGCAATAAATTGACTTAAACCGTTCACCTAGACTATTGAACTTAGCAGATTGACTCATTAAAATTTTGATTTTTCTTGTTTTGCCTACAAATAAATAAAAAAATTAAAAAAAAAAATTGTTAGTTTACCAACATGGGTCGGAGTTGGTGGCTCGGCGCCATTTCCCTTAAGTTTAGGTCTCAAGTTGAGCCTTATGAATGGAGTAACCCATGCTGGGAGAGTCATGCCCTTTTAGGCCGATCAATGGCTCGAACCATACTAACGAAAAAAAAAAAAAAAAAAAATAGAGTATTAACTCCAAGCACCTCTGTTTGGGTGAGTGGGAGACAGGGAGTGTTATATTTCTAAGACCCTATATGGGCCTCGAATATGTGCTTGAATGGAGTTATATATATATATATATAATTGAAAAAAAAAAAAAAAGAAGTTTGCAAAACAAGTTTATTATCGATTTTTAGTGAGTTATCTCGCTGATTCTCGTGTCTCTATAACCATACTACACCTTAATTTTTCCCATCCTAAAAAGTTTTAGACCTCTTGACCGGAATGTACATGTTTGAAAAATATGGATAAATTTTTTATTGTTGCTTAATTAAAAGAGATATTGTGAGACTGATGAATAAACTCTCTGATGGCAATGAAAATGTTTAGTTCTTCACTTGCTTGGGAAAGACAAAAATTTCATCAAAGTATTTTTGAAAGCAAGGCAAACTTAGTGCATACTTTATGTTTTATGTATATCTTTATAAGAAAGCATAATATTAGATCGAGTCTTAGATTTCTTTGTACGAGGACGTCCAAAGTCTAAGTGTGGGGGATTTGTTAAGTCGTAGTTTATACGTATTTTTAGTAGTTATTTAGTTTATATTATATAGTTTATTTTATCTAATTTATTCTATTTTGTCTATTTATAGGTAATTATCGAATAAAGTGGGGAAGAGAAGAAATGTCGTTAAAAGTGGATTTTTAGCTACCGACAAGCATCCAAGAAAATATATGAAGTCGGTCCATAAATATAATATGTAATAAAATATTTATTTTAGGATATTATATTTTAGGAAATCCTAATTGGAATAGAAAAGGAAACTTAGAAGAGAAGAAAGAGAAATAAACCCTAACTCTTTCACCCTATATATACTACTTATTATCATCATAAAAGGGGAGTCCGGGAGGAGCTACACGCAGCCCTTGCTGCTGCCCCATCTTGGCTGACCTAGACCCACACACAATCACCACCTCTTGCCTTTGCTGTCCACGCCAGCCACCACCGCTTGCTGCCGCCTACACCTGCTGCCCAGCCACCAGCCAGCCAGCCGCACTCGCCGCTGAACCCTTGCTGCCCGCTTGCTGCTGCTGCTGTCCGCTTGCCGCTGCTGCTGTCCGCTTGCTGTTGCTGCTGTCCGCTGCCCAGCCAGCCACCATCCATCATCATCTTCTTCATCTTCCCGGTCAAAGAAACTAATATCGGTAGTATAATTTAGTTTTGTAATTTTTATTAGAAAAGATTGAGTTTTTATTGATAGATTAATACTAAAGATGCTAGTTTTATTTAGTTTACATGTTTTAAATTACATGATGTGTGAGTAGTTTTTCTTATACTTAGTATAATCTCATTGAAGCCATGTTAAATTATTTATTTTGAAACAAAGTTTCGATTTTTATTGTCTTATTGATTCAATCCATGATTTTATGATAATTTGTGTTTAATGTTTATGAATTTATGTCTAATTAATTAGAGTGCACGCTACTTAGTTTTATATAAGTTCATGTGATAGTTTAGAGGGTTTAAGTACGTAATTGGTTGATCTTTTAGACATAAGTATCACCCTAGTTAATCATGGATGGCTCATACCCATCTCTTTTAATTAGGAAATTATCATAGATCCTTCTTAAATCAATTTGCTAGTAGATTGGTTATTAGGTGCTAGATGATGTTTTTCTAATACTTAATGCTCTGATTTGATTAAATTCTAGTGCTAGTGCTAGGGTTATCAATATTAGTAGGGTTTATATTAGGGCTAGGCCTAAGTAAACTAATAACTAAGGAAAAACGGGAAGATCCGCTAGTGGTTGTCTTCTACAGTTTAGCTCATGGGTAGATCAATTTGTGTGTTAATGATAAATAATAATTTGCATGGTGGATATAGATTATACTAAGTGTTTTTATAAATTTGTTATCTTTGATAATTATTTGTTTGCTTTTAGTTATTCTCTTGAGTTATTGATTTTTACTTATAAAGTTATAGTCTTTTATTATCAGTTTCATTAAACCCCCTAAAGATCAGTATTTTAGGTTAGTTTTAGTAATTTTATTTTAATTTAATTTTGAGTCATTATATATTTTTTAATTTTCAGATTTAATTTTCTGTTAGTTTTTATTATTTTTGAGTCAGTTTGTTAGAAATTAGTTTAAAAATAGTTTCTTTTGTTATTTTTTGTGTTTTATTTTCTTTTAGGGTTTAGATAGAGTCCTAGTTTGCTGTGATAAAATTTTAGAATTTTTGGAATTAATTTGATATTTTTTCAGATTTAATTCTTGAATTTAATTACTGCAGGTTTTTAATAAAATAAATTCGTAAATTAGATTTTAAATTTTGTTTTTATATTTTTAGGGTCTGGTTAGGTTTAGAAAATTAGTATTATTATTCTGGGTAATTTTAGTATTTATTTTCGTAATTATTTTAGTGCAGAATTTTACTTATTTAATTTTCTGTTTTAGAATTTGTTTATTTTCTGCTTTAGTTTTCTGTTTTAATTATTCTAAAAATATACAAAAATATTTCTGGGTTATTGTAGTTTTATTATTCTGTATAAATTATTTATTTAGTTATTAGATAATTTTCTATGAATTTTAGTTATTGATTTTAATTTATATTTTCTATTTTGTTTTTAAGAGTAGTAAATTTAATTAGATTAAAACTTGCATGTTATTATATCTTTCCTCGTGGATTCGATCCCTACTTGCCCTTGCTATATTGTTTATTATAAGTTTAAGTAGTGGTTTAATTTGTTGCTTGTACGACAAGCTTAACAGAGTATCTAGTGAGGGTCAATTTTGAGTCTCTTGAAAACCATAAACCAAGATTCCGAGTCCCTGGAAGATATCTAAATATTCTCTTCACGCCAGTGAGTTGTAATTCTTTTGGATTAGCTTAAAATCTTGCACACAAACATACACTAAACATAATGTCTAGCCTACTTGGATGTGAGATATAGCAGAGATCTAATCATACCTCTATAGAGTTTCGATCTACTACTTTACATTTCTTGTCCGAGTCTAGTTTAATGATGCTACTCATAGGTGTTGTTGCATATTTCACATCTTGTTGCTTATACTTCTTCAATAATTCCTTGGTATACGTTGATTGATGGACATAGATGCCATCTTTATCTTGTCCGCTTTGTAACCCACGAAAGAAATTGAGCTCTCCCATCATGCTCATTTGGAATTCCTGTCTCATTAACTCGGAAAATTCTCGACAAAGATTTTCATTAGTAGCTCCAAAAATAATATCATCAACACAAATCTGAGCAATAACAAAATCTCTCCCCTTGGTTTTCATGAAAAGAATTTTGTCAATTTGACCTCTTTTGAGATCATTCTCAACTAAGAAACTGCTCAGCCTTTTCATACCAAGCTCTAGGAGCTTGTTTAAGACGATATAGAGCCTTTTGCAATTTGAAAACATGATTTTGAAATTCTGAGTTTTCAAATCTAGGGGTTGCTCAACATAGACTACCTCTTGAATGAAACCATCCGAGAAAAGCACATTTGACATCCATTTGATACAATTTAATATTCATGCTTGATGCAAATGCCAATAGGATTCTAATTGCTCCAATTCTAGCAATTGGTGCAAAGGTTTCCTCACAATCAATCCCATCTTCTTGATTGTAACCTTGAGCCACAAGTCTAGGCTTATTTCTGAGTACTAACCCAAACTCATCCAGTTTGTTCTTGAAAACCTATTTGGTTCCGATAACTAGGTGGTTAGAAGATCGTTTGGTCAAAGCACGGACTTGGTTTCTCTCAAATTGATTAAGTTCCTCTTGCATGGCCTCAACCCATTCGAGGTTCATTTAGGGCCTCTAGTGTATTTCTGGGTTCGATTAATGATATGAATGCAGTGAATGCACATAGATTGTGTAAAGAAGAATGAGTTCTTACCCCACTCGTTGATGTCGGACAAAATGTTCTCAAGTGGGTGACTCGAAGCATATTTGAATGCTCTACCTGTTCTCCGGTTCATCGAGTTTGTAGGTTGAACTGGCTGATCCTCGGTAGTCCGAGCTTGCTGAGTTTGCTCATCTGCTTGTCCTTTAGCATTCTAAGCTGGCTCTTGAGTTGGTTTAGTTTGAGTCATAGTGTTCTCGGTTGCCTCATTCCGAGTTGCTCGTCTTTTGACTCGTTTGAGCTCGGATTCAACAAGATCATCTTCATCTCGACCGAGTTTTAGATCCGAGAAGTTTGACTCACTTGTTTTTCCCTGATCAATCTTATCAAACACAATATGGATGCTTTCTTCCACTATGTTAGTTTTTTGTTAAAAACACAATATGCTTTACTATGAGATGAGCAACCCAGTAAAGATACCTTCATCCGACCGAGCATCAAACTTGGTTAGGTGATCCTTACCATTGTTGTGAACAAAATACTTACATCTAAAGGGTTTGAAGTATGAGATGTTGGGTTTCTTTCACTTGTAAAGCTCATGGGGAGTTTTCTTCAGGATGGGTCCGATGAGGCATCCGTTCGGTGTGTAGTTTGTTGTGTTGATCGCCTCGGCCTAGAAATAGTAAGGTAGATCATGTTCAATCATCATTGTCATTCCTATTTCTTCAAGAGCTCTGTTCTTTCTCTCCACTAACCCATTCTGTTGAGGGGTTCTGGGTGGTAAGAAGTTGTAAGAGATACCATTCTTGTCATAGAACTCTGCAAATTCCGAGTAATCGAACTCCCTTCCATGGTCGGTTCGAATTCTTCCGATATAAGTCTCGTGACATTACTTGAATTTTCCTGCAGAGCTTGCTGAACTCTTTGAAAGCTTCATTTTTGTTCTTGAGAAAACAACCCCAGGTAAATCGTGGGTAGTCATCAACAATCACAAGTACATATGATTTACCTACGAGACTCTTTACAGAGATTTCACCACATAAGTCCGTATGCTTTGCAGTTCAAGCACTTTGGATGTGGAAACAATTTTGAGAGGTTTGAAAGATGATCCGACCTATTTCCCTTTTGTGCATGCTTCACAAATTTTATCTTTCTTAAATGCACAGTTAGGTAAACCCCTAACTAAACCATGAGATGCAAGCTTTTTGATAGTGTGCATGCTAACATGACCTAGTCTACGATGCCATGTCCAAGAATCATCATGCAATGATGCTTTTAAACAAGATAAATTCTGACTTGGATTAGAAAAAGGAATAGTATAGGTGTTACCTGATCTCTAACCCGAGAGCTTAGTCTCTTTGGTGGTTGCATCGGAAATATAGCTGTTGGTCCGAGTGAATCTTACCTCTTGACCTTTGTCACACAACCGAGAGATGCTGAGCGATTGTACTTTAATCCCTTGACAAGATAGATCGGGCTGACCAGGTTATCTACTTTCCCAATCTTGCCAATTCCAACTATCTTGCCTTTACTATCATCTCCAAAAGTGACTTTACCTCCTTTGAAATCCTCTAACTCGGAAAAGAGCCTTGAATCTCCCGACATGTGGCGTGAGCATCCATATTCTAAGTACTAATGACCTTTCGTCCTTTTCTCGAGTTACCTGCAAGTCGAAACACACTAACCCTTCTCACTTCCTCTAACGAACCTAGTAACTCCCTTTACTCGTGGTCCTTTTCTTAGGAAGAAGACTCTTGGGAACCCAGATTTGAATGACTTTGGGTTTGGTCTCGATTCTGAGTCTTTTTCTAGAAAACCGAGTCTATGTCTCTTTCTTTTGAAAATATTTTCTTTTATAAACAATGTGGAGAAGGTTTTCTCCTATAAACTGGTCCGGGCTCAGTCCTTCTTTCATTCTTATGAATAGGACCATGCTCAACTTTCCCGAACTTCACGGTTCGGAATCCTTTTGAAAAAGATTTAAGTAGGAATTAGATTTCTCCTCTTTGTTAAAACCAAGTCCTTCTTTCCTGAAGGAGACACATTGAGAGCCTAAAAGCATATCAAGCTTTTTCTGACCTTGAGTAAATTTCAAAACAAGCTCTTGAGACTCATTGAGCTTTCTTTTTAGATGCTCATTTTCTCTTATGAGTGACTCAAACTCAGTCTTATTAGTTTGAGTACTAGTCTTGAGTTCTTTTAGAGTTAGTCTCAGCTTTTCCAATTCATTTTTCAAGCAATTGCTCTAAGAAGTAAGAGACTCAAGTTGTTCTTTGAACCGAGAGGAATCAAAATTAGACTTTTCTTCCAAAGTATAAATGTATTTAGCCAAATCAACTTTGGAGAACTTGAGAAAGTATTCAATTACCTCCTGAGGACTTGTCTCCTCGTTGTCCGAGTTGTAAGAGTCCGACTTAGATTCAGCTTCTAAGTCTGTTAGTTCCATTAGACACTTTGAGTCATCGGAATCTTCATATTCTTCGAGTAAGTCTTCATCGCTCCATGTGGCCACCATAGCCTTCTTCTTCTTTCTCGTCCTTTTTCCTCCTTGGACAGTCCTTGACTATGTGATCTTTACTTGCCACATTCAAAACAATTAGAGTTCTTAGTTAAAGATAACTTAAAAGGGAAAGAGTTTTACCTTTTCGACCTTCTTATCCTTCTTGTAGAACTTGAAGGTTTGCTCTTGGAGAGCCTAAGTCACCCTAGAGGGAGGTGAATAGGGTTATGAGGAAATTTAAATAATAAATGGAGGGTTAAAGTTTAAATTGAATAATCAAGACTATCCGAGTCTAGATTGGACTCAAAAAGTATGAACTCGAATTACGTGGAAACCCTCCTGGGGCAGAAAACCATGGCCAGTGCTAATCCAAGCACCAAGTCAAATCCACTATTTTGAATCCACAAAATACAGTAGATCGACTCAACCGAATTGCTCCCTTAGACAATTCCTTACAAAGTTTTCATTGACTCGAAGTTCCCTTATCTCGAACTAGTATTTCCTAACCGTGGTAACCTTTACAACTAGGGACAACCGAGTTGAGCTAAACCTTACAGCTTAGTCAAGGGACCTTAGTTAGAGAGTAAGAAAGAGTTTGTGACTCGATTACAAGACTTTACAGACTCGTAAAAGTATTAAGTACAGATCGTGAGTTGTAAGATGAAGATTGACTGAGTATTATACAAAGAAATATAATTTTAGCAATGGGTTCAAGCAATATTCAAGTCTTGTGAAATGGCTTCTATTTTTAGGTGACCAAGCGATTAGCCGTTGTGACTGTCTTTTGATCGAAGTCCTCTGTGACCATTGTAATGGTTCTTCCGAGTCACTCGAAAAGATCCGTTGAGATGTAAATGTATTGCAATGGCTCTTGACTCCTTAGGATGTCCCAATCCACCGGTGGTGTCTCGAAAAGTAGGGTGGAAACCACCGTTGAGTTTAGTGTTGAAGATTTCCAGCTTTGGAAACGGATAACCCCGACACGGTGTATGGGCCTTGGTCGAAGTAGAAAAAGCCTTGTCTGCTGGTGATTGATAGCTTGAAGTCGGTTACTTTTGTAATTCAAAAAGTAGGATAACCTCGTTTAGATAACCTACAAAAGTAAACTAGTTTTGGTTCTCGAAGCATAAAATACATTGGTCCAAGATTAGGTGTAATACCCGCAATTTTAAAAAAGTAGCTGGGAAGCATAGAATTATAGAGTATTATTCCCCGCGACTAGGGGGTTGAGTGACTAAGTTTATTTACGATCAGATATATTACGTTAGTGCACCTTCGGAGGTCTGTGTTGAATAAATTAAATCACGGAAATTGCCTCCCTTCTCATTTGAGGTAAACCTCGGTGCGGCTAGGCGGTGTCATAATGGTGCATCGAAATCAATTAGGAGACAAAACGTAAGAGGACGAGAGGAAGGAAGAGGCAGGGATTGTTTTATAAAGGAGGAAGTTACTTGGGCCATAAAGGGATAAAAGAGACAAATTGGGGGTCCAATAGGAGGGGAGGTGATTTTTCTTTAGCGGTGGTGAGAGCGAGTGCCAAAAATAAAAGAAGGAAAGAACCGAAGGGAGGCGGGACACGGGAAAAACGAAGAAAGAAGAAGCGAAGGAGCAGAACGGAGGAGGGGCGGAGGAGCACCGAACGGAAAAGAGAGAGAGAGAGAGAGAAAGAGGAGGCGAGCGCGGTGAAAGGGACCCAAGGGAGGACCGGCGACCACCGCAGACCAAAGGCGACTGGTCGACGATGCGAGTAGGCGCGAGCAAAGAGAGAAGAGAGCGAGAGACCGGGGTAGAGAGAAGGCGAAAGAAGGACCCGAGGCAGGGACGAAGCGAGAGGGACTCGGGAGGCCGGACACCGGGAAAGCGGTAACGAGAAGGGAAGAGGACCGGCGTCGAGCGCGCAAGGCCTGATCGAGAGGTAGCCGAGGCCAAGAACAACAAACTAGAAACAGAGGAAGTGAGGAACGGGAACCGAGAGGCAACCGGGACGCGAAACCTGCAATCGGCGACGACGGTAGACGCGAGAGGAAGGCGCGTAACCGAGACTAGCAGCGAGGAAGTGAAAGGAAGGGAGGAACCGACATGGGAAACCCGAACCTCAACAAACCGTCGATCCCCGAATCGAGGTGGGTAGTCTTATACTCTAAACTATTAGTAATTTTGAACCCAAATGAGTTTATTGTGATTGATGAAAGTGATTGTGAATATTGAACACATGTATGCTATTGAATGAGTGTAGTAGTTGCTTGAAAGTTGAATTAGGAGTTGTGAAGGGAATTGGTAGTTGTCTAGGCCTGAATTGGAAACCAGGGAATTCGGACGGAGTTGGATTGCTTGGGTATAATGAGTAGTATCGGGAATCCGGTCGAGTTACGGACGGGGATAGGCACATGTGGTTTGGGCATAAGTTATTAAATTGATATTTCGATTGACTCTTAAAGATTTATTGAATTTACGACATTGAGGGATGAATGTTAATATCGGGAAATAGTGAGTAAAGCATAAAAGGGGAGTGAGTTCACAGCAAATGTTTCACAGTTGAGGCACGGGAGTGAGAGACGGTTGTGTGTCGGGTTAATTGAGTTCAAAAGGTAATTAAATCCTCGAGGTTGAACCGAGCGCGAAAGTAAGTAGCTAACGGGAATTGAATAATGAAAAGTAAGTCGAGGTACATAATTAAGGATGGGCGAGCAAGAATCGATTGATAAGGTAAGAGATATTAAATGGGAAATTGAGGTTGGGAAATAGCAAGTAGGGGACGGTAAAGTGGAACTAAGCCATAGTCATGTCTAAGACCTTTGAGAAAGAATCAAATTAAAAGGTGAATGGAGATAGAGGAAATTCGGTAAAGTAAGTTTAAGGATATATGGTTGAATGAGGGCAAAAGAGGTCGATTTACAAAGTGAAGTCATGAAATGAGGAATTGAGGTAAGGATAGTGAATTGTGAAAAGTGAGAACGTTGAATTAAATAATATCTACTTGTGGTTATTGTGGCTCGGAAAATGGATTCAATCGTACTAAACCGATGAATTGAGAAAAGCTTAGTTGGAAAAGAGTTGAGGATGATTGCTTGCATTGAATGGTGATTATTCGTGCTATGTGATTGCTTTACGTGATACTCAAAAATAGTTTCGAAAGGAGTTTTGTATTTTACGTGAATGATTCTTGAATGCAATTTCTTGAGAACTGCCTTTCAAACGTGATTATGTTTTAAAGAAGCAAGACTTGCTTGAGAAAATGAATCAGATTTTAGAAAGTGAATTTATAAGGGTGACACGTGGTGTCATGCCTTCCTTGATACTAAATCGATTAAGAAAGTTGTAAAGTGAATGTGATGAATGAGTATGTGCAAAGAGTTTTGAATCAACAAGCTACGGATTGTTTAGCATACCGAAGGGTTCGAACTGGGGACGCCTAACTAGAAACTTCGAGGGAAGGGTTCTAACATGGGTTCTGCAGTGGCGGGATGCCCGATTTGAGACTTCCTAGAAGATAGGTCCCGGGAGCCTTTTATTGGGGTTGCGCCTCAACGAAATAAGAGAAATCGGAGAAATTACGTGAAATTATGAGAAAAGAAGTGCTAGTTCGAATCCTCAAAAAGGCCTAGAAAAGTTGATTCGACCCCAAAAGAATTGTTCATGAATGTGAAATTGTGTTTTTAAGTGATTGAAGAGTCATGGTCTTTTTCATTGCAAGAGATTTCAGTGAAAAGTATATAGATTTCTATTACACTATTATGCTTTCGCAGATTTTATTATTATGAGTATTATGTGTAAAGAATTTTCATTTTAAGGGTATAAGACTTCGGTGAACCCGTGGTTTATTGCTCACCCCACAAATTCCCCCTTTCCACCCCAGTGTTGTAGGTACACTTTCAAAAGCTTGATCTACCCTTAACATACTCCGGATCTTGCTGATCGCTGAGTGCTAGAGCGACTCAAGGAGATGACGTGCATTGTTATGATTCTAAATGTTGCATTTGTAATTCGATTCATATAGTTGTACTCGATGTATCGTAAATCATTTAGATTATTTTACGTTTTATAGCATGATTGGTTGGACTCCGGCGTGTGGTCTGTTGAGTTGTATACTCCGAGCGTGTGGCTCATTGAGTTATATTATGCTTTTTATGTAGGGTTTGAAGGCTTTAAGCCTATGGGTTAGTCCATGTTACAAACGGAACTCGCCATAATTTTCGAGAGAATCTCGGATTCTTTTGGGAAAAACCACCGGTATTATCTTTAAGTTGAGTTAGACAGCCAAACCAACACCAGAAAGAGCCTTGGGAGTTCCTTTAAGGAACTCGGCGATGTAATACTCCCGGGGGTGTTTTGGGGTGTTACATTTTATGGTATCGAGCATAGATTTTGGCGACCTTGAGTCCGCATTGCATATAGCCGTCTAGGATGTTTGTGATGTGATTGCGTGCCTTGTTTGTGACGATTATGTGTATAGTTTTAAGTGTAACTTCGACTCGGGAGGGATTATTTAGTGGACTTAGTTTAAATTAACCAATTGGTGGTCGCTCTTTCGGATGAGAATGTGAACGGACGGACTCGTCTTACTCTTTGGTTAAGATACTTATTATGCGTACCCTAAGTATGAGGAAGTAACACCACTTGAATGTCTTAGGTGATCAATTGAATGGCGTTCTCTTGGGAAGATTATACTTATATGCCTTTTTGGTACGCGGCCTGCAACGCCATATTCTTTTGGAGAGTTATGGAGTTGAGTAACGAATAGAATATCGTCTATACAACTTCGGACTTCGGATAAAGAATTTTATTCGGAATCTGCCCTTGGATGGCCCATGGGTAGAAATCACAGTTCGCTGCGGGCTACCATACCCTTTAGGGGTTGGTGTCCCTTCTCTTATCGGGAATTGGTCACGTTCTTATGGAACGTGGGACCATCCCTTCATGAGATGGAAGGACTAACATTGAGGGCTAGAGAGGTCGGCTGCGGATCATCTCGGTCAACATCATTTGATCAAGCCCAGCAGAACCCAGGATATTAGAGTGGGCAGGGCTTCATATGAATGGCACAAGATGGCCACCTTGCTCCATAGTACGCCCTACTTCCAAACCTATCAAAGGGTAGCAACCATGTGGGCCGGATGGGCGGACTCCATGCCAGGAGACGGGGTGTACTACTCCGAGGGTTGGACAACCACCATGAATCGAATGCGGGACTTGGTGATGAACATGGTGGGCATCGAGTGGGCACCCATCGAAGAGATAGGAAACCGCTCGGCGCCCGCACCACCCTCCTATTCTAACAACCCTACGGGACAGGAGGGGCTGGCTTAAATGAAGATGGAACGGAGACGGGAGATGGAACGGAGACGGGAGATGGAATAGAGATGGGAGATAGAACGAGAGACGGAAGACGATGGAATGGAGATGGGAGGTTCTTCGGACGAGTAATGTATAGAAGGAGTTATTGGGGACAAGTGAATAATGTAAATTTCCCCTTTAGATATAGTGTTGTCATCATTCGAGTGGTTTATGTACATATGTGTAACTAGGGTAGAAATAGGAAGATCCCGATACTACACCTTGAGCAATTTTCGGTATAAGGTTGTACAAAAGAATGTTTGTATAGTGGTGTATAAGGTTGTACAAAAGAATAATGCATGTTATTGATTGGAGTATTGGCACGGACATATTATAAAAGAAGGGAGCCCTTCTATTGATCCGGCTTTAAGTAAAAGTAAATAGAGATTATACATTCGTATACAGGCGGATAGATGCTTTGTTAACCGAAGTATGGCCCGGGGTCCAAATGGAGGTGATATTATCGTCCCACTTAGAAGTGTCAAGGATTGAGGAATAGGAAACCCGACCCTTGAGAAGAAGTAGTGAGGATAAACGGGAGATCGTGGGCACTTACCGGCTATTGTAGATACCCGAGTTATTTAGTGATCTCCTAGTCCGGATTATGCGGTTAGACCTCTAAATTCTAACTCGACTTCAAAACCCGTGTTAATCCCACTTTCGGGTCCTATCTACTTCTTTTAGCGAGTACTAACCAGCCAACATGCTTTTCATCCTTGACAATTGGCGGTAAAGGTAGCTATCGGCATAGCTTAGCTATAGGGTCGGCTGGCCGTGCAAGAATAAGGAACCAGGGAGTAATGTGAACATATGGAATTGATCACTATAATTGCATTGGCATCATCGCAGTTGGGTTATCGAAATTGTGGATCACGAATTCGAGATACCAAGTATACCTACGCAACATTTGAAAGCGAATGCACAGATTGCATCCGTGGCGGTGGAGGCATTAGGGTTCGGTGTAATATAAGTGACGGGATCACAACTTCCAAGCCAACCTTTTGCCCTTTTGAGTGCGATTTGCTCCTCGAGCCCATAATAGAGTGAGTTGACGCACGAAAAGTTGGTGGAAAGGAGGCTGGAATTCATTGACCCCGAATGAGACTAAGTGCCTCGGTGTATCGGAGTTCGAGCTCAGTACAACTTGTCCGGGCAGCTTGGACTCACTTGAGTGTTGTAGCCGGACGCTACTCACTACGAATTTTGAGGACGAAATTCTTGTAAGGAGGGAGAAATGTAATACCCGGAATTTTAAAGAAACGTAGCTGGGAAGCATAGAATTATAGAGTATTATTCCCCGCAGCTAGGGGGATTGAGTGACTCGAGTTCATTTACAATCGGACATATTACGTTAGTGCGCCATCGGAGGCTGGTGTTGAATAAATTAAATCACGGAAATTGCCTCCCTTCTCATTTGAGGTAAACCTCGGTGCGGCTAGGCGGTGTCATAATTGGTGCATCGAAATCAATTAGGAGACAAAACGTAAGAGGACGGAGGAAGGAAGAGGCAGGGATTGTTTTATAAAGGAGGAAGTTACATAGGCCATAAAGGGATAAAAGAGACAAATTGGGGGTCCAATAGGAGGGGAGGTGATTTTTGTTTAGCGGTGGTGAGAGCAACGCCAAAAATAGAAGAAGGAAAGAACCAAAGGAAGGGGGACACGGGAAAAATGAAGAAAGAAGAAGCGGAAGGAGCAGAACGCAGGAGGGGGAGAGGAGCACCGAACGGAAAAGAGAGAGAAAGAGAGAGAGAGAGAGAGAGAGAGAGAGAGAGAGAGAGAGAGAGAGAGGAGGCGAGCGCGCGGTGAAAGGGACCAAATGGGAGGACCGGCGACCGAAGGGCGGGACCGAAGGCGGCGGTCGACGACGCGACTAGGCCCGAGCAAAGAGAGAAGAGAGCGAGAGACCGGGCGAGAGAGAAGGCGAAAGAAGGACCCGAGGCAGGGACGGACGTGAGAGGGACCGAGGGGCCGAACACCGGAAAGGCGGCAGCGAGAAGGGAAGAGGACCGGCTTCGAGCGTGCGAGGGCCTGATCGAGAGGTAGCGAGAGGCCAAGAACAACAAACCGAAACAGAGGAAGTGAGGAACGGGAACCGGAGGCAACCGGGGACGCGGGACTCGCAACCGGCGACGACGGCGACGCAGAGGAAGGCGGCGAACCGAGACTAGTAGCGAGGAAGTGAAAGGAAGGGAGGAACCGACACGGGAAACCCGAACCTCAACAAACTATCGATCCCCGAATCGAGGTGGGTAGTCTTATACTCTAAACTATCGGTAATTTCGAACCCAAATGAGTTTATTGTGATTGTTGAATGTGATTGTGAATATTGAACACATTTATGCTATTGAATGAGTATAGTAGTTGCTGAAAGTTGAATTAGGAGTTGTGAAGGGAATTGGTAGTTGTCTAGGCTTGAATTGGAAACCAGGGAATTCGGACGGAGTTGGATTGCTTGGGTATAATGAGTAGTATCGGGAATCTGGTCAGTTGGGGACAGGGATAAGCACATGTGGTTTGGGCATAAGTTATAAAATTGATATTTCGGATTGACTCTTAGAGATTTATTGAATTTACGACATTAAGGGATGATTATTAATATCGGGAAATAGTGAGTTAAGCATAAAAAAGGAGTGAATTGTGAAAAGTGAGAACGTCGAATTAAATAATATCTACTTGTGGTTATTGTGGCTCGGAAAATGGATTCAATCGTACTAAACTGATGAATTGAGAAAAGCTTAGTTGGAAAAGAGTTGAGGATGATTGCTTGCATTGAATGGTGATTATTCGTGCTATGTGATTGCTTTACGTGATACTCAAAAATAGTTCCGAAAGGAGTTTTGTATTTTACGTGAATGATTCTTGAATGCAATTTCTTGAGAACTGCCTTTCGAACGTGATTATGTTTTAAAGAAGCGAGAATTGCTTGAGAAAATGAATCAGATTTAAGAAAGTGAATTTATAAGGGTGACACGTGGTGTCATGCCTTCCTTGATACTAAATCGATTAATAAAGTCTGTAAAGTGAATGTGATGAATGAGTATGTGCAAAGAGTTTTGAATCAACAGGCTACAGATTGTTCAAGCATACCGAAGGGTTCGAATTGGGGACGCCTGACTAGAAACTTCGAAGGAAGGGTTCTAACAGGGGTCCCGCAATGGCAGGATGCCCGATCCGAGACTTCCTAGAAGATAGGTCCCGAGAGCCTTTTATTGGGGTCGCGCCCAGTGAAATAAGAGAAATTAGAGAAATTACGTGAAATTATGAGAAAAGAAATGCTTGTTCGAATTCTCAAAAGGCCCGGAAAAGTTGATTCAACCCCAAAAAGAATTGTTCATGAATATGAAATTGTGTTTTTAAGTGGTTGAAGAGTCATGGTCTTTTTCATTATAAGAGATTTCAGTGAAAAGTATATAGATTTCTATTACACTATTATGCTTTCGCAGATTTCATTATTATGAGCATTATGTGTAAAAATTTCCATTTTAAGGGTATAAGACTCCGGTGAGCCCGTGGTTTATTGCCCATCCCCACAAATTCCCCCTTTGCACCCCAGGTGTTGCCCGTACACTTTCGAAGCTTGATCTACCCTTAGCATACTCCGGATCTTGTTGATCGCTAAGTGCTAGAGCGACTCAAGGAGCCGACGTGCATTGTTATGATTCTAAATGTTGCATTTGTAATTCGAGTTCATATAGTTGTACCCGATGTATCGTAAACCATTTAGATTATTTTAAGTTTTATAGCATGATTGGTTGGACTCGGCGTGTGGCCGTGAGTTGTATACTCCGAGCGTGTGGCTCGTTGAGTTATATTATGCTTTTTATGCAGGGTTTTAAGGCTTTAAGCCTATGTGTTAGTCCATGTTACAAAAGGAACTCGCTGAAATTTTCAAAGAATCTCATATTCTTTTGGGAAAAACCACCGAGTATTATCTTTAAGTTGAGTTAGACAGCCAAACCAACACCGAAAAGAGCCTTGGGAGTTCCTTTAAGGAACTCGGCGATGTAATACTCCCGGGGGTGTTTTGGGGTGTTACATTAGGCACACATAATAATTTAATTAAGATAATTAAGGCATAATTATCTCGAGTCCTAAATGGGTGAAATTTTCTGAGTTTAATATTGATTATACTCAAATTCCATCCGAGCCAGTCTAAAGAAAGATCAAGTTAGAAAGAGAATATCGAGTAAGAGTACTTGATCTAGACAAATATATTTCAATCAAAACATGTTGACTTATAAAGTTGAATTAACGTTGTAATTCACTTTAACTTAGAATATGATGTCGAACTTAGTTTGAAAGAGTTAGATTGAATGTTTGAACATGCGATAAATCTAAGTGACTCGGAACTATCGAGTGAATTGATGAACAAGAGAGTGCTTTCGAGTCGGTCGGAATCGGATGAATACATATGCAATAGTTTCTATAACACTCGGAGTAGTTTACGTAACACTTAGAATAGTTTCTATAACACTCGTAATAGTTTCTATAACACTCAAAGTAGTTTATGTGACACTCAAAATGACTTGAAATCAAAACCTATAAGGGATGAGATTTGTACCTGATTCTTTGTTAGTACTTAGAATAATAAAAATGCAGAGTCCGAGTCTTCAATCTCCCGCTTTTTGATGAAAGGCATTCCATACTCGGATAGAAACTTTGTTAGTGAAGCAATCCGGAGTTTTCATTCTTAATCGGAGAGTGTATAAGAGTTTAGAGATAGAATTGCAGAACTAGCTGAAGTGATTCGAGACTTAGATTGTACCGAGCTAAGAATAAAATATCGTATAGAAATTAATGAAGTGATTCGGACTTAGAATATTGCTAATATCATATCAAAGATACATAACCGAGCTGATATATCGGAGCAAAATAGGCTAAGAGATTGAAACTCAAAAATAAGCACGAAACTTCATTCGTATTCACATAAACACGTAAACAATATATACAAAAGGGTGAGAAAACTCCCCTAAACAAAACAACAAATTTTTCTAAGTATTCTCCCCTTGCTTTTCAGACAAAAACAAAAAGAGGAAGAATGTATCTAGTAGATACAATTTGTTTGTCTCGGACAAAAAAAAAAACTAAAACAAAAATTGAGAAAAATAAAATTTACAATGGTGGAGTGGGAGCAGCTTGAGTTGAAGTGGATGAATGGGCAGTGCGCCTAAGCTAGTATGAGCGAGAAGATGTTGAAGATCTTGGCGGGGGCAACACTAGTAACTCGGGATGGGCTCAGCTCCGAGTGGCTGTCCCAGAACAAGATCGTCCGGAGGTTCATCCTCTTGTAACTCGATGAAGGGTGGTGCTTCCTCGGGCTTGACCGTCGCCGACCGACCTTTGTCGGCAAGGTCTTCCGATTCACTCAAACTACTGTCTAAGCTAATCAGCTCCAATTGAGGGGCGGGAGCACCTTGTCCCTCGGCTGCTTCCTTTTGTGCTCCTTCTTCCTCCTTCTCTTCTTCTTCCTTCTCCCCTTCCTCCTTCTCCTCGGAAGGAGCTGCCTCAGCCGTAACCTCTTCTTCTTCTTCCGCCTCTCCGGAAGGAGATTTGGTATGGCTCGAGGACTCTTATGATGTGTCCGAGCCGACCGGGTCCTAAGCTACTTTGGAGCGCCTTTCTTGGAGGAGCTCAATCAACTCCTTCTGCTCCTTTACCAGTGCCTTCATCTCAAGGAGCACATCCTCGCTGCTCTCGGATTTGAGACTAGGCTGTCTTTTTATTTATGGTCATAGATCGAAAGACAGTCTTGAATAACCGGAGAGTGTCCTTGATCTCAGTGGACACGGAGGAGAGCTTTTCTAACATTGTGTTAAAAAAGCGGAAGAGAGAACATGAGAAGCACCTGAGGTGGAAGCACCGCCAGGTGGAGGAGGTAGAGAGAGAGAGGAGTCCGAGTCCGAGTCCGAGGCGGAGGTGAAGGTTGCCTCGGTTCCGAGCTGTGGACCCGGACACCCGATTGGGTCTCCTAGTATCTATAGCCAATAAGCTCTTTTCTACCAACTACTATAGCAGACCTCGAAACCGCATTAGGATATGAGGGAGCGGGACTTTAAGTTGCTTGAAAATGAAGGTAAGAAGAGCCCCAAAAGGAAGATGGGTGGATTTCTTTGTCCGAGTTGGCACAGAGACCATCTCGCTCTATGATTGCTGGGAAGAGGTCTACTTCGTAGCCCTCTAGAATGTCAAAAGAGCCTTGAGAATCTTGGAGTTTGGATTCTCTTTACTGGAATGCTCGAGAGAAGAAGGTTCTCATCAGCAGGAAACAAAGAAGACGAGCTTCGATTTCATCCGAGTCACATAGAAGTTTTTACGTGACTCGGGGATTTCTTTGGTGTACTTCTCGAAGAATTCATCAGCAATCTTGTTGAAAGGTATAGGGTTGCCGTTGAGGAAAAGAGATGATACTTTGAATAAGCAGTGCAGGAGAGAGACGTTGATTCGAACAATGACATCTTGAACTCTGGAGGTGAGGATCCCTTTAGAGCTAGAAAGATTTGAATAGAACTCATAGACCAGTTCTGGGTAGATAAACTTGCTGAAACAGAGGAAATTGTAAACCCCTGTGGTTTTGATGTGGTTCAACCACGAAAATTTTATGGTTGGGAAGAATTTGTCATCCAACGTTAGGTGTTGGGTGACAAGGATTTTAAAGGGGTTGGAAGGACCCTCTTGGCTTTTGGTTCGGGGCTTCTTAGCTGCGGAACCAAGAAAGTCTGGGTAAGAACCTCTTTTCGGCATAGTTATAGAGTTTCGAGAAGAGAAGAGCTGAACTTTGAGAGAGAGAGAAGATAGCTCGACGAGAGAGAGACAAGTAAAAAAAAGAGAGTAGAGAGAGCCGAGAGTTTTCGGTGCTCACTTGAGATGTTTCTTGCTTGCTTGAGAGTAAAGATTTGCTTCTTCGAAAACACCGAACTTGCTTGTTAGGTAGTATGCGAGAGTGTGAGCGAGTAGAGAGTAAAGTAGTGAAATGAAGGAAAAGGATGCTATTTATAGAGAAAGAATTATCCTTCGCATTCGTTCGACCCAACTCTCCAACGGTCGCCTCGGACCGGTGTGACTCGTTTCGCTCTCCAACGGTTAGAATTCTAGTGTTTGTCTTCTAACGGCTAGTTCTCTCGATCGACACGTGCGAGAAAGAGAGAGAAAAAGAGAAATTTTAAAAGAGATTTATGAAATTCTCCACTAATCTAGAGATAATTTCAGAAGTTTGATGTCCATTTTTCTCAAAAACTAAGTCCGACTCAAGTAAAGTTTTGAGTTACTCGAAACTGTAAACAAGTAATAACTCATATCTCGAGTATCACTAGGTCAATTGAACTAATTGTTATTAAAGCACGGAAAAGAAACATTTAACACATAATCATGCAAAGTAGTTTCTCTTAGAAAAGCACATAATCATGCATTAATCATGCCAAGTTCATTCCTAATAAAGCAAAACTGATCCTCACTAAGTGGCTTAGTAAAGATATCAGCTAGTTGAAGTTTGGTAGGAAGGAAATCAAGTTTAATATCACCTTTCTCAGAATGGTCTCTTAGGAAATGATATCTGAAGTCAATATGCTTTGTCTTTGAGTGCTTGAACTGGATTCTTAGTGATGTTGATTGCACTTTGATTGTCACACTTGATTGGAATTGATTTGAATGAAAGTCCAAGATCTCTCAAGTGTTGCTTGATCCATAGAATCCGAGCACAGCGAGGTCCAGCTGTAATGTACTCAGCTTCAGCGATTGATAGAGCTATTCGAGTTCTATTTCTTTGAGTGCCAAGATATAAGGGATTGACCCAAAATCGGCAGAGCTCTTGAGGTGCTCTTTCTATCAACCTTGTATCCAGCATAGTCAGCATCCGAGTATCCAGTGAGAGTTAGTTCCGAGTCTCTTGAGTACCATAGACCTAGATTCCGAGTCCCTGTAAGATATCTAAAGATTCTCTTCACCACGAGTGAGATGTAATTCTTTTGGATTAGCTTGAAAGCTTGCACACAGACATACACTAAACATTATGTCTGGTCTATTGGAAGTAAGATACAATAGAGATCTAATCATACCTCGATAAAGTTTCTAATCTACTACTTTACCTTTTCGTCTCGAGTCCAGTTTTATACTACTCGCTCATTGGTGTTGCTACATGTTTTGCATCTTGAAGTTTGTATTACTTTAGCAATTCCTTGGTATACTTTGATTGATGGACATTGATGTCATCTTTGTCTTTCTTGATTCATAGACCAAGGAAGAAATTGAGTTGTCCCGTCATACTCCTTTGGAATGCCTATCTCATCAACTCGGAAAAATCTCGACAAAGAATTTCATTAGTAGCTCCAAATATTATATCAGCAACATAGATTTGAGCAATAAGAAAGTATTTCCCCTTGGTTTTTATGAAAAGATTCTTGTCAATCTAACCTCTTCTAAAATCATATTCAACCAAGAAATTGTTTAGTCTTTCATACTAAGCTCCGGGAGGTTGTTTAAGACTATAAAGAGCTTTTGCATTGTGAAAACATGATTTGGGAATTCCGAGTTTTCAAATCCAGGGGTTGCTCAAGATAGACTTCCTCTTGAATGAAACCCTTAAGAAAAGCACATTTGACATCCATCCGATACAATTTGGTATTCATGCTTAATGCAAATGCCAATAGAATTCTAAGAGCTTCAATCCTAACCACTCGGTGTAAAGGTTTTCCCACAATCAATCCTTCTTCTTGATTGTAACCTTCAGCCACAAGTCTAGCCTTATTTCCGACTATCAACCCACGTTCATCCAGTTTGTTCTTGAAAACCCATTTGGTTCCTATGACTGGGTGGCTAGAAGGTTGTTTGGTTAGAGTCCGGACTTGGTTTTTTCGAATTGATTGAGTTTCTCTTGCAAGGCCTCTACCCATTCAGGTTTATTTAGGGCCTCTAGTGCATTTCTGGGTTTAGTTAATGATATGAATGCTGTGAATGCACATAGATTTTGCAAAGAAGAACGAATTCTTACCCCACTATTGATGTCGGACAAGATATTTTCGAGTGGGTGGCTCGAAGCATATTTGAATGCTCTACATGTTCTCTCGGTTCACCAGATTTGTAGGTTGAATTCGTTGATCTTCAGTGGTCCGATCCGATTGAGCTTGCTCATCTGGTTGACTAAGCATTCTAAGCCGGCTCTTGACTCGATTCATTATGAGTTAGGGTGTTACGAGTTACCTCATTCCGAGTGACTTTTCCTTGACTCTGTCTGGGCTCATCTTCGGGAAGATCATCAACTCGACCGAGCTTTAGATGTGAGAATGTTGACTTACTTGGTTTTCCCTGATCAATCTCATCAAAACACAACATGGATACTTTATTCCACTTTGTTAGTTCTTTTATTGAAAATGCGATATGCTTTACTATGAGATGAATAACCAAGAAAGATACCTTCATATGACCGAGCATCAAACTTGGTCGGGTAATCCTTACCGTCGTTATGAACATAACACTTACATCCAAAGCGTTTGAAGTATGAAATGTTGGGTTTCTTCCCTTTTTAGAGCTCGTATGGAGTTTTCTTCAGGATGGGTCCGATGAGGCATCTATTTAGAGTGTAGTTTGCTTGCATTGACTGCCTCGACCTAGAAATAGTAAGGTAGATCATGTTCAATCATCATTGTCCTTCCTATTTCTTCAAGAGTTCGGTTCTTTCTCTCCACTACTCTATTCCGTTGAGGAGTTCTTAGTGTTGAGAAGTTGTGGGAGATACCATTCTTATCACGGAACTCTGCAAATTCCGAGCAATCGAACTCCCTTCCATGTTTAGTTCGAATTCTTTTGATCCGAGTCCGAGACTCAACTTGGATTTTCCTGCAAAGCTTGCTGAACTCTTTGAAGGCTTCATTTTTATGCTTAAGAAAACATACCTAGGTAAATCGTGAGTAGTCATCAACAATCACAAGTTCATATGATTTACCTCCGAGACTCTTGACAGAGATTTCACCACATAAGTCCATATGTAACATTTCAAGCACTTTGGATGTGGAAACCGTTTTAAGTGATTTGAAAGATGATCCGACCTGTTTCCCTTTTATGCATGCTTCACAAATTTTGTCTTTCTTAAATGCACAGTTAGGAAAGCCTCTGACTAAACCATGAGATGCAAGCTTTTTGATGGTGTACATGCTAACATGACCTAGTCTACGATGCCATGTCCAAGAATCATCATGTAGAGATGCTTTTAAACAAGATAAATTTTGACTTATGTTAGAGAGAGGAATAGTGCAAGTATTACCTAATCTCTTACCCGAGAGCTTAGTCTCCTTGGTAGTTTCCTCATAAATATAACAATTGGTCCGAGTGAATCTTACCTCTTGACCTTTGTCACACAATTGAGAGATGCTGAGTAGATTGTACTTTAATCCCTTGACAAGGCAGGCTGGGTTGACCAGATTGTTTCCTTTTCCAATCTTGCCTATCCCAATTATCTTGCCCTTGCTATCATCTCCAAAAGTGTTTGCCTCCCTTATAATCTTCTAACTCGAAACGAGTCTTGAATCTCCTCACATGTGGCATGGGCATCCACTATCTAGGTACCAATGCCCTTTTGTTCTTTTCTAAGCTACCTGCAAGTCAGAAGTAAACTAACCCTTCTCACTTCCTTTAACGAACCCAAGTAACTCCCTTTACTGTGGTCTTTTCTCGAGGAAGAAGACTTTTGGGAACCCAGATTTGAATAACTTTGGGTCCGGTATGATTCTAAGTCTTCCTTTTTGAAAACCGAGTCTGTGTCTTTTGCTTTTAAAAATCTTTCCTTTTATAAACCGGTGGAGAAGGTTTTCTCCTGAAAGCTAGTTTGGGCTCAGTCCTCTTTTCATTCTTATGAATAGGACCGTGCTCAGCTTTCCTGAACTTCATAGTTATGGAATCCTTTTTGAAAAGATCCGAGTAGGAATTAGATTCCTTCTCTTTGTTAAAACCAAGTCCTTCTTTTCTAAAGGAGACACATTGAAATCCTAAAAGCATGTCAAGGTTTTTCTGACCTTAAGTAAACTTTAAAACAAGTTCTTGAGACTCATTAAGCTTTTGTTTCAGATCCTCATTTTCTCTTCTAAGGGTCTCAAACTCAGTCTCATTAGCTTGAGTACTAGTCTTGAGCTCTCTTAGAGTAAATCTCAGCTTTTCTAATTCAATTTTCAAAGAGATGCTCTTAGAAGTGATAGACTCAAGTTGTTCTCTAAATTTAGAGGAGTCGAATTAGACTTTTCTTCCAAAGTATAAATATATTTAGCTAAATTAACTTTTGAAAACTTGAGGAAATATTCAATTACCTCCTGAGGATTGGTTTCCTCATTATTTGAGTGGTCGAGTCCGACTCGGATTCAGCTTCGAGTCCGATAGAGCCATCGGACACTTTGAGTCATCTAAGTCCTTATCTTCTTCGGATAAGTGTTCATCACTCCATGTGGCCATCATAGCCTTCATCTTCTTTCTGTCCCACTTTCTCCTTGGACAGTCTTTGACTATGTGATCTTTGCTCGCAACATTCAAAACAGACCAGAGTTCTTAGTTAAAGATAACTTTGAAGGGGAAGAGTATCCTTCTTATCTTTCTTGTACAACTCATCTCTTGGCCTTTTCTTCCATCTCCTATGGTTCATCATTCTTTTGAAGCCTCAAGCGATAAGTGCCATGGGATCTTCTTCCGGGTCCGACGAACTCAGATTTTCTTCTCTCGCTTTCCGAGGCCTTCAGCTGCAAGTATTCTTTTTAGTGCCGACCTCTGCGTCCTCTTCTTCCGAGATGGATCTCATGGGTGAGTACCTTCCCAATGAGTTCGTCCGGCTTTAATAGAGAGAGGTTCTAGGCTTCCTCGATGGCTGTCACCTTGGGACCCCATCTTCTCTTGGGTAGACTTCTTAGAATCTTTCTCGCACATTTCTTCATGGGAAATCTTTCTACCCAGAGATTTGAGTTTGTTAGTAATCTCAGTGAAGCGGATGAGCATCCGAGTGATGTTTTGTTTTGGCTCTATCTTGAACAGCTCATATTTGTGAAGATATTGACTTATCTTCGCTTGTCTTACTTGGATTATTCTGTCATATGTATTGACAAGAGTGTCCCATACTTCATTTGCTATGTCACAAGCTGATACTCTGTTGTATTCTTCCGAGCTGATGGCGCACATCGGAATGTTCATTGCTTTAATGTTCTTTCTGAACTTTTCTACCTCTTTAGTGGTGTACTCGAGCTTTGCTTTAGGCACGAGTCTTGTTTCCTCCATCCTCATTGGAATGTAGTTTCCATCTCGTATGATGTTCCATACATCTTCATCATGATCCAAGTAGAAAGCATTTCATGAGCTTCTTGTAGTGTATGAAATTTGATCCTTTAAACTTTGGTGGTCTGCTGGAAGCTCTTCCTTCATCGAACTCTCCATTGTTCTGAGCCATTTGATCTTTAAACCTTTGGATTGTTAGATCCTTTTTGAAAGGCTAGGCTCGATACCAATTGAAGGTTTGCTCTTGGAGAGTCTTAATCACTCTAGAGGGGGATGAATAGGGTGATGAGGAAATTTAAACAATAAATGGAGGGTTAAAGTTTAAATTTAATAATCAAGACTGTATGAGTCTAGATTGGACTCAGAAAAGTATGAACTCAAAATTACGTGGAAGCCCTCCCGGGGCAGAAAACCACGGCCAATGCTAATCCAAACACCAAGTTAAATCCACTATTTTGAATCCATAAAATACGATAGACCGACTCAACTAGAATTGCTCTCTTAGACAACTTCTTACAAAGTTTTCCTAGACTCGAAGTTCTCTTATCCGATCTAGTACTTGCATAACTGAGGTAACCTTTACAACTAGGGACAATTGAGCTGAGTTAACCTTTACAGCTCAGTCAAGGGACCTTACTTAGAGAGTAAGAAAGAGTTTGTGACTGATTACAAGACTTTACAACTCGGAAAAGTATTAAGTACAGATCGAGAGTTGTCAAATGAAGATTGAATGAGTATTATACAAAGAAATATAATTTCAGCAATGGGTTTAGTAATCTTCAAGTCTTGTAACGTGACTTCTATTTATAGGTGACCAAGCAGATTAGCCGTTGTGACTATCTTCTAATTAGAAGTCCTCTCGTGACCGTTGTAACGGTTCTTCCGAGTCGCTCACAAAAGATTTGTTGAGATGTGAATGTTGTGCAATGGCTCTTAACTCCTTAGGATGTCCCAATCCACTGGTGATGTCTAAAAAGTAGGGTGGAAACCACCGTTGAGCTTAGCGTTGAAGATTTCAGCTTTGGAAACAGACAATCTCGAAACATGATGTCCGGGCCTTGGTCAAAAGTAGAAAAAGCCTTGTCTCGCTGGTGATTGACGACTTGAAGTCGGTTACTTTTATAATTCAAAAAGTATAAAATACATTGGTCCAAGATTAGGCACAGATAATAATTTAATTAAGATAATTAAGGCATAATTATCTCGAGTCCTAAAAGGGTGAAATTTTCTGAGTCTAATATTGATTATACTCAAATTCCATCCGAGCCAGTCTAAAGAAAGATCAAGTTAGAAAGAGAATATCGGAGTAAGAGTACTTGATCTAGACAAATATATTTCAATCAAAACATGTTAACTTATAAAGTTGAATTAACGTTGTAATTCACTTTAACTTAGAATATGAAGTCGAACTTAGTTTGAAAGAGTTAGAGTGAATGTTTGAACATGCGATAAATCTGTGTGACTAAGAATTATCGAGTGAATTGATGAACAAGAGAGTGCTTTACGAGTCAGTCAGAATCGGATGAATACATATGCAATAGTTTCTATAACACTCGGAGTAGTTTACGTAACACTCGGAATAGTTTCTATAACACTCGGAATAGTATCTATAACACTCGGAATAGTATCTATAACACTCAAAGTAGTTTATGTAACACTCGGAATGACTTGAAATCAAAACCTAGAAGGGTTAAGATTTGTACCTGATTCCTTGTTAGTACTCAAAATAATATAAATGCGAGTCCGAGTCTTCAAAACTCTTCCTTTGGCCTTTTCTCCTATTTCGTGTGCTTCATCATTCTTTTGAAGCCTCGGGCAATGAGTGCCATAGGATCTTCTTCGAGTCCGAGGAACTCGGACTCTCCCCTCTACTTTCCGAGGCTTTTAGTGCAATGTTCTTTTTAATGCTGACCTCGGTATCCTCTTCTTCCAGGTGAATTTCATGGGTAACCAGCCTTCCCAATCGGTTCATATGGCTTTAGTTGAGAGAGGTTCCGAGCTTTCTCAATGGTTGTCACCTTGGAACCCCATCTTCTCTTTGGTAAACCTCTTAGAATTTTTCTGCACATTTCTTCATGGGAAATATTTCTACCTAGAGATTTAAGATTGTTTGTAATCTTAGTGAAGCGTATAAACATCCGAGTGATGTTTTTTTGGCTCCATCTTGAATAGCTCATATTTGTGAAGCTACTGACTTATCTTCGCCTGTTTCACTTGGCTTGTACCTTCATATGTGTTGACAAGAGTGTCCCACACATCTTTAGATATGTCACAGGCTGATACACTCGTTGTACTCTTTTGAGCTAATAGCACACATCAGAATATTCATCGCTTTGAAGTTCTTTTTGAACTTCTCGACTCCTCATTAGTGTACTCGAACTTTTCCTTAGGCACAGATCTTGTACCTTCTATCTTTATTGGAATGTAGTTACCTTCTTGGATGATGTTCCAAACATCTTCATCGATGTCCAGCAGAAAGCATTCAATGAGCTTCTTCCGAGTGTACGAAGTTTAATCCTTTGAACTTTGGTGGTCCGGTGGATGTCTTTCCTTCATCGAACTCTCTAATGTTCACGAGCCATCCGATCTTTACACCTTTGGATTGTTACATCCTTTTGGAAAGGCTAGGCTCGATACCAATTGAAGGTTTGCTCTTGGAGAGTCTAAGTCACCTTAGAGGGGCGTGAATAGGGTGTGAAGGTTTGCTCGGGGAGAGTCCGAGTCACCCTAGAGGGGGGTGAATAGGGTGATAGAAAATTCTTCGTGAAAACACACTCTTTTTCTCGGAAAAGAGACAAAGACAGTTTATGAGTCAAAAAGCGTGGTCGAAAAGATTGGACTGAGAAAGCAGTGAATCGAAGAAACAAGAGCAAGAAAGCGATCTGAGTCTAGAATTAACTCGGAAGAATAACACTTTAGATTTTACGTGGAAACCCTCCCGGGGCAGAAAACCACGGCCTGTGTCAATCCGGACACGAAGTCAAATCCACTATTTTGAGTCCAGAAAATACCGTGAACCGATCGAACCCGAGTTGCTCCCTTGGACAACTCTATACAAGTTTTCCTAGACTCGAAGTTACCTTATCTCGATCTAGTACTTCCTAGTCGAGATAACCCTTACAGCTAGGGACAACTAAGCTGAGTTAACCTTTACAACTTAGTCAAGGGACCTTACAAAGAATGTAAGAAGAGTTTGTGACTAAGTATAAGACCTTACAACTCAGAAAGTAATGAGTTACGGAATGGGAGTTGTAAGTAGAAGATTGAAAGTAAATACAATGACTTTTCTCAAGTATGTGTATTAACAATAGATTCGGCAATCTTCAAGTCTTGTGAAGTGGCTTCTATTTATAGATGACCGAGCAGAGTAGCCGTTATCTTCATCTCGCTGACCGAGAGTCCTCTCGTGACCGTTGATAAGAGCTTTACGAGTCACTCGGAAAGTATCCGCTGAAATATGGACGTTGGACAACGGTTTAACTCTCTTGGAAATCCCAAAACCATCGGTTGTGTCTTGAAAGATGAGGTGGAAACCACCGTTAAGCTTAGCGTTCGAGTTTTCCGGATATGGAAGCGGACGGCTTCTAACACAATCTTCCGGGACTAAAGTAGGGAAGGTGAAAAGCCATATCTCGCTGGTGATTTGACGTTCGAGCTTCGGCTACTTTTGTAGTTTGAAAAAGGTGTATCCTCGAATGAATAACCTACAAAAGTAAATCAATTCTGGTTCTCAAAGTATAAAATACTTTGGTCCAAAGTTAGACACGGATAATAAAATAATTATGATAATTAACCAACAGATTATCTCGAGTCGAAAAGAAATGGAATTTTCCGAGTCTAATATCCATGATATTCGAATTCCATCTCACTTAGTCTAAGCGAAGAATCAAGTGCGATAAGGAATATCGTAGGGGATTAACTTGATATAGACTAAGTATGAGATGAACTACGAATGCCGACTATGCAAACAATAGAACAGATAACCATAAGTCGATTCTCGAGTAAGAAACAGATGGAATACTAGTATATTCAAAATGCGATTAACTCGAGTGAGGATGGACTCGGAATAAAGAACCAGCTTTCGAGTCGCTATCGAAAAGCGATAAATGAGATAAGTGAAGACCGAATCACTTAGAGAAAATACTATTTTACTCAAAGGAGTTTCTAAGACACAGAGAATGCCTTGGAATCAAAACTCTATATGTATGATATCGTTATACCCGATTCCTTTTGCATAACTCGTAAAAGTATTGAGCAGATGTCTCGAGTCTTCAATCTCCCCTTTTTGATGAAAGGCATTCCATACTTAAACGTAAACTTTGTTAGAGGAAAATAGATTGATTCTGAGTAGTTTGCGCATGGGTAAGGCATATTGAATAGATCGTAGCAATATAATATATCGAGCAAGATAAAATAAAGTATGCTTTAACATTAACTCGTAAAATAAAGAACTCGAAATTAATAATGAAATGCATCAATTCATTAGAAATTCAAAAAAATTACAAGGGCGGAAAAAAATCTCCCCTAAACAAGACAACCAGTTTCGACTACATTTCTCCCCTTGCCTTTCAAAGAAAAACAAAATAACAAAAAGAAGGGAGAAAAGAACAAGAAATACACATAAGTTGTCTAAACAAAAAAATTTTGAAAGAAGAAAATCCAAAGACACCGAGGAATTGTGACTCGGTGCATGGCTCCTACGAGAGAGGAGGGATTTCGAGTGGAGGCGGAGGTGCGCCGGCGCCGGTACGATCTTGACGATGTGCTTGAGCGCGGCGAAGGGAGAACCTGGATTGTCCTCGGGGGCTCAGCTCCGAGTGGCTCACCCGGAGAGAGTGGATCGAGGGTTCTTCCCTTGGGACCTCGAGGGCCGGAGGGGCTCGCTCCGGCCGACTCGCTAGAGGAGCGAGGTCTTCGACCCACTCGGACCACCGTCCGAGCCGAGTACAGCGATTTGAGCTTGGGGAGCAGGCTGACCCTCGGCAGCTGCCACGACCTTTTCTTCCCTTTGCCCGAAAGGGCTCGCCTCACCCGCATGTTCCTCAAGCATCTTCGCCGCATCTGCAGCCTACTTCTTCTTCTTCCTCATCCCCGCCGTTCGAGGAGGTCGACTCGGGCTCGAAGACGCTTCAAACGCGTCCGAGTCATCCCGGTCCCGAGCCGCCTTGGACCGTCTCTCTCTAAGGAGCTCGACCAGCTCCTTCCGCTCCCGGACCAGCTCCCTCATCTCAAGAACGAGAGCTCGCTGCTCTCGGATTTGGGACTCGACTAGTCTTTTGGTTGATGGTCGACCTTGGAAGACAGACTTGAAAGCCCCGAGCATGTCTCCGAGTTCGAAGGACACGGAGCTGATCTTGTCCATGAAAGCAGGGGACAAGAGGGCAGAGAGAGATTTGGAGGGACCCGAGGTGAAGGCACCACCAGGTGTAGAGGGAAGAGGGAGAGGGGTTGATTTCGAGTCCGAGGAGGAGAAGGGGGCCTCGGCTCCGAGTTGTGAACCCGCACACCGGGGTTAGTTTCCTGGTATCCGTACCTCTGGAGTTCCTTCTTGCCGACCACAATGGCCGCCTCGGATACCGCGTTAGGGTCGGAGGGAAGAGGAACTTGAAATTCTTTGAAAACGAGGGTGAGAAGAGCACCGAAAGGAAGGGAGGTGTTCTTCTTGGTTTGGAGTTGAGCCGGCACAGCGGCCATCCGCTCAATGATGGAGGGGAAGAGGTCGACTTCGTATCCCTCCGAGGATATCGAAGAGGGCTTTGAGGTGCTTGGAGTTGGGGTTCTCCTTGCTAGAATGCTATGAGAAGAAGGTTCTCATCAGCAGAAGCTACGTAAGCCTAGCTTCGACTTCAACCGAGTCACGTAAAAGTTCTTTCCGGACCCGTGGAATTCTTTTGTGGACTTTTCAAAGAATTCATCGGCGACTTCAGTGAAAGGGATAGGATTGCTGTTCAAGAAAAGAGAAGAAACTTTGAACAGACGGTGAAGGAGGGAGGTGTTGATACTGAACAGTAATGTTCCGAACCCGAGAGGTTAGAACATTTTCGGAGCGGGAGAGATGAGTATAAAACTCGAAACGAGTTCGAGATAGATGAACTCGTTGAAACACAAGAAATGGTAGACTCCGGTGGTTTGGATGTTGGACAACCAGGAGAATTTGGTTGTTGGGAAGAATTTGTCGTCCAGCCGCAAGGTGCTCGGTGACAACGGGTTTAGAGGGGATTGAGCTTTCGGCTTGTTGGTGCGAGGCTTTTGGAGGAGGGAGAAGCCCGGAAGTTGGGATGGTTTCCGCGTTTAGGCATTTTGAGAGAGGGAGAGAAAACATGAAGCTTTTCGAATGAAAAAGAGAAGGAGGTGTAGAAGAGAAGAAAATAGAAAATGAAGAAGAGAAAGATGAGAGCAGATGAAACTTACGAGAGAGTGAGAGAGAGCTTCTTCGATGCTTGCAGACGATCAAGAGCGACTGTTCACGTAGTAATCTTCCGCGAGAAGTTTCTTTTGAGAGAGATGGAGTTTTAGAATACCGAGATAAAAATGGATAGTCGTTATTTATAGGAAATAAGCGCGCCCGTCCACTATCCGTTATGTAACTCCGTTCCGACTCAGCTTGTCCATCAGTCACCAAAGACCGGTGTGACGGTTCTCCTTCAACGGTTGAGAAACAAGCGGTTTGAAATCTACGATTACGATCCGATCGCAGCGCTCGAGAAAGAGAGAGAAAAGATTTTGAAAATATAATCCGAAACTCTCCACTGTTCTAGAGATAGCTTCAGAGAATTTGATGTCCAAATTTCTCTACGTCCGAGTTTGACTCGTAAAGGTTTCGAGTGACTCGAAACATGAAATAACTATCAGCCCAAGTATCACCGAATCAACCGAACTAATTGTTATCAACACGAGAAGCACATAGCACGTAATTATGCCATAAAAGTAACACATAATTAAGCATTTAACATACCAAGCTCATTCCGGATAAAACAAAATTGATCTTCACCAAGAGGCTTAGTAAAGATATCAGCTAATTGATGATTAGTAGGAATGAACTCAAGCTCAATATCACCCTTTTCGAGTGATCGCGTAAGAAGTGATACCCGACCTCAATATGCTTTGTTTTTGAATGCCGGACAGGATTCTTAGTGATGCTGATTGCGCTTTGGTTGTCACACTTGATTGGGATTGAGTTGAGGAATAGTCCAAGATCCTTCAAGTGTTGTTTTATCCAAAGAATCTGAGCGCAACAAGCTCCAAGTGGCAACGTATTCAGCTTCCGCAGTTGATAGAGCTACCGAGTTTTGTTTCTTTGAGTGCCAAGATATTAGTGATTGACCCAGAAATTGGCAAGCTCCGGATGTGCTCTTTCGATCAACTTTGTATCCCGCGTAGTCCGCGTCTCGAGTACCCAGTCGAGTCGGCTTCGAGTCTCTCGGAATACCACGGACCTAGATTCCGAGTACCTGCAAGATATCTAAAAATTCTCTTCACCGCAGATGAGATGTGATTCTTTTGGATTAGCTTGAAATCTTGCACATAAACAAACACCGAACATTATATCTGGCCTGCTTGAAGTAAGATATAGCAAAGATCCAATCATACCTCGATAGAGTTTCGATCTATTGCTTTACCTTTCTCGTCCGAGTCAAGCTTTATGCTCGTCGCTCATAGGTGTAGATGCGTGCTTTGCATCTTAAAGTTTATATTTCTTCAGCAGCTTCCTTGGTGTATTTTGATTGATGAACAAAGATTCCATCTTTGTCTTGTTTGATTTGCAACCCAAGGAAGAAATTGAGTTCTCCCATCATACTCATTTGGAATTCTTGACTCATCAACTCGAAAAATTCTCGCACGTAAATTCATTAGTAGCACCGAAAATAATATCATCAACATAGATTTGAACCATAAGAAAATCTTTCTCTTTGGTCTTTATGAATAGAGTCTTGTCGATCTGACCTCTTTTGAAATCATTTTGAACCAAGAAGCTACTCAATCTTTCATACCAAGCTCGAGGGGCTTGCTTAAGACCATAGAGAGCCTTTTGAAGTTTGAAAACGTGAGTTGGAAATTCTGAGTTTTCAAAACCAGGAGGTCGCTCGACATAAACTTCTTCTTCAATAAAACCATTGAGAAAGGCACACTTAACATCCATTTGATATAATTTAATATGCATGCTGGATGCAAATGCCAACAGTAATTCTAATGGCTTCGATTCTCGCTACAGGTGCAAAGGTTTCCCCACAATCAATTCCTTCTTCTTGATTATATCCCCGAGCCACAAGTCTAGCCTTGTTTCTGACTACCACTCCACCCTCATCCAGTTTGTTCTTGAAAACCCATTTGGTTCCTATAACTCGGGTGGTCGAAGGTCGGTTGGTCGAGTCCGGACTTGGTTTCTCTCGAATTGATTAAGTTCCTCTTGCATGGCCTCTACCCATTCAGGTTCGTTAAGGGCCTCTAGTGCATTTTTGGGTTCAGTTAATGAAATGAATGCAGTGAATGCACATAGATTGTGAAGAGAGGAACGAGTTCTTACCCCACCGTTGATATCGAAATGATGTTTTCTTGAGGATGACTCGGAAGTGAATTTGAAGGCTTTACCAGTTCTTTGATTCACCAGGTTTGTGAGTTGAGCAGCTTGATCTTCGAAGCTTGTTCTGAGTGATCTTCTTCATTGAATTGTTCGTTTTGATCCAGCTCTTGAACCTGTCTCATTTTGAGTTTCCTTGTTCCGAGCGACTTCATTCGAGCATGTTGGGTCCGAGTCTTTGTAGGCTCAACTTCGTCATCATCTTTTCGAGCTTCGGCTCCGAGTATGAAGACTCACTTGGCTTCTCCTGTTCAAGCTCATCAAATACTATGTGGATGCTTTCTTCCACTTTGTTAGTACGATTATTGTAAATGCGATAAGCTTTGCTATGAGAGGAGTAACCTAGAAAAATACCTTCGTCTCGACCGAGCATCGAACTTGGTCGATAATCCTTACCATTGTTGTGAACGAAGCACTTACATCCGAAAGGTCTCGAAATATGAAATCTTTGGCTTCTTCCCTTTGTAGAGTTCATAGGGTGTTTTCTTCAGAATGGGTCCGATGAGGCATCTATTGAGAGTGTAGTTGGCTGTGTTGATCGCCTTCGCCCGTAAATAGTAAGGCAAGTTGTGTTCAATCATCATCGTCCTTGCTATTTCTTCAAGAGTTCTCGTTCTTTCTCTCTACTACTCCATTATGTTGAGGAGTTCTAGGTGCTGAGAAGTTGTGAGAGATTCCATTTTTGTCACAAAACTCGAGAATTCCGAGTAATCGAACTCCCTTCCATGGTCGGTTCGAATCTTTTGAATCCGAGTCCGAGACTCAACTTCAATCTTTCTACAGAGCTTGCTGAACTCCTTGAAGGCTTCATTTTTATGCTTGAGAAAACATACCCAGGTAAATCTTGAAAAATCATCAATAATGACAAGTATGTAAGATTTACCTCCGAGACTCTTCACAGGGATTTCACCGCATAAATCCATATGCAGTAGTTCAAGTACTTTGGATGTGGAAACTGTCTTCAGAGATTTGAATGAAGATTTGACTTGTTTCCATCGAGTGCATGCTTCACATACTTTGTCTTTCTCAAAAACACAGTTAGGTAAGCCCCTAACTAAACCATTAGATGCTAATTTCTTTATAATATGCATGCTGATATGGCCTAATCTACGATGCCAAGTCCAAGAATCATCATGGAGAGATGCTTTTAAACAAGATAGGTTCCGACTTGGGTCGAAAGAGGAATGATGTAAGTATTACCTGATCTCTTACCCGAGAGCTTTATCTCTTTGGTGGTCTCATCTCGAGATGTAGCACTTAGATTGAGTGAATCTTACCTCTTGACCTTTGTCGCATAGTTGGGAGATGCTAAGTAGATTGTATTTTAGTCCTTTGACAAGGTAGACTGGGCTCACCAGATTGCTTCCATTTCCAATCTTGCCAATGCCCACTATCTTACCCTTGCTGTCATCTCCAAAAGTGACTTTTCCTCCTTTATATGATTCTAGCTCGAAAAGAGTCCTTGGTCACCCGACATGTGTCGAGAACATCCGCTGTCCAGGTACCAGTGTCCTTTGATCTTTTATGAGTTACCTGCAAAAGCAGAGAATCTAACCCTTCTCACTTCCTCTAACGAACCCAAGTAACATTTTTTACTGTGGTCCTTTCTCGAGGAAGAAGGTGTTTTGGAACCCAGATTTGAATGACTTTGGGTTTTGTCCGATTCTCGAGTCTTCCTCTCGAGAACCGAGTCCGTGTCTCTTTCTTTCTGAAAACTTTTCCTTTTGAAACAGGAGAAAATGGTTTCTTTTTGTAAACAGCTTCGGGCTTAGTCCTCCTTTCATTTACGTGAATGGGACCGTGCTCAGCTTTTCTAAACTTTACAGCTTCGGAGTCCTTTTTGAATAATTCCGAGTAAGAATTAGATTCTTCCTCCTTGTTGAAACCAAGACCTTCTTTTCGAAAAGAGACACACTGTGATCCTAAGAGCATGTCAAGGTTCTTCCGACGTTGAGTGAATTTTAAAACCAGATCTTGAGACTCAATGAGCTTCGTTGTAGTTGCTCATTTTCTTTCTTGAGTAACTCGGACTCGGCCTCATTAGCTTGAGTACTTGTCTTGAGTTCTTTGAGTGTGAGTCTCAGCTTTTCTAATTCGTTTTTCAAAGAAATGCTCTCAGAGGTGATTGACTCAAGTTGTTCTTTGAAATGAGAAGAATCAGAATGGGACTTTTCTTCCAAAGTAAAAATGTATTTAGCTAAGTCAACTTTGGAGAATTTTAGGAAGTAGTTTATTACCTCTTGAGGATCGGTTTCCTCGTTGTCCGAGTCCGAGTCCGACTCTCTTTCGGCTTCGAGTCGAGATTGCCATCGGACACTTTGAGTCATCCGAGTCCTCGTCGTCTTCGATGAGTCCTCATCGCTCCATGTTGCCATCATGGCCTTTTTCTTCTTCCTGTCCCTTTTTCTTTTTGGACGAGTCCTTGACTATGTGGTCTTTGCTGCCACATTCAAAACATCCAGAATTCTTAGACAAAGATAACTTTGAAGGAGAAGAAAACTTACCTTTTCTATCTTTCTTGTCTTTCTTGTAGAATTCTTCTTTTGGTCTTTTGTCCCATCTTTTATGCTTCATCATTCTCTTGAAGCCTCTTGCAATGAGTGCCATGGGATCATCTTCCGAGTCGGAGGAGCTCGGACTTGCTTCTTTGGATTCCGAGGCTTTAAGCGCAATGTTCCGTTTGGAAGTACCCTCGGCATCTTCTTCTTCCGGATGTATCTCATGAGTCGAAGCTTTCCGATGAGCTTGTTTAGCTTCAAGAGTGAAAGGTTCCGAGCCTCTTCTATGGCAAGTCACCTTAGGACCCCATCGTCTCTTGGGTAGGCTTCGAGAATTTTCCGGCACATCTCTTCATGGGAAATTTTCTTTCCCGGAGATTTGAGATTGTTGGTGATCTCGAGTGAAGCGAATGAACATCCGAGTAATATTCTCCTCTCGCCTCCATTTTGAAAAGCTCATATTTGTGAAGCTACTCGACTGATCTTCGCTTGTCTCACCCGACTTGTGCCTTCGTAGGTGTTGACCAAGGTATCCCACACCTCTTTAGCAGAGTCACAGGCAGAGACTCGATTGTACTCTTCTAAGCTTATGGCACACATGAGGATGTTCATGGCTTTGAAATTCTTTCCGAATTTCTCTGCCTCGCTGGTGTGAACTCAGCCTTTGTCTTGGGAAGGATTCTGAATTCATCTGTCTTGGTTGGAATGTAGTTTCCTTGTTGTATGATTTCCCATACTTCTTCATCATGATCCATGAGGAAACATTCCATAAGCTTCTTCCAGTGCCCAAAGTTTGAACCTTTGAATTTTGGTGGCCTGTTGGAAGATCTTCCTTCGTCGAACTCTCCAGGTGTTCCGAGCCATCCGATCTTTAAACCTTTGGATTGTTAGATCCTTTACGAAAGGCTAGGCTCGATACCAATTGAAGGTTTGCTCGGGAGAGTCCGAGTCACCCTAAAGGGGGTGAATAGGGTGATAGAAAATTCTTCGCGAAAACACACTCTTTTTCTTAGAAAAGAGACAAAGACAGTTTCGAGTCAAAAACAGGGTCGAAAAGATTGGACTGAGAAAGCAGTGAATCGGAAGAAACAAGAGCAAGAAAGCGATCCGAGTCTAGAATTAACTCGGAAGGATAACACTTTAGATTTTACGTGGAAACCCTCCTGGGGCGAGAAAACCACGGCCCATGTCAATCCAGCACACGAAGTCAAATCCACTATTTTGAGTCCACAAAATACCGTGAACCGATCGAACCCGAGTTGCTCCCTTGGACAACTCTATACAAGTTTTCCTAGACTCGAAGTTACCTTATCTGATCTAGTACTTCCTAGCTGAGATAACCCTTACAGCTAGGGACAACTATGCTTGAGTTAACCTTTACAGACTTAGTCAAGGGACCTTACAAAGAATGTAAGAAGAGTTTGTAACTAAGTACAAGACCTTACAACTCGTAAAGTAATGAGTTATAGAATGGGAGTTGTAAGTAGAAGATTGAAAGTAAATACAATGACTTTTCTCAAGTATGTGTATTAACAATAGATTCGGCAATCTTCAAGTCTTGTGAAGTGGCTTCTATTTATAGATGACCGAGGCGAGTAGCCGTTATCTTCATCTCGCTGACCGAGAGTCCTCTCGTGACCGTTGATAAGAGCTTTCGAGTCACTCGAAAGTATCCGTTGAAATGTGGACGTTGGACAACGGTTTAACTCTCTTGGAAATCCCAAAACCATCGGTTGTGTCTCGAAAGATGAGGTGGAAACCACCGTTAAGCTTAGCGTTCCAGTTTTCCGGATATGGAAGCGGACGACTTCGACACAATCTTCCGGGACTAAAGCGGGGAAGGTGAAAAGCCATATCTGCTTGGTGATTTGACGTTTTGAAGCCGGCTACTTTTGTAGTTTGAAAAAGGTGTATCCTCGAATGAATAACCTACAAAAGTAAATCAATTCCGGTTCTCAAAGTATAAAATACTTTGGTCCAAAGTTAGATACGAGATAATAAAATAATTATGATAATTAACCAACAGATTATCCGAGTCGGAAAAGAAATGGAATTTTACGAGTCTAATATCCATGATATTGAGAATTCCATCTCACTTAGTCTAAGCGAAGAATCAAGTGCGATAAGGAATATCGGAGGGGATTGACTTGATATAGACTAAGTATGAGATGAACTACGAATGCTGACTATGCAAACAATAGAATAGATAACCACAAGTCAGATTTTGAGTAAGAAACAGCGGAATACTAGTATATTCAAAATGCGATTAATCCGAGTGAGGATGGACTCGAGAATAAAGAACCAGGTTTTACGAGTCGCTACTCGAAAAGCGATAAATGAGATAAGTGAAGACCGAATCACTTAGAGAAAATACTATTTTACTCAAAGGAGTTTCTAAGACACAAAGAATGCCTTGGAATCAAAACTCTATATGTATGATATCGTTATACCCGATTCCTTTTGCATAACTCGGAAAAGTATTGAGCGATGTATCGAGTCTTCGGGGTGATGATGAAATTTTAACAAACTTAGAAACTTTAAGCTTGAAAAGAATGAACAAGAGAATCTAAGTCTAGATTGGACTCGGTAAAGTATATAGACAGAGATACGTGGAAACCCTCCTGGGGCGGAAAACCACGGACGAGTGCTAATCCAAGTACCAACTCAAATCCACTATTTTGAATCCTTAAAATACAATGGATCGACTCAACCGAATTGCTCCCTTAGACAATTCCTTACAATGTTTTCCTAGACTCGAAGTTCCCTTATCCGATCTAGTACTTCCTAACTGAGATAACCTTTACTGACTTGGGACAACTGAGTTGATTTAACCCTTACATCTTAGTCAAGGGACCTTACTCGGAAAGTAAGAAAAGTATGTGACTGATTACAAGACTTTACAACTCGGAAAAGTATTAAGTACGAGACTTGGAGTTGTAAGAAGAAGATTGAATAAGTGATGTACTAAGAGATATAGTTTCAGCAATGGATTCGGCAATCTTCAAGTCTTGTGAAGTGGCTTCGATTTATAGATGACGAAGCGAGTAACCGTTGTGTCTTGGTTCCGAATAGAAGTCTTTACTAGCCGTTGTAACGGCTCTTACGAGTTGCTCGGAAAAGATCCGTTAGGATGTGAACGTTGTGTAATGGCTCTTCGCTCCTAAAGATGCTCCAATCAGCTGGTGATGTCTGAAAAGCAAGGTGAAAACCACCGTTGAGCTTAGCGTTGAAGTTTGCAGTTTTGGAAACAGACAACCACGACACGGCGTCTAAGCCTTGTTCGAAGTAGATAAGCCTTGTCTGCTGGTGATTGACGACTTGAAGCTGGCTACTTTTGTTATTTAAAAATAACATAACCTCATTTGGATAACCTACAAAAGTAAACCACTTTGGTTCTCAAAGTATAAAATACTTTGGTCCAAGATTAAGCACGAGATAATAATTTAATTAAGACAATTAAGTGTATAATTATCTTAGGCCTAGAAGAGTGGAATTTTACGAGTCTAAAATTTAATATACTCAAATTCCATTAGAGTCGAGTCCTAAGAAAGATCAAGTTAAAAAGAGTAAAAATCATCGAGTATGAAGACTTGTTCCGGACAAATAATTCTCAAACAAACAAACTAACATAAAAAGAGGAATTAACACTCGTAATTCACTTTACGTTGAAATATGCAGTCGGAACTCGGAATATGTGTCGGAGAAATTATTTGAACATGCGATAGATCTAAGTGTTGTCTAAGTGAGTCAAAAACACCAATGCATAAGATATACAAGAATGTGTTTTACGAGTCAGTAAAAAATGAATAAAAAACTTGTACAGGAGTTTCTATAACACTCAGAATGACTTGTAATCAAAACTTAGGAGGGATGAGGTTTATATCCGAGTCTTCATTTAGTACTCGGAATATCTTAGAGTTAGAGTCCGAGTCTTCAACGAGGTTATGAATTTGGTCACATGTTTCGATGTTTTTGTTGCATAGGATGCTATTTCCACCCACTTGGTGAAGTAGTAAATTGCTACTAACACAAGTTCATGACGACCCATTCCTTTAGGAGTCACTTTACCGATGATGTTTATGGCCCAAGCCGATAATGGGCGGGCGATGCATGTGTAGTTAAAAAGGAAGCGCTTGGTGATGCAAGTTTGCGTAAACGTGATACTTGTGACATCTTTTAACAAACTCATGGAAATCTCCTGCCATGGTTAACCAATAATACCCTAATCGTTGAATTTTTAAACCTACATTCTTCCGTTCATATGAGGTCCACATTCTCCACCATGAACGTCGAGCATTATACGTTACGCTTTATGTTGATTGACGCAAAGTAAGTTAATTCCCATGTTGGTTTTCTTGTACAATTGTCATTGATTTATGAAACATTATGCAGCTAACATGCGAAAAGCTCGTTGGGCTCTAGGTGTAGAGTTCGGTGGGTATTCTTGGCTTTCTAAGTATTGGCAAATGTTATGGTACCAACTATTTTGGTGGGTACTAGACACCTCTAATGCTTATACGAGTACTAGAAAAAAGGTTTCTAACGACCATGTATTAACGACCATATATAAAATTTATCGTTAAATAATTCTAATAACGATGAAAGTACATTTTCGTCGATCCGATTTTCTTGGAAAAATTATCACTAGACGATGGGTTAGAAAAATCATCGTTATTAATATTTAAAATATGATCGTTATTATAAATGGGAGGGAATATTTCCTTGTATTATAGCTAGAGGGAAGATAAAAATAAAATACAACATTTTACTTATAATTTCCCTCCTATGTGTAATTACAGCACGAAACTATCAAAAGCCACGACTGCTACTTCTTCTTTCTTCGTATGCTTCTACTTCTAGAATCGCCATTGACTGCCTCGCCTTGCTCTCAATCGCACTACTCTTAGCCTCTCACACTACTCTCACGGTCTCTGTCTCTCTCCGACACTCGATCGCCGGTCGCCGACTCCGTTCCCAGGGAAACCCACCCCTCTCTCGCTCTTACCCTCCTCACTACTATCACGCTCAGTCTCAAATCGCCGACCATGGACTGCCTCGCCCTCCGCCCTTCTCATTCACATAGTCTCTCCGACGATCAATCGCCAGCCACCGACAGCCTTGTCATTGCCAAACCTCGCGCTGCCTAATTTTGTGGTTGATTTCCAGGTACGAGGGTTTCTGTTCTCCAAATTATCCCCTAATTTTTCGATTGATTTCTGCTTTGATTTTTGTCTTTATTCTTTTACATGTTGTGCGATTGTGTGTCCATGATTTTGAATTTTGTTGGGTGAAATTGGCGGTTCAAAATTGCCCAGCCTTGCTAAGCGTTGGATTTTTTCTGTCTTTGAAAATTTCAGGGTGTTATCCATTTACAGATAGGGATCCTTTTGTGCTCAAGAGATGCCCTCAAGTCTACTCTGTTGGCGACCAGGATAAATATGAAACTCGTTTAATTAATGGTACTCACCTGTAAAATTTTAAATATTCACTTGAAACCTTGTTTTTCAGTTTAATGCTTTTATACAGGGTCAACTTAAAGTTACCTCTGATCTCCCCAAAATAAATAAACAAACTTACCTCTAATTGCAGGGCCAGAAGGGCAAATGACACGACTTATCTGCATTCCTAAATTTTCTGAGACAAGAGTTGCTGTTGTTGTACGATCTTACCAAATATTCATTCTTTATAAATTCTCAGAAATATAGAAACCCCTGTTTTCTGTGGGTTTTTCAACAGCTTAGTGCCCTTTCTGCACTTAAATCTCAGGAACCTGGAATGCCATACGCTCAGTTTTGGGACTCAATTCAACCAGTAGTCTTATACCAGGAACTTCAGGTATAAGTGTATATATCAGAACATTTATGTATCTTGTTGTGTACACCCACCATTGTCTTCACAATTGAATGGCTCGACCCTTGTCTTGATAGTGGAGGCTGGTGGTCTAGCCTATGCTGAGTTAGGTTAACTTGCATCCTCAAAATTAAGAACATCATGCTCAGCTCGGCCAAGGTCGCGTAGCTTGGAATTGTTGTAGATGGTTCACTTGGCCAGTTTAAGTAGGTTTCCTTTTTTTTTTTTTTGCAAACCAATTTGAAAAGGGAAAATAGAATGACAATTTTCCCGGGTTAACCAAAGCCATGGTTTAGTTTGGCTTAATTGAGCTGAACAAGTGAACCATGACTCATGAAACCTACTTACTTAGGTTTTTTTAGGGAAGGGGGTAGCTCTTGGCATGGTCCTAGGTCAAACACCTGCTTGTCTGGCCACCATGACATTCTTAACAAATTTCATTTGAGCTATTAGGAAGAGCAGCCGTCCTCAAGGCCTTCTGAGTTCCCTACATGGCTGATTATTGGAGGTCAGCGCTTGGACTAGACCAGTTTACATTCTTATCTTATGTGGGTATTGTATCACTGAATTCAACATACTAAACCAAAAACTATCTTCTACTGTGAACCTATTTGAGGTCGTGTTATGTACAACTGCATATATATAAGTTGTTCACACAATCACGCCTAATAATAAGAGTAAGGCTCAGACAGCAGTTGGAATTTTGTCCCAAAAAGTTATGCCTTTGCTCCTTTTCTCAAAATGTACTCACCTGTTATTCTAAATAAGTTCCTGATGGAACATTGACAGTTTTATCTATTTTGTGGGGTCAAGTGAATCCACCGATGCTGGGAGATAGCTTGAATTCGTGATATTATTAGACCACGCTTATAGTTTCCGGGGTCCGAGACACTATAGAAAAGGAAAATCGACAAAATTTTGCCATGCTAGAGTGTATTATCATTTCTAGTAATAGCTTTTTAGCTCTACTCGATGCACATAATATATTTCCTAATACTTTGCTGTCAAATTAGATAGGAGATAATTTTCCATGGCTTTGTGTTAAAGGACCTATTATGAGCTCGGGTGTTTAACCCTAGACAAGGGACCTACGTAACTTCGAATTCTTATGTTCCAAGTATCCGTGTCATATATTCATATTTCAACTGTTGTAGCTGTATATTTTACATATTTTACATTTATATGCCCTTGTCCAATCAAAGTAAACGTGAGGGCAGCTCTTGAGCACAAAATTGCTTTGATTTTTAGTCTTTATTCTTGTACATGTTGAAATAGAAAACGAAAAGCTTCAAAATTGTTTAGAGTCGGTTGAGTCGAAATAGCGAATTTCAAGGATGCCATTTCCAACAGTTCAACATCCATAGTCCATCGACTTAAAATGAACCTTGGTTTCGCCGAGTCAATTGCAATTGAAAAAGCTTAGTGTAACCGGTTAATAGTTGACAATTGGGATATACTTCGACTACCTAAGATTTGTTGTCACATTTAGAGGGAAAGAATTGAAACTGTTGCTTTTGGGACTCCCTTTCGAGTTTGTGATTATAATTGTGATTACGGAGTAGGAAGGTTATAAAGATAATTGACACAAATTCGAGCATGATTTTGACATATAAGTTTCAATCAAGTGTAAGAGCACTATTAAAGACTTGATTTTGCTCGAATATGCTTTACGGAAGAACCGTAAGCTTGGCACTAAGACCTGTTAGCTTTGCTTTGTGGTTTCTTGATTGAACAATATACTTTTTGATTGTAGGGACAATATATTTTTTGAAATTGGAAAGAAAGAATGTTGATGTTTAGGAATCATGGATATATTTCCATTGCACTTGCTTTTAACTTGATTAACTTAAGAGATTTATCCCTTTTTTAGAAAGTCTAACCTATTATGCTCCCCCTAGCTCTTCATGTCTCTTTGTCATGGTGTTGATGCCTTTGGTATAACCCTTCCATCCATGGACATTTGTTGGACCATTTTCAAACATTCATGCATCTTTGATATCTCGCGATGAAGATGCAGGCACAACTTCTGCATGTATTATCATCCAATGCACCGATGATGCGAGTTGTAGCTCCGAAGATCAAGTGGTGGTTGTTTGTTTGAGTTATATATGTTTGTTTGATAAGAAGTTGAATACTTTTGCAATTTTGTAAAAGTTCTAATAATTCTCTATTTTTGCGAGATGTGGACTTATTTGGAGATGTGGACCTCATTCAAATTCCAACACTTCCTTCCCTTCTATGAGTAGTTGATGAAGATTTATACTTTCTAAATCATTTGGAGGACTCCATTTTTTTTAGTTTTTGGTTAATATTGCTTATACTCGAATATCAATTACTATCTAGTTTCCTCGATTGTTTTTTAGATAATGTGTTTTAGGATGCTTTTGGTATTAGATTATGTTTTATATTGTGTATGAAGACTCGGTATGATCGACTAACCCCTTGAATGTGTTTTGATATCATGCATTCATCTAAATTTCGGATAAATCAAGAAGCATCCTAAAAGAAATTCATTTAACTAAGTCATATGTTTTATAATTCATTCATTTCAATATGACTTATTCTTGGTCGAACTCGGACTCAAGTATGTCAAGATTATCTTACTAAGTCCGAGTCTCGGAAAGTAGAATCCGAGTTAGTTTTGACAGATCGAGTAAGACCGACCCCCTCGGATCTCATATTCGACACACTCGGATCTCATATTCGACCCACTCGGAACTCATATTCGACCCACTCGAACTCGATTCTAACCCACTAAGTCGGACTCGGACATTTAGTTTGCCTACGCTATTATTTGTTTAATCATGCATAATTGTAAAAATGTCTATATAACTCATGTGCCCATTAAGATTAAATGATTTATTTATGAGTATTGGCATATTTGGAATTTGATTATATTGAATATTAGACTTGAAATATTCTAGATTAATAGATTAAGGTAATTAGTCATTAAATGCTTTATTTAGACTAATCCTTCTCTAATTATGGACCAAAGTATATTTATACTTTGAGAACCATTGTGCTTAATGTTTTTGCGGGTTTTTCTAATGTCAATTTTCCGAAGAAAAACCAAAAACAAAAGGCTTCGATTGTTAAAACACTGCCAAACAAAAAGTTGGAATTTCTATAAAAGCTCGGAACTTACTCGATAGCCTTATCTATTACTTGTTTTGGGTAATATTTTATTTACGAGTCTAACGGTCTTTTCGTTTTGCTTTTCCAGTTTACAAAAGCTAGAAAAAGAGTTGTTGGAAGCTAGGACCAAGGCACAACGGCTATTTCAAGGTGGTCTACAAATCCGAGTGACTCATATCTCGTTACAACGCCTAGTTGACTTAGACAGCTTTAACAAAAAGACGTTGGAGGCTCAACGGCTATATCTTCAAGGCGGACTATTTATAGAAGCCTTAGCACAAGATTTCAACCGACGAAGGAAAAAAAAAGAGACCATATTGAACATCTTCTCTAGTATACAACTCCCAAACTGTAATTCTAATATTCCGAGTTGTATTCTTCCGAGTTAGTTTTATTGCAATTCTTACTACTCTTCTACTCCTTCTCTCTAACCGAGTTGTAAAGGTTACCTCAACTTAGTTGTCCAAAACTGTAAAGGTTACCTCATTTTGGAAGTACCAAGTTAGATAAGGGAACTTCTAACCACGGGAAAAAGTAGAGGATCCCAAGTTGATAAGATAACTTCAACTTGGAAGCATTAGGTCGATCGGATAAGGTAAATTATGAGCTTGGAAAAATTGTGATAGATTTGCTTGGGAACAAATTTGGGTAGTCATATTCATTGTAATTGAGGATTCAATTAGTGGATTTGACTTGGTGTCCGGATTGACATTGTCTCGTAATTTTCTACCCCATAAGGGTTTCCACGTATATTTAAGTTTGCACTTTTACGAGTCTAAGCTAGACTCAAAATTTACTTCTTAATCAGTTCTACTCAATAAGAGTTTGATTTTCTCAAAAATCTTCCATCACCCAATTCACCCTCTCTAGGGTGACAACTTCTCGAAAAGCAAACCTTTAGTGTATTCGCATACGAGTGGTATTCAAAGGAATTAATACATATAAATTCGAGTTTGTTGTTACTACAAATTAGTGATCAATAGTTTATTACATTATTTTAAAGATAATTGGCAAAATTATATATTTAGGTTATCCATAATATTATTAACGATGAAAATTTTAATCGTTAAAGAAATAACAATGAACCAAATTGGTTGTTAATGATCATGATTTTAATTTTTGTATTTATGGTTCTTTTAAATCTACTGACGAAAAATTTTGTGTTTAATGATATGTAGTTCATCGTTATTCGATCAACTAATTACGATGACATCTTGTTTCATCGTTATTTTAAGTGACGACAAAAATTTTAAAGTCATCGTTAAAAGTATTAACGAGGGAACCAATAACGACGATTGACGACCAAAATTTTTTAGTCGTTAATCACTTTTAATGATGATAAAATGTACTTTTAACGATCAATTTATTCGTCATTAGAACCTTTTTTCTAGTAGTGATATATGCACAGGCATACTCCTTCATTCTATATTAATGGGCATTGAATGAATGCCACTAGGGATATTAATCATAGACGAAAATAGGCCCCCTTCGAATTCAAAAATTTGAAGATTCGAGTGGATTCTACTTTAATAAGCCGAAACTCGCCCCAAAGCGTTAGCGCACCGAGTTTTATGCTAGAGCGCTCGGGCCGTTGCTTGTTTGAAAGGTGCTGGTCCTACGGACCGTGAACGGATCCGCCTCAGCCTCCGGGCACGTCCGAAGTGGCTAAGGCATCTATAAAATGATTGTCATCCCTAGGAAGGTAGGTGTATAATATGTTGTTGAAATATTTTGCTAATTCCATCATATGCGCTTGGTAGGGTGCCAAGGCCTCACTACGTATCTTTCATTTTTGTGAAATCTCATTTACGATCAGATTTGAGTCATCGTAGACCTTGACGTTCTTGGCTCCTATCTCTACGAAGCTTGAAGTCCAGTAATACATGCCTTGTATTCTGCAAGCATTGTTGGTGACTTTGGAATCCAATTTGACTAAAATGGGAGTGTGTGCTCCTTCCGGCTAGCCTAAAAGGATTCCTACTCCAAAGCCTTTCTTATTGGAAGTGCCATCAAAGTACGTCGTCCATACATCAACTTCTACTTGTAAGATGTCCTTGTATGGAAAATCGAAGTGCTCTGGTTGTGCTTCGGTCGTCGGTAGATCACTAAGAAATTCCGATACTACCCTCCCCTTAATTGCCTTTTGTGGCATATATTTGAATTCAAACTCGATAATATAATCGTCCATTTAGCTATCTTACTGCTGATAGTTGGTTGCTCCAGAATATATTTGATGGGATCCATTGGCGCTACTACTTATACCGTGTGGGCTAGCATGTAGTGTCTAAATTTCTTGGTATCCCATACTAAAGATAATGACGTCTTCTCTAAGGGAGTATATCGGGTCTCGTAATCTAAAAATTTCTTGCTTAGATAATACACTACGTGTTCTTTTTCCCATTTTGTTAAGCTAACATGGCTAACATTGCGGTTGTTGTTGTGGCGAGGTATAAGAGCAATGGTTTTTGGGTTGTGGCGGAATTAGAATTGGTGGATTGGCCAAATATTCCTTAACCTTTTTGAAAGTGTTTGGCACTCATCATCCCAAATAGGCCTAGCTCCCTTTTTCAGCTTCTTGAAGATAGGTGCGCAAACCATGTTCGGGTTTGATATGAAACGACAATATACTACAAGTGTCCTAGAAAACCCCGTTTCCTTCTCAATCTTCGACAATGACATTTCTTGGATGACTTTGATCTTAGATGGATCAACTTCAATTCCTCTAAGACTAACCATATAGCCTAATAGTTTGACTGAGGCTACCCTAAAGGCACATTTCTATGGGTTAAGATGCATGTTGTATTTCCGTAGTCTTCCGAAGAATTTCCTAAGGCTAAGTAGGTGCCTGGCCCTATCTTTGGACTTAATGATCATGTCGTCGACGTAGACTTTGGCCTCTTTGTGTGTCATGTTGTGCAACAACGTTGTGGCTGTTCTCCGATATGTGGCTCTAGTATTTTTTGAGCCAACGTGCCTCACAACATAATAATATGTCCCCATTAAGTGATGAAGGTCATCTTCTCCATGTTGTCTTTGGCCATTTTCACTTGGTTATATCCAGCATAACCATCTATAAATAAGAGTAAGATATGACTAGCCATGTTGTCAACTAAAATGTCTATATGAGGTAGTGGAAAGTCGTCCTTGAGGCTTTCCTTATTCAAGATCCCTGAAGTTGACACACATCCTAACCTTGCTGCATCTTTCTTTGGGACTGGCACTATATTGACTACCTATAGAGGGTAGTGAACTACTTTAATAAATTTGACTTCTAGCTACTTCGAACCTCTTCTTTGATCTTCAATGCCCAGTTAGGTTTCATCCTCCTAAGCTTACGCTTAACCGGCTTAACATCTTCATAGAGGAATTTTATGTTTCGCTATTCTTGGATCTATTCTTTACATGTCTTTATAGGACTAGGCAAAGAGATTTATAAACTCTGTAAGGAGCGAAGTAAATTTCTTGTACTATTCTGGATTCATAGTTTTCCCAATTTTAACTTCCTAGGGTTGATATGCTGACCCTAAGTTAATAGTTATTGTTTCCTCTATAATTGGTGAGCGATTTTAATGATCTTCCATAGCTTTTTTTAGTTCTTTAGGGATTTCTTATTCATCATTAGAGGCAAAATAGTTAAAAACAGGAGGAGGCAAAGAGTAAGCGGAAAGATTCATGTTATTGAATGAAGAAAAGAGTACATCAAACTCGAAATAGGATTTGCGGAATTGCAAGACGAACTAACAGAAATTAGAAAAAGAAAAATCATCCCTAGGCCTAGACAGATAAACATACTACTTTCCTAAGTCGACGATGAACTCTTGGCCCTCTTCAGCATCAATCCAAGTGATATACTTGTTCGTTCTTCCTCGACATCCGTGATGAACCTGGATGGGTCAAACTTCGGGTGTGACATGGCATGGGATAATATTGAAATTGAATTCCCCTCTAGGAATTTTTCTTATCCAAATAGTAAACAAAAGATATCGCTATCCGCCGATTGGTCTAATCTTAGGTGGGTTGTTCTTTCTTGAGAAAGTAAGGTACCTCCTTTTCTGGTACGTGGTAGTCACTAAAGATTTCTAAGCCGACTAGGATTCCTTTCTCCTTATAGTAAGGAAAATTATCCCCTTCTTTCAGAAATTACCCATTTAAGGTGTGAGGATAAGGCTTAATAGAATAGGCTGTGAGTGGTGTAATCCTCTTAGACAGTATTTTCCACTTAGCTTGGACTACTTCCTTAGTAGTTGGATGGTAGCCTAGACCAAACTTGTAATTGTTAGTGGGTTTAAAGGGTGGAAAGATTTAGTGGTATGCCCTCTTTGCCTACAGCTAGGCCAGGGAAATACCTCTTCTTCCTTAGGATCGAATGGACACAATAAATAAGATACAAATTGAAGTGAAGAGGTGCTTCATCCTTTTCTACAGCAGGTACAGTCTCGAATCCGTAAAGTTCTTCATCATCGCCTTCATGCTCGATTTCGATAATGAGACTCCTTCAAAGTGATAGTGGCGTAAAGAATTTATCCCTTAACAGTTACTATCCGACCTTTAATAATCATTTTAACCTTCTAGTGTAGTGTAGAGGGCACTACCTGGTGGTCATGTAACCAAGGGCGTCTTAAAAGGAGATTAAAAGTAGCCAAAATGTCTTGGACTTGGAAATCAATGTTCTTTACCAATGACCCGACATTGATTAAAAGAGTCATCTGTTCCCAAAACTGTTCTTTTGGAATTGTCATAAGCTAAAAATGAACAGTTTGCTTGGAGAGTTGTTGTTCTCTAATGCCTAACATTTTAACAGATCCTCCAACGGCAGGCATTTACTGCAGATCCATTGTCCATTGGGGTCGGAGGGATAAACTTATTGATGCAAGTCATAGTCGGATAAAGGGCATTGTTATGTGCAATGCCTTCTTCAGATAAATCCTTCATGTCAAATGTAATAGTTCCATCCCCAGTATTGACCAATCCTACCACCTTCCTAGGTGTGACTTTGGGAGAGACCTCAATATTACTAAGTGCATTGATTAAGGCTTGTCTATACTTTTGGGAGGCAAATATCGGTTCCCAACTAGAAATGTCAGCTTTGAATTTTTAAAGCTCGTTTAAGGATTGAGTCTTCTTCCTTGGTAACTTCTTTTTCTTTTGAGGCTTCTTGAGTCTATTGTGGACCCATCGGTGTGTTATGACCTCCAGATCCGGTGAGGAATTGAATTTCAAGAGTTTTTAGCTCACCCCAAAAGGCATCATCTTCCAAGGGTGGTGTGCCCTAGAAGTTGTCGTCACTATCATCCTTAGTTTCGTGTGAAGACTTAGATTCTAACTCTAAGACATTCCGAGTACTATATGAAGACTCGGTATAAATCTTATCCCTCCTAAGTTTTGATTTCAAGGCATTCCAAGTGTCATAGAAACTCTAGTATAAATTGTCATTCGTTTCGACCAACTCGGAAAACACATTCTTGTATATCTTCCGCATTGATATTTCGACTCACTCGGACATCACTCAGAACTATCGCATGTTCAAATAATTTCTCTAACTCTTTTATTCTGAGTTCCGATCTGCATATTTCAACGCAAAGTGAATTACAGTGTTAATTCCTTTTTCTAAGTCAGTTTCTTTGTTTGAGAATTATTTGTGTAGATAAAGTCTTTATACTCGATGATTCTACTCTTTCTACCTTGATCATTCTTAGGATTGAGTGAGATGGAATTTCAGTATATTGAATATTCAACTCAAAAAATTTCACTCTTCTAGGCCTAAGATAATTATGCACTTAATTGCCTTAATTAAATTATTATCTATGCCTAATTTTAGACTAAAGTATTTTATACTTTGAGAACCAAAGTGGTTTACTTTTGTAGGTTATTCAAACGAGGTTATCTCGTTTTGAAATACAAAAGTAGCCAGCTTCTAGTTGTCAATCACCAGCAGACAAGCTTTGTCTACTTCGAACAAGGCTCGGACACCGTGTCGGGGTTGTCTTTTTCCAAAACTACAAAACTCCAACACTAAGCTGAACGGTGGTTTCCACCTTGCTTTTCGGACATCACCGATTGACTGGAGCACCTTTAGGAGCCAAGAGTCGTTGCCCAACGTTCACATCCTAACAGATCTTTTACGAGTGCCTCGGAAGAGCCGTTACAATGGTCGAGTAAAGACTTGTGTTCGGACCCAAGACACAAGACTTGAAGATTGCTTGGAATAATTGCTTGAAACACATTACTTAAGTAAAAGTCATTGTTTTCATATTCAATCTTCTATTTACAACTCCCCGCTTGTAATTAATATTTTCTCGAGTCATAAGGTCTTGTAATCAGTTACATACTCCTCTTACTTTTTGAGTAAGGTCCCTTGATTGAGCTGTAAGGGTTAACTCAGCTCAGTTGTCCTTAACTCGTAAAGGTTATCTCGGTTAGGAAGTACCGGGTTAGATAAGGGAACTTCTAAGTTTAGAAAAACATTGTAAGGAATTGTCTAAGGGAAGAAATTTGGTAGAGTCAGTTCGTTGTATTTTGAGGATTCAAAATAGTGGATTTGACTTGGTGCTTGGATTAGCACTGTTCGTGGTTTTCTACCCCGGGAGGGTTTCGACGTATTTACGAGTGTTTAATTTTTCAAGTCCAATCTAGACTCGAGACTTAGTCTGTTTATTTTATTTCTAAGCAAAAAGTTTCTAAGTTTGTTCAAATTTCCTCATCACCCTATTCACCCCCTCTAGGATAACTTAGACTGTCCGAGAGCAAAACTTCATCGTGGACGTCCTTTTTATCACTCACCCACAACCCATGAACTTTTAGGTCTAAGGAGGGTAGGCTAATTAGTGGTTTGGATTTCTCAATGTCTTGAACAAAGACAGAAGGGTCCCATTGACCTAGAATGGGTTCAAAAAAGATGGCTAAGGTCCCGCTGAATGGATTCTTGTTATTGTTAGGTTTCCGAGTGGCCTTAGGGAGAGGAAGTTAACCATTGTGGAACATGCTCTCTAATTTGTTCTTAAAAGTCAAACATTATTCCATATCGTGTCCTCATGCATGAAGGTACTTACAGAATTTTTCCTAGGTCCTACTTTTTTATTATTTTGCGGTTTTTGATTATACTCTTATGGGATGTAACTAAATTTTCCTTTTAGCTAATAAGCGATCGAGGGCTTGAGCGTAAGTAGTACCTATATAAGTGTAGTCAGTATACTTATTAAGGACATTGACATATGCACCCCTACTAATATCACCCATCTTAGAGGTTTTCTTGTCTTTAGATTGGTAGTTACCTCTATACCCAGCCACCACTTTTATGGTCGTGGAAAACAATTCTTCTTCTATCAGCATACCTACGTCTCTAAGGGTGATGAAGCTCATGAATGCTAGAAACTTCAAATGTTGATTATAGGAGGGACGAAGGTTCTTCATAATGATTCCGACTTGATCTTTTTAGAAGTTCGGTTTACTATATAGGCAACTTCGCCCTCCACCTGGTGAGGACGTCGGTGAAGCTTTCTTTTTCCCCTTGTTTGATTAGTTCTAAGTCTCAAAGGGTGACAGGTAAATCAATGTTATAGGAATATTGATGTAAGAATTCCTTGCATAGATCACTCTAATTAGTGACCTTGCATGGGTCAACTGCGTTATTGTTCGGTACAAATATTACATTAATTATATCCTTATTTACTTAGGTTTTGACTCGTAAAATAATGTATTTTTTAGCAATTTTACTTATTTTATTTACTTTTATAGGTAATAAGGCAAGGAAAGTATGATCATGGACATTAAGACTCAAGATTCACGACAAGCTATTTAGTGGAAAAAAACAAAAAGGATGCTGATGTCATCATCGGAAATCTTCCGGGAGTGGAAAAGGAAGGTCGCAGGCTTGTGTATAAAAGGTGGAGTTCGGCAGAGGCATGGGGAGGCGACAATTTGGAGGGCGTCATAGGTTTTAGGTTAAAGCATTATTTAGGTTCTTTTGCTTAGTTTTAGTTTAATTCAATTATTTTTTCTCTTGTAAATTTTAAACTCCAATAATTTAAATTCAAAGATTGTTTTAGTTTTAGTTATTAATTTTGTTCCTAACAATTTTTAATTTCGATTCGATTACATTCTTGGTAACTTATTCCCTTTTGCCTCTCTGTTCTCTCTATTTTGTTTTGTTTAGTTTAAAGGTTGAATTTTATTATCTTTTCATGCTAGTAGTAGTTACATTAATTGTTTAATTTTACGTTTAATTTTAATTTTTAGTTTATGTCGTTATTTGAGTCGATCTTTATTAATTTAGTTGTTAGATTAATGATGTTTCATGTTAATTAATTATTAGTTTGTGTAACTTTGGTTGTGATTAGCCTCTTAATGGTTAATTGATCTTGTCTTAACCTTTATTTACCTACTTTATGCTATTATTTTGGGATTGTTTCTCTTACTTGCCACAGGTTTGATGAGATGCCCGAAAGGGTCTTTTCATCTTAATTTTGAGGCGGTTGGTCTATCACCGAAAGGTAGAATCAATTCGCTAGGTCCGAGGTTTTGACATGAAAATAGCTTGAATCCTAGTTAGGTCCGAGGTTGCTATTTTTATAGTCTAGTTGGGTTAACCCCATGAAAGTAGGTGGTTAGAATAATTAGATTAGCTCATGACTCTCGAAAGTGTGGCTTGAGTAAGTTTTGATAGTGCAACCGACCACTCCTAAATACTTGCATAAACTTGGGTAGGTTTAGACTTGACTTGATTGATTAGTTTATTATGTGGTAAAATCACAACCCGAGTATATTTTTATTGCTTTCTAGAATCAATTTAGTTATCATATTTCTCATCTCTCCTTATTCTCCTGGATAAGAAGTTTAAGGTAGCTTCGATATTTGAAACACAACTCTCTATGGACACGACCCGTGCTTGCTGGCTAGCTACAACTACGCCATGCACTTACGGTAATAAATTTTAAGACTTTAATACTTCCTAACAGTTATACCACTTCATGGATAACCACGCTGTGAACCCCGTGAGGTGAAAGTAGTGACTCTTCAACATGGAGGACTCTCTTAACATCTTCTCTATCTCGATCTATACATGCATAAGTCTTAGGTTTGGATCGGTTTTGGAGGTGTTGGTGGAACTCCTTTTTCTTTCTCTTCCTCTTCTTCCTTATCTTTTTCTTTTTCCCTCTCTTTCTCCTCATTTTTCTCTCTCTTTCCTTCTCTTTCTCCTTATATTTTTTGTAGAGTTTTTAAAATAAGGTGTACGAGTTCTCGACATGGTTTTTATTTTTTGATTTGAGCCTCAATTCGGGCTTCCATTTTAGCCGAGGATTCGTTAAGCAAGGTAATGATAAGAGATGGTTGTGGTTCTTCATCCATTGGAGGGGAATTATCTTTAGGTACTATCCTACGACGGAAGATTGATTGAACTGGTGTTGTGTGCATCGAAATTGGTCGCACCGGCATTGATCGAGAGGAAGCGATCTGGACTCTTTCTTGAAGCGCTTTGACCTTTTTGAGCTTGCATTCCAACAAAACCAATGGTGGTAGAATTCCCTATTCTGCAGCCTAGAGGATAACTACTTAGGACCATGTTAAGAAAGCCGACTTTTGGGGAGAATTGACCCATATGCTAGACCCGAAAAGACTAGGAAAACGGAAGAAGAATGCTTCTTTATTTGGATGCACATAAGAAATGCAAAGCAATTAAAGGGGAATGTAATGATGCTTAATGACTTATATTGAGATGAATTTTATTTGGCTAATACAAAAGGAAAAGTAAAAACTTCCTTAATCCAAAGACGAATGTTACATAGACTCACCTATTTTTTAGATGAATTTTATTTTTGGCTACATGTATAAATGGACTCGTCCCGATTTGAGATAAATTTATGTTTGGCAAAATGCATTCACCCAAATGCATGAAATGGATTCACCTAATTTGAGATGAATTTATGTTTGTCTAAATGCATTCATCTAATTTGAAATGAAATTTATTTTTTTCCTAAATGCATGAAATGGACTCACCTAATTTGAGATGAATTTATGTTTGGCCAAATGTAAAAGAAAATGCCACCATGCTGAAAGCGAAAAAATCAAAGCCTAAAGAGAAAGCCTAAAACCGACTGGAAAAAAAAACAAAAAGAGAGGAGGGCCCCGGCAAGACCCTCCTTGGTTGACCGGAGGAGGCCTGCGCCGGCTATGTCCGGCGGCTGGTGGCTTGAGAAAAAGCCAAGACTAAAAGAGATTTTTTTGGACTGACTCGAAATGCAATTAATAGAGTGACCTTAAAAAGGGAAAGACAATTTTGACTTTGGCAATAAATGACATATTGGACATACTCAAGAAGATTAATTATTGTATTTTATTTGCACCCATGCAAGGATTATTTAGCATACTCAACCTAATCTAAAGGCTCACAAGAAAAAAGTTAAATATTAAAACAATCACTCTCATTCACGCATGCAAATGAAGAGAAAGGGACCACCGAGAATTTAGTCCTCCATGGGGTGCACAGCAGGAAATAACATGAATTTTCGGTGTCTCCCAAGTAAAAACCAAGAAAAACGTGCTATGTGTGGAGCGTAACGACCTTCCAAATAATCAAGCCTAAGTGGACCCACTAGGTTAGTAGTTCGACCTCTTCGGAAAGATGTTTTAAAGGTAAAACCTAATAGTCGAAATTAAAAGCAACAAGGCTGCCTAACTGCAATATGCTTAATACAAAACACATTAAGAAAACTCACAATTTGATTTTTCAAGTCTCACCTTCTTCAAAAGTGATATATCCTTAGTGGAATCCCCATTGTAGGAACCAGTGACTGTAGACACCAAAAAGTGTCGTCCTTTTCTCTTTTATTTATTTGTTGGTCCGACGATGAAATCCCGAGTCCTATTTTAGGATTTAGATCTTGGACTGTGATTGATTGGTGCGACATAATCCAAGTAAACCACAAAGAACTCCCAACACCAAATAAACAGACCTTTTGCCTTGGGTCGGTCCACAAATCTCCTTTCTTTCGAGCGATCCAAGAACCGGACCAAGCCTTCGGAGAATACAGAGTCCAGAGTTGTGTGCCAGGATACTGCATTTTACTTTTGTCCAATTATACAAGGAGTCGAAGAGCTGAAGACGACGTTAAAGCGTTACATTTCATGATCACGAGCATCAAAGTGCTACGTTTAAGTTCTATAAGACATTCTACACGAGACTAGGAACTTCCCCCTCAAAATAACATCGTGATCGGCACTGCCTTCTAGAAGCATTAAGTGGAATGATGCGTTTTGGCTTGGAGAATCCCTTGGAGGCAAGCTACGCCACAAAACCCTAGGAGCGCCTAGGTGGCCGGCGCCGCGAACCAAGTTCTATCCGGTTTTATCCCTTCTTTATCCTGGTTCTATCTAGTTCAATCTCAAGATATTCCTTCCCGATTTTGTACCTTATTCTAGACGGCTGGCCGCGCTAACCCTAGGTCACTTACTTGACTTAACCGCTCTCTATAAATAGAGAGCATTGGCTCTTATTCCCACACGCTTCCTGCCTTAGTACCACGCTGCTGAAATCTACCTAAGAGCTACTCGAATACTCCCTTTAGTATTCTGATCTCTTGGTCTCTTTTCAACCTCTTCTCATTCTATTCCTTATCTAAACTACATCTAAACCCAAAAAGCCTCATCATACGTCTATCTACTTACCTATAATCACAAAAGGCCCTTCAATTCACCACTGCCACATCAAAAGGTCCGGATCCGAGATCCGGATCAGCAAGTGGGACAACCTCGAGGTAAAGATCCAATTTTCACATTTTATGCTTTCTTTATTGTTTTTCGTATTGTGGACAAACGATGTATCGCCCGATGTAATATTTTAATTTTCTCGTTTTCTTTTCTTTTTACTTTGCCCTTTCTTTTCTTTTCGTTTTGCTTTTTTTTCATTATTTCTTTCTTTACCGCTTCCTTTATTTATGCCTTTATCGCTTTCATAACTATGTTTGGTTGCTTTTAATTTTCACTTAGCATGTTGTTGTATGCTTGTGTTTTTCGCATTATTTTAATTCACTACTCGAACTAGTAATGGTCGTCTTCGGACGGGCGAGAATGGAAGGGTTTATCCCTACGTTTTGTACCCTTGCCCCCAAATCCGATTCTCGGTTCAAAGACCGATGGAGTCATTTTTAGCCTTTTTCGGTCTTAGTTTTCCTATACTAAAATCGAGAGAGCAAATTTTACTTTTATGGTTTTGTTAGTTTTTGTCTCTTAAAACCGATCGACGACTCCTCTTCTTGCTTATTTCTTCTAAATTTGCTTCCCGAATTTTTTTGATCGAGTAGTGAAAAACAAGATCCGGATCTTCCCAGCCAAGGTAGAGGCCAAGGCTGATCTCATCGGTTGTGGCCTCGGCCGGTGCTCGGCCACCACTAGGTGCGGATCGTCGCTTGCACCGTGTGGTCGATAGGCGAGCTCGGGTCCAAATCGATGTTTTCACACCGGTTTAACCCTAGATCCTCATGGCGAGAAACGAAACCCTAATTTTTATTTCGATTAAGAGATAATATCCCGGGAATTCTGAAAATAATTACTAAAATAAAATGGTGAATAAAACCGCCATTCAACTTTGCTTTATTTGCTTTAAATCGATTTAATAAAACTCGAAAATCTTAATAAAAGGTTCATCCCCACATTCAAAAATCGACTTTCTAAAACCACCTTCAAAATCAATCTTTAAAATAGAGACCCGACACAAGTGGGGAAACTCGGTGGACCTCGGCCGGTCGTGGTTCCTAAAGTGGCGACTCCGCTAGGGATTAACTTTTTATTAAGAGTGCGAAACTTGAAAATTTGAGTAGTGAGTTTTAATAATGTACTTGCATTAGACATCCCACATGTAGCAACCTTTAAACTAGTTTAAATATTGTTTTGGACTATTAGAAAAACTTTATTGTACCCCTGTTTACCCTTTCCGGAGAGAGGCTCCTACCGATTCCTTTAGGCGGACCCAACTAGGCTTTATTGCCCGAGGAAACGGTACCTCCTCCCTCGTAGCACACGCTCTTGGGCTAAACCTTTTAGTTCACCAAGAGGCACCGAGAATTCTGGTTGGTATCCTAAACCGTGCACCACATGGAGGACCAAATTCTCGGACAACGTGTCACCATGTATCCAACCTTTTAAACTCTTTAACCATAGAACTGTTTTGACTTTTAGGTGGTCCCTTGACTTCATTTGTATGCTTGAATGAGTGTGTATGTTTTTTTAAATTTAATCGTCTACTTGTGAGCTTTTAGGGATAGGTGAAGAGCGTTGAATAATCCTTGCATGGGTGCAAAAACAAAAATAAAATAAAACTTTGAGTCAATCCAATTTGTGCATTTTAGCCAAAAGTCCAAATTACATTCCCCTTTTAGGTCGGTCCATTCATTCCATATTTGCATTAGCTGAATCAAAAATCATCCCTATTAAGGTTGGTCCATTCATTTCATTTCTTTTTCAGCCAAAGACAAATTTCATCTCAAAGTAGGTGAGTCCAAATTTTGCATTTCATTTTGCGAGTAGCCAAAATAAATTTCATCTCAACTAAGGTGAGTCCGCATTTCATTTTTGCATTAGCCAAAATTAAATTCATCTCTAATTAGGAGAGTCCTTCATTTGCATTAGCCAAAATAAAAAAATCATCTCAATTTAGGTGACTCCAGTCATTTCATTTTGCATTAGCCAAAATAAATTTCATCTCGATTAAGGTGAGTCCGCATTTATTTCATCTCAATTAAGGCGAGTCCATTCATTTTATTTTTGCATTAGCCAAAATAAATTTCATCATTAGCCAAAATAAATTTCTTCTCAGATTAGGTGAGTCTGCTTTGCATTTTCATTTCTCATTTAGCTAAAACAAATTCATACTCTATTAGGAATAATCATCCATACATTTCGAGTTATGCACTAGCCAAATCATAAAATAATCTCGGATTAAGTCATCAGCGTCATTGCATACATTTCATTCCATTTGTTTCATATCCCTTTATGTGCATCCAAATAAAAAGAGCATATCATTTTCTCTCCTCTTACGATCGATCGTTCCTCGGATCAAGCACTTAAGCCGCATCTCCCTAGAAGTTTTTCCACAAGTCAATCCCGAGCGTAATCTTTTGGGATACAGGATAGGAAATCCTATGCAAGTCGGGAACCCTAGCACAAAGCATCCGGGAAGTAAGAAATCTACATCAACACCGATATATCCCACATTAGCATGTACCACACCAGTATGTCCCTCTTTACTTATGACACCGAGTGCACCGTCCAAGGTCTAAACACAATCCTCCTCTAAAAATGGCTAACCAGCCATAGCAAACCCCCATCATGACCTTGATCAAAGAGTCCGCTTCTAAAGTAGAAGCCAAGATTGAGGCTTATGATAAGAAGATTGAGTCGATATTAGAAACTGCCAGTCTCATTCTCAAAGAAGCTGGAGAGGAAATCAAAGTCCAAAGGGAAAGAAAAAGAAGAAGAAGGATCCCACTCGAACCTCAATCCAGGGCTCAATCCGATCCAAGAATAGATTAGATAGAGAAGATACTAGGGAGGCCTTGATTTTCAACCACCACTATCCGGCCCAAGGATTCACTTCAATTTCTAAAGGCAAGCTACCTCCTAAGTTTACCATGCCTAATATCAAGATTCATGGAACTGAGAACCCTCACCATCATGTAAGAAACTTTATGGGGGTAATGACTTTGAAGAATATGAAGACTCGGACTACGAACCTAGATTATTCCGAGTGAAGACTCGGACTCCGAATTTATAACATTCGAGTACTATCAAGGACTTAGGTACAAACCTCATCCCTCCTAAGTTTTGATTACAAGTCATTTTGAGCGATATAGAAACTATTGCATATGTTTTCATTCGATTCTGAATGACTCATAATACTGAACTCTTGTTCATCAACTCACACCGATGTTTCTAAGTCACTCAAACACCACTTAGATTTATCGCATGATCAAACAATCTCTCTAACACTTTTTCTAACTTCCGACTTCATATTACGAGGTAAAGTGAATTATAGCGTTAATTCACCTTTCTAAGTCAGCTTGTGTGTTCGAATATTATTTGTCAAGATCAAGTACTTATACTCCGATATTTTCTTTATAACTCGATCATTTCTAAGACTGACTCGATGGATAATGAGTGTAATGAATATTAGACTCGGAAAATTTCACTCCTCTAGGCCTAAGATAATTATGCACTTAATTATCTTAATTAAATTATTATCTGTGCCTAATCTTGAACCAAAGTATTTTATACTTTGAGAAACAAAATTGTTTACTTTTGTAGGTTATCTAAACGAGGTTATCCTATTTTTTTGAATTACAAAAGTAACCGGCTTCAAGTCGTCAATCACCAACAGACAAGGCTTTTCTACTTCGAACAAGGCTCGGACGCCGTGTCGGGGTTATCTGTTTCCAAAGCTGGAAATCTTCAATGCCAAGCTCAATGGTGGTTTCCACCTTAATTTTTAGACACCACCAGCTGATTGAAGTACCTTTAAGAGTCAAGAGCCGTTGCACAACGTTCACATCTCAACGGATCTTTTTGAGCGACTAAGAACCGTTACGATGGTCACAAAAGAACTTCTATTCGGAAGAGAGTCACAATGGCTAATCTGCTTGGTCATCTATAAATAAAAGCCAACTCTCAAGACTTGCAGATTGTTGAGACTTGGTAGAATTATTTTCAATACATATTACTTAAGACAAAGTCTTTATATTCATATTCAATCTTCTATTTACAACTCCAAACTTGTAATTCATACTTTACGAGTTGTAAAGTCTTGTAATCAGATCACATACTCTTTCTTACTTTCCGAGTAAGGTCCCTTGACTAAGCTATAAGGGTTAACTCAGCTCGGTTGTCCCTAGTCTGTAAAGGTTACCTCGGTTAGGAAATACTAGATCGGATAAGGGAAGTTACGTGTCTAGGAAAACTCTATAAGGAATTGTTTAAGGGAGCAATTCGGTTGAGTCGATCTCGCTGTATTTTGTGGATTCAAAATAATGGATTTGACTTGGTGCTTGGATTAGCACTGACCGTGGTTTTCTACCCCAGGAGGGTTTCCACGTATATCCGAGTTCACATTTTTCCGAGTCCAATCTAGACTCGGATTGTCTTGATTACTTCTTTAAAGCTTTAATCTTCCAAGTTTGACAAAATTTCCTCGTCACCCTATTCACCCCCTTCTAGGGTGACTAAGACTCTCCAAGATCAAACCTGCAAGTGGTATCGAGCCTGGCCTTTCGGAAAGGATCTAATAATCCAAAGGTCTAAAGATCAAATGGATCGGAACAACGGAGAGTTCAATGAAGGAAGATCTTCCAGCAGACCACTAAAGTTCAAAGGATCAAACTTCGTTCACTTGGAAGAAGCTCGTGGAATGCTTTCTACTTGGATCACGATGCGGATGTATGGAACATCATACAAGAAGGCAACTACATTCCAATGAAGATGGGAGATACAAGACTTGTGCCTAAAGCAAAGTTCGAATACACCATCTGTTAAGCTTGTCGTACAACGAACAAATTAAACCACTACTTAGACTTATAATAAACAATATAGCAAGGCCAAGTAGGGATCGAATCCACGAGGAAAGATATAATAACATGTAAGTTTTAATCTAATTAAATTTGCTACTCTTAAAAACAAAACAGAAAATATAAATTAAAATCAATAATTAAAATTCATAGAAAATTATCTAATAACTAAATAAATAATTTATACAGAATAATAAAACTACAATAACCCAGAAATATTTTTGTATATTTTTTTAGAATAATTAAAACAGAAAACTAAAGCAGAAAATAAACAAATTCTAAAACAGAAAATTAAATAAGTAAAATTCTGAACTAAAATAATTACGAAAATAAATATTAAAATTACCCAGAATAATAATACTAATTTTCTAAACCTAACCAGACCCTAAAAATATGAAAATAAAATTTAAAATCTAATTTACGAATTTATTTTATTAAAAACCTACAGTAATTAAATTCAAGAATTAAATCGAAAAAAATATCAAATTAATTCCAAAAATTCAAAAATTTAATCACAGCAAACTAGGACTCTATCTAAACCCTAAAAGAAAATAAAACATGAAAAATAACAAAAGAAACTATTTTTAAACTAATTTCTAACAAACTAACTCAAAAATAATAAAAACTAACAGAAAATTAATTCTGAAAATTAAAATATATAAAGACTCAAAATTAAATTAAAAAAATTACTAAAACTAACCTAAAATACTGATCTTTAGGGGGTTCAATGAAATTGATAATAAAAGACTATAACTTTATAAGTAAAAATTTATTAAAGCAAACAAATAATTATCAAAGATAGCAAATTTATAAAAACACTTAGTATAATCTATATCCACCATGCAAATTATTATTTATCATTAACACACAAATTGATCTACCCATGAGCTAAAATGTAGAAGACAACCACTAGCGGATCTTCCCGTTTTTCCTTAGTTATTAGTTTACTTAGGCCTAGCCCTAATATAAACCCTACTAATATTGATAACCCTAGCACTAGCACTAGAATTTAATCAAATTAGAGCATTAAGTATTAGAAAAACATCATCTAGCACCTAATAACCAATCTACTAGCAAATTGATTTAAGAAGGATCTAAGATAATTTCCTAATTAAAAGAGATGGGTATGAGCCATCCATGATTAACTAGGGTGATATTTATGTCTAAAAGATCAAGCAATTACGTACTTAAACCCTTTAAACTATCATATGAATTTATATAAAACTAAGTAGCGTGCACTTTAATTAATTAGACATAAATTCATAAACATTAAACACAAATTATCATAGAATCATGGATTGAATCAATAAGACAATAAAAATCGAAACTTTGCTTCAAAATAAATAATTTAACATGGCTTCAAGTAGATTATACTAAGTATAAAAAGACTACTCACACATAATGTAATTTAAAACATGTAAACTAAATAAAACTAGCATCTTTAATATTAATCTAACAATAAAAATTCAATCTTTACTAGTAAAAAATTACAATACTAAATTATACTACCGATTCCTTGGTCCGGGATGATGATGGTGATGATTATGATGGTGTTGGCGTGGGATGATGGGCAGCAGCAGGTGCAGCCAGCCAGGAACAAGGATCAGCGCAGCAGCAAAAAGAACGTGAGGTGGGCAAGGGAAGAGGCAGCAGCTAGGGTGGCTGTTAGGGGTGTCCGGCAGCGGGGATTGTGTGAGTCTGTGTGTGTGGCTGCCGTGGACAGCAAGTGACGGGAGGTGGTGATTGTGTAGCAGCTGGCTTCCTCCGTCTCCTCCCTCCATGATGATAATAAGTAGTATATATAGGGTGAAGGAGTTAGGGTTTATTTCTTTCTTCTCTTCTAAGTTTCTTTTTCTATTCCAATTAGGATTTCCTAAAATATAATATCCTAAAATAAATATTTTATTACATATTATATTTATGGACCGACTTCATATATTTTCTTGGATGCTTGTCGGTAGCTAAAAATCCACTTTTAACGTCTTTTCTTCTCTTCCCACTTTATTCGTCAATTACCTAAAAATAAACAAAATAGGATAATTTAGATAAAATAAACTATATAATATAAACTAAATAACTACTAAAAATACGTATAAAATGCGACTTAACAACCACTGAAGAGGCGAAAAGGTCGGAAAGAACTTTAAAGCGATGAACATTCGATGTGCGCCATCAGCTCGGAAGAATACAATAGAGTGTCAGCTTGTCACACAACCAAAGATGTGTGGGACCCTCTTGTCAACACATATGAAGGAACCAGCCAAGTAAGACAAGCGAAGATAAGTCAATATCTTTACAAATACAAGCTATTCAAGATGGAGCCGGAAGAAAACATCACTCGGATGTTTATATGCTTCACCGAGATTACAAACAATTTCAAATCGCTGGGTAGAAAGATTTCCCATGAAGAGATGTGCGGAAAAATCCCGAGGAGTCTACCCAAGAGAAGATGGGGTCGCAAGGTGACAGCCATCGAGGAAGCTAAGAACCTCTCTCTACTAAAGTCGGACGAACTGATTGGGGAGCTACTTACCCATGAAATCCATCCGGAAGAAGAGGATGCCGAAGTTAGCACTAAAAAGAATATTGCGTCGAAGGCCTCGGAAAACGAGAGGAAAAAATCTAAGTTCCTCGGAATCGGAAGAAGATCCCATGGCACTCATTGCTTGAGGCTTCAAAAGAATGATGAAGCACAAGAAATGGGAGAAAAGGCCAAGAGAAGAGTTCTACAAGAAAGATAAGAAGGATAGAAAAGGTAAATACTCATCTCCTTCAAAGTTATCCTTAACTACGAACTCTATGTGTTTTGAATGTGGCAGCAAAGATCACATAGTCAAGGACTGTCCAAGAAGAAAGAGGGATAGAAAGAAGAGGAAGGCTATGATGGCCACATGAAGTGATGAAGATTCATCTGAAGGAGATGAAGACTCGGACGATTCAAAGTGTCCGATGGCTCTATCAAACTCGAAACCGAATCCGAGTCAAACTCGACAACTCGGACAATGAGGGGACAAATCCTCATGAGGTAATTGAATATTTCCTCAAGTTTTCCAAAGTTGATTTAGCCAAATATATTCACACTTTGGAAGAAAAGTCCAATTCGATTCTTCACAATACAAAGAATAACTTGAGTCTCTTACTTCGGGAGCATTAGTTTGAAAAATGAATTGGAAAAACTTAGACTCACTCTAAGAGAACTCAAGAGTAGTACTCAAGCTAATGAGACTGAGTCTAAGAAACTCAGGAGAGAAAATAAACATCTAAAACAAAAGCTCAATGAGTCTCAAGAGCTTGTTTTGAAGTTTACTCAATGTTAGAAAAACCTTCACATGCTCTTAGGATCTCAATGTGTCTCCTTCATAAAGGAAGGACTTGGTTTTAACAAATTGGAGGAATCAAATTCCTACTCGGATCTTTTCGAAAGGACTTCGAACAGTTAAGTTCAAAAAGGTTGAGCATGGTCCTATTCATAAGAATGAGAGGAGGACTGAGCCCGGACCAGCTTACGGGAGAAAACTTTCTCCACCAGTTTATAAAAGAAAATATTTTCAAAAGAAAGAGACACGGACTCGGTTTTCTAAAAGGAAGACTCATAATCAAACCAAACCCAAAGTAATTCAAATCGGGTTCCTAAGAATCTTCTTTCTCGGAAAGAAAACACGAGTAAAGGGAGTTACTTGGGTTCGTTAGAGGAAGTGAGAAAGGTTAGTATGTTTCTAACTTGTAGGTAACTCTAAAAAAGGATGAAAGGTCATTGGTACCTAGACGGTGGATGCTCACGCCACATGTCAGGAGATTCAAGACTCTTTTCTGAGTTGGAAGATTACAAAAGAGGCAAAGTCACTTTTGGAGATGATAGTAAGGGCAAGATAGTTGGGATAGGCAAGATTGGAAAAGGAGGCAACCTGGTCAGCCCATACTATCTTGTCAAGGGATTAAAGTACAATCTACTCAACATCTCTCAATTGTGTGACAAAGGTCAAGAGGTAAGATTCACTCGGACCAATTGCTATATTTCGATGCAACTACCAAGGAGACTAAGCTCTCGGGTAAGAGATCATGTAACACCTACACTATTCCTCTTTCGACCCTCGTCAGAATTTATCATGTTTAAAAGTATCTCTGCTTGATAATTCTTGGACATGGCATCGTAGACTAGGTCATGTTAGCATGCACACTATCAAAAAGCTTGCATGTCATGGTTTAATTAGAGGATTACCTAACTGCGCATTTAAGAAAGATAAAATTTGTAAAGCATGCACAAAAGGGAAACAGGTCGGATCATCCTTCAAATCTCTCAAAAATGTTTCCACATCCAAAGTGCTTGAAATGTTGCATATGGATTTATGTGGTGAAATCCATGTAAAGAGTCTCGGAGGTAATTCATTTGTACTTCTAATTTTTTATGACTACTCACGATTTACATGGATGTGTTTTCTTAAGCACAAAAATAAAGCTTTTAAAGAGTTCAACAAGCTCCGTAGGGAAATTCAAGTTGAGTCTCGGACTCGGATCGGACAGATTCGAGCCGACCATGGAAAGGAGTTCGATTACTCGGAATTTGCAGAGTTCTCCGATAAGAATGGTATCTCCCGCAACTTCTCAGCACACGGAACTCCTCAACAGAATGGAGTAGTGGAGAGAAAGAATAGAACTCTTGAAGAAATAGGAAGGACAATGATGATTGAACATGATCCGCGTTACTATTTGCGGGTCGAGGCGATCAACACTACAAACTACACACTAAACGAGATGCCTCATCGGACCCATCCTGAAGAAAACTCCATATGACCTTTATAAGGGAACTAAACCCAACATTTCATATTTCAAACCCTTCGGATGTAAGTGCTATGTTCACAATAATGGTAAGGATCACTCGACCAAGTTTGATGCTCGGTCGGATTAAGGTATTTTTCTTGGTTATTCATCTCATAGTAAGGCATATCGCATTTTCAATAAAAGAACTAACAAAGTGGAAGAAAGCATCCACGTTGTTTTTGATGAGATTGACCAGGGAAAACCAAGTGAGTCAACCTTCTCGGAATTGAAACTCGGTCGAGATGAAGATGATCTTACTGAAGCTTAGCTCGAGACGAGTCAAGGAAAAGCAACTCGGAATGAGATAGCTTAAAATACCATGACTCGGATCGAACCAGCTCAGGAGCCAGCTCAGAATGCGATAGTCAATCAGATGAACAAGCTCAATCGGATCAAATCACTGAAGATCAACCAATTCAACCTACAAATCTGGTGAACCGAGAGAACATGCAGAGCCTTCAAATATGCTTCGAGTCACCTAATGGAAAACATCTTGTCCGACATCAACGAGTGGGGTAAGAACTCGTTCTTCTTTGCAAAATCTATGTGCATTCACTGCATTCATATCATTAACTAAAACCAGGAAATGCACTAGAGGCCCTAAATGAACCTGAATGGGTAAATGCCATGCAAGAGGAACTTAATCAATTTGAAAGAAACCAAGTCCGGACTCGACCAAACGACCTTCTAACCACCCTGTCATAGGAACTAAGTGGGTTTTCAAAAACAAACTGGATGAGGATGGGTTAGTAGTCGAAATAAAGCTAGACTTGTGGCTCAAGGTTACAATCAAGAAGAAGGGATTGATTGTTGGGAAACCTTTGCACCGAGTTGCTAGGATTGAAGCAATCGGAATCCTACTAGCATTTGCTTCAAGCATGAATATTAAATTATATCAAATGGATGTCAAATGTGCTTTTCTAAATGGTTTCATTCAAAAGGAAGTCTATGTTGAGAACCCCTGGATTTAAAAACTCAGAATTTCCAAATCATGTTTTCAAATTGCAAAAAGCTCTTTATGGTCTTAAACAAGCTCCTAGAGCTTGGCATGAAAGACTGAGCGGTTTCTTGGTTGAAAATGATTTCATAAGTGGTTAGATTGACAAGACTCTCTTCATAAAAACCAAGGGGAAAGACTTTCTTATTGTTTAGATTTATGTCGATCATATAATTTTTTGAGCTACTAATGAAAATCGTTGTCGGGATTTTTCCGAGTTAATGAGACAAGAATTCCAAATTAGCATGATGGGAGAACTCAATTTCTTCCTTGGTTTACAAATCAAACAAGACAAGGATGGCATCTATGTCCATCAATCCAAGTATACCAAGGAGTTGCTTGAAGAAGTACAAGCTTTAAGATGCGAAACATGCAGCGAACACCAATGAGTAGCAACATAAAACTGGACTAAGACGAAAAAGGTAAAGCGATAGATCGAAACTCTATCGAGGTATGATTGGATCTCTTCTATATCTCACCTCCGAGTAGGCCGGACATTATGTTTAGTGTATGTCTATGTGCAAGATTCCAAGCTAATCTAAAAGAATCACATCTCACTGCGGTGAAGAGAATCTTCGGATATCTTGCAGGGACTCACAATCTAGGTCTATGGTTCTTAAGAGACTCGGAACTTACTCTCACTAGAGACTCGGATGCTAACTATGCTTGGATAGAAAGTTGATAGAACGAGCACCTCAGGAGCATGCCGGTTTCGGGTCAATCCCTTATATCTTGGCACTCAAAGAAGCGGAACTCGGTTGCTCTATCAACTGCTGAAGCTGAGTACATTGTAGTTGGAGCACGTTGTTCTCGGATTTTATGGATCAAGAAACACTTGAAAGACCTTTGACTATCATTCAAATCAATTCCAATCAAGTGTGACAATCGGAGCGCAATCAGCATCACTAAGAATCCAGTTCAACACTTTAAGACAAAGCATATTAAGGTCGGATATCATTTTCTAAGAGACCATTATGAGAAAGGTGATATTAAACTTGAATTCATTCCTACAACACTTCAATTAGCTGATATGTTTACTAAGCCACTTAGTGAGGATCAGTTTTGCTTTATTAGGAATGAACTTGGCATGGTAAATGCATGATTATGTGTTTTTCTAAGTGAAATTATCTTGCATGATTATCTCGTTACATGTTCCTTCCCTTTGTCTTAATAACGGTTAGTTTAGTTGACCGGTGATACTGAGCTAGGAGTTATTATCTGTTTGAACTTTACGAGTCACTCGGAAACCTTACTGAGTCCGACTCGGCTTTTGAGAAAATTGGACTTCAAACTTCGAAATCATCTCTAGATTAGTGGAAAATTTCATAAATTTCTTTCAAAATCTCTCTTTTTCTCTCTTTCTCTCTCGCGCGTCGATCAGTGAACTAGTTGGTGGGAGATAGACAATGGAATTCTAATCGTTGGAGAGCGAGAAAAGATAGACCGTTTTGTGGCAATCGTTGGAGAGTTGGGTCGAACGGATACTGAAGGACATTCCTTTCGCTATAAATAGCATCTATTTTCCTTCATTTCGCTACTTTACTTGTCTACTACCATTCACTCTCGCATAGTTACTCATACAATCTCAGCTCTCAAGCAATCTCGGTACCCTCTCTCTCTCTCTCTCTCTCTCTCTCTCTCTCTCTCTCTCTCTCTTCGACGTTATCTCACTCTCTTCTCAAAGCTTCTCAAACATGCCTAAAAAGGTTCACGCTCCAGATTTTCTTGGTTCCGCAACTAAGAAACCTAGAACAAAAAGCCACGAGGGTCCTTCTAACCCCTCGAAAATCCTTATCACCCAACATCTGTTGTTAGATGAAAAATTCTTCCCAACCCCAAAATTCTCGTGGTTGAACCACATCACAACGACAGGGTATACAATTTCCTCTATTTCAGCGAATTTATTTACCCATAACTTGTAGCTGAGTTCTACTCAAACCTTTCTAACTCGAAGGGATCATCACCTCCAGAGTTCGCAATACTGGTAGTCCGTATTAACCTTTCTCTTCTCCATCATCTATTTAAAGTTTCATCTTTTTTCCTCAAAAGCAACCCCATCCCCTTCAACAAGGTTGTTGATGAATTTTTCAAAAATATGCCAAGGACATCCCTAAGTCACACAAAAACTTTTCGAAAACTCTTAATTAAATTATTATCTCGTGCCTAATCTTGGACCAAAGTATTTTATACTTTGAGAACCAAAATTGTTTCCTTTTGTAGGTTATCAAAGCAAGGTTATCTCATTTTGAAATACAAAAGTAATCGGCTTCAAGCTGTCAATCACCAGTAGACAAGGCTTCTCTACTTTTGAACAAGGCTTAGACGCTGTGTAAGGGTTGTCTGTTTCCAAAGCTGAAAAACTTCAATGCCAAGCTCAATGGTAGTTTCCACATTACTTTTCGGACATCACCACCTGATCGAAGCACCTTTAAGTGTCAAGAGCCGTTACACAACGTTCATAACCCAACGAGATATTTTCCGAGTGACTCGGAAGAACGATTACAACGGTCAAGAAGGCTCCTGTTCGGAAATTAGTCACAACGGCTAATCTGCTTGGTCATCCGTAAATAGAAGCCACCTCTCAAGACTTGAAGATTGTTGGAATTATCGCTGAAAACCATTCATTTAAGTAAAAGTCATGCTATTCATATTCAATCTTCTATTTACTACTCCCAACTTGTAATTGATACTTTCTTAGTTGTGAAGTCTTGTAATCAATTACATACTCTTCTTACTTTATGAGTAAGATCCCTTGACTGAGCTGTAAGGGTTAACTCAGCTCGGTTGTCCCTAGCTGTAAATGTTACCTCGGTTAGGAAGTACTAGATCGAGATAAGGGAATTTTTGAGTTTAGGAAAACTCTATAAGGAATTGTTTAAAGGAGCAATTTTGGTTGACTAAGTCTGCAGTATTTTGTGGTATCAAAGTAGTGGATTTGACTTGGTGCTTAGACTAGCACTATCCGTGGTTTTTGACCCCGGGAGGGTTTTCACGTATCTCCGAGTTTACGCTTTTCGAGTCTAATATAGAGTCAGATTATCTTGTTCATTCCTTTACAGACTTAAATTCTCTAAGTTTGTTAAAATTTCCTCATCACCCTATTCAGCCCCCAATAGCGTGACTAAGACTCTCCAAGAGCAAACCTTCAATTGGTATCGAGCCTAGCCTTTCGGAAAGGATATAACAATCTAAAGGTCTAAAGATTAGATGGCTCGGAACAATGGAGAGTTCGATGAAGGAAGACATTCCAGCAGACCACCTAAGTTCAAAGGATTAAATTTCGTACCTTTGGAAGAAGCTAATGGAATGCTTTCTATTGGACAACTATGAAGATGTTTGGAACATCATATAAGAAGGAAATTACATTCCAATGAAGATGGAAGATACAAGACTTGTGCCAAAAGCAAAGTTCGAGTACACCAATGAAGAGTCGAAAAGTTCGGAAAGAACATCAAATTGATGAACATGCTGATGTGCGCTATCGGTTCGTAAGAGTACAACAGAGTGTCAGCTTGTGATAGAGCTAAAGATGTGTGGGACACTCTTGTCAACACATATGAAGGAACAAGCCAAGTCGGACAAGCGAAGATAAGTCAATATCTTCACAAATATGAGTTATTCAAGATGGAGCGAGAAGAAAACATCACTCGGATGTTTATACGCTTCATTGAGATTGCAAACAATCTCAAATCTCTACGTAGAAAGATTTCCCATGAAGAAATGTGCAGAAAAATTCTAGGACGTCTACCAAAGAGAAGATGGGGTCCTAAGGTGACAGCCATTGAGGAAGCCTAGAACCTCTCTCAACTAAAGCCGGACGAACCGATTGGGAAGGTACTTACCTATGAAATCCATCCGGAAGAAGAGGATGCCGAGGTCGGTACCAAAAAGAACATTGCACTGAAAGCCTCAAAAAGCGAGAGGAGAAAATCTGAGCTCCTCGGACTCAGAAGAAGATCCCATGGCACTCATTTCCCGAGGCTTCAATAGAATGATGAAGCACAAAAAATGGGAGAAAAGACAAAGGGAAGAGTTCTACAAGAAAGATAAGAGGGACAGAAATTTATATCAAACTAAGAACTCTAGCTATTTTGAATGTGGCAGCAAAGATCATATAGTCCAAGATTGGCCAAGGAGAAAGAGGGACAGAAAGAAGAAGAAGGCTATGATGGCCACATGGAGTGAAGAAGACTCATCGAAGAAGATGAGGATTCGGATGACTCAAAGTGTCCGATGGCACTAACGGACTCGAAGCTGAATCGAGTCAGACTTTGACAACTCAAACACTGAGGAGACAAATCCTCAAGAGGTAATTGAATACTTTCTTAAGTTCTCCAAAGTTGATTTAGCAAAATACATTTATACTTTGGAAGAAAAGTCCAATTCTGATTCTTCTCAATTCAAAGAACAACTTAAGTCTCTTACTTCGAGAGTATTGGTTTGAAAAATGAATTGGAAAAACTAAGACTTACTCTAAGAGAACTCAAGACTAGTATTCAAGCTAATGAGACTGAGTTTGAGTCACTCGAAGAGAAAATGATCATCTGAAACAATAGCTCAATGAATCTCAAGAACTTGTTTTGAAACATACTCAATGTTAGAAAAACCTTGACATGCTCTTATACTCTCGGTGTGTCTCCTTCAAGAAAGAAAGACTTGGATTTAACAAAGAGGAGGAATCTAATTCCTACTCAAATCTTCTCAAAAGGATTCTAGAACTATGAAGTTCAGGAAGGCTTAGCATGGTCCTATTCATAAAAATAAAAGGAGGACTGAGCCCATATCAATTTACAGGAGAAAACCTTCTCCACCAGTTTATAAAAGAAAAGATTTTCAAAAGAAAGAGACACGGACTCGGTTCTCCAAAAGAAGATTCAGAATCGGACCAAACCCAAAGTTATTCAAATCTGGGTTCCCAAGAGTCTTCTTCCTCAAAAAGGACCACAGTAAAGGGAGTTATAGGGTTCGTTAGAGGAAGTGAGAAAGGTTAGTGTGTTTTTGACTTGTAGGGAACTCGAAAAGGACAAAAGGTCATTGGTACCTAGGCAGTGGATGCTCACGCCACATGTCAGGAGATTCAAGACTCTTTTACGAGTTGGAAGACTACAAAAGAGACAAAGTCACTTTTGGAGATGATAGTAAGGGCAAGATAGTTGGAATAGGCAAAATTGGGAAAGGAGATAACCTAGTCAGCCTAGTCTATCTTGTTAAGGGATTAAAGTACAATCTACTCAACATCTCTCAATTATGTGACAAAGGCCAAGAGGTAAGTTTCACTTAGACAAATTGCTATATTTCTAATGCAGCCACCAAAGAGACTAAGCTCTCGGGTAAGAGATCAAGTAATACCTACACTATTCCTCTTTCTAATCCAAGTCAGAATTTATCTTGTTTAAAAGCATCATTACATGATGATGCTTGGACATAGCATCGTAGACTAGGTCATGTTAACATGCATACTATCAAAAAGCATGCATCTCATGGTTTAGTTAGAGGTTTACCTAACTCGTGCATTTAAGAAAGACAAACTCGTGAAGCATGCACAAAAGGGAAACGAGTCGGATCATCTTTCAAATCTCTCAAAACTGTTTCCACATCCAAAGTGCTCGAAATGTTACATATGGATTTATGTGGTGAAATCCCTGTAAAGAGTCTCGGAGGTAATTCAGTTGTACTTCTAATTGTTGATGACTACTCACGATTTACATGGATGTGTTTTCTTAAGCACAAAAATAAAGCTTTTAAAGAGTTCAAGCAAGCTCTACAGGAAAATTCAAGTTGAGTCTCGGACTCGGATCGGAAAGATTCGACCGACCATGGAAAGGAGTTCGATTACTCGGAATTTGCAGAGATTTGCGATAAGAATGGTATCTCCCACAACTTCTCAGCACCCGAACTCCTCAACAAAATGGAGTAGTGGAGAGAAAGAATAGAACTCTTGAAGAAATAGGAAGGACAATGATGATTGAACAAGATATGCCTTACTATTTCGGGCTGAGAGCGATCAACACAGACAAACTACACACTCGAACAGATGCCTCATCGGACCCATTCCGAAGAAAACTCCATACAAGCTCTACAAGGGAAAGAAACTCAACATCTCATACTTCAAACCCTTCGGATGTAAGTGCTATATTCATAATAATGGTAAGGATCACCTAACTAAGTTTGATGCTCGGTCAGATGAAGGCATCTTTCCGGGTTATTCATCTCATAGTAAAGCATATCGTGTTTTCAATAAAAGAGCTAACAAAGTGGAAAAAAGCATCCACGTTGTGTTTGATGAGATTGATCAGGGAAAACCAAGTGAGTTAACGTTCTCGGATCTAAAACTCAGTCAAGATGAAGATGATCTTACTAAAGCTTAGCTCGGACAGAATAAAAAAAAGCAGCTCATAATGAGACAGCTCGAACATCATGACTCGGATCGAACCAGCTCAAGATCCAGCTTAGAATGCTCGAAGATCAAATAGACGACCAAGCTTAGTTAGATCGGATCACTGAAGATCAACCAATTCAACCAACAAATATGGTGAACCGAGAGAACGGGTAAAGCACTCAAATATGCTTCGAGCCACCCACTTGAGAACATCTTGTCCGACATCAACAGTGGGGTAAGAACTCGTTCTTCTTTGCAAAATCTATGTGCATTCACTGCATTCATATCATCAACTAAACCCAGAAATGCACTAGAGGCCCTAAATGAACCTGAATGGGTAGAGGCCATGCAAGAGGAACTTAATCAATTTGAGAGAAACAAAGTCCGGACTTTGATCGAACGACCTTCCGACCACCCTGTCATAGGAACCAAATGGGTTTTCAAGAAAAAGCTAGATGAGGATGGGTCGGTAGTCGAAATAAGGCTATACTTGTGGCTCATGGTTAGAATCAAGAAGAAGGGATTGATTGTGGGGAAACATTTGCACCAGTTACTAGGATTGAAGCAATCAGAATCTTTTTGGCACCTGCATCAAGCATGAATATTAAGTCTGTATCAAATGGATGTCAAATGTGCTTTTCTAAATGGTTTCATTCAAGATTAGGTCTATGTTGAGCAACCCCTGGATTTGAAAACTCAGAATTTCCAAATCATGTTTTTAAGTTGCAAAAGGCTCTTTATGGTCTTAAACAAGCTCCCGGAGTTTGGTATGAAAGATCGAGCGGTTTCTTAGTTGAAAATGATTTCAAAAGAGGTCGATTGACAAAACTCTTTTCATAAAAACCCAGGGGAAAGACTTTTCTTATTGCTCAGATGTATGTTGATGATATAATCTTTAGAGCTACGAACGAAAATCTACGTCGAGATTTTTCGAGTTAATGAGACAGGAATTCCAAATGAGCACGATAGGAGAGCTTAATTTCTTTCTTGGTCTACAAATCCAACAAGACAAAGATGGCATCTATGTCCATCAATCTAAGTGGCCAAGGAGTTGCTGAAGAAGTACAAGCTTCAAGATACAAAACATGGAGTAACACCAATGAGTAGTAGCATGAAGCTGGACTCGGACGAAAAAGGTAAAGCGAGTAGATCGAAACTCTATCGAGGTATGATTGGATCTCTGCTATATCTCACATCCAGTAGATCAAACATTATGTTAAGTGTATGTCTATGTGCAAGATTTCAAGCTAATCCAAAAGAACCACATCTCACTGCGATGAAGAGAATTTTCACATATCTTGCGGGGACTCACAATCTAGGTCTATGGTTCTCAAGAGACTCGGAACCGACCCTCACTGGATACTCGGATGCCGACTATGCGGGATACAATGTTGATAGAAAGAGCACATCAGGAGCATGCCAATTTCTGGGTCAATCCCTTATATCTTGGCACTCAAAGAAGCAAAACTCGGTTGCTCTATCAACTGCTAAAGCTGAGTACATTGCAATAGGAGCATGCTCGTGCTCGCATTCTATGGATCAAGCAATACTTAAAAGATCTTGGACTTTCATTCAAATTAATTCCAATCAATTGTGACAATCGAGTGCAATCACCATCATTAAGAGTCTAGTTCAACACTCAAAGACAAAGCATATTGAGGTCAGGTATTATTTTCTCGAGAGACCATTCGAGAAAGGTGATATTGAACTTGAATTCATTCCTACGAAATTTCGGTTGGTTGATTTCTTCACTAAGCCAATTGGTGAGGATCAATTTTGTTTTATTAGGAATGAGCTTGGTATGATCAATGCATGATTATGTGTTTTCTAAGAGAAATTATCTTGCATCATTATGTGTTACATGTTTACTTTTTTGTCTAATAACAATTGGTTTAGTTGACCCAGTGATACTGAGCTAGGAGTTATTATTTTTTGCGCTTTCTAAGTCACTCGAAACCTTACTCGAGTTAGTGATACTAAGCCTTATTGTGACCGTTACAATGATTTTTCTAAGTCACTCGGAAAATGTCCATTGAGGTGTGAATGTTGGGCAACGGCTCTTGACTCCTTTGAAAGTCCCAATCCAGTGGTGCTGTCTCGAAAAAGTAAGGTGGAAACCACCGTTGAGCTTGGCGTTGCGGATTTCCGCTTTGGCAACGGACAACCCCGACACGATATCTCGGTCTTCGGTCGAGGTAGAAAAAGCTTTATCTCGCTGGTGATTTGACATCTTGAAGCTGGTTACTTTTGTATTTCAAAAATAGGATAGCCTCGTTTGAATAACCTAAAAAAGTAAATCAATTTGGTTCTCAAAGTATAAAATACTTTGGTCCAAGATTAGACACGAGATAATAATTTAATTAAGATAATTAAGTGCATAATTATCCGAGTCCTAAAAGAGTGGAATTTTCCGAGTCTAATATCCATTATACTCAAATTCCATCCGAGTAAGTCTAGAAGTAAAGCAAGTTAGATAAAGAACATCGAGTAGAAAGACTTGATCTAGACTGCCAATAGAAAGTTGAATTAACACAATAATTCAATCAAACTTAGATCATGAAGTCGGACCTGAGTTTATGCACATTAGAGTGAGTGTTTGAACATGCAATATATCTAAGTGTTGTTTGAGTGACTCGAAGTATGTCCGAGCAAATTATGCTTTCTAAGTCGGTCAAAATCAAGTGAGAACATATGCGATACTTTACGTAACACTCGAAAAGATTCTATATCACTCAAAAAGCTTCTAAGACAGATAGAATGACTTTTAATCAAAACCTTATAAGAGATGAAGTCTTATACCTGATTCCTTGATGGAACTCAAAATGATGTATATGTAAGGTCCGAGTCTTCACACAAGTTACTAATAATTAAAACCCCAAAAGGGAAGACGACGCAATTATGTTCTTACTTTTTGTTTCCTCCGGATACTTAAGGGCCTCAAAAACCCAAGAGCTACCCAACCGGACAAAGGTGCGCTTGGAGTTGAGTTTGTGTGTGTGTGTGTGTTAATTTTGGAAATCCAAAAAGAAAGTTGAGCATAGAAGTCATCTAAGTAGACGGAACCATGTTAGCTTTAGCAATTTGATTTCCAAGGTTTGATGACACTTTGCACTTGAGCACCAAGGTGTACATATCGTATCATTGTGTTGTGTGGGGTGAAAAATAAGAATTTGGGAGTGTATTTGTGGCTTAAGTGTCTTGATCGTGCGTTTTTCTTGTATATAGCTAGTAGCTAGTGTGTTAGGGTGATAAACCCAATTGACTTGTGCATACTCCCTTTTGCTTTGTATATATCTCATGCTTTTGAAAAATCCAAAAATACTTCAAAGATTTTGTGGGTATATCTCGTACAAACCCTCACGAGACCTCACTCGTCCACTTGGGTTACCAAGGGGTTTAAAGGGCTTGTTGCATATGCCAAATGCAACCGCGATTCCTGCGACAATGAGTTAGAATTTTATTTTGTTTATTTTTCTTTTTATTTTGCTCGAGGACGAGCAAAAGATAGGTGTGGGGGTATTTGTTTGGGCTTAAATGATGTATATTACATGCCTCCTAACACATGTTTTTGGCTCGTAAATAATATAATTTTATGATTTTTACTTATTTTATTTATTTTTGTAGGAAATAAGACAAACCCGGAAACTTGCGGAGAATAAAGCAAAAATGATGATGATTTCGGCAATCAAGCTTGAAAGATCTATACTCAACTTGTCGTAGTCATGTTGGACCATCCGCAAGCCTATATGAACATTCCGCAAGAGTTTCAACAGTTCGAAGTAGAGTTTCGAATCACCACACTCAAAGTTCAAACATTTGTAGCATTTCGAGACCCAAGAAGAAGCTCTTGAAGACCCTTTCGGAGCAATCACGAGCCACCAAGATCACCTCGGACTAGTCTTGGTGCCGCCCAACAAAAGTTAAAGCAAGAAAAGGCCATTTGGAGGCCCCAAGGCCCGGCCACAGGCCATCAAACGACCTGTGACAGCTCCCACGGTCTGGCCCATGGCCGTGGGACAGGCCTTGGTGGCCCTGTTTTGGGCATTTTTTGTTGTTTAGCTAGAGCCTTGGCACGGTCGTGCCAAGGCCTCAAGTCTCGATTTTGGCTATTTTTAGCCTATTTAAACCGGTTTGCGGCTACATCTTGGGGGAGGCCTCTTGAAGAGATCTCTTACTTAGGGTTTAGGAGTTAGATTATATTTATAGTTAGCCAAAGTAAAACTCAATTAGGGAGATTAAGTTAGATTAGTGTAAATTTGGGTTGAGGATTGTGAACCGTGGAGCCTTGGAGCATAATGGCTAAGCTTTCTTCTTCCTTCTCCCTTTATTTCTTGCTTTATTCTTGTTCATTTCGTTAGATTAATGTTATTTTAGTTAATGTTTTGTTTAAATATTTGCTATTTTATTGTTCATTTATGTTCATTTATTTGATTTATGCAAGTTAGTTTAGTTTTCTCTTTCCTCTCCATGCTTATTTGCTATGTTTCTAGTTTAGTCGTTACCTTGAATTTTCTCATGTTTATTGAGTAGTTTGGTTGGATTGTGTTGTGATTAGCCCTTTGATGGCCAGTTAGTCATGTATTAGGCTTAGTCACACCCAATTTATGCTTGCAAATTTGAGTTTTCACTCATGTCTACCAAGTGTTCGATGAAATGCTTGAAAGAGTTTTCATCTATGTTGAGCCACCTTTTTAACTTTAATTTAGTTTTCATTACTTAATATTCCCACATCTTTGATTGGGCCTAGCTTGAACCGCTATAATTAAGCTCCAATACTTGAAACCCGACTCCCTATCAATAGACAACCTTTTCTAATTCGAATTGCGAGTCAAAATAATGTATTTTCAATCAAGCGTACATCATGCAAATACGAAAAATTAAATCAATTAAAACATGCAAACAAAGGAGTAAAAGTATATAGGAAAGCGATAAAGAAAGCGATGAAAGAACGTGAAGAGGAAAGCAAGAAAAATAAAATTACAGCGGGCGAAGAGGAATTGAAAAAGATTACACTCGATCCACAATACGGAAAGCATTAAAAGCATAAATTAAATAAATAGTAAGCGGGATTGAAAGTAGATTGGTTTCCCTCAGGTTGTCCCACCTGCTGACTTAGTTCACAAACGGAATCTAAAGGCATGACGGCAAGCGACCGAGATTGAAAGAGGTTATTTTGTAGAATTTATGGAGGTAAGTGGTGTAGAAAAGTGATGAGAATGTTTGGAAGCGTAGTAATACTTAGCTGAAAATTAGCCAAGAGATTAGAATACCAATTTAGCAATCAATAGCTCTTAGTTTAAATTCAGTAGTATGTAGCTTAATATGCCACAACCTAGGTTAACATACAACAACCTTTAGCTTCATTCAGCAACCTTATAATGGAGGAAATAATCCTCTATTTGTAGGAGAAAAGTTAGGTCACAAAAATGACCTAAAATTATGCAAACATTCGTCAAACAAGTGAACGGACTAAACCAAGGCGTGAATCCGGGAGAAAAACCGGATAAAATCAGCCTCAACCGTGAATCCTAAGGGAGGGGCTGAGATACATGGCGTTGGGCTCCCAACGACATCGTCCGGTGAACTTGACTTCCTTGCCTCAATTGGGCGTAGGAGTAAAACGCAGCATTTTGGCATTGTGAGCCATGAAATGTGGCACGAGTCAAAACGATGTCGTACGTAAGCCTTGGAGTTCCGTGCCTTGGTTGGTCATTGGAGGAACAAAACACAACATTTTGGCAGTGTAAGCCATGAAACGCGGCATCTGGTCAAAATGGTGTCATAAAGGATACTTGAGCTCCGTGTTGCGTCTGGAACGTTGACGCTGCGTTCAATATGCACTTAAGCCTAGAATGCGACCTTGACCTTCTCCCGATTGGGAGTCCGACCCGAGCTTGGTTCGACCGAAAGAAAACGAGTTTGTGGGCCGGCCCAAGCAAAAAGGTTAATTTCTTTGTGTTAATTGGTTCTTTATGGTTTATCGGCTTATGTCACGCCAATGAGATTTTGATCACGATCCGAGTTTGTAAACAGGATTAGGATTTCATCACCAGGTTGACAAAATAAAATAATAGAAATAAAAGAGATAAGGGTGACACGTTTTCAGTTTCTACACATGTCATCTTCCCATGAAAGTTTGACAAAGATGTCATGAAGTAGTATAATGTTGTTGACCCAAGAAAGGTCACAAACTGGCAAGATCTCTTACATCAATACTCCTACAATATTGATTTACCAGTCACTCTTCGAGACATAGAATTAAGCAAGCAAGGAGACAAAGAGAGATTCACTAACTTGCTCACTCTTTGGAAGGAAAAGGCCGCCCACATGGCGGATCGGTCTTCCGAAAAGGATCGAGTTAGACTCATCATAAAAAACCCGAAACTCACTTATCATCAGCCTCGACGGTTAAAAACGACTTTTAACTATGGTTAACGAGCGTCCGTATTTAGGCGTCGTTGTATGTAGCATTTTTAACTACGGTTGAACAAGCTGTCGTAATAGGTCACCTCCGACGACGGTTGTCATGAAAAACTCGTAGTCCGAGGTACCTATATGACAATGGTTTTCTAAAGAGAACTATCGTCATATATTTACATATGACGACGGTTCTCTTTGACAAACTGTTGTCATAGGTCCCGCCTGAAAGCCAAATTTGTTCATACTTATGACAACGGTTCTAATGTAAGAACCGTCGTAATAGGTCATTATTTTTTTAATATTTTTTTTGTTTTTTCCTTCCCCTTACAAAATAAACTCCAAAATACATCAAAGCCGACACGGTAACAAACCAGCCGCCTCAATTTTCAAACATAAATACAAAAATTTTCAAGAATACAAGAATTTTCAACTTACTACAACCACAACAAAGTTCCATCTCGAATAAGTTCGCAACACGGTTCTATATTTCACATTTAAAGTTCAAGCAAAGAATATATTACAGTTGCTTGTTTGGAGTTGTTGCAGAGGTAGCTTGGATAACATAATTACATTATATTTGAACTCCAAATAAGTAATATAGTCATAAAAACATAATACCACATGGATCTTCTTGAAAAATTAAGGAACACAAACAGGACATCTCACCAAGCAATGTCTACATCCTTTGTCATTATCCTAAAGTGATGCTCCTCATGTACTTCCTTAGCTTGGAGTTTGTGCGAGAGGGTAGATTGGACAATAAGCAGGAAGTAAGACTAGCTTGCTGGATGGTATGCTCTTATTTCACTTCTTGGAGTTCATGTAAGGGTAGCGGTTGTTCTACAACATAAAACCGAGGAATACTTTATAGTTATTCACAAGAAACATTACAAGAATTCACAAGAAACATTAAAATTATTCACAAGAAACATTACCTACATGATGTCCCTCATCGAATGATGATTTTCTACCCCTCCAATTGGACAGCTTATAGTCCTTATTTTGATCCTCATCGAACAAAATCATCTATTTACATGAATACTACAAGTTAAAAATAATGACAAGCACGTTGCGGTTTCTAAAACAAGCAACAATATTGGATATCATCCGGAATAAAATTAATGTTCTTAGTGAGTTAATATAATTATATGGTTTATGCCTTTTTTCCCCCTCCTTCAGACTTACTTTAATATATATGCCCTCTTGATGGTAAACCCTTAAATATGGTTGTTCAAAATTGGGATCCTCATTTTCGACAGGCATTCCCAAGGAGAAGGGTGGGGTCTCCTCAACAAACTCACACATATCTTCACCATCCCCACCACCAACGTGCCTCTTCCCTTAAAGAACAATAGACCACTTATCATTGGTCGGGCCCTCAACGTAGAACACTTGTCTTACTTGGGATGGCATAACGAATTGATCCCCTTTAGGCCATTCTCTTGTGAGATCGACCATTGTGATTCCTATCTCATCAACTCGGACACCGTTGTTATTGTCAACCCATTTGCACCGAAAACGGGCTCACGGAAGTCAACATAGTCTAGCTCCTATATATCCTCAATGACATCGTAATATGCCATTTTAGCTACAATAGGATTTTTGTCCTTGGAGCTGGACACATGAAGTGCATGAGCCTCCAATGTGACCCCACTATTTAGGAGGTGCTCCTATTGTCCCGGCTCTTTATGTAGAAAGAGTATCCATTGATGTCATACCCATTGTAAGATATGACTTCCAACTGCAGCCCTCTAACCAAGCTAACTAATGTTTGCGAGATATGTTCTCGTGATTCTTCCAATTGGCTAGTGATCATTCTATCTCTAAACCAGTTGACAAATGTGCGATTATGATGAATCGGTACCCACGTCTCATTTTTCCTCGATCATTGTCTCCTTATGAGGGATTTGTGCTCATCAATGAACGGCTGCACTTCATCACTATTTTCAAGAATATAAAGATGTGCTTGATCCCTCATATCCCAACCGATTGTTAGAACCGTCGGCCCCGGTTTCCCTGCCTACCAATCTTCCTCATAAATCGATGTTTGGGAATACCAACTTCTTCCATTTGGGGGTAGTATTCACAGCGAGAACTCGACACACTCCTTAGCTGTGTATGCCTCAACAATGCACTTTTCCAGTTGATACCGATTTCTAACATACCCTTTGAGAATTTTCATGAAACGTTCAAAAGGGTACATCCATCGGTAAAAAATTGGGCCATAGAATTGCACTTCTCTAACCAAATGGACAACAACGAGCGCCATGACATCAAAAAAGAAGGTGGGAAGTACATCTCAAGTTAGCACAACGTAACAATCACAAGATCATCCAATTTCTCCAAATCAACGACTTTGCTGCATATGGCATTGAAGAAGAAGCATAGTCTTGTGATCGCATGTCTAACATGTTTCAACAAGCATGGCTCGGATAGCAACCGGCAATATTTGTTGCATTGAAGCATGACAATCGTGAGATTTAAGATCGATTAGTTTGTAATCGGACATCGAAACGAGTCTACCGATGTTTGAAGAATATTCCTGTGGCACTTTGAGTTTCTTCAAGGTCTCACATAAACGTTGTTTTTCCCTTCCACTCAATGTGTAAGACGCCGGAGGCAAATATGTTCTCTTCTCCTTTGGTTGTGGTGCTAATTCCTCCCGTATTCCCATTTCACACATATCGAGTCATGCTTTCCCTATATGCATTACATCAACACTATGTCTCGCAAACAACTCTTTCTAATATGGAAGATCAAAAAATATTTATCTCTTTTTCCACACACCATTTTCGAATTGATGTCGGTATGGCTTGCCGAACTTCACATCAATATCCTCCACTTACTCATATATTTGATGTTCCGTTAATGGAGTTGGAGTAGAATCCATCTCGATTTTACCATTCAAAGCCTTCTTTTTCTTACGATATTAATGGGAAAAGGGAAGAAACTTTCGGTGTCCGAGATAGGCCGTCTTTTTCCGTGGTTCAGTTGATAGTGACGACTCAAATTCTAACTCTAAGACATTATAAATACTGCATGAAGACTCAGGTATATCTCATCTCTCCTAAGTTTTGATTTCAAGTCATTCGAGTGTAATAGAAACTCCTATATAAGTTTTCATTCATTTTTGACTGACTCGGAAAACACATTCTTGTATATCTATCGCATTGATGTTTCGAGTCACTCGGACATCACTCGGATCTATCGCATGTTCAAATAATGTCTCTAACACTCTTATTCGAGTTCCGATTGCATATTTCAACACAAAGTGAATTACGAGTGTTAATTCCTCTTTCTAAGTCGGTTTGTTTGTTTGAGAATTATTTGTCCAAATCAAGTCTTTATACCCCGATGATCCTACTCTTTCTAACTTGATCTTTCTTAGGATTGATTCTGATGGAATTTTAGTATATTGATTATTAGACTCGGAAAATTCAACTCTTCTAGGACTAAGATAATTATGCACGTAATTGTCTTAATTAAATTATTATCTTTACCTAATTTTGGGCCAAAGTATTTTATATTTTGAGAACCAAAGTGGTTTACTTTTATAGGTTATTCACATGAGTTTATCTCATTTTTGAAATGCAAAAGTAGTTAGCTTCTAACTGTCCATCACCGATAGACAAGCTTTATCTACTTCGAACGAGGGCTCGGATACCATGTCGGGGTTGTCTGTTTCTAAAGCTGAAAAACCCCAAAGCTAAGCTCAATGGTGTTTTCCACCTTACTTTTCGAGACAACACTAGTTGACTGGAGTAATTTTGGAGCCAAGAGCTGTTGCACAACGTTCACATCCCAACGGATCTTTTACGAGTGACTAGGAATAGCCTTTACAACGGTCGAGTAAAGACTTCTATTCATAACCAAGACACAACGGTCATTCCGCTTGGTTATCTATAAATAGAAGCCACTTCACAAGACTTAAAGGTTGTTGGAACTATTATTAAAGATCATTACTTAAGCAAAAGTCATTGTTTTCATATTCAATCTTCAATTTACAAATCCCAGACTTGTAATTATTATTTTTTGAGATGTAAATTCTTGTAATCAATCACATACTCTTCTTACTTTCTAAGTAAGGTCCTTTGACTGAGCTGTAAGGGTTAACTCAGCTCGGTTGTCCGTAGCTGTAAAGGTTACCTCGGTTAGGAAGTACTAGCTCGGATAAGGGAACTTCGAGTCTAGAAAAACATTGTAAGGAATTGTCTAAAGGAGCAATTTTGATAGAGTCGGTATGTTGTATTTTGAGGATTCAAAATAGTGGATTTGACTTGGTGCTTAGATTAGCACTGTCCATGGTTTTCCGCCCCATGAGGGTTTTCAAGTAATTCCGAGTGTATACTTTTCTTAGTCCAATCTAGACTCGGAATTACTTGTTTAGTTTCTTCTAAGCAAAAAGATTCTAAGCTTGTTTAAATTTCCTCATCACCCTATTCACCTCCCTCCCCCTTCTCTCTAGGGTGACTCGAGACTCTCCAGAATCAAACCTTCAATTGGTATTAGAGCCTAGCCTTTTAAGAACGATCTAACAATCAAAGGTCTAAAGATTAGATGACTCAAAACATTAGAGAGTTCAATGAAGGAAGGTCTTCCACTGGACCACCAAAGTTTAAAGGATCAAACTTTGTGCACTTGGAAGAAACTAATGGAATGCTTTCTGTTGGACAACAATGAAGATGTCTGGAACATCATCCAAGAAGGCAACTACATTCCAATGAAGATGGAAGGTACAAGATCTGTGCCTAAAGAAAAGTTCGAGTACACCAATGAGGAGTCAAAGAAGTTCGAAAAAACATCAAAGCGATGAATATTCGATGTGTGTTATCGGCTCGGAAGAGGACAACAGAGTGTCGGCTTATGACACGGCCAAAGATGTACGAGACACTCTTCTCAACACATACGAAGGAACAAGCCAAGTGAAATAGCCAAAGATAAGCCGAGTATCTTCACAAATATGAGCTATTCAAGATGGAGGCAGAAGAAAACATTACTTAGATGTTTATACGCTTCACCGAGATTATAAACAATCTCAAATCTCTGGGAAGAAAGATCTCTCACGAAGAAATGTGCAGAAAAATTCTAAGTCTACCAAAGAGAAGGTGGGGTCCCAAGGTGACAGCCATCGAGGAAGCTTAGAACCTCTCTTCACTAAAGCCGGACGAACCGATTGGGAAGCCGCTTACCCATGAAATTCACCTGGCAGAAGAGGATGCCGAGGTTAGCACCAAAAAGAACATTGCGCTCGAAGGCCTCGGAAAGTAGAGGGGAAAGTCCGAGTTCCTCATACTCAAAAGAGGATCCAATGGCACTCATTACCCGAGGCTTCAAAAGAATGATGAAGCACAAGAAATGGGAAAAAGGCCAAAGGAAGATTTCTACAAAAAGGATAAGAAGGATAGAAAAGGTAAATATTCTTCCCCTTCAAAGTTATCTTTAACTAAGAACTCGGCTGTTTTGAATGTGGCAGCAAAGATCACATAGTTAAGGACTGTCCAAAAAGAAGGAAGGAAAGAAAGAAGAAGAAGGCTATGATGGCCACATAGAGCGATGAAGACTCATATGAAGAAGGTGATGATTCTAATGACTCAGAGTGCCTTATTGCACTAACGAGGCTCATAAGCTGAATCTGAGTTAGACTCGGCAACTCGGACATTAAGGAGACAAGTCCTCGGGGGTAATTGAATACTTTCTGAAGTTCTCCAAAGTTGATTTGGCTAAATATATTTATACTTTGGAAGAAAAGTCCAATTCGATTCTTCTCGGTTCAAAGAACAACTTGAGTCTCTTACTTTTGAGAGCAATTGTTAGAAAAATGAATTGGAAAAGCTGAGACTAACTCTGAAAGAACTCAAGACTAGTACTCGGACTAATGAGGCCGAGACTGTGTCACTCGGAAGAGAAAATAAGCATCCGAAAAGAAAGCTCAATGAGTCTCAAGAGCTCGTTTTGAAGTTTACTCAAGGTCAGAAAAACCTTGACATGCTTTTAGGCTCTTAGTGTGTCTCCTTCGGGAAAGAAGGACTTGGTTTTAACGAAGAAGAGCAATCTAATTCCTACTCAAATCTTTTCAAAAGGATTCCAAAACTATGAAGTTTAGGAAGGCTGAGCATGGTCCTATTCATAAGAATGAGAGGAGGATTGAGCCCGGACCAGCTTACAGGAGAAAACCTTCTCCACCAGTTTATAAAAGAAAATATTTTCAAAAGAAAGAGACACGAGACTCAGTTTTCTAAAAGGAAGACTCATAATCAAACCAAACCCAAAGTGATTCAAATCTGGGTTCCCAAGAGTCTTCTTTCTCAGAAAAAAACACGAGTAAAGGGAGTTACTTGGGTTCGTTAGAGGAAGTGAGAAGGGTTAGTATGTTTCTAACTTGCAGGTAACTCTAAAAAGGACAAAAGGTCATTGGTACGTAGATAGTGGATGCTCATGCCACATGTCGGGAGATTCAAGACTCTTTTACGAGTTAGAAGATTTTAAAGGAGGCAAAGTCACTTTTAGAGATGACAGTAAGGGCAAGATAGTTGGAATTGGCAAGATTGGGAAAGGAGACAACCCGGTCGGCGCGAGTCTATCTTGTTAAGGGACTAAAGTACAATCCACTCAGCATCTCTCAATTGTGTGACAAAGGCCAAGAGGTAAGGTTTACTTAGACCAACTGCTATATTTCTTATCCAACTACCAAAGAGACTAAGCTCTCGGGTAAGAGGTCAGGTAATACCTATACTATTCCTCTTTCGACCCAAGTCAGAATTTATCTTGTTTAAAAGAATCATTGCATAATGATTCTTGGACATGGCATCGCAGACTAAGTCATGTTAGTATGCACACCATCAAAAACCTTGCATCTCATGGTTTAATTAGGGGTTTACCTAACTATGCATTTGAGAAAGATAAAATTTGTGAAGCATGCACAAAAGGGAAACAAGTCACATCATCCTTCAAACCTCTCAAAACTATTTCCACATCCAAAGTGCTTGAGTTACTACATATGGATTTACGTGGTGAAATATTTGTGAAGACCCTCGAAGGTCAATCATATGTACTTGTAATTGTTGATGATTACTCACGATTTACCTAGGTTTGTTTTCTTAAGAACAAAAATGAAGCCTTCAAAGAGTTCAGCAAGCTCTACAGGAAAATTCAAGTAGAGACTCGGACTCGGATCGGAAGAATTCGAATTGACCATGGAAGGGAGTTCGACTACTCGGAATTTGCAGAGTTACTGCGACAAGAATGGTATCTCTCACAACTTTTCAGCACCCGGAACCCCTCAACAAAACGGGGTAGTGAAGAGAAAGAACTGAACTCTTGAAGAAATAGGAAGGACGATAATGATTGAACATGATCTACCTTACTATTTACGGGCTGAGGCAAGTCAACATAGCAAACTATACACCTGAACAGATGCCTCATCGGACCCATATTGAAGAAAACTCCCTACGAGCTTTACAAAGGAAAGAAGCCCAACATCTCATACTTCAAACCCTTTGGATGTAAGTGCTTTGTTCATAATAATGGTAAGGATCACTCGACCAAGTTTGATGCTCGGTCGAGATGAAGGTATCTTTCTTGGTTACTCATCTCATAGTAAAGCTTATCGTGTTTTTAACAAAAGAACTAACAAAGTGGAAGAAAGTATCCATGTTGTGTTTGATGAGATTGATCAGGGAAAAACAAGTAAGTCAACCTTCTCGGATCCGAAACTCGGTCGAGATGAAGATGATCTTGCTGAAGTTGAGCTCAAACAAAGTCAAAAGAAAGCAACTCGGAATGAGGTAGCTCGTAACATCATGACTAAGACCGAACCAGCTCAAGAGCCAACTCGGAATGCTCGAAGGACAAGCAAATGAGCAAATTTAGTAAGCTCGGACTACGAAATTTCAATTAGCTGATATTTTCACTAAGCCACTTGGTGAAGATCGGTTTTGCTTCATTAGGAATGAGCTTGAAATGATTAATACATGATTATGTGATTTTCTAAGTGAAATTGTTTTGCATGATTATGTTTTATATGTTTTTATTTGTCTTAATAACAATTGGTGCAATTAACCAAGTGAAATTGAGCTAGGAGTTATTACGCCTTTGAGTACTCCGAGTCACTCAAAAACCATACCGAGTCGGACTCGGCTTTTGAGCAAAATGGACATCAATATTCGGAATCATATCTAGACAAATGGAGTATTTCGAAATTTCTTTTTAAAATCTTTCTTCTCTCTCTCTTTACCGTACGCATCGATCAAAGAACTAGCCATTGGAAGAAAGTCACCGGAATTCTAACCGTTAGAGAGCGGAAACATCACACCTGTCCGAGGCGACCGTTGGAGGTTCGAGTCAGATTGAGAGTTGAAGGACATTCCTTTTCGCTATAAATAGCACCTCTTTACCTTCGTTTCGCTACTTTACTCTCTACTTACTTACTCTCTAAGCTTACTCACTTTCACTCTCTGAATTCTCGGTGCTCACTCTCTCATTTTCTCTCTCTTTTCGAGTTCACTCGTTCGCTCTATTTCATAAATCTTCAACCATGCCTAAAAGAGGTTCAACCCAAGATTTTCTTGGGCCTGCAACCAAGAAACCCCACACCAAACCAACTCAAGAAGGTACCTCTAACCCCTATAAAGTTTCATTACCCAACACCTCACGTTGGATGACATATTTTTCCCAATCGAAGGTTTGCTAAGGGAGAGGTTAAGTCACCCTAGAGGGGGTGAATAGGGTGATGATGAAATTTGCTTCCGATTAAAAAAAGATATGACTCTAAAGAAAGTGAGAGTAAAAAATGAACTCAAAAACATGAACTAACTCGGAATTTAGAGATGATTAAAGAAACAGATTGAACAAAATTTTGAAACTGTCGCGAGTCTAGAATGAACTCGGAAAAGTAATAACTCGGAAAATACGTGGAAACCCTCCTGGGGTAGAAATCCACAGACTGTGCTAATCCAAGCACGAAGTCAAATCCACTATTTCGAGTCCACAAAATACAGTACACCGACTCAACCCGAGTTGCTCCCTTAGACAACTCCTTACAAGTTTTTCCTAGACTCAAAAATTCCCTTATCCGATCTAGTACTTCCTAGCTGAGATAACCCTTACGAGTTAGGGACAACTAAGGTGAGTTAACCCCTATAGCTCAGCCAAGGGACCTTACTTAGAGAGTAAGAAGAGAGTGTTTGTAACTGAGTACAAGACCTTAAAACTCAGAATATAATGAATTACGAGTTGGAGTTGTAAGTAGAAGATTGAGAATGAATACAATGACTTTTGATCAAGTATGTGTATTAACAATAGATTCGGCAAATCTTCAAGTCTTGAGAGTTGGCTTCTATTTATAGATGACCAGGCAGCTTAGCTGTTGTGTCCATCTTCCGACTGGAAGTTCCTTTATAACCGTTGTGTAGGATTTTCCGAGTCACTCGGAAAATATCCGTTGAAATATGAACGTTAGACAACGGCTCTTGACTCCCTTGGAAGTGCCTAAAACAACATGCGGTGTCTTCAAAAGTAAGGTGGAAACCACCGTTTAGCTTAGTGTTGCAGATTTCCATTTACGGAAACAGGACAACCGTGACACGATGTACGAGGCTAGGTCGAGAGGGGAAAAAGCCTTGTCTGCTTGGTGATTTGACGTTTTGAAGCCGGTTACTATTGTATTTCAAATTTAGGATAGCCTCGTTTGAATCACCTACAAAAGTAAATTAATTTGGTTCTCAAAGTCTAAAATACTTTGTTCCAAGATTAGACACGAGATAATGATATAATTAAGATAATTAAGTTACTGATTATCCGGGTTAGAAAAGGAATGGAATTTTACGAGTCTAATATTCATGAAACTCAAAATTCCATCCGAGTCGATCTAAAAGAGAATCAAGTTAACTAAAGAATATCGGAGGAAATAAACTTGATCTAGACTTAACATGAATTCAAACTAAGATACCAGAGTTAGAACGCATAACGGATGGTGTTTGAATCATGCGATATATTTGAGTGTCGATTGACTCGGAACCGAGTGAAACATGGTGAGTGCGGATATGCTTTCCGAGTCACATAGAATCATGTGCAAATGCATGAGATAAATTCTTTAACACTCAGAGAAAATACTATATCACTCGGAAAAGTTTCTAAGACACGAGGGAATGACTTGGAATCAAAACTTTATAAGTAAGAAAGTCTTATACCCGATTCCCTTTATAGAACTCGAAAGGTGAGATGTAAAGTCCGAGTCTTCAATCTCCCCTTTTTGATGAAAGGCATTCCATACTTAGGCGAAACTTTGTTAGTGATATAAGTCCTGTTTTTGCATACTTGTACAGAGAATAAGAGCATACTGAAGTATCGGAACATGAAGCAATAAAATAGATACTCAGCAATTATCAATGAAAAACATGTATATTTAACGAAGATGCTAAGTAAGAGAACATATAAGATGGAAACTCATAAATGCTTGCATTAAACATTGTACTCGGAAAAGTGGAACAAAATGCATAACTTCATTAAAATTAAAAAATATGTACAAAGTGAGAGAGAGAGACTCCCCTAGACAAGACAATAAATTTTCTAATTCTCTCCCTTGCCTTTTAGCAAAAACAAAAAATGGGAAGAATACAAGAAGTACAAGTTTGATGTCCGGACAAAACGAGAAAAAAGAAAAAAATGAAGAAATTAAGAAGGGGATGGGTTCGTCCGAGTGGAAGAAGAGGGATGAGCGGAGCGCCGCGCCGATAGGATCTTGACGATGTGCTTGAGCGCGGCGGAAGGAGGACCGGGATCTCCGGCATAGGCTCGGTTCCGAGTGGCCGACCCGGAACGAGGGGATCCGGAGGTTCTTCCTCTTATATCTCGGCAGCTGGAGGGGATTGCTCGGGCTGACCCGCTGCTGATTGTCCTTGTGCCGCAAGGTCTTCGACCCACTCAGATTGTCTGTCCGAGCTGAGTACTTTCGGATGAGCTTTAGGAGCACTTGTACCCTCACTTGTTGCTCCTCGTTCTTCCTTTTGTTCCTCCCCTTGGCCGGAAGGAGCTGCCTTACCTGCGAGCTCCTTGGCTTCTGCTTCTTCTCGATCTTCTTCTTCTCCATCGCCTCTATCCGAGAAGGTCTTGGCCGGGCTCGAGGACTCTTCGGATGTGTCTAAGTCGCCTTAGTCCCGAGCCGCCTTGGACCGTCTCTCCTGGAGGAGCTCTATCGGCTCCCTCTCGCTCCTTTACCGGGGCCTTCATCTCAATAAGCGATTTTGCTTGCTCTCGGATTTGAGACTCGGGCAGTTTTCTAGTTTATGGTCATAGGCGAAAGACAGTCTTAAATGACCGGAGTATGTCCTTGAATTCCAAGGACACAGAGCTGATTTTGTCCATGAAGGCGGAGGACAAAATGCAAGAAAGAGACTTAGAAGCACCTGAGGTGGAAGCACCACCAGGTGGGGCAGGAAGAGAAAGGGGGCATCTTTCCGAGTCCGAGAGGGCCTCGGCTCGAGCTATGTACCCGGATACCGGGTTCGGTTTCTGGTAACCGTACCCCGAAGCTCCTTTTTGCCAACAACAATGGCAGCCTCGAAATAGCGTTTAGATCCGAGGGAAGAGGAACTTTGAATTGTTTGAAAACCGAGGGTGAGAAGAGCACCGAAAGGAAGAGGGGTGTTCTTCTTGTTTTGGAGTTGAGTCGGCACAGCTGCCATTTGCTCAATGATGGAGGGAAAAGGTCTACTTCGTAGCCCTCGAGAATGTCAAAGAGAGCTTTGAGGTGTTTAGAGTTGGGATTCTCTTTGCTTGGAGTGCTTTGAGAGAAAAAGGTTCTCATCCGCAAGAAGTACGGAAGACGTGCTTCGACCTCGAGCTGAGTCACGGAAAAATTTTTGCGTGACCCGGGGAACTCTTTGGCATACTTTTCAAAGAAGTCTTCAGCGATCTCGGTGAAAGGAATTGGGTTGTTGTTCAAGAAGAGAGAAGAAACCTTGCACGAGACGATAGAGAAGAGAGGTGTTAGTGCGAGCTGTGATGTTACGAACCACGGAGGTTAGAACACCTTCGGAGCTGGTGAAGTGAGTGTAAAACTCATATACGAGTTCGGGGTATATGAACTCGCTGAAACAAAGAAAATTATACACCCTTGTTGATTGGATATGAGGCAACCACGAAAATTTGGTGGTTGGGAAGAACTTATCATCCAGCAGCAAGATGCTTTGGGTGACAATAGGTTTAGAATTTGAAGGGCCTTCTTGGCTTTTGGTTCGGGGTTTCTTTGTAGCGAGCCAAGAAAGTCGGGGTGAGAACCTATTTTTGTCATCTTTGAGAGAAAAAGAGAGAGTAGGAAGGCTTGAGAAGGATGAGGAAAGAAGAACTTGAAGAGAGTAAGAGAGAGAAAATAAAAGAGTAGAAGAAAAAGTTGAGACCAGTTGAGCTTACTTGAGATGATCTTTATGAAGCTTGAAATAACCGAGAAATCACTTGTAGACGCAAAGAGCTTGTGCGCGAAGTTTGGATTTCGAGAAAAGAGTAAGTGAATAGTAAAGTAACGAAATGAAGGAGAATAGTTGCTATTTATAGGGAAAATAATCGTCCTTCGATATCCGTTTTGACTCGGCTCTATCAGCAATCACCTCGGACCGGTGTGACGGTTCTCTCCTTCAACGGTTAGAATTCTAGCAGTTGCTCAGTCCAACGGCTAGTAGTGTGATAACAGACGCGCGAGAGAGAAAAAGATTTTGAAAATAAATTCTGAAATTCTCCACATATCTAGAGATGATTTCAAAGAATTGATGTCCATTTTCTCAACGTCTCGAGTCGACTCGGCTCGGTTTCGAGTGACTCGAAGCTGGAAGCAAATAATAGTTATCGGCTCCGTATCACTAAGTCAACTCGAAATAATGGTTATCAACAAATTGTAAACACATAACACATTATCATGCAAAGAAGTTTTCACATAGAAAGCACATAATTATGTATTTAACATACCAAGCTCATTCCTAATAAAACAAAGCTGATCCTCACCAAGAGGCTTAGTAAAGGTATCAGCTAGTTGAAGATTGGTAGGAATGAAATTGAGTTCAATATCACCTTTCTCATAATGATCTCTTAAGAAATGATACCTGACCTCAATGTGCTTTGTCTTTGAGTGCTTGAACTGGATTTTTGGTGATGCTAATCGCACTACGATTGTCACACTTGATTGGAACTAATTTGAAATAAAGTCCAAGATCTCTCAAGTGTTGCTTTATCCATAAGATCCGAGCACGGCATGCTCCAGCTGCAATATACTCAGCCTCGGCAGTTGATAAAGCTACGAGTTTTGCTTCTTTGAGTGCCAAGAAATTAAGGATTGACCCGAAATTGACATGCTCTCGAAGTGCTTTTTCTATCAACTTTGTATCCAGCGTAATCAGCATCCGAGTATCCAGTGAGAGTCGGTTACGAGTCTCTTGAGTACCACGAGACCTAAATTCCGAGTCCCTGCAAGATATTTAAATATTCTCTTCACCGCAGTGAGATGTGATTATTCGGGATTAGCTTGAAATCTTGCACACGAGACGGACACTAAACATTATGTCCGGTTTACTTGACGTAAGATATAGCAATGATCCAATCATACCTCGATAGAGTTTCGATCTATTGCTTTACCTTTCTCATCCGAGTCAAGTTTTATCTTCGCTGCTCATAAGTGTAGCTGCGTGCTTTGCATCTTGGAGTTTGTATTTTTCAGCAACTCCTTGGTGTACTTTGATTGATGGACATAGATTCCATCTTTGTCTTGCTTGATTTGTAGACCAAGGAAGAAATTGAGTTCTCCGATCATACTCATTTGAAATTCCTGACTCCTTAACTCGGAAAAGTCTCGACACGGAATTTCATTAGTAGCTCCAAAAATTATATCATCAACATAAATCCGAACGATAAGGAAGTTTTTCCCCTTGGTTTTTATAAAGAGAGTCTTGTCCGTCTGACCTCTTCTAAAATCATTTTGAACTAAGAAATTGCTCGGTCTTTCGTACCAAGCTCTGGGAGCTTGTTTAAGACCATAAAGAGCCTTTTGAAGTTTGAAAACATGATTTAGAAAATCTGAGTTTTCAAAACCAGGAGGTTGCTTAACATAGACTTCCTCTTCAATAAAACCATTGAGAAAGGCACACTTAACATCCATTTGATATAACTTGATATTCATGCTAGATGCAAATGCCAACAGGATTCTAATGGATTCAATTCAGCAACAGGTGCAAAGGTTTCCCATAATCAATCCCTTCTTCCGATTGTAACCTTGAGCCACAAGTCTAGCCTTATTTCGACTACCAACCCACCTTCATCCAGTTTGTTCTTGAAAACCCATTTGGTTCCTATGGCTGAGTGGTCGGAAGGTCGTTTGGTCGGAGTCCGGACTTGGTTTCTTTCGAATTGATTGAGTTCCTCTTGCATGGCCTCTACCCATTCAGGTTCATTTAGGGCCTCTAGTGCATTTTTGGGTTCGATTAATGAAATGAATGCAATGAATGCACATAGATTCTGAAGAGAGGAACGAGTTCTTACCCCACTTGTTGATATCGGATAATATGTTTTCTAGTTGATGATTAGAAGCATACTTGAATGCTCTACTGTTCTCCGATTCACTAGATTTGTAGGCTGAAGCTGCTTGATCTTCGAAGCTTGTTACGAGTGATCTTGTTCATCGATTGTTCTTCAACATTCCGAGCTGCCTCTTGAGTTGTCTCATTCCGAGTCACTTCGTTCTAAGTGACTTCATTCCGAGTTGGTTGGGTTTAATTCTCGATAGGCTCGCTTTTGTCAAGGTCATCATCTATGCTTGAGCTTCGGATCCGAAAATGATGATTCGCTGGGTTTTCCTGTTCAATCTCATCAAACACAACGTGAATACTTTCTTCCACTTTGTTAGTTCTCTTATTAAAAATACGATAAGCTTTACTATGAGATAAATAACCCGGAAAAATACCTTCATCTCGACCGAGCATCAAACTTGGTCAGGTGATCCTTACCATTGTTGTGAACAAAACACTTACATCCAAAGGGTTTGAAGTAGGAAATATTGGGTTTCTTCCCTTTGTAGAGCTCATAAGGTGTTTTCTTCAGAATGGGTCCGATGAGGCATCCGTTCAACGTGTAGTTGGCTATATTGACGGCCTCGGCCCGAAATAGTAGGGTAGATTGTGTTTAATCATCATTGTCCTAGCTATTTCTTCAAGAGTTCTGTTCTTTCTCTCCACTACTCGATTCTGTTGAGGAGTTCTTGGTGCTGAGAAGTTGTGAGAGATACCATTCTTGTCACAAAACTCGAGAATTCCGAGTAGTCGAACTCCCTTCCATGGTCGGTCCGAATTCTTTGGATCCGAGTCCGAGACTCAACTTGGATTTTTCTGCGAGCTTGCTAAACTCCTTGAATGCTTCATTTTTATGCTTAAGAAAACACACCCAGGTAAATCGTGAATAATCATCAATAATAACAAGTACATATGATTTACCTCCGAGGCTCTTAACGGGGATTTCACCATATAAATCCATATGCAGCAGTTCAAGCACTTTGGATGTGGAAGCGGCTTCGAGGATTTGAATGATGATCCGACTTGTTTCCCTCTTGTGCAAGCTTCACAAACTTTGTCTTTCTCAAAAGCACGATTAGGCAAACCTCTAACTAAACCATGAGATGCCAATTTCTTAATATTATGCATGCTAACATGGCCTAATCTACGATGCCACTTCCATGAGTCATCATGAAGTGATGCTTTTAAATAAGATAAATTCGACTCGGGTTAGAAAGAGGAATAATATAAGTGTTACCCGATCTCTTACCCGAAAGTTTGATCTCCTTGGTAGTGTCATCGAAATGTAACATTTGGTTTGAGTGAATCTTACCTCTTGACCTTTATCACATAATTGAGAGATGCTTGAGCAGAATATACTTTAATCCTTTGACAAGGTAAGCTGGGCTGACTAGATTGCTTCCTTTTCCAATCTTGCCTATCCCAATTATCTTGCGTTTGCTTGTCATCTCCAAATATGACTTTTCCACCTTTGTACTCCTATAACTCGGAAAAGAGTCCCGAGTCTCCCCACATATGGCGTGAGCATCCACCGTCAAGGCACCAGTGTCCTTTTGATCTTTTACGAGTAACCTGCAAAACAAAGACAAACTAACCCTTCTCACCTCCTCTAATGAACCCAGTAACACTCTTTACTTGTGGTCCTTTTACGAGGAAGAAGGTTTTTCGGAACCCGATTTGAATGACTTTGGGTTTAGTCCGATTCTAAGTCTTCCGTTTAAAGAACTGAGTCTGTGTCTCTTTCTTTTGAAAGGTTTTTCCTTTTGTAAATGATGGAGATGGTTTTTCTCCTAAAAGCTGGTCCGGGCTCAATCCTTCTTTCATTCTTATGAGTGGGACTGTGCTCGGCTTTCCTGAACTTTACAGTTCTAGAATCCTTTTGAAAAGCTCCGAGTAGGAATTGGATTCCTCCTCTTTGTTAAAACCAAGTCCTTCCTTTCGAAGGAGACACATTGAGATCCCAAGAGCATGTCAAGGTTTTTCGACCTTGAGTAAACTTTAAAACAAGATCTTGAGACTCATTAAGCTTTTGCTTTAGTCTGCTCATTCTCTCTTCCGAGTAACTCGGACTCGGTCTCATTGATTTGAGCACTAGTCTTGAGTTCTCCGAGTGTGAGTCTCAGTTTTTCCAACTCATTTTTTAAAGAGATGCTCTCGGAGGAAATTAACTCAAGTTGTTCTTTAAAGTGAGAAGAATCGGAATTGGACTTTTCTTCCAAAGTGAAAATATATTTAGCTAAGTCAGCTTTGGAGAATTTGAGAAAGTACTCAATTACCTCTTGAGGATTAGCTTCCTCATTTTCCGATTGATCCGAGTCCGACTCGTTTCGACTTACGAGTCGGAAAGTACCATCAAACACTTTGAGTCATCCGAGTCCTCATCGTCTTCGATGAGTCCTCGTCACTCCATGTGGCCATCATAGCCTTTTTCTTCTTTCTATCCCGTTTTCTTTTTGGACAATCCTTGAGTATGTGTTCCTTACTGCCAAATTCAAAACACCCAGCGTTCTTAGCCAAAGACAACTTTGAAGGGGAAGAGTATTTACCTTTTCTGTCCTTCTTGTCTTTCTTATAGAATTCTTCTCTTGGCTTCTTATCCCATCTCTTGTGCTTCATCATTCTCTTGAAGCCTCTAGCAATAAGTGCCATGGGATCCTCTTCTAAGTCGAAGAACTCGAGATCCGCTTCTCTGGTTTCGAGGCTTTTAGCGCAATGTTCTTTTTGGTGCCGACCTCTGCATCCTCCTCTTCAATGTGGATCTCATGGGTAAGAAGCTTCCCAATGAGTTCGTCCGGCTTCGGTAGAGCCAAGTTCCGAGCCTCTTCGATAGCTGTCACCTTAGGACCCCATCTTTTCTTCAGTAGGCTTCGAGTATCTTTCTGCACATTTCCTCATGGGAAATCTTCTTGCCCAAAGATTTGAGATTGTTGGTAATCTCGATAAATCGAATGAACATCTTAGTGATGTTTTCTTCGGCTCTATCTTGAACAGCTCATATTTATGAAGATATTGGCTTATCTTTGCTTGTCCGACCTGGCTTGTACCTTCATAAGTGTTGACCAGTGTGTCCCACACTTCTTTGGCTGTGTCACAGGCGGACACTCGGTTGTAATCTTCGAGCTGATGGCGAACATAAGAATGTTCATAGCCTTGAAGTTCTTTCGAACTTTTCAGCTTCATCAGCTGTGAACTCGCCTTGATCTTGGGCACGAGTCTTGTTTCTATAGTCTTCATGGGAGTGTAGTTTCCTTGTTGTATGATGTTCCGGACATCTTCATCATGATCCAGGAGGAAACATTCCATGAGTTTCTTCCAAGTGCATGAAGTTGGATCCTTTGAACTTTGGTGGTTTGCTTGGAAGATCTTCCTTCATCGAACTCTCCATTGTTCCGAGCATTTGATCTTTAAACCTTTGGATGGTTAGATCCTTTCTGAAAGGCTAGGCTCTTATACCAATTGAAGGTTTGCTCGGGGAGAGGCTAAGTCACCCTAGAGGGGGTGAATAGGGTGATGATGAAATTTGCTTCTAATTAAAAATAGATATGACTCTAAAGAGAGTGAGAGTAAAAAATGAACTCGGAAAATGAACTTACTCGGAATTCGGAGATGATTAAAGAAACAGATTGAACAGAATTCAAAGCTGTCCGAGTCTAGAATGTACTCGAAAAGTAGTAACTCGGAAAATACGTGGAAACCCTCCTGGAGCGAGAAAACCATGGACCGTGCTAATCCAAGCACGATGTCAAATCCACTATTTTGAGTCCACAAAATACGATAGATCGACTCAACCCGAGTTGCTCCCTTAGACAACTCCTTACAAGTTTTTCCTAGACTTATAAATTCCCTTATCCGATCTAGTACTTCCTAACCGAGATAACCCTTACAGCTAGGGACAACTAAGCCGAGTTAACCCTTACAGCTCGGTCAAGGGACCTTACTTAGAGAGTAAGAAGAGAGTGTTTGTAACCGAGTACAAGACCTTACAACTCGGAATATAATGAATTACTGAGTTGGAGTTGTAAGTAGAAGATTGAGAATGAATACAATGACTTTTGATCAAGTATGGGTATTAACAATAGATTCGGCAAATCTTTAAGTCTTGAGAGTTGGCTTCTATTTATAGATGACCGGACAGACTTAGCCGTTGTGTCCATCTTCTGACTGGAAGTTCCTTTATGACCGTTGTGTAGGATTTTCCGAGTCACTCGGAAAATATCCGTTGAAATATGAACGTTAGACAACGGCTCTTGACTCCCTTGGAAGTGCCTAAAACAACCTGGCGGTGTCTTCAAAAGTAAGGTGGAAACCACCGTTGAGCTTAATGTTGTAGATTTCCATTTCGGAAACAGACAACCCCGACACGACGTCCGAGGCTAGGTCGGAGGTGGAAAAAGCCTTGTCTGCTGGTGATTTGACGTTTTGAAGCCAGGTTACTTTTGTATTTCAAATTTAGGATAGCCTCGTTTGAATCACCTACAAAAGCAAATTAATTTGGTTCTCAAAGTATGAAATACTTTGGTCGAAGATTAGACACGAGATAATGATATAATTAGGATAATTAAGTTACTGATTATACTGGGTCGGAAAAGGAATGGAATTTTACGAGTATAATATTCATGAAACTTAAAATTCCATATGAGTCGATCTAAAAGAGAATCAAGTTAACTAAAGAATATCGGAGGAAATAAACTTGATCTAGGCGAGCATGAATTCAAACTAAGATACCAGAGTTAGAACGCAGAATAAATGGTGTTTGAATCATGCGATATATTTGAGTGTCGATTGACTCGGAACCGAGTGAAACATGGTGAGTGCGAGATATGCTTTCGAGTCACAAAGAATCATGTGTAAATGCATGAGATAAATTCTTTAACACTCGGAGAAAATACTATATCACTCAGAAAAGTTTCTAAGACACGAGGAATGACTTGGAATCAAAACTTTATAAGTGAGAAAGTCTTATACCTGATTCCCTTGATAGAACTCGAAAGGTGAGATGTAAAGTCCGAGTCTTCACCAACCACATCATTTTCGTGGTTGCAGCACATCAAAACAACTCGGAGTCTACAATTTTACGTGCTTTAGTGAGTTCATCTATCCTGAACTCCTTGCCAAGTTCTACTCAAACTTATCTTACTCGAGAGGGGTCATTACCTCACGAGTTCAAGACACGGTTGTTCGTATCAACCTATCTCTCCTTCACCAACTTTTTAAAGTTTTTCTCTCTTCTTAAGCTGTAATCCCATCCTATTCAATGAGATTGCGGATGAGTTCTTTGAGAAATATGCCAAGGTGATCCCCGAGTCACGCAAAAACTTCTCCGTGACTCGGATGAGGACTGAGGCCGATTACTCTGTTTTCTGCGATGAGAACCTTCTTCTTTCATCACTCGAGCAAAGAGAATCCTAATTCCAAAATTCTCAATGCTCTTTTCGACATTCTAGAGGGCTACGATGTAGACCTCTTCACAACAATCCTTGAGCAAATGGCTTCGTGCCAGCTCAATCCAAAAAGTCTTCTCTTTTCCCTTCGGAGCACTTCTAACTGTTATATTCAAACAGTTTAAGGTTCCCTTCCCTCGGACCCAAATGTAGTGTCCGAGGCTTCTATAGTGGTGGGCGGGAAAGAGCTTTTGGGCTACGGAAATCAAGAAATCAAGCACTGGTGTCCGGGTTCATGGAGTCCGAGTTAAAGCCCCCTTCACCTCCTCCCACTCATACTCGGACTCCCTTTCACTCCCTCCTCCACCAGGTGGTCCATCCACTTAGTAACCACCTTACGTAGTAGCTTCGTTGCTTTGTCTACAATTTTGGTAGACAAACTTTTACCGAAGAACTTCGAGGCACTCTCCGTTCTCTCAAAGCCGTCCTTCAAAGTTTGCTGATCAACCGGAAGACAGCTCGGTCCCGGATCCAGGAGCACCGGGATCTTCTCATCGAGATGAAGGGACTTATCAAGGAGCAGAACGAGCAACTTCAGCTCCTCTAGGAACGCAGATCTAAGGCTGCGCAGGACCCGAAAGCTCGGACACTTCTAAGGAGTCCTCCAGCCCAACCAAGTCCCCTCAGTGAAGAAGAAGAAGCTACAGTGAAGCATGACTCAGCTGAGAAAGAGAAGCGAGCGAGAGAAGGAAGAAGAAAAGGAAGAGGAGAAGGAGGAAGCGAGAAAAGGAGAAGGAGGAAGCGAAAAGGAGAAGGAGGAAGCGGCTCGGATCGAGGGACAAGGTGTTGTAGTCCCCGAACCGGAACCGATCGGCTCAAATGACGATCCGAGTGGGGGTCGAAGACGCTGCGGACGTTGGTCGGTCCACGGTGGTCAAGTCGAAGCACCTCCCTCCACTTGTCTTCCGGGAGGATGAGCCAAAGGATCACATGGTTTTGGGTCGGACAACCGGAATAGAAGACAACCAAAACAGAGCCACTACCGACATCCCTGTGCTGCTGCCGCCACTATCATCAACGTTGTCTTAAGCTTACCAGCGCCGGCGCACTGCTCGCTCCTCCACCTCAGCACCACCAGCCCCCGTCTTAGTTTCTTTTCTTTGTTTTCTTTATTTTTTTATAACATCAAGTGTTATTTTTGATATTTTGCTTCCCTGTTTTTGATGAAATGCAAGGGGAGAAATATACAAAAATAATGTTGTTTTGTTTAGGGAGCTCACCCTCTTTGTTTTTCTTTGTTATATATATATATATATATATATATATATATATATATGAATGAATGAATTTTCTTTTACTTGAACAAACTTATCTCCGAGTTAATTCTTTATGAGTTTGATTTCTCTTATCATTTTTTTGCTCCGATATATTTGTTTATATCCGTATGCTAATGAGTTATCTGCATAAGCTGTTATAAGTAATGATAGTATCTGCAATGCATTTTTCTAAGTATGAAATATGTCTCAATCATTACTTCTTACTCGATATGTTCTACTTAGTGAGAATGAAAACTCATGTTTTACACTAACAAGTTTCTATCTCGAGTGTGGAATGCCTTTCATCAAACAGGGGAAATTGAAGACTCGATTCTAACTCTAATATATTCTAAGTACTGCTTGAAGATTCAGGTATATCCCATTTCTCATAAGTTTTGATTTCAAGTTATTCCGAGTGTAATAGAAACTCTTATATAAGTTTTCATTCGTTTCGATCGACTCGGAAAACACATTCTTGTATATTTATCACATTGATGTTTCGAGTCACTCGGACATCACTCGGATCTATTGCATGTTCAAATAATGTCTCTAACACTCTTATTCCGAGTTCGATCTGCATATTTCAACGCAACTTGAATTACGGTGTTAATTCCTCTTTCTAAGTAAGTTTGTTTATTTGAGAATAATTTATCCAGATCAAGTCTTTATACTCGATGATCCTACTCTTTCTAACTTCATCTTTCTTAGGATTGACTCGATGGAATTTGAGTATATTGAATATTAGACTCGGAAAATTCCACTCTTCTAGGCCTAAGATAATTATGCACTTAATTGTCTTAATTAAATTATTATCTCGTGCCTAATTTTGGACCAAAGTATTTTATATTTTAAGAACCAAAGTGGTTTACTTTTATAGGTTATTCAAACGAGGTTATCTCATTTTTGAAATGCAAAAGTAGTCGGCTTCTAGTCGTCAATCACCGACAGACAAGCTTTATCTACTTCGAACAGGGCCCGGACACCGTGTCGGGGTTGTCTATTTCTAAAACTGGAAAACCCTAAAGCTAAGCTCAATGGTGGATTCCAACTTTGTTTTTCGGACACCACCGGTTGACTGGAGTACCTTTTGGAGCCAAGAGCCATTGCACAACATTCACATCCCAACGGATCTTTTACGAGTGACTCGGAAGAGCCGTTACAAGAGTCGATAAAGACTTCTATTCGGAACCAAGATACAATGATCATTCTACTTGGTTATCTATAAATAGAAGCCACTTCACCGAGACTTAAAGGTTGTTGGAACTATTATTGAAGCACATTACTTAAGCAAAAGTCATTCTTTTCATATTTAATCTTCAATTTACAAATCCCGACTTGTAATTATTATTTTTTGAGATATAAAGTCTTGTAATCAATCACATACTCTTCTTACTTTCTTAGTAAGGTCCATTGATCGAGCTGTAAGGGTTAACTCAGCTCGGTTGTCCGTAGCTTTAAAGGTTACCTCGGTTAGGAAGTACTATATCGGATAAGGGAACTTCGAGTCTAGGAAAACATCGTAAGGAATTGTTTGAGGGAGCAATTCAGTAGAGTCGATCCGTTGTATTTTGAGGATTCGAAATAGTGGATTTGACTTGGTGCTTGGATTAGCCCTGTCCGTGGTTTTCTCGCCCGGGAGGGTTTCCACGTAATTCGAGTGTATACTTTTTGAGTCCAATCTAGACTCGGAATCGGTTGTTTATCTTCTTCCAAGTCAAAAAATTCTAAGTTTGTTTAAATTTCCTCATCACCCTATTCAACCCCCTCTAGGGTCACTTAGCCTCTCCAGGAACAAACCTTCGGATAGGAGCAAGTACCCTCTGCACAAATGGGGCATGCCTTGTGTCCTTTGACGGTGTATCCGAACAAGTTTCCGTACGCAGGGAAGTCATTGATTGTGGTGAAGATCATAGCTCGCAATGTAAATTGCTCTTGATAATATACATTTTAAACCGATACACCTTCATCCCACATAAGCTTGAAATCTTCAACAAGATGCTCTTCCTGGCTGTTTTGGCCTAGAAATGAGCATTAACAACATAATGTACTTGCGCTTCATACACAACGACGATGGTAGGTTGTAGATAACCAAAAGAACGGGCCAATAGCCGTGCTTCCTACTTAGGTCACCGTAGGGGTTTATTCCGTCCGTACAAAGACCCGGACGTAGATTCCATGCTTCCCTACCAAAGTTCGGGAACAAAGAATCAATCTTCTTCCATTAAGGAGAATCGGCAGGGTGACGTATCTTGTCATCACGGAATCTTCCGTCGACATGCCACGTCAAATTCTTCGCATCGATTGTCTGTTGAAAAAGGCGTTTAAACCTCGGTATTATCGGTAAGTACCATAACACCTTTGCGGGAGATCCCTCAACACTCTCTCCATCGATGTTTTTTATTTTGTATCGAGGTACACCACACTTAGGACATTCGTGTCTATGTGCATGTTTTTTCGATACAATATGCAATCGTTAGGGCAGGCATGTATCTTCTTATACCCCATGCCCATAGGACACGACATCTTCTTCGCCTCATATGTACAGTTGGGAAGGACATTACCTTCCGGGAGTATATCTTTCAAGCACACTTAGTAAGTCCGTGAAACTTTTGTTACTCCAGACCATTAGCCGTTTTCAAGTTCATCAACCTCAACACAGCTGATAAACGGGTATATTTATCACACCCCGGTAAAGAGGCTTCTCCAAATCGGCTAACAATTTCTCCAATGCGTGTGGTTGATCGACTAAATCACGTTCTACGCCACGAACTAGATGTTCATGTCGATCTTCTAATTCCATACTACTCGCTGGCTTCATTTTCATCATACCCTTCATCTTCCTCTCGTACGGGTATGTTCACAAACTCCTCTTCCCTATGCCATACCCACGCATTATAAGTTGTGTCAAACCCATGCTGATATAAGTGACCTTTTACAACCTTAGGGAGGAATCTTGAGGAGTTAAAACACCTTAAACACGGACGGAATATGGATCTGTTCTCCGAATTTGGCAGCATGTTCGACAACAATCTATAGAAAGTTGTTAACACCATCACACTCGAAGACTCGGACTTTACATCTCACCTTTCTGAGTTCTATCAAGGGAATAAGGTATAAGACTTTCTCACTTATAAAGTTTTGATTCCAAGTCATTCCCTGTGTCTTAGAAACTTTTCTGAGTGATATAGTATTTTCTCCGAGTGTTAAAGAATTTATCTCATGCATTTACACATGATTCTCGTGTGACTCGGAAAGCATATCTCGCACTCACCATGTTTCACTCGGTTCGAGTCAATCGACACTCGGATATATCGCATGATTCAAACACCATCTGTTCTACATTCTAACTCTGGTATCTTAGTTTGAATTCGTGCTTAGTTTAGATCAAGTTTATCTCCTCTAATATTCTTTAGTTAACTTGATTCTCTTTTAGATTGACTCGGATGGAATTTTGAGTTTCATGAATATTAGACTCAGAAAATTCCATTCCTTTTCCGACCCGGATAATCGGTAACTTAATTATCTTAATTATATCATTATCTCGTGTCTATTCTTAGACCAAAGTACTTTATATTTTGAGAACCAAATTAATTTACTTTTGTAGATGATTCAAATGAGGCTATCCTAAATTTGAAATACAAAAGTAACCGGCTTCAAAACGTCAAATCACCAGTAGACAAGGCTTTTTCCACCTCCGACCTAGCCTCGGACACTGTGTCAAGGTTGTCTCGTTTCCGAAATAGAAATCTGCAACACTACGCTCAACGGTGGTTTCCACCTTACTTTTGAAGACACCGCAGGTTGTTTTAGGCACTTCCAAGGGAGTCAAGAGCCGTTGTCTAACGTTCATATTTCAACGGATATTTTCCGAGTGACTCGGAAAATCCTACACAACGGTCATAAAGGAACTTCCGATCGGAAGATGGACACAATGGCTAAGCTGTCCGGTCATCTATAAATAGAAGCCAACTCTCAAGACTTGAAGATTTGCCGAATCTATTGTTAATACACATACTTGATCAAAAGTCATTGTATTCATTCTCAATCTTCTACTTACAACTCCAACTCTGTAATTCATTATATTCCGAGTTGTAAGGTCTTGTACTCGATTACAAACACTCTCTTCTTACTCTCTAAGTAAGGTCCCTTGACCGAGCTGTAAGGGTTAACTCGGCTTAGTTGTCCCTAGCTGTAAGGGTTATCTCAGCTAGGAAGTACTCGATCGAGATAAGGGAATTTCGAGTCTAGGAAAAACTTGTAAGGAGTTGTCTAAGGGAGCAACTCGGGTTGAGTCGATCTATCGTATTTTGTGGACTTAAAATAGTGGATTTGACTTCGTGCTTGGATTAGCACGGTCCGTGGTTTTCTGCCCCGGGAGGGTTTCCACGTATTTTCCGAGTTATTACTTTTCCGAGTACATTCTAAACTCGGACAGCTTTGAATTCGTTCAATCTGTTTCTTTAATCATCTCCGAATTCCGAGTTAGTTCATTTTCCGAGTTCATTTTTACTCTCACTCTCTTTAGAGTCATATCTATTTTTAATCGGAAGCAAATTTCATCATCACCCTATTCACCCCCTCTAGGGTGACTTAGCCTCTCCCCGAGCAAACCTTCAATTGGTATTAGAGCCTAGCCTTTCGGAAAGGATCTAACCATCCAAAGGTTTAAAGATCAAATGGCTCGTAACAACGGAGAGTTTGATAAAGGAAGATCTTCCAGCAGACCACCAAAGTTCAAAGGATCTAACTTTGTGCACTTGGAAGAAACTCATGGAATCTTTCCTCCTAGATCATAATGAAGATGTCCGGAACATCATACAATAAGGAAACTACACTCCCATGAGGACTATAGAAACAAGACTCGTGCCCAAGATCAAGGCAGAGTTCACAGTGATGAAGCTGAAAAGTTCAGAAAGAACTTCAAGGCTATGAACATTTTTATGTGCGCCATCAGCTCGGAAGAATACAACCGAGTGTCTACCTGTGTGTAACACCCCAAAACACCCCCGGGAGTATTACATCGCCGAGTTCCTTAAAGGAACTCCCAAGGCTCTTTCTGGTGTTGGTTTGGCTGTCTAAACTCAACTTAAAAGTAATGCCGGTGGTTTTCCCAAAAGAATTCGAGATTCTCTCGAAAATTTCTGCAGAGTTCCGTTTGTAAACTGGACTAACCCATAGGCTTAAAGCCTTAAAATCCTGCATAAAAAGCATAATAAAACTCAACGAGCCACACGCTCGGAGTATACAACTCAACGGCCATACGCGGAGTTCAACCAATCATGCGGTAAAACTTAAAACAATCTAACTCGGGTTACTATACATTTGGTACAACTAGATGCACTAAATTACAAATACAACATTTAGAAACAAACAATGCAGGGCAGCCACTTGGTCGCTTCAATCACCAACAATCGGTAGGAGTCCGAAGCATGCTAGGTGTAGATTATACTTCGAAAGTGTACCGCAACACTCGGGTGGGGACGGGCAATTTGTGGGGGTGAGCAATAATCAACGGGCTCACCGGAGTCTTATACCCTTAAATTGGAAATTCTTTACACATAATACTCATAGTAATGAAATCTGCGAAAACATAATAACATAATAGAAATCTATATACTTTTCATCGAAATTTCTTGTAATGAAAAGCTAAAGACTCTTTAATCACTTAAAAGCACACATTCACATTCAAGAATACTTCTTTGGGGTTGAATCAACATTCCAGGCCTTCGAGGACTCAAACTAGCACTTCTTTAATTCGTGGCGCGACCCCGACAAAAGGCTCCCGGACCATTCTTCGGAAGTCTCGTGGCGGGCATCCTCGTCTCTCCAGACCCCTATTAGAACCCTTCCCTCAAAGTTTCTAGCTGGGCGTTCCCGGCTCGAACACTTCGGTATGCTAAACGATCCGTAGCGGCCGATTCAAAACAATTTGCACATTCTTATTCATCACATTCACTTTCTAACTTTCTCAATCGATTTAGTATCAAGGAAGGCATGACACCATGTGTCACCCTTATAAATTCACTTTCTCAAATCTAATTTACTTTCTCAAATACTTTTGTTTCTTTAGAATAGAATCACGTTGAAAAGATACTTCACAGAAATCACATTCAAGGTTCATTTCACGTAAAACACAAAACTTCCTTCGAAACTACTTGTGAACATCACATAAAGCAAGCACATAGCAAGAATAATCTCCATTCAATGCAAGCATTCGTTCTCAACTCTTTTCCAACTATGTTTTCTCAATTCATCAGCTTTAGTACGATTGAATCCATTTTTCGAGCCACAATAACCACAAGTAGATACTATTTAACTCGACGTTCCCACTTTTCCCAATTCACTACCTTTATCTCAATCCCTCATTTCATGACTTCACTTTGTAAACCGACCTCTTTTGCCCTCATTCAACCATATATCCTTAAACTTAATTTACCGAATTTCCTCTATCTCTATTCGCCTTTTAATTCAATTCTCTCTCCAAGGTCTTAGACATAACTATGGCTTAGTTTCACTTTACCGTCCCCAACTTGCCATTTCCCAACCTCAATTTCCCATTTACTATCTCTTACCTTATTAATCGATTCTTGCTTGCCCATCCTCAATTATGTACCTCTTATTTACTTTTCATTATTCAATTCCCGTTAGCTACTTACTTTCACACTCGGCTCAACCTCGAGGATTTAATTACCTTTTGAACTCGATTATCCCAACACTCACCCACTTCTCACTCCCAAGCCTCAATTGTGCATTACTCAATACAATCTCATACTCCTCTTTACACTTCCCTCGTTATTTCCCGATATTAGTACTCGTCTCTCAATGCCACAAATTTAATAAATCTCTAGGACTCAATCCGAACATCAATTCATAACCTATGCCCAAACCTTACGTACTTATCCCCAACCGACCGGATTCCCGATACTACTCGTTATACCCTAGTAACCCAACTTCGTTTGAATTCCCTGCTTCCAGCTCAGGCCTCAACAACTATCAATTCCCTTACAACTCCTAATTCGACTTTCAAGCAACTACTAATCCCACTCGAAGCATACAAGTTCAGTATTCACAATCACATTCAACAATCACAATAAACTCATTTGGATTCGAAATTAGTAGTAGTTTAGAGTATAAGACTACCCACCTCGGATTCTCGGGTTTGGAATTGATCGAATTGCTCGCTGCCTCCGCTCTGCGTTCGGTTGCGTTTGGTTCCGGAGGATTCTCGCTTCGGTTCAACGTTTTGGTTCCCACCGCCCTCGGCCTAGCCCTCGTTTGCTCGCCTTCCGGTCCTCCTCCCTTACCGCTGTTCCTTTTCCTGGTTCCGCCTTTCGAACTCCCGCTCGTCTCGTCCTCGTTTCGGCTCTCCTCCGCCCTTGCTCCGCCCAACCTCTCGCTTCTTTTCCTTTGCTTGCGTCGCTCGGCCGCCGGCCGTCGCTTCCGGGTCCGCGGTGGTCGCTGGCCACCCTCGGTCTCCTTCGACCTCGCACCGCTCGCCTTTTCTCTCTCGCGTTTTTCGCGGCGTTGTTCCTCTCCTCTCGCTTCCTCCATTTCCTTGCAGCGCCGGCCGCTTTCCTTCGCTTCGCCACCGGCTTGCCGGCCTCCGACTCGACTCTAAGTCGCGCGCTCCTCTCTCTCTCTCTGTTTCTCCCGCTCGGTGGTCCTCTCCCCTTCCTCGTTCGCTCGCTCGCTTCGCTGCCGGCTTCCGCCCCGAGCCCTCTTTCTTTTCCTTTCTTTCCACCGCCTAATTGGGTTGGTTGGTGGATGATCATTATTGGACCCCCAAATTAGCTTCTATCCCATCTCTTCGTAATTCAGCTAAAGTAATCACCGCCCATATACGACAAGTCCATATCTTCTCCCTTCCGTCCTCTTACGCTGCTGCGTTCTAACGTATTTTAATACGTCGCCCACGACAATTCCTAATCGCCCAACAATTTAGCTCGGATGAAAAAGGAAGGCAATTTCCTTGATTTAATTACTTAACACCAGCCTCCAAAGGAATTCTAACGTAATACGTCCGACAAGCAAATAAAATCAGTCATTCAACCCCCTAGTCATGGGGAAAAATACTCAATAATTCTATGCTTTTCAACCGCTTTCTTTAAAAGTCCGGGTATTACATTTCTCCCTCCTTACAAGAATTTCGTCCTCGAAATTCGCAATGAGTAGCATCCGGCTACAATACCCGGATGAGTCCGAGCTACCCATACAAATTCTACCGAGCTCGAACTCGATTCACAAAAGCACTTAGTCTCGCTTCGGGATCAATGAATTCCAGACCTCCTTTCTACCAACTGTTCATGCGTCTACTCACTCTATTATAGGCCCGAGGAGCAAATCGCACTCAAAGGGCAAAAAGTTGGCTTGGAGGTTGATCCCGCCACTTATCTTACGTCGAACCCTAATGCCTTCGCCAAATCCTTATGCAATCCATGCATTAACTCCACACACATCTCATTCAACATCTCACACCACCTTCTAGCTTCTTATCTTCCACAAACTAGGCAGATTCTATGGCCAAGCTAGTGGGATGCCAGCTCAACGAATTATCCATGATACATCACTGGTCGAAGCGGTAAGGATGGCACACATGCTAGGCAAGTAACGCCACCGAAGAGGAGGTAGACAAAGCTCGAGAGTATAATCCAAATGCTCGGAGTTGGAACCAAGTTAAAGTCTAGAGGTAACCAACCTATACGCGATCATATCTAGCACAATACGATCCTTAGACCACTCACGGCAACCGCAATAGGTAGTAGGGAGTCCTCATGTCATTCTTTCAACTCTATGGGAGTCAAGATCCAACCTACGATCCTTTTGTAAAACTCAAAGTATCTCATCCCCAAGCACTTATAGTCGCTCCTATGAGCACTAGTAACCACAACGAACTCCGAGTAAAGTACGGGAGTGATGGAGCAACTTCTAAATTCCCTTTATAACAAGACACTCCACCTACAAGATCATGATCATGCCCAAAGTTTATAGAGAACCCAAAGAAACTACTTCCAATCTTTGACGTTTCGATTACCCACAAAGAATTGCCACATGCAAACGCAAGGTGATGGAGGGTATGATTCCCATATTCATCAATCAATTCCTCTTAATGAGATAGTTAAGTCAAAGAAACTCGAATGGTGGAAAGCATCACCTTCAATGTGATTGCTTAGCTCTCTTCTAGTCTCATGCTCGGCTTATTCTAAACCTTTTCTCACAAGTTTCTCAAATTGGAACTTGTAGATGGATCTCCATAACCATTGCATCCTATGGTTGGTCGACTCAAAACTTAAATGGAAGTAGAGAAAATTCCTAAATCAACGCTTTCCCAAAATGGTTCCCAAGTATACCCAAAAGATACCTTTCAACACATCTCGAACAAGCATGTACTTCAAGTAAAATACCACGTTTGACATTCTCGGTCATGAACCCAAATATTATTATCAAGAAAGTCAATTCCATCAACGATACGACGTAACCTTTCGCGTTGTATTTCCCATTAGTTTCCTCTCCATGGTCTCTAATTCTCATTCACAACTTCCAAAAGTACCCACCCATGAATATTTCGCAGAATACTCAAGTATCCTCAACACTCGGGGTATTCAGCCTCGTCCTACTTACCAATGCAACATCTCAATTCATTCCTTAGTGACAGCCTCCCAAAGGCAGCCTCTATACATAACTCAACAAACGGAGTCGAGTCTCCAAGCATGCTTGCGCCGTATGTCTTCCTTTTTCCCATATAAAATCAACTAAGCACTCTCTAAACTCCTTGGAGCTACGTATATAAACAATCGATACCTAATCGAATACTCGCATGCTTCCTAGGGGTAGGAGTCTTAAGTCAACTAACGATTCGGAAGTCACATCACGAAATCAATAAATACGAAAGGAAAATAAAAATTCAACCACACACCTGAGTCACATACTTAGCACGCATGAATCACTCACACATATAAGCACATAAGTCCACGATTCGGATCACTAAACTCATCCTCCAGCCTAATCACATAAGAATTCGAATCACTCGAAGTCCTAAGGTAGAGGTTTCTAATTAAGGATTCAACGAATCAACGAGTAAGGCACCAGAAGTAAGGTTTCAATCACACTTACTCACACAATTAGTACACACACAAGTCACTCGCACATCACCTTAACGATCGGTTTATAATCGACTAGTTCAGCTAAGTCAACGAGGTAGTCACTTATAAGGCAAAGGTTGAACTTAAGGGCACACACATGTTAGCTGCAAACAAAGCACATAGTCACATAACAAGGATCCTAGATGATTATATGCAATGCAAACTTAAGGTCACCAAAATCTATGCTCGATACCATTTTTGTAACACCCCAAAACACCCCCGGGAGTATTACATCGCCGTAGTTCCTTAAAGGAACTCCCAAGGCTCTTTCTGGTGTTGGTTTGGCTGTCTAAACTCAACTTAAAAGTAATGCCAGTGGTTTTCCCAAAAGAATCTGAGATTCTCTCGAAAATTTCGGCAGAGTTCCGTTTGTAAACTGGACTAACCCATAGGCTTAAAGCCTTAAAATCCTGCATAAAAAGCATAATAAAACTCGACGAGCCACACGCTCGGAGTATACAACTCAACGGCCATACGCCGGAGTTCAACCAATCATGCGGTAAAACTTAAAACAATCTAATCAGGTTACTATACATTTGGTACAACTAGATGCACTAAATTACAAATACAACATTTAGAAACAAACAATGCAGGGCAGCCACTTGGTCGCTTCAATCACCAACAACCGTAGGAGTCCGAAGCATGCTAGGTGTAGATTATACTTCGAAAGTGTACTCGCAACACCGGGTGGGGACGGGGCAATTTGTGGGGGTGAGCAATAATCAACGGGCTCACCGGAGTCTTATACCCTTAAATTGGAAATTCTTTACACATAATACTCATAGTAATGAAATCTGCGAAAACATAATAACATAATAGAAATCTATATACTTTTCACTGAAATTTCTTGTAATGAAAAGCTAAAGACTCTTTAATCACTTAAAAGCACACATTCACATTCAAGAATACTTCTTTTGGGGTTGAATCAACATTCCAGCCTTCCGAGGACTCAAACTAGCACTTCTTTAATTCGTGGCGCGACCCCGACAAAAGGCTCCCTGGACCATTCTTCGTAAGTCTCGTGGCGGGCATCCTCGTCTCTCCAGACCCCTATTAGAACCCTTCCTCAAAGTTTCTAGCTGGGCGTTCCCGGCTCGAACACTTCGGTATGCTAAACGATCCGTAGCCAGCCGATTCAAAACAATTTGCACATTCTTATTCATCACATTCACTTTCTAACTTTCTCAATCGATTTAGTATCAAGGAAGGCATGACACCATGTGTCACCCTTATAAATTCACTTTCTCAAATCTAATTTACTTTCTCAAATACTTTTGTTTCTTTAGAATAGAATCACGTTGAAAAGATACTTCACAGAAATCACATTCAAGGTTCATTTCACGTAAAACACAAAACTTCCTTCGAAACTACTTGTGAACATCACATAAAGCAAGCACATAGCAAGAATAATCTCCATTCAATGCAAGCATTCGTTCTCAACTCTTTTCCAACTATGTTTTCTCAATTCATCAGCTTTAGTACGATTGAATCCATTTTCCGAGCCACAATAACCACAAGTAGATACTATTTAACTCGACGTTCCCACTTTTCCCAATTCACTACCTTTATCTCAATCCCTCATTTCATGACTTCACTTTGTAAACCGACCTCTTTTGCCCTCATTCAACCATATATCCTTAAACTTAATTTACCGAATTTCCTCTATCTCTATTCGCCTTTTAATTCAATCTCTCTCCAAGGTCTTAGACATAACTATGGCTTAGTTTCACTTTACCGTCCCCAACTTGCCATTTCCCAACCTCAATTTCCCATTTACTATCTCTTACCTTATTAATCGATTCTTGCTTGCCCATCCTCAATTATGTACCTCTTATTTACTTTTCATTATTCAATTCCCGTTAGCTACTTACTTTCACACTCAGCTCAACCTCGAGGATTTAATTACCTTTTGAACTCGATTATCCCAACACTCACCCACTTCTCACTCCCAAGCCTCAATTGTGCATTACTCAATACAATCTCATACTCCTCTTTACACTTCCCTCGTTATTTCCCGATATTAGTACTCGTCTCTCAATGCCACAAATTTAATAAATCTCTAGGACTCAATCTGAACATCAATTCATAACCTATGCCCAAACCTTACGTACTTATCCCCAACCGACCGGATTCTCGATACTACTCGTTATACCCTAGTAACCCAACTTCGTTTGAATTCCCGGTTTCCAGCTTCAGGCCTCAACAACTATCAATTCCCTTACAACTCCTAATTCGACTTTCAAAGAACTACTAATCCCACTCGAAGCATACAAGTTCAGCATTCACAATCACATTCAACAATCACAATAAACTCATTTGGATTCGAAATTAGTAGTAGTTTAGAGTATAAGACTACCCACCTCGGATTCTCGGGTTTGGAATTGATCGAATTGCTCGCCGCCTCCGCTCCGCGTTCGGTTGCGTTTGGTTCCGGAGGATTCTCGCTTCGGTTCAACGTTTTGGTTCCCACCGCCCTCGGCCTAGCCCTCGTTTGCTCGCCTTCCGGTCCTCCTCCCTTACCGCTGCTCTTTTTCCTGGCTCCGCCTTTCGAACTCCCGCTCGCTCGTCCCTCGTTTCGGTCTCTCCTCCGCCTTGCTCCGCCCAACCTCTCGCTTTTTCCCTTTGCTTGCGCTCGCTCGGCCGCCGGCCGTCGCTCCGGCTCGCGGTGGTCGCCGGCCACCCTCGGTCTCCTTCGACCTCGCACCGCTCGCCTTTTCTCTCTCGCGCGTTGTTCGCGGCGTTGTTCCTCTCCTCTCGCTTCCTCCATTTCCTTGCAGCGCCGGCCGCCTTCCCTTCGCTTCGCCACCGGCTTGCCGGCCTCCGACTCGACTCCAAGTCGCGCGCTCCTCTCTCTCTCTCTGTTTCTCCCGCTCGGTGGTCCTCTCCCTTCCCTCGTTCGCTCGCTCGCTTCGCTGCCGGGCTTCCGCCCCGAGCCCTCTTTCTTTTCCTTTCTTTCCACCGCCTAATTGGGTTGGTTGGTGGATGATCATTATTGGACCCCAAATTAGCTTCTATCCCATCTCTTCGTAATTCAGCTAAAGTAATCACTGCCCATATACGACAAGTCCATATCTTCTCCCTTCCGTCCTCTTACGCTGCTGCGTTCTAACGTATTTTAATACGTCGCCCACGACAATTCCTAATCGCCCAACAATTTAGCTCGGATGAAAAAGGAAGGCAATTTCCTTGATTTAATTACTTAACACCAGCCTCCAAAGGAATTCTAACGTAATACGTCCGACAAGAAATAAAATCGAGTCATTCAACCCCCTAGTCACGGGGAAAAATACTCAATAATTCTATGCTTTTCAACCGCTTTCTTAAAAGTCCGGTATTACATTTCTCCTCCTTACAAGAATTTCGTCCTCGAAATTCGCAATGAGTAGCATCCGGCTACAATACCTGCATGAGTCCGAGCTACCCATACAAATTCTACCGAGCTCGAACTCCGATTCACAAAAGCACTTAGTCTCGTTCGGGATCAATGAATTCCAGCCTCCTTTCTACCAACTGTTCATGCGTCTACTCACTCTATTATAGGCCCGAGGAGCAAATCGCACTCAAAGGGCAAAAAGTTGGCTTGGAGGTTGATCCCGCCACTTATCTTACGTCGAACCCTAATGCCTTCGCCAAATCCTTATGCAATCCATGCATTAACTCCACACACATCTCATTCAACATCTCACACCACCTTCTAGCTTCTTATCTTCCACAAACTAGGCAGATTCTATGGCCAAGCTAGTGGGATGCCAGCTCAACGAATTATCCATGATACATCACTGGTCGAAGCGGTAAGGATGGCACACATGCTAGGCAAGTAACGCCACCGAAGAGGAGGTAGACAAAGCTCGAGAGTATAATCCAAATGCCGGAGTTGGAACCAAGTTAAAGTCTAGAGGTAACCAACCTATACGCGATCATATCTAGCACAATACGATCCTTAGACCACTCACGGCAACCGCAATAGGTAGTAGGGAGTCCTCATGTCATTCTTTCAACTCTATGGGAGTCAAGATCCAACCTACGATCCTTTTGTAAAACTCAAAGTATCTCATCCCCAAGCACTTATAGTCGCTCCTATGAGCACTAGTAACCACAACGAACTCCGAGTAAAGTACGGGAGTGATGGAGCAACTTCTAAATTCCCTTTATAACAAGACACTCCACCTACAAGATCATGATCATGCCCAAAGTTTATAGAGAACCCAAAGAAACTACTTCCAATCTTTGACGTTTCGATTACCCACAAAGAATTGCCACATGCAAACGCAAGGTGATGGAGGGTATGATTCCCATATTCATCAATCAATTCCTCTTAATGAGATAGTTAAGTCAAAGAAACTCGAATGGTGGAAAGCATCACCTTCAATGTGATTGCTTAGCTCTCTTCTAGTCTCATGCTCGGCTTATTCTAAACCTTTTCTCACAAGTTTCTCAAATTGGAACTTGTAGATGGATCTCCATAACCATTGCATCCTATGGTTGGTCGACTCAAAACTTAAATGGAAGTAGAGAAAATTCCTAAATCAACGCTTTCCCAAAATGGTTCCCAAGTATACCCAAAAGATACCTTTCAACACATCTCGAACAAGCATGTACTTCAAGTAAAATACCACGTTTGACATTCTCGGTCATGAACCCAAATATTATTATCAAGAAAGTCAATTCCATCAACGATACGACGTAACCTTTCGCGTTGTATTTCCCATTAGTTTCCTCTCCATGGTCTCTAATTCTCATTCACAACTTCCAAAAGTACCCACCCATGAATATTTCTCAGAATACTCAAGTATCCTCAACACTCGGGGTATTCAGCCTCGTCCTACTTACCAATGCAACATCTCAATTCATTCCTTAGTGACAGCCTCCCAAAGGCAGCCTCTATACATAACTCAACAAACGGAGTCGGAGTCTCTGGCATGCTTGCGCCGTATGTCTTCCTTTTTCCCATATAAAATCAACTAAGCACTCTCTAAACTCCTTGGAGCTACGTATATAAACAATCGATACCTAATCGAATACTCGCATGCTTCCTAGGGGTAGGAGTCTTAAGTCAACTAACGATTCGGAAGTCACATCACGAAATCAATAAATACGAAAGGAAAATAAAAATTCAACCACACACCTAGGTCACATACTTAGCACGCATGAATCACTCACACATATAAGCACATAAGTCCACGATTCGGATCACTAAACTCATCCTCCAGCCTAATCACATAAGAATTCGAATCATCGAAGTCCTAAGGTAGAGGTTTCTAATTAAGGATTCAACGAATCAACGAGTAAGGCACCAGAAGTAAGGTTTCAATCACACTTACTCACACAATTAGTACACACACAAGTCACTCGCACATCACCTTAACGATCGGTTTATAATCGACTAGTTCAGCTAAGTCAACGAGGTAGTCACTTATAAGGCAAAGGTTGAACTTAAGGGCACACACATGTTAGCTGCAAACAAAGCACATAGTCACATAACAAGGATCCTAGATGATTATATGCAATGCAAACTTAAGGTCACCAAAATCTATGCTCGATACCATTTTTGTAACACCCCAAAACACCCCCGGGAGTATTACATCGCCGCAGTTCCTTAAAGGAACTCCCAAGGCTCTTTCTGGTGTTGGTTTGGCTGTCTAAACTCAACTTAAAAGTAATGCCGGTGGTTTTCCCAAAAGAATCCGAGATTCTCTCGAAAATTTCGGCAGAGTTCCGTTTGTAAACTGGACTAACCCATAGGCTTAAAGCCTTAAAATCCTGCATAAAAAGCATAATAAAACTCGACGAGCCACACGCTCGGAGTATACAACTCAACGGCCATACGCCGGAGTTCAACCAATCATGCGGTAAAACTTAAAACAATCTAATCGGGTTACTATACATTTGGTACAACTAGATGCACTAAATTACAAATACAACATTTAGAAACAAACAATGCAGGGCAGCCACTTGGTCGCTTCAATCACCAACAATCGTAGGAGTCCGAAGCATGCTAGGTGTAGATTATACTTCGAAAGTGTACCTGCAACACTGGGTGGGGACGGGGCAATTTGTGGGGGTGAGCAATAATCAACGGGCTCACCGGAGTCTTATACCCTTAAATTGGAAATTCTTTACACATAATACTCATAGTAATGAAATCTGCGAAAACATAATAACATAATAGAAATCTATATACTTTTCACTGAAATTTCTTGTAATGAAAAGCTAAAGACTCTTTAATCACTTAAAAGCACACATTCACATTCAAGAATACTTCTTTTGGGGTTGAATCAACATTCCAGCCTTCGAGGACTCAAACTAGCACTTCTTTAATTCGTGGCGCGACCCCGACAAAAGGCTCCCGGACCATTCTTCGTGAAGTCTCGTGGCGGGCATCCCTGTCTCTCCAGACCCCTATTAGAACCCTTCCCTCAAAGTTTCTAGCTGGGCGTTCCCGGCTCGAACACTTCGGTATGCTAAACGATCCGTAGCCGCCGATTCAAAACAATTTGCACATTCTTATTCATCACATTCACTTTCTAACTTTCTCAATCGATTTAGTATCAAGGAAGGCATGACACCATGTGTCACCCTTATAAATTCACTTTCTCAAATCTAATTTACTTTCTCAAATACTTTTGTTTCTTTAGAATAGAATCACGTTGAAAAGATACTTCACAGAAATCACATTCAAGGTTCATTTCACGTAAAACACAAAACTTCCTTCGAAACTACTTGTGAACATCACATAAAGCAAGCACATAGCAAGAATAATCTCCATTCAATGCAAGCATTCGTTCTCAACTCTTTTCCAACTATGTTTTCTCAATTCATCAGCTTTAGTACGATTGAATCCATTTTCCGAGCCACAATAACCACAAGTAGATACTATTTAACTCGACGTTCCCACTTTTCCCAATTCACTACCTTTATCTCAATCCCTCATTTCATGACTTCACTTTGTAAACCGACCTCTTTTGCCCTCATTCAACCATATATCCTTAAACTTAATTTACCGAATTTCCTCTATCTCTATTCGCCTTTTAATTCAATTCTCTCTCCAAGGTCTTAGACATAACTATGGCTTAGTTTCACTTTACCGTCCCCAACTTGCCATTTCCCAACCTCAATTTCCCATTTACTATCTCTTACCTTATTAATCGATTCTTGCTTGCCCATCCTCAATTATGTACCTCTTATTTACTTTTCATTATTCAATTCCCGTTAGCTACTTACTTTCACACTCGGCTCAACCTCGAGGATTTAATTACCTTTTGAACTCGATTATCCCAACACTCACCCACTTCTCACTCCCAAGCCTCAATTGTGCATTACTCAATACAATCTCATACTCCTCTTTACACTTCCCTCGTTATTTCCCGATATTAGTACTCGTCTCTCAATGCCACAAATTCAATAAATCTCTAGGACTCAATCTGAACATCAATTCATAACCTATGCCCAAACCATACGTACTTATCCCCAACTCGACCTGATTCCCGATACTACTCGTTATACCCTAGTAACCCAACTTCGTTTGAATTCCCGGTTTCAGCTTCAGGCCTCAACAACTATCAATTCCCCTTACAACTCCTAATTCGACTTTCAAGCAACTACTAATCCCACTCGAAGCATACAAGTTCAGTATTCACAATCACATTCAACAATCACAATAAACTCATTTGGATTCGAAATTAGTAGTAGTTTAGAGTATAAGACTACCCACCTCGGATTCTCTGGTTTGGAATTGATCGACTTGCTCGCCGCCTCTCGCTCGCGTTCGGTTGCGTTTGGTTCCGGAGGATTCTCGCTCCTGGTTCAACGCTTTGGTTCCCACCGCCCTCGGCCTAGCCCTCGTTTGCTCGCCTTCCGGTCCTCCTCCCTTACCGCTGCTCTTTTCCCTGCTTCCGCCTTTCGAACTCCCGCTCGTCTCGTCCTCGTTGCGGTCTCTCCTCCGCCTTGCTTCGCTCCAACCTCTCGCTTTTTTCCTTTGCTTGCGCTCGCTCGGCCGCGGCCGTCGCTTCCGGCTCCGCGGTGGTCGCGGCCACCTCGGTCTCCTTCGACCTCGCACCGCTCGCCTTTTCTCTCTCGCGCGTTGTTCGCGGCGTTGTTCCTCTCTCTCGCTTCCTCCATTTCTTTGCAGCGCCGGCCGCTTTCCTTCGCTTCGCCACCGGCTTGCGGCCTCCGACTCGACTCTAAGTCGCGCGCCTCTCTCTCTCTCTCGTTTCTCCCGCTCGTGGTCCTCTCCCCTTCCTCGTTTCGCTCGCTCGCTTCGCTGCCGGCTTCCGCCCCGAGCCCTCTTTCTTTTCCTTTCTTTCCACCGCCTAATTGGGTTGGTTGGTGGATGATCATTATTGGACCCCCAAATTAGCTTCTATCCCATCTCTTCGTAATTCAGCCTAAAGTAATCACCGCCCATATACGACAAGTCCATATCTTCTCCCTTCCGTCCTTCTTACGCTGCTGCGTTCTAACGTATTTTAATACGTCGCCCACGACAATTCCTAATCGCCCAACAATTTAGCTCGGATGAAAAAGGAAGGCAATTTCCTTGATTTAATTACTTAACACCAGCCTCCAAAGGAATTCTAACGTAATACGTCCGACAAGAAATAAAATCGGTCATTCAACCCCCTAGTCATGGGGAAAAATACTCAATAATTCTATGCTTTTCAACCGCTTTTTAAAAGTCCGGTATTACATTTCTCCCTCCTTACAAGAATTTCGTCCTCGAAATTCGCAATGAGTAGCATCCGGCTACAATACCTGCATGAGTCCGAGCTACCCATACAAATTCTACCGAGCTCGAACTCGATTCACAAAAGCACTTAGTCTCGTTCGGGATCAATGAATTCCAGCCTCCTTTCTACCAACTGTTCATGCGTCTACTCACTCTATTATAGGCCCGAGGAGCAAATCGCACTCAAAGGGCAAAAAGTTGGCTTGGAGGTTGATCCCGCCACTTATCTTACGTCGAACCCTAATGCCTTCGCCAAATCCTTACGCAATCCATGCATTAACTCCACACACATCTCCTTCAACATCTCACACCACCTTCTAGCTTCTTATCTTCCACAAACTAGGCAGATTCTATGGCCAAGCTAGTGGGATGCCAGCTCAACGAATTATCCATGATACATCACGGTCGAAGCGGTAAGGATGGCACACATGCTAGGCAAGTAACGCCACCGAAGAGGAGGTAGACAAAGCTCGAGAGTATAATCCAAATGCTCGGAGTTGGAACCAAGTTAAAGTCTAGAGGTAACCAACCTATACGCGATCATATCTAGCACAATACGATCCTTAGACCACTCACGGCAACCGCAATAGGTAGTAGGGAGTCCTCATGTCATTCTTTCAACTCTATGGGAGTCAAGATCCAACCTACGATCCTTTTGTAAAACTCAAAGTATCTCATCCCCAAGCACTTATAGTCGCTCCTATGAGCACTAGTAACCACAACGAACTCCGAGTAAAGTACGGGAGTGATGGAGCAACTTCTAAATTCCCTTTATAACAAGACACTCCACCTACAAGATCATGATCATGCCCAAAGTTTATAGAGAACCCAAAGAAACTACTTCCAATCTTTGACGTTTCGATTACCCACAAAGAATTGCCACATGCAAACGCAAGGTGATGGAGGGTATGATTCCCATATTCATCAATCAATTCCTCTTAATGAGATAGTTAAGTCAAAGAAACTCGAATGGTGGAAAGCATCACCTTCAATGTGATTGCTTAGCTCTCTTCTAGTCTCATGCTCGGCTTATTCTAAACCTTTTCTCACAAGTTTCTCAAATTGGAACTTGTAGATGGATCTCCATAACCATTGCATCCTATGGTTGGTCGACTCAAAACTTAAATGGAAGTAGAGAAAATTCCTAAATCAACGCTTTCCCAAAATGGTTCCTAAGTATACCCAAAAGATACCTTTCAACACATCTCGAACAAGCATGTACTTCAAGTAAAATACCACGTTTGACATTCTCGGTCATGAACCCAAATATTATTATCAAGAAAGTCAATTCCATCAACGATACGACGAACCTTTCGCGTTGTATTTCCCATTAGTTTCCTCTCCATGGTCTCTAATTCTCATTCACAACTTCCAAAAGTACCCACCCATGAATATTTCTCAGAATACTCAAGTATCCCTCAACACTCGGGGTATTCAGCCTCGTCCTACTTACCAATGCAACATCTCAATTCATTCCTTAGTGACAGACTCCCAAAGGCAGCCTCTATACATAACTCAACAAACGGAGTCGGAGTCTCCAAGTATGCTTGCGCCGTATGTCTTCCTTTTTCCCATATAAAATCAACTAAGCACTCTCTAAACTCCTTGGAGCTACGTATATAAACAATCGATACCTAATCGAATACTCGCATGCTTCCTAGGGGTAGGAGTCTTAAGTCAACTAACGATTCGGAAGTCACATCACGAAATCAATAAATACGAAAGGAAAATAAAAATTCAACCACACACCCGAGTCACATACTTAGCACGCATGAATCACTCACACATATAAGCACATAAGTCCACGATTCGGATCACTAAACTCATCCTCCAGCTAATCACATAAGAATTCGAATCACTCGAAGTCCTAAGGTAGAGGTTTCTAATTAAGGATTCAACGAATCAACGAGTAAGGCACCAGAAGTAAGGTTTCAATCACACTTACTCACACAATTAGTACACACACAAGTCACTCGCACATCACCTTAACGATCGGTTTATAATCGACTAGTTCAGCTAAGTCAACGAGGTAGTCACTTATAAGGCAAAGGTTGAACTTAAGGGCACACACATGTTAGCTGCAAACAAAGCACATAGTCACATAACAAGGATCCTAGATGATTATATGCAATGCAAACTTAAGGTCACCAAAATCTATGCTCCGATACCATTTTTGTAACACCCCAAAACACCCCCGGGAGTATTACATCGCCGGAGTTCCTTAAAGGAACTCCCAAGGCTCTTTCTCGGTGTTGGTTTGGCTGTCTAAACTCAACTTAAAAGTAATGCCGGTGGTTTTCCCAAAAGAATCCGAGATTCTCTCGAAAATTTCGGCAGAGTTCCGTTTGTAAACTGGACTAACCCATAGGCTTAAAGCCTTAAAATCCTGCATAAAAAGCATAATAAAACTCGACGAGCCACACGCTCGGAGTATACAACTCAACGGCCATACGCGGAGTTCAACCAATCATGCGGTAAAACTTAAAACAATCTAATCGGGTTACTATACATTTGGTACAACTAGATGCACTAAATTACAAATACAACATTTAGAAACAAACAATGCAGGGCAGCCACTTGGTCGCTTCAATCACCAACAATCGGTAGGAGTCCGAAGCATGCTAGGTGTAGATTATACTTCGAAAGTGTACCCGCAACACTGGGTGGGGACGGGGCAATTTGTGGGGGTGAGCAATAATCAACGGGCTCACCGGAGTCTTATACCCTTAAATTGGAAATTCTTTACACATAATACTCATAGTAATGAAATCTGCGAAAACATAATAACATAATAGAAATCTATATACTTTTCACTGAAATTTCTTGTAATGAAAAGCTAAAGACTCTTTAATCACTTAAAAGCACACATTCACATTCAAGAATACTTCTTTTGGGGTTGAATCAACATTCCAGGCCTTCGAGGACTCAAACTAGCACTTCTTTAATTCGTGGCGCGACCCCGACAAAAGGCTCCCGGACCATTCTTCGTGAAGTCTCGTGGCGGGCATCCTGTCTCTCCAGGACCCCTATTAGAACCCTTCCCTCAAAGTTTCTAGCTGGGCGTTCCCGGTCCGAACACTTCGGTATGCTAAACGATCCGTAGCCAGCCGATTCAAAACAATTTGCACATTCTTATTCATCACATTCACTTTCTAACTTTCTCAATCGATTTAGTATCAAGGAAGGCATGACACCATGTGTCACCCTTATAAATTCACTTTCTCAAATCTAATTTACTTTCTCAAATACTTTTGTTTCTTTAGAATAGAATCACGTTGAAAAGATACTTCACAGAAATCACATTCAAGGTTCATTTCACGTAAAACACAAAACTTCCTTCGAAACTACTTGTGAACATCACATAAAGCAAGCACATAGCAAGAATAATCTCCATTCAATGCAAGCATTCGTTCTCAACTCTTTTCCAACTATGTTTTCTCAATTCATCGGTTTAGTACGATTGAATCCATTTTCCGAGCCACAATAACCACAAGTAGATACTATTTAACTCGACGTTCCCACTTTTCCCAATTCACTACCTTTATCTCAATCCCTCATTTCATGACTTCACTTTGTAAACCGACCTCTTTTGCCCTCATTCAACCATATATCCTTAAACTTAATTTACCGAATTTCCTCTATCTCTATTCGCCTTTTAATTCAATTCTCTCTCCAAGGTCTTAGACATAACTATGGCTTAGTTTCACTTTACCGTCCCCAACTTGCCATTTCCCAACCTCAATTTCCCATTTACTATCTCTTACCTTATTAATCGATTCTTGCTTGCCCATCCTCAATTATGTACCTCTTATTTACTTTTCATTATTCAATTCCCGTTAGCTACTTACTTTCACACTCGGTTCAACCTCGAGGATTTAATTACCTTTTGAACTCGATTATCCCAACACTCACCCACTTCTCACTCCCAAGCCTCAATTGTGCATTACTCAATACAATCTCATACTCCTCTTTACACTTCCCTCGTTATTTCCCGATATTAGTACTCGTCTCTCAATGCCACAAATTCAATAAATCTCTAGGACTCAATCTGAACATCAATTCATAACCTATGCCCAAACCATACGTACTTATCCCCAACTCGACCGGATTCCCGATACTACTCGTTATACCCTAGTAACCCAACTTCGTTTGAATTCCCGGTTTCCAGCTTCAGGCCTCAACAACTATCAATTCCCCTTACAACTCCTAATTCGACTTTCAAGCAACTACTAATCCCACTCGAAGCATACAAGTTCAGTATTCACAATCACATTCAACAATCACAATAAACTCATTTGGATTCGAAATTAGTAGTAGTTTAGAGTATAAGACTACCCACCTCGGATTCTCGGGTTTGGAATTGATCGACTTGCTCGCCGCCTCTCGCTCTGCGTTCGGTTGCGTTTGGTTCCGGAGGATTCTCGCTTCGGTTCAACGTTTTGGTTCCCATCGCCCTCGGCCTAGCCCTCGTTTGCTCGCCTTCCGGTCCTCCTCCCTTACCGCTGTTCCTTTTCCTGCTTCCGCCTTCCGAACTCCCGCTCGTCTCGTCCTCGTTTCGGTCTCTCCTCCGCCCCTTGCTCGCCCAACCTCTCGCTTTCTTTTCCCTTTGCTTGCGTCGCTCGGGTCGCGGCCGTCGCTTCCGGGTCCGCGGTGGTCGCGGCCACCTCGGTCTCCTTCGACCCTCGCACCGCTCGCCTTTTCTCTCTCGCGCGTTTTTCGCGGCGTTGTTCCTCTCCTCTCGCTCCTCCATTTCCTTGCAGCGCCGGCCGCCTTCCTTCGTTCGCCACCGGCTTGCGGCCTCCGACCTCGACTCCAAGTCGCGCGCTCCTCTCTCTCTCTCTGTTTCTCCCGCTCGGTGGTCCTCTCCCCTTCCTCGTTCGCTCGCTCGCTTCGCTGCTCGGGCTTCCGCCCCGAGCCCTCTTTCTTTTCCTTTCTTTCCACCGCCTAATTGGGTTGGTTGGTGGATGATCATTATTGGACCCCCAAATTAGCTTCTATCCCATCTCTTCGTAATTCAGCTAAAGTAATCACCGCCCATATACGACAAGTCCATATCTTCTCCCTTCCGTCCTCTTACGCTGCTGCGTTCTAACGTATTTTAATACGTCGCCCACGACAATTCCTAATCGCCCAACAATTTAGCTCGGATGAAAAAGGAAGGCAATTTCCTTGATTTAATTACTTAACACCAGCCTCCAAAGGAATTCTAACGTAATACGTCCGACAAGCAAATAAAATCGAGTCATTCAACCCCCTAGTTGCGGGGAAAAATACTCAATAATTCTATGCTTTTCAATCGCTTTCTTTAAAAGTCCGGGTATTACACTCGTGACTCGAAGCCTACCCAAGAAAAGATGGGGTCCCAAGGTGACAGCTATCGAAGAGGCTCGGAACTTGGCTCTACCGAAGCTGGACGAACTCATTGGAAAGCTTCTCACCCATGAGATCCACCTTGAAGAGGAGGACACAGAGGTCGGCACCAAAAAGAACGTTGCGCTGAAAGCCTCGGAAACCGAGAAGCGGATCTCGAGTTCTTCGACTCATAAGAGGATCCCATGGCACTTATTGCTAGAGGCTTTAAGAGAATGATGAAGCACAAGAGATGGGATAAGAAGCCAAGAGAAGAATTCTATAAGAAAGACAAGAAGGACAGAAAAGGTAAATACTCTTTGAAGACTCGGACAACTCTCAATACTTTTCCGAGTTATGTAAAAGGAATCAGCTATAACAATTTCATACATATACGGTTTTGATTCCAAGGCATTCTCGGTATCGCAGAAACTTCTTTGAGGAAAATAGTATCTTCTCCGAGTAATACGGTTTTCACTTAATGCATTTATTGCGTTTCCGTAAGTGACTCGAAAACCGGTTCTTTGTTCCGAGTTCATCTTCTCTCGGATTTATCACGTTTTGAATATCCCAGAATCCGACTTGTGGTTATACGTTCTATTTTGTTATAGTCAGTATTCTTAGTTCATTTCATGCTTAGTCTATATCAAGTTATCTCACTCGATATTCCTTATGGAACTTGCTCTATCGTTTGGACTAAGTCGGATGGAATTCCGAGTATCATGGATATTGGACTTAGAAAATTCCATTTCTTTTCGACTCGGATAATCGGTTGCTTAATTATCATAATTATTTTATTATCTCGTGTCTAACCTTGGACCAAAGTATTTTATACTTTGAGAACCAAAGTTGATTTACTTTTGTAGGTTATTCATTCAAGGATACACCTTTTTCAAACCACAAAAGTAACCGGCTTCGAACGTCAAATCACCAGCAGCCATGGCTTTTCACCTTCCCTCGCTCCGAGTCTCGGAAGATTGTGTCGGAAGCCGTCTGTTTCCATATCTGGAAAACCGAACGCCAAGCTTAACGGTGGTTTCCACCTCATTTTTTAAGACACTACCAATGGTTTTGGGACCTCCAAGAGAGTTAAACCGTTGTCCAACGTTCATATTTCAACGGATACTTTCGAGTGACTCGGAAAGCCTCTATCAATGGTCACGGAAGACTCTTGGTCGGTAGATGAAGATAACGGCTACTCGTCTCGGTTATCTATAAATAGAAGCCACTTCACAAGACTTGAAGATTGCCGAATCTATTGTTAATACACATACTTGAGAAAAGTTATTGTATTTACTTTCAATCTTCAACTTACAACTCCCACTCTGTAATTCATTACTTTCGAGTTGTAAGGTCTTGTACTCGATTACAAACTCTTTCTTACATTCTTTGTAAGGTCCTTGACTAAGTCGTAAGGGTTAACTCAGCTTAGTTGTCCCTAGCTGTAAGGGTTATTTCAGCTAGGAAGTACTAGATCGGATAAGGGAATTTCGAGTCTAGGAAAACTTGTATAGAGTTGTCTAAGGGAGCAACTCGGGTTAAGTCAGTTCACGGTATTTTGTGGACTCAAAATAGTGGATTTGACTTCGTGTGCGGATTGACACGGGCCGTGGTTTTCTGCCCAGGAGGGTTTCCATGTAAAATCTAAGTGTTATCTTTTTGAGTTCATTCTAGACTCGGACAGACCTTACTTGCTCTTGTTCTTTCCGATTGATTGCTTTACGAGTCCAAGCTTTTCGACCCGGTTTATAGACTCGGAATCTATCTTCCCTTCTACCTCTGTGCAAAAGAGTGTGATTTCGCAGAAAATTTCCTATCACCCTATTCACCCCCTCTAGGGTGACTCGGACTCTCCCCGAGCAAACCTTCACTCGTCCCCTTCAAAGTTGTCCGTGACTAAGAACTCGGGTGTTTTGAATGTGGCAGCAAGGACCACATAGTCAAGGATTGTTCAAAAAGAAAACAGGACAGAAATAAGAAAAAGGCTATGATGGCCACATGGAGTGACGAGGACTCATCGGAAGACGACGAGGACTCGGATGACTCAAAGTATTTGATGGCACTTTCTGACTTAGAAGCTGAAAGCAGTCGGACTCGGATCAATCGAGAAAATGAGGAAGCTAATCCTCAAGAGGTAATTGAGTACTTTCTCAAATTCTCCAAAGTCGACTTAGCTAAATATATTTTCACTTTGGAAGAAAAGTCCAATTCGATTCTTCTCACTTTAAAGAACAACTTGAGTCAATTTCCTCCGAGAGCATCTCTTTAAAAAAGAGTTGGAAAAGCCGAGACTCACACTCGAGAGAACTCAAGACTAGTGCTCAAATCAACGAGACCGAGTCCGAGTTACTCGGAAGAGAGAATGAGCAGACTAAAGAAAAAGCTCAATGAGTCTCAAGATCTTGTTTTAAAGTTTACTCAAGGTCGAAAAACCTTGACATGCTCCCGGGATCTCAATGTGTCTCCTTCAGAAAGGAAGGTCTTGGTTTTAACAAAGAGGAGGAATCCAATTCCTACTCGGAGCTTTTCAAAAAGGATTCCAAAGCTGTAAAGTTCGGGAAAGCCGAGCACGAGTCCCACTCATAAGAATGAAAGAAGGACTGAGCCCGGACCAGCTCTTAGGAGAAAACCATCTCCATCATTTACAAAAGGAAAAACCTTTCAAAAGAAAGAGACACAGACTCGGTTCTCTAAACGGAAGACTCGGAATCAAACTAAACCCAAAGTCATTCAAATCGGGTTCAAAAAACCTTTTTCCTCGGAAAATGACCACGAGTAAAGAGTGTTACTTGGGTTCGTTAGAGGAGGTGAGAAGGGTTAGTTTGTCTCTGTTTTGTAGGTTACTCAGAAAAGATCAAAAGGACACTAGTACCTTGACGGTGGATGCTCACGCCATATGTCGGGAGACTCGGGACTCTTTTCCGAGTTAGAGGAGTACAAAGGTGGAAAAGTCATATTTGGAGATGACAAGCAAAGGCAAGATAATTGGGATAGGCAAGATTCGAAAAGGAAGCAATCTAGTCAGCATCTCTCAATTATGTGATAAAGGTCATGAGGTAAGATTCACTCAAACCAAATGTTACATTTCGATGACACTACCAAGGAGATCAAACTTTCGGGTAAGAGATTGGGTAACACTTATATTATTCCTCTTTCTTACCCGAGTCGAATTTATCTTGTTTAAAAGCATCACTTCATGATGACTCATGGAAGTGGCATCGTAGATTAGGCCATGTTAGCATGCATAATATTAAGAAATTGGCATCTCATGGTTTAGTTAGAGGTTTGCCTAACCGTGCTTTTGAGAAAGACAAAGTTTGTGAAGCTTGCACAAGAGGGAAACAAGTCGGATCATCATTCAAATCCCGAAGACAGTTTCCACATCCAAAGTGCTTGAACTGCTGCATGGATTTATGTGGTGAAATCCCTGTTAAGAGCCTTGGAGGTAAATCATATGTACTTGTTATTATTGATGATTATTCACGATTTACCTGGGTGTGTTTTCTTAAGCATAAAAATGAAGTATTCAAGGAGTTTAGCAAGCTCTGCAGAAAAATCCAAGTTGAGTCTCGGACTCGGATCCAAAGAATTCGAACCGACCATGGAAGGGAGTTCGACTACTCGGAATTTTCGGAGTTTTGTGAAAAGAATGATATCTCTCAAAACTTCTCAGCACCAAGAACTCCTCAACGAGAATCGAGTAGTGGAGAGAAAGAACAGAACTCTTGAAGAAATAGCTAGGACAATGATGATTGAATACAATCTACCCTACTATTTCAGGGCTGAGGCCATCAACTCAACCAACTACACGTTAAACGGATGTCTCATCGGACCCGTTCGAAGAAAACATCTTATGAGCTCTACAAAGGGAAGAAACCCAATATTTCCTACTTCAAACCCTTTGGATGTAAGTGTTTTGTTCACAACAATGGTAAGGATCACCTGACCAAGTTTGATGCTCGATCAGATGAAGGTATTTTTCCGGGTTAGTCATCTCATAGTAAAGCTTATCGCATGTTCAATAAGAAAACTAACAAAGTGGAATAAAGTATCCACGTTGTGTTTGATGAGATTGAACAGGAAAACCCAAATGAATCATCATTTTCGGATCCGAGGCTCAGCAGAGATGATGACCTTGACAAAAGCAAGCTTTTCAGGAATCAAACCAAACCAACTCGGAATGAAGTCACTTAAAACGAAGTGACTCGGAATGAGACAACTCAAGAGGCAGCTCGTAATGTTGAAGAACAATCGATGAACAAGATCACTCAAAATAAGCTTCGAAGACCAAGCGAGTTCAGCCTACAAATCTAGTGAATCGGAGAACAGTAGAGCATTCAAGTATCCTTCTAGTCATCCACTAGAAAATATATTATCTCGATATCAACAAGTGGGGTAAGAACCCGTTCCTCTCTTCGGAATCTATGTACATTCACTGCATTCATTTCATTAATCGAACCCAAAAATGCACTAGAGGCCTTAAATGAACCTGAATGGGTAGAGGCCATGCAAGAGGAACTCAATCAATTCGAAAGAAACCAAGTCCGGACTCGACCAAACGACCTTCCGACCACCCAGTCATAGGAACCAAATGGGTTTTCCAGAACAAACTAGATGAAGGTGGGTTGGTAGTCGAAACAAGGCTAGACTTGTGGCTCAAGGTTACAATCGGGAAGAAGGGATTGATTGTGGGGAAACCTTTGCACCTGTTGCCGAATTGAAGCCATTAGAATCTCGTTGGCATTTGCATCTAGCATGAATATCAAGTTATATCAAATGGATGTTAAGTGTGCCTTTCTCAATGGTTTTATTGAAGAGGAAGTCTATGTTGAGCAACCTCCTGGTTTTGAAAACTCAGATTTTCCAAATCATGTTTTCAAACTTCAAAAGGCTCTTTATGGTCTTAAACAAGCTCCCGGAGCTTGGTACGAAAGACTCGAGCAATTTCTTGGTTCAAAATGATTTTAGAAGAGGTCGGATCGACAAGACTCTCTTTATAAAAACTAAGGGGAAAGATTTCCTTATCGTTCGATTTATGTTGATGATATAATTTTTGGAGCTACTAATGAAATTATGTGTCGAGACTTTTCCGAGTTAATGAGTCGGAATTTCAAATGAGTATGATGGGAGAACTCAATTTCTTCCTTGGTCTATAAATCAAGCAAGACAAAGATGGAATCTATGTCCATCAATCAAAGTACACCAAGAAGCTGCTGAAAAATATAAACTCCAAGATGCAAAGCATGCAGCTACACCTATGAGCAGAGAACATAAAACTTGACTCGGATGAGAAAGGTAAAGCAATAGATCGAAACTCTATTGAGGTATGATTAGATCATTGCTATATCTTACTTCAAGTAGACCGGACATAATGTTTAGTGTCCGTCTCATGTGCAAGATTTCAAGCTAATCCTAAAGAATCACATCTCACTACGGTGAAGAGAATATTTAGATATCTTGCAGGGACTCAAAATTTAGGTATGTGGTACTCAAGAGACTCAGAACCGACTCTCACTGGATACTCGGATTTTGATTACGCTGGATACAAAGTTGATAGAAAACGCACTTCGAGAGCATGCCAATTTCGGGTCAATCCTTAATTTCTTGGCACTCAAAGAAGCAAAACTCGGTAGCTCTATCAACTGCCGAGGCTGAGTATATTGCAGCTGGAGCATGCCGCACTCGGATCTTATGGATAAAGCAACACTTAAGAGATCTTGGACTTTCTTTCAAATCGGTTCCAATCAATTGTGACTATCGAGTGCGATCAGCATCACCAAAAATCCAGTTCAAGCACTCAAAGACAAAGCAGATTGAGGTCGGGTATCATTTCTTGAGAGATCATTCGAGAAAGGTGATATTGAACTCAATTTCATTCCTACCAATCTTCAACTAGCTGATATCTTTACTAAGCCTCTTGGTGAGGATCGGTTTTGTTTTATTAGGAATGAGCTTGGTATGTTAAATGCATAATTATGTGCTTTCTATATGAAAACTTCTTTGCATGATTATGTGTTATGTGTTTACAATTCGTTGATAACCATTAGTTCAGTTGACTTAGTGATACCGAGCCGATAGTCATTATTTGCTTCCAATTTCGAGTCACTCGAAACCGAGCTGAGTCGGACTCAAACGTTGAGAAAAATGGACATCAATTCTTTGAAATCATCTCTAGATAAGTGGAGAATTTCAGAATTTATTTTCAAAATCTTTTCTCTCTCTCGAGCGCTGTTATCAAACTACTAGCCATTGGACAGGCAATCTGCTAGAATTCTAACCGTTGAAGGAGAGAACCGTCACACCGGTCCGAGGTGATCTGTTGATAGAGCTGAGTCGAACGGATACTGAAGGACGATTATTTTCCCTATAAATAGCGATTATTCTCCTTCATTTCGTTACTTTACTTTTCACTTACTCTCTCCATCTCAATCCAAACTTCGCGCACAAGCTCTTTGCGTCTACAGCGATTTCTGGTTTTTCAAGCTTCGTGAAGATCATCTCAAGTAAGCTCAACTGCTCTCAACTTTTTCTTCTACTCTTTTATTTTCTCTCTCTTACTCTCTTCGAGTTCTTCTTTCCTCATCCTTCTCAAGCCTTCCTACTCTCTCTTTTTCTCTCAAAGATGACAAAAAGAGGTTCTCACCCTGACTTTCTTAGCTCTGCTACAAAGAAACCCCGAACCAAAAGCCAAGAAGGCCCTTCAAATTCTAAACCTATTGTCACCCGAGCATCTTGCGTCTGGATGATATGTTCTTCCCAACCACCAAATTTTCGTGGTTGCCTCATATCCAATCAACGAGGGTGTATAATTTTCTTTGTTTCAGCGAGTTCATATACCCCGGACTCGTATCCGAGTTTTACACTTACCTCACCAGCTTTGAAGGTGTTCTAACCTCCAGGGTTCGAACATCACGGTTCGCATTAACACCTCTCTTCTCCATCGTCCTGTTCAAGGTTTCTTCTCTCTTCTTGAACAAGCAACCCAATTCCTTTTACCGAGGTCGCTGACAACTTCTTTGAAAAGTATGCCAAAGACTTCCCTGGGTTATGCAAAAATTTTTCCGTGACTCAGCTGAGGTCGAAGCACGTCTTACGTAGCTTCTTGCTGATAAGGACCTTTTTCTCTCGAGCACTCCAGCAAAGAGAATCCCAACTCCAAACACCTCAAAGCTCTCTTTGACATCCTCGAGGGCTACGAGTAGACCTCTTTCCCTCCATCATTGAGCAAATGGCAGCTGTGCCGACTCAACTCTAAAACAAGAAGAACACCCCTCTTCCTTTTGGTGCTCTTCTCACCCTCGTTTTCAAACAATTCAAAGTTCCTCTTCTCTCGGATCCAAACGTTGTTTCGAGGTTGCCGTTGTTGTCGGCAAAAGGAGCTTCGGGGTATGGGTACCGGAAACCGAACCTGGTGTCCGGGTACATAGCTCAAAGCCGAGGCCCTCTCGGACTCGGAAAGATGCCCCCTTTCTCTTCCTACCCCACCTGGTGATGCTTCCACCTCGGGTGCTTCTAAGTCTCTTACTTCCGTCTTGTCCTCCGCCTTCATGGACAAAATCAGCTCTATGTCCTTGGAATTCAAGGACATACTCCGGTCATTTAAGACTGTCTTTCGATCTATGACCATAAACTGAAAACCGCCTAGTCTCAAATTCGAGAGCAAGCATAATCTACTTATTGAGATGAAGGCCCTAGTAAAGGAGCAGAGGGAGCTGATAGAGCTTCTCCAGGAGAGACGGTCCAAGGCGGCTCGGGACCAAGGTGACTTAGACACATCCGAAGAGTCCTCGAGCCCGGCCAAGACCTCCTCGGATAGAGGTGAGGAGGAAGAAGAAGATCGAGAAGAAGCGAAGCCGAGGAGCCTACTGCTGAGGCAGCTCCTTCCGGCCAAGGGGAGGAACAAAAGGAAGAACAAGGAGCAACAGATGAGGGTACAAGTGCTCCTAAAGCTCATCCGGAAGTACTTAGCTCGGACAGCGGTCCGAGTGGGTCGAAGACCTTGCTGCACAAGGACAATCGGTAGTGGGTCGGCCTGAGCAATCCCTCCAGCTGCCGAGATACAAGAGGAAGAACCTCTCGGATCCCCTCGTTCGGGTCGACCACTCGGAGCCGAGCCTATGTCGGAGATCCCGGTCCTCCCTCCGCCGCGCTAAAGCACATCGTCAAGATCCTATCGGCGCGGCGCTCCGCTCATCCCTCTTCTTCCACTCGGACGAATCCATCCCCTTCTTAATTTCTTCATTTTTTTCTTTTTTCTGTTTTGTCCGGACATCAAACTTGTACTTCTTGTATTCTTCCCATTTTTTTGTTTTTGCTTTGAAAGGCAAGGGGAGAATTAGAAAATTTGTTGTCTTGTCTAGGGAGTCTCTCTCTCTCACTTTGTACATATTTTTTAATTTTAATGAAGTTATGCATTTTGTTCCAATCTTCTAACTACAATGTTTAATGCAAGCATTTCGAGTTTCTATCTTATATGTTCTCTTACTTTGCATCTTCATTAAAATACATGCTTTTCATTGATAATTGCTTGAGTATCTATTTTATTACTCCATGTTACGATACTTAAGTATGCTCTTATTCTCTCGTACAAGTATGCAAAAGCAGACTTATATCACTAACAAAGTTTCTGTCTAAGTATGGAATGCCTTTCATCAAAAGGGGAGATTGAAGACTCGGACTTTACATCCAACCTTTCGAGTTCTATCAAGGGAATCGGGTATAAGACTTTCTCACTTATAAAGTTTTGATTCCAAGTCATTCCCTCTGTCTTAGAAACTTTTCTGAGTGATATAGTATTTTCTCCGAGTGTTAAAGAATTTATCTCATGCATTTACACATGATTCTGTGTGACTCGGAAAGCATATCCGCACTCACCATGTTTCACTCGGTTACGAGTCAATCGACACTCGGATATATCGCATGATTCAAACACCATCCGTTCTACGTTCTAACTCTGGTATCTTAGTTTGAATTCGTGCTAAGTCTAGATCAAGTTTATCTCCTCTAATATTCTTTAGTTAACTTGATTCTCTTTTAGATCGACTCGGATAGAATTTTGAGTTTCATGAATATTAGACTCGGAAAATTCCATTCCTTTTCGACCCAAATAATCAATAACTTAATTATCTTAATTATATCATTATCCGTGTCTATTCTTGGACCAAAGTATTTTATACTTTGAGAACCAAATTAATTTACTTTTGTAGGTGATTCAAATGAGGCTATCCTAAATTTGAAATACAAAAGTAACCGAGCTTCAAAACGTCAAATCACCGAGTAGACAAGGCTTTTTCCACCTCCGACCTAGCCTCGGACATCTGTGTCAAGGTTGTCTGTTTCCAGAAATAGAAATCTACAACACTACGCTCAACGGTGGTTTCCACCTTACTTTTGAAGACACCGCAGGTTGTTTTAGGCACTTCCAAGGGAGTCAAGAGCCGTTGTCTAACGTTTATATTTCAACGGATATTTTCCGAGTGACTCGGAAAATCCTACACAACGGTCATAAAGGAACTTCCAGTCAGAAGATGGACACAACGGCTAAGTCTGTCTGGTCATCTATAAATAGAAGCCAACTCTCAAGACTTGAAGATTTGCCGAATCTATTGTTAATACACATACTTGATCAAAAGTCATTGTATTCATTCTCAATCTTCTACTTACAACTCCAACTCTGTAATTCATTATATTCCGAGTTGTAAGGTCTTGTACTCAGTTACAAACACTCTCTTCTTACTCTCTAAGTAAGGTCCCTTGACCGAGCTGTAAGGGTTAACTCAGCTTAGTTGTCCCTAGCTGTAAGGGTTATCTCGGGTAGGAAGTACTAGATCGGATAAGGAAATTTCGAGTCTAGGAAAAACTTGTAAGGAGTTGTCTAAGGGAGCAACTCGGGTTGAGTCGATCTACTGTATTTTGTGGACTCAAAATAGTGGATTTGACTTCGTGCTTGGATTAGCACGGTCCGTGGTTTTCTGCCCCGGGAGGGTTTCCACGTATTTTCGAGTTACTAATTTTCCGAGTACATTCTAGACTCGGACAGTTTGAATTCTGTTCAATCTGTTTCTTTAATCATCTCCGAATTCCGAGTTAGTTCATTTTTTGAGTTCATTTTTACTCTCACTCTCTTTAGAGTCATATCTATTTTTAATCGAAGCAAATTTCATCATCACCCTATTCAGCCCCCTCTAGGGTGACTTAGCCTCTCCCCGAGCAAACCTTCACATACTATTCTACACTCCTCCTATTGTTATAAACCCACGCTCAATCCATGCCTTACCCATTAACACGAGAAGTAATTCACCACATACGGTTCAAGAAATACATACTTATTACGCACAAATAATATGACATGAGCCTAAGATCCTTCTACGAGGATAGATGGACCTAAACTTATTCAAGAATAATATGACCCTAGACCGTGTAGCAAAATCTTATCATCATTTGACAAAATTTCTACAGACATTTCCCTTAGATCTTCAAGTACAACATATGAAAACGAATTGGCTAATGTATATATTCTTACGTAATTGTATGGTAACGAAGTCAAGATACACACATCAAACCCATCGTCACTATAATTGCACCCGAAAAACAAGAGGGAAAATGAGTACAGTAATATCTTGTCAAATTTATGATAAGATTATAATAGCCACATAACCTATTATCATATTATTCTCAAATTGTCCAAGAAGAAAAATTTAAAAACCTATACATACCAAGCTAATGTCCTAAACGTTATACGCACATTTATGCACGTATCGCAACCTAAGATAACTTGTTATCTACGGATGTTTGAGCAGTTACTGTAAGCTTATGAAATGCATACAATAATTTAATGAAGCATGCCATTAATCGAATTATATGAAAAATAATAAAGCCCTATATCCAAATTATTATCTTTCTATTTCTCTAAAACTCTAAACAAATTTGGATGCACTCTTTCGATTTACCATCATTAACTATCATTCTATTTCCCTATAAATTAAATCCTAAAATCCTAAACCCATTTCTCAAAATATCTTAACATCTCGCGAATTTCTAAATTAATAAACTAAACAAATGTTGCCCACATTGTCAACATTCACACGTTCTCAATATTCAACATTTTTCAACAAAGATTCAACATTTCAACAATCTTAAACATTTACTCATATTCTTAACATTCACATCATTACCCCAAATACGTTCACCAATTAACTATATTAAATCTTGTAAATAACTTAAAGCGAAAAAATAAGAAAGAATAAAGATTCATACTATAATAACGAGGAAAACAACGACGACAATGAACGACGAAACCAACGGCGACAATGGAGGAAAAAATGGCGACAACGGTGACGTACACGACCACCGACGGCAAATACCGAGACAGCTACAAGAAAGAGGAGAGACGAGGAGTGAGCAAAATAGAAATTAAACAAGCAAGAGGAACAACGACGTTGATAACTTACCGGTGACTCCGAGCAGATCTAGATCCGAGTTGTGGACAAAATTGAATGGTGGAGAATGATAATGCCGAGAGTAGATAGAAGATGAAGTGGGCATGGAAATAGCATGTGCATTCTCGGGTTTTTAGATGCTGTTACGAAAGACATTTGATGGCGGTTCTTTGCCACATATGACGACGATTCTATGAAAAACCGTCGTCCAAACAATGCCCAATACATATGACAACAGTTCTAATGTAAGAACTGTCTTCATATGTGCTTCGAATGCCAATTATTTACAAAAATGCCACCGGTCCAGTTTTCATGACCATTTGTCCTTTTAACCATCATTAAAGACCCGTCATTAAAAGTGCTTTATGTAGTAGTGTAATTTTTGCAAAGAAGAACGAGTTCTTACCCCACTATTGATGTCGAATGATGTTCTCGGGTTGGTGACTAGATGCATATTTGAAAGCTTTACCTGTCCTCCGATTTACCAGGTTTGTTGGATGAATGTTTTGTTCTTCGACTGGTTCGACTCGTTAATCTTCTTCATTATCTTGTCCTTCAATAGTCTAAGATAGTTCTTGAGCTAGCTCATTCCGAGTTAGCTCGGTTGCTTTGTTTTGGTTCATTCCGAGTTCAACTTCTGCTATGTCATTTTCATCTTGGTTAAGCTTGAGATATGAGAAAGTAGATTCACTTGTCCTGCCATGATCAATTTCATCAAAGACAACGTGGATACTTTCTTCCACGTTGTTAGTTCTCTTGTTAAAGATTCTATAAGATTTGCTATGAGATGAGTAACCTAGAAAATACCTTCATCCGACCTTACATCAAACTTGGTTAGAAGTTCCTTACCATTGTTATGCACAAAGTATTTACATATGAATGGTTTAAAGTAGGAAATGTTAGGCTTCTTTCCTTTGTATAAATCATAGGGTGTCTTATTCAGAGCATAGGTCGAATGAGGAATCTATTGAGCGTGTAGTTTGTCTGTGTTGATTGCCTCAACCCGGAAATAGTAAGATAGATCATTTTCAATCATCATTGTCCTTCCTATATTTTCAAGTGTTCTGTTCTTTCTCTCTACTACTCCATTCTATTGAGGAGTTCTTGGTGTTGAGAAGTTGTGGGAGATGCCATTTTTGTCATAGAAGTTTGCAAATTATGAGTAATTGAACTCCCTTCCATGATTAGTTTGAATTCTCCTAATATGAATCTCAAGACTCAACTTGGATTTTTTGCAAATCTTAGTGAATTCTTTGAAAGCTTTATTTTTGTTCTTCAAAAATACATCCAGGTAAACCATGAGTAATCATCAACAATAAATAGTACATATGATTTACCTCCTAAGCTTTTGACAGGTATTTCACCACACAAATCCCACTGTCTTGAGTGGCTTAAAAAGATGATTTGACGTGTTTTCCTTTTGTGCATGCATCACAGATTTTATCTTTCTTAAATGAACAGTTAGGTAAACCGATGCAAGCTTCTTGATAGTATGCATTTTGATATGGCCTAGTCTACGATGCCATGTCCATGAATCACCATTCAGAGAAGGTCTTATACATGATAAATCCACGAATCCCTCGACTATAACTCCATCCGAATTCTACCTCTCCTCTCTCTTCTTTCCCTGCGCTGCTCGTCTGCCCTGAATCCTTATGCCCATAAACTCCCTCTCTAATCTGATTTCTCCAATAGCCCAAGTCCCTCTCAATCTCCACCTCTATCCTTATCTTGAAACTCGATTTTATTGGGTTGTATCCACAACGAAGCTGGGCAAAGCTAGAAGAGTAGAACAAGAGCCGAGAGCTATAAAAGTGCGAGCAGTAACAAGGGGAGGCCAAACGGCGGAGGCAAAGTTGTGACAGACCGGAGCCAAGCCAAGGTCCAAGTTTAGGTTTAATTTCAGTTCTCAAATTTTAGCTTAGGTTGAAATTTGCAGTTTTAGATTTTAGGTTAGATTAGTTCAATTTGTTTGGAAGTTCGAATTCGAATTGTTGGGTTGATGTTGCTATTGAATTCCTGTGAATTTGTTGAAGACTGTTCGGCAATCTGAGTATTTGAACCAATTTATTCACTGTTCGAGCTCCTGGTATAGATTCTTCAATTTTGATTCTGTTGGTATTGGTTCATTGTTAGATTGCAATCTGATTCCTGCACTTTGTTGGTTTGATCTTTAAGTCAGTTATGATTGAATCTCTGTTGATATACTTGAGTTGTGAATTAGTCTTGAAGTTCCATTGAAAGTTCGCCAATTTAGTCTATGTTATATAGATGAGTTAGAATAATTTAGTGTATTATCAGTTATTCAATTTCTGGTTCATATTAGGTTAGTTTAAGTTGCTTGTTTTAAGTCTTTGCATCGTTAGACTCGTTTGCAATTTAAATTCAATTTAGTCCATCTTTGTGGTTCGACAAACACCCCCTACTCCTTAAAATCACTCCAACACGCACCATATTCACCCCCTCTAGGGTGATTCAAACTCTCAAAAAGCAAACATTCATATTACATCCAACCAAACTGTACACTAGTAAACACACAGTTTCTCTTCCTTAGTAAAGAGATTAGAAGTGTTGGGTTGGTGAGCTTAGAATTCTCTTTACTGTGGCATTTCCTCTACCCTTGATCCGTGTGACCCATTGAATTCTGGGCCCAATAGATTGGCCCTAAAAATAAAACAAAATTGCGACTTCTAAAATTTTCTGTCCGAATGGGACAAACACAAGTCATACTTAGCTCGTCCTAACCATTATCAAACCCTACTAACTACTGTGGTTGTGCGAATCGGAAGTCGCCGGAGGTCCGCCGTCGGCCACCGGAGATTACGCTGGGTTTACTTACCTGCGGCTAAACGTACTCTCCCCTGTGATGTATCTCTAATTCCTTTTCTTTTTTCCGATTATTCTATGCGAAATTGGAATCCGGAAAGCGAGTAGTTACAGCTTGAAATTCATCAGATTGTTATGCTTGAAAGAAGATATAATAGATTTCGATCATTTCAATCGCTCCGTGCCAAACTGTAATCCGGAAATCCTGTGTTTTTACTCCTTCAAGTTGGTTTGATTCACAACTTTGCTGTAATGGGATCTGAAATGGTTAATTCAAACAGGGACCTTTGAGCTGATAATGGAGGGGAGCCTCTGATGCAAAACCAACTATTGAACTCTCACCTATTATAGGTAAGGGTGTAAGTGTAGAAGAATGCGAGCAGATGATTCAGAGGAGCCTCCGAAGTACTGTCTTTCTCTCCTTTCTTATTTGGCTTTACATTTGAGGGTTTATGCTAAAGTTGAGGATTTATTCTTTTGGTTCCTGATTTCAGCTCCAATGGTGAAGTTTCTTATGGAAAATCTGGAAAAATCTGGGTGTATAGTCGCTGATAACTTTATAAAGGCCGTCAATTGTACACAGAAAATTAGTGGTGACTGCATCCCTGGTGGTGGCTACGCCCGTGGTGATGGGGTATGCTTCTTCGCCTTCCTTCAATTTTATTTTACTTTCTTGTTTAGCGCTTCAGGGCTTTTCTGGGCTTAGATTTTTTTGTTTATGACTCTGGCATTATACTTGGATTATCTCTTTACTCCCCTTTTTTAATTAATGTATTATTTGGTGCCTACAATGCAATGCAATGTAATCAATAATTTTTGTTTTTTGCCCGGATGCAAATGGTGGCTTCTGCAGTCTATTGCCTAGTTACATGTATCCAATTGAAATCTAAAGTTGGATTCAATGTCTCATATTTCATGTTCTTCAGCCTCGAAAGGTGCTAAATGTTCTTTGATATTCTGTTTGTTTTGTATGCTCGGGATACTTGATGACCTGCCTTGCTGCTTCAAGAATGACACATAGGAAAAATTAATTTCCCTTAACATGCCTGAGGTCTTGTCGCCATGCTTATTAGGTGTTGTCTGATTTCCCAGCTTTTTGAGTCGTGGTATCTTTGCACATTCATTTGATGACAAATCAAAAAATGTAGCTCATTGTACGATCTCTAATTAGCCTCTCGAAAATGTCCTAATTGCATGGGGTTTCTTGGATTACCTCTTATGGCTACGTTTGACTTTTGGAGGGAGTGACAAATAATGAATGTTACAAAGGCTTATTTGATACCATCTGCTCAGTCGTAACATATCCTTTTTGTGCAGTTTAAACTTGACCTACTATTATGATTTTCTTTTTCCTGTGGATTTGGTAATGCAATTTATTACTGGATACAAATAGCCCAGGGATTCGCCCACCCCAAACAATGGTACCCTGTATAAACGGATGTGCAAGAACAAAGTCCTCTTCTTTTAGTGATGACATAAATAAACCAAAAACAAGGAAATGTACGCGGCAGACGAGAACTAGGATGCACAATATGCCCCAACCATAGTGCTTGTGCTACTGCCACCAGCCATCTCAAAATCTCTCATGGAAACTTGGAACTTGGCAGCACTAAGACTGCTTATTAAGTTTCTGTGCCCCTTTTTTTTCAATATCTTTCCATTCATGTTTCCTAGGTATTAGTTGCCAGAACTACTCCTTTATATTGGTTCTGAATTACATTACCATGACAGTGGAGATTACTATCTGAATTCATGTTTGAGAGATCTTCTCATATATGTGAAACTCACAACAAAGTCCATAGCTAGAGGGCATCTGAATAAAGAGAGGAGAGCAAGATTCCTGCTCGCCTTTGCAAAGTGACATGGGCAGCCTAGGGGGAATCTGTGTTTTGCATTTTCTTCGCGGCCAGCCATAAAATCAATTCATGTCTAGATCTGGCTTAATGATTTCGTGTTAGTGGGAGAACAGGCATTGAACTAGGTACATAGAGGATATTTCCTTTCCTGTCTGAGCTGACAGTCATTTGTGCTATTATGAGCTAACTTAATTGCATATAGTTCATTCTTGGAGCTCCTTGAATTGCGCTGCCAGAAGCCTAACGATTACAGGCATTTGTATGCTGTTTTATAAGAGCAGCACACTTCGAGTATGAGGCTTTTATATTGGATGAATGAAATTTTTTACAAAGAGATCTATGTGGGAACTTTGATTTCCAAGGATTACATTCAATTGTATCCTGGCCATTCATGAGAAAATGAATAGATAATTATGTACTCTGTTTCACGACTTCTTTTTGGAGCTTGAGGGAATACCAAGGAAATACAAAATTTGTGTTACAAGACCAAGTTGTCTCAAGATTTCATTGCAAATAAAGAAAATCAATGCAAAAAGAATAGCAAAACGCAATTAGTAAAGACAAAATTGGTAATTTGTCGTTAATATATTATCAGAATTGTAAAGTGACATATACTGTGAAATGAAAAAGATAAGTGACATTTAGTGTGAAATGGAGGGGTAGTTCTTTGCAAGCTAGAAACCAGGACATAAGCATACCCCCTTATGACACTCATAGTTTCCAAGGGTGTGACTGGGTCTATTTCACAGTAGTTGTCTGAAGGAGATGCAATACATCCATTTGCCTAAAAACTACTTTCAAGATCAATAGGCTCATGTTTTCTTGAGTCTTGATGGCCTGGCGTTTGTTGGATTTTCTCTTGATGTCCTGTATTTAGCTAGTAGAGGTTTGACATCCCCTCTTTTGTCCCATATACAAGCTGAGTTTGTCACACAATAGCATTGTGCGTTGATGCGTTTGTGCATGAGTTATTGTCTGGGGGTGTGATTTATGTCAGGGGTGATAATTCACACAAACTGAACATCTGTAACAAACTAAACTCGAACCCTTCTAGGCTTGCTAGTAAGCCTTCGAGATTGCTTGACTTAAACTTATGGGAAAGCTAAGTAAGCAAGAGAGAGCACTTAAGAGAATTTGGGAGAATGCTTTGTGTATTACTTTGCTTGGAAACTTGGATTGATGGTCTACAAATGAGCCCCCTTGGGGGTATATATAGTTGTCCGCCTCTTCGATGGACGGTGGTGATCCAATGACCTAGATTCATTATCTAGAATTTTCTATATAAATATCTACAATTCTACAAAAGTGTGGAACACGATGGAACTGTGAAGAAAATTCTAGAGAAATCTAGGTTGTTCCGGAGCATTCTATGACATCTAGTATAGAAACAATGTTTGGGAGCACCACCTTGGAAATTTTTTGCTTCTGTGCTCCTTGACAGTTTTGTCATGTTCATTTTGTTTGATATTCCTTCAGGGTCAAAAGCCTGCAAGCAAAAGGTTGAAGTTTCTGTCTCTTGTTTGGACTTTTAAGCTTACTTTCTGTCGATTCCTTTTAGCGCTTCAATTCCCAGTCAGGCACAAGTGGATATTTGATTGTTATCAGTCTGCCTTGTGTTCTTGTGCAATGTTTATCTGTAGGTGGGAACCATAGTTCTTGTTCTTTCTAGAATTCCTATTCTATTATGGCTTCAATAAGGAGTTTGGATGTACTAATTGTTTAGTTATTCTGGTTGTGTTCAGATTTTGGTATGTAGCAACTACATAAATATTCAAGACGAGGTCAACCAAGTGGTGATTCATGAGCTAATTCATGCATATGATGATTGCCGTGCTGCAAACTTGGACTGGGCAGATTGTGCTCATCATGCTTGCAGTGAGGTATCTTCTGGAATTCATCTGATTTCTGCTGTTCTAGTATGCTCTTCATGAGGGTCTATCTAATCTGTTGTTCGTTCATGGTTTAGATTCGTGCAGGCCACCTGAGTGGTGACTGCCATTATAAACGAGAGTTATTGCGTGGATATATGAAGATGCGAGGTCATGAGCAGGTGACTTGCCTTTGTCTTTCTTTCTTGGTTTGAGTTGATTATGTTCTTTTATTGTCTGTGGAAATCCTTTTAATTAAGTGATTTCTCCTTTTCTATTTTATTGGCCCTTTGGTTACTTCATCATATAATTTCAGACCACATTTATGCTTCCTCTGCAAAAGTTGTTTATCTTTGTACCATAGTTACTAGGAATGCTTAGTTCGGAATGGAGATCGGTACTTTTGCACAAATTTTTGATTTTGGCTTTAGATTGCTTGTTTCCGGAACACAGATTGCTGGAGGTGGGAGGGGTATGGATTGTTTCTAGTACTATGCTTTGTTCTATTTTTTGGTATATGAATTTACTGAAAATGTCAGTTTAACTTACTGATCTAATTATCACAAAATGGGTTTATCTACTAATGTACGAGGGGAAAATTTATGTGAACATAGTCAAGATTAGTTTCAATCTTGTGAATGAGGTGTTGTATGGTTTGCCACAAGATTTATATTTGCCGGGATTTCTTATTTGTATTCAAAGAAGTAAACATAGCATGAGAAGTCCAAAGTTCAGATGTATCATGTATGCTCTTTAAAAGTTCAGGCCTTTCTTTGAGTTACTTGGCATCCTCTTTTCCCAAAACTCAAGATAATGCCTAACTGGATTGAACAACCTTGGGTATGATGTACCTTATTGTCTTCCAATGTTTACAGGACTGTGTGAGGCGAAGAGTAATGAAATCTGTGACTGCTAATCCCTATTGCTCTGAGGCAGCTGCAAAGGATGCAATGGAAGCTGTTTGGGATATTTGTTACAACGATACCCGACCCTTCGACAGAGCTCCTTGAGATATGCCAACTGAGCCCATATACTTTGGAAGTTATAGTTTCGCCAAGGATAAGTTCTTTTGTAGTTTTAGTACTGTGTCTCAGGTTATTTTTAATCAGTTACTTTTCTGAATCAATTTTGAAAGGAGGGAGTCTTACCTTATAGTGGTGCAGACTGTTTTCTGTGTTATGACTGTACTTGAGCAAAACATGACTTTCCTGTCTGCATGTTCGCAAACCATAGAAAAAAGTTGAATAAAATCAAAGTTTCTTGTACACCTCGTATGTCAGATGTCATTTTACTAGTGTGACGATCAGTTGTGTTTGTTTGTTTGGTTTTTTTTTTTTTTTGAATAGAAGCAGGGCTAGAGTTATATTATATTAAGTCAAGCTCCCCAAGGGTGTGTTGCGTTTGTTTGTTTTTTTTTTTTTTTGAATAGAAGCAGGGCTAGAGTTATATTATATTAAGTCAAGCTCCCCAAGGGTGTGTTGTGTTTGTTTGTTTTTTTTTTTTTTTTTTTTTTGAATAGAAGCAGGGCTAGAGTTATATTATATTAAGTCAAGCTCCCAAGGGTTGGGGAGAAATGCTCAAAATACAACTGGTCATACCCAATATCCGGGTTTAATCTATCAAGCAAAACGGGCAACAGTATTGCCCCTGCGTCTAACATGGCTAGTTAAAAGAGACTCAAAACTACTAATGTACTTACGAATATCATCAAGAAAATCTATAGGCGTCCTGCCCTTACTTCCAGATTGGTGTCTTGAAATGAGGGTAAGAGAGTCACTTTCTATGATCACCCGTTGGTAGACCCATTCTGCTGCCTTGGAGATTCCGAACAGAACCGCCGCAGCTTAGCTTCAGCAACGTTCCACCTCATCTTGAATCGGTGCGTACCCATCGCTACAAAGAGGCCCTTCTCATCCCGGACTGAGAAACCTAATCCAATATTCATGTCCTTGGCCACAAATGCATTTGAGTTTATCTTAATCATACCTGCCGGTGGGGGTACCAGCTTGACAAACTGATGGTCTTTTCCGAATATTGGGTGCACGCTAGACTTTCTCGATAAAATTGGGCATCTTGGGCTAATTTCATGTAACCATAGGCCATCACCTCCCATAGAGGGTTGCCTGTATTGAAGATAATGTCGTTTTTTGCAGCCCACATTGCCCACACAACGGCTATGACTGAAAAATTGGCACCATCATTTTGGGCCATCAATCACTGCATACAGTGTTTCATTGTAATTCTTTGGGCCTTCAAAATTTGTTGGGACAGGCTCACACTCTCCCACACTGAGCTCACCAAAGGGCAATCAAATAACACATGAAAAATCGTTTCCAGGCTCGTTAGGCACACAGGACAGGTATCCTCCTTTTTTAAGTGACACCGTTTCAGCTCGGAATTCACCCCTAGAATCTCCCGCGTCTCTCGCCATAAAAAGTGGTGCAATTTGGGTAGTGAACTTGAACTCCAAACCTTTCTCCACCATTGCCACTCTTCAGAGTTAGCCTCCGTAAGGAAGCCTGGTGATTTGCCCAATTCTTCACCCCCCTTCCAACTTCCTTTTTCCTGCCCGTTATGGCTTGCTTATATGGTTGAGCTCAACGGCGAAACCAGGGGGCCAAGGGGGCCATGGTCCTCCATGATTTTGGAAAATTTTTTTAAAATTAATATTTAACCTAAAAAATTTAATCTAAAAACATAATATTTATTAAATTAGATTTTAAAAATTTTAGTGATATTTGTCATAAAAAAAGTTGAATATCTAACAAATTAGGAAGAAAAAAGATATGTTATAAGCTATTGTGTAATATATACGACCATGAAATTGTTAATTTTTTTTATCTTGCTCTCTATCTCTCAATCTTAATATTACTCTTTCTCCTTACCCTTCAATTTAAAATAGTGTAAATTTTATTCCCAATTAGCAATTCCCAAAAGAAGATAATTTTTTCGAGGCTTCCAATTGAAACACTAGGTGCGTTTAGCATTAATATTATGACTATGATCTATTATTGTTATTGTTGTTTATTTATTATTGTTATTTTTTAATGACAATTTTTTAATTTATTATTATTATTATTGTTTATTTATTTATTTAATTTAATTGGTTAATTATTATATTGAGTAACTAGTTTATTATAAAAAGGGATTCAATAACTAGTTCATTACAAAAAAGAATATGAATATGATTTTATTATTATTATTATTATTGTTGTTGTTGTTATTGTTGTTTATTATTGTTATTATTGTTATTTTTTAACGATAATTTTATAGTTTATTATTTATTTATTTATTTACTTAATTGAAGTAGTTAATTACTATATTGAATAATTAGTAGAATAAAGTTGTGTCAACTAATTTAATAACATAGTCTAAAAAAGTATATTTTCTTATATAGTTCAACCAAGTATGTCAAAGAGAACAATTGACTCATTTTTTAAGAAACAAGTAAAACACAATATCCATGAGAATACCGCGCAAACTAATAAAAACTATGCTTTGTAGCAAGATGGAAGATGAATTTCTCAAAAATTATATTCTTGTCTACATTGAGAAGGAGATTGCTAAGACATTCGAGGTTTTGATGATTTTGACAAGGTTAAAGAGAGATGGGTACAATTTAAATAATTTTCTATTTATTTATTACATAAATTTTACAAATTAATTATAACTAATGTTTGATATATGATAATAGTTTATTTTATAACTTATATGAGTAATATTCTCTAACTCACCACCCGACCCCCGATAAAATTTTCTCGGTTCCGCCTTGAGCTTACCCCCTTCATTCTATTCTTTTTGTAGTTGCATTTTTGTTGCTAAGTGCGTCAAATTTGGTCACGCCATGAACCCATGAAATCCCGACCTCACATAATCGTGTATGGCAACGGGGCAATGCAAAGACCGGGTCAGGTTGCCGTGTTGGCTAAACCATGTTGGTTTGGTTTGAAGTTGAGCCAAATGTCACAGAATGCTTCGGAATCCTCTATAATTTTTCTTATCTTTCGATAAAGTTCCATAATGTTCCACACTTGTATAGAAGCTTAGATATTTATATAGAGGATTCTAGAGAATTAATATAGACCATAGGATTAGATACATCTCCACCGTCCATTAAGGAGGCGGACAAGTATAAATACCCCAAAGGGTTCATTTGTAATGATCCATACATTCCTCCAAAGAACAGTCCCTAGTAGCTAGACTTTCATTCACCGACAAATAAGGACTCCTTCCCAAGGATATCTCTGTGTTTGATAATGTTGAACTCTCACTATCAACCTCAATGTCTTTCATCCGATTAAAATGGCGCTTCATATGACTTGCTTGGTTACTAATGATTGCCGTATCGGGCTCAACTTCCAAATAATGTCGAACCTTAACCAAAACCTTTGAATATGAGTTTGAACTTTCACAACCAACATCATTGAAGTTTCCCTTTTCACAAACTCTTTGAGTAGAATGAGAGTCACTCGACTAAGTCATAGATTCATTCTCCTTACATTTTAAACCAAAAGGATCGAAACATCCTTCCCTTTATCTTGTCCCTTTAAAGGAAGCAGAATTTCATTCTTAGACCCTAAACCAAACGTCTCTTCAATCTTCTTGAGCTCTTTAATAATACATTTGTTTTTCGGTTTACATTTAAGAGCTATTTCAAGATCCCTTCTTGCATCCTCTATCCTGTTAATATTGGTATAGGCTAAAGCTCTCCTATATCTTGCTTTGACATTGTACCGATCAAATTCAAAGCCCAATCACATTTCTCAATAGCTTTATCAAATTCTTTAATCCTCAACCAATAAGATGCTAAATTCAAATTAAGAGTAACTCCCAACTCAATCATCAATTTTGCATCTTGAATCTCGCCTGGACTCCCCACACAAAGGAATTGTAGAGCTCTATCATACATCAAGATTGCTTTAGAGAATTCTTCCGCTTTAAAAAACATATTCCCTGAATCCTTTAAGGAACAAACCTTCCAAATTGCTTCCTTAGGATGCTCCATTTCCTCAAGGCTCTTAAAAACAAAATCATGAACTTTTTCATTAAGTTGAGAATCAAACAAATCCTTAAAGGCCTTAATAATGTCAAAATCCATACTAATCAATCCGTCATAATCCAACCCCAAAAGCTATTAAATTTCTCCAACAAAACCACACAAAACCCCAATTAATACTAACTTGGCAGTGAAACACACAAAAGGAAAAATGAGGCCAAAAGAACACCTTAATTAGTTATTACAAACCCCAACTCCCGATACAAACCACCTCCAATAGAAAAATGCAAGTAAAAACTACCAAAGAAAAACAACTTATGGGGAAGATAATAGACAACAAACTATTTCTAAACGAAAACCTTGGCAAACTATCAATTAAAGAAGAAGAGAAAAGAAAAACCCGGAAGAAGAGAGGAATAGGTGGAGGAGGAGCTGGTGATACCTTAGCTATGAATATCATCGACTCCCATGGCTATTAAGATTCAATTAGGATGGCGGTGCGAGAAAAGCACGGAGAGAGAGAGTAAGGCAATGCTACCCTATTGTTTTCATAGGGGAAAAATGTCCAATTAAAAAAATATTTATTTAGGGAAGTATTTGGATAATTCTCATAATTATGCTTACCTACCCCCAAAAGCATCATCATTCCATAATAACCCCTCCCAACGACCATTTTGACTCCCAAAAATAAACACCCCTGTAACAACCCGACCCTAAATCATATTATTTTATTAATTACAATATTTATATAATTGAGCGCGTGCACTTCAATTCGATATTTTGTATTTACATTATCCTTATACATGTGTTATGCAGCTAAGGCGACGAAGTGGCCCTAATAAAAATCTCATAATAAGATTATAATTTGTGAACTTCATTATTAAAATAAAATTTAAAAGTAACAATAAAAGAAAACAAAGCAAATAAATAAATAAATCAATCAAAATAAAATCAAAATAATAAAATAAACAAACCAGATTTTATTAAGGAAAAATCCGAAACGGAATTTTCCGGAAAAAAATTTAAGATAAATGAGTCGGGACTTCGATCGTGCTTCCCCGCTTCCTCTGCTTCCCCTGCCTCCCCCGCCTCTGCCTCGCCTCACCGCCTTCCTACTGCCGTCGCCCGGTCCGGCCACCGGACGCCATCACCGCCGGCCGGAGCCGGTGCTAGGCGCCGCCGGCAGGCGCCCTCTCACTCTCCCTCACGCTATCGCTTTCTCTCTCCCTCGCGTGCTCTGCTTCTCATCCTCTGCTTCTCCTCTCTCGCTGGCGTCGCCCCTTCGGCCACCGGCACGACCGACGCCGGCTGGAAGACCGGCGCCGGCCACCCTTTCCTTCTCACTCTCTCTCGCGCCTCGCTTTCCCTCTCTCTTTCCGCGCGGCCCTGTTCCCTGCTCTCCAGCCGCGACACTTAACAGCTAGCCACCAGCCGCAGCAGCCGCGGAGCCGGTCACCGTCCCCCTGCTCAATGGTCGCCGGCGTAGGCTGCCACGCACCACCACCGCCCCTACTCTTGCTCTTGGCTTCCATCTCTACGCATTCGAAGGTTAAACCCTAAATTATCAAGTTCATTATTTATTTGAACAATTGTAATTGTAAATTGAAGTATATGATTAGAAATATGGTTGTGGAGTGAATTTAGGATTAATTTGGAGAAAATCCGAATTGGTGTGAATAATCGAGTTGTGGCATTTTGATGGATTGGTTGTGTATGAATGAGAACGAATGTGATCCTCATGGGGAGATTATGAATTAGTGAATGAATTTGGGAGATGTTTTATTATAGAATTGGGTAAATTAAGGGATTTGTTATATGTTGGAAATGGTTATATTGAGAAAACGAAGGGGAATGCGTGCGTAGAAGTTGAAATTCGGTAATGTGCAAGTGTACAGGAATGGAAAATAATTAAGTATTGAGCGTGCCTAATTGTGGTTGTGAATGTGAAGTTGTCGGGAAAACAATGCTTATGACCTTAAAATGGCGTATGCATGAGTTTGAGCAATTTAGTAGATTATGGAACCTTCCCATAGAAAGGCATTTGACGGATTAATCAATTACTTAACTATAAGTCTTGAATGCAGGGAAGGGAGAAGTAAGGAATAAATTAGGAATAAGTGTTTGTTAGGTATATCTATATATGTATAGACACTATTTTTCAATCCAAGTCAGCTAACGAATTGAATTACGTCAAAACAATCGAGTATTTAGTTAGCCTAATCAACTTCTTTAATTAGTATGTATTGTATTCAATATTTGAAGCAAAATTAACGCAATAAAGTTGAATAACACGAACGTTAGTTTAATCGATTCTCGTATAAGTATGAGAAATGAAATGAATTGCCAATGCTTATGCAAGTTCAATTATTAAAACTCAAGAGATACATTATTAACAACAAAAATCTATTTTAAACAGAACTCGGGCCACTTCCGTTGCCGATTAGTCGGTAACTTGAATTTTGATAAAGGGGAGAAACAAATATTCTCGGTTCAGTGTACGTTCATTGCCTGTACCTTTCGAAAACTCACATGGTTCATCAAATCTCAACATTTCTCATATATATAATTAATAATGAATCATTTGCAAATCAAGTTTTGCCACCTAATCAAGTGGTCCCCGCCCAATCATCAATTATCGGGGCTTATGCCCATCAATTATCAATCATCGGGGCTTATGCCCAACCCGCGCGGCTTCAACTCGGGTTCTCGGTCGGCCGGGAGGTGTGCACCTTACTAAGATCGTATCAATTATCAAGGGGTTCCACTTTCAGATAATAACCGGCAAACAAGTTTTACTTATACTCTCTCCCCGATTTCAAACTAAAATGAATTGAAATGCGCGCTCAATTAAAATTATTTTTCAAAGTTATTTTACGAGTGCAGGAATGTTCGTAATGAGTTTCGACTCATTCTTTGAAATATTTTACTGTTTTTGTTTTAGGAAAAAGCATTGGTGAACAATCAACCATTTACCAAGTCCGACGAAGGCAAACCCTAGCCAGCCACGTGGCATTTGCGAATCCGAAGGTACATAGACGCTCACGAGTGATTTTTCCCTCAACCAGGGTTTAGGTATGACCTTGAGAATTGTTGCATGATGTATATTATCTAGTGGAGTAGACAAAAGTCCGATTTGTATAAATATTATGTTGCTAAACCAATAAACTGTATTTTGGGATGACCTAGCTACTTGGGTAATAAGTAGTTACTCCTAACAGGATCATTGGAAATATAATAGTGGATGCACAAATTGTATTTCATCTTATCTCAATTATTTAGCCTTGTCCTATTTTCTAGGACGGCGGTAACGTCTTCGATCGTTACCTTCCGCTGCGACCTTACGTAATAGTCCCTAATGAAGGGATTATTAAGTAATGGTGATTGGGGGCGTTACACCCCGAGCACCACTATCATTCCCAAAAATAAACCCCCAACCACCACCACCACCACCACCACCACCCCACTCATCATTACCTTCATGTACACCATTTTTTCCGGCAAGTAAGTAAGATTTTTCCGGGGACTAGAAGCAACACCCCCTAGCGTACGCAAATGCATCGAATCCGGATCTAGAACTCCACACAACATTTAATTGTCCGGCGCCGGATCTCCATATCCTCCCTCTTATTGAACCCAAAAGCAAGAAATTGAATGCGAAATTGAGAGTTATGTACACCATTTAAGGAGAAATTGGTTGCATGTTAGGAGGATATGTATTTTTGGCAAATTGAATGCCAGATCTCCATATTTTCCAGCCAGGAACAGATCGTGAAGAAAATTTCAATTTCGGTTGGCGATGAACAAGTTTTCTTTATTTTTTGAAAGTTATTGTTTTTGTAATTATTAAAATCTATTAAATTTGTACATTTTTCTGCAAATCAGTAGATGGTATGATGGATTCAAAAATTAATGTTGGTGAGAGAAGTTTTGGGTTCGAATATGGCTGATTGCAATTTTTAATTTTCACTTTTATTATTTTTTTCCAAAAAAACCTCAAATATGTCTCTCCGCTTTGGTCTGTTTCAGCAAGACGAAACCATCTCCTATTTTCCCTCCGACCACAACACCAAACTACAAACCTAAACTATCTATAACTCTTTGGTTTTTACCTTCATGAAGGAGACCCTTCCCACTCAAACTCGTCGCATTGAGGAACATAAAAGGTAGATAGGAGGACAAACGACAAGCATATTTCGGAGCAAGCAAAGTCAAATTTCTTTCCTCTCACAATTTCTTTAAATTTTTTTTCAGGTTTAGAGTACTTTAATTATTTTGAGAAAGTCAAACGTTGAGTTCGGGATTGACTTGATCTGAATTTGGGTTCGAATCTTTGGATTGTGGACTTGCTTTGAAGACAATTAATTTTGCTGGTATTATTCTAATTTTTTACATTTTGTTTCGATACTCTTTAATTTTTGTTTTAGTTCGAATATTGTGTTGATTGTAATTTATTCAGATTGTGAATTTTTTTTTTGGATTTTTGTTAAAATTGCTATTAGTTAGTTATTTGGAAGGATGAAAATGATGTGAGAAGATTAAAATGAATCAAGGGTTAAACTCAAGGTATTAATTAAAAAGTTAATGTTAAGATAATAGTTACATTGAATTATTATGGCAACCAAGGCAGATTAAGTATCAATCCTCATCGAAGTTACATCTGGATATGATAGGAACCAAGGTAACATCTTTTTAATAGAAGGTAACACTTTTGAGCTTTATAAATTCATAAATCAATGCAATATTATACTAACCTATTGTAGCACTTTAGCCTATATCAACAAGTAAATGCATATATGACAATATATTTGTGATATCTTCAATTAATCCCCATAAATTACATATATGGTGTTGAGAAATAGCTCTAATAAGTTCACAAAATTACCAATTCTATATAAATGAAGTGCTGCAAGTATTTCATTGTTTCAAAATACAAAATGCTCCATCCAGGTGATGTTCACATCTGAAGCTAGCATTATGACAACAAGGATCATTATCACATACGTTACAAGTTCGGAAGGCCTACTAAGCGAAATAAGTTCCATTAAATAGATTTCTACATCATAGAACCTTGTCAAGGAATATACAATTTTTCATGAGGCCGATCTTGAGCCCAAACTAGAATGAAGTAACATACATGTATGTACCTACCTGCAAAAACATAAAATAAGATGTTGAGACAAGCAAAAATTACCCATTAAAAATACAATTACACTTTACGAGTACTAATTTTCAATCCTTAGAAATAATGAATCCTCATAAGAGGGGGAGGGGGTGGCCTAGGCGGTATTAGTATGGCATACCTGAAATTCCAAATATGATGGAAATCATATTGAATCTTGAACATTAGTTCGGAGAAAGACCTCATGATTTGCTGATCAAATAATGTTAAAATTACCATCCCCATAAGTTATAAACTACTTTTCCAAACCTATATCATTCCTGTACAATAAAATTCAAACTTTCTCTCAATTCGTGAGCTTTGTCCTCTTGATACAAAATAAAAATGAACCCTTTCTAACTTATATTCATCATAAAGTAGTGAAAAGCGACTATAATAAACCATCATATCTTCACAATTCACTACCAACCCCACAACTAAACTAAGCTCAACTTTACAATCAATTATAAGCATTCATTCGTAATTTATTCTTAGAAAAGGCAAACAAATTGGGCTTGGATACCCATTTCAAAGATTAGGTAGCAAATCGACTATTCATAGAGCAGATTGAATAGCAAAATTGTCTAACAAGTACAAACTTGACTATGAACAAAGATGCGGTTACTAGATCAATTCCCACTACAAGAATGCTAAAGATTTTGTAAATTATGGTACAATGAACAATTGAGCATGGTTTTGGGATAAAATTCGTCTCTGTAAGTTTTTACTTTCTCTTTACTAGGTTTTCCCATAATGAATGCAGAAATAAGGTTCTTTCTAACTTCCGGAACATGAAATATATTTTGAAGTAAAAGAGTTTTTCTAGAAGCTAGTTTTAAAGAAATTTTTCCCTTACCAAGGACACGAACGAAGTAGCATTACCCATAAAAACACATTCACTTTCGGGGCCTTTTCGTAGCTTTTGTACAACTATCTATTGGTGCAAATGTGTCGATTGGCTCTAGAATCAACCACCCATTCAACAATGTTACTTACTATGTTTATCTTAGAAGCTACAACAATGATAACATCTTCGAGTGAGGTTGGCTTGAGGTTTTGTTCTATTTGGATTTGTTCTCGGCGAGGCCCAAATCCCTCTCTCGCACTCCATTGCTTGGATGGTCATACTTCCCATAGGCGAAGCACTTCCCTTCAAATTTCTTACAGTTTGGTCCTTGTCTTTTGAACTTGTTGGAGTTTTGCCTCTTCCCATGAAACTGGTTTGGTCCCTTTCCCTTGGTCCCTTAGTCCTATCAAACTTAGAACCATTCTTCGATTCCACTAGATTAGCAAGCACATGAAGAATGAGCCAAATTCTTTCCATTGGATTGAATCCGGTTCTATTTTAAATATGGGAAATAAGTTCTTTTAGGAAAAAGTCCTTTTATTTATGTTTCATAGAGCTTACACAATTTGTCTAGGAAGGAGGCGGTTTATCCAATAGATAGTTGACTTGAAAAATATCACGAGATAGTCATTCCCCGAGCCAAAATTTTAGCACACAAATCTCTAGACTCATGAACTTGTTCCAAAATAGGTTTATCATCAGTCATCTTAAAGGACAACCATCTACCGCAAGCATGTCTTAATACCCGCATCATCGGTTCCATACTTAGACTTAAGAGCCCCCAAAATTTCCTTAGCATTAATTTTCTTACTATAAATCCGATAAAGGGAATTAGTCATATAATGAAAAAGCAACCCACGACATATCTTATTATCTCGTTCAAAATTTCTACTACTACCCTCGGGAGGTTAAGATGATTGAAGATAGCAATCAATCCCAGATTGTGCAAGTAAGAATTCTAACTTATCGGATCACATGCGATAATTTTGTCCATCAAGTTTCGGCATATCAGGAAAGTACATAGCAACAAACATGTTTGTTAATCTAGCCATTATCCACAACAAGTAATAAAAATTTGGTTTTAGGTTGTAGGAAAAATAAAAATGAGGTTCAACTAATGACTAAATTAAACAAACTTATCCGATAGACGTGGCGTGGTGATCTACGCCCTAAAGCTGAATTTTCTCCCTTACGCGGTACACCGGGGGCTCATGGGCAATCGATCTCCAGGGATACAAGGCAAGCTATTCGAACGACGTACTGGAGTGAACAACGGTGAGGAATTTCGAATAATTACCCGGAACGATTTTAGAGAGGGAGGAATAGTATTGAGTATATTTTGGTGTGTGTAAAATTAAGAGAGAATGCCACAATTTCTAACAGATGGATGAGACAGAAATTGGGCAAGAATAAAGGAGGGTTGAAAAAGGGAGTTGATCAAGCAAGGCTGAAAATAAGGACACCGATCAAGCGGGGTTGTAACCAAGGGTGTAGTCAAAGATTTATGGTTGGAAAAAATAATAACGGACACTTGCCACAAATAAACTTTGACTATTGCAAAGAGAATAAAATTGGATTTGACTAAAAATTATAATCAAATAAGACCCATGCCCTTACCCGTAGCCCGATCCGGCACGGCACGACACGACGAGCGGGGCACTAATCAAGCAAGGCTATAATCAAGGGTGCAATCAAAGATTTATGGTTGGAAAAAAATAATAACGGACACTTAACGCAAATAAACTTTGACTGTCGCAAAGAGAATAAAACCATATTTGACTAAAAATTATAATAAAATAAGACCTATGCATTGCCCGTAGTCGATCCGGCCCGGCACGGCGGGAGGCGGGCGACATGCGCATGTGGTGTAGAGACTCTCCCTTTACCAAGCCTTTTAGGAGTTCAAAGTAGAGTGAGGTATCAAAAGCCGGGGTAAAGGTTGCAATCTTCCTATGTGGGACAAAAAGCAAGAGTTTCAAGAACATTTTTTCTCTCTCTTTCTCACTATATTTTAAAGCATTTTCCGACAAATGTTTCCCAAAGTAATTAACTAGTTCTATTTGGAATCCCTAAATTCGAAGTAGCAATAAGCCGGTGGTCGGTTATTAATTAGTATCAATGGTCTTTTGTTAGTGTCGATAACTTATAACTTCTCGGGATAATAAGAAATATGTAGAGTATGAGATAACATCAATTATTGATGACCTTTTAGTCCTTTGTGGCTAAAAACCGCATTTGTTTCCGGAAGAATCACTCACTAGTCATTACTATTTTGTATTTGAAAATTCTCTATGAAGTTTTGCATATATAATCTAGTTGGTAGTCATTTTGGATGACAAGATTATACTCGTTGGTCACTCTTCCTAAATGCTCTCCTAGTGTTTCACAAGTAATAATGACCTTAGATAAGAAGAAAATATTGGCCATTATTCACTTGACATCCTTGATCACTAGGAGATCCCATGTGTTTGGAAAAGGTAGAGAATGAAAAAATATTTACAAATATTTGGTGTATATATTTTTTTCCCTACCACACGTGGCTTGTATATATACTTGTAAAACGGTCGCCCATGTACGTGTTAGGATCGGAAGTTCACTCACAAACAATAAAACAAAAACAAAGAAGAATAACGGAACTAGGACCAGAGATTTGACTAGATAATCCAAAACCAGAAAAAACCACGAATTATGCACTAAAAATTTGATAACAATTACAAGGAATTTCACTCAAACTTAAACTAGGTTATACACCTTGCAACTTAGCTACTAAACAATAATGGAGGAAAAACACTTATGTATAGCCATAAACCGACATCAATAAGCATTAACATTCAAGAAAATAGATGAAAAACAACAGAAAATGAAGTAGCCCAATAGCTCTCCACCGGCACGAGCCGTGCCGATCAACATAGTGTAAGGAACCTGAATGAGGCTCTTATTCCGCATCATCGGACACTACTACAAAACTATTAATTAGCGACGGAAATTAGTGACGGAATCAACGACGGAAACCGATAAAAAAAGCAATTGTGTCGACAGACGACGGAAAAAGGTAGCCATAGCTATTTTGGAATTAGCGACGGAAATATCCGTCGCTGCATGAATTAGCGACAGAATATTCTGTCGTTAAGCCGTAGCTGGGGTATTTAGAATTTTCAGATCTAGGAAAAACAAAAAATAAAAGTATAATTAAATTAATTTAGTCGATAGCGACTGAACAGTGACGGACTGTTCCGTCGCTATCGACTAATAAAATTCAAATCTGGCCTTTCGGCCGAACCGAGGAACCCGAAAGCGAGAGAGAGGAGTACGAGCGATTTTGTGAGTGAGAGTGCCCAGCCTACCACCACGCTTCCACAACCCCCACCAGCTGCCGGTCTACCGCGCCCCCATCTCCGTTCGCCACCACTTGGTCCGCCGCCCTCGCGTCCGTTAAGACGGGTGAGTTCTCCTTGTTGCTCCCGCCCCTTGGGCCACCGCTGCTGCCACCGGAAAAGGTCGCCATCGCCGCCACCCATCCTGTCGCCGCGCCGCCGCTCGTGTCGCCGCCTAGTTTGAAGGTATTGTTTTGTTGATTGTTATTAGATTTAGGATTTTTAATAATTTAGTACAAATTGATGATTTTATATAATTTTTTACAAATTAATGTTGTTTGTGAATGAATTTGAAAAGAAAAATGTGCAATTGTGTTATTTATGTATAGATGTTGTGTTGTTTAAAGTATGTGAGGTTAGATTTGTTAGAAATTATTGTTGAAGTTGAAGTAAATGTTATTTGTGATTTATATATGTGCAATTGTTTGTGGTTTATTTATAAATTTATTGAACATTTGACAAATTATTAATAAATAGTGATTACTTGTGTGAAATTAGAAATGAAATTATTGTTGTAAATTTTGAAATAATTTGATAAAGTATAATTGTGTGTGAGTTCTTTTATACTATTTAGGTAGAAATAATGTAATCAATTATATTTGTGTGAGTTTATTTATGCTAATTAGCTATGGTTAGTTTAATGATGAAATAAATAATTAAGAGTAAAATATAGAAATTAAAGAAATTTATGTATAAGAAAAGTATATGTTCAATGCATAATGGTTATATATATTATGTTCACTATAGAATAAATGTAATCATAACATCTCAATGTATTGAGTACTAACTAATAATTTAATAAATTGTTAAATATCAATCGGAATATATATGGACGGGCCTAATCATCATAGATGGATGTATCGTAGGTTATTACCTGGTAGAGTTGGGTATAGACATGAGTTTATAGACGGGGTTGAGGAGTTTGATGCACATTCTAGAAGGTGAATGGGATGATGATAACATCACCGATGAGGAAGAAGAACATCTCATATTCAATGATGACGAAGACGATAGTGACGAAGACGATGATGATACTGATGATGAGGATGATGGCTAGTTGATGATGTTCTTTTTATGTTGTTTTATATTGAATCACTTTAATTTATGTTGTAATCAAATGAATTCTTATTAATGTAATGAAGGTGAAACAATTGAAGCGTATTTTCTTAATAGAAGAATATTTATATCTAACGCTTACATGTTTATATATTTACTAATGTTTTATATGTTGTTTTATATTGAATCACTTTAACTGTTGGATGTTTAACAATGTTTTTATGTTGTTTATGTTAGGAAATATGGAGCGAGGTAGAGGCAGGTCGAAAAGATCAACTACTTGGGAAGGGCGAGAAACGTCAATACCGATGGTGAAGGTAATGATGTAAGCACTTCTAGCCCCCTCAAAACCCTCCTTACCTTCAGTATCCTGTAGGTGGAGCACTATCTCCACACTCCCCTTACAACCAAACTCCAATGGGTTGGTCATTCATTCCCAACCCTCCTTATTTCCAACCTCCAAACATCCCGTACATGCAAAATCCAATGGGTGGGTCTGTCATCCCAAACCCTCCATATTCTCAACATGCTCATATGTACTCAAACCTGCCCCATACGTACGCATATAAACAATATGGTACGACCCTTCTAACACGCATCCACGTTGCTGCCGAACAAAGGCCACCACAAAGGCTTACAAATGATGGGGCAACTGATGCGGGCAACGAGCATGCTAGTCTTGAATCAAGCAATGCTAGCAGCAGGAAAAGATTCGGATTGAGCTAGATGGTGAAGGGTACGTAAGTGTGATAATAAGTAATAAAATAAATTAAGCTTAATAGTAGAATAGTATAATTAATCTGTTTTATATGTTTCTTGATTAGGTTCTTCCCCATTGATAAAGTTGTGAGCACGATTTCCCACATCTTCCAAAGCAAGTTTGACTGAGCATGGCCTACATGGGGTAGAGTTCCTCGATCACAACGTGATATGTGGTTTTCTCGAGTTCAAGGTAATGACAAATCTTTTGTTTTACGAATTTGAGGTAACATAATGACTTATTGTGTATGTTTGAGCATTATATTATAATTTCATAACTTATAAACTACTTTTTCATTTATACAAAAATTTTACACTTGGTCTCCAACCGATGAAGTCCAAATAAGAAGAAATTTTGAGAAGAAAGGAAGTGATCGATTGAAGGACTTCATGCTGAAAGCAAGGAAAAATTAGAAGAAGCCGAAATGGTTGGGTGACAACTACTGGCGAGAGTTGTTAGAATATTGGGAAACTGCTGAGTACAAGAAGTTTTGTGAGCAGGACTCGGAAAAACCGCAATGCTGATCAAGGTGGACTTGGTTCATCGCTCCATACTTGTGGCTCAATCCCTATGACGAAGCGTAGGCGACGATTGGTACATACCCCTTTAGTGATTACGCATACAACTATTAACATGTTCATATTAGTAAATCTCTACTAACTTTTTTGTATTTAGATGAAGGAGCTTAAAGGAGTTCTTCCTCTATCGACCCAAATTACATCGCCGGAGTTCCTTGAAGGAACTCCCAAGGCTCTTTTGATGTCGGTTTGGTCTGTTTAAACTCAACTTAAAGATAATAAGGGTGGTTTTCCCAAAAGAATATGAGATTTCCTAAAAATTTCGGCAAAGTTCTATTTGCAATATGGACTATCCCATAGGCTTAAAGCCTTAAAACCCTGCATAAAACCACAATATAACTCAACGAGCCACACGCTCGGAGTATACAACTCAACGGCCACACGTCGGAGTCCAACCAATCATACGATAAAACTTAAAACAATCTAAATTATTTATGGTACATCGAGTACAACTATATGAACTAAATTACAAGTACAACATTTAGAAACATAGAAAGCATGCCAGCCACTTGAGTCACTTCAGCGAGTCAACAATCGGCGGTCGACAAGAGTCTAGAATAAGCTAAATGTATATCATGCTTCGAAAGTGTACCTGCAACACTTGGGGAAATGGGGGAAAGTTTGTGGGGGTGAGCAATAAACCACGGGCTCACCGGAGTCTTACACCCTTAAAATGGAAATTCCTTACACATATTATTCGTAATAACGAAATCGGTGAAAAAGCAATAACAGAATACAAATCTATATAGTTTTCAATGAAATCTCTTGAAATCATTTGCAACATAAAACTCATACACTTCAATCATTCAAAAGCACGATTTCACATTCATGAATAATTCCTTTGGGGTTGAATCAACTTTTCCGGGCCTTTTGAGGATTCGAACTAGCACTTCTTTATTTCGGGTGCGACCCCGAACAAAAGGCTCCCGGAACCTATCTTCGGGAAGTCTCGGAGCGGGCATCCTGCCTCCGTAGGACCCCTGTTAGAACCCTTCCCTCGAAGTTTCTAGCTGGGCGTCCCCAATTCGAACCCTTCGGTATGCTAAACAATCCGTAGCCTGTCGATTCAAAACTCTTTGCACATACTCATTCATCACATTCACTTTACAACTTTCTCAATTGATTTAGTATCAAGGAATGCATGACACCATGTGTCATCCTTATAAATTCACTTTCTCAAATCAGTTTGACATACTTGGAAGGCATAGCACTACGTGCCATCCCGTCAAATTCAATTTCTCAATCAGATTTGCTTCTTTAAAACATAATCACGTTTGAAAGGCAATTCACAAGAAGTTGCATTCAAGTATCATCTCACGTAAAATACAAAACGCCTTTCAAAACCACTTTTGAGCATCACGTAAAGAAATTACTTAACACGAATAGCCATCATTCAATACAAGCAGTCATTCTCAGCTCTTTTCCAACTATATCTTTCTCAATCCACCATTCTAGTACAATAAATTTCCATTTTCTGAGCCACAATAACCACAAGTGGACACCACCCGATTCAACGTCTCAACTTCTCACAATTCTCTGTTTTTACTTCAATTCCTCATTCTATATCTCTACTCGGTGAATTCACTTTGTTTGCTCACGTCTAAACTTCTCACGACTCCTGTCTTTGCTTCAATCCTTCATCCTAGACTCCGCTTTATGAATCCACTTCCTTTGCTCATATTCAGCTGTGTAATTCCTAATCTCACTTTGCCACTTAAGTTCCTTGTTGCTAAGCTTATCTTCCAACTTAATTCTAGCTCAAGGCTTAGATAGATTCCAAACTCAACTTAACCTTACCATTCCCAGCTCGTCATTTCCTCGCCTCAAATTCCCATTATATGTTTCTATCTCATTACTTGACCCTTGTTCGTTCGTCCTTAGTTATATAACTCTTAATCACTTTTCCTTATTCAGTTTTCGTTAACTTTGCTTATTTTCACGCTCAGTTCAACCTCGAGGATTTAATTATCTTTTGAACTCAATTATCCCAATACTCACCCACTTCTCATTCCCATGCCTCAATTGTACATCCATCAACATGAATTCACACTCCTCTTTATACTTCACTCATTATCTCCCGACATTAGCAATCATCTCTTAATGCCGTAAATCAATAAATCTCTAAGGCTCAATCTGAAATATTAATTCATAATTTATGCCCAAACCATAAGCCGCTCATCCCCATGTAAATGAATTCTCGATATGACCCACTACACCCAAGCAGCCCGACTTCGTCCGAATTCCCGATTTTTAATTTAGGCCTAAACAACTACCGATTCCCCTCTCGAAGACTCGGAATTTATACTTACACTTTTCCGAGTTCCATCAAGGAATCAGGTATAAGACTTCATCTCTTATAGGGTTTTGATTTCAAGTCATTCCATGTGCCTTAGAAACTTTTACGAGTGATATAGCATTTTCTCTAAGTGTTATAGAAACTACCGTATATGTTTACGCTTGATTCCGACCGACTCGAAAGCATACTTCTACATGCCATTTCACACTTAGTTCCGAGTCACTCAACACTCGGATATATCGTATGTTCAAACACTTTCTTTCACGCGCATAAACTCGAGTCCGACTTCATGTTCCAGGAATTACATTGCTAATTTACTATTCTAAGTCAAGCATATCTTGTTTGAACTTTGTTTAATCTAGATCAAGTTTGTTTACTCCGATATTCTCCTTATGACTTGATTATCTTCTAGATCGACTAAGATGGAATTTGAGTATCATGGATATTAGACTCGGAAAATTCCATTCCTTTTTTGACTCAAATAATTAGTCACCTAATTATCTTAATTATGTTATTATTTATGTCTAATCTTGGACCAAAGTATTTTATACTTTGAGAACCAAATTGATTTACTTTTGTAGGTTATTCAAACGAGGCTATCCTATTTTTGAATTACAAAAGTAACCGGCTTCAAAACGTCAAATCACCAAGCAGACAAGGCTTTTTCCATCTCCGACCTAGCCCCGGACACCGTGTCGGGGTTGTCCGTTTCCAACATTGGAAATCTGCAACACTAAGCTCAACGGTGGTTTCCACCTTACTTTTCAAAACACCACCAGTGGTTTTGGGACTTCCAAAGGAGTTAGGAGCCGTTGCCCAACGTTCATATCTCAACGGATATTTTGTGAGTAACTCGGAAAATCCATTACAACGGTCACAAAGGACTTCCAGTCGGAAGATGGACACAACGGCTAAGCTGCTTGGTCATCTATAATAGAAGCCAACTTTTAAGACTTGAAGATTGCTAAACCAATTGTTAATACACATACTTGAGCAAAAGTCATTGTATTCATTCTCAATCTTCTACTTACAACTCCAATTACGTATTTAATATCTCTCCGAGTGGTAAGGTCTTGTACTTAGTTACAAACTCTCTTTCTTACTTTCTAAGTAAGGTCCCTTAACCGAGCTGTAAGGGTTAACTCAGCTCGGTTGTCCCTAACTCGTAAGGGTTATCTCGGTTAGGAAGTACTAGATCGGATAAGGGAATTTCGAGTCTAGGAAAAACTTGTAAGGAGTTGTCTAAGGGAGCAAATCGGGTTGAGTCGGTCTATCGTATTTTGTGGACTCAAAATAGTGGATTTGACTTCGTGCTTGGATTAGCACGGTCCATGGTTTTCTGCCCCAGGAGGGTTTCCACGTACTTTCCGAGTTATCGCTTTTCGAGTACATTCTAGACTCGGACGGTTTTAAAGTTCTGTTTAATCTGTTTCTTCATTCTTTACTTGAACTCTAAGTCGAGTGCATTTCGAGTTCATCCTTGACTCCCACTCACCTCATAGTCATATCTATTTTAGATTTCAAGCTACGGTGACTTAGCCTCTCCAAGAGCAAACCTTCACCCTCAAGACTCCTAATTCCACTTTCAAGCAACTACGAAATTCGTTTGCTCACACACATATTCAATATTCACAACACAGTTCAATAATCACAACAAATTCATTTGGGTTTCGAAAGTACTAATAGTTTAGAGCATAAGACTACCCACCTCGAATTTCTCGGGTTTTGGGATAGATTTCGGGCTCCTTTACTTCTGCCTTCGGTCCCGGTCACTCTTCCTGCTGGTTCTCACTTAGCTCCTCTCGATATCTCGCTCCCCTGTTTCGGCCTACCGTTTTGGTCCCCTGTTTCCCTCGGTTGGGCCCTCGTGTGCTCACCGCCGGTCCTTCTCCCTTGCCGTCGCCGCCTTTCCCGGTTTCGGCCTCTCGAACCCTCTTGCGCCTATCCTCGCTTCAATACTTTCTTTGCCCTCGCTCCGCCCCGGTCTCTTGCTTTCTTCCCTTCGCTCACGCCCCTTCGCGCAGCCCGCCACCACCTTTGGTCCTGCGGTGATTGCCGGTCCTCCTCCCCTCGGTCTCCTTCGCCCGCCCGCGTGCTCGTCTCCTCCCTCTCTTTCTCTTTTCTCGTTCAGTGCTCCTTTCCCCCTCCCCTGTTCTGCTTCCGGTTCTTTGTTTTCTTTCCCGTGCCCCCTCCCTTCGGTCCCTTCTTTTCTTTTATTTCTTTGTCTTCTCTCTCCACCGCTTGACAAATAATACCTCTAGTCTTTATTGGACCCCAATTTGTGCCCTTTATCCTTTAATGGCCAAGGTAACCTTCTTCTACATAAAACAATTCCATGCCTTTCCCCTTCTCCGTCCTCTTATGCCCCGACATCCCAACTTATTTTTATATGCCGACCACGACAATTCCTAACCGTGCAAAGGTTCAGCTCAATAGAAGGGAGGCAATTTTCTTGATTTAATTTATTCAACAGCAGCCTCCAAAAGAATACTAAAGTAATATGTCTAGCCGTAAATAAAATAAGTCACTCACCCCCTAGATGCGTGGAATATTACTCAATAATTCGGCGCTTCAAGTTGCTTTTTGTTAAAATTCTGGGCATTACACATATAAAGAATATGGACTAACCAAAATGAACTGCAATGATGCAAATGGAGTCACTTATATAGGGATGAGTTTAATTTTGCTAAATGCAAAAAAATTAAATAAAATAGACTCACCTAATTGAGATGAAGACTCAAGTACAATTCTCTATCTCTCTATGGTTTTGATTTTAAGTCATTTTAAGTATTTAAGAAGCTCATCTTTAAGTTTTCAATACTTGTCTCGACCTACTCGAAATCATCTCTAGAGTATAACACACTTGACTAGGGTTCTGACCCACTCATACACAACTCAAACAGTTGTCATGAGTAAACAATTTCAAAAACACTTCTTATTCGATCACCGACTTAATGAGTTAACTAAAAAGGAATTACTGCGTTAATTCTCGTTTGTAAGTTAGTTTATTGAATGAAATTATTTACTTGATCAAGTTTATGTAGATTTCTTATTCAATCTTCATAACTTGATCATTTAAAGGATTGACTCAAAATGGAATTTAAACCTATTGAATATTAGACTCGGAAAATTCCATTATTTTAAGTTAAGGATAAATAAGTGCTTAATTATTATGAATTAATTATTATCCTTACCTAATCTTGGACCAAAGTATTTTTATACTTGGAGTCCCACTTTGATTTGGTTTTGCAGGTTGATTAAAATATTTTAATCTTATTTTGAAAAGCAAAAGCAAGCGGCTTTTAACCGTTAAACACCAGCGAGACAGAAAAATATCTTTTTGGACAAGGATTAGACACTCGTGTCGGGGTTGTTTGTTGCCAAATCCGATAAACATCAACTTTGAGTCTAACGGTTATTTCCACCCTAGATTTCAGTCACAACTGGTGGGGGATGGACTACTTTTCGAGCCAAGGACCTAAGCACAACGTTCACATTGCAGCAACTCCTTTTTTGAGTGGCTCGGGCTATCTGTTACAATGGCTAGTGAAGCTCTCAAGTCCAGAATCAACCTCAACGTCCGCTCTGCCCTACCGAGTATAAATAGAAGCCTTTCTACAATACTTGAAGATTGCTTGGAACTAAAAAGGAATATACCCTCACTCAATCTTCTAGCTTTTACAACTCCACTCTTAAGTTCTTTCTTTTTAGTTACAAAGAGAAAAGTCCGGTAATCACTCTTACATTTTCAATTCTCTGTTAAGTCCCTTGACTGAGCTATAATTGTTAACTCAGCTCAGTTGTTCCTAACTATAAAGGTTATCACAGTTAGAAAGTATTAGATCGGATAAGGGAATTTCAAGGGTTCAAACATCGTACACTCTGGAAGAAGATAATGGAGTGCTCCATCCATGACTATGATGAGGAGGTTTGGTACATCATCTGCAATGGAAACTACACTCCTATGAAGATGGACGAGAGCGCAACATGTATCGAAGGTGATGTTTGAGTTTACCACTAAAGAAAACTAGAAGTATAGGAAGAACTTCAAGGCCATGAACACTATGATGTGCGCAATTAGTTCGGAAGAATACAACAGAGTGTCTTCATGTGACACAGCTAAAGAAGTATGGGATACACTGGTCAATACCCATAAAGGAACCAGCCAAGTGAAGCAAGCAAAAGATAAATCGGTTCCTCCACAAGTATGAGATGTTCAAAATGGAGCCTGATTAGAACATCACTCAGATCTATATTCGTTTCACTGAGATTGTCAACAATCTCAAGTCTCTTGGAAAGAAGATGACTCATGAAGAAGCTTTGAGAAAAATTCTAGGGAGTCTACCAAAGAGAAGATGGAGTCCCAAGGTGATAGCAATCAAGGAAGCTCGGGATCTCTCTCGGCTAAATCCGAGATAAGCTCAATGGGAAGCTACTCACTCATGAGCTGCATCTAGAGGAAGAGGAAGTTAAGGTAAACACAAAAAGGAACATTGCCCTCAAGGCCTCGGAAGAAAGATGTCAAAGTCCGAGCTCCTCATATTCTGAAGAAGATCTCATGACACTTCTAGGTCAAGGCTTCAAGAAAATGATGAAATACAAAATGTGGCAGAAGAATCCTAAGTGGGAGTTCTACAAGAAATGTAAATACTCATCCTCTTCCAATTTGTCTTTAACTAAGAACTATGGTCTGTTTTGAGCGTGGCGAGTAAGGAGCACATAGTCAAAGACTGTTGAAAGAGAAAGAAGGACAAAAAGAAGATAAAGGCTATGGTAGCTACCTGGAACGATGATGACTCGAAGAGAAAGACAACTCGATGATTCAAAGTGTCTAATGGCTCTAACAGACTCGAAGCTAAATCTAAGTCAGATAGTGATTAATCGAGATGCTTAGGAAACAGATCCTCGGGAGGCAATCAACTACTTCCTTATGTTTTTCAAACTGGATCTTGCTAGATATATTTTTACTTTGCAAGAAAAGTCCAATTCGAATCTTCTTAATTGAAAGAGAAACTGGAGTCTCTTAATGTTGAGAGCATCATTTTGAAAAAGGAGTTAGAAAACTTGATGCAAAATCTGAAAGTGCTTGATTCTAATACTCAAGATAACGAGGCGAGTCCGAGTGCCTCGGAACAAAGAATGAGCAAGCGAAACAGAAGCTCCATGAGTCTCAAGAGTTGGTTTTATAACTCACTCAAGGTCAGGAAAACTTTGATTTATTAGTTGGCTCTTAGTGTGTCTCATTTCGAAAAGAAGGTCTTAGATACAATGCTAAAGAGAAAGATAACTCTTATAACAATCTTTTCAAAACTAATTCTAGAACTATTAAGTTCGGGAAGGCTGAGCATGGTCCTATTCATTCATAAAGAAAAAGGATCGAAGCCAAACCAAAAATAGAGGTTTTTAAAGAAAAGAGACACAGAGTCGGTTCTCAAGAAAGAAGACTCGGAATCGGACCAAACCCAAAATTATTCAAATACGGGTTCCCAAAAGCGCTCTTCCTCAAAAAAGGATCACAATAAAGATAGTTACTTGGGTTTGTAAGATGAAGTGAGAAGGGTTAGTTTATTTCGGTTTTGCGGGTTATTAAGAAATGAAAGGGTCATTGGTACTTAGACAGTGGATGCTCACGCCATATGTCCGGAGACTTAAGACTCTTCTCGGAATTAGAAGAAATGAAAGGAGGAAAAATCACATTTGGAGACAATAGCAAAGGCAAGATAGTTGGTATTGGAAGGATTGGTCAAAGAAACAATTCGATCAGTCCAGTCAACCTTGTCAAAGGGTTCAAGTACAATCTTCCGAGCATTTCTCAATTATGTGACAAAGGTGAAGAGGTAAGATTCACTCAAATAAACTGCTTTCACTACTAGAAAAAGGGTTCTAACGACGAATAAATTGGTCGTTAAAAGTACATTTTATCGTCATTAAAAGTGATTAACGACCAAAAAATTTTGGTCGTCGATCGTCGTTAGTGCTTCCCTCATTAATACTTTTAACGATGACTTTAAAATTTTCATCGTTACTTAAAATAACGATAAAACAAGATGTCGTCGTAATTAGTTGATTAAATAACGATGAACTACATATCATTAATAACAAAATTTTTTGTCGTAAAAGAATCATAAATACAAAAATTAAAATTATGATCATTAACAACCAATTTGGTTCATCGTTATTTCTGTAACGATTAACATTTTCATCGTTAATAATATTATGGATAACCTAAATATATAATTTTGCCAATTATCTTTAAAATAATATAATAAACTATTGATCACTAATATATAGTAAAAACAAACTCGAATTGATATATATTAATTCCTTTAAATACCACTGGTCCGTGAATACACAATATAAAACATACCCTAATACCAAAAGCATCCTAAAACACATAATATAAAAAACAATCGAGGAAACTAGAAATTTTCATAGTAATTGATATCCGAGTACAAGGGCAATATTAACCAAAAAACTATATAAAAAAATGAATAGTCCTCCAAATGATTTAGAAAGTATAAATCTTCATCAACTACTCATAAAAGGTAAGGAAGCGTTGGAACTTGAATGAGCAGTCCACATCTCCAAACAAGTGCAAATCTGCAAAAAATAGATAATTATTAGAACTATTACAAAATTACAAAAGTATTCAACTTCTTATCAAACAAACATATATAACTCAAACAAACAACCACCACTTGATGTTTGGAGCTACAATTACGTCATCGGTGCATTGCTTTACAATACATGCAGAAGTTGTGCATCTTCATCGCAGATATGAAAGATGCATGAATGTTTGAAAATGGTCCAATAAATTTTGTCCATGGATGGAAGGGTAATACCAAGGGCATCAACACCATGACAAGGAGACAGGAAAAGGTCGGGATGGAAGGGTTATACTAAGGGATCAACACGATGACTTTAAAATAGCTGCAGATGGCTGCTGCAGATGATCTGCAGCTGGCTGCTGCAGTCTCGCTGCAGATAACTCGCTCATCTCGCAATCAGGCTATCTGCGGATGATCTATGACTGGCTCGCTGCAGTCTGCAGCAGCCATCTCGCTGCAGATAGCAGCTCATCTGCAGCCAGCCGCTGCTGGCTGCACTAGCCATCCGCTGCAGATAGCCGTTCATCTGCAGCGAGCCATCCGCTGCAAATAGCCGCTTATCTACAGCAGCCAACCGGTACAAATAGCTGCAGATAGCCGATGCTCGAGTTGCTGGTTGCTGGTCGCTGCAAATAGCCGTGTCGTCGCAGGTGTGCTACGGATGGCCTACGATTGTAGCTCCTACTCTTGCAGATGGCTAGGCCATAGGCCTCTTACGTCTACTACAAATATCATGTGGGCCTCCTAACAACAAGCCGATTATGTCTACTACAAATGTCCCGTGGGCCTCCTAACAATAAGCAACAACAAGTAAAGCAGACACTAGTAACTAGTAAATTATGATCAACAACAAACCCATATGGTAGGATACACTAAGCTTATCCGGTGCAATAAAGGAAACATATGTTTGATAAATGTGAAAACATCAAGGCAACCTAAGTAATCAAGCATTGACCCCGAAGAGGGAGGACGGGGGACTTTCTATCATCCAATTTCACTCGCAAAACTCTTAAGAAAGATCAAAACTTAAGGCAGGCTTCGTGGCATGATCATGGATTCACTACAACTTACCTCGGAACCCTTGCATATCATAATATTTCCTGGATGGGGATATGCATGGAAGAAGCCACTATTCAGTATTATTTGCCCATGTCATATCCATGTCAATCCAAGTAAGCCTCGAAGTCGAAACACCCCTCAAGAATTGATTACTCGAATAGAATCGAGTTGACAAGAAAAAGAATCCAAGTGTCCTTGAATGGATGGCGAAAACTCCTCATCAATTTGAGCATCTAACAGTACTATCACTTTCAAATTTTGACTTAATGCTTCCTGAATGTCCTTCCGAAGAAGCCTCGTCTCTTTGTTTTCAACTTATCTCGCGCAAAATTGCACAACCGAACCATCACTTTCCTGAAGAAACGTTCGTAATCCTAGCATCACTTAAATGGATAAATATATCTCCTAACAATGTTGAATATCAAGAAACTAGCACTGTAAAAACCAAAAGTAAATAATTATACACAATCCAAACTTGGCATCCTAGGGCTGCCTCTTAACTAGAAACTACTGGATAGGTTCAATGTTCAGCCACTTGAAATGAACATGCTCCAACCCTTGTATTTCAATTAATGATCAAAGGGGAAAGCCGCATAAAAATCTGAGGGGAATAATTGAATCAGTTGATCAATAAACAAGCAATAATGTGGGTTATGAGTGGCTTAACATTGATCTTCCCTGTCCTCGTAAAATCAATGCAAAGTGGCCATGTGTTTCTATATCGGAAAATGCCAATTATATCTACCTCCCTCGCAAGCAAGAAACACCAAAGAAATTGTCATCAACAACATAAGTCTATCTCGAACAAACGAAGAATCCAATGTATTGTAGAAATTACTTCACCGAAACCGCACTAAGAGGGATTGTCATCTCACTGCATGCCAACCTAATCGGACAAACTTTACCACCGTGGCGGGCAGCTTTTAGGGCAAGTGGACATTGTCTTGCTGATGCCAACACAATCAAAGATCACATCAACTTGAACCCCCATTGCAGTTTGCATCCGTACAACTTCTTGATCTATGTTGTGCAATTTTGTCATCCACTACTAAATCAGTGCTCAAGAAAGATTATGAGAATGATTTAGCAGCGAATAAGGAAGCGTTTATGTTGAAACTAGAGCATGACCTCTCTCTTTCCTAGCAATTTTGGTCAAATGCAGCCAAACTTAGCAAATGGGGCTGCTGTAGGTGGCCTTGAATTGAATCAATATCTAATCGGATCAAATAGGTTGATAAAATACTCAGCTCAGATTGGGTTCGGATTGAATTATAAGATTTTGAGTCATGTTCAAGTCATCTATTAATTTGTCCAACAACTTGCTTCGAAAATTCATTCAATATTTATCACTTGAAAATTGAAATCTCATCTCGGTTCAACTTGGAGCAAGCTAGTTTGGGTTTCATCACAATTGAGTTGTCTCGACTTCAGGTTTGCATTTTTGCACACAGATTAGTTTTCTCAAGTCTCTATTTTTGCGAATTCTCACTCTGTCATCATATGTTCAACCGACTTTTGAACGTATATTATTTCTATTTGACATGAAATATCTCTCATGATACTGAATGTCAATACATGAGTATTGATAATTACAAACCTCAATATTGGTTGAAACTTGGATTATGCTACTTGTACCAAGATCTTGAGCTATGTTCAAGCGCCGCTTGTCAACATCAGCAACCATTACTCTAGGAGCTCCAAAAGCATAAGTCGCCAACATAGTCATCAGGCCGATGGGTCTATATTTTCTCGTCGACAAGCATGCACTCCCACACTAAGGGGTTCACACATCGCCCCTTCCTCCAATCTCACGTTCTCCGGCAATTTATAACATAAACTTGCTGGATGAACCACCTACCATCAACCTAGAACATCTTATTCTCATTCATGAAAATTTCATCGGGGTTTATATCGGTTGGCTAACTTGGCAAACAAGTAGTCAGGCCCTAATTCAAGTATTGGTTAATATCATACCGGATGCAAGCATACCTTAGGTTTCAAACCATCCAGTCCCAAGACAAGTCATTGATGGTAGACTTTTTACATTTGCAGTTCTTACAAACAAGTTCACAGACTGATAGGGTTAAATTCTATACTTGTTCTTTATTCGTGATTTTATTTCTATTTACAAGTTAAACATGACTTTGATGGCATTACCACCACGGGAGCTAGTTTCAAAGGCTTTATCAATGTCTTCCTAGGAGAACCTCGAACCTAAGACATGAATTTCTCGCAAATTAAATCGTAAAGCAAACAGAAATTGGAGAGTAAAAACGTAACCCTAAAACTGTCATATAGAGAGATGAACGAATTTCTCGCAAATTAAGGAAGAGAACATGCCTATATCAATTGATAAATTTCAATGCAAATTAAAGAAATTCGTGAATGAAATTACACAGATCATAGAGAGAGATCAACGAACCTTATATGTGTCCGATTGAAAGTTGCAATGCCCGAGAGACGAGTGAGCGAGAGAGCGAAAGGTGATTGGACGAGAGCCGAGCGAGCGAGAGCGAGAGGTTGCTCGAGCGAATCTCTCGATTGGGAAACCGCACGAGAAGAAGAGGGAGAGCGACGACAACGGCGACGGCCAGGGGAGAGGAGTGAATAACCGACGATTGAGCGAGAGCAAGAGATGACTCAGGTGAGAGCGAGAGGTCGACCGAGCGAGCCTCCGACTAGGCGACCGAAAGAGAAAAGAAAGCGACAGTGACGGAGACGGAGACGGAGACCGGGACGGGGACGGGGACGGCGACGGCCAAGGGAGAGGAGTGGAAAACCGAGCGTGGGAGTGGAGGTGTGGGAGAGACCGCAGTGAGAACTCGACCGAGAGGCGAGACGAGATGAGGGAGGGAGGAAGGGAGTTAGTTTCATTAGAGTTGGTGAAAAGCAAACATTAATAATTAAATTTTTGAGTCTTAATAGTATTAACGACCAATATATTAAAATAATAAACGACGCACTATTTTATTCGTTGTGTAATGATAGTTATTTGATAAAATTAAACAACGAAAAATTAATTTTGTCGTTATTAGTAACTTTTAACGACCAATTGTATGAGTCATCGTTAAAGTGTCGTCGTTAGAAGTCTAATTTCTAGTAGTGTTTATTTCGATGCGATCGCCAAAGAGATAAAACTTTCAAGTCCGATGTCGAGTAACACTTACACCATTCCTCTTTCGGATTCTAGTCAAGATTTATCATGTTTAAAAGCATCTTTAAATGATAAATCATGGACATGGCATCGTAGACTAGGCCATATCGGCATGCACACTATCAAGAAACTTGCATATGATGGATTAGTTAGAGCTTGACCTAACTATCCATTTAAGAAAGATAAAATCTATGATGCATGCACAAAAGGAAAGCAAGTCAGATAATCTTTTAAGCCACTCAAGACAAGTATCTACATCTAAAGTACTTGAATTGATTCATATGGATTCGTGTGGTGAAATTCTGTCAAAAACTTAGGAGGTAAATCATATGTGCTAGTTATTGTTGATGATTACTCACGATTTACCTGGGTAAGTTTTTGAAGAATAAGAATGAAGCTTTCAATGAGTTCACTAAGATCTTGGGAAAATTCAAGTGGAGTTTGAGACTCAAATAAGGAGAATTCAAACCGACCATGAAAGAGAGTTAGATTACATAGAATTTGCCGACTTTTGTGACAAGAATGACATCTCCCACAACTTCTCAGCACCAAGAACTCCTCAATAGAATGGAGTAGTAGAGAGAAAGAACATAAAACTTGAAGAAATAGAAAGGACAATGATGATTGAGAATGACCTCGCCTTACTATTTCTAGGCCGAGGCGATCAACACCGCAAACTACACGCTCAACGGATGCCTAATCGGACCCATTCTATAGAAGACACCTTATGAGTTGTACAAAGAAAAGAAGCCTAAGATTTCATACTTCAAACCATTCGGATGTAAATGCTTTGTGCATAACAATGGTGAGGAACATCCGGCCAAATTTGATGCAAGGTCGGATGAAGGTATTTTTCCGGGTTACTCATCTCCTAGTAAAGCTTATAGAATCTTTAACAAGAGGACTAACAAAGTGGAAGAAAGTATCCATGTTGTCTTTGATGAAATTAATCATGGTAGGACAATTGAATCTACTTTCTTAGATCCGAAGCTCAATCGAGATGAAGATGACATAGCAGGTCGAGCTCGGAATGAGCAAGAACAAAGAAACCGAACCAACTTAAAATGAGCCGGTTTAAGAGTCGGATCGGACTATCGAAGGTCAAGCTAATTAAGAACTTCAACAAGAGGAACCAAATGAAGATCAGACCATTCAATCAACAAATCTGGTAAATCAAAGGGTAGGTAAAGCTTTCAAATATGCATCTAGTCGCCCACCTCATAACATCATTTCTCACATCAACGAGTGGGGTAAGAACTCGTTCTTCTTTGTAAAATCTTTGTGCATTTTCAGCATTCATTTCATTAATTGAACCTAAAAATGTACTAGAAGCCTTTCTTAAACCTGAATGGGTAGAGGCCATGCAAGACAAATTAACTTAATTTGGAAGAAACCAAGTTTGGACTCTAACCAAATGACCTTCCGACCATCCAGTTATAGGAACCAAATGGGTTTTCAAGAACAAACTGGATGAGGGAGGGTTGGTAGTCAGAAACAAAGCCATATTAGTTGCTCAAGGATATAACCAAGAAGAGGGAATTGATTGTGGGGAAACCTTTGCACATGTTGCTAGGATTGAGGCAATCAAAATTCTCTCGAGCATGTGCATCAAGCATGAACATTAAGCTTCATCAAATGGATGTTAAGTGTGCATTTCTCAATGTTTATATTCAAGAAGAAGTTCATGTTCAGCGACCCCTGGATTTGAAAACTCTCAATTTCCAAATCATGTTTTCAAATTGCGAAAAGCTTTGTAAACAAGCTCCTAGAGCTTCGTATAAAAGACTAAGTAGTTTCTTGGTTGAAAATTATTTCAAGAGAGGTCTCATTGACAAAAGTCTTTTCATAAAAACCAAGGGGAATAATTTTGTCATTATTCAGATTTATGTTGATGATATTATCTTTGGAGCTACTAATGAAACTCTATGCTAAGAGTTTTCTAAGTTGATGAGACAAGAGTTCCAAATGAGTATGATGGTAGAACTCAATTTCTTCCTTAGATTGCAAATCAAGCAGGAAAAGGATGGCCTCTATGTTCATCAATCAAAATACACCAAGGAGTTATTGAAGAAGTTCAAGCTACAAGATGTGAAGCATGTAGCAACACCAATGACTAACGAGTACTAAACTGGACTCAAATGAGAAGGTAAAAGTGTAGATAAAAAATCTGCAGAGGTATGATTGGATCTCTATTTTACCTTACATCTAGTAGGCCAGATATCATGTTTAGTGTCTATCTATGTGCAAGATTTCAAGCTAACTCAAAGGAATCACATCTCACTGCGGTGAAGAGAATTTTATGATATCTTGTAGGGACTCGGACACTTGGTTTCGATATTCAAAAGACTTAAATCCGACCCTCATTGGATACTCGGATGCTGACTATACTGGATGCAAAGTTGATAGAAAGAGCAGCTCAAGAGCATGTCAATTTCTTGGTCAATCACTCATCTCCTGGCATTCAAAGAAACAAAACTCGGTTGCTCTATCAACTGCTAAAGTCGAGTATATAGCAGTTGGAGCTTGCTATGCTCAAATTCTCTAGATCAAGCAACACTTGAAGGACCTTGGATTATCGTTCACATCTATCCCAATCAAGTGTGATAATTAAAGTGCCATCAGCATCACCAAAAATCCAGTTCAACACTCAAAACGAAACACATTGAGGTCGGGTATCATTTTCCGAGAGACCATTATGAGAAAGGTGATATTGAACTTGAGTTTCTTCCTACCAAATTTCAATTAGTTAATATCTTCACAAAAACTTTGAGTGAAGATCAGTTTTGCTTTATTAGGAATGAACTTGGCATGATGATTGCATGATTATATGATTTATTACATGAGTTGTTATGAATTTGATTGATTATTATATATTATGAGTGAATGACAAATTGATCGAGTTGAATCACAATGAAACCGAGCTATGAGTTATTAATTTTATAAGTGTGTTCCGAGTCGATCAGGCACATCACCGAGTTAGACTCGGTTTCGAGAAAAATGGACATCGAAATTTTGAGATCATCTTTAGATCAATGGAGAACCTTAGGAATGTTTTTGAAAATCTCTTTTTCTCTCTCGTCACATGAACGGTCCGAAATATAATTGTTAGAGGAAAGCGAGTTTCAAGATTGTTGTTACTCATTGGAAATGCCAAATGGTCTAATAACCAGTCACTTTGAGGGTTGAGTCAAAAAGGTTTTTGTTTAATGAAAGCCCGTGTTCTATAAATAGCACCCATTTGTTGTCATTCATTCACTTTACGATTTCTTGCTCTCACTATTGCTCTTTTTTCTCTCGTACTCAAATTGTCAAATCTCTACTTGCTTTCTCATTCATCTACTTTCTTCGCTCTCTTAATCTCTCTTTCACTTTCACTCAAACATGCCTAAGAGAAGAAGTGTCGCGAAAGGAGGTTCAGCCACAAAGAAGGCTAGAACCGGAACCATCCAACCCGAAAACACTCAAAAGGACCCTTCTAAGGGCAAAGCTCTTGCCTATGATGACCAAAAACTCATCATGGCCCAACACTATTTCATCGAGGAGATATTCTTCTCTACCACCAAACTCTCATAGATCAAGCCCATCCTTAACACAGGTACTTACAAGTATTTGTATTTCTGCGATTACATCTATCCGGAACTCGTAATCGAGTTCTACTCAAACATGGTTGCGAGAGATAACATAATCTCATCTATTGTTTAAGGCAAAACCATTCGTATCAATATCTCTCTCCTTTACAAGCTTTTTGATATGAAGTTTCTCTTCTTGAATTCCAACCCTATCCCTTTCAATGAAATCGTTGATGATTTCTTTGACAGATACGCCGAGGAGGCTCCTAAGTCCGGAAATAACTTCTCGTGACTCGGATAACCTCGAAGCAAGACTTCTTTGCTTCATCTTGATGAGAACTATCTTCTCTTTCTACCCCTCCAAAAAGAACCAAAACATCAAAGTTCTTAAGGTTCTCTATGATATCTTTGAAGGGTATGAGGTTGACCTCTTCCCTTTCATCTTGGAACAGATCGCCTCTGTTCCCTCATATCACAAAAAGCCCCCTCTTCCTTTTGGAGCTTTTTTATCTGCTGTCTTTGCTCAATTCAAAGTGGATCTCCCTTCGATCCACACAAATATCTAAAGCCGGTTGTCTATATAGGCAAATATGAGCTCATTGGACTAGGATACCAGGAAATACAACCTGGTGTTTGGGTTCACACTTCGAGTTACTTCCTCCTCTACCTTAGACTCATAATGCTCTTGAGACTCCTTTTCTCACGGCTGGACCTTCGCTTCCAAGTCTACCCCTTCTTTTGATTTGCTTCAAAAGTGGGCTTCTCAGTTCGCTGCTCCGGCCAAAGTGTTGAAGTCAACTATGGCAGCTTTCTAGGCTTTCATGCCTATCTTAACTCAATTTCGGACCATGGCTCGAAGTAAATTAATCAAAGTCAAGCCTTGGTCACTGAACTAAGAGAGGTTATCACGCGCCAACAAGACCAGATCTGCTGCCTCCAAGAGAGAAGATCCATAGAAGTTGAGGACTCGGAATCTCATTTTGAAGAAGCATCATCCTCGAGTCCTTAAGCTCTTCTAACTCTAGGTCGAAGGAGAAGAAGGTACTGGAGCAGGCCCAGCTGAAGGTCAAGGGGAGAACGAACCTAAGGTGATCTCCTCATATCATACACAATCTTCCTCGGAAGAAGCTGGAGATGCGAGGCCAATCTAAGGCTCCCTCCTCTATTCAACAACCTCAAGCTGAAAAAGGCTGAGGGGTCGAAGAAGAGCCGGAGGATGTACAACCTCGCTCGCAGAGTGCACTTCAAGTCCCCGACTTACCTCTGCTCTTGTCACCTTGCCCAGCGAGCTGCTACACAAGGCTACGAACACGGAAGATGCCCACGTTCTTCTTCCTCAACACACACTGCTGCACCTCCCTCTTAATTTCAAATTTTTTATGTCCAACGTCTTTGTACTTTTCTACTATTCCCTCCCTACTTTACTTTTGATGAAATGCATAGGGGAGAAAGCGATAGATGTTTGGCTTAGGGAGTTTCTTTAGTTTTCTTAAGTTTTTTTTTCTGTATGATACTTTTTGAGCTTGAATGAAATTTCTCTATTTCTAAGAAAATGAGTTGCATTATTCATATTTCACCTTTTCTCCGATATATTATATCTCTACTCGATAATTGCTCATATACTTTCATATTATGCTCTGAGATATTCATGATCTTACGCTCCGATATTTTTACTCGATGATATATCATGTATCAAAATGCTCTCACAACGAAACTTCACAAAGAATATCTTATAGTCATTCATTTCTAAGCAATGAAAACATAACTCTTTGAACTTTTAGCTTCTATCTTAAGTATGGAATGTCTTTCATCAAAAGGGAGAGATTGACGACTCATGTATAACACTCTATCTCTCTATGGTTTTGATTTCAAGTCATTCTAAGTCTTTAAGAAGCTCATCTTTAAGTTTTCAATATTGTGTGACCTACTTAGAAACCATCTCTTGAGTAGAGCACACTTGGCTGGGATTCTGACCCACTTAGACATAACTCGGACAATTGTCATGAGTAAATAATTTCACAAACACTTCTTATTATGAGCATTGACTTAATGAGTTAACTGAAAATGAATTACTACGTTAATTCTCATTTGTAAATCAGTTTATTAAATGAAATTATTTACTTGATCAAGTTTATGCATAGTGCTTCTTCAATCTTAATAACTTGATCATTTAAAGGATTGGCTCAAGATGGAATTTAAACCTATTGAATATTAGACTTAGAAAATTTCATTTTTTCGAGTGAAGGATAAATAAGTGCTTAATTATTACGCATTAATTATTATCCTTACCTAATCTTGGACCAAAGTATTTTTATACTTTGAACACCACTTTGATTTGCATTTGTAGGTTGATTAAAGTATTTTAATCTTATTTTAAAAAGCAAAAGCAACCGGCTTCTAACCGTTAAACAACAACGAGATAGAAAAACACCTTTTACGGGTAAGTCTCGGACACCGTGTCGGGGTTGTTTGTTACCAAATCCGGTAAACTTCAAGTTTGAGTCGAACAATTGTTTCCACCCTAGATTTCAGTCACGACATCTAGGATGGACTACTTTTCGAGCCAAGGACCTAAGCACAACGTTCACATTGCAACAACTCCTTTTCTAAGTAGCTCATACTATCCATTATAATGGCTAGCGAAACTCTCAAGTCCGAATTAATCTCATCTACTACTCGCCCTGCTGAGTATAAATAGAAACCTTCCTACAAGACTTGAAAATTGCTGGAAATGAAAAGGAATCTACTCTCACTCAATCTTCTAGCTTTTACAACTCCACTCTTAAGTTCTTTTTTTCGAGTTGTAAAGAGAAAAGTCTTGGAATCACTCTTTCATTTTCAATTCTCTGTTAAGTCCCTTGACTGAACTATAAGGGTTAACTCAGCTCGGTTGTCCCTAACTCGTAAAGGTTATGTTAGTTAGGAAGTACTAGATTAGATAAGGAAATTTACGAGTCTAGGAAAACCTTGTAATTGAATTGTCTAAGGGAGTAATTCGTAAGGAGTCAATCCTTGTATTTTGTGGATTCAAAATAGTGGATTTGACTTAGTGTTTGCATTAGCACTGTCCGTGGTTTTCTACCCGAGCGGGTTCCCATGTAACTTTTGTGTCTTGTAACTTTCTAAGTCCAATCTAGACTTAAAATTGTTTTCTAAGTCTTTACTTTGCAAAAAACTTTCTTAATCCACAAAAATCTTCCATCACCCTATTCACCCCCTCTAGGGTGACTTAACCTCTCCAAGGGCAAACCTTCATAAGATGAATTAAATTTTGGTTAAATGTAAAAAATGGATTCACTTAATTGAGATGAATTTAATTTTTGGCTTAATGCAAAAAATGGAGTCACCTAATTGAGATGAATTTAGTTTTGGCTAAATGCAAAATATGGATTTACCTAACTGAGATGAATTTAATTTTGGCTAAAAGTAAAAATAAAAAAATATAATTATGGTAAAAAGATGCAGAAAAGAAGACACAAACCTACAACCTACTGGAGCACGAAAGGGTCAATGGAAAGACCCGAGATCGACGAGCAGCCGACACCGGTTAAGCCTAACGGTTGTGGCCCGCCTTGGATTGTTTTTGGACAAAGATTAGTAGGAATTGGACTGATTTGAAAAATGAAACAAATTGACCGACCTTAAAAGGGAAAAGCCAATTTGACTTTTGGCTAAATGCATATAATGTAACATCTCCAAACTTAATCATATTTAATTACTTTAAATTTGTATTTTATCGTCTTAATATTGTTTAAGAGCAATCAGCCGCATGAAATTGTGGATATGTCGGAATGTATGAAAGTTACAAAAATTATTTCATTACGAATTAATAAATGCTTCTAGGCACGAGATAATTAATTAAAAATTTTGATAAATTCATAGAGATGTACGTATTTCGAACAACATAGATTTTGATCTGAAAAGTTAATCGATTTGTTTAACGATTAAAATAAAATAATAAAATAAAATATGTGGTTTAAACTGGGCCATTTGTATGGCTAAAAAATTAACCTTGTGATTAATATTCATATAAGATAAATATGTGTAAGACCCGTAATTTTGGGTTAGGTAGTTATATGAGTTAAATTAATTATTTAGCCTTAATTAAATAGAGTAGGTCGAACGACCAAGATATCTAGGTGGTTAGATATTCGTAAAGTTACTTGAGCGAATTATTATCGGTTCGTGTAACTATTATTAGTGAAGTGTATTAATTCCTTTCTCCGAATTTTTCCACTGGATAAGCTAAATAAAAACACGAGACCGCTTATACTACATATGTGGGTTTAGTTATTATGAGGATTAGCAAAAAAAAAAAAAAAAGAAAAAGGAAATAAGAAGGACGATTAAGTGGATTGCTAGGGACTTGATTAGTGTGAAATTAGGGAGTGCTGGCAATTTGTGAAGGGGCCACATCAAAAAGGAAGGAGGAAAGAAATTAAAGGGAAAAGAAAAGAAGAAGGGGTCGGGGAAAACGAAGAAAAGAAGTAAAGCCGGAGGAGGAAGAAAGAGGGAGCACCGAACAGAGAGAGAGAGGAGGCGGGCGTTGCGATGGCTAGGGAGACCGAGAGGGACCAGCAACCACCACGAACCGAAGGCGGCGGCCGGCGACGTGAATAAGCGCGAGCGGAGGGAAGAAAGCGAGAGACTGGGACAGAGCGAGGGCGAAGGAAGGACCTAAAGCGGGGACAGGCGCGAGAGGGTTCGGGAGGCCGAAACCGGGAAAAGTAGCAGCGGCAAGGGAGAAGGACCTGCGGCGAGCACACGAGCGTCCGACCGAGGGGAACAGGGGGCCAAAACGGCAAGCCGAAACAGGGGAAGCGAGAGACCAAGAGGAACTAAGTAAGAACCGGCGGAAAGAGGGACAGGGACCAGAAAGGAAGAAGTTAAGGAGCTCGAAATCCACCCCTCAAACCCAAGAATTTCGGGTAGGTAGTCCTATACTCTAAACTATTAGTACTTTCGAAATCCAAATGAATTTATTATGACTATTTAACCTTGTTGTGAATATTGAATATGTATGAATAAACGAGTTTAGTAGTTGCTTGAAAGTTGAATTAGGAGTTGTGAAGGGATTTGGTGGTCGTTTAAGCTTGAATTGAAAACCTGCGAATTTAGACGGAGTTAGGTTGCTTGGGTCTAATGAATAGTATCGAGATTTTAGTCAAGTTAGGGAAGAGTACGTTGTGGTTTGGGTATAAATTATGAATCAATGTTTCAGATTGAGCCTTAGGGATTTACCGAGTTTGCGGCGTTAAGAAATAATTACCAATATCGGGAAATAATGAGTGAGGTGTAAAGAGGGATATGAATTCGTATTGAGTGATGCACAATTGAGACATGTAAGTGAGAAAGGGGCGATTGTGAGGTTAATTAAGTTCAAAGTACATTTAAATCCTCGAGGTTGAATTAAAAGTGAAGGTAAGCGAAGCTAACGGAATTTTAGTGATGAAAAGTGATTAAGAGTTATATAACTAAGGATGGACGAACAAGAATTGATTGATAAGATGGAGACATACAATGGGAGTTTGAGGCGGGAAGTGACGGGCTGGGAATTGTAAGATTAAGGTTGAGTTTAGAATATATCTAAGTCTTGAGATGAAATTAAGTTGGAAGGTGAACCTAGCAAGAGGAACTTAAGTGATAAAGTGAGATTAGGAGTCATATGGCTGAGTATGAGCAAAGAAAGTTAAATTATAAAGTAGATACCTAGAATGAGGAATTGGGGTAAAGACATAGAGTTGTGAGAAGTTGAGACGTGAGCCAAAGAAGTGGATTCATAAAATAGAGACCTAGAATGAGGAATTGAAGTAAGGACAGAGAATTGTGAGAAGTTGAGGCGTTGAATTAGGTGGTGTCCGCTTGTGGTCATTGTGGCTCGAGAAAACTAAAGTGATGAATAGAGAAAGGCATAGTTGGAAAAGAGCCGAGAATGATTGCTTGCATTTAATGGTGGCTATTCGTGTTAAGTGATTGCTTTACGTGATATTCTAAAGTAGAGAAGAGTTTTGTATTTTACGTGAAATGATCCCTTAATGCAACTTCTTGTGAATTACCTTTCAAACGTGATTCTATTTTAAAGAAGCAAATCTGATTGAGAAATTGAATTTGGAGGGACGACACGTAGTGCTATGCCTTCCATCGTGTCAAACCGATTTGAAACAGTGAATTTATAAGGGTGACACGTGGTGTCATGCCTTCCTTGATGTTAAATCGATTGAGAAAGTCTGTGAAGTGAATGTGATGAATGAGTGTGTGCAAAGAGTTTTGAATCGACCGGCTACGGATCGTTTAGCATACCGAAGGGTTCGAACCGGGAGACGCCAAGCTAGAAACTTCGAGGGAAGGGTTCTTACAGGGGTCCTGCGGTGGAAGGATGCCCAATCCGAGACTTCCTACAAGATAGGTCCCGGAGCCTTTTGTTTGAGGTCGCGTCCCGGAATAAAGAAGTGCTAGTTCGAATCCTCGAAGGCCTAGAAAGTTGATTCGGTTCCCAAAGAATCGTTCATGAATGTGAAATCGTGTTTTAAATGATTAAAGAGTTAGGATATTTACGTTGCAAGAGATTTTATTAAAAGCATCTAGATTTGTATTATGTTATTGTGTTTTTACTAATTTCGATATTATGAGTAGTACGTGTAAAGAATTTCCATTTTAAGGGTATAAGACCGAGATGAGCCCGTGGTTTATTGCTTACCCCCACAAATTTCCCCCTTTTCCCCACAGAGTGTTGCAGGTGCATTCTCGGGAGATGTGTGCAATACTTAGCTTATTTTAGACTCCGTTGATTCCCGTTTATTGGTTGCTGAGCGATTCAAATCGCGAATGTGCATTTCTTATGATTCTAAGTATTGTACTTGTAATTTAGCTCATGTAGTTTGTACCAGATGTATAGTAAACCATTTAGATCGTTTTAAGTTTTATCGCATGATTGGTTGGACTCCGGCGTGTGGCCGTTGAGTTGTATACTCCGAGCGTGTGGCTCGTTAAGTTATATTATGCTTTTTATGCAGGGTTTTAGGGCTCTAAGCCTAAGGGATAGTCCACATTACAAGCGGAACTCTGCCGAAAGTTTTAGGAAATCTCATATTCGTTTGGAAAACCACCTTTATTATCTCGTAAGTTGAGTTTAGTCGGCCAAACCAACGCCGAGAAGAGCCTTGGGAGTTCCTTTAAGGAACTCGACGATGTAATACTCCTAGGGGGTGTTTTGGGGTGTTACAAAAATGGTATCAAAGCATAGATTTTGGCGACCTTAAGTTTGTATTGCATATAGCCTTTTAGGGTCCTTGTTATGTGACTATGTGCTTTGTTTGTGGCTAACATATGTGTGCCATTAAGTTCAACCTATGACTTGTAAACGACTACTTGGTTGACTCAATCGAATTAATTGATTATAAACCGCATATTAAGGTGATGCGTGAGTGACTTGTGTGTGCTTATAAGTGTAAATGATTTATGTGTGCTAAGTATGTGACCGAATGTGGCTAAACCTTATTCCTGTTCCGTTATTCATTAGTTGCATGGTTTGATTTCTAATCGTTAGTTGATCGAGGAACTCTACCTCTAAGAAGCATACGAGTATTCAATTATGTATTGGTTGTTTATAATTATTTCCAAGGAGTTTAGAGAGTGCATAATTGATCTTAGATGGGAAAAGAGGAGACATAAGGTGCACTAGCGTAAGTGAAGCATTCATGGGAGACTCCTCATTTCGCTTCTTGATTTAGATGTAGAGGCTGCTTTTGGGAGTTGTTACTAAAGAATGAATTGAAATGTCACATTGGCGAATAGGATAGGGTTGAGCACCCTGAATGCTCGAGAGATACTACATATATTTACGGAAACACTCACGAGTGGGTACTTTTGGAAGCTACAAATGAGAATTAAAGGCTATGGAAAGGAAAATTAATGGGAAATATAACATGAAAGGTTCGTTGTATCATTGGTAGAATTGGTTTTGTGGATAATACTATTTGGGTCCATGGTCGAGAATGTCAAATTTGGTATTTTGCTTGAAGTCCATGTGTGTTTGGGTGTATTGGAAGGCATCTTTTGGGTACCTTTGGGAGCTATGTTGGAAGAACAATTGATTTGGGAATTTTCTCTATTTCCATCTAAGTTCTTTGGGTCGACCAAACATAGGATGCAATGGTTATGGAGATCCATCTAAGAGTTTCAATTTGAGAAACTTATGAGAAAGGTCTAAAACAAGTCGAGTATGAGGCTAGAAGGGGCTAAGTAAATCACATGAAAGATTGTGCTCTCCACCATTTGAGTTCCTTTGACTTAACTATCTCACCAAGAGGAGTTGATTGATGAATGTTGGAATCATACCGTCCACCACTTTGAGTTATATGTGGTGATTCTTTGCGAATAATCCAAACACCATTAATCGTTTGGGAGTAGTTCCTTGGGATCTTTATAAACCTCAAGCATTGATATCAATCTTGTAGGATGAGTGCCTCGTTTATAAAGGGAGTTTAGAAGTTGTTCTATCACTCCCATGCTTCATTTGGAGTTCATTGTGTAATTAGCGCTCATTGGAATGACTATAAGTGCTAAGGAGTGAAATACTTTAACTTTTACAAGAGGATCGTAGGTTTGATCTTAACTCCCATAGAGGTGGAAGAATGATATGAGGACTCCCCACTACCTATTGTAGTTACCATGAGTTGTTCAAGGATCGTATTGTGCTAGATATGATCCACATAGTTTGGTTGCCTCTAAATTCCGACTTGGGTTCAATTCCAAGCATTTTGACTATACTTTTGAACTCTGTCTACTTCCTTTTGTGATGTTAATTGCCTAGTATGCGTGTCATGCTTATCGTTTCAACCAATGATGCACCATAGATAGTTTGTCGAACTAGCCCATCTAACTAGCTTGGCCATGGAGTTTGCTTAAGTTTGTAGAGGATAAAGAGCAAAAGGGTGGTGTGAGATACTTGAACTATATGTGTGCCGATCGCGTAAGTATTTAGTGGAGACATTAGTGTTCAAGTTAAAACAAGTAGTGAGATCATTCCAAGCTAACTATTTGCTCTTTTCTAGTACGATTTGCTCCTTGGCGCCTTGTAATTAAGTGACCGGACGTATCTGAAATGATGGTAGAAAGGAGGTTGGAAATCATTAACCCATAAAGACCCCGAGGAATTCCGATAACCATAGTTATCTAATTGAGTTTCCTTCCGTATTGAGGGTGTGAGTGTGCTCTAGGTGTATCTCGCCTATATCTTGGTCGTTTTAGGGGTACTACCTAAATTTTTGAATTTTGAGAACGAAATTCTTTTAAGGCGGGAAGTAATGTAAGACTCGTAATTTTGGGTTAGGTAGTTATATGAGTTAAATTAATTATTTAGCCTTAATTAAATAGAGTCGGTCGAACGACCTAGATATCTACGTGGTTAGATATTCGTAAAGTTACTTGAGCGAATTATTATCGGTTCGGGTAACTATTATTAGTGAAGCGTACTAATTCCTTCCCCGAATTTTCCCACCCGGATGAGCTAAATAAAACCCGAGAGACCGCTTATACTACGTATATGGGTTTAGTTATTATGAGGATTAGCAAAAGAAAAGAAAAAGGAAATAAGAAGGCGGATTAAGTGGATTGCTAGGGACTTGATTAGTGTGAAATTAAGGGAGTGTTGGCAATTTATGAAGGGGCCACATCAAAAAGGAAGGAGGAAAGAAATTAAAGGGAAAAGAAAAGAAGAAGGGGTCGGGGAAAACGAAGAAAAGAAGTAGAGCCGGAGGAGGAAGAAAGAGGGAGCACCAAACAGAGAGAGAGAGGGAGAGGAGGCGGGCGTGCGAGGGCAAGGGAGACCGAGGGGGATCAGCGACCACCGTAGAACCGAAGGCGGTAGCCGGCGACGCGAAAGGCGGTAGCCGGCGACGCAAGAGGCGTGAGCGGAGGAAGAAAGCGAGAGACTGCGACAGAGCGAGGGCAAAGGAAGGACCCGAAGCAAGGATAGGCACGAGAGGATCCGGAGGCCGGAAGCCGGGAAAAGTAGCGGTAGCGGCAAGGGAGAAGGACCGGCGGCGAGCACATGAGGGCTCGACCGAGGGGAACAGGGGGCCAAAACGGCAAGCCGAAACAGGGAAGCGAGAGACCAAGAGGAACTAAGTAAGAACCGGCGGAAAGAGGGACCGGGACCGAGAAAGGAAGAAGTTAAGAAGCTCGAAATCCACCCCTAAAACCCGAGAATTTCGGTGGGTAGTCCTATACTCTAAACTATTAGTACTTTCGAAACCCAAATGAATTTATTATGACTATTTAACCTTGTTGTGAATATTGAGTATGTATGAGTAAACAAGTTTAGTAGTTTCCGAAAGTTAAATTAGGAGTTGTGAAGGGATTTGGTGGTCGTTTAAGCTTGAATTGAAAACCCGCGAATTTAGACGGTGTTAGGTTGCTTGGGTCTAATGAATAGTATCGAGATTTCAGTCAAGTTAGGGAAGAGTACGTTGTGGTTTGGGTATGAATTATGAATCAATGTTTCAGATTGAGCCTTAGGGAATTACCGAGTTTGCGGCATTATGAAATAATTACTAATATCGGGAAATAATGAGTGAGGTGTAAGGAGGGATATGAATTCGTATTGAGTGATGCACAATTGAGACATGTAAGTGAGAAAGGGGCGATTGTGAGGTTAATTAAGTTCGAAGTACATTTAAATCCTCGAGGTTGAATTAAACTCGAAGGTAAGCGAAGCTAATGGAATTTTAGTGATGAAAAGTGATTAAGAGTTATATAACTAAGGATGGACGAACAAGAATTTATTGATAAGATGGAGACATACAATGGGAGTTTGAGGCAGGAGGGGCCGGGAATTGTAAGACTAAGGTTGAGTTTAGAATATATCTAAGTCTTGAGATGAAATTAAGTTGGAAGGTGAACCTAGCAAGAGCAAATTAAGTGATAAAGTGAGATTAGGAGTCATATGGCTGAGTATGAGCAAAGGAAGTTAAATTATAAAGTAGATACCTAGAATGAGGAATTGGGGTAAAGACATGGAGCTGTGAGAAGTTGAGACGTGAGCCAAAGAAGTGGATTCATAAAATAGAGACCTAGAATGAGGAATTGAAGTAAAGACAGAGAATTGTGAGAAGTTGAGGCGTTGAATTAGCTAGTGTCCGAATGGAAATTAATCTTACTAAAGTGATGGATTGAGAAAGGCATAGTTGGAAAAGAGCCGATAATGATTGCTTGCATTGAATTGTTGCTATTCGTGTTAAGTGATTGCTTTACATGACATTCAAAAGTAGTTACGAGAAGAGTTTTGTATTTTACGTTAAAGGATCCCTGAATACAACTTCTTGTGAATTACCTTTCAAATGTAATTATGTTTTAAAGAAGAAAATCTGATTGAGAAATTGAATTTGGAGGGATGGCACGTAGTGCTATGCCTTTCAGATGTGTCAAATTGATATGAAAAAGTGAATTTATAAGGGTGACACGTGGTGTCATGCCTTCCTTGATGATAAATCAATTGAGAAAGTCATGAAGTAAATGTGATGAATGAATATGTGCAAAGAGTTTTGAATCGACTGGGTACGGATCGTTCAAGCATACTAAAGGGTTCAATCGGGAGACGCCCAGCTAGAAACTTCGAGGGAAGGGTTCTAACAGGGGTTCTGCGGCAGCAGGATGCCCGATCTAAGACTTTCTAGAAGATAGGTCCCGGGAGCCTTTTGTTCGGGTCGCGCCCGGAATAAAGAAGTGCTAGTTCGAATCCTCGAAGGCCTAGAAAGTTGATTCTGTTCCCAAAGAATCGTTCATGAATGTGAAATCGTGTTTTGAATGATTAAAGAGTCGGGATATTTACGTTGTAAGAGATTTCATTGAAAGAATCCAGATTTGTATTATGTTATTATGTTTTTACCGATTTCGTTATTATGAGTAGTACGTGTAAAGAATTTTTATTTTAAGGGTATAAGACTCCGGTGAGCCCATGGTTTATTGCTCACCCCCACAAATTTCCCCCTTTTCCCCACAAGTGTTGCAGGTGCATTCTCGGGAGATGTGTGCGATACTTAGCTTATTTTGGACTCCGTTGATTGTCGTTTGCTTGTTGCTTGAGCGATTTAAATCACGAATGTGCATTTCTTATGATTCTAAGTATTGTACTAGTAATTTAGCTCATGTAGTTTATACCGGATGTATAGTAAACCATTTAGATTGTTTTAAGTTTTATCGCATGATTGGTTGGACTCCGGCGTGTGGCCGTTGAGTTGTATACTTCGAGCATGTGGCTCGTTGAGTTATGCTATGCTTTTTATGCAGGGTTTTAGGGCTCTAAGCATAAGGGATAGTCCACATTACAAACAGAACTCTGCCGAAATTTTTAGAAAATCTCATATTCATTTGGAAAACCACCTTTATTATCCGTAATTTGAGTTTAGACAGCCAAACCGACAACGAAAGAGCCTTGGGAGTTCCTTTAAGGAACTCTAGCGATGTAATACTCCTAGGGGTGTTTTGGAGTGTTACAATATGTGTCAAATTTTTATTTGACCACTCAAAAGAAAAATTAGAAGAAGCCACTTGGAGATTACGTGATGGTAGCAACAAAAAGAGGGGGCATTACTTCAAAAATCAAAAACCCAAATCTTAAAACTTCATTCTCTCTCATCACCTCTTTCTATCTCCCTCTCTGCCTCCCTTGTTGGCTGTCACCGGCCAGCCACCAGCCACGGATGTTGCCGCCGACCACCAGTCACAATTGCCACCTCCGTCGGCCGCCGACCACGACCACCGCCTCTACCTTCCCCCTCCTTCATTCACATGCATCTACTTTCTTCTTCAAAGGTAACCCACTTCTACTCCTCTTTCAATTAAATCTAAATTTTATAATTTTATTTTCAAACAAATTAGTGAGAAACTATTCTGAAAAGTAGTGTAATTTGTGGAATTTAATTAGGTAATTAGGCGATTTGTTAAAAATTAAATTTGAGGTACGTGGTTGTGAGTTGGGCAAGTCATGCTTGAATTTGAAATGAAGAGTACTATGTGGGTGAATTAGGTTGACAATAAGTTTAATTAAAATAGCAAAACTTGTCTTTTTAGACAATTGAACTTGTATTTTGTGAGACCGAAAGCTTGGTTGAGATGGAATTAGTGAAAGTTGTTTGAGGATAAAGTGTTTATAAGGATATTACATGAATATAGAGCTAAAGGTTACTGAAAATCTCATATTTTAGTAAAACTTTGAGGTAAGGTTGGATGTTAGATGAGCATAACATAATCTCAAATGTTTTTAGGATTGTGAAATTAAGTTAATACTTGATTATGGATAGTTTGTGTAAGTATACAAGCTAGTTATTATATTAAAAAAATTGATCCTTAGACACCCCGATTACAATCTAGAAAATTATGTAGGCTAAATAATTATCATGGGAATCGTTAGGATTGGATAAACTAAGTTGTTAGCAAAGATATTAATGACGTTAAACTTCATTAATGAACTAAAATTATGGAAATTCATGGATACGAAGAGTGTGACAAAAGAGATGACGAAAGAAGTATTTAAAGAGTATGGTGACTTGAGTTAGTTATTAAGTGAAGAGCAACGTCGTCAACCGAACCTATGTACGGATGAGTACCAGATGACTATCCATAAGTTGAAATATGGTAATTGGGAGCTCTATGGGTTGAAGTTTACAAGTTGAATGGATATGGAATGGTTAAATTCTAGGTTAAGATGTGATTCTAAGTTTTAAATGGTGGAAATCATTAATATTTAGTCAAAGGAGCTTATTACTAACTAAATAAATAATAACAAGTTATTAATGATTTAAGATAATTAGAGGTTAAATTAATTAATTAATTAATATACATTGTTAGAAACTTACAAATTGGACTCTTATGAGCATTGATACCAAATTGAAATAATATAAGAAGAATGGGTTGCAGGCGGGAGTGTAAAAAGGAAAGTAAATGATATCTAAGGTACGTTATTCCTTGTACCTTTTCCGAAATGTTTATCTTTACTTATGAGTTTATAGTTTTAGACCCACTTCACAGCTCACGAGTCATAGTAAATTTATCACGGATACGGTTCGTCACGGTTATAGTTCACAAGGGCCCTCCTTGATCGATCGAGATAAATGAATTATTTACACATGTATAATGATATCACGAAATGGGTCCTAACTACTCCAATAATTAATGTATAGTGAATTTACTACGGTTTTACATATAAATAGCTTTTGAAATCTATTTCCGCATGCGTTCACTAACTCTTATAATATATATTTTTACAGTACAAGGGTAACATGTTGGACATATGGCTCATTCTTATTTTTATGTTTTTGTTAAATGTTTTTAGGGAAAGAAAAGCATGTTAATGTTGGGCAAGAGGTGACAAGAGTAAGGGAATCCAAAAATGTTAAGTCGAACACTTATCGTACTTTGGCCCTACTCTTGGGTATATTATAATTAGCTTTTGATGGTTGTTTTTGGTTAAAAAGCTCATGCGGATTTAATTCCCTTGTGGAGTTTAATTCTCATTGATGGATACAATTGTTGAAATGGTAAACTGTATTTTGGAGTAAGAATTCATGCTGGTGGTTTAAGTTATGTAAATATTGGGTATGATGTTATGGGATTTTAAATGCAGTGTTTGGTGTAGATTAAAAAGATTATCGTGTTATCCTATTGTAATGTTTAGACTAGTCTCTCGAGGAGGGACGACGAGTAACGCCCTACTATGATGTGATTTTTCGCTACCTTATTATAGTATATTTATTGAATGAGTGTGTTTTACATAGTGATTATATTGGGGCGTTACATATAAAAAGACCGAATTCGAAGGTTCATTATTGTATTTTACTTTTGCATCCATGCAAGGGTTATTTAACAAACCTCAACTGCCTAACCTACTAAATAAAAGGCTCATAAAAAGAAGGTTAAATACTAAAAACATCCTCACTCATCCAAGCATGCAAATGAAAATAGGTACAACCTAGATCACAAAGGTTTTATGGTTCACAAGATAATTCTAGGTAGGATAAATATGGTGGTTCATAGTCTGAAAATTTGTCCTCTATGGGATGTATAATGGGACCTGAATTATCGGTGTCTCTCGATCAAAAGATCAAGAAAGCTTGCTATTAGTGGAGAGTAATTACACCTCAATGTTAAGTCGAGTGGACCTACCAAGATAATGATTTGACCTCTTCAAAAAAAAAAAAAAAGGTTCTTAAGGGTTAAATCTTAAAGGTCCAATAAAGAAAAACTATGTCCAAGGTCTACTAAATGCAAAACACAATAAAAACTCAAGATTTAGATTTTCAAGTCTCGCCCTCTTAATAAGTGATCTCCCTAGTGGAGTCGCCACTCGTAGGAACCATGCGCATCTTCTTAGGAAGTGAATTGCTCTTCTACACAAAGCACCAGCTCTTTCGCTTTTGAAGTTTGATTTTTGATTTTGAAATTGAGGCGGGTCTCTTTAGACCTAGCAAAACTAACCCGAACCAAACGGGTCGAACCGGAGGACCCGAAACCCAAACTGAACCGACATCCGAAATAGTTAAACCGATTTTGACCCGAAACTCGAAAGTGAATCTACCCGAAACAAAACTAACATGAAATCTAATGAACCTGATTCAGATCCGAACCGAAATGATTCGATCCGAAATCGAACCGACCTAAAATATAATTGATGCGATTAAGACCCGAACCCGAAATGACTCGAACCAAATTAGACTCGAACCGATTCAACCCGAATAAAAGTGATATGAACCCGAACCGACTCAAATCCGAGTTTGACCCAATCCACATTAGATGGGTCTCTACAATTTTTTTTTGTGAGTCTCTCGGGATGGACTTTTGTGCTTGTACAATTTTGATCAACCTGAAATTATATTCAAGCGAATCTATACCAAGAGATGGTGTTAGACCCGATAGTAAACCATACCGTAAACTATCCCTAAAACCTAGTGGAACCGACATTGACCCAACTCGAACCAAAAATGACCAAAATTAACTTCGCCTAAAGTTGACCGATCCGAAATTAACCCAACCCGAATGAGATCGACCCAAAGTTGAACCAAACCAAATTGACCCGAATTGAAACCAAACCCGACCCGAACGAGATTGACCCGAAGTTGACCCGAACCAAAACCGAACCCGAACCGAACAAAATTGATTTGAAGTTGACTCGAACCGAACATAATCTAAACCGAATGACCCGATTGTCAGTGTCGGGTCTCTTATTAAGATAACTTTTAAAACTTGACTTTCTTAAAGTAGCTTTAGGTGAAAGTGCAATTGATGATTTTTAATAACCATTTTATCTTTGAAATTAATTTTAGGGAAGTCTCGGGGTGTTATTTCAAAGGTAAAAGAATTAGAAAAATGGAAAGCACATCTCGCCGCAAAGCTTCTCGGCAAAACAATAAACACTTGTTTGGGCCAGGAGTTGAGCTCAATTGCTAGTCGATGCCGACCATATGGTTGAGATTAAGGATTCGGTTCAGTCATATAGCTTTAGTCTGTCAAGATTACCTAAATTTTTCTATCTTTTAGCTTGAAATGCCGAGAGGAAATTGAGAGAATAGTAGTTAAACACAAGGATGCCGGTTAATTTTAAGAAATAAAAACTAACAGAATTATGAAGATACTTTTCTAAATTCGAGTAAAAGAAGACTAAACTCATGAAAGGTTTTTAAAAGGGACTCAATCGGTCCTAAACTAAGGATTTGGTGTTTGGGGGCGAAGGCATAAAACAAGGAGGAATGCTCTTCATTTCGCGTCGTCCATAGACGACCTTTATTTATCTAAATTATGAATTAAAATTGTGTTAAAGTCAAGCAAGCAACCAACATGCAAATTACTAAATTGAAGCACCCAACATGCTTTGAAAGTAATAAATAAAGAAGTAAATAAAGCGGTAAATAAAGCAATAAAAGAAAGCGAAAAATAAATAAAAAATTACATCGGATGAGGAGGAATTAAATGGGATACAACTTCAAAGCACAATACAAAAAGTGATTAAAAACCAATTCGGCTATTACCGTATGTCATGTACCCCAACGTTTTTAGTGAACTTATGTCCATCTTGTTCGCTCCGCTTGCTCGGTTTACTTGCTAGTATCTTTAGGTGTTATTCCTTGTGTTTTTTCAGCTAAGTTTACTTTGCTTAGGTGGTTTGTGTGCCTTGTGAACTGCAACAATGTTTTGCTAGTAATTCCGTGCATTTTATCTTGGATATTTTTATATTATATTGATATCTATGTTTGCCTTCTTAGTTTCTATGGCTTAATGATTTTTGTGTGGTTTGCATCTCAAATTCTTCTTTGTACTCTCGGTTTCCTGTCCTTTGATTGTGGGCTCTTATTTGCTGCTATTTCAGCTCGAGGTTATTGTTTCGCTAAGTATGAGCTTAAGGACTAAAGGATGCCTTCTTATTGAAAATTTATTTGGTTGGCTTATCACTTAACGTATGCTCTCTGCCCCTACCCCTATTCATGATTACTGTTGCCAAATTCTATTATGCTTACTTTTGTTGGTTATCCAAACATACGTCTCTTTTAGACTTTATCTTGTAGGTTAATTTGTTCGAGTGTATGTCTTCTTTTTGTGCGAGATGATTTACTTATCCGGGAAAGAATTATATGAGATAGTGACATTGTTCATTTTTTAACTATAGGTATGATGTTTTTTATTATTGTCTTCATGTGTTTAGATTTATGTACTATGCACTTTATGGGTTGGCGAATGTATTTATATTCAATTCTTGAATATTGTTTATCAATTCTTGCTCTCTCTTTTTATCCGAGGAGCTATTTCAATTGGTTCATCCAACTTATGTCTACTTTGTATTTTTTATTGACATCCATTCTTTCATGAATTTGTCACATGTGTCATTTTTATGACTTCAGGCTATACTTTTATCTTGAGTGATTTGGATCTTGTTAGTTTTCATTAACTATGTTTGGGAATAATGTGGGTAGGGCTGGGCAACGGGCCGGGTCGGGGCCGACCCATTACTATAAAGGGTCGGGTCGGGCCAGGGAAAAATAAATGGGTTGGGCCGGGTCATGGGCCATCCGACCCCGACTCGCCCATGACCCGCCCATGGGCCGGAGCTAAACATGAATTGACATTAGTGCTCGGTTTAAACACAAATTCGTTTCTCATATCCAAATAAAAATACGACAATCAACACAACGGTTCCGATAAGAGTTCTATTAAAGTTATCCTCAACATAACGGATTTTAGTCCTCGTACTCTTCAACAACCTAGCCCGGGGCCTCAAAAGGCACTTGACTTTGATCAAACACATAAGCAAAGAGTGAAGTGAGAAAAACTTTCACCTAACGGTAATGTAATGTAATTTGCGAGATGTTTCAAGGGACAATTAGGAGCTTTTTTTGTTGGGGGCACATTGCAAATCAAAATCACGACAGCCGAGCAACAATGCTTCTACATAAATTTTGGGAGATTCACAATGATCCTTACAATTTAGGAGTCGATGATAGATATATCGTGATTAGAGAGTTAAACTGTTACATATAATGTCCTACACATTAGATAACCATCTCCAAGAAGGGAGCAATGCTTGTTGAAATTTTGCTCGAAATTGTAGAAAAGACAGACCAGATATAGATTGCACATATGACACATTGAAGGATAACAAAAGAACTCCGGAACAATTCGGTTGTTCCGCCTTCAACAAGTAGAACTTGCATCGTCATAGATATTAGATTTGATGATACACGCAAAATATGGTCGTCATTTTGGCATTTCTATCAACAAGTCACAAGCGAGTTGCGTGCTTCATCCGAGCCTCTCCTTTCGAAGCCTTTCTAATTCCTTCACCATTTGCCAGTGTTCCATGGCCAACCATGACTCCCCAAAGCTCAATGACATTAGCCTACCCATTGTCAGCAATTTGTATCCGAGTAATGTAAGATAGTTCTTATTAGATCTTCTCCTTGGTGTATTTTTCTGCCACTTTTATTACTAACTCTGTTCTTGCATGTGTTCATCGGTAGGCAATCAATGGGTTTAATTTGAGGTCCAAGTGAATCAACCTGTCTACAATTAAGGGGTAAGGTTGTTACATTTATCTCCTACACCTTGCCTTGGGTGAAACTCTTGAGATATAGATGTGGAACCTCCACAGCCTCTATCTCTAAACTCAATGATCGAAGCACGTAAATAAAGAAAACGAAGAGGAGGGAGGGGGATTGAGAGGCGAGTAAAACATAAATTAGTGACTAGGTTGAAAAAGTATCCATATACAAAAACAAAACCCTCTATTATCATAATACTATCCTAACCAACTCCGAGTCTTCTGTCCCGGCAACTCCGAGCAACTAGAGGACATAAAAACTACAAATGCAATATCCATGGTTCAAAGACAAATGCAATATCCCCCCTCCTCCTCGTGGCCTAAGCATGATCCTCGCAATAAGGAGGATTTGAACCACCCGAGATTCATAACAATGGTCTTTTCGTGCTTTCCGAGCTCATGCTCTAGAACAACATGATAATCCCCAGGATACAAAATGAGAACAAACTTCACCATGTCCACCACAAGTACAATGTATAAAATAAAGAGAAGCCAAAGAGGACATAGCAGCACTATTTTGCACAAGGGCCACAACATACAACACAATGAAAACCCAATAGCATGCGGATCATCAAACTGAAGTAAATAACTGAAGGGCACGGATGGGTGCCAAGAGTAAATAACATTGAAAATCAAATAAGACAACTCGTACAAAGCTACATATATTCAATTGATAAGGCGGTTAGATATTAACGGCAAAACCCAATTCAAAACAGAAAAGCAACAAAACCCAATTCAAAACAGAACAACAGAAACCCAATTTCGAAAAAATACAAAGCAAGTACCGAAGAGTGGGAGCAGAAGGAAGCAGCACTGGACAAATTAGGGTTTCGGTGAAGTAGAGAAAGAGAGAGAGAGAACGACGGTGGCGGAAGGCTTCGGCTCCGGTTCACCTGCGACGGTGGCGATATGGTGGAAGAGCGACAGCGAGAGAGACAAGGTGTGCGAGAGAGAGAGAGAGAGCAATGGCAGCGATGGACGAGAGACAGGGCGTGCGAGAGAGATCAATGGCGAAGGCTTCGGGCGTGAGAGACGGGACGAGATGGGTGTCTTGAATTGGCCCACGAATGGCCCGTCTATGACCTGCGCATGACCCTTCTTTTTGTGGCCCTTTGGGCCCGACCCTTTACTCAAGAAATGGGCTTTGACCCTCTTTTTTAGGCCCGACCCCGGATACCCATTAGGGGCCCCGCCTACTGCCCAGTGTCTAAATGTGGGCATTTCACCAGGTAGAATAGGTAACATCCTATCTATTATAAGAATAATTTAATGAAAGTTATAGCGTGGAATGTGCAAGGTAGAAAAAATATCAAATTCGTAAAGAAGTTATACTACTTTCTAAAATTCATCTGCCGAATATGTTGTTTCTTATTAAAAAATGGTTTTGAATAAGACATCATGCATCTCTTTCCATCATTAGGATTCGAGTTTTTTTCACTATGTTAATCCGATTAATTACTCCGGTGGTATATGAGTTTTATGGAATAATAAAAACATTGTGGCTAATGTCTTACTTAATGAACATCACATTATTCATATGCTTATTTTTTATGTTGCCTCCCAAAAACTAAGCACCCATTCAGGCATATATGCACCTGCTCAATCTCCGGAAAAGAAACTTTTTGGCAACGTTTATTAGATTTAAACTCTGTCATTGACACTCCTTGGTGTCTCATTAGAGATTTTCAATGAATTAGGAGAGGTGACTAACAAAAGGGGTGGTTTCCCCATCGCTCATTCTTAGTGCCATAGATTACCTCCTTTTTTATAGACAATCTCGGTTCATTCCATCCCAGCCTAATGTAGACCATTTTCACGGATATCTCGTATGCATGGTAATATTAGCTATGGAAAACTCAATAGAGCTATTAGTAGGAATGATTCACTACTACAGGAAACACTTTTAACAACTAGTATTTAATGGCGGTTAAAAGGACAAACCGTCATGAAAAATGGACCGGTGGCATTTTTGTAAAAAAAGGTTATTAATGTACATATGATGACGGCTCAATAAAAGAACAATCGTCATATGTACATCTATGACGATGGTTCAATAAACGAACCGTCGTCCAAAGTTCTTTGACGACAGTTCTTTCATTGAACCGTCGTCATAGGTTGTTTAGAAAAAACCTCGCTCGCGACCGCTTTCTCACTCTCACGTTTAGTCCCATTCTCACTTCACTCTCTCGCTGCCATGGAGATTTTCGGTTGCTCTTCTCTCTCTCTTCTCTCTGCAGTTTCTAGTGGTTTTCGGCGTGCTTCCCACTCTCTCTACGGTTTTCGGTCATGGCTGCACCCCCACTTATTCTCTCTACGGTTTTCGATCCTCCCACTCACTCTCGTAGCCCTATCTCTCACTCTCGACCGTCGGTATGTAACTTATATCTCCCTCTCTTATTTTGTAAATGAAATGTGTAAATGTGGCATGTTTTATGGTTGTCATTGTAGGCTTGAAACTTAGGGCTTGAATCTTGATATGTAACTCATAGCATTTAGAGTATGCACGGTCTCATTAGCATAATTAAACTTGACAAATACATACTTGTACATGTCGAATGCTATACATTGTTGAATGTTATTGTAAAAGGCCAAGTATAAGTGACAATGAGAAGAGAAAAACATAACACACAAAGAAACCGAAGAAAATGGCCAAAACGAGAAACCAGTGGTGTCGGGCAACCAAGCACGGGCTGCGCCAGCACTACACGGTCAGCCGGTGTTGGCTACAACCCATCCCAATTTCTATGTTTTCGTCCGAATATTAGTGTACATGTTTATTTATCAAGATTTGTATAATTCCTTGCAGTATAAAATGGATTCTTCCAAAAGTACAAAAAAATCAAGGGAGCGAACTATGATGAACATGGAGAAGTTGGTCCGGAGTCGAGATAATCCAACCTTCCTTACACGGGTCAATTTTGATAGGCACAGAAATGTTGTAGGTGATCATAAAGCTCGCTTTATGAGCTATGTTGGTGTGGCAACCCACACATACGTGAACATCAATTACGTAAAATGGAACGAAATCCCCGATTCCATTAAAGACAACCTTTGGAATGATATTCGGGTAAATGCATTACGTCTCAACTTAGTATGGCAACTTATTGTAAATGGTTAATATATATGTACCAATGCATGTCGTTCTTATGTTTCAAAAAATGTTCAACTTGAATGTTAATGAATTTGAGATTTCCTCGGTGAAACACAAGACCCTCATGACGGTGGTAGAAAAGTTTAGAGACTTCAAATCTCGCATTGCCGCTATATGGTCTACAAAACAAAGTAGATAAAACAAGAAGGTAGAACCCGGGAGTTCTTCAATTGTATCACCAAGGAGGACTGGAGATCGTTTGAAGCATATGTCACCTCTCCGAATACATGGTAATTCAAGCATCATCATTTGTTATCTTTTTTCGATTTAAGTCTTATGCACCGATATTTTCGTTGTCTTAATTACTTGTCAAGGTGCTAGGTGAAGCCAACCGGAAAAGGATTAAGAGCAATGCGTATCCTAATGTGATATCCCATATGGGAATACACAAAGTTGGAGGAGAGGTTGTACAAGCACAAGCTTGAACAACTTCAAACCACATTCGGTGAAGGTTCCAACATAGATAGTTCACAACTCGCTATCGAGAGGGACAAAATGTAGGTCGAAGGAAGAAAGAAGAAATATGGAACCTTCACTACGACCGATGTAGAATATATTGCGCCGCAACTCGTGAGGTTTTTTACTATTTCCTTTATTTATTTTGAGAACTTATCAGTTTTAATATTTATGAATTGTCAAATGATTATTTTTTGTTTTCCTTATTATAGGAGTCTTTGTCATATACATCGACTTTAGAAGTCGCCGACACCATCGGGAAGAGGGATAAGCTAGCCTTGGCCCTACAAAGAGATGAGCATCCTGGTCATGTTCAAGCCGTCGATAGGAGGGTGAGGATAGTTAAGCACTTTGGAACTAGGAAGCAACGCCCTGTCACTTCCTGGCAAGCGTATATGGAGGTCAAAATGGCCCAAATAAGGTCCCAAATAGAGTTCCAACAATCCCAAATGACCGAAATGGTTGCCCGGATAGAATACCTGAAGGAAAAGATGGAAAACTTCACCAAGATGCGTATGTCGGCACCTGGCATAGCCATGTGCGATTTGGGTCAATTCTCACCCCAAACAACAGGAAGCGCGAACGCCAGCTCACCCATCAACCAATTCGAACTTATGGTGGAGGTAATTCATATTTTGCAACCTAATTATATTTACATGCATGTTTATATTATGACTAATTGGTGTAAAAACTTATTGAATGAATGGTGTACATTATGTGGTTGTTGTGGAACTCCGGCTCGTGGCTCTGTGGCCGTTGAGTAATTACTTATAGTATGTTTTTGTTGTTTTCGAATGAGTGTCATTATTTACATGCATGTTTATATTTTGACTAATTGGTGTATAATCTTGTTGAATGAATGGTGTATATTGTGTGGTTGTTGTGGAACTTCGGCGTGTGGTCATTAAGTAATTACTTATAGTATGTTTTTGTTGTTTCGGATGAGGATCATCATCTCGGGAAAATGTTTACTTTTAAAGGAAAACTCGTCTATTTATTTTCGGGAATTTTAGGTTGTTTAACTTCGTGTCAAAGGTTATCCCATGATTTTAATTATTATGCTTATTCTTATACAGCCAGACAAAGTGCAAGCTAGCTTCTCATGACTCTCCCCTAGAGCATGTTGTGGCATTGGGTGTTGTTTTCCCGTGGAGGTCGAGATCTGTCGTTCATGGGACACCCCTTCTAGGTGATGAGGTGAGGGTGATTGTGAAAGAGGTCATGCACGGGAAAGGCGAGTGTGAGTTGTCGATCCGGACACCAAAGCTTTACATTGTTAACGACGCAGATCAACGATTTTCTTCGTTGGCCTAAGAGTTTGGTCATCCTCTCTACGGTAATTTATTTTTATTTAAAATATTAGATCTAGCTGTTGTTAATATCACATATATATAATTCTAATTTTTGTATTGATTATTCACTAGGATATCGAGGACAGATCCGAGAGTAAGATTAAGGGCACTCCATCTCCCTCGGTTGGCACAAGCAAACATTCAACAGCGCCCGTTTGGCATCCGAAGAAGTCTCCTCTCGTATTTGTAGACAACTAAAAAGTGTCGTCCTTTATCTCTTTATTTCGTATTTTTATTTGTTGGCCCGATGATAATCCCTAGTTCTGTTTGAGGATCTGGATTTTAGACCGTGATCGATTGGTGCAATATAAACCAGGTGAACCGCAAAAAACCCCAAGCACCACATAAACAGACCTTTCGCCTTGAATCGGTCCAAAAATCCTCTTTCTTTCGGACCATCCAAGAACCCGGTCTAGCCTTTAGAGATTGTCAAGTTCGATGTTGTGTGCCGGGAAATTCCAAGTTCGAGTACTACATTCTACTTTTATCCAAAGTACAAGGAGTTGAAGACTCGAAGATGGCGTTAAAACGTTGCATTTCATGATCAAGAGCATCAAAGTGATGCGTTTAAGTTTCACAAGACAGTCCACAGGAGAGTACAAGCTTTCCCCTCGGAATGACGTCGTGGCCAGCGCCCGCCTTCTAGAAGCTTTATTTGATATTTTAGAAGGCTACGGCGTAGACCTCTTCCCTCTATTATTGAGCGAGATGGCCTCCGTGCCAGCTCAGTCCAAAAATCTGCTCTATTTTCCTTTGAAGCCCTTTTAACTCGTTATTTTCAAGTAGTTCAAAGTTCCCTCCCCTCAAATCCAACTCGCAATTTCGAGGCTGCCATTATGGTTGGCGTAAAAGAGCTTCTAGGTTATGGGTACCGAGAACTCAAGCCTGGTGTTTGGGTTCATGGCTCCGAGTTGAAACCTCCTTCACCCCCTCCCACTCGGACTCGGACTCTTCTACCACTTCCTCCTCCCTCTCGCTAGTCTCTCTACTTCTCAACCACCTCCTACGACCTCTGCTGCTATGTTTATCGTGTTGGTAGACAAAATCTCTGCCGTGTCCGAAGAACTTCGAGACACCCTCCGCACTCTCAAAAATGTCCTTCAAGGCCTGGTTATCAACCGGAAGACAGGCCGATCTCGGATCCAGGAGAACTAGGATCTATTGATCGAGCTCAAGGGCATCATCAATGAGCAACGCGAGCAGCTCCAACTTCTTCAATAACGCAGATCCAAGGCTGTCCAAGGACCCGAAACTTCGAGATACTTATGAGGAGTCCTCCAGCCCACCAAGTGTACCTTGGCTGAGGTTGAAGAAGAAGAAGCTGCAGCAAAAGCAGCTCAACTCGATGAGGAGAAGGAAGAGGAGAAGGAGGAAGAGAAAAAGAAAAAGAACAGTCGCTCAACTTGAGGGCCAAGGTGCAGCAGCCCCGAACTGAATTGATCTCCTCATATCTCGATCCGAGTAGGTCGGAAGAAGCTGGGGACATTGGTCGAGTCCATAGTTGCTAAGTCGAAGCACCTTCCTCATCTCGTCCTCTAGGAGGATGAGCCCGAGGAAGATATGCTCCTGGCTCGGACAACGAGGACAGAGCCACTTCCGGACATCCTCGTGTTGTCGTCACTACTACAAAACTGTTAAATAGCGACGGATACGGTTCCATCACCACATAGCGACGGAATCAACAACGAAACCGACAAAAATTGGCAACCGTGTCGACAGACGACGGAAAAATGGATCTGTCACTAATTTAGAATTAGCGACGGAAATATCTGTCGCCATTCCGTCGTTGATTTAATTAGCGACAGAATATTCCGTCGCTAATCCGTAGCCGGGTATTTCGGATTTTCGGATCTAGGAAAACCAAAAAAATTTTAATTATATTAATTTAGTCTTTAGCGACGGATCTGTTCAGTCGCTAACGCCGAATAAATCCAGATCCGGCCTTTCGGCGATCGAATTAAGGAAAGCGAAGAGAGAGAAAGGACTCCTTGCAAATTGCGAGTGAGAGTGCCCGATCGTTGACAGGCCGCAAGCGCACGGTGTTTAAATTGTAGCTAGTCAAGGTCGATCCCACAAGGACTCGATCTAGCAACGCACTAAACTAGCCCTCTACTCAATTGCTAAGCAAATCAGATTTTTAAAGTTGGTTCTTTCTAAACTAGTTCTAACTATTAAAATTAAGAAAATTAATCTAGACTTAAATCAATGGGTTAAAATATCTAGGGATTTGCTTTCCTAACAATGGGTTTGATTATTTAAACATAATTTGTGCAATCATTCATTCAAATAAATCAAAGATCGATAATCACAAAATTCTACCACTCTTTCGATGCTTAATAGAATTGCTCTAATTAACCTATCAAACAACTTTCGTATGCCTTTAAGTTAATCAAAGTTAAGGATTTCAAATTATCGAGTGATCCCCTAATTTACTATTCTTTTCTCAAATTTCATAAATTAGGTAGAAAGGTTGGTTATCGGATTATTCTATTTCACCTTTCAAGTACATGAATCTCTAAACATAAGTATTCTAGGCCTTCAAAACACTCATGAACATGATGAACACAACCTTCTATTGAATCAAAATCAGAATTCAAGCACAAATCATAGAAAACTAATCAAACTACATTGTTTCGGATTACAAATCCCTAGAAAAACTAAACTACTCACACATGTTTATTGAAAGCTTAAATAATATCCAATACATGGAATCAAACCTAAAACAGCAAGAAATGAACAAGTACATAATAGGCTTGAAGTGCTCCGCTTGAATCTCTCGACTTCAAATGGAACCCCGCAATCGCTTCAATCTTCTTCTTCGGTCTTCAAAGCTTTTTTGGTTTGATGTGAAGGAATGGAGGAAAGGAAAATGAAGGATGAACTATGGAGGATTCTTGACTGCCTCATTGCAGGAATTGCCAAAAAGCAGCTTAAATAAGCCATTAAGAAGCACTCAAGAGCCGAAACCGTCAAAACCAAAGCGTCTCGAGCATATTTTACCTCCAACACGGCCCGTGTCCTCCGACACGGGCTGCCCGTGTTGGATGCTGGCATGTCAAAACTGGACGGGAACACCGAAAATAGGCCGTGTCCACCGACACGGTCTGCTCGTTCTCGATGTAAAGGCTCCGACCTCCAACACGGCCGTTTCCTCCGAAACGGGCGGACCGTGTTGGTCAGCTGGAATGCATGCGTCAAATTGATTCGATTATAACTTCCTCGTCCGATGTCCAAATGATACGATTCTTGACTTTCCGGAAAGCTCATTGAGTCTAGTTTCTAACTCTTTCATCATTATTCTTGCTTCATAAGTGTGAGAAAAATATAATTTAGAGAGTAAAGAAGTGTCCGTTACCGCACCCTTCTTACCTTCCAGCTCATATCTTTTTTCGTTCCTCAACATAATTAAGCTTATAATATGTCATTGGAAAGCTCTTTCAATAAGGACATTAGAAACATAGACTCAAAATAGCTTTGGACTGAAATATGACTAAAATCAGGTCCAAATCATTAGGAAGTTGCGAAACAGACCAAAAACACAAAACCCAGGTGTAAAGCATAAATGGGGCATAAAGTGCATAAATATGAACATAAATCCCCAAAAATGACAAGAAATTTTCTATGAAATCTAATGCAAAAATGGCACTTATCAGCCGTCGACAACCTCCTCCCGCTGCCGGTTCGCCCACCGCCACGGTCTCCGGCCGCCCCTCCTTCCGTCCGCCGCTCTTCATCCGTCGCGTGAGGAACCCAAAGGCCAAAGACAGGTGAGTTCTCCTTGGTTGCTCTCGCCCCTTGTGCCGCCGCTGCTACCGCCTGGAGGACGCCGCCGTCGCCACCGCCCTTCCTGTCGCCGCCGCCCATGCCGCCGCTGTGCCGCCTCTTAGTGCAAGGTATTGTTTTGTTGATTGTTATTTGATTTGGGGTTTTCAATAATTTAACTTCAAATTGATGAATTTATATAATTTGTTGCAAATTAATGTTGTTTGTGAATGAATTTGAAAAGAAAAATGTGCAATTGTGTTATTTATGTATAGATGTTGTGTTGTTTAAAGTATGTGAGGTTATATTCGTTGCAAATTATTGTTAAAGGTGAAGTAAATGTTATTTATGTATAGATGATGTGTTGTTTAAAGTATGTGAGGTTAGATTTGTTGGAAATTATTATTGAAGTTGCAAGTAAATGTTATTCATGTATAAAATTTGTGTTGTTTAAAGTATATGGGGTTAGATTTGTTGGAAATTATTGTTTAAGTTGAAGTAAATGTTATTTGTGATTTATATATGTGCAATTGTTTGTGGTTTATTTATAAATTTATTTAACATTTGACAAATTATTAATAAATAGTGGTTAGTTGTGTGAAATTAGAAATGAAATGTTTGTTGTAAATTTTGAAATAATTGTACACATTATAATTGTGTAGAAATAATGTAATCAATTATATTTGTGTGAGTTTATTTATGCTAATTAGGTATGATTAGTTTAATTATGACATAAATACTTACGAGTAAAATATAGAAATTAAAGAAATTTATGTACAAGAAAAGTATATATGCATAATGGTTAGTTGAATATGTTCTTTTTTTGGTTTGTTTTATATTGAATAACTTTCATTTATGTTGTAATCAAATGAATTCTTATTAATGTAATGAAGGTGAAACAATTGAAGCGTAATTTCTTAATAGAAGAATATTTATATCTAACACTTACATGTTTATATGTTTACTAATGTTTATATTTTGTTTTATATTGAATCACTTTAACATTGGATGTTTACTAATAATGTTTTTATGTTGTTTATGTTAGGAAATATGGAGAGAGGTAGAGGCAGGTCGAAAAAATCAGCTACTCGGGGAAGGGCTAGAAACGTCGATCACCGATGGTGAAGGTAATGATGTAAGCAGTTCTACCCCCTCTCAAAAGCCTCCTAACCTTCAGTCTCCTATAGGTGGAGCACTATCTCCACACTCCCCTTACAACCAAACTCCAATGGGTGGGTCATTCATTCCCAACCCTCCTTATTTCCAACCTCCAAACATCCCACACATGTAAAGCCTAATGGGTGAGTCTTTCATCCCAAACCCTCCATATTCTCAACACGCTCATATGTACTCAAACCCGCCCAATACGTACGCATATAACCAATATGGTACGACCAACATACCATGCATCCACGTTGGTGCCGAACAAAGGCTACCACAAAGGCCTACAAATGATGGGCCAACCGATGCAGGCAACGAGTATGTTAGCCTTGAATCAAGCAATGCTAGCAGCCGAGAAAAGATTCGGATCGAGCGAGATGGTGAAGGGTAAGTGTGATAATAAGTAATAAAATAAATTAAGCTTAATAGTAGAATAGTATAACTAACTGTTTTCTATGTTTCTTGATTAGGTTCTTCCCCGTTGATAAAGTTGTGGGTACCATTTCCCACATCTTCCAAAGCAAGTATGATGAAGCATGGCCTACATGATGTAAAGTTCCTCGATCACAATGTGATCTCGTGGTTTTCTAAGTTTAAGGTAATGACAAATCTTTAGTTTTCCGAATTTGAGATAACATAATGACTTATTGTGCATGTTTGAGCATTATATTATAATTTCATAACTTATAAACTACTTTTTCATTTATACAGAAATTTTTCACTTGGTCTCCAACCGATGAAGTCCAAATAAGAAGAAATTTTGAGAAGAAAGGAAGTGATCGATTAAAGGACTTCATGCTCGAAGGCAAGGAAAAATAAGAAGAAGCCGAAATAGTTGGGTGACAACTACTGGTGAGAGTTATTGGAATATTGAGAAACTGCTGACTATAAGAAGTTTTGTGAGCAGGCTCATAAAAACCGCCATGCTAATCAAGGTGGACTTAGTTCATCGCTCCATACTTGTGGCTCAATCCCTATGACAGAGCATAAGCGGCGATTGGTACATACCCCTTTATTAGTGATTACACATGCAACTATTAACATGTTCATATTAGTAAATTAAATCTATACTAACACCAGTTTGTATTTAGATAAAGGAGCTTAAAGGAGTTCAGCCTCCACCGACCCAACTATTTTCATGAACCCACAAAACAAAAAAGGACAACTGGGTCGACCAAAAATCCAAGGTCATTTATGTGAGTAACCTTATATATGCAATTTTCATATTTTTCAATATATGGTTTTCTTTGACAACCTGTGATAGTTACATGCCTCAAATATTTATATATTATACAGGACAAGTTTCAAAAGAGTGGAAAGAGTTGTAAAACACTCAACCCACTCAACCTTCTACTGATGACCCCAACTCTTCCGAGGATCATGTCTCCACCACTTCACAACATGAGTTGTGGATCAAAGCCAATACGAACAGGAAAGGTCGCATTTATGGACTTGGATCCGAGGCTAAAAACTTAAAACCAACCATGTCCTTCAAATCACCGAAAGCTTCTACTCCGGATGACCCGGATTTGAGGGCAACAAGTGCATAATTTAACTTCGAGTTACATCAATGGGTTGAGCATGCTCGTGTGCTTGGGTTGGAAAATAGGCAGCTTAAAGAAAAGGTGGACATTTTCGCTAAGCCAATAGCACGCTTCACTGAATTCATGAAACCTCAACAAGCATCCGGATCTCACCGTCGACCAGTACAACCACAAGAGGAAGAGGAAGAGGATGAGGATGAGGATGAGGAAGAGAAAGAGTGAGGACTCCGAATTCATTGTGAGCTTTTGTGTATTGGTGAACATTTTGAAAACTTTTCACATGTGTTTATAGTTTCTTGTAAACTTTTGTATGTTTGTTTTTGTGAACTTGTGAATTGGTTTTAAATATGTTTGGATTGTTCATGATTTTGAACATGTATGTTGGATTTGTATATCCAACTTGGATGAGTATTTTGTGGCCGACATATGTAAATGCCAAATGTAAATGTCACATATGTGAATGATAGATTTGTATATCCATTCATAATTTTTGTACTAGGGTAACGAATTATTAGAAAAATGTATTTTCGAATTCTGCCAAGATAGCAACGGAACAGCGACGGAGCTGCGCGGATCGGCGACGAATCGGTGATGGAAATACCACGGTTTCCGCCGCTAAATCAGCAACGAAAACTTCATTCTGTCGCTGATTTATATCAGCTACCGAGCAGTTTCGTTGCCGGTCCATCAATAATTAACGACGGATTCAGGAATTTCCGTCGCCAAATTTTAGCGACTCGGCTTTTAGCGACGGAATATTTCCGTCGCTATTTCCGAAAATCCGTCGCTATTTCACAATTTTCCGTCGTTATTTTCGTCGCTAATTATCTGTTTTCTAGTAGTGCGTCGGCACAATCATCCACCTGCTCTCAAGCATATCGCGCTGGCATACTTGCCTGTCCCTCCTCCTCCCGACAACAAGCCCCCTTCTTAGTATATTTTTTTCCTTATTTCTTTTTTGTCCAACATCAATTGTACTCACTTGATATTTTCTTCCCTTCTTTTTGATGAAATGCCGGGGGAAATATAGAAATCTTGATGTTGTGTTTAGGGGAGCTCACCCTCTCTTTCTTTAAGCAATGAATGAATATTTTTTTTCTCTAAACAAACTTATTTCGAATTACATGTTTCGAGTTAGATATTTCTTCTTACTTTTCCGCTCCGATATAATCTGTTCATTTCTTTGCTCGATGTGTTATCCGCATAACTGTATGAGTAATGATATTATCTACAATGCATTTTATAAGTATGGAATGCCTCTCATCCGTCACTCCTCGCTCCGATATGTTCTGCATAGTGAAAATGAAAACTCATGTTTCGCACTAACAAGTTTTTATCTAAGTGTGGAATGCCTTTCATAAAAAGGGGAGATTGAAGACTCGGTTTCTAACTCTAATTCATTCCGAGTATTACATGAAGAACCCAGGTACAAATCTTATCTCTCCTAAGTTTTGATTTCAAGTCATTCCGAGCGTTATAGAAACTCTTGTATAAGTTTTCATTCGTTTCGATTGACTCGTAAAGCACCTTATTGCATATCTTCTACACTCGATGTTTCTAACTCACTCGGACATCACTCGGAACTACCGCAGGCTCAAATAATTTCTCTAACACTCTTATTCTCGGTACTAACTCGTGTATTTCAACGCAAAGAGAATTACAATGTTAATTCCTTATTCTAAGTCGGTTTATTTCCTTGAGAATTATTTGACCGGATCAAGTTGTTATACTCGATATTTCACTCTCTCTACTTGATCATCCTTAGGATTGACTCGGATAGAATTTGAGTATATTGAATATTAGACTCTGAAAATTCCACTCTTCTAGGACAAAGATAATTAAGCATTTAATTGTGCTAATTTAATTATTATCTATGCCTAATCTTGGATCAAAGTATTTTATACTTTGAGAACCAATGTGGTTTACTTTTATAGGATATTCAAACGAGGCTAACTCATTTTTAAAATACAAAAGTAACCAGACTTCTAGTCTGTCAATCACCAGCAGATAAGTTTTATCTACTTCGAACATGGCTCGGACACCGTGTCGGGGTTGTCTATTTCCAAAACTAGAAAACGCCAACTCTAGGCTTAACGGTTGTTTCCACCACAACTTTCAGTCACCACTAAGTGATTGGACCATCTTTTGGAGCCAAGAGCCGTTGCACAACGTTCACATCCCAACGGATCTTTTCCGAGTGACTCGGAAGAGTCGTTAGAATGGCTAGTGAAGACTTCTGTCTAGAACCAAGACTCAATGGTCATTCTACGTGGTTGACTATACATAGAAGCCACCTCACAAGACTAGAAGATTGCTGAACATTATTGCTAAACACATTACTTGAGCTAAATAAAAAGGCAGAAATGAAAGTTAAAGTCTTTTAGGCATAAATCGAAGGCATCTCAGCCTCGGCGGCGCCGGACACCCACCTTATGGCCAGCGCCGCCCATCGGTCCTCACTAGCTTACTTTCGTTTGTTGGTTTGTGCTTACCTGCAATAATAGGGGCTCCCGCGAAATTCTGTTCAGCATTGGCTTCAACTCGGTCTAAGCCAATTATTGTTTCAGCTATTATTAGTGGAGTTAGGGAACAATAATCCTCTAATTGTTCCACTAGACGCCGGCGCCAAGTCTTCATTGCCTCCTACTAGCAAGAAGCCACCTATCATACAAGTGATGATAGTCCGCCGCTTAGGGATGATAATGGGATCAGCATACATGCTACGGTGGTGCTTCATCGGATTGGTCAAGCTCACCCAGTTCCCAATAAGAATGCACCCTAGATTCTTATTACTCAATTTCAGTAGGTATTTATATTTCTCGTTAAGGTTTTTCGAAGATTTGGGAATAGCCTTTTTGTCCACCTAAAACTGCCTAGTATGGCATCCAACTCTTCGGGTAGGGGGCACAGTTCCTTATCCCCAAACCTCAAGACATGGTAGTGAGGATCCCGAGTAGGCCACAACAGCTTTTAGGAAAGGCCAATAGATCTTCACCCGGCGAATGTTGAATAAGACATCCAGCCCATAACTTGTTAACCTATATCTATCCATGTTACTCATCTCATGCATCCATTAGGTTAGCTCAATCATGTAATTCATGGTTTTTAATGTAAGAAGGAGATATGATATGTTTCTTTAGGTTGGCTCGCTGAAGGCTTTTGAGTTCGTATTTCTTCGCACCGCAATGATCCTATTTATAGGGGTTTTTTCGGAGTTCTCAAAGTCCTACTGCAACTCAACCACCGACCAATCCCAATTTCCCAAGACTTGTAGGTGACCGGCGCCAGCCATGTTTGTGGCCCAGCCCGTTTTCGTGGTTTTCTTTGGCTCGAGTAATCCTTGGACTATTTTTGCCTCGGCCCATGGCGCATACTCGTGTTATTCTTTTGGACTATGCACTTGAGATTTTTCTTTTTTCCTTTTACTATTTCCTTTTAGGGGAATGGAGGCTAGTGCATTTTTTTAATTTTGTCTTTGCAACTTTGGTCCTAAGTTTTATGCATCATATTAAATAAAAGAACACATTTTTTAGAATTGAATCCCGCATTTCATCCCATTGTATAAGAGTCTTCATTACAAAGTAAATAATACATTAATAAATAAACACTCTACAAGGATTCATTAATCAGCAAGCAACGGAAGCAGCAAGGAATATTCTATGCATCACCATCGAAGTCGTTATCGAAGATATAATTCACGAAGTCATCCAAGACGGATGTAGAGAATCGGCCACCTTTATCATCTTGATACGGGTTATCTCCTTGGTCCTAAGATTGAGAAGCCTCATGGATGGACTGCTATAAGAAGACCAAGGGAAATAAAGAGGATTTCTATGACGATCAAAGGCTTGTAAAGGAAGGATGTTTAGACTCTCCCTAGAATAACTAGGTCCCGTATCGAAGTGCTAGGTTCGGATATGCTAGGTCCTGCCTCGGAAGCACTTCTATGGTCGGCACGCCGTGAAAAATGTCGCGAAGACCCTTGTCTAGCATTACTACTAGAAGGTACTTGTTGATCGGGAGCATGAGATTGTGTCTCGGGGACATTAGAGAGACTACTAGAAAAAGGAGCTCTAGATCGGCGCCTCTACAAGATCAAAAGAGTTGTTGGCAAATCACTAGAAGCTCAATAATATTAGCACTATACTAATGAAGGATTTACCCAGAAATTAGGAAAAGCTCTCCCGGTTAATAAGTTTTGGATCCCTCGGAGAGTAGATTGAAAACCGATAGACATGGCTCTAGATTGCTCCCAGTTATACTATAAAGTTTATTCGATGATATTAGCAAGAAAAATATCTTTAGCATACAACTAAAGGAAAAAGAGTATATAACTCTTACCCCTCGCCAATTTCTAGGGAAGGGATGCCTAATACATTCCTCTTTCGGGATTTTTGGAATTCTTACAAAGCGAGGAGGTCCTTCGGGAAGAATAACATCCACATCAAGACTTGGGATATGGATATCAGCAGGAGTGAACTGTCAAAAGATGAAGATTAATTTTCATACTAGAAATTCAAGTTACAAAGAAGAAATTGAGAACTCAACAATTGGGTCATAATACGTGGTGTATGATAGGCATAAGATATGTTCAAGTTTTTGAATGTGGTAAAGGATACCCCACCATAGCTACTGCTTGCTCATCCGGAGGAAGAGAACGGCAGTAGAACATGGTCAGAGGTAGATCGACCGGAACAAACAGAGGCCATGTGTTGACTCAGATTTGAGGAGTGACCCTCTCAATAAGATACCAACAAAACCGAAAAGAACCTTTAAACAAGATCCTTCTTTCATTTAATTCCCATGCTACAAGGACACTTTGAGGGAGTTGAAGTTGGTCCCAAGGATGGAAATTGGCCTACGTACAAGAATTATCAAGAAATCATCTAGCAAGGATTAAGAGCAACAAGAAAATGGACGAAAAACAATGAAACATTCAGGGCTAGAGTCCACCACGGGCAGTCCCACAGGTAGTGGTACAGGCCGTGGGCAAGGTCAGAGGGCTAAAAATGCGGCCAAGGCATCCAAGCACATAAGACAAGAGTCGAGCAAGTATTGGGGAACCAAGGGAATCCGGTAGGACATGTCGGGGACCACGCCTGCCAAAGGCTGGCTTTCACCGGCCATGAGGCACCGAGAGGTCCAATCGGTGACAGCCTTTACAACCTAGCCCACCTCCCTAGTCTATGCAGCCTTGTTCAACCGAGACATGTGATCTTTGTCCCCGTTGCTCATGCAAGTGGGAGTTTCCGGGCCCACTAATTAGCTTTTTCGGAACAGTTTTATCAGTATGTTTTTTACTGAATTACTCAGGTAAAGCACTGAACTTTTGTCAATTCAATTATGCACTAACAAGTATGCTAGCACGACAGATTATTTAGCCAAGCTTCGGATCAAAGAACGATCAAAGTTTCAACACCAAAATGTACAAAGCTTCAGGTTCCGATCAAGCCAAGCTTAGGATCCTTTTACCAAACTTCGAACGCACGCATTGCGATCAAGTTCAGGTTCTATTTTGGAGTTCAGGTTTGATTACAACCAATTCTAAGTAACATATAATACCTTACAAAAATCGAGGTAAGTAACCTTTAGTATCTACCTTGACCCTTCGTCTTTCGGTCAAAGTGGGGGCTAATTGTAGACACCTAAAAAGTGTTGTCCTTTATCTCTTTATTTCCGTATTTTTATTTGTTGGCCCAATGATGAAAATCCCGAGTCCTGTTCGAGGATCCGGATCTTCAACCGTGATCGATTGGTGCAACATAAACCAGTGAACCACAAAAATCCCTAGCACCACATAAACAAGTCCTTCGCCTTAGGCAGGTCCAAAAATCCTATTTCTTTCGGACCATCTAAGAACCGGGCTGAGCCTTTGGAGATTGTCGAGTTCGATGCTGTGTACCGGGAAATTCCAAGTTCGAGTACTGCATTGTACTTTTATCTAGAGTACAAGGAGCTAAAGACTTAAATATGGCGTTAGAACGTTGCATTTCATGACCAAGAGCATTAAAGTGACGCGTTTAAGCTTCACAAGACAGTCCACAGGTGACTAGAAGCTTTCCCCCTCGAACGACGTCGTTGCCGCGCCTGCCTTCTAGAAGCATCAAGTGGAACGCTACGTTTTGGCTTGGAGAGTCGTTGGAGACACAACTAGGGCATGAAATCCTAGGGCGCCCGGTTGGCCGACACATGTCATCCAATTTTATCCAATTTTGTCCCTTTCTAATCCGGTTCTATCTCTTAGGATTTGGCCCGATTTATTTTCAACTGTTTGGATGGCTTAATGGAGGAAAACCCTAGGTTATTTGTGACCTAGGTTCTCTCCTATAAATAGAGACCCTTGGCTCTCATTCTCATATAGCTTCCTGTCTTAGCATCACGCTGCATAAAGTTAACCAGAATACTCTCATCTAAACATCACTCTATCGAAACCAATCTTAAGCATTCATCTAATCATTGCTTTCCGTCGTTGAATCTGTGCAAAGAGCTAAAGAATATTCAATTATTCTGATCTCTCGGGCACTTATTCAACTTATCATTACCATACCCTATGCACATATCTTACAAAACCAAGCCTTTTTCTTTTACTTGTCGTCGTTGCATCGAGAGATTTAGTGCGGAGATCTAGATTAGTGAGGTGGGACAACTCTGAGGAAAATTTTGTAGCCTTCAAACGGGTTATTTACTTTCATGCTTTTTATCGCTTTCCGTATCGTGGTTTAAGAGATGTAATCGCTCTTTTAATACCTCCCGACCGATGTAATTCTTTTCTATCTCGCTTTTCTTTTCTTTATCGCTTTCTTTACCGCTTTCTTTATTATGTTTGGTTGTTTTTAATTTCGCTTCACATGCCGCTTGCTCATTTGTTTTACATCATTTTAATTCACTACTCGAACTATTAATGATCGTCTTCGGACGGGCGGAACGAAAGGGTTTGTCCCTACATTTCGTACCCTCGGCCCCGAATCCGATTCTCGGTTCAAAGAACAATGGAGTCATTTTTTGTCTTTTTCGTTCTTAGTTTTCCCATATTAAGATCAAAAGAGCAAATCCTTTTTTTTGTTAGTTTTTCTTTCCTAAAACCGACTGGCGACTCCCTTACTTTACATTTTGTTCTACTCGAAATTTACATCTCCATGTTTTCCGGTTGCGGGAATAGTAAGCCGAGGTTCTAGATCCGCCCACCGGGCGGAGGCCGAGGCTGACTCCACCATCCCCTGCCTCCGGCCGGCACCTACCTCCACCGAGCACAAGCTGCCGCTCGTACTCGGGTGGTCGGCAGGTGAGGCTTCGGTCCGCATTGGTGTTTTCACACCGGTCCGGTCCTAAAGCCTCGCGGCGAGACCGAAACCCTAGCTTTATTTATTCCTTAATTAGAAAATAAGATCTCGGGAATTCTAAAAATAATTACTAAAATAAAATAATTAATAAAATCGCCATTCACATTTTGCCTAATTCGATTTAAATCGATTCAATAAAATTCGAAAATCTTAATAAAAGGTTCATCCTCACATTCCAAAATTGACTTTATAAAACCATCTTCAAAATCAATCCTTAAAAAGAGACCGACACAAGTGGACAAGCTCGGCGGGCCCCCGCCGGCCGCGGTTCCTACGAGTATCCATTGAGGAGTCCCGCAAGGATTGGTGTGCTACTCAGTAAAGTTATGTGAAGAATCTCTCAGCAGAGGAACCATTGATTTGTAGCGCGCTAGGTCGGTTGTTTAGGCAACGTGAAGGGGAGAATGGGGACATGACCTTCTTTATCTTCCCGGATGACATACTGCAATTTTTTAAGATGGAGGATATCGGCGCATCCGCTGTTATGCTTGGCATTATGTGAGTTACTATATTCATAATAATTTCTTTTTTACTATTAATTTCAATTTCTAACTACATATAATTAATATGTAAGGTGGTTGCATGAGATTGGAAGGACTTCGTTCAATTTCTCAACCCTCATTCCATTCAAGGAGTTGGGTAGAAATATGAAGAACGAACCAACTATATTTTCGAAATCATGAAACGTAATGCACAAGATAAAACATGGTACTTGACGCCATTCAATGAGAAGTAAGTGTACAAATATAAACTAATTAACCGAAGTTTTTATGGTGTTATACATACTTATATAAATGTGTTATTTGTGGTTGTGTAGCCACCATTGGATGCTTGATGCAATATTTCCAAGGGCTAATATCGCGTATCGGCTTGATCCTCTGGGTCATACCGTGAGGGAAGATATCGAGAACGTCTTCGAGACATGACTTCATACTTTAATCATTTTATGTTGTTTTGTTAATTAATATTCGTTTCAATTGTATGTCTAATTTGAATTTTATTTTTTCGATTGAAAAATAGTGCTCTATCACGTTATTATTTTGGTGGAGGCATGAGAGACCGACGAGCGAAATCAAAGCCAATAATTGTGCCTCGTAAAGGTGAGGATCTCTTGGTTAGAGTGTACTTTAATTGTCTTCCATTTCATATTACTTGCTAGCTACATAAAGTACTAATTAATTCTCTATGTGTTAGGAATCTATTTTATTATTGTAGTGTCATAAACAACCAAGGAACGTGGAGTGCAACTTCTACATTCTACAATACATGAAAGAGATTGTGATCGAACTCGATTTAAATAATTCTAGTCCTAAAGAGGTATGCTTGTACTTGCACTTGTAATTGATTATGAAAAAAACTAATATTTTAATGTTTTTTTCATCTTGATCTAACACTTGTACTTGACCTAATTAATATGTCTTTTACAACATTGGTTACAATATTTTCCAGGAAAGAACTCACCCACTCCCTATATAGATGAAGTGCTTAACAAGTTAAAACAAGGTCAAGCGAGTTTGTATATAACCGTATAAAGACAAAGGTATATATTTACACTTATTCTTCATTATTTGATTTGCCAAGTTTGTGATTTTAATAGTCATACGGTTATAGGTATATATGTACATAGGTATATATATTTACATTTACACTTGTCTTTTATATGAACCATATGCAAATGTGATGAATATGCTATTTTGTATATATTCTGGTCAAGACTATATTGGATTGTGATTTGTATATTTTGAATGTGTAAGGTTGTATATGATTTTGTACTATACGAGAGGGCAAGCAAACACAAGAAAAGTTATTAAAAAAATCAAACCTATTACTATGGTTCTTAAGGAAGAACCGTAATAAAAGGTCCGGTTGAAGGCCTATGATGACGGTTCAAATGAAGAACCGTCGTCATAGAGTGACCTATGACTATGGTTCCTCATCTCGAATCGTCATCATAGGCTTCTTTGACTATGGTTGTGAACCGTAGTTAAAGATACCCACCTACAACAATGGCAACATAGACGACACTCGATAACCGTAGTTGAAGATCATTCCGAACCGTAATTAAAAGTGGTTCTTGTAATAGTAATTGGGTAACTTTGTATCCTAATTCGATAGTGTCCTATGACCCTTTCACATGTTCCGATCATACTTTTACTTTTTTAACTCATCCATTATAAAATGCTTTGAAAAAATCTATTTTTCAATTCCAACCAAATTGGGCTAATTATGAATCGGTTCTCACAATCATTAAAAAGAAATCGGATACTCGTGTAAAAGGCTCACTCGTGTACCGTGTGACCCAAAAACTAAAAGTCATCAAACATGATTTGAAATCACGAAAATGTAGTAAGTGTGCTAACTATCGGTTGCAAATTGAGAAAAATACCTCCAAATTACAATATATGGAGGATAATCTTTTGGATGATCCCGATAATTTTCGTTTGAATCATTGGCATACTCGATTGATTAAACAATGAGAAAAATTAATGCTTTTTAGTTAATGTTATTGGAGAAATTTTGCTCAAAAAAATGGTTGGTTGATGGGGATCAAAATTCTTAGTTTTTTCATCAAAAAGAAATGACCAAAAACATGATTCCACTATCTTCATAATCAAATATGATGCTGGTGTTTGGCTATAAGAGGCGGAGCGGATTAAACAAAAGTTCATTTTTGATTTTCCACATAGACTTACATCTAAGCACAGTACTTCAAATACTTTGAACCAGTTTTCATCATTAAGTAAAGTTTCTCAAGATGAAAATTTGAATCTAATTAAGCCTATTATGAAAGATGAAATCCATACTGCACTTTTCCAAATGAATCCTTGTAAAGCACCGGGACCGGAAGGTTTTGGAGCTTCGTTCTTCCGAAGTATTGGCATAGTCTTTAAGACCAACCTTGTATTGCAATTCAAGATTTTTTCACGTCTGGTAAATTGTTCAATAAATTCAATCATTCTTTGATTGCATTGATCGCAAAAGTAGATAATCCAGAAAAAACTAGCCATTTTTGTTCGATTAGTTTGTGTAATACGTTCTATAAAATTTTAGCTATAGTTGATAGAATGCGTCCAATGTTAGAACGCATCATTCAACCATCCCGAGTGCTTTTGTCCCTCATAGAGCAATTCATGACAATATTCTTCTAGCACATGAAATAATGAATAAGTTCCATTTCACTAAAAGTCAAAAAGGTTACATTGCATTAAAACTTGATATGGAAAAAGCTTATGATAGACTTGAATGAGAGTTTTTGTTCCATTGTCTGCAGAGCATGAATTCCATACATGTGGATTAATTCGATTAAAGATTGTGTATCAACAGTTTTGTGTTCTATTTTGCTTAATAATGAACCATTTGGTTTCTTCAAACCTACTCATGGACTGAGACAAGGCGACCTTCGTGTCCGTATCTATTTATTCTTTGTATGGATTTTTTTGGCTCAACAGCTTTTTCGGACCTCTTCGGTTCCTAAATTTGGTATTATGATTAAGATAGCTCCAAAAGCAGAGACAATCCCTTGTTTGCTTTTTGTTAACGATAACCTTTTTTTTTTGCAAAATGACCTCTCAAGTCTGTTTTCAAGCTAAAATCCATCATTCCTTCTGCCAACAATCAAGCCAATTAGTGAATTTTCATAAATCTAATATTGTGTTTTCAAAAATACTCCCAATTTGGATAAACAGCACGTTTTAGGGATTTTTAACATTTCCCACAACTCATCTTTAGGAAAATATTTGGGATGCTCAGTCTTCCATGGTTATCCAACGCTTGAATGATTCCAAAACCTACCCGAAAAGTAGAATCCAAGCTAGCTAATTGGAAGGCTACCTCTCTTTCCAAAGCTAGTAGAGTTATTCTCATTCAATCCAATCTTGAATCTTTACTTGAGCCATACTATCCAATGTTTTCAAATTCTAACTTATATTTCTCAAAATTTAGATTGAATTAATCGAGAGTTTTGCGGAAAAAATAATCCAATACAGAGAAAGGACTTTCTTTTCTAGTTTGGGATATAATTTTCCAACCAAAAATATAAGGTGTTTTGGGCCTGCAAAAACAGTTGTTGTCAAGACAATCTTTTTGGCCAAACTTTATTGAAAGTTTCTCACTAACCCAAATAATTTTTGTGTTAAACATATGAGAGCAGAGTATAGTTTTGTAGATATGTTTTTTACTTATAAACAAAATTAGACAAATTCTTCGATATTGAAGTGTATGTTATGCACCCACAAATTTATTCGTTAAGGCATGAGATGGAAGCTAGAGAATGGGGAAAAAATTAATTTTTTGACCGATTCTTGGTCTTATAAATATAATTTGGCTGATTTATTGCATTTAAACCTTTCAAGTCAAACCAATCCTCAAATTAAGGCATGAGAATTTGTTTCTTTTTACATAAATTGGGATGAAACTAAACTTTTGTAATTTTTACCGAAACTTTTATTACTTATGTTCTAACTATTCCCATCCCCCGCAAAGATGGAGGATAAGTTTTACTGCGGATTTACTCGAGAATGGTGAATTTTCCATTAAATCCGCCACTTGGAAAGTTCATGAAGATAATCTCAAACCTGTTTTGTGTGGAAGTATAATTGGATTTGGAATTTGAATGATATGTCTAAGATTAAAATATTCTTTTAGAAAGTCTGTCATAATTCATTACCGACTAGACGTAACTTATTGCATCGTGGCATACAAATGGGCCCTTCTTGTCAGGCTTATCGATCACAAATTAAGATAACACACATTTTTGTCACTTGTCTTTTTGTAGGTCAAGTTTGGGATTTGGCTATTCGAGTATGGATGGACTCGTCAACATCCATTCCCTAACCTTTATATTTGGCTTAGAGATATTCATAACACAACTCTTTGGTTGGTCGAGGGGCTGGTATTTTTAGAATTGTTGTACTATTGTGGAGCATCCGGAAGTCATGTAATGGCATTGTTTTCCAAAATGATGTACGCAAACCCATAGTTTCACCGATCCAAACTAAACGTAATTTGGCGGAGTGGCAACAACGTACCTATTCTTCTCACCACATATCACCATCCTCACCTTTTCACTCAATTATTATATCCAAGCCCACCGATTTAATAAGGTGGTCTCCTCCCCGAGCGGCTTCATCAAAATCATTTTCGACGACACCTTTTCTTTGGCAAGCGCAACATGCAAGTTATGATGTACGTGATTGGAAAGGAGGTCTCATTCAAACAGGCACTAGATTCATGTACAAGACATTTATACTTGTGTTTGAAGTTATGACTATGCGAGATGGTATTAAAGCAGTATTAGATGCAGGCTTCACACATATAAGTTGAGATAGACAAAGAATTAGTTATTCGAGCAATTCAGGGTACCATTTACACCCCATGGAGGATACGATTGTTGGTTCATGATATACGAAATATGCTTTCGTTATTCTTTTATTATTCAATTAATCATGTCCTCGGGGAGGGTTATATAATACCCGATTGTATTGCTAAATTAGAATGAGTTATAAGGTCTATAGTTACCTTTATATCATTTCCCTTGAAAGAGCTTTCGTGTAAACTTACTTATCATAACATAGGTAAAAATCCTTGAGAGAAGGGCTACCTAATATTCTTTGTACTTACCATCCAAAAAAATAATAAAAAGGTCCTTATTTATACATGTATAAAAAAATTTCAATTCTCTAGTATTTGGAGTCTCATATGAAACAAAATGTTATCGTATAATAAAGTTCTCTATTTTTCAGTAATTATATTATGGTCCCGAGCCTACTATTCAAGGCCTACCTATAAAATTTCATGCAAGTGCTTACAATGGTGATCACTAGAAGCTTTTGCACCATCAGATAACGGTTATCAAAAGGAGGGCTAAAGTAAAACCATCCTTAAAACATTCCGAACACCTCCATAATAACCACTCTTGTGTCACAAATGGAGTTCATACATTAAGAAACCCCCGTTCTCATCCCAAGCAATGTAATAGTGTCATTATGTCTACCTACAAAGTAACTGTTTGTACAAAGCTCATATTCACCAAGTGTAAAACTTAACTGGGTCAAAAAAATTTAAAAAACATAGCTATATAATCTTTAGTTTTTCATCCAACAGGCCCATAGTTCCAAAAAGCATATGTTCATTACAAGCCATCGACACTTTTTCGAGCTTTTTCTACACTTTTGCGAGGCTTCTCATCACCCTCCACTGCTTTTTTCAACCTTTCCAAGTGACCAAAAGACATTCTGCACCTTTCGATCTTCTCAGAATTTCGGGCAAATTTGCTCTTCAGCTTCTCTGACTTCTCTGTACTTGGCCTAGGCTTCTCCTTCCTGTCTGTGCTCTTCCTCAAGAGATCAAACTTGCCAGTGCTTGCCCGTGTCTGGTTAGATTGATCTGTGCTTTTCCTGTAATTATTCCTTTCTGAAGGGAGTCTATCTACAGTGAAAATGAACTTCTTGAGATGCGTGATGTACTCGGGATGAAGTTCTAGGTTGTTGTGATTCCCTCCACTAAGCCATAATGGTTCATACTTCTCTTTACATAGTTCATAGAGTTGCTTGCCATGGGACCAATCCACCACTTCATCCGAAGTTCCCTGAAGAGCATATTAGAGTTAACATCACCTTGAGATTTATGGGAAGCATGAAATTGAAAACCATTGTTTTGCAAAATCCTAAGCTTGAAAATGATGCCCTGTTAAGGATCTATTAAAAATTTGAATGTTCATAATGCTTAAACAAATATGGAAACCAAAATTTTCCGAGGCAGCTCTGCCTGCAAAGTATTTAAACTAAACCAAAATAATACCCTTGAATCTTGCCTCAGGAAGGGGTAGGTCTGTGGTGGTAGTCAGGCCTAGGCAGGTCTTCCAACACATTCAATTGTAGACGGGCTTCCTCAGTTGGTTGTCAGATTTGAAAGGCATTGAGTGCTGGCTGCTTTTCAACAAAAGATCTACATCTTCCATATGACTAGGGGAAAAGGATAACCAGGAAACAACTCTATACTATGCAAAAAGGTTTCTTTGCATCTCTTTGGGAAACCACTAACCCTCCTCTACACTAGCATGAGGTAGGCTGCAGTGCTGCACAGATACTAACTTCCCTGAACCCATAAACTGATAAAATTTCCTAAAGATGTTCTGAACTTCAAACTCATGCACGGTTGAAGAATTAGATTTTTCAGCGGCATTACTTTTCAGATGGAAATTCAAAACATCCAGAAAAAATCACCTTCCATTAATAACTCTATAATGATAATTCAGAGTAATGTGTGTTTCATAGCTTTATTTCCACCAAAAAGCACAACAATGATACACAATACGAAGAAAGTAAGAAGAATAACATGTAAATGCATCACTAACTAGGTCCATAAGCCAACAATAGCTGCAAAATACAAGAATGTTTTGAGGAAATTGCACAGGAGGAGCCTAGCGAGAAGATGTTCAAACGCATACTTACATGTATTATGAGTACCGGGCAATTAACTAGGGGCATTTTGTCGATATTCTGGGAAACATCATTACAAACAAAATAATCAGACAGGGAAATGCAAAACTTTCCAATTCAAGAATAATGATGAACTGGACTCTCAAGAATCATGATGTACAGGAAGTTCAGTTACAGTGAACTGACCTTGTAAATGTCAAACCAGTAAGTACGCTTCACCGGATACATGACTCTGAAACCCGAAAGAATAGGACTGTGAAGAACAACAGCTTTAAGTTGAGGGAGACGAGCTGCAAGATCCAATGTTGGACCACTTCCAACAGACTGACCATAAAGAATGATATCTTCTTGTTTAACACCATAACTCTCTTCCAGGCACTTATATGCGGCTTCTATGTCTGCATAAGTGTTCTGCTCAGATGGCTGACATAAAAATATACCTTCTCAGCCAATGTAAATAACTTCATTTGACAATATCTAATTAGAAACTTCGAATGAACATAGCAACCAACCTTCCCAGTGGACTGCCCATAACCAGAATAGTCATATCTGCTCCACAGTGTCCGTACAAATGACAATCAGATCCCGCTTTTAAACCGACAACTTGCCAATATGGGAGAGAGGGGATCCACGATGATAATCATTTGAGTTCAATAATGAGCAGAACTCAACTAGAGATTATGTTAACAATGTTTATGAGCACATAAGAGAAAAAACTACTGATCTGGTGGCAGTCTATTTGATTGTTAGACAGAAATCCCGGGGGGAGTTGACCATCACTAATAACATCTCGATCAGACTACTGATCACAATCTTTCCTAGCAGCCAAAGACTGGGGTCTCTGAGACACAAACATCTCTCATCTTTAAGCAGAGGTAGACTGGAAAGAGAACATAATCCCACTCTGAAGTCTTAAATCAATTGTTTAACTCTTGAGACCAATTAACTCGTAAGTATTCATAAATGGTGGTGATTTCTTGAAATTATATTACCCGAAGATGGTTTTACATTAATCTAGAGGTAATTTCATGGCTAATCATTTGTGCTACAGGTTATGGCATTGTCCTAATCAAAACAATTTGATAGCGTGTAATGTGTATCCTATCGTTTTCAGGGCATAGAATCTTATCCAGAATAATTGCATTAAAAGAATTAGTTGCACATCATTTCTTTTGGTAGCTATAGTCCAAATATAAATATAAATTACTTATTTGTTTAAGTATTAACCCTTCTCTATCATGGATCTACCACTGGGTCTAAAAGTACAGAGAATCGAATAGGCATTTGCATATTTCAGACACAATGGCTTCTGCAATGAGGGGCCCTAGCAAACTCGACAGTGAGACCTCAACCAATCAGCTGAGCAGCTGTCTTAGTAGTAGTTGAATGTTTATCTCTAATCAATGTCCACAGAAGAGCTTGATGTTCAGTCCTACACCACAAATTCACAATAAACCTACTAATGCAAACCATATTCAAATTCTTTTTCCCTTTCTATGTAGCTTTCCAGAATTCACTCTGCAATCACAAAGTTATTCATATGCAAAATTGAGCAGAAGAGCACTCTAATGATGGCATCAACGTTACCTTCTTACTAAAGGGTCTCAAGTTCAAGCCTTGAGTGAAACACTTGCTCCCTAACATAAGATAATTTCCTCGCCCGCCCCCTTCTGAGGTTCAGATGAGCGACACAGAGCAATATAAATACAACAGCACAAAAAAAAAAAAGACATAATGCACCAAAAGCCTCAATTTTTAATAACCTAATACCTCGTTGTCAAAAATATGGAGGTAGTTCCCACCCAACCAACCTAGGCGTGGAGGCCCTGGACCCTATGAGACCAAGGCCCAGGAAAATAAGTAACACAAAAACAACAGCATCGTCTTCATCTTGATTGGACAGGGTACACATTCCAAAAACAGAGAAAACTAGGAAAACTATCAACTGATCCATGATTCCATATAACTTCAGCTTCTTCTTTTATTTTTTTTTCTTTGCCGGGGGGTGTAAAGAATCTTAATTACTTTATCTAAATCAGCCAATTAGAACTTGATCTCATCTTGTAGCTCAATAAAGCAGGGCAAAACAGAGGAACTACGAAAGAAGCGAGCATTACCCGAAGAGGTTAACCCGCAAATGGATGCTCAATTGAACAAAAAGCTCGTACAAATTACCCAGGTCAGCGGCGTTTCCATGAGAATAAAGCAAAGTAGAAGTAGCCATGGGATACCTCACATAAAGCGCCACAATCTCCGTGCCCCGTTTCGTCGGAAGTTTCAAAATTTCGACGTTTTCGCGGTGAGGAAATGGGCTGAGTAGCAAAAGCCCAGTGAGGTCATCCTTGACCACCTTGTACGATGGCGGCGACGGCGGAAAGAAGGCGAACTTGGCCGCCATTGACGAGGTGACACCGCCCATTCGACAGCGTTTTCTCTCTCCTCCGGAACTGGGTTTGCAGGGTATACAGCTAGATTAGCAGACATTCATTCAATCAATTTTGGGTGCTTTCTCTTTTTGATTTTGGAGAGAGAATGGTGAGCTGGGAGTATTGGACAGTGGGAGTGTGGGTGGTGGGCCGCTGCTTTTTCCCCTGTTTTCAGGTGCCTCCATCAGCGTGACAGAGAAAGTGCGAGAGAGAGAGAAAGAGAGGAGAGAGACAGAGAATGATTAGGTTTTGTTTGTTTGGATTACAAAAGGATAAATCACAAAAGGCTAAGCTCACCGACTGTTTAGATACTGTACGTAATAATCACTAGTCAGTATACATTTCTTTTGGAAGTGTCAAAATATGACCCAAAATATGGAGGATGAGACTCTTACGGGGAAGGCACTCGACCAGATTTTTTAATCTGATTTCAAAGCTGAAGAAATGTGTTCAACTTAAAATCTAGTTTAAAAATAATTTGATTCCAACGTGAAAAAGAAAATTCAATTTTTAAATCAAAGCATGTCAGAATTAATATAATTTGATGTTAATTCGATGTGAATATGATTGTTGTCATTTTCAAATTTTAGTTAACATTGTTTATGGTTTGCACACCACTATAGCTTGAAGAGAACAGTTATAATACTTATAATCCCTGCGGATTTAGCACTTAAATTGTGTGGGGCATGGACAATTCTTTCTTTTTTGGTGCAAAAGTAAGACATTATTCTAGAGGGTGATAATAGAAATTTACTAATCATTGCCTCAGGTTTTGAAAGAGAGTTCAAAACACAACGTAAATAGTCAAAGACTTTGACACAACAAAATTAAATTTCTGGAACTTTAAGCCCACACGTAAACAAATTGGACAAAATGTTAGTTGTTACAAAATTCACCCTGTCACGAGAATAAGAAGAGTAGATTTTGTGGATAAAAAGAAGATAATATATTCTTTGGAATACGCAATGTGAGGTCAATCTTGATGATTCCCCACCGTCTCCTCATCTCTAGGTAAACAATGGGGTTGTAGGTAGGAGTGCTCTCTCTAAGTTTAATGTTGAGGGTAATCCTCAATTATAAGTTATTGAAAAATTATCCTTCAAAGATGTTTTGTAACGAGAAACATGTTGGGTGTCCGATGCTCGGAACATTACTGCAGAAGTTCATTTTGAAGTTGAAGAGGATGAAGAGAGTATTGCCCCAACTACACCTTTTAAATCAAGTTTTCTACAAACCAAATGAAAGCTGCTCCAAGCTCCATGGGCTAAGACGCTCATGGTTAAGGTTCTTGGAACAAATATCAAGTATGATATAATGAATTCTGAAATTAGGCGCTTATGGAAGATCATTGGTTCTCTCGATATTATTGATTTAGGTAAGGATACCTATCTCGTTCATTTTGATAATAATTCGACTTTGAGAATTTTCTTATGGAGGGACCTCGATTTTTGTTTGGCCACTACTTGATACTAGCTAGATGGCAACCTAACTTCACACATTCTATTAATCTTCTTACGACAATGGTGGTTTGGGTTCGCTTTCTTGAATTACCGGTGGAGTACTTCAACAAAGTGGCTTTGTATGATATTGCCAAAATCGTTGGCAAATCTATCAAAGTTGATTATGCTACGAGGATGGTAGAAAGGGGCGATATGCTTGTATTTGGGTGGAAATATCGCTCTATAAGCCACTTGGTTTCCAAAATATGGATTGAAAACGAATGGAAAAGCTGTTGCCTATGAAAATTTGGACCTCCTCTATTTGTAGTGTAGGGTGGTCGAGTCATAAGAAATAGCAATGCCTTTCTACCATTGCTAGTTGCTCCTCCTCCATGGATGACTTGTGTGAAGAGTTTAGGAAACAACAAATTACCCGGATCAACTTATCATTATGACTCTTAGAAGCTGCTGACTGGTCAAAAAGCTAAGGAGCGAGTGTAACACTGCGCTCTCACTAGTGAAGTATTACATTGCTAGGATTCTTTGAAAGGAACCCTTAAGGCTAGGTTTGCTTGGTATCTTCCACTTAAAGCAATTGAAAATTTTTCGAAAATTTCGGCGAGTTCTATTTATAAGATAACCTTTCCCCTAGGTTTAAAGCCTTAAGCCTGGACAAAATCACAATAAAACTCAATGAGCCACATGCTCGGAGTATACAATATCCAACTCAACGGTCGCACATTGGAGCCTAACCATATGCATGTAAATTTTAATATAGTCTATTTAACCTACTACTCAACTTACATAAGCTACATGAACTTTTAAAATCATTCACTTTTCTTATATTTCAAGAAAATCTTGAAGACTCGCATTTCCAAATTCCTATTTAAAGTCATATTTCGTAAGAAATAGCTCAATGCAACTTCGTATTTAAACATAGCATTTAGAAATTTAAAACTACAACAAACTCGTATTTGAAAAGCATTTAGCTAACCATTAAATCAAATAAATCACTAAATCATGTTATTATAGATCAAACCAACTATCCTGTAAACTCGCAACTTGAATTCAATTCTCAATCCTTTTTAAAATTATCCAAATGTACTCAAAGTAGATTTTGTGTAAACGAAACAACATAAAAAAAACGTAAAACAAATGTTTATATAAACAGTGTAAACGGAACTTGCGTAACTCAAACCAATATACACTTCTCAATTCCACCAAACTCGTATATTCAAGGTAAAAGCTTGCATATTCAATTCAGCACAATTTAGGTTCTATTCATTTCGGGTTCATCTCGTTTCGGGTTTAGTTTCATATTTAGGTTCAATTCGTTTCTTATCTCCCGAACCTATTTCAGTTCATCCCTTCAATTCGCAAATATTCATTAACTCCCATCTCAATATCCAACTCCCAAAAATGCATTCAACCATACAATTCCCAATTTCATTCTAAAACTCAATCTCCTTCAATTCGAGTTATATTTAGGTGCGGTTTAGGGATTTAGATTCGATTCTTTTTATTTTCGGTTTCTAGCAACAGCAATAGATAATCAATTATCAAGGAAATTAACATAACAAAATCCGCCAACTAGTCAATTTACTACTCATATTCAAAATAGAGTTTGATCCTTTACAATTTGTTCATTGCTATAACAACCCTTTTTGTATCCCAATTTGTCTATTACCATAATAAAGAGAATCCGTATATAGCAATTCATAACTCCAACTTAATTTATACCAACTCAAATACATAATTCATTAAATTTCAGTAGTCAAGCAACAACCAATCTATAATTAATCAAATTGACAAGCTCTTAAATTTAACTTGTTCCTTCCTAATTTATTCACAAGATAAACATCTTGATTCATTTCCATGAATTAAACCAAATCGGATACTTCAACAATAGATTTATTTGGGGTTTAAAATTTCCATTAGTTCTAGAGTTTGAATTATCCACCTCGAATTCTACGTTTGAACTTTTGATTTGGGACTCTTGCTTTCCCCTTCTTCCTCCTCCGTTATTGCTACTCGTTCTTCATCTTCTCAGCCGCTCGCCCTCTCGTCTATCTCGCTCTTTGCTCCTGGTTCTCGCTCTCCCTCTTTTGTTGCTCCTAGTTCTGGCTTTCCCCTTTGCTTTTATCTCTCGATCTCGCTCTTTCCCTGTTCTCTATTTTTCGTTGTTCCTATTCCTCTTAATCTCTCGGCCTTTACTCGCTTTCCTTCTCTCGTCTTTGCCTCTGTCTCATCTTCTTCTTCTTGACTCTCCGAGTTCTTCTCTGTCTCGTTGTAATTCCTCTCTCTCTCTCTCTCTCTCTCCCTCCCTCTTTGTGGCTTTATCAGAATGAACCGCCCCCATCTTTACACTAATTTACCTCATTATCTAACACCTAATTGCCCCTTTTCTATTTATCCCTTTTTCTTTTGTTTTGTTTGTGTTTAGTTAGGTATAACTTTAGGTTAAATTAAAATAAGTAATATAACTTACCCCTGGTCTTTTACTTATTTGGGTTTGGGTGGAATGTTAATAGAAAAGAATTAATATATTTCACTAATTAAATTTAAGTAGACACATAATAATTCGCTTAAAATAAATTTACGGAATATATATAGACGTCTATATTTTAGTGAATTGACCTAGTTTATTTAATTTAAACTATTTAATTAATTTAACTTATATAATCGCCTCAATTAAAACCACGGTTGTTACAGGAAGATTCCCCATAAACTCATACATGAGGAACTCTAGAGCAATCATGAGTTGGTTATCAATGTTGATCATAGTGATAAAGACAAAAATGAGGAAGAAAATACATGGACTATAGTCAATACTAGAAAATTTAGAGCTAAATGAAATAAGTCGCGAGTGTGGGAATCACGGTCGAGATCCACTTATATGGACATGGCTTTGTGGGTGCTAAGGAGGCCCATACGACAAGTCCTTGGTTGGTAAGAGACAAAATGGGTAATCAACCCGATTACCCAACTACCCATATTGGAAACCAAGGTAGCATGCAAAAGTCATTATTACCTATTAAGTCCTCTAATCAAGCTTTGTTAGCTAGTAATCTCCCTCTTATTCTGTCTCGAGAGAGTGGAGATTTGGTAATCATGGAAATCTCCTGGTGATAGCGATGCATGCGAGACATGCACAGGTATACATCCAAAGAAGCCTTAATTGTTGTTGATATTTCACTCTCCTCTTTATTTAATTACTGGTGTTGCTTCTATGAAGTTGTCAAGTCTAGCATTTACTCCCTCCCTAATGCCTACCCATATTCCCGAGTGTCCAAACCGTATCCCTTCTTCATCAACCTTAATAATGTGGCCGTCCAAGCTAAAACCCTTTGGACCCTCCCCTCCGAAACCGAACTTATTAACCCCTTTCCCTTCTTAACCCTATTAAATCCGACCTCCTTGATGATTCCCAGCCATCACACCTCCACATTTCTACTTGCAGCACCCCAAAACGTTCTCCCCGTGCCAAGAAGCTGCATATTTTTTCAATTTTCCCGACTCCGGGTTGTGGGAAATAATGAACCTACTTCCATCTCAAGACAACCTCAAAATTCATGAGGAGGCCTAGTCGTGACTCAAAAAAGACATGCAAACTCATCCATTTCTTATGGTAATTCCTGGGAAATCCATCCTCAATAGGCGACCATGTTCCAGCCCCGAGTGTAGAGAATATTGTCCATCTACTTAGAAGAATAGGAGAAGAGGCAAGCTGTGAAGAACAAACCAATTAATCATGATTTTTAGCCCTTATTGTAAGACCCGGAAATTTTAGGTGCTCGCTTACTAATAAATTAAGTTATTAAAAGTTAAGTTAAAAAATTTAAAATTATTAAATTAAGTGAATTAAAATTTTTCGAGTCGGAATTGAAACCCGAAAATTGAAACCCGAGTGTGTAAGTGGGCCTTGTAAAGCTGATTTGGGCTCAATTAAAATAAAAAGAAAAGAAAAGGAAATGAGAAATGGATATGGCTGAGTCATTTTGAGGAGGAGGAGTTGGCAAATTACTAAGCAAAAGAAAGGAATTGGTCCAATTGAGATGCAACGACAAAATGAATTAGGTGTAGAACTTAAGTGAGGAGAGAGAAAGTGTGACTCGAGAACAACAAAGAAGAAAGAGAAACAAAAGAAATAGAAGCGAAGAACGGGGAAAGCGAGAGGGAGTAGAACAGAGCAAGAGAGGGAGAGAGCACGAGAGGCCGGTGGCCGGTAGCCGACTGAACAGCGAGGGCGCCGCTTCCGGTGGGCGAAGGGAGAGCGGGGGCTCGGGAGGCCGAGCGAGAGAAAAGAAGAAAGGGAAATGAAAGAATGCGGAAGCGAGAGGAAAGCGAGGTGGAGTAGAGGAAAGAAGCGAAGCGAAGCGAGCAAAGGGAAAGAGAACAGAGGGAGACCAAGAGGTGAGGGGCTGAAAGAGAGGAAGAAGAGCTCGGCCGAACGGAGGAGAAATAGCGAGAAATGGAGAGGCAAAGGGCGAGAGAGCCCGGAGGAATCGGGGCGAGAGGAAGAACGAGAGATTGAGAGGAAGAGTGAGAGTGTAAGCAAGAACGAGAGGCGAGAAGACCGAGGCGGAACCGGACGCGAGAACTCGAGGGAGCGAGAAGATGAGAACCAAACCAGAAGCAGGAACGGGAGACAGAGAGTAGCAAGGAATTGAGATTGAGAGGTAGAAGAAGAAAGGGAAATCGAAAGTCGAAGAAGAAGCAAACCCCAATTCGAAAACCCTCCAAAACCGAAATTCTTAGAACCTCTAAGAATCCAAGGTGAGTAATTCGAATTCATCCTCAAGAATTAAAATGAATTTGGTGGATTGAACTTGAATTTGAGGTATGAAATTGAAAACCCTAAGTTAATTGAAGAAGCTAGAGGCCTAAATTCACGAATTAGTAACTCACGAATTGAAAAGCATGTTGCGAATTTGATGTCCGATTCATGAATTTAGTGATTATTGACCATTCTTAAGCATGATTATTAAACTGTATATTGAGAATTTGATGAAAATAGCTTGAATAGGTTTAGTGAGAAAAATCAGAAAATTGAATTCATGATTAAGTGCAGATTTTTAGTGAATAAAGCCTGCTGTCTGCATTATTGTGCTGTCATGTGTAGCCCGAAATTCCTGAAATTTTTACTGCAGCTTCCTGATAATTTATGAGAATTTCCTGTAAATTTTGGTATGTGTTGGATGAGTAGATTGGAAGATATGGAATTTTGAGTGAAAGTGTGCTGTTTTGGGCTAAAATCGGAACTAAGTGAGTAACTGAATTAAGAACTCAAATTTAAGAAGTTATATGGCTAGATTAAGAGATATATATCAATTAAGGAAAGTTATAGAACCATAAACCATCTATACTCGATAATACGCAATCATGAAAACGATAAGTTCGTTGATTAGAAATCGTAATTGATATGTTTGTGTGAGGATGTGTTTATCTTAAAGTATATGGATTATAAGTGAAATAAGCATGCCTATTTGAGTTGGATTGACGGTACTTGAGTTGGAACTTGCTTATGTGAATTGCTTGTTTTGAAGAAGTTACGTATGAACATGTTGAGCATGAATTATATGAATTAAGTTTATCTTATGTATAAGTAATAAGAAGATATAAGAAAATAAGAAACATTAAGAACTAAAGAAGGGAGAAAGGATTGTGTTATTGATCTAAGACCCCACGAATTAAAGAACCCTCCGAAGCTATGGCCATAGAAGTGTCTCGTCAACCTCAAGCCACGAATTATTTTGCTTTCACAAATTATTGACGGTATGCGTCCTTCATATCGAGGCAAGCCTCGAGGCCACGAATTATTTTGCCTCGAGGCCACGAATTATTTTGGCTCCAAGAATTGGGTCTTTAAAGCATAACATAAATCTTCTTTCCTTTCGAAACTGAAAAGACTCAAAGAATTACGATATGAAGAAATGAATGATTATGCATGATGAACAAGAAAGAAAGAAGCAATGATTTATGAAAGACTAAAGAAGAAGAATGAGAAGAAGAACGAATCCCGATTTCATAAGAAACTAATACGATAAGAAGTAAGATACGATTTACATGATGAATGCATTACATGATGAATGATTCTATGATTTACTTGCTTAAAAACAAGAATGAAGTATGTTCTCATGGAATTCATGAGTAATTGATGTCATTGTGCTTCTTGGCAAGTTGGTAAGTTCGGTTCTCGCATGTCTTAAGCATATATGATCCGAATCGCATGTTATGAATGAATTGTGAACTTACCTGTGTTTGTTAATGAATTAATGTGCAAAGTGAAACCGGGGTTGGGTTTGGGTTATTCACTGGGCTCGTGGAGCTCATGACCTCACCAAAATTTCAGGTACGAAGTTAAGACTCGCGGGAGTTGCCTTGGCTTTCGAAATAGCGGACGGATAGGAGATGCCGGGTTTACCGCATGTTTTTCTGTCTTTTGTTTGTAAAGATGTTGTAAAGATCGGTTGTACGTGAACTTAAGTGTCGACTATGTATAATAAAAGCCCTATGTGATTACTCCGAGCGTGTGGCTCGGTGAGCTGGTGTTGTTGATACTCGAGCGTGTGACTCGTTGAGTTTATGAATGTATTTCATGCAGGGTTAAGGCTTTAAGCCTATGGGATTAGCTATATTACGGAAGAAACTTTGCCGAAATTTTCAGAAAAACCTTTGAAAACCTAGAAACATGCTTCCGCCAAGCAAAGAGAAAACTATTAACCCTAAGTTGAGACCTTAAGCAGCCTTAGGGGTTTCTCTCGAGGAACCGTGGCATGTAATACTCCTAGGGTGGGTGTAGAGGTGTTACACTTATGGAAGGATTCAAAAACCTAAAACTCACCGGAAATTCACTTTCAACCATACATTTGCCCAGGAGATCAAACTATCCATCAAACTTTCCATTTGAACTTAGTCCACTCAAAATAGGAAACCGAGAATTTCCTCATGAAAAACCGATCTTATTGTATTAGAGGAAGCGGAAACTTAAACCTTCGTCCTTCCACCCTCTCATGTATATGCCAATTAATACCAAGATTGTGTTTTGGAATGTTAAGAAGGTTTGTATGAGAAAACTCCAAATTTTTATCATGGATATTATTTATCAACACAACCTCATCATCCTTATCCTCCTCAAATCCCCTATGCTTAGTCAATGTGCTAATACTATTAAAACTAAATTTGGTTTTCTCCAACATTGCTACATTGAACCTAATGGGATAAGGGGTGGTATAATGGTGTTATAGAAATCCCTTGTTATCGTTATGGACTTTATCTCCCTAAACCTAAGTATATCCACTACCCGATCAAGTTTGAGACTATTGAACCTGAAGTTGTCCTAACAACTGTGCATTCCCCTAGTATGAAAAGTGTCCGCATATAGTTTCGGACATGCTTGCCTCTAACCCCGCCCCAGCAGAACACCTTGGCCTATGTGGTTGGGAATCTCAATACGATCAAATATCAAGCATAAAATCCGGAGGTAAGAAGTTTCACCCTTCTCAAGGTTTGGCTTTTCTTGAGTGGAGGGAGTCTTGGTCTCTACTAGATATTAGTTTTATTGGACCGGATTTGATATGTACTAATGATCATGTTGGATCATATTGTATTCGGAAAAACTATATCGTGCTCTTCCGAACCCTGTGTGGCTTCAAATATATCCGGAGGCTAAGCTAACTCATTTGCCTCGAGTTGACTCGACCACTACCCCATTCTCATTAAAACTCTTCCTTCCCGTTCTACTCATAGATCCCCTTTTCGTCTATTATTGTTTGGCACTACCATCCTTAGTTGGAGAACTTCTTACATTCCGCACTGGAACCTTAATGCCCGGAACCTTAACAACAATTTTATCAATAACGTTGAGGTTTTTAGGCCAAAGACCCTTCACTTGGAATAAAATAGTCTTCGATAATATTAACTTCAACAAAAATAGGGTGAAGGCTGAATTATGGGGTGTTCAAAACACTTTAGCTAGGGGCCTAACTCTTTTTATTCGGCTAGAAAGATACCTTTTGGATACTATAACCTCCTTCTTTAAATGGAAAAAAGTATTTGGGGTCGGAGAGCTAGAATTTTTGTCACCTTTTCAGCTATAATTTGCACAAAATGAGATCAAGATAATGTGAAGATTGAACTGGATAGAACAGGATAAAATGGGGCAGGGCGCGAGGCCACCGAGGTGCTTGCCTAGGGTTTCTTCCCCTTTTGTGCTGCCCGAGGAGTCTTCGAGGCCAAAACACAAACACAACGTTTTGAGGCGAAATAAGTAGTAGGGGGTGCCAACCATGCTATGTCCTCCTAGGGTTTCATGTCGTTCCCATGTTGCAACAGGAGTCTTGCCAAAGCCATAGCAATTTTCCAAAAATGGAAAGTTTCCATTTTTGCGGGTTTCTATTTTTGGCAAGTTTTATTTTTGGTGCGAGTTTAGGTTTCCTGGTTAGGAGCCGGACCCAGGCTTGGTTGGGCCGAAAGAAAATGGGTTTGTGAGCCGACCTAAAGCAAAGAAGGTTGCTTTTTTTTATGCTAAAGGGCTTTTTGTGGTTTACTCGGCTTCAGTCATGCCAATAAGATGTTGTCCATGATCCAAATCCTCAAACAAGACTTGGGATTTCATCATTGGGCCTACAAATAAATAAAAGGTGAACTGGGTGATACTTTTTAGGTGTCTATAGTTAGCCTCCACTTTAACCGAGTCCGAAAGACGATGGTCAAAGTAGACACTAAAGGGTAATTACCTATTTAGTCGACGCCTCTTCGGATGTCGATTTTAATTACCATGTCTAGAATTAGTTGTCTCTTGATTTGAACTCTAACAGGGGGACCTAGACTTGACTAACCGAGTCCGAAGTCCGGGTGGCTGGTTCCTGAACTTGGCTAATTCAAGACCTAAAGCTCGGATTGTTATGCCTAAACTTGACCATTCGCCTAGTCCGAAGCTTCACGGGGCTTGAACTTGACTTGGGTAGTACGGTCCGAAGTCCAACAGGGTGCTTGAACTTGACCACTTCTTGGATTTGAAGTTCGGTTGGGTAGCCTAAGCTTGGGTCGATCAATGTCCTCAAGCTCGAATGAGGGGCTAAACTTGACCATTCTTGGTCTAAAGCTTGGCTGAAACTTTCTGCACTAACAGTTTTGTTAGCTAATAATCGAATGTAAATAGTTTCAAGTGTTACTTGAAGATGATTTGTAACCGGATCACGTTTTAAATGTGGTTCCTCGACTTAGCCATGGGGAGGTCCTGAAGTCTCCACGTTGTGTGTGAATCTTTACCACTATTGGGCTTGAAGTTTGATGGATGAATGTCTAAACTTTGACTGTTGTTAGGCTTGAAGCTCGATGGGGAGTGTGTGAACCCCGATCGCTTTTGAGCCTAAAGCTCGATCGGGCTGGTTGAACCTTGTCCGATGGTGGGCCCGAAGCTCAACGGGGCTGGCTGAACCTTGTCCGATAGTGGGCCTGAAGCTCGATTAGGTTATGTTTGAGCCTTGACCGCTGCTAGGCTCGAAGCTCGGCCGAGTTGTGTTTGAACCTTGACCTCTATTAGGCCCGAAGCTCGAATTCTATCCGTTTTTGTCGAAATAGGGACAAGCTGCTTATCTATATGTAGAACTTCTTGCTTAGACTTGGTTGTTGGATGACCTGAAATCTAGGGAATGCTTGCTTGAAATATGATGTTCCCTGAGGTTATGTGCCTCATTCTAAATTTGAGCTTTTAGTTTGCGTGCTAATAGCTCCTTTGTTTGTATGGTAAAAGACTCGGTGTCTTCCCTAAGTATTCTTGGAGTTGTTGTGGTTGTATGACGCTTTTGATCATAAGCCCCCACGTTCTTCTTGGGTGCTTATGTCTAGCTCTTCTCGTATGTTGGAGAGTTGGTGAACTTTGATGGAATCTCTTTGAAGATGGCGGTGCCGGTGACCTTCTTAATGCTCGATCTGAACAATTCCTTGTAGGGTGCTTTATTATTTAATTTTTTTTGTTTTTAAGACTCGACTCATGCAAAGGAGATGTATGCAAGACTCAATTCTAAGGACAAATGCATTCTTTTATTAAGATAATGCAAAAAGTTAAAAAAGACAGAAAAAACCGCACTTTAGCCCCCACTCCCTAAAGTAAAGCCTAAAGAAGGGTAGGTCGCTGAACTGCGAATTATTGCTGCTAGCGAGTGACCGTGAACCTGACGGTTTGGTGTTGAATACGAATGGCATGCTTCTTGATGATTCTCGTGCCTTTCCCCGATTGATTTCTGGTCCTCTGGATAGGGCAAGGTGGCTTTGAATTTGGGAAGTTGGAGATAGAAATTCGGATAAAGATTAGGTTTGGGGCCGGACCTCATGGACTTCTTACATATCCGCTCTAGCGGAAATCAAGCCTTCGTAGTTCAAAAGGGAATACTGATTGAGGGTTTTTTTTTTGAAAACAAGAAAAGGAAATAGACATGGAATGGATATGAAAAAGGAAATGAAAACTTTATTAGCATCCTTGATGAGTTATAGGCTCATTGGATGATCTTTTAGTCGGTTAAAGCTTGTTCTTCTATGAGCATGCCAACATCTCTAAGTGTTTTCAAGTCCATGATAGGGAAGAACTTCAGGTGTTGATGATAGGCAACTTGAAGGTTCTTAATGATTAATCTGATCCGATCCTTTTTAGATGATCAATCGATCATGTGGGCGACCGTCGCCCTCCAACGAGTAAGGAAGTCGGTGAAGTTTTCATCTTCTTCTTGCTTGATCAACTCTAAGTCCCGAAGAGTAACCGATAGATTGTTATTGTAGGAGTATTGATGTAAGAACTCCCTACGAAGATCCTTCCAGCTTGTGACCTTGTGTGGGTTGACAAGCATTGTACCACTTCATGACATCCGTGTCAAATGTCCATGGGAAGATGACATGGTATGTAGCCTCCGGTACATTCTTCAAAGTCATTGCCCCCACAAAGTTCCTCAAGTGGTGAGGGTTTTCCGTCCCGTGGAACTTGATGTCATACATAGTGAATTTTGGGGCAACTTGCCTTTAGGGATTGAAGTGAATCCCTGGGCCTAATAGTAGTAATTGAACATTGATAACTCCCGCAATAGCTTCTCTATTCGATCTACTAGCAGATCGATCCGAGGCTTGGGCTGAGGTTCCAGGCGGGATCCTCCTGCTTTTGATTCCTTCCCTAGTTCTTTGAGTATGAGACTAAGGGTTTTAGATATAGACTCGATCTTCTCCCGAGCATCAATCTTAGCTTTCAATTTTGCGAGTAGACTCCTTGATCAAGGTCATAAAGGGAGTTTGCTCTAGCTGGTTGGCCATTTTTTAAGAAAGATTATGTTTAGACTTTGGGCGACACACTGGTGTCACAAGTAAGGGTGTGGGACATATTGGTGTGGCACGTGCTAATGTTGACCGTACCGATGTCGTGGTAGACTTCTTATTTCCTAACCCCTTTAAGCTAGGATTCTAGATTTGAGCTGAATTATCTATCCCGTATCCCAAAAGAGTATGAGCTCGGGATTGGCTCGTGGAAAATTCTAAGGGAGATGGGCTTAAGCACTTGACCCGAGGAACGACCGATCCTAAGAGAAAAGAAAACAATATGCTCTTTTATTTGGATACACATAAGGGGATGCAAAACAAATGGAATGGAATGTGTGCGACGATGCTTATGACTTAATATGGGATGATATTATGATTTGGCTAGTGAATAACTAAAATGCTTAGATTATTATTTCTAATGGAAAATGAATTTGTTTTAGCTAAGTGAAAAATGAAAATACAAAATGGACTCACCTGATTTGAGATGAATTTTATTTTGGCTAAATAAAATACGAAAATGCAAAATGGACCCACCTAATTTGAGATGAATTTTAATTTGGTAATGCATAAAAGAGTTCACCTAATTGAGATGAATTTAATTTTGGCTGATGCAAGAATAAAATGAATGAAGACCTTAATTGGGATGAATTTATTTTTGCTAATGAAAGAATAAAATGAATGGACTCGCCTATTTTGAGATGAAAATTATTTTTGGCTAATGCAAAAAAATGGATTCACTTATTTGAGATGAAATTTACTTTTGGCTAATGCAAAAATTAACTCACCTATTTGTGATGAATTTGATTTTTGGTTAATGCAAAAATAAAATGAATGAATACCTTGTTTGGCATGAATTTATTTTGGCTAATGCAAAATGGAATGCAAGATTGGACTCGCCTAATTTGAGATGAATTTTACTTTTGCTAAATGCGAAAAGGAATGCAAATATGGACTCACATATTTTGAGATGAACTTTATTTTTGGCTAATAAAAGAATGGACTCACCTATTTGAGATGAAATTTATTTTTTGATTACATGAAAAACAATGCTATTATTGGACCAACGTAAGAAATGAAGGTAATTTTGGACTTTTAGCTAGAATGCACAAAGCTGGACCGGCATAAAAAGGTTTGTTTTGATTATATTTTTTGCACCCATGCAAGGATTATCCCTAGTTGAGTTGCCACCGTAGGAACCAGGCCTCGGGTGGACCAGGGCGGACCGAGCTTCCCCACAAATGCTTGGTGGATTTCAAGAAAGCTTTAAAGAATGATTTAGGGTTTTGAAGATGGTTTTGAAATGTGGGGATGAACCTTTTATTAAGATTTCGAGTTTTATTAAATGTGATTTACAACAAATTAAGTAAAGTTTGAATGGCGGTTTTATTAATTATTTTATTTTTAGAAATTATTTTGAGAAATCTTGGGATGTTATTTCTTAGCTAAAAAACAAAGAAAATTAGAGTTTCGTTTTCGCTGTGAGGCTTTAGGGCCAAACCGGTGTGAAAACATCGATTTGGACCCGAGCCCCGCCTGCCGACCTCTCGGTGTAGGCGGCAGCCTGCACCTAATGGTAGCCGATGCCAGCCAAAGGCTCTGGCTGAGCAGCTCAACCTCGGCTTCTAGCCTTGCTAACAGATCCAGAATCCTCTTTTTCTACTATTCAATCAAAAAATAGTCGGAGACAGATTTAGAAGAAATAAATCAAGGGAGCCGTCGACCAATTTTTGGTAACAAAAACTAACAAAAATAAAATAAAGTTTGCTCTTGCAATCTTAGTATAGGAAAAAGACTAATAGTGGCTAAAAATAACTCCATCGGTCTTTGAACCGAGAATCGCATTCGGGCGAGTTTACGAAATGTAGGGATAGGCCCTTCCACTTTGCCCATCCGAAAACGACCATCACTAGTTCGAGTAGTGAATTTACATAATGTCTAAGCACAAGTACACAACATGCGAAATTAAAAGCAACCAAACATAATGAAAGCAATAAAGGCAAATAAAAGGAAAGTGGTAAACGAAAGCGAAAGCGAAAAGAAAAGAAAAGCCGAAAACTAAAAGATTACATCGGGCGGTGAGGAATACGGAAAGCAATTAATAATATAAATAAAGAATTAAAATATTTTGAAGATTGAATCGGTGTCCTCAAGTTGTCCCACTCGTTGATCTCGGATCTTGGATCTGGATCTAGATCTGGATCTGGATCTAATCTCGGTGATGCGACGGTGGTGAATTGAAGGGGCTTTTTATGAATTTTATGAAGGTAAGTTTGTAGAGAGTAGGAAAGATCGGGTGAATGAAATACCAAGAGATTAGAATAACTGAATATTCATTAGCTCTTGGTAAGGATTCAACAAGTGTAGCGTTTAGGGAGAAAGGTTATTTGAGGTTAAGGTTCGACAGCGTGGCGCTAAGGAGAAAAACCATTCTGGCATAAGTGCCCCAACTCTTTATTTATAGGGAGAGGTTAGGTCATGGAATGACCTAGGGTTGATACTCGGTCGCCATCTAGAATGAGCCAAAATCGCTACAAAACCGGGCCAAGATAATGTGAAGATTGAACCGGATAAAACCGGTTAAAACCGGGTAGGGGCGGCGCCCACTAGGGTGTTACCTAGAGTTTCGTGCCCTTCAGTGCTGCCCAGGGAGTCTTCGAGGCCAAAACACAAATACAACGTTTTGAGGCGAAATAAGTAGTAGAAGGCACCGACCGTGCTATGTCCTCCTAGGGTTTTGTGCTCTTCTTGTGCTTGTAACATGAGTCTTTGCCAAAACACAACATTTTGAGTGAAAAATAGTGGTAGGGGCGTCGGCCATAGCAGCTTTCCAAAAATGAAAAGTTTCCTTTTGGCAAGTTTCCATTTTTGGTAGGTTTCTATTTTTGGCAAGTTTTATTTTTGGTGCAGGTTTGGGTTTCCTGGTTGGGAGCCCAACCTAGGCTTGGCCCTACTGAAAGAAAATGGGTTTGTGGGCCGACCCAAAGCAAAGAAGGCTGCTTTTTGTGCTAAGGGGTTCTCTGTGGTTTACTAGCTTCCGTCATACCAATCGGATGTCGTCCGTGATCCAAATCCTCAAATAGGACTCGAGATTTCATCACCGGGTGAACAAATAAATAAAAGACAAAATGGATGACACTTTTTTGGTGTCTACAACCATATGCAAACCGTCCTACTCACTCAATGCACTGTTAATGAGATGCATAAAATGATTAGAAGGTTCCTTTGGAATAAAACCGACTCCACTCATTACCTTCCTAGAGTTCCTTGGTCTAGTGTCATTAGTAGTAAATCTAAAGGGTGTATTGGAATAAAAAGCCTTGATTTGACAAACCATTATTTTATGACTAAAAATCTTTCGAAGGTGGTTAATAATGAAAACGCCCTTTGCATTAGGTTACAAAGACATAAATACTAGCCTCGAGGGTAAAGTTTATTTTTGTAACCCTAAATAGTCCCACTCCTCCACCTAGAGTGTCTTTCTTAAATTCAAACACTTGACAATCAAACATTCCATTGTTGAATTGGGAAATGGAGCTGAGACTTCCTTTTGATTTGATAAGTGGCTCCTAGGTGGAGCTTTGATTCAAATACAATCTATTAATGCCCCCTAACACTAAGCACCTTAGGGTTCAGTCTATAGCTAGATGTGGTCGTTGGAACATTCGAGAGATTGAAACACCGGCTCCCGGTTGTGCTTGCTATGATGGTATGCTCGTCGGTGGTGGACCCGCTAACTGGATCCCTCCACTTAACCCTAGATGTTCAATTTGTCTGGAATCTTGTTGAGAATCATTTGCACTTACTTCTTGACTGTCTTATTGCAACTCGCTACTTGGGTGAAGGTTATTCATAACAATAATTATAGTCTGGTTGCTAATTTCTTCAGCCTTGATTGGATTTATTGGTTAAATTTTAAATCTTAAAAAATTCGATGGGTTAATAAGTTCATGATCATTTGATGATTCATATGGAATTGTAGGAACATATGTGTCTTCTTTAATGTTTGCTAGAGAGTGCAATCTTTTTGGCAAAAGATTATTTTTGCTATGAAACATACTAATGAAGGAGTGAAGTTGTAGGTTCTTTATTACCTCAAGAATACATCTATGGTGCTGTGGACTCCACCTATTAAGGCTCACTTCAAACTCAACATTGGATATCACCGACAGGATGACAATAGAAGATATATAGCAGCTAGAATCCTTCGTATGGCTAACAACCTTTGGGTCTTTGGGATCACCGTATTGGTTCATGGAGGGGATAGAGTTATGGCCATGTTAGGAAGGTCTAAAAGAATCTCTTTCTAAAGCATGAGAGTATAACTTCCCGAAAATCGAAGTTGACCTTAAAGTGGAGGGCACTGAAAGACTAAGACAAGAGGGTGAGTCGAGTAATATTGAACCCATTTCCTATGTGGTTGCTCAAGTGAAACAACAAGTTCTGAAACCCTAAACAATCAAAATCAACCATTTGATTAAACAGTGAATTTGGCGGCATTAGTCCTTGTTTTGTTGAATGAAGATCGGCTAGAATCGGTGAGGGTGCACACCCTCCTACTACCCCGACCAAGTGGATCCTCCATGTGTAGACACCTAAAAAGTTTCATGCCTTTTCTATTTTATTTATTTGTTGGCCCGATAATGAAATCTCGAGTCCTGTTTGAGGATTTGGATCACGGATCGAATTTGATTGGTGCGACAAAAGCCAATAAACCACAAAGATCCCCTAACACCAAATAAATAGCCTTTTGCCTTCGGTCGGTCCAAAAATCCCTTTTTCTTTCGGATGGTCCAAGCCCGGGCCAAGCCTCCAAAGAAAACGGAGTCCAATGTTGCGTATCGGGAAATTCTAGGCTCATAATTCCGCATTTCACTTTTGTCCAATCGGACATGGAGCTAAAGACCTCTAGACGATGTTAGCCATTGCATTTCATGATCACAAGTATCAAAGTATTGTATTTAAGCTTCAAGACAGTCCGCCCGAGACTAGGAGCTTCCTCCCTCAAAATGTCACCGTATGGTTGGCGCCCCTACCTAGATATTTCAAGTGAAACACCGCATTTTGGCCAGGACACTCCCTTTGCAGCATGGAAGGCCACAAAACCTTAGGCATTCCTGGGTGACCAGCACCCCGACCAGGATTCTATCCGGTTCTATTTGGCCTTATCACTTCATATTGGTCCGGTTTTTGTTGCCATTTTCGTTAAGCTTAGGACGGCTGACCGAGGGCAAACCCTAGGTCTTTTGTGATCTAGACGTCTTCCTATAAATAGAGAGCCTTGGCTCTCATTTCAGCATGACATTTTTCCTTAGCCCCATGCTTGCCTAACCAATTGTTCACTACATTCCTTCAAGTGTTAGTCTAAGAAAAGTAACCTCAAAAGCCTTTTTCTAAACACTACGCCGCTGAGTCCTTAGTAGGAGCTAATGAATATTCGGTTATTATGATCTCTTAGTATTCATTCAGCTGATCTTTCAAGTTCTCGACAAACTTACCACAAAACTCATAGAAAAAGCCCATTTTCCTTGATTCACCACCGTCGTATTAACAAATCCAAGTATGGAGATCCGGATCAGCAGGTGGGATGACTTGAGGGTACCGATTCGGCCTTCAAATGGTTATTTATTTTATGCTTTTTATCGCTTTTCGTATTGTGGAGAAGAATTGTATCGCTTTTATTTCCTCTCCATCCGATGTAATCTTTTAAGTTTCTTGCTTTCTTTTCTTTTCTTTTGCATTTATTTTCTTTACCGCTTTCCTTTTATTTACTCTTTATCACTTTTAGTCATGTTTTGGTTGTTTTGATTTCGTTTAACATGTTGTTTGCTTGTGTTTAGTATGTTATTTTAATTCACTACTCGAGCTAGTAATGGCTATCTTCGACGGGCTGAACAGAAGGGCTTATCCCTACGTTTCGTACTCTCACCCCGAATCCGATTCTTAGTTCTAGATTGATGGAGTCACTTTTTAGCTTCTTTCAGTCTTAGTTTTCCCATACTAAGATTGGAAGAGCAAATTTTATATATTATGTTTTTGTTAGTTTTTCTCTCCTAAATATTGACTCGGCGACTCCTCATTTTGCTTTATTTCTATTCAAATTGCATCTCGACTCTTTTTTACTGCAGATAAAATTTTAGGGCTTTTGAACCTACCAGCCAGGCCAAATGCCGAGGCTGATTTCCTCAGCCGTGGCTCGTGGCCGGCGCCCTGACCGCTAGGTGCTGGCTTCGGCTAGCAACGAGTGGTCAATGGCCGTGGCTTAGGTCCAAACCGGTGTTTTCACACCGGCTTGGCCTAAAGCTTCATGACGAGTTTGAAATCCCAATTTTATTTATTTTGTTCTATTAAGAAATAATATCCTCGAGACTTCTAAAAATAATTTCTAAACTACAATTATTAATGAAACCGCTAATCACTTTGATTCAATCTTTAACTTAATTTGATAAAATTCGAAACTCTAGTTAAGAGGTCAATCCCCACTTTTAAAAATCAATCTTCAAAACCCTAAAATTATTTCCAAACCCCATTTTTCTCTCTTCAAAAACCCTAACGCCAATTCGTGGGGAAGCTCGGTCCCCGAGGCGGATCGCCCACCGGGCCGTGGTTCCTACATCATGCCGACTCAAGCACCGAAGTTAAATAATTGCATCCAAAGAGAACTGATGGAGGTGATTAATGAATGATGGCTAGTGTTGATGGTTTCGTGATGTTGTTTTTTCACGTTTTGGCTAGTTGATGTCTATCATTATTAACCTCGCTCCGATGGTGCTTAGCTTAGGGAAACTTTCACCGCTTGTCCTTCTTGCTTTATGAACTCTTCCTCGTCCTTGGCATCGTAGCTAAAGTCCTCACTTGCTCTTGGACTTTTTACACCTAGAATGCCCCCTACTCTTAGGTTTACAACATACTAGGTGTTCCTCACTTGCAAGAGAATCAACTCAACCTGTCTTACTTCACAAAGGGTACAAGATTGGTTACTAACAATACAATGTATTTCACTTGAGCATATATAAGTTGCATAACAATGTGTGTCGTAAATGTTGGCTCTTTAACTTGGTCTTAAATTTATAGGCATATTATTTCAATAAGATTATTGTAAGATTGCTAGCTGTTAGGATAAAAGCAAGGCACATTTCAACTTTAATATTTGTGTGTAGAAGTACACTTCTAATTTCTTTAATGGTAGCCATGCCAAAACCGCTTGTTTCTACTTCGCTAGGACATGTTTTCATCCTTATCTGGAGCTTATTGTTTGATTGAGGCTTGGTTTGGCTATTCTTCCATAATGTCAAGCTGAAAAACAACGCATATTTTTACCCTTTGTATCACCAATTTTTGGCTTGTAAATAATATAATTTTAAAAATTTTATTCCTTTAAATTACTTTTTTAAGAAATAATTTGAACTTTGTAAGTTGCGGAAAATTCGTGAAAAGATCTAGAAAACCTTCAAAATGAGCCTTTTACATCCATGCCATTATCCGAGCTTGGCACATCATTAGAGCACATTATAATGCTATTTTGGAAAATTCACGAGCAGACTTGACATATCCATGACCCACCAAGCAAGAGCCTAGCTATGCTTAGTAGAAAAAACCAGCCCAACAAGGCAGGCAAACAACAACACAGGCAGTGACACGGTCGTGTCGTCCGTTATAAGTAGGCTCGTAATGGAACCGAGCACTCGGGCTTGGCTCGGTCGAAGCTCAGCTCAGGCTTTAGTCAAACCAAGCCTCGAGCCGAGCCTCGAGCCGGCTCGAAGGCATACCGGGTCAAGCACAAGCTCAACAAGGCTTTGCTCAACTCGGTTTGGCTCGATTTAGGCTAAATAATTTATTTTCTTTTAAAAATACTTGTGTGGAGGGTATAAATCACCAAAATTTCATTCAAATCTTTATTTCTTGAATCTAATACAAAAATATATAATTCACCTTCGATTATAACCTTGAATTTAGAAAGTTTTTAAGCAAATAAAAAAAAGAAACCGCACCGAACCCAAGCCGAGCTAAAATGTAATCGAGTTGAGCCCAAGCCCGACCAACTTGGGCTTGGATCGACTCATTTACAACCCTAGTCACGAGGCTTTGTCATAGCTCATGGGTCTCCGCTACGAGTCCATAGGCAACACGTCTACTTCATTTTTGGCGTTTTGGTCGATTTTGTTGCTTGTGAAAGGACTATTTGAGCTGATTTTTAAGGGAGGCGTCTTAGAAAGAGCTTGTTTATGGTTTAGTAGTTAGAATAGGTTTGTAGTTAGTCAAAATAAAACTCAATTAGGGAGACTAATTAGGTTTAATTAATGTAGATTTTTGTTAAAGATTGTAAACCATTGAACTTTCAAGCTCAAATAAGTAAACATTCTTCTTCTTTCTCTTTATTTCCTATTTTGTTCATGTTTATTTTGTTAGTTTAATGTTATTTTATTCAATTCTTTGTTTAAATATTTGATTCTTATTGTTGATTTATATTTAGTTCTTTGATTTAAGAAAGTTGATTTTATTTCTCACTCTTGTTCATGCTTATTTGTTATGTAGTTAGTTGAGTTTTTTGCTTAGATTTTTGTGATATGTAATGAGTAGTTTAATTGATGTTGGTTGTGATTATCCCTTTCGTGGATAATTAGTTTTGTATTAGACCTAGCCACATCCAATTTGATGCGACAAATTTGAGTTTTCTCTCATGTCCACCAAGTGTTTAACTAAATGTTTGAAAGAGTTTTTATTCATCTTCTTTGGGCGAGACTTATGCCGAAAAGTGAAGTCGATTTCCTAGTATAAAGAGTTAAATAGTCAAGATTTTGGTATGGAAATGTTTTGAACCCGAGCTAGGTCCAAGGGATGCTAACCTTGTGGTTTATTTGGACTAATCCTATAAAAATAGGTGGTTAAGCCACATAGACAAGATCATGATCTTGAAAGAGGGCTTGGATAAGCTTTCTTGATGCAACATACCCTCTCTATTTTCTAACTTAAGTTGGGTAGGTTAGGGCCTTATCTTACCTAATTAGTTCATGAATTGGCAAAATTGCAACCAAGCCCTGTTTTAGCTTTCTTTTACTTTAGTTATTATTATTTAAAGCCGATATTTGTGATTTGCTTAGATCAAGCCGCTTGAATAAAATTCGGGTACTTGAAGCCTTTGTTCCTATGGTTTGACATCTTGAGTACTCAATCAAGGTTCTTTTATTTGTGAGTTGTAGAAAGTACGACCAACAAGAACATAGTAGTTGACATGCTTTCGGTAAAATTAATTTGTATGATTTAGAAATCTTGACATTTACATCTTCCTATATTGGAGTATTGATAGTTTTGACATGGATGTTCCTTAAAACCAAGAGCAGTTGGCTTAGTTAGTATAAGTGTTGAGTTCCAACTTCTCATGAGGGTTTCTGGGTGGGTGCAATTTTATTGGGGTAAGTTACGGATCCCTATAGTCTCCTTGTAAGCTTGGTTTAAGGGCTTTGCCTCCGCTAGGATTGGGTATAGTCTAATAATTGTGCACCTTTTGCCTCGCCTGCAAGCCTAAAAAGGGGCCAGTGGATAGGCCTACTTTCTAGTTCAAAAACATATATATAGATGTTCCAACATATTGAAATCATACCGACTTACTAGTTTAGGAAAAAAAGATGTTCCAACATATTAAATTTGTATATATTTTACAAAATTTTACCTTTTTAAGATTTAGTCATACCATATATTTGCAAGATATTTTGATTCAAATAAATTGAATATAAAACATATATTTTGTCCTCCATGGCTAGGCGAGGGAGACCTAAGAAATCTGGGAATCTTGCAGCAAGCTCAAGGAATTCAGCTACTAGCCAACCACCACTGGCCCCTTGTAGGCAACAATCACCGATCAGTCAGCAATCTCTGAATGAGGTTCCTTCTAAGCCTAATGTTACTGTTCCATTTACATCAGCACTGAGAAATCTAAATATGGGATCAGATTCAGTAGCAAATGAGACAAGATTTCCCAATTAGGCTTCGTCTGTGTGGGAATCTTTTGATGTATCAAAACTACGAAATGTTGGACACAAACTTAGTATATCGCACACTAGAAAGAGAATGAAATGGTTTTTACCTCTATTACCGTGGAGGACATTGAATCAGAAATACGTTTTTAGGAATCTGTTATTGCTTGTTATGTACTTGGTGCTTCTCCTCCATTTGCAATTTTGAATGGATATGTGAAGAGAATTTGGAAGGATTTCATAATAGATAGAATTATTATGCTCAATAATGGAGTATTACTAGTTTGATTTGATTCAATGGAAACAAGAGATGAAGTGAATTTTGACAATAAACCTTTTATTGTCAAACCTAGGCATAAGGATTTTAAGGAGGAAGTTCATCAAGTCCCTGTATGGGTTAGGTTCAATGAGCTCGACCTGAAATACCGGAGTATATCTTCACTAAGTAAATTGCTAGCTTGTTAGGGACACCAATCATGGCTAACAAGAACACCTAGGAGAAATCCAAAGCAGGATATGCAAGGCTCCTTATTGAAGTGCCAATACAATATAAGGTGCCTAAATATGTTTATTTTGTAAATGAGTATGGTATCCTCATACGGCAAGATGTTGAATTTGAGTGGAATCCAGTCCAATGTACAAAATGTAGGAAATATAGGCATGAAACTTCAACATGCAAACATGGTGAAAATTGGCAACGGAGACCAAAAGAAGTAGCAGAACCTCAACAATCAGTCAATGAGCAGGAAATCAGAGGCCAAAAAATATATGCTAGCATGAAAAGAAGACATATTGGATACCACTAGGGCATTCAATTGGAAATGGGAAATCAAATGCAAAGCCAGCTGTCCACACCAGTTCACAACAATTTTCGGTTACTAACAACAAATGATCCTGTGATTGAAGCTATCCAAGCGACTAAAGGAAAGGTAACCCTCACTCCGAATGGATAACATTGTAACATGGAATATAAGAGGCTTCAACAGCCCAAATAAACACAGAGAGGTTAAATCCTTCTATTGGAAAAATAAAGTTGGCATGCTTTACTTGTTGGAGACAAAAGTACTCAGTAGGAATTTTGGGAAAATTAGTAACTCTTTTCAGGACTGGCTCCATTTTGTTAATTATGACTGTCATGACAGAGGGAGAGTCTGGATTATGTGGTGAGCTTGTGAATTTCAACTGTAGATTATTAAATCCAGTGCACAGGTGGTCCATTGCTATGTAAAACATAACTTTACACAAAAAGAATTTTACTTATCTACAGTCTATAGTTTCAATGATGAAAATGACAGGACAACTATGTAGGAATTCATCAGCCATCAAAGTACAACAATTCTCAAGCTGGATTGTGCTTGGGGACTTCAATCATATGTTGTTCTTGGGAGATGGAATAGGTGGTATCCCGATAACATATCAAGATACCCGAGATTTTCAAGAGTGCATCTACCAGGCAGGTTTGCAGGATATGAGGTGGAAAGGATGCCAGTTCACTTGGAACAATAAGCATGATTTTGATGCAAGAATTTTTCAAAAATTGATAGAGTTTTGGTAAACTCTCACTGGACTGATGAGTTTTCAAATGTTGAAACATTATTTTTAGCTGATGATACATCAGATCATACCACTGGGATAGTTAAATTCTTTCAGCTAGAAAATGGTCCAGAACCATTCAAATACTTTAACATGTGGGCCACATCCCCTCAATACAAGAAAATAGTTACAAAAACATGGGCTGTAACTCCTACAGGCTCAGCTATGCACAGGATCTCCCAGAAGCTCAAATTACTGCAAAAGCCTCTCAGAACATTAAATAAAGGACAATTTGGTGAGGTACATGTCCAGTATGCCAAGGAAAAAGAAAACCTCTTACATATTCAAGGAGAAATTCAGCATTACCCAACAGATCAGTGCCTTTATGAAGCAGAAAAGAAAGCTTATGCTGAACTTAGTTTATGGAGGGATAGATTACAAAGCTATTATATTCAGAAGACAAAAGAAGATTGGCTAAACTTGGGGGATTTAAATGAAAAATTCTTCTTTGAAAGCCTAAAGCACAGGCATCAGCAGAATAGAATTGCATCATTCATAAGGGAAGATGGTACCTGGACTTAGGACTATAATCAGGTAACTTCTCATTTTGTTAAGTTTTATATTGATTATTTGGGGAGCTTAGCACAAACTTATGTATTTATTGAGGATGAGATAATCCAGAAGGGGAATTGTTTGTCTATTCAACAACAAATTGGCTTGACATGTCCTTTTACTGAAGTAGAGATTAAAAAGGCTTTATTCTCTATTCCTAACCATAAAAGCCCAGGACCGGATGGGTATAATAATAGGTTCTTCAAACAAAATTGGAGTATTATAGGGAAAGAAGTATGAAAAGAATCTAGGATTTTTTTGAGACAGGAAACATGGATCAAACCTGGAATTCCACAAGAATTTCATTTATCCCTAAAACTACAAATCCTGCCAATGCTTTAGAGTATAGACCTATAGCTTGCTGCAATACTACTCTTTATAAATATATGTCTAAAATTATTTGCAATAGACTCAAGGTTGTCTTGCCATCACTTGTGCATGGAAATCAATCATCTTTTGTTGAGGATAGAATGATATCTCATAATATTATGATCTGCCATGATCTTGTTAAGATTTATCAAAGGAAGAAGGTTTCTCTCAGATGTTTATTCAAAGTTGACTTGCAAAAAGCCTATGATTCAGTATCATAGCAATTTGTTAATGCATTACTACATAAGTTGAAATTCCCTCCTGCCTTCACCCAGTGGATAATGGCATTGATCTCTACATGCCTCTACACTATTAATATTAATGTTACATATAATGGGAATTTTCTAGGAAGGAAAGGCCTAAGATAGGGAAACCCTATCTCACATCTTATTTTTGTCCTAATAATAGATTACCTGACAAGAGCATTGGCTCATGGGGCTCAATAAAAGGCTTTTAGATTCCATCCTTTGTGTAAGTCTATGAAGCTGGTCAATCTCTGCTTTGCTGATGACTTGATGATTATTTGCAAAGCTCATAGACCTACTATCAGAATTGTGATGGATGCTTTTGATCACTTTACTAAAGCTACAGGTCCGCAGATAAATAAGAATAAATCCCAACTCTTTACAGCAAGAATCTCTGAAGAAAAGGAGGAAACACTCCTCTTAACTAGCTTCTGTCTTGCTGAATTCCCTATCAAATACCTAGGGGTACCTCTAATAACAACCAGGTGGTCAAGGGCAGATTGCAGCCATTTAATTGAGAAGATCACAACAAGAATAGTATGGCAAACTAGACATCTCTCATTTGCTGGCAGATTGCAGCTGATAAACTCAGTGTTATTTTCACTCCATACATACTGGTCTTCAATATTCTTGTTAACTGAAGACATTATCAAGGAAATTGAAAGCATTTTCAGGAACTTCTGATGGGGACAATCCTCAACATATGAAAAAACTCCCCCAATTTCCTGGGACATAATATGCAGACCAAAAAAAGTTGAAGGGCTTGGTGTAAAGAATATGAAGAAGTGGAACCAAGCTGTAGTTGCCAAACACCTGTGGTATCTTTACTCAGATAAAGAATGTCTTTGGGTAAAGTGGATTAATCAAGTGTACATAACGAATGGGGACCTCAGAGATATACAACTAGTTGCACAAACCTCTTGGTACTGTAGGAAAATTCTGAAAATGAAAGAGCTCTTTGAGAAAGGCTATCAAGGACATAAATGGAGTCATCATCAATCTGGAAATTATACAATTTCCAATGACTACAAATGGCTAATGGGGGATCTACAAACTGACAGCATGGCAAAGGACACGTGGAGCAAATACAATATTCCAAAGCATAGCTTCTGCTTTTGAAGGGTGTTAAAAGGAGACTGCAGACAAGGGACAGGTTGAAGAAGATAAAAATACAAACCAGTGAGCTTTTCCCACTCTGTAATAATGCAGAAGAAACTCATGAACACCTCTTTTATACGTGTGCTATAAGCCAAATAGTATATCAGAACATCATGGTTTCAATGGAGATAAAACCTTTTGTAGTTACAAGACACAGATTGGCAACCCAGCTGGAGCAAAGGTTCAAGACCAGGTAGGAAAGGAAGGTTTTCATGTTATATTTGACAGCAACCAGATATCACATCTGGACACCAAGAAACTACAACATTTTAAGGGGATTCAACTAAGTACTGCAACAATTACTCTTAATTGCAGACAGAACATAATAGCTAGAATCTCGTATCTTTTGAAATGTTTGAAGAAACAAGAAGTAAAACATTGGAAGATAGTCCTGTGTTAAAGGCCTAGGGTAAATTACCCTTCCCTTTAATGTCTTGTAAAGTTATTTAACTTTCCCAAGTTGGTAATGATAATCGACTCTTTACCTAAAAAGCATATATTTTGTCAAGATTGTATTATGTTCATACTTAGGCTAAATTCACAACAAGATTAACAAAATGGACAAGCATAGCAAATGGTCAAATGTTAGGTCAGGCCACTATTTTTGATTGGTTAGTGTTGTGTAACTTTAAAAAAATGAGGCCCTTTGACTTTTAATCAGGGTCATCCGACTTTGAGCATTAAGAATACTTTGAGTAGGACCCAAGGTCTAGTGAGGTCAATATTTTTATATTAAGTCTATATAAACCTTGTAAAAGTGACCCAACTCGAACCAATGACCCGGAATCCGAACTAAAATAAACTCGACCCGAATATTTTCTTCCAAAATGGGACAAACTTATTGAACCAAACATCAATTAACCCGAAGTCAACTCCACCCGAGCTAAGCCTTGTCTAAACCTTGGAAATCTTAATGCTATAATGCCTTTTAAATACTCCTAGCAATTATCCTACTGGAACCCAAACACAAACTAAAACAAAGCCCAACCGAATCGTAATGACTCGAACATGACCCCGCTCGAAATAACCCAAATTGAAACCGACTAGAACAACCCCATTGTCGGGTCTAAGTATATTGTAAGACCCGTAATTTTGGGTTAGGTAGTCATATGAGTTAAGTTAATTATTTGGCCTTAATTAAATAGAGTAGGTCGAATGACCAAGTTATATATGTGGTTAGATATTCGTAAATCTATTTGAGCAAATTATTATTAGTGAAGCGTAACTATCATTAGTGAAGCGTATTAATTCCTTCCCCCAAATTTTTCGCCGGGTTAGCCAAATAAAGATCCGAGACCGCTTATACCACTTAATTGGGTTTAATTTAGATAATGGTTAAAATAAAAAGACAGAAGAATGAAAGGGGATAAGATTAAGGGATGATTTGGGGTCCTATGGTGGTTAAGGACCGAGAATTAATCGGTGCGAGAGAGAGAAATAACGTGGGAAGGCCCGGAGGCCATAAGCGAGAACAAAGAAAGGGTAAAGCGAGAGGGAGGACATAGAGAGAGAGAGAGAGGGAGGCAGAGGTGGAGACAGAGCGAAAGAGGGACAGCGCAGAGCGTGAGAGTCGAAGAAGCGGACGGAGGCCGGCGAACGCGGGGATTAGCTAGGGCCCGAAGGAGGGCGAAATCGAGACCAAGAGAGGGGAAGCAAATGCGAGGGCCAAGGAGACCGAGCGGTGGTCGACGAACACCGCAGACCCGAGGAGCCGACGACACGAGTAGGCGGTGAGAGAAGGAAAGAGTGAGGGGCCGGGACGAACGAGAGGCGGAAAAAGGACCCGAGAGCGAGACGAGAGAGCACAGAGAGCGAGAGGAAGCAAGAAAGGAGAACCATAGGCAAGGGGAGCGGACCCGACCAGAAATAGAGCAAGAGATAGAGCTTAAGCGGTTGAAACCGGGGACTCGGACCGAAGCGAGAAAAGCAAGGGAAAGCGAGAGATCGGAACCCGACGTAACGCGGAACATTCAATCCATTTGTCAAACCAGTAAAATTTGAGGTGGGTAGTCTTATACTCTAAACTATTAGTAATTTTGAAACCCAAGTGGATTTATTGTGAATATTGAATGTTTGTTGTTGTGAATTTTAAGCATCCGTATTGTAGAATAATCTTAGTAGTTGTTTAAGATTGAATTAAGAACTTAGAATGGATTTAGGGAATTGTTAGGGCTGAATAGGGACATGAGGGGATTTACTTGGGTTAAATGGTAGAGTTGAATTGGGAACTTTAAAGAAATTTAGTAGTTACTCGAAGGTTGAATTGGGAACGTGGTGATTCTAATGAGTCTAATGAGTAGTATTGAAGTTTCGATTAGCCATTAAGGACGAACGAGTGGTGACTTGGGTACGAATGATGAGTTAATTAAGCCTTAGAGATTTCTTGAATCTGCGATATTGAGAGCTAATTGTGAATATTGGGGAATGATAAGTCAAAGTATAAAGAGAAGTATGAATTCATATTGATTGATGCACAGTTGAGGCATAGGAATGAGAAGTGGGTGACTGTCAAGTTAATTGAGTTCAAAACATATTTAATCCTTGAGGTTGAACTAAACGTGAAGGTAAGCGAAGCTATCGAAATTTGAGTGGTGAAAGGCGATTAAGAGTTATATAATTGAGGATGGGCGAACAAGAGTTGAATAATAAGGTAGAAACGTAAAACGAGAGTTTGAGGTAAAGATGGCAATCTGTGAGAAGTTGGTGCGGTGGAGTTAAATGGGGATTACTTGTGATTATTATGGCTCGGAAAAGTATTAGTTCCTAAATTCGGTCAGTTTGAAAGTGAATTAAGTCAAGGGAATGGACTTTGGAATATAGAGGAGGAATGGGAAATTAGAATATCAAGGGAATATGCATCCATGTAGATTGATTTGTGGCATTGAAAACAAAGTACGGCGAGAACTACTTATATGGGAATAGGAGACTCATGCTTGAGTAGAATATGGATGAATACGAGTAGATGTGAGATACTTGCATGAATACTTGAATAAATATGCTAGCTGTGGATGTTGAATCTCAACATGGAAATATTTGGCTTGTAAAAACTACTTGATTCCAAACGCCTTTCGGAGATTAGTTTTGAAAGGAGTTCTATGTTTTATACGAGAATAATCCTTGAATGCAATTTCTCGAGAACTCGCCTTTCAAATGTGAATATGTTTTAAAGAAGCGAAACTTACTTGAGAAAGTGAACCAGATTTGAGAAAGTAAAGTTATAAGGGTGACACGTGGTGTCATGCCTTCCTTGGTATTAAACCAACTTGAGAAAGTTGTTTGAAGCGAGATGTTATGAATGATTATGTGCAAATTGTTTTGAATCGACTTGGCTAAGGATCGTTTAGCATACGAAGGGTTCGAACTAGGGTCCTCATTCGTGAGGATGCCTGGCTAGAAACTTCGAGGGAAGGGTTCTAATAGGGGTCCTGGAATATTAGGATGCCCGATCTAAGACTTCCTAGAAGATAGGTCTAGGGAGCCTTTTGTTCGGGGTCGCGCCACGGAAATTATTAACTTGCTAGTTCGAGTCCCTTAAAAGCCCGGAAAGTTGATTCAACTCTAAAAGAATTGCTAATGAGTTTGAAATCGTGTTTCTAAATGATTGAAGAGTTACGATATTTACATTGCAAATGATTTCAAGGGATTTCATTAAAAAGTCTATAGATTTGTATTATGTATTATGCTTTCACCGATTTCATTATTATGAGTAATATGTGCAAAATATTTCCGTTTTAAGAGTGTAAGACATTCCGGTGAGCTCGTGGTTCGCTCACCCCCACAAATTTCCCCCTTTTTCCCTCCCCAGTGTTGCGGGTATACTTTCAAAAGGTGTGATCCACACTTAGCATATTCCGGACTCTTCCCGATTGCTGATTCATCGAAGTGACTCAAGTGGCTGACATGCATTTCATATATGTCTAAGTATTGTACTTGTAATTTACTTCATATAGTTTATACCCAATGTGTCATGGACCATTTAGATTGTTTTAAGTTTATCGCATGATTGGTTGGACTCCGGCGTGTGGCCGTTAAGTTGTATACTCGGAGCGTGTGGCTCGTTGAGTTTTATTATGATTTTTATGCGGGTTTAAGGTTTTGAGCCTAAGGGTTAGACCATATTTCAAACGGAACTCCGCCAAAAGTTTTAGAAACCTTCTAACCCTTATGGAAAATTACCTTCCTTACCTTTAAGTTGGGTTTAGACAGCCAAACCTACACTAGAAAGAGCCTTGGGAGTTCCTTTAAGGAACTCGGGGATGTAATACCCCTAGGAGGTGTTTTGGGGTGTTATATATATACATTATTAAATATGCTTCAAACTCATATCATATGAATCATCTACGTTACTTAGACTTTAAGTACATCGGTATTTGTTCATTCATTTTCCAAGATGTGACAATTTAATCCCTTGCTTCACCTGTCTTAACTCCTAGAAATACTTAAGTTAGAGTTTTTATGAGTGTTTTTGGATTTTTGTTGGAAATGAAGATAACTAAAAACAAGGTGAAAAATTGGGTGAAAAAGCTATAACAAGTGATAAGAGAAGGAGACGTTAGAAAACTAAGTCGATGAGATTCCCCCAAATGAACCTTTCAAAAGCAACTAGCAACTATAAATCAAAACTAGCTGACATCGATGGCCTACTCATGGTTTGGCCGCACCAACTTCTCTCGCAGCTTCCTAGACTAATTTACCACATCGTGGCTTGATTTAACCGTGCCTTATGGCATGACCATGCCATCTCCCAAATGTTGAGCTATAAAAGTTTTGATTTCGCCTCTTGTTTTGGGCATCTAGATTTTTAGTTTTTCTTAGGGTTTTTCTAGGGTTTTTGTTCCGACATTCTCTCTACAAACTCCTAAGAAGTTAATTTAGTTAATTCAAGATTTATCTTCATTGCTTTCACTAGTATAGGAACCACTTTTAACTATGGTTAAAAATGACCTTTAACAATGGTTAACCGGCATTGTGTATGTGGGCGTCGTTGTATGTAACATCTTTTACTACAGTTTAAAACCATAGTAATAGGTCACTCTATAACGACGGTTCTCACATTAGAACCTTCGTCATAGCGAGACCTATGATGATGGTTCTCACCGAGAACCGTCATCATAGGTACTGCACAAAAAATGAAAAAGTTGTTCTAGGCAGTGGCATATGACGACGGTTCTAATGTAAGAACCTTCATCACAGGTTATAATTTTTTTTTTTTGGAGTTTTTTCTTGTTTTTCCGTACTCCCTATACAATACAAAATACATCATAACTTACACATCAACAACCAACAGCCGCAATTTTCTAAATATATATAAAAATTTCCCACTTACTACAACCATAAGAAGTTCCATTGAACAAGTTCGAGAACACAATTTCATAAGTTTTGACAGTTACAACAATGAATATTACAATGATGTGAAATTATAATACAAAGTGTACTCATTCATTATTTATGGGAAAAAGTTCATCTCTATTTATCCAAAGTGATGCTTTTGTAGTAGACTTAGTTTATGTCGTTATCTTTATGATGATATTGCTTGCTTGGAGTTATTGCAAAGATATGGACAACTATATATATATATATATATATATATATATATATATATATATATATATATATATATATACACACACACACACATCATATTTATAGTCCACGTTACCGTGCACGAACTCCAAGCAAGCAATATAGTCATAAAGACAAACACATAACTCAATCTACTAAAAACTATCTCTTTAGGAAAATAGAGATGAACCTTTTGGCATAAATATTGAAATCATTTAAACCACAAAGTTTCAACAAAAAGAAATAAAAAAGAGGTGGGCAACATAAAAACTCAATGATCTCGTCCACGAACCTGTCAAGATTGAGCTCATTAGTCCTCCAAGGCAAATTGTCTTAGCTGTCAAAAAATCAAGGACGAAGGTAACATTCAGGAGCTTAGTTCTTTTGACCCTCATCGAATGATGATCTTCTATCCCGCCATTGGAGAGCCTAGTCTTTTGTTTTCTTCCTTGGAGTTTGTGCAGAGGTAGAGGTGGACAACCTCACTTCTTCTTGGGGAGGTTCCTCTTCTTTTCCTTAGGGAGGTTCATATTCTTTTCCTTAGGTAGGTTCCTCACCTTCACCTTCGGGAAGTTCCTTCGAGACCGGAGAAGAAAGAGAGAAAGGACCCTCCATCGATTCACTTGCTCTTCAAGGGGGACCAGACGATGAGCCCATGCTTGAAGTGGCGCCTCCGCTCGCCGCGTCACTTGCTGTTGAGTGCGAATGACTTGCCTAGATTTGTACAAGTTGGTTAAAGTGGCGCTCTACCCAAGCTTCAAGGAGGTCCCAATCGAAATGCAACACAGATTGTTTAAGAGCATGAGCTTCGTCAAAGTCTACAAAATCCACCTCTATAACATCATCAATTATAAGGTTGTAGAAAGTCTTCGCAACAAGAAACGGGTAGCAATTGGCAACAACATCTTGCTCGACACAGTCCTTATTGAAGCGTTGGCACAATTTCTCAAACCCAGCAGAAAGTGCTCTGCAACTCATTTTCAGCTATGATCGAAGGAGAGAGTTAAGTGAAAGAATGATTCTAACCAACTCCCTCAATAAAGCCTCTACCCCTCTTCCCATTCAAATAAAAATTTATTTGCTTCTAATTGTTTATCGATATATTATATATATGGTTTTTTTCTTCGAATTTTGATGTATTATACATTATCATAAACTAGACATGATTTGATTTGAAACTTTACATAATGCATAGGACAAATTAATATGAATAAAATGTTGAGGTCGTCTCTATAATTCGCTTTAACGACCCCTAGACATAACTAAAACAGGAGTTTCTATAACCCTTATTGTCTTTAACAATGAGGTCAGATTTAGTAGGCAAGACATGGAGTCTATGTGCGGCGTGGTCAAGTACACGAAAAAGGGAAAAGGGATAAAGGCTTTATTGGAGAAAAAGGTGATAAACAATAGGGAATTATTACTAGTTTTGTGATTGTTTACCACCTTGTTCTCCAATAAAGACTTTATCCCTTCCCTTTATTCGTGCATTGACCCATGCTGTACATAGACTTTATATCATGCCTAATTAATCCGACCTCATTGCTAAAGTCAATAAGGGTTATGGGAACTCGGTTCAAATCATATGTCTTGGGTTGTTAAAACAAACTAAATGGATGGCCTTAACATTTCATTGATATTCATTATTATCTTATGCATTACGTAAACTTCAAAAAATCATGTACTACGGTTTACGCTCGTGTCTAATACAACAAACTTGCACCAAAAAGGAAACCGAAAATTTAGGTTATTGGATAAATTAGTCCACCCCCAACTTCAACTCATCAAAATAAATAAATTTGATAACAAATTTATCTTTATGACAAGTATTTGGGGAGATCCCTATATATCCAAATACATTTCCAATTTTTAAAATTTTCACATTTATATTTTCCCTCTTTTCATCCTTAAATATATATCTATATATATATATATATATATATATATATATATATATATATATATATATACATATATATATATATATATATGTATATATTTCCCTCTATTCGATGTGTAAGAGAATTATTTACGTATATATTATAGCACCACAAAAACTCGGATTGTGATCGATTAATTCCTACGGTGGCGACTCCTCTACGGATAGTGAATCATTTATTAAGAGGGCAAAACTTGAAAATTTGAGTAGTGTGTTTTAATGATGTGGTTGCATTAGGTATCCCATATTTAGCAACCTTTGAACTAGTTTAAATATTGTTTTCGACCCTAGGAAAACTTTATTGTACCCCCTCCTCTCTCATAGCACGCCATCTTGAGCTAAACCTTTTGGTTCACCGACAAACACTTAGAATTCTGGTTGGTATCCTTATTCGTGCAACCCATGGGGGATCAAATTCTTGGACTACGTGTCACCATGTATCCAAACTCTTGAAATCTCGGGCCATAAAACTTTTGGACTTTTAGGTGTCACCCAGATTTCATGTGCATGCTTGAATGAATGTGTGTGTTTAGATTTAATTGTCTGTTTGTGAGCCTTTAGGAATAGGTGAGGAGAGCTTATGAGACCATTACATGGGTGAAAATAAAACACTTTAATGAATTTCCTAGAGTCGGTCCATTGTGTGCATTTAGCCAAAAGTTAAAATACAATTTTCCTATTAGAGTTGGTCCATTTTCCGCACTTTCCATGTCATCCTAAAATTTTCCTCCTAATAGCCTAAGTAGTTGCTATTTGCGAAAGGTTCTTACCGGAAGTCCCCTTCTCTTGTTGTCTAGTTTTTTTTCCTTTTGCATTTTCACTTTTCCTTTGCATTAGCCAAATAAAATCATCACATAATAGGTGAGTCCATTTTCATTAGCCAAAGAAAATCATCTCATATTAGGTGAGTCCATTTGTATTAACCAAATAAAATCATCTCATATTAGGTGAGTCAATTTGCATTAGCCAAATAAAATCATCTCATATTAGGTGAGTCCATTTGCATTAGCCGAATTAAATCATTTTATGTTAAGATAAGTGAGTCTATCCTTCTCATTTTACATTTAGTCTAAAATTCATCTCAAATAAGGAAATGCATTATCATATAGGAAGCATCTTTTCTCTAAGGATCATGCGTTTGTCTTAATCGAGTCATTCATCATATCATCATCCTATTCTTTATGTGCATCCAAATAAAAAGCATCCTTAGTCTCTTCAGGTCTTGCGCTTGAGTCCCTTCCTCCTAAAAATGGTCTTCTCTCACATGGTCCTACGCCTCATCCTTTGCACTACGGAATAGGGAAGTCTACGACAACCGAGTATCGTCGGAAGCCGAGCTCTAAAAGATTAGAACGTCTCACCAAGGAGTCCAACACATCATCTTTTCTTTCTACTCGTGGTCTACATCGGTGCGAAAAGTTTCGGTGTATACCACAAGCATCACAACCTACACCTTGTTCAAAGATAGTACCTAAAAAGAGTTCCCTTCCAATGGATCCCAACCGAGAGCAATATCTTAACCTTAGTCTACTTAATGAGAATATAGCTAAGGTGGAAACCAGGTTCAGTGATCAAGAAGAACAAATATCGTCTATATCAAGGGATCTTAAAGAAATCATCAGGGCTATCGAGGTTAGTAAGAGAGATAAGGAAAGGGAGCGTTTTAAAAGGGAAGAGGCCGAAGAAGCTGAACGTTTAAGAGGGAAACAACTTTGATTCAACCACCTCCACCTATCTTGTCTCCTCGAGGCAGTCCCAAACGTGAATCCCCTAAGCTTGAATCCAAATCTAAGTATGATTCCCGTATAGATCGATAGAACGGATGTTAAGGGAGTTATCTATGTTTTAGTAATCATTACTTCGATCATAAGGGATTCACTTCAATCCCTAGGGGTAAACTTCTTCCTAAGTTTACCATGCCCGATATTAAGTTCAAAGGTTCCGAGAATCCCCATCATCATGTACGCAACTTCTTGGGAGCAATGACTCTTAAGAACATTCCTGAAGACACTTACCACATCATCTTCCCTGGATATTTGATACTCGATGTAATGAAGTGGTATAATGCGGTTCACCCACGCAAGTTGCCAATTGAACAAATTTGTGCGAGGAGTTCCTCCATCAATACTCCTATAACACGGATCTACCTGTCACTCTTAGAGACTTGGAATTAATTAAGCAAGGTGAGAAGGAGACCTTCATGGATTTCCTTACCGGATGGAGAGCAAAGGTATCCTATAAGATTGATCGACCCTACGAGAAGGATCAAGTTCGAATCATTGTAAAGAACCTTCAACCCAATCATAATCAACACCTTAAATTCTTACCCATGATAAACTTTTCAACCCTCGGGGATGCTAGTTTGCTAATAGAAGAAGAGATGTCCACTGCGACTACAAAAGTCGCGACTCGGATATAGAGGTAATTATCATTCTAAAGATAAAAAACCTCCAATGCTTGGAAATGCTACTAGGGGTGTAGATGTCAATGCCCTCAACAGGTATGCTCACTACACTCCTATTAATACTACTTACACCAAAGCCCTTGATCGTCTCTTGGAAAAAGGGAAGATAGAATTGCCACCTATTAGAGTAGAATCGAAACTGTGAAACAATCCAAAAATGGGGACGCGAGAAAATTTTGCAAATACCATCGTGCACGAGGACATGATATTGAACAGTGTTGGATATTCAAGAATATACTGGAAATCATGTTTCGAAATGGCCAATTACCCTTGCCTAAGGCTGCCCAAAACCAAGCAACAATAAAAATCCTTTTAATGGCACCCTAGCCATCTTCGATCAACCTACACCAGGTAAGTGGGATCCATCTATTTTTTCGTGAAATTAACGAGTCAAAACCACTTCTTAAACTACCTCCGTTAGATCCGAAGTCCAAGGGTTGTGGGTAAATTATGAAGAAGATGTCTACGAAACAAAAGGTGATAGCGACAACAATAGTGACGACTTCAGGGTACACCACCCTTAGAAGAAGAAGACATTTAGGGAGATACTAAGAGCCTTGTAATTCGGTTTCTCAATAGAACAGGACGGCACAATGCACCTTGGGTCCACAACAGACTCGGGAAGCCCCAAAAGGGCTCGAAGCAACAAAGGAAGAAGACTCAACCCTTAAGTGACATCGAAATTAAAAGCCGACATTTCAATCGGCAATTAATATCTACTTCCCAAAAACATAGGCAAGCCTTGATCGATGCACTCAGCAAGGTCGAAGTTTCTCCTAACACCACACCGGAAGAAGTAGTAGGATTGGTCAACGAGTGGGGATGGAACCATCACCTTTGATCGAAGGACCTCCTAGAAGAAGGCGTTGCACATAGTAATGCCCTTTATTTAACTATAAATTGCATCAACAAGTTTGTTTCTTTAACTTTCGTAGATAATAGATCAGCGATAGAACGTATGTCCCCGGAGAACTATTAAAAGGTTAGGAATTATGGAGTAACAACTCTCTAAGCAAACTGTTCATCTTCGAGCTTATGATAATTCTAGAAGAACAATCTTGGGAACGGTGACCTTGCCAATCAATATAGGACCAGTGGAGAGGAATATCGAATTCCAAGTCTTAGATATCATAGCTACTTTCAATTTGCTTCTAGGACGCCCTTGGTTGCATGATCATCGAGTAGTGCCCTCTACACTCGCATCGAAGGTTAAGATGATCATTAAAGGTCAAGTCATAATCGTTAACGGGATAATCTTTGTGCTACTATCACTTCCAAAGAGTCCGTAGTGGAGATCGAGCACGATGCTAATGATGAAGAAATGTACAGATTTGAAACCGTCACCACCTTAGAAAGAGATGAAGCACCTTTTACCTTTAAGCCTTATGGCAACCCTAGTATCCAATCGATGCTTAAGAAGAAGAGGTATTTTCTTAGTCTTGCTCGTAAGCCGAAGGGCATACAACTATATTTTTCCACCCCTTGAACCCACTAATAATTACAACTTTGGACTAGGCTATCGACCTACTACTAAGGAAATAGCTCAAGCCAAGTGGAAAATTCAAGTAAAGAGGACTGCACCACACACAGTCCGTTCCATTAAACCCTTTCCCTATACTCCGAATGGGTAGTTTTTGAGAGAAGGAGACAACTATCCTTATTATGGTTTTCTTTAGCTCTATTACATCAAAGAGAAGGATATCCTAGTACCTGGTCTAGAGATCTTCAATGACTGCTATATTCCGGAAAAGAAGGCACTTTACCTTCTCAAAGAGGGACAATCCACATCAGATTGGACCAATTTCGCAGAAACAATCTTTTCGATCTTTTGTTCGAGATAAGAGGGTAATTAAGAAGGGAACTCGGTCTCGATGCATCGTCGCGAGCTATGTCGTACCCACAGTTTGATCTATCCAGGTTCATCACCGACGTTGATGTAGAAGGGTCCAAGCATGTCACTTGGATTGATGCTCGAGGAGGGCCAGGAATTTGCTTGTCGGCCTAGGAGCGCATCCTCTCTCCGAGTCTAGTGCTAGGGCTTGTACTTCTTCTTCGTTGTTTCCAGTTTTGTTTTCTGTCTTTTCCTAATTTGTCGTTTCTAGTTATGTTTTATGAATCTGATGTACTCATTGCTTCTTTCAATAAAGTGAACCTTTCGCTTGCTCATTGCCCCTCTTGCTCTTAAGTGTTTTGCCTTTAATGATGAACAAGAACTTCCTAAAGAATTAATAAAAGATATGGAAGATCATGAAAATCGCTCACCAATAATAGAGGAAACAAGTAATAATAAATGCGGGGTCAGTTGATCAACCCTAAGAAGTTAAAACTTTGGATCTAGAAGAGCGAAGCAATTCACTTCGCTCATAGAATTTACCAATGTCTTTGCATGGTCCTACAAAGACATGCCGGTATAGATCCGAGTATAGCAAAACACAAAATTCCGCGTTATGAGAATGCTAAGTCGGTTAAACGAAGTTGAGGAGGATGAAACCAGAATGAGCCTTGAAGATTAAGGAAAAGGTCCGAAACAGATTGGAGGTTGGGTTCATTAAGGTAGTTCACTATCCTTAGTGGATAGAAAATATAGTTCCAGTCTCGAAAAAAGATAGCAAGGTTCATATATGCGTCGACTTCAGGGATTTAAACAAGGTTAGTCCTAAGGATGATTTCCGTTACCTCATATCGATCTTTTAGTAGATAATACAGCGGGTCATGCCCTACTCTCATTCATGAACGGTTATGATGGATATAATCGGGTGAAGATTGCTGAAGAAGACATGGAGAAGATGACCTTCATCACTCAATGGGGGACTTACTTGTTATGTGGTGATGCCATTTGGGCTCAAGAATGCTTGGTGCAACGTATCCGAGGACAACAACACTACTTGCATGATATGATCCATAAAGAAGCCGAAGTGTACCTAGATGATATGATCATAAAATCCAAAGATAGGGCAGGGCACTTAACCAGACTGAGAAAATTATTCTATAGACTAAAAAAATAGAATATACGCCTTAATCCTCAAAAGTGTGCCTTTGGAGTAACCTTTGGTAAAGCTGTTAGGCTATGTTGTCAGTCTTGGAGGGATTGAAGTTGATCCATCTAAGATCAAGGTCATTCAGGAGATCCCTCCACCAAGCACGGGGAAAGAGATAAGGGGTTGCCTAGGACATTTGCGAGTACATTAGTCGTTTCATATCAAAATTGACTATGGTCCGTAAGTCCATTTTCAAGAAGTTAAAGAAAGGATCTCAGCCCATTTGGGATACCGAGTGCCAACAAGCATTCGAGAAGGTTAAGGAATACCTAGCTAATCCTCCAGTGTTAGTTCCACCCCAATTAGGGAAACCTTGACTTCTATATCTCACCATAACAAAAACAGTTATGGGAGCCATGCTAGCTCAACGAGAAGGGAAAGAAGAATATGCGGTTATCTAAGCAAGAAGTTCCTGGATTACGAGACAACATATACACCGTTGGAGAAGATATCTTTGGCTTTAGTTTGGGCTACCAAGAAGCTCGGACACTACATGTTAGCCCATATGGTACATGTGATAGCACCTATAGATCCTATTAAGTACATACTTGAGCAATCGACTATCAATAGTAAGATAGCGCGATGGACTCATCATGCTACTAAAATTCGAAGTCAAGTTTGTCCCTCAAAAAGTGATTAAAGGAAGGGTAGTGTCAGAATTCTTAGTTGATCTACTTGTGCTTGAATCGCAACCCGAACACCTTGACTTTCCGGACGAAGACATTGCATAAGTAGAGGTGGACGTTTGGACAATGTACTTCGATGGCGCTTCCAACCGGAAGGGCTTTGGAGTAGGGATTCTTTTAGTCTCGCCGGAGGGAGCACATAATCCCATTTTAGTCAAACTAGACTTCGAGGCCACCAATAACGCTGCAAAGTACGAAGCTTGTATCACGGGACGTGAAGCAACACTAGAGATCGGGGTCAAGAATATTAGGGTTTTCAGTGATTCTAGTCCGATCATCAACCAAATTTCACAAAGGTGGAAGGTACGTAGTGAAGCCTTGGCACCCTACCAAGCATACTTGACGGAATTATCTAAATATTTGAGAATATCTCTTTCACTTACCTTTCTAGGGATGATAAATAATTTGCGGATGCATTAGCTAAGTTAGCATCCATGATCAATATCCCTACTGGCATTCATTCAATGCCCGTTCACATTAAGCGACTGAGTCATCCTGGACACATCCGCACCTTAGAAGTATCTAATACTAACCATACCAGTTGGTATCATGATATTTATCGAGTATTTGGACAAGCAAGAATATCCTTTGGACTCCACACCTAGAGCTTAGCGAGCCATCGGGATGTTGATTGCCCAATTCTTCCTCAATCAAAGGCAATTGTTTAAGAAAATTAACTATGGGATTAACTTACTTTGTGTCAATCAACATGAAGCAAACTGCATTATCGAAGAGATTCATGGTGGGGAATTTGGAGCTAATATGAACGGTAGGATGTTAGTCCGGAAGGTTAAGAGACTTGGTTATTACTGGTCAACCATGGAGGCGGATCTGTCATGACTTTGTTAGAAAATGCCATTAGTGTCAGGTGTGTGCAAATCTATAACACCAACCCCCATCATTTCTTACTATGTTATCTTCACCTTGGAATTTTTCAGTTTGGGGAATAGACATTATCGGCAAGATGACTCCTAAAGGAACAGGTGGTCATAAATTTGTGTTAGTAGCAATCGACTACTTCACCAAATGGGTAGAGGCAGACTTCCTATGCAACTTTGACATCGAAACAGGTGGCTAAATTCATCACCTAGAATATTATTTACCGTTATAGGGTGCCCCACGAGTTAATAAGTGATCATGGTAGTCATTAAAGAAGGAAGTAGCAGATTTATTAGATAAGTATAAAATCCGAGCATCACAAATCTTCCCCATATCGTTCTCCGACCAATGGAGCAGTTGAAGCCACCGATAAGAATATTCGGAAGATAGTGGAGAAAATGGCGATTACTTATAAGGATTGGTCGGATAAATGAACTTTCGCTTTGTGGGGTTATAGAACTTCTATTAGAGCCTCTACGGGAGCAACGCCTTATTCTTTAGTTTATGGCATGGAAACAGTCCTTCCAGTTGAAATTGCCATCCCTTCATTAAGAATAATCGCCGAGAGCCAAATTTCATAAGCTAAATGCGCCAAATCAAGTTATGAGGAGTTAGTATTATTGGACGAGAGGCGCCTCAACGCCTTATGTTAAGTACTAATGAGAGTACGGTTGTCGGTCTTAGGGAGCTAGGTCTCTTACAAGTCTAAGGTCAATGTCCTTTTGAACTAAGCAACGGAACAGTTCAATTGGTTGGTAATGTAAACATTTAAAGAACAAAATGAAATCGAGATAGAGAAAACCTTAGGTAGGGATTTACCAAACTAATACGCTAACAATCTTAATTACATGCTTCTACACTATTCACAACTGAGATGAATTAGGGAATCGATGCAGTTCAAACCACCTAAGCCTTCTCTCGAAGATCACTAAGCTAACTCAATTGAATTAATTGTTGTTCTCACACAATTAAAACCAAAGAATTACATGATTATCGACTCTTCCCTTAATAACAACCTAAATTATTCTCATATCTAAGTTGTAATCATCTAACAAGTTGAACTAGAGCTAAGCCTCTCTTCTTGAAGTCTACTCAATTCCCAAAAACAATAAAGGGAGGATTCTCTCGAATCTCACACCAATTCAACAAGTATCAGCAAGTCGGAAATTCATCAAACAATTGCAATTAGCAACAAAGCATATTAGTGGCAAATCCCCAACCTAAGTTGGAAATTTAGCCACACATATTTATGGCATATGACAACAAATTGAGGAATGAACATCAAAAAGAATGAAAGATAGAGAGAAGAATGATAATATTGTAAAGTTGAATTAAATTGCGATTAGTTGAAATTAACTCCAAGCTTTGATATCTTAACAATGGAAATAATGCTTACAAGTAGGGAGAAAACTAGCCTAAAAACGCAGCATAAAAGTCGACGCTGAAAAATTACAATTTACGGAACAAAAGAGGCGGAAAACGAAGCTGCGGATTAGCACTGCGCGATCTTGAAGCCGTGCTTAACCCGTGCAAGCTCACGGCTTCTTCAATTAAATTCCAAATTCCTAGCATGGCCTGTGCTAACTTTGGCATTGCCTGTGCTGACCTCTTGGGCTTCAGCACAGCCTGTGCTAGGTCTTCTTTTCCTTCTTTTCTTCGAGCACAACCAGTGCTACGACTGTGCTTGACTTGGCTTGATCTCTTCCTTTGCTCTCCGACCTTCTATGGCGTCCCGCTCTTTTCCTTAGCACTTTGAAAGATTTATTCTTCATCATAAAAGGTGGGATTACTTGAAAACGTAGAAATTTGCACACTTTAATCATAAATGAAGAAAGTAAGCGAAATCAAATAAGAATTTAGGTGAGAAGGCCTTTGAAGTATCGAAATTAGCCAATAAGAGAACGTAAAAGAACGTAAAATTCTGGTTTATCAACCCCCAATGCTTACTCCTTGCTTATCCCCAAACAAGGCTATCATGAAGTGCTAAAGAAACAGGGGATATAGAAAACCCAAGCTGCCCTCCTCGGGTGAAGGGGTGCGCTAGACAACCAAAGCAAGTATATACAAAAGAATCCTTGGCAAGTTCAAGAATTAAATTGAAATAATAGTTGCAACTCAAATCAAGATTGCAAAGTCTAGTAGCAACACAACCAATCTATCCTAACCCAAATGCAATCAAGTTCCATACAAATGCTTAGCGAACTAGTTGGGATTGGTAGGACCTCACTTTAGGGTATGTGGAACACTCCCTCATGTGTTTGACAAAGTACTATGGTTCACTCAAAACTCTCCCAACACCTGCACACTACCATATGCTTGCCAAATATCTCAATTCTTCACCACAAGGGACAAACCATGCAAGTTTTCCAATCAAGAGGACTTTAAAGAAGGTTGTAATGAGGCTTGGGCTAAGGGAAAGGAGGGAAAAACATTTAGGAATGTGGAGCTTAATAGCCAGAGCTAGGAAGCACAACACTTTCCACTACAACATCACACCTCCAAACATTTAAAACATAATACCACATCACACCAAGCTTTCAAGTAACAAAGGAGTGGAGATTTCTCAATGCAAAGCGCCATTCATGCTTACAACACTTTATTTCCTTTCTAACTCTTCTTTTTCTGATTTTCTTCTTTCTTTTTTTTTTCAAATCTCTTTTCCTTTTCATTCAACTTTTTTTTTTTTTTTTTTACAAGCAAACTAAGCAAGGTAAGCATGAATGGTTAAAACTAAAATCCACCTCTACTCACAACTCCTTCAATTACCCAATAAACCAATTACCACCAACAAGGCAACACCCAACAAATTCCCAATCAATGGAAATGCTCCACTAGACCAAGGCTTAAGGATGGGAAAGAATGAAAAAGGCCAAAGGTATATTGAGCAAGATTAGTGCAGGGGAAGGGGAAAGGTTTAAAGGGTTTGAAACAAAGGATACATAACACTCAAGTGGCTATTTGGCTCATGCAGTTTATCAAAATGAATGCCTCTATACTCTTGGTAAACATGCATGTGTCAAATGTGATTTTGAAGAGAAAGACGGCAAGTTCTAGAGTTGCAAGAATGAGAAAGTAACACTCATGAGAAATGAGAATACAAAAATGGTAGTCGTTAAGGCACAAAAGAGTCTCACAGAGTTATCCCTACCATAATCACAACAACTAGTTCATTTGATGTACCAAACATAAGCATTTCACAATTATGCATAAGAATTGTTCAAGACTAGATGAATCACAAACAAGACAATCAATCTCAATCAATTTAGCAACCAAGTCTTTTTCATCATCCAAACCAAGCCAAAGATCCCAAAGTATACACTTCTTATGATAATTCAAGTACACACCCCTCCAAATGTTCATCACAGGAGGGTTTTCACAACTAAAACAATTTTTTTGGTTTTTTTTTCAAAAAGATGAAAAATCTAACTCGAGATAGTGCCTAAATGCAAACCTAAATGAAGATGATAATCAATATGTACAACATAAACTAATATGTACCTAAGTCACCCACCAAAACATGATAACCATCATCCATAAGTAAGCCCCCATGCTTAGGACTGTCATTGTCCTCAATGAAATTCAAAAATCGAAATGAGCAAAGGAGGGAAGCGGGAAACTCACAACGGGGTAACTCGGACCCCGGATGCGCCGGTGGCGTCCAATCGGAAGGAGGATACGGCACCTCCTAATGATAGTAGGCGTAATGGGCAAGGTGCTCCAGGTGATCGACTCTGCCGTCAAGACTCCTAAAGCTCGATTATTCGAGAGCATCATGTCTCGCAGCTCCCCTGCCCCACATGGAGCTGATCAAGGCGATCAAGGATTGTGCTGGAACATGGTGGGCTCAGCGGTGGAGGAAGAAGGAGGAGGCTCCTCGGTGCCGGTGTCTGCGAGCGGTGTGGTCGGTGCAGAAGAGGAGGTGCCCCTGTGATGGGATGGACCCACAACGATGGCCCGAGAATAGCACCGAGTTGGCCATGTTGATGATGGTAGTGCGTCCCTTATTGGGGAGAGTAAAGAAGGGCCTTTTGTGGTGAAGGACCTAGTAAGTGTCGTTAATACACTCCAAAATATCCATGTGGACCAAAGCGCATCCGTTGATGATGGAGCTGCAATGTACGATTGGCAATACCGAAATGTCGAGCTCCAAACTAATGGCAAGTGTCGTGATCACTCCACCATGAGCAAGGACGGCCCTAGCACTGGAAGTTTGGGACTAGATGTGAGCCGGAAGATGGATGCCAAAGTTCACGTGATGACCATGCAGGGCGGCCTAAATCAGGAAAAGTTCATCACTGTGCATAGTGTTGTGGCTATCACCACGGGCAAACACCGAATGGGCAAGGAACTTTTGCGAGAACTCGAATTACGGGGTTGCAAAAGCGGTTGCTTTAGTTTGTCGTGCATCATAATCCGTGGCCCTGCGCATATCGGGAGAGCCCACAAAATACAATGGTCGCTCATCACAAGTAATGGACATATAAAAATCAGTAGGCCGGTAGTCTTCCATGTCCTTACCAAGTAACACCCCGATAATTGATATTAAGACGGCGGCAGAATTCCTCACTTGGACATCCCAAAATCTTGATTAAATAAACAAAAAGAAACCTCGGGTATGCCCAATTGGCCTTTTCTCCTATCCTTAAACTTGAACGAATCGTAAAATTCCCAAACTAACCCCTCGTGGACTCCCCACCGAATGTCGTTAGCAAACTCAAGTAATCCCAAGACATTAAGCAATTGACACAGGTCATCCCAAAGATCAATAGACTTCAAAAACTCAACATCAAAGTGCCTTGGTGCACTAATGGAACGGGATACTAACTGCCTATATCGATCAAGCTGAATATCACTCGGAGAAATGTATACCAAAGGGGTTGTAAGAATTACCTCGGGGTGGAGCACCCGGCGCGAAGATGACCCCGGTAGCGTTCTAGCCCTCTTTGAAGGAGCCATAGCCAAACTGGAAGATAGCGTGAAGATGACCCCGGGCAAAATACCGTAACCTCTGTTTGAGCCCCCAAATGAGTGAAGAAAACCAACGAAAATCGGTCAAAGGAGACGAAATCGATGTTGCCAAAGTTGGCAACAACTTCAATTGCAAGGGTGCTCTCAGCTCAAGCTTTAAAAGTGCAACAATGGAGGAGGAACTTGAGGAGAGAGAAAATCTGAAAATTGGGGGTAAGATGGGTGAAATTGACACGGTTAGGGATGAAATCGTGTAGGGGAGGATGACCGAAGGGCGATTGGAAGGAATGCGAGGGGTTTGAGTGATTGGGAGGGAGGCACGGCGTGGGGGAAAAGTGCGCACGACGAGTGTGTAGGGTTTCGGGGAGGAAGAAAGAGAAAGAATGGAAGGAGGAGAGAGAGAGCCGCGAATTTCAATCTGGGCAAATGCATCGCACGACCGAGTGCTTAACTTGTGTGTAACTCTGTGCCGACCCACGACTTTTCTGGAAAAATTCATCCGGGCAAGCGCACAACTCGTGCTTGAACCCGTGCTAGCCCACGATAATTCTGGAAAAATTCGTCCGGGTAGGCTGCACAACCCGTGCGGAAACCGTGTTGAACCCTTGCCAACCTACGACATTTTTGGAAAATTGGCATAGTGCAGACAGCATGACCGGTGCTCAAACCGTGCCGAACTTATGCCAGCTCACGACATTGTGAATAAATTCAGTTGTACAACACTTTTTTTATTTTATTTTATAAAAATAACCTAAACTAGAAAGCTAGAAAACTTGGGTTGCCTACCAAAAGCGCTTGTTTAAGGTCTCGAGCTTGACCAAAACTCCTTAGCCATTTGAAATGGGGGAAAAAGTGCTTGAAACCACCCCGGAATAGGCTCTCCTTGGAGATAGTGCTTGAGTCTTGAGCCGTTCACCTTTAATGTATCATCATCATCACCATGGCCTATTTCGACAACCTCGAAAGGATGCATTTGAAGACTTTGTATGGATCGAATCATCTAGAACGAAGCTTGCCGAGAAAATAGTTTCAATCCGGAATTGAACAAGAGTACCAAATCACCCACATGACACTCCCTTCTATTGATATTTTTGTCGTGCCATGCCTTCATGCGCTCCTTGTAGATCATAGAGTTATCATAAGCATCCCTCCGAATCTCATCTAGTTCATTGAGTTGGAGCGAGTCTCTTGTCTCCCGCTGCTTTCAAATCAAAGTTGAGACGTCTCATCGCCCAATGAGTCCTAAACTCAAGCTCAACGGGGAAGTGGCAAGGCTTCCCATATACCAAACGATAGGGAGTAGTACCAATTGGGGTTTTAAAAGCCGTCCGATAAGCCCAAAGAGCATCATCAAGTTTATCCGCCCAATCCTTCCTAGAACTAGCAACCGTTCTCTCCAAAATGTGCTTGATTTGAAGGTTGGAAATTTCCACTTGACCACTAGTTTGTGGATGATAGGCCAAAGCCCTTTTATGTGACACACCATATTTTGTTAGCAAGGCCTCAAATTTCTTCTCAATGAAGTGTGTCCCATTGTCACTAATCACCACTCTAGGCACCCCAAATCTGGGAAATATGATCTTCTTGAAAAACCGAGATACGACTCGTGCATCATTAGTGGGACTAGCAACGGCTTCAACCCATTTGGATACATGATCTACTGCCACCAAAATAAACTTATTCTCTCTTGAGGAAGGGAATGGTCCTATAAAGTCAATGCCCCAAACATCAAACACCTTAATCTCTAGAATATAATTTAAGGGCATTTCATTCTTACGGAAATGTTACCCCCCGACATCTATCACAGCCCTTCACATAAGAATGAATATCCTTGAACAAGGAGGGCCAATAAAAACCGGCTTGAAGTACCTTAGTAGCAATCCTGGAGGTACTGCCATGCCCATTGCAAGGTTGATCATGACAATGTGAAATGATGCTCGGGACTTCTTCTTGGGGGACACACCTTCGAAAAATGCCATCATTGCAAACCCGGAAAAGGTAAGGATCATCCCAAGAGTAAAATCCGATGTCATGGAGGAACTTCTTCTTCTGGTGGTACCTCATGTCGGGTGGTAAAACTCCAGCAATGAGATAATTGATGATGTCGGCGAACCAAGGGAGTTCTCCCGTTGTGGCCGCCATTAGATACTCATTAGGAAATGCATTGGCAATGGGGCAAGCATCACTTTCAACCAAGAGCCTTGATAAGTGGCCAGCTACCACATTCTGCGCTCCCGCTTTATCTCGTATCTTCATATCAAATTCTTACAGGAGAAGGATCCATCATATGAGGCGAGGCTTGGCATCCTTCTTCTCCAGCAAATGCTTCAGAGCAACATGGTCGGTGAAAACAATCACCTTGGAGCATAGGAGATAGGGGTGAAACTTCTCAATAGCATACACCACTTGCCAACAACTCCTTCTCTATTGTGGTTTAATTTTCTTTGGGCTCCATCAAGCGTCTTGCTTGCATAATAAATGACATGAGGCTTCTTGTCCCTTCTCTGCCCCAACACGGCTCCAACCGCGTGATCACTTGCATCGCACATAATCTTAAAAGGGAGATTCCAGTATGGCGGTTGGATGATAGAGGCAGAAATAAATGCTTCCTTTATTCGAGAAAAGCCTCATGACATTCGTTAGTAAAATCAAACGGGACATCTTTGGTAAGGAGCTGAGTTAGAGGCTTAGCAATTTTGGAGAAGTCCTTCATAAAGCGGCGGTAAAAGCCAGCATGACCAAGGAAACTCCTCATGCCCTTGACAGAACTAGGGGAGGTAGCTTTTCAATAACCTCAATTTTGGCTCGATCGACCTCGATGCCTCGATTAGACACAATATGACCCAAAACAACGCCCTCTTGTACCATGAAAGGGCAATTTTCCCAATTCAAAACTAGGTTGACTTCCTCACATCTACTTAGCACTTTCTCAAGATTTTGCAAACAAATATCAAAAGTTCTACCGTAAACAGAGAAGTCATCCATGAAAACTTCCATGATGTTTTCTATGAAATCGGAAAAGATAGCCATCATGCATCGTTGGAAAGTGGCCGGGGCATTACATAAACCAAAAGGCATCCTACGATACGCAAAAGTACTATAAGGGCAAGTGAAAGTGGTCTTCTCTTGATCATTTGGATGTATAGGAATTTGGAAAAAACCGGAAAAGCCGTCCAAATAACAAAAGTATGAATGCCTGGCTAATCTCTCCAACATTTGGTCAATAAATAGGAGGGGGAAATGATCCTTCCGGGTGGCTTGATTCAATCTTCTATAATCTATACACATGCGCCACCCGGTAACCGTTCTAGTGGAAATGAGCTCATTAGCCTCATTCTTGACCACGGTCATACCCCCTTCTTGGGTACTACTTGGACCGGACTTACCCAATCACTATTTGCAATAGTATAGATAATCCCGGCCGTAAGCAGCTTGACAACTTCCTTCTTGACAACCTCTTGCATATTGGGATTCAACCACCTTTGAGGTTGTCTAGAGGGCTTATGACCGTCATCAAGATTGATTTTATGCATGCAAAAGGAAGGACTAATTCCCTTGAGATCATCGATGCTATAACCAATGACACCTCTATGCTTTCGCATCACATTAAGAAGGTTTTCAAGGTGAGCGCCATGTAATTCAACATTAATGATCACAGGGAATGACTCATTAGGACCAAGAAATGCATACCGGAGATGGGAAGGTAAAGGTTTGAGCTCTACCTTGGTGATATGAATGGGACCGTCCTTGGCGTCCTTGGCTTCTATGGTGCACATGTCTAGGCTCCCATGCTCTGACAAGGATGGGGGAGCCTCATCTAACCACTCGGAATAGAGTGTTACCTCCTCGGATTTGCCCTTAGAGCTATCACCCATCATACATTTCTCCAAAGGATCCCGCACATAACGATGTGGTAGCCACTCATCATATATGATCTGCTCCAACACATCCAACCTACAACATGTGTCTTCGAGAACGGGGGTAGACATAGACTTGGTGAGATTAAACTCCACCTTCTCTTCCCCAACATGTAATGAGAGCTTACCGTTCTTCACATCTATAAGGGCTCCGGCGGTGGCAAGGAAAGGCCTTCCCAAAATGATTGGAATTTGTGCATCTTTAGCCATTTCTATTACCACAAAATCACATGGGATAAAGAATTTCCCGACTTAGAGTGGCACATCTTCTAGAATTCCAATGAGGAATTTGACGGATCGATCCACCAACCGAAGAGAGATGGTGGTTGGCTTCAACTCTCCTATTTGAAGCTGCTTGCAAATAGAGTAGGGAATAAGGCTAACACTTGCTCCAAGATCACACAAGGCCCTACTAATGGTTATATCTCCCATAGAACATGGTATGGAAAAACTACCCGGATCAGAAAGCTTTAGGGGTAGCTTGTTTTGGATGATTGCACTTGCACTCCTCGTTGAGAGAAACGAGTAGCATGTTCTAACAATTTCCCTTTGTTAGAAAGCATCTCCCTCAAAAATTTTGCATAGGATGGCATATCGGTGATAGCTTCTAAAAGGGGAGGTTGATGTGCAACTTCTTCATCATCTCAATAAATCTGGAAAATTTCTTTTCCTCCTTAGCCTTAACAAGCCATTGTGGAAATGGAATGGGAGGCTTGTAAGGTGTAGGTGATGGCATGGATGAACTCTCAATCAGAATTGGCTCTTTTTCACTCTCCTTAGCACCACCCTCAATAACACCGTCCTTCGCAACATCATGCACATCCTCACTCTCCTTCTCCTTCCCCGTTTGACTCACCTTAAGGCCCTCTAACTCCTTCCCGCTCCTCAAGATAATGGCATTGATGTGCCCCTTAGGATTGGGCTCGGGTTGTGCTGGCAACTTCCCTTGGGATTGGGTAAGGTGGTTGACTTGTTGAGCAATTTGTGCAATTTGGGTCTCTAACATCTTTTGATGAGTGGATAATTGCTCATTAGTCTTGGTTTGGGCTTGGATGAAACCTTCCATGAGAGTTTCAAGGTTAGATTTCTATGGAGGTGGTGGAGGAGGATTGTATGGAATGGGAGGCCGGTTTTGTGGTGGTGGATGGAAACCGGGTCGTTGTGAAGGATTTTAGTGGGGATGGGGATTGTTGTTGTGGTAGGAGAAATTGGGATGATTTTTCCTACCGGGGTTATAGGTATGAGAGTAGGGGTAGTTCTATGGTGGTGGCCTAGGAGGGAAGTTGTGGAGAGCATTAGCTTGCTCGGATGTAGAGAAGCTAGAATGACACTCCAAATGGGGATGAGGACCGCCACATGCTTCACAAGAATATCCCATCTCTTGAGCGGTGGAAGAAGAGGAAGTGCCAATTGAAGGGTTTGCCACAAATTTCTCCATTTGCAATGTGAGAGCTTCCACCTTGTTGGCCAAAAGAGCCACTACATCCACATTATGCTTTACTTATTCTCGATCATCTCTTCCAACGCCCCAATTATAGGCATTGGAAGCCATCTCCTCTAACAGAGCATCAACTTGCTATGTTGTCTTCTTCATGAATGTACCCCGAAGCATTATCCACGAGATATACGCACCGAGTCCGAAAGCCCCTCATAAAAAATTTGAATGAGCATCCATGGTTGAATACCATGATGAGGGCACTCTCACTGCATCCCTTTGAACCACTCCCAAGCTTCAAACAAAGACTCTCCGGGATGTTGCTTGAACTGGATGATGTCAAGCCTTAACTTGGATGCCTTGCACTGGTGGAAAGAACCGATTGAGGAAGGCAAGGTTCAACTCAGCCCAAGTGCGGAAAGAGTTGGGAGTACAATTTTTGAGCCAGTTCTTTGCCTTATCAATGAGGGAAAAAGGAAAGAACTTCAATCTAATGTACTCGTCATTTACACCCGCCATCTTGATCATGCCACAACGCTCGAGAAATGAATTGATGTGCTTGATGGGGTTTTCCGCAAGTGAGCCTCTAAATTGATTCTGCTCAATGAGGTGTATGAAACCGGGCTTAAAATCAAAGTTGGTTGCCTCCGGTAGATCAGGCAACACAATAGCGGAGCCTCCCATACCCATGATAGGAGCTGAGTAGGATTGAAGAGTACAAGGTGGGGGTGGATTTCCAGCCATATTTTGCTTCTTTCTTAGCCTACGAGCTGCACCACTTATGTGCCTGCCCGTTGCTTCAATTTCGGGATCAAGAGGTGATAATTCTTCACCTCTATGATTCCTCCTAAGTATACACTCAAGAAACTATACCAAGTGTAAGTAGGCTCTAGGAAAGATAAAAGCAAAACAGAAGAAGAAAAATAAAGAAAAATAAAAAGCTCAATTCAAAAGTGTCACGTTACTTAAACTAGGGAGTGGCGTTAGCTCCCAGGCAACGGCGCCATTTTGTTGTTGTACTATAGAGAGTATGGTTGTCGGTCCCGGGGAGTTAGGTCTCAAACAAGTCTAAGGTTAATGTCCTTTTGAACTAAGCAAGGAAACGAGTTCAAATTGCTTGGTAATGTAAACACTTAAAGAATAAAGTAAAATCGGATAAAGAAAACCTTAGGCGAGGATTTACCAAGCTAACATGCCAACAATCTTAATTACATGCTTCTACACTATTCACAACTCGAGATGAATTAGGAAATTGATGCAGTTCAAACCACCTAAGCCTTCTCTCGAAGGTCATTAAGCTAACTCAATTGAATTAATTGTTGTTCTCACATAATCAAAACCAAAGAATTACATGATTATCGGCTCTTCCCTTAATAACAACCTAAATTATTCTCATATCTAAGTTGTAATCATCCAACAAGTTCAAGTAGAACTAATCCTCTTCTCTCGAAGTCTACTCAATTCCCAAAAATAATAAAGGCAGGATTCTCTCGAACCTCACACCAATTCAATAAGTATCAACAAGTCGAAATTCATCAAACAATTACAAATTAGCATCAAAGCATAAATTACGATTAAACTAGCATATTAGTGGCAAATCCCCAACCTAAGTTGGAAAATTAGCCACACATATTCATGGCATATGACAGCAAGTTGAGGAACGAACACCAAAAAGAATGAAAGATAAAAGTAGAGAGAAGAACGATAATACCGTAAACTTGAATTAAATTGCGATTAGTTGAAAATAACTCCAAGCTTTGATATCTTAACAATGGAAATAAGTGCTTACAAGTTGGGAGAAAACTAGCCTAAAAATACAGCATAAAAGTCCGATGCCGAAAAATTACAGTTTCTAGAATACAAGAGGCGTAAAAACGAAAATCGCGGATTGGCACCGGCGATGCTTGAAACCGTGCTTAACTCGTGCAAGCTCACGATTTCTTCAATTAAATTCCAAATTCCTAGCATGGCCTGTGCTAACTTTGGCATTGCTCGTGCTGACCTCTTGGGCTTCGAAGCATAGCTCGTGCTAGGTCTTCTTTTCCTTCTTTCCTTCAGCACAGACTAGTGCTACGACCGTGCTAACTTGGCTTGATCTCTTCCTTTGCTCTCTAATCTTCTATGGCCTCCTGCTCTTTTCCTTAGCACTTTGAAAGATGTATTCTTCATCATAAAAGGCGGGATTACTCGAAAACGTTGAAATTCGCACACTTTAATCATAAATGAAGAAAGTAAGCGAAATCAAATAAGAATTTAGGTGAGAAGGCCTTTGAAGTGTCGAAATTAGCCAATAAGAAAACGTAAAAGAACGTAAAATTCCGGTTTAGCACCTTACATAATGTCCAAATATACCAAGCTCGTATATCCACGACATTTAATAAGAAAGTTAAGCCTCGAAACTTGCAAATTGGGGATTAGGTCCTTAAAGAGATAAGAGCACCAATTTAGGACCCGCGAGGAAAGTTTAAGCCCAACTGGCATGGGCCATTTATACTTAATCAGATTTTACCCGGTGGATCGAGTAAAATTAAATGATTTGGACGGAGAAGAGATTTTCCAATACACCAATTTAGATCAGTTGAAGAAGTATTATGCCTAGCATGCTCTTAGGTATTAGGCCGAGCCCAGCCCAATTAGGCCGAGGCCAAGGCAAGCGCCGGCCACCACCATGTCAACGGTTGGCTGGCCAGGCCACGATTTTCCCCTTCTATTCTGGTTTTCCCTAGTTCATTTTATTTACTGAATGGCCCAATTAGGCGGTCCAGTTTATTTGTTTTATTACCTCTAAGTGAGTGATAAAATTATGAAAGTATATACTTACTTTTATGCAATAAAAGGTAAGCCTACTACTTACCTAAATACATAGATAATATAAGGAATCTATTTGCAAGCATACTGCTTGTAAAATAAAAATAAACACTATTCCAAAGAGGCAAAACTTATCCTCCTTTTCTTTTATTCTATCCTAAGAGTCTAAGCCCTAGTCTATTTTTACTTTCTTTCCCTTAGGATCGCTAGACTCAACTCCTTCATCTTGGATCGTTTCTTTTCTTCTTGGATTCGGCTGGCCCTCCTTTCTTCGATTTCTTTAGGTTTTGTTTCTCTTTTAAGGGTGTGTGCAGCCATCCGAGGGTTTATTTCACTAATTTATAGAGGGGCAACAGCAGGGACGGTTTCTTCAGGATTCACCTCTCCGAGTCTCAATGCCCTTCGTCATTTGGGATCCACTTCTATTATCCACTCTAGATAATAGGGAGAAATAGTAGTGTTTGCAACTCTGTCGGGTGTTAGTAAGCTTGTAGGAGTCGGTAGTTTCAGCAAACCTTTCCAGTGATTCGGGCCACGACCCGGTCCGTCCGGAGCTACCATGCCTTTTGAACAAGTCAAAGGTTGTGGGCCGGATACAATCCAATAGGGGTATTACTTGTTCTCTACCCATTTGCCGCAACACATGGCTAGGGAAGTAATACATACTCTCTTTTAAGCCCGAGTAGGTGTATGTACGGGTGTTGTAAAGTATGTGTTTTGAAGCTGGGACATTATCCGAGTGTTTAACATACTATAGGAGGTCGTTATTGTGATTTCTAGGACACTCATCCCATTAGGAGGCCGGGTAATCAACTACCATCGGTTTTCATTTCCGCTAGCGAAGTGAGTTGCTAGCTATGTATCCAACTTTGGAGGAGCATAATAAATGGCGATAGAAGAGGCACGAACGAAAGTCAAGTTTTCGACGTAAACCAGAGGCTCCTCGACCTCTGGCTGGCCCCGAACCGCCGCCTTGTGGCCAGCTCCTCCGATCGGTTTACGGTTGTTTGCTTCGTTTGTTGTTTTATGCTTACCTGTAGTAACAGCGGGCTACCGCGAAAGTTCTGTTCAGCATTGGCTTCAACTCGGTCTAAGCCAATTATTGTTTCAGCTACTATTAATGGAGTTAAGGAATAATAATTCTCTAAGCTGTTCCACTAGGCTTAGTGAAGTCGCTGGTGCCAAGTCCTTGTGACTCCCCACTAGTAAGAATCCACCTATCATGCAAGTGATGATAGCTCGCCTCCTCGGGATGATTATGGACTCAACATAGGCGTACATGTTGCGGTAGTGCTTCATCGATTGGTTAAACTTACCCGATTCGCAATAAGAATTCACCCTAGATTCTTATTACTCAGTTTAAGTAGGTATTTATACTCTTTATGAAGATTTTCCGAGGGTTCGGGAACAGCTGGTTTTGTTCGCGTAAAACCGCCTAGTATGGCATCGAATTCTTCAGGCAGGGGCACGGTTCCTTATCCTCGAACCTAAAGACATGGTGATGAGAATCCCCTAATAAGTTACAGCAGCCCTTAAGAAAGGCCAATAGATCTTCACCTAGCGAATGCTAAATAGGACATTCAGGCCATAATTGGTTAACCTGCACCTATCCATGGTACTCATCTCATGCATCCACCGGGTTAACTCCATCATGTTGTTCATGGTTTTATTTTTGGATGTAAAAGGAGATATGGTGCGGTTGAATGAAGGCTTTGATGATTTGTATTTTTTTCGCCGCACATACATCATATTTATAGGTGCTTCTCTGGAGCTCTTCGAGTCCCACTGCAATTGGTACACCGAGCAATCACAAACCTCGCAGGAGTCATATAAGGCCGGCGCCGGCCATGGCTTGGGCTCAGCCCGTTTCCCGGTTTTCTTGGGTCTAGCAATCCTTGGGCCATTTATTCTTTGTCTAGGCCCATGGCGCACACCGTTTTCTTCTTTTGGACCATGCACTTGAGATTTTCCATTTTTCTTTTTATTTTTTTCTTTTAGGGGGAATGGGGGCTAGTTGAATTTTTTTAATTTTGTCTTTGTATTCTTTCCTAAGTTTTGTGCATCATATTAAATAAAACGCATTTTTAGAATCGAGTCCTGCATTTCATCCCATTGCATAAAAGTCTTCGTTACAAAGTAATAATACATTGATAAACAAACACCCTACAAGGACTCATCAATCAGCAAGCAGGCGCACATGGCAAGGAGTCTTCTACGCATCATCATCGAGTCGTCATCGAAGATGGATTTCCCAAAGTCATCCAAGACAGATGTAGAGAATCGACCTCCGTAATTGCCATGATAAGAACAACCTCGTTGGTCTTGAGGTTGTGAATCCTCATGGGTTGGACCACTATAAGAAGACCGAAGGAAATAAATAGGGTTCCCGTGACGATCGAAGGCTTGCAAGGGAAGGATGTTCAAACTTTCCTCTGAATAGCTAGGTCCCACATCAGAAGTACTAGGCCTGGAAGTGCTAGGTCCGACCTCGGACGCACTCCTATGATGAGCACGCCGTGAAGAACGCTGTGACGAGCCTTGTCTAACATTTCTACAAGAAGGGTTTTGTTGCTCGGGAACTTGAGATGGTGTCTCCGGTGCACCAGGAAGACTACTAAAAGGAGGTGCTCTAGATCAGCGCCTCTACAAGATCAAAAGAAGTGGTTAGCGAATCACCAAAAGCATTAAAAGTTCAATGATATTAGCACTACACTAATCAAGGATTTACCTGGAAAGTAGGGAAGGATCATCCGGTCAAGAAGTTTTGGATTCCCCGGACAGCTTACTGAAACTCGATAGACATGGATTTCGATTGCTCCTGGTTGTACTACAAAGTTAATTTGATGGTAATAGCAAAGGAGATACCTTTAGCATACAATTAAAAGGAAGATAGCATATAACTCTTACCCCTCGCCAATTCCTAAGAAAGGAATGCCCAACACATTCCTCTTCCGGGATTTCAGGAATTCTCACGAAGCGATGAGGTCCCCGGGAAGAGTAACATCCACATCAAGGCTTGGGATATGGACATCAGTGGGAGTGAGCTGCCACGGAAAAGATGAAGATTAATTTTCATGCAAGAAATTCAAGTTATAAGGAAAAAGTTGAGAGCTCACCAATTGGGTCATAATACGTGATGCATGATGGGCGTAAGATGTATTCAAGTTCAATAGTGAGGTAAAAGGATACCCCACCATGGCCGTCGCTTGCTCATTTGGAGTGAGAGAATAAAAAATAGAATATGGTCAGAGGTGGATTGACCGGAACAAAGGGAGGCCACATGTTGACTCAAATTTGAGTTACCCTCTCCCGAAGATAACAACAAAACCCAAAACAACCTTTAAACAAAATCCTTCTTTCACTTAATTCCCGAGCCCCAAGGACATTTTGAGGAAGTTGAAGTTAGGCCCAAGGGTAGAAGTTGGCATACATACAAGAATTATCAAGAAATCAGCTAGCAAGAATGAAAGGCAACAAGAAAATGAACGGAAAATAGTGAATATAAAGGGCTGCAGCACACCACGGGCAGCCTCACAGGCTATGGTGCAAGCCGTGGGCATGATCAGAATGCTAAAAATATGATAAAAAGCTCTTTTAAGCATATTTTGGAGCAAGTTTTTGAGAATAGAAGCAGTATACTAAGTTTACACGGTTAAGGGCTAATTTCAAGAAGTCTATTTTATGTATCTTGGGACGTTCAAGATAAACTTTAGCCTATGATGCAAACGCCGGGATTATGGGTCGATTTGTTAAATCGGGAGAGAGATGTGGGAAATAATCATACAACCAGAGCTACATTTTAACAAATCAAGTAAGGCTTTTTATCCACATAAGATGAAAAGGAAATTTGAAAAAAGGAGAACTTGAGCATAACCCAATGATCTTCCATAAGCCATTCAAAGGAAAATAGTTGGTGTAGTCCGGTTCTAGTTGTGTGTGCCGCACACCGGTACGGAGGCCCCTAATGAGGCAAGTGTATGTGAGAACACTCCAGTTAAGCTCCTTTATTTTATCAAGGTCCACTAAGTTCACCAAATAGTGAACATGAATCTTAGCGGCCTGGTCGGAAAAGAGGACCCTATGCAAGAGAAGGGCAAGCACGATCCTAATTTGTTGTTGAAGAGAATGTTGAGACCAGAAAACAACATCCTTAAAAGCCTGAAAGAGAATAGTATACTTAAAATGATTGTTATATGGAAATCTATCTACTACGAGACCGAAAAGGTGACGGAGATAGTCACGGTTCTTGTACAAATTCAGGTCATAGGCTAAAGGTTCCCCCGAAAAGCCCAAACCAGATAAAACAGTAAAATCAAAGGGAGTTATTGTCATCTCACCGAAGGGAAGGTGGAACGTGTTGGTAGTGTCCCAAAAGCGCTTATTGATAGTTCTAATGAATCTCTTTCCCTTCTGTTAGTAAGATGATTTAAAGCAATGTAGAGAGGTCCGAACCTGGCATTGTACATAATATTCTCAAGAGGAAAGTGCATCCTCTCGCATGTCTTCATAAATTTAGGAATGGCTCCACTACTTCAAATTGAGTCTTTCTACAAGATAAAATCCAACAAGATTTTGGTTAAAGAGTTACTCTAAAGGAGCAAATGAAGAGGTTTAAGCCAATTAGCTTTCCGAAGAGGAAATAGCAAGTGAAGAAACATGGTTTTTAGCTTTAACCAGAAGATCACTTGGGTTGCATTCACTTTGAGGATGCCATTCTTGCTCAAGAAAAGAGTCTTCGGTAAGACTCTATGCTCTAGTTCTTCCTACAGGATGAGCTTTTCTTCTAGGCTTTTTGAAAACAAGGAATTCTTGAGAACCAACTAGTTTTCAAGATGGAGCAAAGTTAGGAAACACAAGAGAATAACAAGAGTAAGAAAAGAGTTGGTGTGCAAAATGAAACACAACATGCACCTCCTTTTATAGGCAAATTCGGTCAAGGCTTCCAAGCACATAAAACAAGAGTCAAGTAATTAGTGGGAAACCAAGGGAATCCAGCTAGACTCGCCGGGGCCACGCCTGCCAAAGGCTGGCCGGTGCCGACCACGAGGTGCCGAGAAGTCCAATCGGTGGTAGCTTTCGCAGCCTAGCCCACTTGCCTAGTCCATGAAGCCTTGTCCTCTCGAAGCATGTGATCTCTGTCCCTTGTGCATGTAAGTGGGAGCTTTCGGGCCCACTAATCAAATTTTTCGGAATAGTTTTTTATCGGTATGTTTTTGACTGAATTACTCGGGTAAAATACTGAACTTTTGTCAATTCAATTATACATAACAAGTGTGCTAGCACAGCGGATTATTTATCCAAGCTTCAGATCAAAGGATGATCGAAGTTTCAGCACTAAAATATGCCAAGCTTAAGGCTCCGATCAAGTCAAGCTTAGGATCTTTTTACTGAACTTCAGAATGCATGCATCGCGATCAAGTTCAGGTCCTGCTTTGTAGTTCAGGTTTTATAACAACCAATTCTAAGCGTCACACAATATCTTATAGATGAAAAATTGAGGTATGTACCCTTTAGTGTCTACTTTGACCCTTCGTCTTTTTATAATCAGTCGAGTGGGGGCTAACTGTAGACACTTAAAAAGTGTCGTCTCTTATCTCTTTATTTCTGTGTTTTGTTTTGTTGCCCCGATGGTGATAATCACGAATCCTGTTTGTGGATTGCCACTTTAAATTCTTCCCCGACCGATGTAATTCTTTCATTTCTCGCTTTTCTTTTCTTTATCTCTTTCCTTATTGCTTTTCTTTATTGATTTCTTTATTATGTTTTGGTTGCTTTATTTTCACATCATTCTAATACACTATTTGAACTAGTAATGGTCATCTTCGGACAGGGCGGAATAGAAGGGTTTTTCCATATGTTTCTTACCCTCGCCCCGAGTCCGATTCTCGATTCAAAGACCGATGGAGTCATTTTAGCCTCTTTTATTCTTAGTTTTCACATACTAAGATTAGAAGAGCAAATGTTGTTTTTGTTAGTTTTTCTTTCCTAAAAACTGACCGACGACTTCTTTATTTTATGCTTTGTTCTATTCAAATTTGCATCTCGGTGTTTTATGGTTGTAGGAATGATAATGTTATGTTTTGGATGAGACCGAGGCTGGTTCCACCAGTCACGACCACTGGCTGGCGCCGGCCACCCCTAGGTGTAGGCCACTACCAGCATCGTGGGGTCAGCCAGTAAGGGTTCGGTCTAAATTGGTGTTTGGCCCTAAAGCCTCACAGCAAAACCAAAACCCTAACGTTATTTATTCCTCAATTAGAAATTAAGATCCCGCGAGTTCTGAAAATAATTTCTAAAATAAAATCATTAATAAAACCGCCATTCAAAATTTGACTAAGCAGATTTAATAAAATTCAAAAATCTTAATAAAAGGTTCATCCCCACATTACAAAATTAACTTTCTAAAAGCATCTTCAAAATCAATTTTTTTAAAAAGAGACGTGACACACAAGTGGGGAAGCTCAGCGGGCCCCGATCGGTCGTGCTTCCTACAATGTGGTTTCCTTTTTGTGTTCCAATTTTGTTGTATTATACATTTATCATAAACTAGACATGATTTTTTTGAAATTTGCGTATTTCGTCGGATAATAATGACATTATGAATGAAATGTTGAGGCCACCACTTTAATTTCCTTTAACTACCGAAGACATAATAGGAACCGGAATTCTCTTGTTGTGATTAACAACAAGGTCGGATTTACAAGACAAAAAATGGAGTGTACATTCAACGTAGGTTGATCCACAAATAAAGATAGAAGGATCGATGAGTCAAATGGAAACAAAAGGTCATAAATAATAGTCATTCGTGTTTATCACCTTTTCTTTCCATTTGACTCCTCGACCTTCTACCCTTCTTTGTGGATCGGCCTATGTCGCATGTACACTTCATGTTTTATCTTGTAAAACCGACCTTATTGTTAATCACAACAAGGAAATTTCGGTTCCTGTTATGTGTTCGGTCATTAAAGGAAACTAAATGGCTTTAACATTTCATTCATATTTCATTATTGTCTTATGAATTACGTAAACTTCAAAAAAATCATGGCCTCTAATTTACAATCATGTATAATACAACAAATTTGTAACCAAAAAGGACCAGAAATTTAGATAATTGAATAAATTAGTCCACCCCTAACTTCAACTCATCAAAATAAATAAATTTGATAACAAACAAGTATTTAGGGAGATACCTATATCCAAATACATTTCTAATTTTTTACGTTTTCATATTTATATTTTCTCCCTATTGATCCTTAAATATATATATAAAAATAAATTTTTCTATTTACTCAAACCCTAAACCATAAATATTTATATTTCTCTAAACTCTAACCATATTTGGATACCAATTTTGATAATTGGATAAATGAATTCACCTCAACATCACCTCATCAAAATAAACAAATTTGGATACAAATTTACCTTTATGGGAAGGTTTTTGGGGATGACCCTATATCGAAATTATCTTTTTATTTCTCTAAAACTCCTAAACCCATTTCTCAAAATCTCAAACCTTTCATGAATTTCCAACTTAATAAACTAAACAAATGTTACCCACATTCTCAATATTCAACATTTCAACAAAGATTCAACATTTCAACAATCTCGAACATTACCCACATTCTCAACATTCACATAATTACCGCAAATACATTCAATATTTAATTATAATACATTTTCTAAATAACTTAAAGCGAAAAATAAGAGAGGATAGAGATTCATACCTAAGAACCGATAATGGCAAGGGTAAGGAGAAGCTTCACAACGAGAATTTGAAGAGATCTACACTTAAAAGAGATGAGAGGAAACTATAAAGAAATGAAAGATTAAGAGAGAGGAGATCTAGAAGGCGAGAGTGAAGAGAGGCTTACCAATTCAAGTCGACCGGCAAGGAACAAATTCTAGATTTGATGAGGAGGTACGTGAAGGAGAGAAAACTGTAGAAAGCGATAAGAACGAGAGTAGATGTAAACAACATATCGTGTTTTTGAAGCTGATCCGAAAGACATATGACGACGGTTACTGTCATAAAACCTTCATTATGTACAACATTTAACAACGGTTCTTTTAAAAAACCGTAGTTACATGTTTCACAAAACCTATGATGACTGTTCTTACATGAGAACCGTCGTCATATGTGTTAAAAAGTTCCTGTTATTTACTAAAATACCACCGTCGTTAAAGACCCGTTGTTAAAAGTGGTTCCTGTAGTAGTGTTTCTTTCATTCCCTTGCTAATTTTCTAATGCCTTTTTGTTGCAATTTTAACTATGCTCTATATCTATTTCATAAAAGTCTACCCAAAACCTTTTATTTTTTTATGTAAGAGTTGATAAAGGGATTTAAACTCACATTCAATGGGTTAGATACATTGTTCTACCTTTTTGTAATTTTAAGCATCACCGATTTACTATTTTATTTTAACATTCTTTCTCTACTTTGGGAAATGGAAGGATCCTTGGTATTGCATTAGGTGGTATAAAGTTTAACTTGAAGACTCATCACTACTAGAAAACCGACGAATAGCGATGAAAATATATGCAATAGCGACGTAATTAGCAACGGAAATAATATGTCGCTATATACCGGGTCGCTAAAATTTAGTAAAGGAAACTTCTGAATCCGTCGTTAATTAGCGACGGAACACCATTCCGTAGCTATTCAAGATCAGCAACGGAATACATATACCGTCGCTGAAATTAGCGATGGAATATCGTCGTTGTTCCGTCGCTGTTTCGTTGCTAATCCGTCATTGTTCCTTCGCTGTTCTATCGCTATTCCGTCGCAATTCCATTGCTCATTCGTCGCTAATCCGTCGTTGTTCCGTCGCTGTGTTGGCATAATTCGACAATAGCTTTTTCTAATTTTTCGTTAACCTAGTACAAAAAATGTGAAAGGATATACAAATCCAACATTCACATGTGACAATTACATTTGAGATTTACATATGCCACAAAGTAGTCCTCCAAGTTGGATATACAAATCCAACATACATTTGACAATCATAAACAATCCGAACACATTTACAACCAATTCACAAGTTCACAAAAACAACCATACAAAAGTTCACAAACAACCATAAACACATTATCCAAAAGTTCGCAAAATGTTCACCAACACACAAAAGTTCTTATCATAACAAATTCAGGGTCCTCACTCTTCCTCTTCCTCTTGTTGTTGTACTAGTCTACGATGAGATCCGGATGCTTGCTGAGATTGCATAAATTCAGTGTAGCGTGCTATTGGCTCAACAAAACTGTCCACCTTTTCTTTAAGCTGCCTATTTTTCAACCCAAGCACACGATCAGGCTCAATCCATTGATGTAACCCAGAAGTTAAGTTATGCACTCGTTGCTCTCAAATATGAGTCATCCGGAGTAGCAGACTTTCGGTGATTTGAAGGACATGGTGGTTTTTAAGTTTTTAGCTTCAGATCCAAGTCCATAAACGCGACCTTTCTTGTTTGTATTGGCTTTCACCCACAACTCATGTTGTGAAGGGGTGGACATACGATCCTCGAAGAGTTGGAGTCATCGGTAGAAGGTTGAGTGGGTTGAGTGTTTGCAACTCTTCCCACTCTTTTTCAAATTCTTCTTGAATAATATATAAATTTTTAAGGCATGTAACTATCACAGGTTGTCAAAAAAGACCATATATTGAAAATTTTAAAAATTGCATATATAACCTAACTCACATAAATGGCCTTGGATTTCCGGTTAACCCATTCGTGCTTTTTGGTCTTGTGGGTTCGTGAAAATAGTTGGGTTGGTAGAGGAAGAACTCCTTTAAGCTCCTTCATCTAAATACAAAAACGTTAGTAGACATTCAATTTGCTAATATGAACATGTTAGTAGTTGCATGCGTAATCACTAAAGGGGGTACGTACAAATCGCCCCTTATGCTCCGTCATAGGGATTGAGCCACAAGTATGAAGCGATGAACCAAGTCCACCTTGATCGGCATTTCGGTTTTTATGACCCCGCTCACGGAACTTCTTGTACTTAGTAGTTTCCCGAGTATTCTAACAACTCTCTCCAAGTAGTTGTCACCCGACCATAATGTAAAATTTCTCAAAACATACACAATAAGTCATTATGTTACCTTAAATTAAAAAAACTAAAGATTTTTCATTGCTTGAACTCGGAAAACCAAAGATCACGTTGTGATCAAGGAACTTTACCCCATGTAGGCCATGCTCCATCACACTTGTTTTAAAAGATGTGGGAAATCGTGCCCATAATTTTATCGATGGGGAAGAACCTAATCAAAAAGCATATAAAATAGTTAGTTATAATATTCTACTATTAAGCTTAATTTATTTTATTACTTATTATCACACTTACCCTTCACCATCTGGCTCAATCCGAATCTTTCATCGGCTGCTAGCATTGCTTCATTCAAGACTAGCATGCTCGTCGCCCGTATCGGTTGCCCCATCATTTGTAGGCCTTTGTGGTGGCCTTTGTTCGACACCAATGTTGATGCATGGTATAAGTGTCGTACCATATTGGTTATATGCGTGCATATGGGTAGGTCTAAGTACATATGAGCATGTTGAGAATAAGGAGGGTTAGGGATGAATGACCCACCCATTGGAGTTTGCATGTGAGGGATGTGCGAGATGTTTGGAGGTTGGAAATAAGGAGGTTTTGGGATGAATGACCCACCCATAGGAGTTTGGTTGTAATGGGATTATGGAGAGAGTGCTCCACCTACAGGAGACTGAAGGTAAGGAGGGTTTTCAGGGGTTAGAAGTGTTTACATCATTACCTTCACCATCGGTATTGACGTTGTTTCTAGCCCTTCCCCGAGTTGTTGATCTTTTAAACCTGCCTCTACCTCGCTTCATAATTCCTAACATAAACAACATATAAACATTAGTAAACATCCAACGGTTAAAGAAAGATTAAATAAAATTGTTGCACCTTCAAATAAGCATTAACAAAGTAAACGTTAGTGAAAAACATGTAAGCGTTAGATATAAATATTCTTCTATTAAGAAAATACGCTTTACTCAATCTAAATTGTTTCACCTTCAATACATTAGTAAGAATTAATTTGATTATAACATAAATTAAAGTGATTTAATATAAAACAACATTAAAGAACATCATCAACTAGCCATCATCCTCATCATCAGTATCATCATCGTCTTCGTCATTATCTTATTCGTCATCATTGAATATGAGATGTTCTTCTTCCTCATTGGTGATGTTATCATCATCCCATTCACCTTCATCATCTTCTTCACCATCCTCTTCTTCACTAACATCCTCAATCCCATCTTTTTGGTTTAAAATAACATCATCAACTAATTCTTCTGCCGATATTGTGTTATCAACATAAATTTCTTTAATTTCTATATTTTACTCTTAATTATTTATTTCATCACTAAACTAACCATACCTAATTAGCATAAATAAACTCACACAAATAAAATTCATTACATTATTTCTACCTAATTAGTATAAAATAACTCATACAGAATTATAATTTATAAAATTATTTCAAAATTTACAACAATAATTTCATTTCTAATTTCACACAAGTAACCACTATATATTAATAATTTGTCAAATGTTCAATAAATTTATAATAAAACAAAAATAATTGCACATATATGAATCACAAATAACATTTACTTCAACTTCAACAACATTTTCCAACAAATCTAACCTCACATACTTTAAGCAACACAACATCTATGCATAAATCACACAATTGCACATTTTTTTTCAATATTCATTCACAAACAACATTAATTTGCATCAAAGTGTATAAAATGATCAATTTGTTCTAAATTATTCAAAACCCTAAATCTAATAACAATCAAGAAAACAATACCTTCAAACTAGGCGGCGGAAGGACAGGCGGCGGCGATGGAGAGCTCCTCCGGGCGGCGGCAACGGTGGCCCAAGCGGCGGCAACAACCAAGGTCTTCACACCCATCCTTGAACCCTCCAGCCAAACTTCACGGAAACAAGGGGTGGCGGACGGAAGCGGCGGCGGACGGCCGGCGGCCGGTGGGGGTAGTGGACGCGTGGTGGCGGTTGGCACTCTCACTCACAATCACGCGCACTCGTTCTCTTTCTCCGCTTCGGGCTTGGTTTGGCTGAAAGGCCAAATCTAAAATTTATAACATATTAGCGACGAACAGTCCATCGCTAGTAAAAAATTTTGTATTCGCGAAGGAAAATTTCGTCGCTATTGACTAAATTAATTTTATTTTTGTTTTTTTTCCTAGATCTGAAAATTTTAATTCCCACGGCTACGGCTTAGCGACGGAAAAGTCCGTCGCTATTCCTGACATCGACGGAATAACGACGGATATTTCCTTCGCTAATCCAAAAATAGCGACGAAACAGTATATTCGGTCGTTGTCCGACATAGTTGCTATTTTTTGTTAGTTTCCGTCGTTGTTTGGCGACGGATCTATATTCGTCGCTAATTAATAGTTTTCTAGAAGTGCATGTATGGCTCACTAACCCCTTACGGGTTTTGAATTCAAGTTATTCATATAATTTCGGGATTAAGTAAGAAGCATCCTAAAAGAAATTCTCAAAATTAAGTTATATATTATGACTGACCCTAGAATTATGCCTTAAAAGAATAATTGTCAAGTCTTAGACTCAATTCTACTTCAAAAGGTAGAAACCGACTAAGTCATTATAACCGAGCCTCGATTGACCCACTCGGTCTAACTCAAACATTAAGTTTGCTAAAATATTTTTATATTTAACAAGTCACTTTGAATATGGAAATCTTCATGAAATGAACTGGAATTAATTGTTTTAGTTCTTCTTAAGTTAGAATCATTACGCTCTAATTGTTTAACTTGACGTAACTTGAAAATGTCTAAATAACTCATGTACTCATTAAGGTTGAACATATTATTTATGAGTTTGGACATACATGGAACTTAAATATATTGAATATTAGACTTGAAAGATTCTAAATTAATATATTAAAGGTAATTGGTCTATGAACGCTTTATTTAGACTAATCCTAAATTAATTGTGGACCAAAGTATGTTTATACTTTGAGAATTATTCTTCATTGTTTTTGCATGTTTTCTAAAGTTGATTAATCTCAAAGAAAAGCAAAAACAAAGGCTTCATAACCATTGAAACTCTACGAGATAGAAAAGCCGGAAAACCCGAAGCAACTTAGACTTGGCTTACAAGCCTATTTGTTGCCATTTTGGGTAATATTTTATTTATGAGTCTCACGAGTTTTTCTACCTATATTTTCAGTTTTTGGTGTTCGTGTAATAGCTTTTGGAAGCTAGGACCTAATCTCAACGGCTTTTTCAACATAGTCCGAAACCGAGTCCTCGGACTATCCATTGCTTCCAGTTGAAGACTTAATGACTTTCTTTCAAGGCGGACTATTTGAAGAAGCCTTAGCACAAGATTCTCACGAACAAAAAACAAAAGCTAATTTGATCATACACATCTAGCTTATAATTCCTACTTTATAATCTCTCCTTTTTAGTTATAACACTTTTTAGTGAGAAAAATCTTGTAATCACTCTTTACTTTTAAAATACTTCCCTCTTCGTTTGATTGAGTTGCTAACGTAAATTCAACTCAATTGTCCAAAGTTGATAAGGGAACTTCAAGTTGGAAGTACTAGGTTAGATAAGGGAATTTCTAGGCCTGAGAAAAATGTAATAGATTATTGTAAGAAACAAATCTAGGTAGTTATATTCATTGTAATTGGGAGTTCAATTAGTGGATTTGACTTGACGCTTGGATTAGTACTATTTGATGTTTTCTGCCCTAGGAGTGTTTTCTCATAATATCTCTTGTCAATCTTTTTGCCTTTTGTCCGAGTCTATCTAAACTCGGTTTGTCTTTTGAGAGCTTAGTTTATCTGAACTTTATTTTCAACAAAAATCCTTCAACACCTTATTCATCCCCTCTCTAGGGCGAATTACTTCTCATTTTGAACTTTCATAAGTTTTTTATTTTCTTAACTTAATTTATCGATCTCTCTCATACTCCCCGTATCTTTCATAGCCTTTTAGATGAGTTAATTATCAATTTTAGGTTTGTTTAGTTGTGGCTTGGACTTTGACTAGCATGAAGGGGTTATCAATCTGAAGGAGGAAATTTGGTTGCATTAGGCTGAGTGGAGCAAGATCCCCCATTTGTTATGTTATATGCATTGTATTATGCTCTATGATTCTTAGTAGTTAGGTCCTATTTCATTTAGTTGTACAGAGTTGTAAGATTGTAAGATGTCAGGTTATAAGGAGATGTAATAAGGTATAAGGAACTATAAGAAGTTATAATAAGTTGTAAGGAGTTATAAGATAGTTGTAAAGTTAATGATAAAAAGTTGCAAGGAGTTGTAAGTAATTGTAAGGTCGTAAGCTAAAGCTAAATGGAACATAGCCTTAGTGGTAGTTAATTATTAGTTCTCTTATTATTTTAATAGTGCTTTGCTTTAGAGTTCTCATTTTATAATTTCATTAGCTTAAATAATGCTTAATTTAGACCTAATCACTATTGAGTCAAGATTAGTGGTAAATAACCTACCATCCTTGTGGATAGGACAATGTTTTGTACTTGTTTTTAACAAGGGTAAATGGGCATGTCTTTTACTAGGATTATCTTAGGGTCATCCTAACAAGATGTACTGAGGGATTGATCTAAGCTTATCACAACTTAGACCAAGGTTAAGTAGCATTGCCACAAATTTGTGTAAACACTTGTAAATATGCAATTGTTGGGAATAGATCCTAGGTCTTTTTAAAGAAAACAATGTACAATGTAATCTACGCCAATAACACTCTAATGGAACCTTGGCAAAAAGAGCAAAAGTGGATAGAAACTCTAAGGGAAAGAGTGTTATGAGAGAGTGGTGGACAATGGGACTTAACCGAGCAACTAGCATAAGTAAGTGATAGAATGTGATAGCTAGTAAGAACAAGAAAAAAAGACAACAAATACCAAGCGAAGTAATAAGATAAAAGAGGCTAAACACCCAAATGATAAGACACACCACCTAAGGGAGTTTAGGGCTCCAAATCTAGCAAGAGATATGACACACCACTCAAGCCAACTAAGGACTCGTTTGAACACCACTTAGCTAGCCAAATTAACTTGTGCTCAACTTCTAATTCATAATACATTCATTAGTCTTTTTGTACACATATCATGGGCATGGTGGTTTATATATCCCCTTTAGAAAGGATAAGAAATAAGGGAAGCTGTGAAGCGCGAAATATTACTTTGTGATATATTACGCTAAAACTTTTATGCTTACTTATCAATGCATCTTGATTATCTAACATTCATACATATAATCTATATCTATAGGATGCACCCTTTGAAGTTAACTTTGTGGGGAGATTTTGCACAAGTGAAAGGCACTCATCTTCACTATTATTTGTACAATGAAGATATACTTCTTTCTTCTAGAGTACATTTTAGGAACTATAATGGTACTTTCACCATCAAAATCAAGTATTTTTCATTTGTAAAATTGTTCAATTTTGTCATTATGATGGTATACGTTTGTAATATGTATTTTCTACATATTTTGATTTTAGGGATATCGGTGTCTAATTTACCAATTAGTAGATTGGTGATTAATTATGAAATTAAAGCAGCGCACATCTTGGAAGGATGATACCTATAACATTAGATTCAATTTCCATACTTAATATGCATTACATATATTTGAACTCATCTAATAATTTTGTTGCATGTATTAGGTATTTTAGGACTGAAGGTATGGTAGATCACTTTGATTTCATATGTAATAGAACCTTATGAATTGTGCATATGAAGAAGTTGTTCGCTGCTATGAGGATTACATTGGGCGAGTATAGACCTAAGCCAAATGTAAAGCACATGCCTTGTTTTCGTATAAATTTCATACTTCCTTCTAAATTATTCATTGCAATATTATAAGTTTCCCATATATAGGTGAAATATTTCCTCGTTTTTGCATATGTCGATGATATTTACCCCATGGTTTATGACGCTTGTATTAATTGCAAAAAGTGCCTATACTTATGTATATGCACTAAATCTACCTTGTTGTACGTGTCGAGCTCCAACAGATCCCACTCTAAAACGGTTTGTCATACTCGATTTTTTAATATCAATATGTACTTTTCATTACACATTTTTTTATTAGATGATAATATTATTATTCATTATTTTATTCAAATTATGGGTACTTCTTGAGGGTTCTTTTAAAACATCATACATATTATAGAACATTTATTGTTCTCCACGCAGATGCTCGAATTCTTCTCCATGCAAGCACGACATCTTTAGATGTATATGCATCACAGGTATTGTACTTTATATCCATTACATTTCATAGTATTTATTGTATATATTAATAATATTTCAACATCAATATGTTTTCTTGCAGCCATTTGGTGAGCTTTTACTATACACTATTATAGATAATTACCTAGATAAACCATAGGTATTTCTTGTTGAACCTCCACGCCATCGAGAATTAGAAGAACCTATCACTCTTATTATATTTGTTGATTGGGAGGAAGATGTTTATCACTTACAAAATGTCAATTTTACATACATAATGTACATAATACACACACATATTATTTATACTCTAACATTAATTGTAATAGAATATAACTTTATCATGATTCCCTATAACTATTGTTTTTTTGCAATAAAATATAACTTCATCATGGTTCCCCACAGGTACAAGCAAAGGGAGAAGAGGAAGAGAAGTCTTCGTCATCCTGTACCATCAATGAAGTTATCATTATTTTATTTACCTTGATTTCTCTCTTAATATTTACTCCCTACTATTTTCAACATTTTAAGTTAGTATTTTCTATAATCACATGTATTTACGACATTGTTACTTTTATTATTTTAAGCATTTGCAATTAATATTTACTTTATTAATTCATAATTCATTAAGATCTACATAACTCTGTGCATAGCGCAGGTCTAGATTAGTATAACTAAACTAAAACTCAAAAATATTTTTTATAATTTTTCAGAAAAATTAAACAAAACTAAAAAAAGGAAAAAAACATAATCTAAAATAGAAAGTTAAACAAATAATAAACTACATTAAAATAAATACAAAAATAAATAATTAAACTAACCAGAATATTAAAACTATTTTTTGGACCTAAATATACCTTAAAAACCTAAAATCAAAATGCAAAAACTAAATTTAAAAATTGATCAAATTGAAAACCTGCTTTAACCTAAATTGGAAAAAAATATAAAAAATGATCAAATCAATTATAAAAATTAAAAAAATTAATACTAACAGATTAATACATTACATAAATCCTATAATAATATAATAAATAAAATTAACCAAATAAAAATAATTTTAATCTAACTTCTAACAAATTAACTAAATTAACAAAAATAAATAGAAAAATAATATAAAAACTAAAATATATTAAGACTTAAAATAAAATTAATTTAAAATTACTGAGATATATATATTATGATCAATCAATTCAGTTCACTCTCATAACAATTGTTAGTAAAAATATAATTATGATTACAAGCAAATTTAAAAATATATTCATGCCATAGAAATTGATGTGAAAAATTCAAAAAGTATATTGATATCAAAAAATATATTGAATGATTTTAAAGAAGGGATGTAATTAAGTTTAATTTTATTTAGGAGAAATTATAAAATAATATTTTGAGAATATAATTAAAGGATATTCCATTATCTTTAACAATATTAAGGTTAACTCACCAATATTTTTAACCTAAAAAGCATAATCTATACTATTTCAAGTTTTGGTTTGATTTTATTTTAAAATTTAAAATTCACAAGTTATGTTGTTTGTCTTTCTCTATGGCTTCAAATTGTGACTATGACTAACATCTAAAAAGATAAATATTAAAGTGGACAATTATCGAAAAATTAAATTGTGTTGTTGTTGATTTTTTTGGGGATAAATTGTACTTTAAGTAAGAGGACTCAAAATTGTACATATTTAATTATATATTTTTGGGTGGATGAATAAAATATTTCATTAGTTGGGAAAATTTGATCTTCCTCTTTATTAAAATATATATTGCAAGATGTAACAATAGTTTATGCCATTGTTTGGTTTATTTGGTTGTTAGAAAGATGTGGTTGAGGTGACTAAAGAAGAGGATATCAATTTCAAAATAATTTTAATTAGTGGGTTTAAGTGTTAGAAATGATTGAACCTTTTTGTGGTATTGGTATTATGATCTCCTATGCATAATTGTTTACTGAAAAATAATAGTAACATCGTAGTTTTTATTCCTTTTTATATTTTTTTATTCATTTAATATATTTTGTATTGGCCCAAGTTTACTATTTTGATCTATATTTATGTTATCTTTGGATTCTAATTTTCATTAAATTAATTAACTAAAAGAGAAAAGGAACACTTGTGGTTTTTCTTATGTAATGTATGGATTTTGTATCTACACATATGATGTATCTATGTACATGTTTATTTTTTAAAAATATATTTGAATATTGAGATACACTCGTGCTTTGGATATTATGAAATTTGAGTAAGTAGCTGGCTTTATCTGATGTTTAAATGTTAAATATATTGTTCTTTAATTTGCCTAAGAGTGTTTTTTTATTGTGTCAAATTTTGACTTTTTATTATGAAGATATGAGAATTTATAATTGTGATGATACCCTTTCAATTATGTTTGGTTTAAGAGCATTTGGATACATAGTTTGGATTTTGATGAGCTCCTCTTTTCTAAAGTTTTATTTGGTACATTCTCATTGCATTAATAGGGGAGTCGAGTCAATTGGAAGAACTATGCTATGATTAAGGTATGAGGTTAACTATTTATTTTCTATTTTTTAATTTTAATGTGTAAATTTGTTTAATTCGGTTTATTTGGATTATGATTTTCTCTATCTCTGCACTTCTTTTCTAAATCTATGTCTATTTTGTCATTAAAGTTTGCCTTAGTTTTAAATATTCTTGACGTATAAGTTAAATCAAACTCAAGTTTAAGCTCAATAGTTACTCAGCGTTAGTTCAATTGATATCTTTCAATTGCAAAAATAATGTGCATATATCGTATGTTTACTTATCACTCGACAAATTCTCTATACATGCATAGTGTTTACTAAGTCCTACCCTCCATTTTTTTCTTTTCATTTTCTTGGTCTCCTTCTTTTTTTCTTAATGTTTTATTAATTATTTTATAAAGATACGTTGTCATTAAATGGTAAGCGTACATAACCAACTTAGAGAAACATGAAACATAAAGAAAGTATCCAATATTATAGAGTACGAGTTCTTTTGTTTGAGTTGGTTGGGGGTCCTTGACGCTATTGAATTGAGTAACAAGAATTGGATATTTCCCTCATGTTCATCATTTTTTAAAAGGGAAAGGAAGAATTGAATTGGATATCGATAATTTATTTGTAATGTAATCACATATTTATTTATTTAGGGTTTGATCACTATTAGAAATACTGGATTTTGTGACAAGCAATTTTGTGACCGAATAAAAACAATCACAATTTGTAACTACTTTTGTGACCACTTATAAGCGGTCATAATTTATGACCAAATTATCAGCGAGTGAGAAATTCGATCAATTTTATGACTACTTTTGTAGCTATTTTAAAATCATCACAAAATTAAAATTGTATAATTTTGAGACTAATTTTATGAACATAAAATAATTTAATTATGGTGACAAAATTGGTTAAGCTTATTGAGTGTTTTTACCTATTATTCGGTTTCAAAGGTTTTATTCACACACAACCTTCACAGATCGTCCGACCCCTCTCGCCTTCCACCTCTCTCTCCCTCTCTCTCTCTCTCCTCTCTCTCTCTCTCACTCGCTCACCTTCAGGGCATCATTGTGCTCGGTGACGCCTGGGCGGCCGGCGACTCCACAGCGGCCGGAGATTCCGTGGTTGGTGGCGACTCCAGCGGCAGGTGTGTCATTTTGTGATCGATTTTGGCGGTCACAAATTGCAGTTTTTCATGTAGTGGATTATGAGCTCTCATTTATTTTTGTGTATAGTGTGTAATATTGTTTTGCGTGTAAAATATAATAATTTTTGTAATATTTTTGCTTTTTTATTATTTGATAGTTTTTTTACATAGCGCAATAATATAATTGCATATATTTTAAAATTAAAATTAACACAAACATGTTATAAATTTTTTTGAAATATGAATATTTGAGGGACCAATTTAGCTAATACTAATCTAGACCAATGATAGACATTAAGAAATTATAAATTAGGAAAACAAACATACAACAATTACAAACAGACTTGAGATTAATCATTGAAAATACCCACAATGATTAAAGTATATGATTCAAATATGTTAGAGGACAAGCCGTACTAAATGAAATGGCGAAAATTTTATGACTTCAAGTTTGTAATTTATAGACTTCAAGTTGGTAATTTGTGTTTGAAGGGATAACAACTCACTATATCAACTTTCATAACTCGTAGGATTTTGGCTAAATTCATTTATCTCAAAATTTTTGTATTATTACAAATCATTATTTTTTTTTGTTACAAATACAATTTATTGTCATATCTTCTGAACATTTTTTATACTAAAATAGTGAACATAAACTTAGACTAATCATGTCTTTTACCATGATATAATTCTCAACTACTTATTTCCTTTTATTGTCAAATAAATTGGATGACTTCTATCATTGTAATATTTTTTATTATTAATCTCATTTATAAGTATAGTTGTTAAATATTCAATTTCTTAATTCATTACTTTTTAAGGTATACTATATTACTCCGTGCATAGCACAAGAGTCCAGATTTGTATAGTTAAAATAATTATAAACCCTTTAAATTTTTCATTATAAATCTCAGCTATTGATTCAAAATAAGGGTTTTTTTTCCAAAGCATGCCCACTAGGCGTTAGTTAAAGGTTTAATAATACTCTCTTTTCTCTTCTCTCACGTCCTCTTCTCTAAATCCTAACTTTATATCTACTACTCTTTTCACTCTTCTAGATTATTGGAGTTACTACCTGCCTAGTTACGGTTAGTGGTAAGCCCCTTTTACTTTTATTTCTTCAATCGAATCATGATATAAAGGTGTTGTTATTTTCTTTTCAACAAACTTATATATGTTTTTTGTGAGAGTTACAATTTTTCTCTTTCTTGTGAAAGTTAGGGTTTCTCTCTTTTTGTGAGAGTTGGGTGTCTCTCTTTCTTGAGTGTCTTGTTTTTCACGTTTGTGCGAGTTATTTCTCTTGTCAATATGTGCAAGTTTTATTAGGATTGTTGATTCGATTAGATGATGTATTTTTGATATTTTTATCAATTAGTTTCATTGATTCTGATTGAGAATGATTCAACAATAGAATTTCATATGGCTTGATCAAAGTGATATTTCCTTCGGATCGAATCTATTATACCACACAAATATCTATTTTATGAAGTTATACAATAGCTCGCCGATGTTCAAGAAAGACATTTTGAAATCGAAAAATATGATTTGTGACCACATTGATAGTGCAAGTATAGAGTTGAACAGAAATATAATTTACCATTAATTTTATCCAAATACAAACTTATTTGAATATTTTAGATTTATTCTTATTATTTTTTATTAATTAAATTTCTCTTTCTATAAAAATATACTCCCTTTTCATGAGAAATATAACTCAAAAATTAAGGTTTTTATTTACTTGACAAAAACACCCCCTCTCCTTAATTACATCTCTCATCTCTCAACCGCCCATCAATGACACCATAACCCTATCCCCATCTCTCTCCTACGTTTCTTTCTCTACCTCTCCATTTTGCCATAAGCCTTCTCACCTTCATCTCCATCTCTTCCCTTAATAGCTCATCATCTCAATGGCTACACTTTCTTTTTTCTCATAGTTTATCCTCTGGTTGAGATTCCATCATAACTCATCATTCTTTTCTCTCTATCCACAACAGCACCCGTTGCACCATAACCGTCAAAATGGCACTGCCAAGTTCGCCGACTCAATCCACCATCCCCGTCATCGCCACCGGCATCATCATGGTTAGCGCTGACCATTGTCGATGATTATTTCCCCAACCAAACTCGATTTGGCACTTCAACGAGCCCCCACTCGACAACTAATCACACCCTTTACCGCCTTTTAGAGCAAAAGAGAAAGAGCGAGACGAGTGAGTTCTAGAACTGGTAATAGAGAGTGAAGTAGGCATGGGCATGAGGCGGGTACGGGGTAGGTACTATTATACTCGTACTCAAACTCATTTTGGAAATCATTTCCATTTCAATACTCATACCCATAGGATTTTCATAATCTATCCATACCATACTCATCGAGTAATTCGGATATATCGGGTATTATTCGCATATATATAAATCTTAAAAAATAATACCTATCAAGTAGTAGTGAGCGGGCTCGGATACTCGGTTATTTTGGTTGGATCCAGTCCCAGACTCTGTTAGAATTGAGTCCACATTTCTGAATCCAATTCCAAACCCGGTTAGAATAGGTTCCAAAATCTGGAACCGATCCCGAACCCATGAAAACCGTGTCCAGGATCGGGTACCCGATTGTTTACTTCACTCCATTTGAATTTTTGTGATTTTGTTCTTTTTAACTTTATTTTGCAAAGTTTTGATCTCGTAATTATCCAATATTTCTCTTAGCAATCAAAATAATAATACAAAGCAAGGAAGCACAAGTGAAGAACAATTTGGGTTTCTTAAAATTTTAGAGTAAATTTCATACGTGTATATATATATATATATATATATATATATATATATATATATATATATATATATATGAAATTTACTCTAAAATTTTTTTTTATAAAAGTATATAAACTGGGTACCGGGTAACGGATTCCGGTCCGGGTTCAAATATTCACTACCCGATCTCGGACCCGATTCTAACTGGGCCTAAAGAGCGAATCTGGTTTCGGACCCAGTCTTGACCCGCTGGGTCTAAATCAAATCTGGGTCCACGACTGGGTACCCGACATTTCTGCTCACCCTTACCATCGAGTAATACTCATTGGGTTCTATAATTACATAATTTAGTATTAGTGATGAATAGTGACAAAAAGCTCCTCGCTTCCAACACAAATTCCTATTTATACATCAATAACACAATTAAAATAATAAAACATAGTTCATCATGTTTATTTGGATATATATTTCGTTGGGTGGTGTCCCAAAATCTCATATTTTAGGAAAGATTGTTTCCTTATAGAATTGGGTATCCTAAACCTAATTGTATTTTGTTTCCTATTTGTATTAGGTAATTGTTACCTATTAGAATTAGGAGTAAGAGTTTTGGTAGATTTAGGATATTCTGTTGGGTTAAGATTTCTTTCCTATTTAAAGGAGGGTTGGCCTCCATTGTAAAAAAAAAAAAAAAAGGGAGTTATTGTGAGGAGAGTGTTGTGAGATTGGGATATCTCGGGTTTGGGAAGATCTCTGGGTTTAAGATCATATTGTACTATCTCATAATAGTGAAATCATTGCGCTCGTGCCATTCGTGGTTTTTCCCGGTTTGGGTTTTCCACGTTAAATTCTTGTCTCGTTCCTATTTTTCGATTTCCATATAATTTCTTGGTATTGTTTTTGTCATCCTAAATCGCTTCCGCATCTTTGCTCTAACTTCACCTATTAAGTGAGGTTTAGAGTGGGGCTAATTTCCTAACAAGTGGTATCGAGCCCAAGTTCTATGATGGCATCGTCATTTACTAAATTTGATATCGAGAAGTTTGATGGAAATATCAATTTTAGTTTATGGAGAGTCAAGATGAGGGCTCGTTCTCACGCAGAGCGGATTGAAGAAGGCACTTGGGAAGAAGCCTAACTCTATGTCCCAGGAAGATTGGGAAGAGTTGGATGAAAGGGCACTTACTGCGGTTCAGTTGTGCATTACGAATCAAGTACTTCGTGAAGTTGTTCACCGCAAGACTGCCGTGGATATGTGGACAAAGTTGGAGCAAATTTACATGACAAAGAGTCTTGTCAACAAGATTCGGCTCAAGGAGCGATTGTTCATGATTCGTATGGTTGAAGGTACACTTATCCAAAATCATCTTGATGAGTTTAATTCTATTCTCTTCGACTTAGAGAATTTGGAGGTTGATATAGATGATGAGGATAAATTTATTCTCCTTATTGTCTCCGTACTCCTTTCATATATCACTTTAAAGAAATTATGCTTTACAAGTAATAATGAAGTGTTGAGTTATGAGGATGTCAAGTGCAACTTGCTATCCAAAGAAAAATTTGATTTTGAAATATATTCTAATGAAAGAGTTGAAGGCTTGTTGGTAAGGGGTAGTACTAAGAAAGGTTCTAATTACAAGTTTGAGGGAGATTGTGACTTTTGTAAGAAACCTGGACATAAGAAATTCCAGTGTTTAAAACTTAAGGCTTTAAAGGCTAAGGAGAAAGAGAAAGACTCTAACAATATGGGTGAGGCCGGTTTTGCTCTTGCTGATGATGAGTCAGATGGTGATGTTTTACTTGCTTCTCATAAAAGGGAAGTGATTCTGAATGGGTTTTAGATTTTGGATGTACTTTTCATGTGTGTCCTAACAAAGATTTGTTTTCCACATATGATGCTCGTTGATTTCGGTATTGTTAACTTGGGCAATAATGCCCAATGCTCAATTGCTAGAATTGGTACAGTTCAGATTAAAACTCATGACGGTGTCGTGAAGAGTTTAACTAAGGTCCGACATGTTCCTGGTATAAAACGCAATCTGATATCGTTGGGTGCTCTTGAAACTAAAGGGCTAAGGTATTCGGCTGAAGGTGGAGTCTTGAAGGTGTCGAAAGGTTCCAAGGTTTTGTTGAAGGGTTCGAGACGTGGAGGTCTTTACATCCTTCAAGGTTCAACTACGAGTTTAGCGGTTTCGGTACAAGTACAACTAGAGATGATATACTTGATTCATTTGTTTGATATGTGGTTGGATCATGTCAAGAAGAAGGGATTGATGAAGATGATTCCTTTAGCTAAGTCCAAGGGGAACTTGGATTTAGTGGATAGCAATAATTAGTAATTGCCCTTCGGGGTGGAGCCCTCCGGGTTCTACTTCTCGGAAAGGAGAGGTAGGTTGAAGGTGACAAACATGTTTTTGAGATTTCGAGATTTTGGTCCAAGGTGGAGATTGTTGAGTGGTGTCCCAAAATCTCATATTTTAGGAAAGATTGTTTCCTTATAGAATTGGGTATCCTAAACCTAATTGTATTTTGTTTCCTATTTGTATTAGGTAATTGTTACCTATTAGAATTAGGAGTAAGAGTTTTGGTAGATTTAGGATATTCTGTTGGGTTAAGATTTCTTTCCTATTTAAAGGAGGGTTGGCCTCCATTGTAAAAAAAAAAAAAAAAAAAAAAGGGAGTTATTGTAAGGAGAGTGTTGTGAGATTGGGATATCTCGGGTTTGGGAAGATCTCTAGGTTTGAGATCATATTGTACTCTCTCATAATAGTGAAATCATTGCGCTGTGTCATTCATGGTTTTTCCCGGTTTGGGTTTTCCACGTTAAATTCTTGTCTCGTTCCTATTTTTCAATTTCCATATAATTTCTTGGTATTGTTTTTGTCATCCTAAATCGCTTCCGCATCTTTGCTCTAACTTCACCTATTAAGTGAAGTTTAGAGTGGGGCTAATTTCCTAACAATTTCTCAAACATAATTCTAGAATTCGTAATTAGACGTCAAAAACACAATTAACTCTTATGGCAAGATACCGAGATCGAAGGGTGCGACTTTCTTGGCAGGGTGGTGCCACTTCTTCCCCACCGGTTCGACCCAAAAACCGACACATATCCTGTCTGTTTAGAGTCGGCTCAACCGAGGCGGTTTGCTTTCTCAAGGGGTAATGGATCAGAATTTCGGGTGATTGATGGCTTTGTTTGCTTGATATAATCAACAAGCTGTTCTTCTTAAGAACAATCTCCATTGTTATGGTTGATTGAGTTTAGTAGAGAAAGCTCGGACTTTGGAATGTTCGAGAGAGAGAGAGCACGATAGTTTTTGGAAGGTATGATCATATCTTCTCTATGGAATGGTGTTGCCAGCCGTTAGTAAAATTTCATTACAAAAAATAAACATTCGAGTACTCGGTGCGGGTTCGAGTAGGTGAACCATATATCCGTAGTCAAACCCGTTTATTTTGTATCCGCTCCATATTTGAAATTTAAAAAATTTTTGTACTCATATTCACTAAAATCGATGCAAGTTCGAGGTAAGTTTTTTGGTCCGGATTATACTCCCATCTTTAGAGCGAAGAGAGAAACAAAGTAAGAAGATTGTTCGAGTGTGATAAGGAAGAGAAAATTAAGGAGCTAATTATGGTTAACCGTTCAGATTTATTAGTTTTAGTCGATGGTTGATATTAGTGAATTATAATAGCTGAAAAATGTACTATTTGATGTTAATGTTTTGCTTGAAAATTTGTGTTTCTTACAGGTTGTACACTAAAATTTTACAATTAATTAGTTAGACTAGATTAATTCAAATTTATTTTTAATGCAAGTCATTTAAATAGTAGATAATAGATACGATTAAGGAAAGGAAAAATTTATAACGATTGTCACTATCCAACAATCATAAGATGTATTAATTTGTACCATACATGTGTATCATAATAATGAAAATCATTATTTTTTAATTAAATTAAAATTTTAATTTAAAAATATAATTAACTATTTTAAAAATTAAATTAAAATAATTAATTATATTGTGTTTTGACAAACAATTCAATTAGTCACCCTTGAAAAAAAAAATACCCAATCACCTCAAACCATATTCATAGCAAATTAACTGCTATTTTTACCGGCAAACCTCCGGCGACCACAATCCCGGCAACCTCCAGTTCGCTGCCGCCATCACCGGAGCTCTTGAACCCCAACTAAGCTAAGGGGAGTCGTAAGTTTTAGCCATTTTTCCGGCCAAATTTCGGCTTGTACAACTCTATTGACGTCAATTCTGGGTAATAGGGTACGAATGCGGGCGGTGTCGGTGAGGACCGGGCATGGGCGAGGGTTGCGCGTTGATGGGGCTGGGCGTCGGTGAGGGCTGGTAGGCGGCAAAGTGGAAGACAATGAAAAGCTGGAAGACAACAAAGAGCGAATTCACAAATTATTTTTTTAAAAATATTTTGTGATTAGATAAAATAAGATAAGTTTAATCATAAGGAGATAACATCTTAGTAGGGTCTTAGTGGTGGACTTTGTAATAAAACTGTCATCAGGGAAGATAAAGATAAAGGTCAAGAGTCGGAATCTTACTAGAAAATTTTCCTCTTATATTCCTTTCTATAGTAAATTTTTTTATTATGCTCGTTTTGGCATTATTTACCTTGCTTTTATTTTCCGCATGTAAAATTATTTAAAAATATGTCTTTCAATCATAATTTATCACCTATATAAATATATGATTTACTCATCGTATACCACACCAATTTCTTATGAACTTTAACTTCCATAAGTCTATTGTTATGGATTCTTCAACTAAGAGCAACAATAATCATGATGAAATCAAGAATGATCAAGTAAGTTGAAAATTTAATTTTTTAGTTATATTAACGTTTAGTTTTTCTATTAGCTAAATACTTTTACATGATCTCCACTTTTCAATTCTGATAAGTCAAGTTCAATTAAAATTACGTATAATATTTATCATAAGACTTGTATAGTTATTTTTGATAAGCTTAACAATATTTAGTTAGTATTCCTACTTTTTAATAAGTATATGCTTATGTTTTGTTTTTGTAATTATTGTAATTTATAAATTAATTATAAATTTTTAAAGATGACTTTTAAAAGACCATTAAATAATCAATCTTTATAGTTTAAATTAATAATATTATGCGTTTAATTATATTTTTGCTCCAATATGCTGTATAAGCCTTTTTGTTGATTTTATTATTTCCTTTGCATGTTATTCCACTTTTAAAGTTTTTGACGAATCAAATTCAATTAAAAGTAAGTATAATTATAAAAATTGTGATTATTTATTTTTAAAAAACTCTTTAGCATCTTTTTGTAATTATTGTTTTTATATTATTTTTCATATAGCTCAATAATCTTTACTTAAAGCATTCCTACTTTTAACAAATATATATATCTAAGCTTTTTTTTTGTAATTTATAAGATACTTTATTTAAAGAATTAGTTTTTAAAGTTGTCTTTCAAGAAATCACTAAGGAATCAATCTTTCTAGTTTACACCGATAAAATTTTTAATGTCAAAAATGTTAAAAAAAAATTAATGCAGCCAAATAAAAAAGATATATAGTTTATGGAAGCATGTTGCAATCAAATAAAAAAATTACAAATAAAAAAAGAAAATATTAAAAAATCATCACTGAAGATAAAAAAACAAACGAAATTGTTGGATGGGCCTTAATATAAAAGAAAATTGAATGTATCTTCAATTCAATTAGTTAAAAAAGGAGAAAGGTAAAAGTCAAAAGACAAATTTGATGGGCCATAATCAAATAATAAATTTAATGATAAGTATAATATCAACTACAAGACTTGTGATTATTTATTTATTTTAATAAAATTAGTTAGTTTTAATTTTGTAATTATCATTGTCGTATTATTTTCATATAGCTTAATAATCTTTAGTTGATGATATTCCTACTTTTAACTAGTATATATGTATTTCCTTTTATAATTTATTTGATCTTAAGTTGTAAATTATATTCCTTTTTCTCCAATATGAATGTGACATAAGCCTTTTTGTTATTTATGTTTTCCTTGTAGATCAAAGTGAAGTTTTCAAGTGAAAATTCAAATCATCCAAGTGATTTTACAAAAGAAATTGAAAAAATATATACCGAATTTCGTATTGTTAAAAATAAGTGAAGTTTGCTCTTGGAGAGTCTTGTTCACCCTAGAGGGGGTGAATAGGGTGATTAGGAAATTTGAACAAATTTAGAATGTTTTTGCTTGAAAAGAATAAACAAGATAATCCGAGTCTAGATTAGACTCGTGAAAAGTGTAAACTCATACTTACGTGGAAACCCTCCTGGGGCGGAAAACCACTCGCTAGTGCTAATCCAAGCACCAGGTCAAATCCACTATTTTGAATCCACAAAATACGATGAGACCGACTCAACCAAAATTACTCCCTTAAACAATTCCTAACAGAGTTTTCGTAGACTCGAAGTTCCCTTATCCGATCTAATACTTCCTAACCGAGGTAACCTTTACAGTTAAGGACAACCGAGCTGAGTTAACCCTTACAAGTCGAGTCAAGGGACCTTACTTAGAAAGTAAGAGATAGTTTGCAACCGATTACAAGACTTTACAACTCGGAAAAGTGTTAAGTACAAACTTGGAGTTGTAAGTAGGAAGATTGAATGAGTATTATACAAAGAGATATAATTTCAAGCAATATTCAGCAATCTTCAAGTCTTGTGAAGTGGCTTCTATTTATAGAAAACCAAGCGGTTTAGCCGTTGTGGCTATCTTCTGATTAGAAATCCTTTGTAACCGTTGTAACGGCTCTTTTGAGTCGCTCGTAAAAGATCCGTTGAGATGTGAACGTTGTGCAACGCCTCTTGACTCCTTAGGATGTCCCAATCCACTCGCTGGTGTCCGAAAAGTTGGGTGGAAACCACCTTTGAGCTTAGCGTTGAAGATTTCCAATTTTGAAAACAGACAACCCCGACACGAGTGTCCGGGCCTGGTTCATTAGTAGAAAAGCCTTGTCTCGCTGGTGATTGACGACTTGAAGCCAGGTTACTTTTGTAATTCAAAAATAGGATAACCTCGTTTGGAGAGTCCTCGAATATATTTTCCCTTAAAGTGTTCGAGAAATACGGTTTTCCCCCAATTTTTTTCCGTTTATTCGTGCCATTAATTAAGTAAAACTATGCAAAATTTACCCTTGGGGCCCACAAAAGGTGGTTTTAGCCGATTTTTAACTATTTTTCAGTTTTCTTTAGCTGGTTTTTGTTTTGGGCAGCGTTGGGCAGGTTAAAAAAAAAAGAAAAATTTGAAAAATGTTTTTGTATTTGCTCGAATGACTTTATTTCCTATCAAACTATTCACTCCTACCAAGTCACTCATCATCATCTCCCTCCCGCTCGCTCCCTCTCTCTCTCCTTCCCTCTCGTTCTCCATTAAAAACCTAAATTTGAAGCAATGATCGTGAAGAAAGAAGAAGAAGAAGGGGTAGTCATTTGTGAAAATTACAACACCGAAGAAGAGGAGGCTTCGAGGCTTCTTCAATTACGCTAACCTTCAGGTATTCTCCTTACCAAGAATGGTGAAATGTGGGTTTTGATTAATAAACAAAGAAATTGAATGTAAATTGTTGGAATGAGTTTATTTTTCTAAACCATGCAGTAAAAACTTGATATTTATTCAAAATTAAGCGGTTGTTGTGTGAATATGGGATTTCTCTCTCTCTGTTTTTGGGTGAGAGTACTGATTTTTTTTTAATAAAGTTTGGGTTTTTTGTAATGAAATTATGTTATTGATGTATTATAATTTCGTATAATTTGTATCCGGATGTCTGTGAAGGTTGGTGTGGTTATAAATCATGGTGGGGAATTTGAACAAGGGTCATTTTTAGTATATCGTGAGGAGGAATGCTATGTATATCCGGATGTGGACCCCGATTATCTAAGTGTGGATAACATAAAAGAAATGGTTATGAAGTTAGGGTACTCGAGAGGAGAGAATTAAAATTGTGTATTATTGCAATCCGAGATAAACCTTTCACAGAGAGTCTTGTAGCCATTGAGAGAGATGAACAAATTCATGATATACTTGTTATTATTGAACAACAAAATTTTCTTGAGTTGTATGTTTAACATAATGATGCAGTTGATGATTGTGGAAAGAATGGAGGTAAGGATATTGAAGTTGAGGGTGAGTTTATAAAGGGTGATGGAACCACCCCTTTTGATGACCTAGAAAGTTTGTCGGATGATGATAATTGGGTGAATTCAGAGGATGAAGAGTATGTTAAGGTTAGGGAAGAGAAGAAAAATTAAGGGAAGATGTTGTGAAAAATATGCAGTTGATTAATGAGAACAATGCAACTGCAGATACACCGACTTAGAACATGAATCGGATTATGCGAGAGCCCTTCATCCGAGTCAAGTGATGAAAATCAAGACTCAAATAAGAGAAAGAAAAAGAAAAGTATAAAGAACCCTAGATATAGAGGCAGGGTAGCACTTAAAGATTATGAGCTGGAGGTTGGGATGTATTTTGTTGATAAGAAAGAATTTAAGAAAGTCTGTGGATGATTATAAGATATTTAGAGGATACAATTTAAAGGTTGGGAAAAGTGATAAGGGTAGGTTGAATTACCACTGCTCGGTTGAGAATTGTGAGTGGTATGTTCATTGTTCTTACTATGGGATAACTAAGTGTTGGCAGATTAAAACTATGAGAATACCACATACATGTATCCCATTTGGTGTGGAAGGGGGAAGACAAGGATGAACACTACGTGGCTTGCAAGTGAATACACAGAGACTTTTAGGGTTATGCCTACTTTGAGGGTAAGGGCTTTTCAGGAGTTGGTTTTGAGGGAAAGAAATTACATGCCCTTGGAGACTATGTGTTTAAGGGCTAGGAATTTGGCATTGAGAGCCATTGTTGGAGACTACAAAGAACAGTTTGGACTGTTAAGGGATTATGCATATGAGGTATTCAAGCAGAACAGTGGGTCAGCAATCAAGTTTGCAACAACCAAAACTCAGGAGGGGTATATTTTCAAATCATTGTACATGTGTGTGGGGAGCCTGAAGAGAGGATTCTTAGTAGGGTGCAGGCGGGTTTTATAACTTGATGCATGCTTCATTAAAGGACCATGGAATGGTCAAGTGTATGTGGCTGTAGGCAAGGATGCAAATAATCGGATGTACCCCGTAGCTTAGGGTGTGTCTCAGGTGGAGAATGCTGCTAGTTGGACATGGTTTACCAAGTACTTAATTGAAGACCTGCATATTGGTGATGGGGATAGTTGGGTTATCATATCCGATCAGCAAAAGGTTAGTATTATACTCAAATATAGATTGATTTACTTACAATTCACTCGCTTGCATTTTTATATAATGTATTACTAACATTGTTTTCTTAATAAGGTCTTATGGATGCTATTTCAACGTTCTTGCCAAAATGTGAGCATAAACTTTGTGCTAGACATGTCGATGCAAATCTTAGGAAGACCTGGAAATGATTGGTGTATAGGGATGCATTTGGAATCTTGCTAAGAGCACAAATGAGATACAGATTAAATAAGTATAAGCAAGAAATCCATGACTTAGACCTCGTTGCATGGAACCATTTAGAGAGAAAAGATCCTAACATTTTTGCGAAGTTTCTTTTCCAACACAGTGAAGTGTGATTCTCGTGAACAATAATATGGCATAAATCTTTAATGGGAGTATTATTGCAGCTAGGTACAAGCCAATTCGGACAATGCTTGATGATATTTACAATTCCGTGATGACTAGGATTGCTAAAAGACAAGGATGGGCTGCAACTTTAGATCATCCAATCTGCCCTAGAATCATCACTAAGCTCGCAAGCCAAAAAAGATCAATCTAGATTTTGGATTGCACTGAGGCCTGGAAATGGGTTGTATAGTATTAAGCATGGGATGGAAGGGTTCATTGTGGATATGAATGAAAAAGTTTACTCTTGCAGACATTAGCAAATAAGTGGCATCCCATGCCCCCATGCTATATCTGTTATGAGGCTTGAGATTTTAGACTCGTGAACTATGTTCATGAGTGTTACAAAATTGAGTTGTTCAGGAACACATATGCACATACTCTCCATCCCCTTAATGGGAAAGACATGTAGGAAAAGGCAGGTGGGGAGGCAATAACTGCACCAAAGTTCAAGTTTAGGAAGAAATTGAATCAATTGTGGAAAATGAGGCTTGAAGGAGAGAAAAAGACAAGCAAGCAAAGCATCTAAGAGAGGAGGTGTAGTGCACTTGCTCAATTCGTGGTCAAGAAGGGCATAACTCTTTGACATGCCCTCATAAGGTATCCCACTCTAAGTTCATGCTGAATTTTGATATTATGATATCTATAATGTTAGTTATACACCAATCTTCAATGACAGGTTGCACCTGTACATGCCAAAAAAAGGAAGAGACATAGGGGGCTATCAAGAAGGACAAGTCCAAGGAAACAAAAACCAGTCAGTGCCAAGGGTGCACAAATAGCTAAGTTACAAGTATGGTTAGACATTTTAATGAATTCGGTTATGAATCTTCTAGTTGTCACTTATCAAATTAAATTATCTTCATTCAGGTGAGAAGACCATCATCTACCCTCGTTGTAGATGCCTCATATCAGCCAATCCCTGCGTTGCTCACACAAGATTCATCTCGTCCCTGTTTTGCCAACTTCTCAGCCAACCGAGTTGCTCACATAAGAATCATCTCGCCCTACCCATGTTTTGCCAAATTCTAAGCAGACTTAAACATGTCAACGAAGAAAAAGACCTCAGCTTCTGTTGTGCCAATTGCAAAGGGAGCCCTTCACGAAAAAAATGAAGAAAAGCCCTTCAAAGACAAGGTCGTCTTCTTCCACTTCAATGTCACCTTTGAGAAGATCTAACAGGATGAGAAAGGCTTTATTTCCAACTAAGACATATATTGTCATCGATGAATGACAAGTGTTAACAAATGTAGTAGGAAATATGTAGTAGGGTAAACTGTAGATATATTATCTTTTGGCCAACATTGCTTTTAGACTGGATTGCTCAATGTTCTTTTTAGACAGCATGTACAAAATGTATAGTACAATTGAGTTGTGATTTTTGGGGTATGTGCTTCAATGCTATATACAGGGGTAAACACTGAAATGCTCAATGTCATTTTTTGGATAGAACTAGCAATGACAATGATATTGCCTAAGTTGTGAATTTTCACTTATTTGTGATTATGCTCTCCAGGATGTTAATTTTTAGTTATTGATTATGTATATGCTTCAATGCTAGTTATCATCTTCAACTTCAATGCTGCAGGGGTAACATATATTCTCACATATCATATTCCAAAATCTGTCTCCTAATTGCACTGTTGTGCCACAAGATCGTTTAACTTTCAGTATTAAAATGCTCATTTTATAAATTATAAACAAACAACATAAAACAAATTATGTAGTAACCATAAAAGAATTATATGAATCAAACTTCAGGTTTCATTCCATCGGATCATGACCACAACAGTTAGTCCAAAATAAATTGACTTCCCACCCCCAAAAGATACATTTCTCAAACAAAAAATTTACAATTCACCTAAATCCGATCAAATTTTTCACATGTATTCTCCAAAATTCACCAATCCCTCCAACACAAAATATATTATCCTAAATCAGATCCTCTTACCCATTCCTAACCCCACAAATGCACCTACCAATAGATACTCTTCCCTTTCGCAACTAACCCAAAGGCAATGGCAATCACAACACAAAATAACATCATCATAATCATAAAAATCCTCTCTCTGTTCACATATCCATTGACCTCCATTTTCAACTTTTTATTCTTCCCCTTCAACTTCCTCAATTCCTCTGTTTCTACCGCTGTTCGTTGCTTCAAACTCCACAGCTTCTTCAACATCTCGACTAAGAACTTCATTTTGCACAATCAACCCTACTACCATCGATCTTATGTGGTCACAAAGAGAGTCATCCACCCATTCAAAATAATTGCAAACCCCAACCATTTCATACCTCTTCCACCTCGCGAACCTCCTCACAGGATTCTTCATTGTCATGCTTGTCAAAATTATGCATTTCTTTCCACATTTGCATCGCCTCCGACAATATGAAAAATAGGGACAAGAACAAGCATGCATGAATTGGGCTTCGAGCAGCGGAACTTGACATTTTTCACTCGTAAATGTGGTCGATTTTGGATGAATTACGAAACCCCTAACCAATTTCCAAAAGCAGCTTTATCCTTCCCCCAATTCGATCTCCCCTTCTTTCTCAAACCCTAGCCCCTTTCAACTTTGAAAACTCCGGCATTTGGAGGGAACTACCTAAATGCTTCCTCTAGCCTTGTAATTCCCAATATATGACTAATCCCCGCCCGAAACATGCCCAACGATGCCCAAAACGAAAACCGGCTAAAAAACTAAAAAATAGTTAAAAATCAGCTAAAACCACTTTTTGTGGGCCCCAAGGGTAAATTTTGCATGGTTTTACTTAATTAATGGCACGAATAAACGGAAAAACAATTGGAGGGCAAAATTGTATTTCTCGAACACTTTAAGGGCAAATATATCCGAGGACTCCTCGTTTGGATAACCTACAAAAGTAAACAAATTTTGGTTCTCAAAGTATAAAATACTTTGGTCTAAGATTAGGCATAGATAATAATTTAATTAAGATAATTAAGTGCATAATTATCCGAGTCCTAAAAGAGTGGAATTTTCTAAGTCTAATATTCATTATACTCAAATTTCATCTCGAGTCGGTCTAAGGAAAGATCAAGTTACAAAGAGAATATCGAGTATGAGTACTTGATGAAGACAAAAGCAGTTCAAATAAACATGCCGACTTAGAGAGTTGAATTAATGTTGTAATTCACTTTAACTTAGAATATGAAGTCGAACTTAGTTTGAAAGTGTTAGCGAGATTGTTTGAATATACGATAAGTCTCGAGTGATGTCCGAGTGGCTCGGAACCATTAGTGTGAATTGATGAACCAGGGTATGCTTTCCGAGTCAGTCGGAATCGAATGAAAATATATGCAATAGTTTCGTAATATTCACAATAGTTTCTATAACACTCGTAATAGTTTCTATAACACTCAGAATGACTTGTGATAAAAACCTAGAAGGGATGAGGTTTGTACCTGATTCCTTGATAGTACTTAGAAATGATATAAATACAAAGTCCGAGTCTTCAATCTCGCCCTTTTGATGAAAGGCATTCCATACTCGAGATAGAAACATTGTTAGTGAAACAGTCCAGAGTTTTCATTCTTACTCGGAGAGTATATCGTAGTTTAGAATAAAAATCGCAGAAAGATAATTGAAGTGATTCGGACTTAAACCGTATCGAGCTATCGGACTTAGATTGTATCGTAGCTAAGAATAAAAAATCGCATAGAAATAAATGAAGTGATTCGGACTTAGAATGTTGCCTATATCGGAGCAGAGATAAATAAATGAGCGGATATATCGGAGCAAGATACACTAAGAAAGTGAAACTTAGAAAGGAGTTAAACTTAGAAGTAAATAAACACAAAATCGAAACTTCATTCACATTCACATAAACACGTAAAATATATACAAAAAGGGTGAGAAAAATCCCCTAAACAAGACAACAAATTTTTTAAATATTCTCCCCTTGCCTTTCAGCAAAAACAAAAAGAGGAAGAATGTATCAAGTAGATATAATTTTTTTGTCCGGACAAAAAAACTTAAAACAGAAAAAAAAATTAAGATGGTGGAGTGGGAGCCGTCCGGGTTGAAACGGATAAACGTGCGAGTGCACCCGCACTAGTATGAGCGTGAAGATGTAGAAGATCTTGGCGGTGGCAGCACCGATATCTTTGGGATGGATTCAACTCTTAGTGGCTGAACCAGAACAAGGTCATCCAGAGGTTCATACTCTTAGAATTCGATGGAGGGTGGTGTTTCCTCGGGCTTGACTCGCTATTGACCGACCTATGTCAACAGGGCCTTCGACTCACTCGGACTCGCTGTCCGAGCCGATCGGTCCTGGTTGAGGGGCGGGAGCACCTTGTCCCTCGCTTTCTTCCTTTTCTCTTCCTTCTTCCTCCTTTTCTTCTCCTTCCTTCTCTCCTTCTTCCTTTTCCTCGAAGGAGCCGCTTCAACCGCAACCTCTTCATCTTCTTCTTCTTCCTCTCCAAAAGGAGATTTGGCGGGGTTCGAGGACTCTTCTAATGTGTCCGAGCTGATCGGGTCCTAAGCCGCTTTGGAGTGCCTTTCTTGGAGGAGCTCGACCAGTTCCTTCGCTCCTTAACTGCGAGCCTTCATCTCAAGGAGCACATCCTGCCGCTTCTCGGATTTGAGATTGGGCGGTCTTTTGGTTAATGGTCATAGACTCGAAGGACATTCTTGAATGACCGGAGAGTGTCCTTTATCTTAGTGGACACGGAGGAGATATTTTCTAACATTGTGTTAGAGAAAACGGATGAGAGGACGTGAGAAACACCTGAAGTGGAAGCACCGCCAGGTGGAAGAGGTAGAGAGAGTGGAGTCCGAGTCTTAGGCGGAGGAGAAGGTTGCCTCGGTTCGAGCTGTGGACCCGGACACCCGGTTGGGTTTCCTAGTATCCATAGCCTAGAAGCTCTTTTCCGCCAACTACTATGGTAGTCTCGGATAACGCGTTAGGATCCGAGGGAGCGGGACTTTGAATTGTTTGAAGATGAAGGTGAGGAGAGCCCTAAAGGGAAGAGGGTTGGTTTTCTTTGTATGAGCTAGCATAGAGGCCATTTGCTCGATGATAGCTGGGAAGAGGTCTACTTCGTAGCCCTCGAGAATGTAAAAAGAGCCTTGAGAATCTTTGAGTTCGGATTCTCTTTGCTTGAGTGCTGAGAGAAAAAGGTTCTCATCAGCAAGAAATAGAGAAGACGAGGTTTCGTCTTCATCCGAGTCACGGAGAAGTTTTTGCGTGACTCGGGGATTTCTTTGGCGTATCTCTTGAAGAATTCATCAACAACCTCGTTAAATGGAATAAGGTTGTTGTTGAGGAAAAGAGAAAAACTTTAAATAAGCGGTGGAGGAGGCGAGACATTAACACAAACAACTACATCTTGAACTTTGGAGATGAGGATCCTCTCGGAGCTAGAAAGGTCGGAATAGAACTCGAGAGACGAGTTCGGATAGATAAACTCGCTGAAACAGAGGAAATTGTATACCCCTGTAGATTTGATGTGATTCAACCACGAAAATGTTGTGGTTGGGAAGAATTTTTCATCCAACGTTAGATGTTGGGTGACAAGGATTTTAGAGAGGTTGGAAGGACCCTCTTAGCTTTTGGTTCGGGGCTTCTTGGTTGCAGAACCAAGAAAGTCCGGGGCGGAACGTCTTTTAGGCATAGTTAGGGAGTTTCTTTGAGAAGAAAAGAGATGAGCTTTGAGAGAGAGTGAAGAGGTAGCTTGAAGAGAGAGAGAAAAAAAAAGTAAAGGGAGTATCTAGAGCTTAAGGTTTGCTTACTTGAGATATTTGTTGCTTGCTTGAGAGTGAAGGTTCGCTTTGAGAACACCGAACTTGCTTAAGGGCTAGTATGCGAGAGTGTGAGTGAGTAGAGAGTAAAGTAGCGAAATGAAGGGAAATGGATGCTATTTATAGAGAAAAAGATGTCCTTCAATATCCATTCGGACCCAACTCTCCAACGGTTGCCTCGGACCGGTGTGACTATTCTCGCTCTCCAACGGTTAGAATTCCAGTGTTTATCTTCTAATGGCTAGTTCTCTTATCGATACGCGAGAGAGAGAGAGAGAGAGAGAGAGAGAGAGAGAGAGAAAGAGAAATTTTAAAAGAAATTTCTAAAATTCTTCACTAATCTAGAGATGATTTCGAAGTTTGATGTCCATTTTTCTCAAAACCGAGTCCGACTTAGTAGAATTTCCGAGTCACTCTGAAACTGCAAGCAAATAATAACTTCTAGCTCGGTGTCACTGGGTCAATCGAACTAATTGTTATTAAGACACACAAATGAGACATAAAACACATAATCATGCAAGGTAATTTCACTTAGAAAAGCACATAATCATGCATTAATCATCCCAAGTTCATTCCTAATAAAGCAAAACTGATCCTCACTAAGTGGCATAGTAAAGATATTAGCTATTTGAAGTTTTGTAGGAATGAATTCAAGTTCAATATCACCTTTCTCAGAATGGTCTCTTATAAAATGATACTCGACCTCAATATGCTTTGTCGTTGAGTGCCGAACTGGATTCTTAGTGATGCTGATTACACTTTGATTGTCACACTTGATTGGAATTGATTTGAATAAAAGTCCAAGATCTCTCAAGTGTTGTTTGATCTATAGAATCCGAGCACAAGCACGCTCCAGCTACAATGGACTCAACTTCAGCAGTTGATAGGACTATCGAGTTACGCTTCTTTGAGTGCCAAGATATAAGGGATTGACCTAGAAATTGGCATGCTCCTGAGGTGCTCTTTTTATCAACCTTGTATCCAACATAATCAACATCTGAGTATCTAGTGAGAGTCATTGTTGAGTCTCTTGAGAACCATACACCTAGATTCCGAGTCCTTGCAAGATATCTAAAGAGTCTCTTCAACGTAGTGAGATGTGATTCTTTTGGATTAGCTTGAAATCTTGCACACAAACATACAGTAAACATTATGTCCGGCCTACTGGAAGTAAGATATAGCAGAGATCCAATCATACCTTGATAGAGTTTCGATCTACTACTTTACCTTTTCGTCTAAGTCCAGCTTTTATGTCGCTACTCATTGGTGTTGCTACATGTTTTGCATCTTGAAGTTTGTACTTCTTTAGCAACTCCTTGGTGTACTTTGATTGATGGATATAGATGCTATCTTTGTATTGCTTGATTTGTAGACCAAGGAAGAAATTGAGTTCTCTCATCATGCTCATTTGGAATTCCTGTCTCATTAACTTAGAAAATCTTGACAGAGATTTTCATTAGTAACTCCAAAAATTATGTCATCTACGTAGATCCGAGCAATAAGAAAGTCTTTCCCCTTGGTTTTTATGAAAAGAGTTTTGTCAATCTGACCTCTTTTAAAATCATTTTCAACCAAGAAATTGCTTAGTCTTTCATACCAAGCTCCGGGAGCTTGTTTAAGACCATAAAGAGCTTTTTGCAATTTGAAAACATGATTTGCAAAGAAGAACGAGTTCTTACCCCACTCGTTGATGTCGACAAGATGTTTTTGAGTAGGTGACTTGAGGCATATTTGAATGCTCTACCTATTATTTGGTTCACCAGGTTTGTAGGCTGAATCGGTTGATCTTCCGAGGTCCGATCTCGATTGAGCTTGTTCACCCGATTCACCTTCAACATTATGAGTCGGCTCTTAAGCCGATTCATTCCGAGTCATGGTATTCTGAGTTACCTCATTTTTCACTTGGTTTTCCCTGATCAATCTCATCAAAAACAATGTGGATGCTTTCTTCCACTTTGTTAGTTCTTTTATTGAAAATACGATATGCTTTACTATGAGATGAATAACCAAGAAAGATACCTTCATTTGACCGAGCATCAAACTTGGTTAGGTGATCCTTACCATTGTTGTGAACATAAGATTTACATCCTAAGGGTTTGAAGTATGAAATGTTGGGTTTCTTCCCTTTGTAGAGCTCATATGGAGTTTTCTTCGGGATGGGTCCGATGAGACATCCGTTCGCAGTGTAATTTGTCTGTGTTGATCGCCTCGGCTTAGAAATAGTAAGGTAGATCATGTTCAATCATCATTGTCCTTCCTATTTCTTCAAGAGTTCAGTTCTTTCTCTCCAATACTCCATTCTATTGAGGATTTCTTGGTGTTGAGAAATTGTGGGAGATACCATTCTTATCACGTAACCGTACAAATTCCGAGTAATCGAACTCCCTTCCACAGTCACTTTGAATTCTTTTGATTTGAGTCCGAGACTCAACTTGAATTTTCCAACAGAGCTTGCTGAACTCTTTGAAAGTTTCATTTTTATGCTTAAGGAAACAAACCCGGGTAAATCATGAGTAGTCATCAACAATCACAAGTACATATGATTTACCTCCGAGACTCTTGACAGGGATTTCACCACATAAGTCCATATGCAACATTTCAAGCACTTTGGAAGTGGAAACTGTTTTGAGAGATTTAAAAGATGATCCGACCTGCTTCCTTTTTGTGCATGCTTCACATATTTTATCTTTCTTAAATGCACAGTTAGGCAATCCTCTAACTAAACCATAAGGTGCAAGCTTTTTGATGGTGTGCATGCTAACATGACCTAGTCGACGATGCCATGTCCAAGATTCATCATGTAGGGATGCTTTTAAACAAGACACATTCCGACTTGGGTTAGAGAGAGGAATAGTGTAGGTATTACCCGATCTCTTACCTGAGAGCTTAGTCTCCTTGGTAGTTTCATCAGAAATGTAGCAATTTGTCCGAGTGAATCTTACCACCTAGAGGAAGGTTGAATAGGGTGATGGAAGATTTTTAGAAATTACGAACTGTTTTGCACAAAACAGACGTAGAAAATAATTATGAGTCTAGATTGGACTCGTAAAGTACAATACACAAGTAAATATGTGGAAACCCTAATGGGGCATAAAACCATGGACAGTGCTAATCCAAGCATCAAGTCAAATCCACTATTTTGAATCAATAAAATACAAGCACCAAGTCAAATCCACTATTTTGAATCAATAAAATACAAAGACTCGATCTGTTAGAGAATTGCTCCCTTAGACAATTCAATTACAAGTTTTCCTAAACTTAGAAATTTCCTTATTTGATATAGTGAGATAACCTTTATAATTAGGGACAACTGAGTTGAGTTAACCCTTACAACTCAATCAAGGGACTTAGAAGAAAGTAGAAAGAGTAGAAGTGATTACAAAACTTTCTTTACAACTCGGAAAATAAGAATTACGGAATTAGAATTGAAGTTGTAAGTTGAAGATTGAGTAAGTAAGCACTAAGTAAGTGTTAAGCAATGTGTTCAACAATCTTCAAGTCTTGTGGAGTGGCTTCTATTTATACACAGTAGGGCAGATTAGCCGTTTAGACTTGTTCCGGACTCGGTGAGCTTCAATAGCCGTTGTAACGGCTAGTTTGGGTCGCTAAAAAAGGATCCGTTTAGATGTGGATGTTGTGTGGTGTTCCTTGGCTAAAAACTGGTCCATCCCTCGGGTTGTGATTGAAATCTAGGGTGGAAACAACCATTGGACACAATGTTGAAGTTTACCGAATTTGTAAACAAACAACCCCGACACGGTGTCCGAGCCATGTTCGAAATGGCCGATTTTTGTCTGTTGGTATTTAACGGCTAGAAACCGCTTGCTTTTGCTTTTTAAAAATAGATTAATCTTGTTTAATCAACTTGCAAAAGCAAATCAAAGTGCTACTCAAAGTATAAAAATACTTTGGTCCAAGATTAGGCAAAGATAATAATTGATTAAAAGTAATTAAGCACTTAATTATCTTCAACCTAAAAGAATGAAATTGTTTTTGAGTCATATATACATTAGGTTTAAATTCTTTCTTGAGTCAATCCTTAAAATAATTAAGTTAGAATGAATAAAACATCAAAATGCATAAACTTGATTAAATAAATAATTCTCAATAAATAAACCGACTTAGAAAGTGGAATTAACGCAGTAATTCATTTCCACTTAAACAAGCAAGTCGAGTACTCAGAATAAAAGTGTTTGAGAAATTATTTCCTCTTCCCTTTGTTTTGAGTTGTGTCTAAGTGAGTTAGAAACACAGTTAAGAATGTTATGCTTGATGAATGGTTTGTGAGTGGGTCGGAAAATAATGAAAACTTAGATATGAGTTTCTTAAAAGTTTAGAATGACTTAGAATCAAAACTATAGAGAGATAGAGAGTTATATCCGAGTCTTCTATCTCCCCTTTTGATGAAAGGCATTCCATACTTAAGATAGAAACTAATTAGTTCAGAGTGTTAAGTTTTCATTGGGAGTTGATTAGAGCAAAAAAATAATGATAAATATTTAACACCTCAGCTCGGATCATATATAACTCAGAACATGCTTCGTGAAATAATAAGAGCATACTTGTTATAGAATAAAGAACAATATATCGAGTAAGTACGAAAATATGCTTAGAAATAGATATGCTCGGAAAATAAGTAAGTTTCATTACTTGAAGCATTTGTACAAAGACTTAAACAAACTAAGAAAAACAACGAACGGAAAGCTCCCCTAAACCAAACATCTATATTTTTCTATCTGTTCTCTCTCCCTATGCATTTCAGCGAAAAATAACAAAAAGAGGGAGGACAGAGCAACTAAGGACAACAGATGTTGGACCAAAAAAAAATTGCAATCAAGAGGGAGGAGCGATCGGCGAGAAGTAGAAGAGCGAGGGTTGCCCTTGTGCCTGTATCCTTGAGTAGAAACAGACGGGCGAGGTGGCAACAATAGTGGTAGATTTGGCAGTTAGGTAGATCTTCCTTAACTTCTTCTTCTTCCTCAGCAAAAGCTCCTCCAGGCTGAGATCTTGAGGCATGGGCCTTAGATTGGTCTACATCACCAGCCTCTTCCGAGGCACTTTGAGTGTGATCGAAGAGATCACCTTAGGTTCTTGGGTGCCCTTGTCCTCAGGTTGAACTACCTCAACGTCCTTTTCTCCTTCTTTAGCTACTCCTTCAGCCTCTCTTTGTCCTTCTTCTTCGACTTCTTCTAACTCGGACTCATAAGAACTAGAGTACTCCTCGGATATTTCTTCGCGATTCTAATTCCTCAGCTGTCTTGGACCTTCTATCTTGGAGGTAACAAATCTGATCATTTTGATGCTTGATCACCTTCTTCAACTCAGTAATCAAGGCTTGACTCTGCTGAATCCGAGTCCGAGCTCGGCTTTACATCTCGGTTGAAAGCCTGGAAGGCTCCTAGAGTTATGTGCAACTCTTTAGCTAGAGAGATAAGTTGATTAGCCACCTTCGAAAGAAGTTCAATAGAAGGGGCGGTAGAGAAGTAGATGGTCCAACAGGCAGAGAAGTGGAACCTCGGGACCAGTTTGAGTCCGAGGTGGAGGAGGAGGAGATGCTAATTTAGAGGAGTGAACCAAAACACCAGGTTGGATTTCCTTATATCCAAGCCCAATGATTTCATCTCTCGCCAAAACAAACAAGCAGGTTCTAAGCACTTGTTTGGGCTGGTCCGAGGTGGAGGAGGAGGAGATGCTAATTCGGAGGAGTGAACATAGACACCGGGTTTGATTTCCTTATATCCAAGCCCAATGATTTCATCTCTGCCAAAACAAACGGCAGGTTCAAAGCACTTGTTTGGGTCGGAAGGAATGTCGACCTCAAACCGACACGAGCTGGAAGAAGAGCTCCAAAAGGATAAGGATTCTTCTTTTGGTCGGATGGAACACAAGCAATCTGTTCCGGAATAAAAGGAAAGATGTCAACCTTATGTCCTTTCATAATATCAAAAAGAACTTTGAGAACCTTGTTGTTAGGGTTCTCTTTTGAGGGGTAGTAAGAGAAAAGGTTCTCATAAGAATAAAGCACGAAGTCCGGTTTCGAGAGGTCATCCGAGTTACAAAAAGTTATTTTCTTTTTGGACTTACGAACTTCTCAAAGAAGTCATCCGGGACTTCATTGAAGGGTATGTGATTGGAATTTAAATACACTTCACATTAAAGAGTTTGTGAAGTAGAGAAATGTTGATACGAACCACCTTTCCCTGAATGAAAGAAGAGATGACGTTATCTCTAGCTATCACGTGGGAATAGAACTCAATAACGAGTTTTGGGTAGATGTACTCATAAAAGCACGGATAGTTGAAAGCATTAGTTTTGATGATGGGTTTCAACCAAGAAAAGAAGTTTTTGGAAAGAATTTGTTGTCAAGAAAGAAGTGCTAAGCGATAAGTGCCTTTGATTCTTCCGAGGCGAGGGCTTTTCTTTTTGTTTGAGCAACCTCAAAACGAGTGGACTTGGTTCTGGCCTTCTTTGTGGCCGAACCTCCCTCCATGGTTAAACCTCATTTAGACATATTGAGAGAAATAAAGAGAGCTTGAGATTAAGGAGAAATAGAGACTAGAGAGCACAAATGGTTGAGAAGAAGAGAGAGAGAGAGTTTGATTGCGAGAGTGATTGAATTCGAGAGCAAAGAGAGCGAGAGTAAGCAATAAGTACGTAAAGTGAATGAGTGAAAATGAAGCGGTGCTATTTATAGAGAGTAAAAGCTTTCAACCGCCTTTCGACTCAGCCTACAAAGCAACGAGTTATCGAGTCTCCCAGCGAGCAACGGCTAGTTTTCCAATCAGCTTTCTTCCAACGGCTAGTTTTCTAACTTATCGCATGACGAGAGAGAGAAGAAAAGATTTTCGAAAACATTTTCAAGATTCTCCATAGAGATGATCCTAGAATTTTGATGTCTATTTTGCTAATAATATGAGTCCGACTGGTCCGAGTGACTCGAACGTACTCGGAAAATTTATAACTCATAGCTCGGTCTCATTCTCGTGTCAACCGATCCATTAGTTATTCACACACAAACATGTAACGATCAATCATAGTAGAATAACTCATGCAATAACTCAGATAATTATGCATTTAACATACTTAGCTCATCCCTAATAAAGTAAAACTGATCTTCACTTAGAGGCTTAGTGAAAATATCAGCTAATTGAAATTTTGTAGGAATAAACTCAAGTTCAATATCACCTTTCTCATAATGGTCTCTTAGAAAATGATACCTGACCTCAATCTTTTTGTCTTTGAGTGTTGCATTAGATTCTTGGTAATGCTTATTGGACTTTGGTTGTCACACTTAATTGGGATAAATGTGAATGACAGTCCTAGATCCTTCAAGTGTTGCTTGATCCGGAGAATCCGAGGACAACAAGCTCCAACCGCAATGTACTCAACCTCAACAGTATTGCTTCTTTGAATGACAGGAGATGAGTGATTGACCCAGAAATTGATATGCTCCTGTGCTTTTGTATCCAACATAGTCAGCATATGAGTATCCAGTGAGGGTCGGATATGAGTCTTTTGAATACCGGAGACCAAGTGTCCGAGTCTCAGCAAGAAAGCTAAAAATTCTCTTTACCAAGATGTGATTCCTTAGGATTAGCTTGAAATATTGCACAAAGGCAAATACTAAACATGATATCTGGTCCACTAGATGTGAGATAAAATAGAGATCCAATCATACGCCTGTAGAGTTTTTAATCTACAACTTTACTTTTTCATCTCGCGTCCGGTTTTGTACTCGCTACTCATCGGTGTTGCTGCATGCTTCACATCTTGTAGCTTATATTTCTTCAATAACTCCTTGGTGTACTTTGATTGATGGACATAGATGCCATCTTTTTCTTGCTTGATTTACAGATCCAAGGAGGAAATTGAGTACTCTCATCATACTCATTTAGAACTCCTGTCTCATTAACTTAGAAAACTCTTAGCATAAATCTTCATTAGTAGCTCTAAATATAATATCATCAACATAGATCCGAATGATAAGATTTTTGTGGTCTTTAGGCTAGGCTCGATACCAATGGAAGATTTTTGTGAATTATCAAACAATTTTGTACAACAAAGACTTAAAAAAAATTCGAGTCTAGATTGGACTCGGAAAGTGCAAGACATAGAAATTATGCGAAAACCCTCCTCGGCAGAAAACCACGGACGAGTACTAATTCAAGCACCAACTCAAATCTATTATTTTGAATCCACAAAATACAAGGATCGACTCCTTACAAAATTGCTCCCTTAGACAATTCAATTATAAGTTTTTCCTAGACTCAAAAATTTCCTTATCTAATCTAGTACTTACTAACCGAGGTAACCTTTATAGCTAGGGAACAACCGAGCTAAGTTAACTCTTACGGTTCGATCAAGGGAGTTAGCGAGAGAATAGAGATACGACAAGTGATTACAAGACATTATCTTTACGACTTAGAAAGTAAGAACTTAAGAACAAGAGTTGTAAGCTAGAAGATTGAGTGAGAGTAGATTATATTTAGTTCCAGCAATGTTCAAGTCTAGTAGGAAGGCTTCTATTTATACTCGGTAGGGTAGAGTAGCGGTTGAGACTTGTTCGGACTTGTGAGCTTCAATAGTTGTTGTAACGGCTAGTCCGAGTCACTCGTAAAAGGAGTTGTTGTACTTGTTAACGTTGTGCTTTGGTCCTTGGCTTGAAAATTAGTCCATTCAACTGGTTGTGACTGATGACTGAAATCTAGGGTGGAAACAATCATTAGACTCAAAGTTGAAGTTTACCGGATTTGGTAACAAATAATCCTAACACGGTGTGTGAGCCTTGTTTAGAAAAGTCTGTTTTCTGTCTGCTGGTGTTTAAAGGTAGGAAATCGGTTGCTATTGTTTTTCAAAATAAGATTAAAATACTTTAATCAACCTAGAAAAACAAATCAAAGTGGCACTCAAAGTATAGAAATACTTTGGTCCAAGGTTAGGCAAAGATAATAATTAATTCAAAATAATTAAGTGCTAAATTATTTTCAGCTTGAAAGAATGGAATTTTCTGAGTCTAATATTTATTAGATTCAAGTTTCATCTTGAGTCAATCCTTTAAATGATCAAGTTACTAAGATTGAAAACTCAGAATCCATAAACTTGATCAAGTAAATAATTCCATTCAATAAACTCACTTTGAAAGAGGAATTAACGAGTAACTCATTTTCAACTAGAACATTAAGTCAGCGCTCGGAATATGAAGTGTTTGTAAATTATTTACTCATGTCATCTTTTTGAGTTATGTCTTAGTGGGTCGAAACCGGTTAAGTGCGTTATACTTGAATAGATGGTTTTTGAGTGGGTCGACATGAGTTGAAAACTTAAAGATGAGCTTCTTAAATACTTAGAATAACTTGAAATCAAAACAATAGAAAGATAGAGAGTTATACCTGAGTCTTCCCTTATATTATGTTTATTGAATATATTTATTCTAGGTTTTATTGTTTATATCATAAAAGGGTAAAACTCTTGAGATATGGAATGAGTATTTGACCAGAAAAACATGCCATTGCTTTTTTCATCAAAAATTTCCTTTAGAAGAAACAATCAACCACTATTCAATTGAGCGATTAGTCCTTAATGGCGCTTTTCATCTCCATTGTCAACCTAGGGCTTTTATAGCGAGTATAGCACCGAGAAGGCAATCAAGGTTGGCAAATATAAGACACTATTTTTAGAAGAAATTAATCGTTTTATGTTTCATTATTTTGATGCTTAATTTTCATTAGTATATATATAATCAAATTTTTTTATTTTATGTATAGTGAGTAATCATATTATTCTAATATGTTCAAATTTTAGATTAATCGAGTAGAACCCCTATGAAATACTTCTACAAAAAGGATCCAATAATAAATACATATATTTAAAGGAGTTTGATTTTAACAAAGTAGGACATATACGTCTCAACTCTAAAATATGGTGGGAGAAATGATGAATTTGCAAGCTATTTTATAGGTTCGGATGATTAAGAATTATTATTTTTCATTAAGTAACTCAAAATTTACATTCTTCCTTATAATAATTATCTTTATATAATAGAGCTTCCACACGTGTTCTAAAGTTAATGTCTATAATTTTACAAGAAATATATATTTAATATTTATAACAATATATCAACTACTTACATAATAGCACATACCCATATGCGATTCACACTAGTATATTATTAAAAATGGTATTAAGTCAGCAGTAGACAAACATATTTACGTAATCAAATTTAGGTAGATGTATAAATGTATTGATCTACAAAGGAGAATCAAAGGCAAAGGTGAAGAGTCTAATACCCTAAACAGATCCTACACCTATTCCGACCCCTCCTAAACCCTAGCCAAGAATGCTAAAACCCCTCAAGCCAAAATTCCCGCCTCTGTAGCACCCAAAACACCTCAAAAGCCTACCCAAACCCATTGATTTGGGAAGATGCTTAAAATGTCGGGGATGCCCTGACATGGACACATTGCCTCCGAGTGTCCCAATAAAAAGATCATCACACTTGGTTGAATATTGGGCAATATGTGGAGAGTTTTAGAAGGAGGAAAAAGAAGCTAAACCTAAAGTCAGCGTACAAGAGGTCTGAAGAGTCTATGGAGGAAGGACAAGATGAAGGAAAGTTGTTGGTTATCGAAGAACACTCACTAGTCAAGCAAAGACTGAAGATTCGGAGCAAAGAGAGGTAATATTTCACACAAGGTGCACAATTGTTGGAAAAGTGAGTCCAATGATCATTGATTGAGGAAGTTGTACTAATGTGGCTTCTAAGCCTTTGGTGGACGAGACTCCAATTACCGTTGACTCCCCATATAGCCCCATACAACATTAAATAGCTTAATCAAGGTAAAGGTTTCCAAGTTTCTTCTAGGTGCCTTATCTCCTTATCAATTGGTAGAATTATAAAAATGAAATATGGTGTGATGTGGTTCCCATGGATGCTTGCCATATTTTTCTTGGCGGACCATGGATGTTTGATAGAAATGTTACGCAAGATGGAAGGTTAAACACATACACCCTTACCAAAGACCGCAAAAAGATCACCCTCACACCTTTTTAACCTTCCCGGATTAAGATCTCCAAAAAGAACCTTCAAATGGTAGGTCTTACTGGAACACCCCAAGACCCACCCTAGGAGTATTACATGCCGGGGTTCCCCGAGAGGAACTCCTAAGGCTACTTATGATCTCATCTTAGGGTCAATAGTTTTCTCTTTGATTGGCGGAAGTGTGATTCTAGGTTTTAAAAGGTTTTCTTGAAAATTTCGGCGATGCTGTAATATGGCTAATCCCATAGGCTTAAAACCTTAACCGTGCACGAAACACATTCATAGACTCAACGAGCCACACACTCGGAGTATCAACAATATAACTCAACGAGCCACGCGCTCGGAGTAAACACATAGGTCTTTATTATACATAGTCGACATTAAGATAAACATAAATCCGAGTCTTACAAACATGGAAACAGAAGAACACATAGTAAGTTCAACATCTTCTATCCGTCAATCTGCTACTCCCGAAAGCCAAAAGCAACTCCAAGAATTCTAACTTCGTACCTGAAATTTTGGTGAGGTCATGAGCTCCACGAGCCCAAGTGAATAACCCAAACCCAATCCCGGTTTCACTTTGCACATTAATTCATTAACAAACACACGTAAGTTTACAATTCATTCATAACGTGCGATTCGGATCATACATGATTAAGACATGCGAGATTCTAACTTACCAACTTACTAAGAAGTACAATGACATCATTTACTCGTGAATTCAATCACAACATACTTCATTCTTCTTTCTATGCAAGTACGTCATAGAATCATTCATCATGTAAAGCATTCATCACATAAATTATATCTTACTTCTTATCGTATTCATTTCTTATGAAATCAAGATTCATCCTTCTCATTCTTCTTCTTGAGTTCAATCGTGCATTTCATAAATCATTGCTTCTTTCTTTCTTGTTCATCATGCACAATCATTTGTTTCTTCCTATTGTATTTCTTAAGTATTCTTAGTTTCAAATGGAAAGAAGATTTATGTTCTGCTCTAAAGACCCAATTCTTGGAGCCAAAATAATTCATGGGCTCATTTCTTGGAGGCAAAATAATTCGTGGCCTCAAGGCTTGCCTTAGACTCGAAGGACGCATACTCGTCAAGAATTCGTGGAAGCAAAATAATTCGTGGCTTCGGTTGACTCGACACTTCTATGGCCATAGCTTCAAAGGGTTCTTTAATTTGTGGGGTCTTAGATCAATAACACAATCCTTTTTCCCTTCTTTAGTTATTTATATTTTCTTATTTTCTTATATCTTCTTATTACTTCGACGAGATACACGTAATTCATATAATTCATGCTCAACAGACTTCATACGCAATATCTTCACAACTAACAATTCACATAAGCAAGTTCCAACTCAAGTACGATTAATCCAATTCATATAGGCATGCTTATGTCATTTATAATCGATATAATGCAAGATAAACACATAATCACATAAACATGTCAATTAGGATTTCTAATCAATGAACTCATCGTTTTCATGATTGCGTAATATCGCGCATAGGTAGTTTATGGTTCTCTAACTTTTCTTAATCGATATATATCTCTTAATTTATCCATTTAGCTTCTTAAATTTCAGTTCTTACCTCAGTTACTTAATTAGTTTCGGTTTTGCCCAAAACATCACATTTTCACTCAAAAATCCATATCTTCCAATCTACTTATCCAACGCATACCAAAATTTACAGGAAACTCTCATAAATTATTAGGAAGCTACAGTAAAAGTTTCAGGAATTTCGGGTTACACATGAATTCGCAGTAATTCAGGCAACAGGATAAATTCATGAAAAATCTGCACTTAAATCATGAAATTCGATTTTCTGATTTTTCTTACTATACCTATTCAAGTTGTTTTCATCAAATTCTCAATCCACAGCTCAATAATCATGCTCAACGATACTCAATCATCATTAAATTCATGAATCGGACACATAATTTGCAACATGCTTTTCAATTCGTGAGTCGCTAAATTCGTGAATTTAGGCCTCTAACTTATTCAATTAACCGAGGAGTTTTAATTTCATGAATCGATTTCAAGTTCAATCCACCTAACTTGTTTTATCTTTAGAGGATGAATTTGAATTACTCACCTTTGATTCTTAGAGGTTCTAAGAATTTTAGTTTTGGAGGGTTTCGACTTAGGTTTCGATTTCGTTTCGCTTTCCCTTTCTTCGTCTCGGTTTTCCCCTTCCTCCTTCTTTCCTAACCCTCTACTTCTTCGTTCTGCTCTGGTTCCTTTTGGGTTCTCGCTCTTTAGTCTCGGTTCTATCTAGGTTCAGCCCGGTTCCGCTACCCATCCTCTTCTCGCTAGCCAACCGTCGGCCGGGGTTCTCGTGCTCACCGATCGCCTTCCTCGGCCCTCGCGTTCGCTTCCCCTTCGTGGTCGCTGACTCTTGGTCTCTCGCTTTCCCCTCTTCCTTTGCTTTGCTTGGCCTCCCGAGCTCTCGCTCTCCCTTGCCCACTGGCAGCGGCGCCATGCCGTTCAGGTGGCCGATGGCCACCTAGCTCTCTCGCTCTCTCCCTCTCTCGCTATGTTCTCGCTCCCTCTTTCTCTCCTCTGTTTCTTTCCCTCCTTCTGGTTCTCGCTTCTTTCGTTTCTCTTTCTTCTTTGTTGTCAGTCACACTTTCTCTCTCCTCACTTAAGTTCTACACCTAATTCATTTTGCCGTTTCATTTCAATTGGACCAATTTCTCTTTCTTGCTTAGTAATCTACCAACTCCTCCTCAAAAATGCCAACCATATCCATTTCTCATTTCCTTTTCTTTTCTTTTCTTTTCTTTTAATTGGGCCCAAATTGGCTTCACAAAGCCCACTTACTTAAATCACACTCGGGTTTCAATTCTTGGGTTTAATTTCGATTCGGAAAAATTATAATTCATCTTAATTTAATCATTTCGAATTTTTGACTTAACTTTTAATAACTTAATTCATTATTAAGTCAGCACGTGAAATTTTCGGGTCTTACACTTACTTACTTTGCTTCAAAATCCTCTTGATGAGTTTGGACATAAGTAAGATAGTACCCTTCTCTCACCCCTTCAATGCAGAAATTCAACTATGGCCTTCTTAAAGGAACTTCACTTGAGATACCCCAAAATAAATACATCCAGCATGAATTAGCCCCCTAGATTGAATCCTCAAGATATCACTGAAGATCAAAAGATACTAACTGAATTTTTGTTTAAGAAGTAAATCAAGGGTAAGTTCAGCCTCTATGTGCTTGAAACTGTTCTTATGCCAAGCAAGATTGAAGAACCAAAAACTGTGCATGGACAAGTGGGATCTTTAGGATGGTCAACATCAAATTTAGGTCCTTTTTCCTAGATTAGAGGACCCCCTTGAACGGTTCTATGGTGTCAAGCACTCGCATGCCAGTCCTAGAAATCCTGGAAAGAGCTTAATGGTAACTCTAGCCAATATCGCATTTTTATTTCACATAAAAACTTGTCTTGGCTATGTGATGTATGAGAAGGAAAATTAAGTTGGTAAAAAGGATGATCTCTCAAGTTTGTGGTCAAATTTTTCCATCTTTAGTCAATGCCACTCGAATTTCAAGTTCAGTTCAACTCTAGTGAATTTCAACACTTAGTTGAAGGTTTAAGCAGAGCAACAGATGCTGGAAGCAACTCAAAACAAGCCAGTCTTGGCCTTACTTGGTTTAGTCCGGCAAGAACAAGCTCGAGTAATGTGGACAATCCTCGTAATGGAGATGCTCCACACTTAATCACCGCCAGCAAGTTTCAAACCTTTTTAATCTAGTCCAAGGATGTGCGGAACCTATAGATGGCCAAGGGAGAGCAAGAGAAGATGAAGGCAGCTTAAGTTAAGGCAGCGATGACCAAGTTCGATTCAATCAAGCAAGAAGAGTTGCAGTGTAGAGAATGCAGCCCTCGGCCGATTTGATCACTTGATAAGTCGAGATTATTTGAAGCAGATTTTTTCATTTTTCATAGAACAATTTGATCATTCTGGTTTTTAATAATTTAGACAGATCTTAGTTATGTTTTGAACACTTTGCGGTGGTGAAATTCCATCTCTAGGTGATGTCCACAAGTTCGAAAACTTTCATACCAGTTCAAGCATGCACAAGTTCAGCTGCAGGGCAAACAATGTTCATAAAAGATAGTGACTATGCAGTTCGAGGATGACATGGCCTTAGGAAATTTTAAAATGAAGTAAAGGATGATGATCAATGAAGACAAAGACCGTCCAAGTATGGATTCCAATTTCAGCACCTTGAGTTCTTAGTTGTAGCAAAATTTTTTATTTTTGAAACAATTTTTGCATTTATGGTCCGTAATAACTAGGCAACTTTAATCTTGTGTTAGGCATGTTTAGAACTCCTAAAACATGTCTAGTAAATGTATAACTCAAGAGGCCAAGTCAGATGGCAAGTTGGTTGCTAGAAGACTTATTCAGCAAGCTTGTTCGAAGTTTGTCGAAGTTACATAAAAACTATAATTTATTTCTATTTTCTGTTTATTTCTGTTTATTTATGCTCATTTCTATTCATTTCTGTTCTTTTCTATTCGTTTATATTCATTTTTGTTTGAGATTATTATCGGCGAGATCTTCACTCTAACTAAAGCAACTAAATAAGATTCTATTTATTAGTATATGGAGCATTTGGAAGGAGAGAAATTCCTTCATATTCAACAATGAAGAGTTCAACCACATCAAAATCATTATCGGGGCAATGAAGGCGTTTGCGGAGTGGACTTCAAGGATGAGGAATTCACCTAAAGACCACTACGTTACAAATTACCACTCCTTGCCAAAACACGTGCATCTTGTCAAATGCAATAGACCTTTGCATGGATGGATCAAACTAAACTTTGACGGATCGATCAAAAATAGTAGGACAACTATGGAATTTATACTACGAAATGAGGAAGGCAGCATGTTGAGTACGGGGTAGTCATTTGGGGGCAGACTTCTATTATGGTTGCCAAACTTACGACACTTAGGTTTGGAATATAGGAAGCTCTCAAAGCTAAAGTTCATAGACTCCAAATAGAGGGAGATAATAGTCATTGTTGATGCAATCAAAGGAATTATTCAACTACCATGCCAAGTCAACTTCATTATTTAAGACATCGTGCGATTTATGAGGAATTTCACAAGTTACAATATCAATCATATCTTTAGAGAAACTAACAATGTAGCTGATGGGCTAGCAGATTTGGGGCACTCAATCCCTTCTCCAACTACTCGGAGTTGTTCCCCTCTCCCCCTCATTTCGTCTATCATAGTTAATGATAACTTAGGTAGAACTCTTGTGAGAACGACTACCAAAGTCCGAATATGTACCTTTTTTATCCTTTGCCAAAAAAAATGTAACTTCAAACAGGCCATAAGGAGACAATAACATTTTGGTACGAAGGGAGGCTTCTTTGTGTCTTGGATGTGATTGGTCCTCATCATTACTCACTATTTTCAAGTGAAAATATGACAGGCCAAGAAAAGGAGCAAGTCAGTAGATATGCAGCTGGTTGATTGGTTGAAAGTCAAGTCCAAGATCCCACTTTTTCAGCAATTTTCAGTTTTTAGTTTTTCAGCTTTTCATAAGCTTAATGACTGTAATTACTACTAATTAAGCATGATTATTTATAATCTTTTCTTAACAGGTAGGAAAGACTTTTGGAGGAAAAAACCACTATAAAAGCCCCATGTCAGCTTTGTACAAGTCAGTTATGTGAAGTTGATTAAAACCTAAAGTTTGTGCTCAAACCCTTAGCTCTTGTATCTTGATTGGTAGCCAAGTGGTGTTCTAACTTACTTAGTGGCGTTCCGTATCCAAAAAGTTTGTGAAGGTTTGCTCGGGAGAATTTAAGTCACCCTAGAGGGGGTGAATAGGGTAATGGAAGATTTTTGAGAAAATCAAACTCTTTTGCACGAGAATAGAGACAGAAGCAGTTCCGAGTCTAGATTGGACTTAGAAAAGTGTAAACTCGGATATACGTGGAAACCCTCCCGGGGCATAAAATCACGGACAAGTGTCAATCCGGACACCAAGTCAAATCCACTAATTGAATCCTCAATTACAATGAATATGACTACCCATATTTGTTCCCAAACAAATCTATTACAATTTTCCCAGGCTCGAATTTACCTTATCCGATCGACCTAGTACTTCCAAGTTGAAGTTTCCTTATCAACTTGGGATCCTCCAATTTTTCCCAGCGTTAGAAGTTCCCTTATCTAACCTGGTACTTCCAAACTGAGGTAACCTTTACAGTTTGGGACAAGCTGAGTTGAGGTAACCTTTTCAACTCAGTCGAGAGAAAGAGTAGAAGAGTAGTAAGAATTGCAATACAAGCCGACTCGAGAAAAATACAACTCGGAATATTAGAATTACAGTTTGGGAGTTGTATGCTAGAGAAGAGGTTCAATATGGTCTCTCTTTTTCTTCCATTCGTCGGTTGAAATCTTGTGCTAAGGCTTCTATAAATAGTCTGCCTTGAAGAGATAGCCGTTGTGCCTCCAACGTCTTTTCGTTGAAGCTGTCTGAGTCAACTAGCCGTTGTAACGGATAGTCCGAGTCACTCGATTTCTGGACCACCTTGAAATAACCGTTGTGCCTTGGTCCTAGCTTCCAACAACTCTTTTTCCAGCTTTTGTAAACTGGAAAAGCAAAATGAAAAGACCATTAGACACGAAATAAAATATTACCCAAAACAAGAATGACAAGGTCGTTAGTAAGTTCCGAGCTTTTCTAGAAATTCCAGCTTTTTGTCCGGCGAGTGCTTTAACGGTCAGAAGCCTTTTGCTTTTGCTTTTTCTTCGAGATAATTGACATTAGAAAAACCTGCAAAAACATTAAGCACAATGGTTCTCAAAGTATAAATATACTTTGGTCCATAATTAGATAAGGATTAGTTTAAATAAAGCATTTAATGACTAATTACCTTAATCTATTAATCTGGAATATTTCAAGTCTAATATTCAATATACTCAAATTCCGGATATGCTAAAACTCATAAATAAATCATTCAATCTTAATGGGCACAAGAGTTATATAGACATTTTACAATTACACATAATTAAACAAATAATAGCGTAGGCAAACTAAATGTTTGAGTCCGACTAAGTGGGTCGGAATCCGAGTTCCGAGTGGGTTAGATCCGAGTCCGAGTTCGAGTGGGTCGGATCCGAGTCCGAGTTCATAATGGGTCGGATCCGAGTCCGAGTTCGGAATGGGTCGGATATGAGTGGGTCGGACTTACTCAATCTATCATAACTAACTCGGATTCTACTTTCTAAGTCCGAGTCCGACTTAGTGGGTCGACTTAGTCGGATAATCTTAATATGGTTAAGTCCGAGTTCGATCAAGAATAAATCATATTGAAATGATGAATTGTAAAGCATATGACTTAGTTAAATGAATTTCTTTTAGGATGCTTCTTGCTTTATCCTAAATTTAGATGAATGCATGAAATCAAAACACATTCAAGGGGTTAGTCAGGCATACCTGAGTCTTCGGTTTGAAAACAACCCCTGAAATGTCCTAGGTGCGGTGTTTCTCTTATCATCTAAGGCTATCCACAATGGTTATATCTCATGGAGAGTTGCTCCAAGTGCTACATAGGCAAGGGAGTTGCTCCCTTTTGTTGTCTATTGTCAATGGTAGCAACTCATGGGAGTTGCTCCATAATAATTTATATTATAAATGGGTCCTACATGAAATATTTTATGAATATAATTGTTGTATTAATAAATTAATTTTAGATTATATTAATAATGAAATAATATGATGGAAATAATAAAATGATTAATGTATTATATTATTTTAGGTGTGTGTTAATAATAATATTAATTTTAATTTGTTATTATTTATTAAGAAGTTCGCACAATAATAAATTGATAATATATAAAAAAAATACAACATAATACATATACAACCATAAAACGTACGAAATAAAATAATACAAACCAAAACTAATAAAAATAATACATTTAAATGTACGAAATAAAATAATACAAACCAAAAATAATAAAAATAATACATTTAAACGTACGAAATAAAATAATACAAACCAAAACTAATAAAAATAATACATTTAAAAGTACGAACAAAAAACTACCTTTAAAACATAAATTTATTTATGACCGCATTTTATGACGAATTAATTGCCATTATAGTTGGCTCCATAACGGTTCCAAATATGTTCAATTAGTGCGTCTTGGAGTACTTTACCAGATTTTTGTTACGAACCTTGATATTTCTTCGTAACCAATCCTCAAAAACAGCAATTCGTCCGGGGTTGGGCGGTGTGATGGTCGTGTTTGCAAGTTCATCATATTGGAGTTGGTTGAAGTTATAACCGTACGTGTCACGTTGATCTTCAACGATCATATTGTGAAGAATGATACATGCTCTCATAACTTTTCTCGGTGTTACAACCTCCCAAAAATGAGTTGGGCGGCGAACTATAGCAAGCCGTGCTTGCAACACTCCAAATGCTCATTCGACATCTTCCTAGCCAATTCTTGATGAGTTGCAAACAACTTATGTTTTGCTAGTTGTGGATGAGAGATGGATTTAACAAGCGTAGGCCATTGTGGATATATCCCATCCGTGAGATAATAACCCATATCAAATTTCTTCCCATCAACATTGAAATGTACTTCGAGGGCTCGTCCTTCTAGTAAATCATCAAATATGGTGATTTATGAAGAACGGTTATGTCATTGTTTGACCCTGTTGTGCCAAAGAATACATGCCATATCCATGTATCAAATGAAGCAACGGCTTCGAGCACCATAGTTGCCGTCCCATGGTGTCCTCCTTGATACATACCTTTCCAAGCTAAGGGACATCTATCCCATTGCCGGTGTATACAATCAACACCGCCCAGACATTCCAGGGAAATCTCGTTGTTCCGCAACGTATAGTAGTCGGTGTAGTTCTTCTTGGGTTGGTTTTCGCAAGTAAGAGTGACCAAAACATTCAAACACTCCGTCAACAAAATGCTCTACGCATAAGCTGATGGTTGACTCCCCTATGCGACAATACTCATCCAACGCATCTGCAGCAACCCCATAAGCCAATGCACGCATAGCAGCGAGTACACTTTTGCAAGTGGTGATGCTCCGAGCTTACCAGTAGCATTTCTCCGCTAAGTGAAAAACTCATAGCGAGTCTTTTAATGTGTTCACCATGCGAAGGAATAAGTGTCTATGCATTCCGAACCTTTGTCGGAATTGTTCGTTCGTATACACAAGATTTCCGGAGAAGTAATCTGCATATAAGTGATTATGACCTTCTACGTGATCACGGTTTATGTGCCTTCTTCATCGTCTACTAGGTGTGGAAGTCGTATTACCTTCCGAGTTAGATAGGTACATGTGTACTAGCATTTCACACCTTCAAAATGCAGAGCTTGAGGCAGCTTCTTCCTCAATTGCTTTATCGATAGTAGCATTAAGGTCAAAATCTTCATTTTCATGAGATGAGTTTGACATTGTTGTTTAGATGTTTGTGTTTGAGATGTTGTTTAGGTGTAGAGATGTGCAATTCTTCCGAATTGAGTAAGCCTTCATATAGTAGTCTTGTTATTGTTAATATTTGCATTATTGTACTTTGCCTACTCGAATACACAAGAAAAACATGATAAATTTGACAATACTTTGCATTATTGTACTTTGTATAATACTGAATGAATTGACAATGCAAGCATGCTTCAAAAGCAACCGATATTGGAAGGATTGACAACACTTTGCATTATGTGCATTATTGTATTTTTCATACTCGCATGCAGAAGGAAAATGTGACAATACTTTGTATTATTGTACTCGTACGTACTCATCGAATGAATTGACAATGGAAGCATGCTTCAAAAGCAACTGATTTAATAATGATTGACAGCATGCTCATAACTCATATTGCATTGATAACAAAGTTAATACAGAAAAAACAAGTACAAATAATTTAAAAAGAAACATACATTGATAACAATATTAAACTAAACACTTTATTGCCTACGGTTCTTCCACTTCTTAATGATCTCTCTCTGCTAAGAATAATACCATTCCTTCTCTTCATTATCCATATTTGATGGATCCATTGACATGATCGCCCTTTCATATTCTCTCTTTTTAATTCCGTGTCTCTAGCCGCTCTTTCAACTTCCCTTTGCATAATTTCTAGTTCCAGCATCCTTTTTTCCAATTCTTTTGCCCACAGATCTGCAAGTCTATTTAGGGTCTCTGTTCTTTTTAATTCTGTATCTCCGACCCTTGCCAACTCCTCTATAACTTCAGCATTGGAGAAATTAATTTCAGATGAAGTCTGCTTTGGCTTTGCCCTTTCTAAGACTTTTGGCAGCATCCCTTCCAATAGGTTTATTGATAATTGGTGGGGGTAAATCTTCGACAGTGCCTCAACCTCTTCTCCCACATCGGGGTTTGAAGAAGAGCTGTAATCTCTTACTCTTGTATTCTTTGTTCTCTTTGCCGACATATCTCCAGTTCCTCTGTTGGAGTTATTAACATGATTCAACCATTTCGGTTCATAGCGCAAATGACGCCAAGCATGCTCATAACCAAAATTTTAGCCATGTATCTCTTTGTATTGGATATGTGCAGGTTTGAGATAATTACACTCACTTTGCCCACTCAGCGGCCATCGAGCTGCAACATCATAATACCCCGACAAATGTGTGACAACCGCACATAATCCGGTCCATCGAGCCTTGCACTTTTCAGCTGTTCTTTTGGCTGGCCACTTAGAACTTGGGTACTGTTTTTGAGCTTCACAAAAGTACTCCCAAATTCCGTCCCTAAATGTCGTCGCTCTTTGGCCGGTTCCAGTTATGGGATCCTTGCTCACATTTAACCATGCACCGATTAAAAGCTTATCTTCTAACTCGTCCCATAATACTCCTTTTTGCCTTTGTTCGTTGTGAAATAATATTTGCTGCTTCATTATTTGCTTCAACTTGATCGTCTTCACCTAAATGAGTTTCCTCTGTAGAAACATAAGAACGACTTATCCGAGAGCCCACATTTTGTGGGCTATCATGAATCCCCATATTACCCATCCACCTAGTGAATGATCCCGGCGAAGATGAATGCGTAGGAGGGACAGAATAATAATTTTCAGAATTGGGGGCATTATAATTTTGGGAGTTTGGATTATGGTAAAATTCGGGTGTTTGACTATGATAGTATTGAGGGTTTGAATTATTTTGAGAATAGGAGTCATATTGAGGGTAATAATTTTGAAAATTAGGGTGTTGAGAATTTGGAGAATTTGGTTGGCTACTTTCAGAATTTGTATCCATAATTTGGGATTTTGAGATTATGAGATTATGGAGAGATTTGTGAGGTGAAAAATTGCAAATCTAACATTTCACCATACACCTTATTTATAGTGTTTTTGGGTGAAAAAAATATGAGCGTTGTTACATAATTATTAAAAAATATAGCCATTACAAATGGGTTAAATTTCATCAAAATATAGTCGTTTATAACCGTTACACAAAAAAAAAAAAAAAACCCTCTGAAAATTTTTTAAAAAAACAAACGAAAATTTAAAAAACCCAAAACCATCCACTTGCAGCGTGTGGGGCCCGCTGCTCTGGGCGCCCACTGCCTTCCGTGCGTGTGATGGACACGCGCTAGACACAGCCCAGCTGGGCCTCACACGCGTGGATTCCCTTTCTTCGTTCTCTCTCCCCTTTTCCTTCTCTCTCCTCTTTTCCCCTCTCTCTCCTCCTTTTTGCCCTTCCATCGGGTGCTCCTTGGAGTTGCTCCATGGAGGAACTCCAAGTGAGTTGTTTCACCTTACCACTTCACCCCCTTTTTTTCATTTCTCTCTCCTCCACCTAGGAGCAACTCCCTTGGAGTTTCAACCATTGGAGATAGCCTAAGGATCTACCCCTTGAGTTGTTCATCCAGCTCAAGTTTTATTTTCTATTTTTCGGTTATTTTTTGTCGTACTGTTTTGAGTGAAGCCTACTTGATTTCTTTGAGCTTGCTCAGCTTTGAGCTTGATTACATCAAAATTGGGATCCCTAAAATAATTTGTAACCCCAAAAAGGAAATTAAACATTAAACGGTGAAAATTGTGAATTAAGGCCCCTTAGTTTTGCCTAAGAATACCCAAAATAGCTACCTATTTTGTAACAAAAAAACCCACCTATTTGAAGGGAAATACTCTTTTTCTTTCAATTTATTTGTTGTTTTAACTAATTTTTTTATTTTACAATATTTGTCGTTTTATGATGGCAATGATACATTAATAGCTACTTTATCGACTTTTTTTATTAATTATTTATTTCTTCCTATTTTCCTCATTTTCAATAAACTCTTAAGAATATTTTAATATTTTGGTCATTAATTTATATTGAATTTAATTCAACTTTAGTACTCTCTCAATATCTCAAAAAACAAATAAATTGAAATGGAGAGAGAACCTTATATCATAGTCCTGAGTTTATGGACCGAACCATGTGTTGGCAACATCTTGGCTGGACAAGGACATTTTTTTAGATATTTTAAACTACATTATGAACTTGGAATCATAATATAGTTTATGATATCTAAAAAATTAAACATTAAAAAAACAGAGGGGAAAATTCTGATTGAAGTCCCTTAGTTTCACCTTTATCCAGCTATGCCGCTTGCCACTATAGGCAACATATTATAAATGAGCACCCGCTTTATAATATTTTTTTTTTGGGGTTTTTCGTGTACATCTACATCTTGATGTATAGTAGCTTATTAGGTTTCATTTTTTAAGTCAAGTTATAAATATAATACAGAGAATTAGAGAAATGACATGATGAAAGCTGTATTTCATTATAAAATAAGCCCCTAATATATATCTACCTATTTGGCGATATAATCGGATGCATATATAATATTATGTTTTGTTGCTTAATTCTATGGCATTGCTTAAAATCTCTATATATGACATTGAAGTTATAAATATATAAACATATATGTTGGAATGAGCTCTCTATGATCCTTTGTAAGCCAGTTTGTCAAACCCCAACCTACCTTAAGTTGTTTCATCAAAGAAACTTTCTTGACCATGATAAACATAGAGGTGATCTCTAAAGAAACTATCAAACCATGCCGGCCAACACCCGACCACCTCCGCTATCTTCAATGCTCATTGTTCGATCACGTAAACATCCCCGTCTTTGTGCCCCTAACCTTCTTCTACTCCCCGAGAGAGGAACACAATAGTAATGGATGTAATAAGTCTAACAATATGATGTACCGGTTGAAAGAATCACTACGTCAGACATTATCCATGTTTTATCCCCTTGGGGAAGAGTTAATGATGCCAACCACATCATTCGCAGTGATGAAGGGGTGCCTTTTGTGTGGAAGCCCGGGTGAGCGATGCATGCTTATAGGATGTTGTTCACAAAGCGGAGGTGACTCAGCTCGATCAGCTAGTAACTTTTCATGGCCATGAAGGATACACCAAGTTGCTCTTAGCAATCCAAGTCACCTCATTCGCATGTGGTGGGGTGGCCACTGGGGTGAAAATGAGCCATGCAATTGCAGATGGCTGCTCAATTTTTATGTTTGTTAAGAAACGGGCGGCTGTGGCCAAGGGTAAGGATCCAAGACTCCTAACCTCGCACCCTTACTTTGAGATATGGAAGGTACTCCCCTGCTCAACCCGAATTACGAATCAACATGGATGCACCAAACCCACACTTTATTCGAGACAAACTCGTAGCCAAAAGGTTTGCGTTCACAGAAACCAAGTTGGCCAATCTTCATTCATCACTTTACTTCGACCCTATATATAATAGTACAAGTCTTCCTTCGTTGGCTATGGTCTTGTCAGCCTTTATGGAGTAGGATCAAGGTGGCTTGCTATAGTGATGATGGTCGTCCCTTTGAAGTTGTCCACGCGGTTAACATCGGTCTTAAATTGAGCCCTCCTACACAAGAATCTTACTATCTTGATAACATGTATGTCAATGCTATAGCCAAGCCTTCTAACAAAGTTAATGAAACTTGGGCCATGGATTCTTGGAGGAAATGAAGAAATGAATAGGAAGAATACTAAGCCAAGATGTTTTTGCGAGGGAGATTAAATCAGGAAGGAACGACTTGGGGTTTATGAGGGAATTTTGGGTGAGACACAGCAAGGGAGAAATTGTCTTGCTTGAGTTCAGCAACCTGCGTAGTTTGCCCGTTAATGAATCCGATTTTGGATGGGGTAAACCAGTTTGGGTCACATGGGCAACTCAACTGTACAAGAATTTTGTTATCTTGATCCCCGGGTGGCCCATTGAGCAAGGACATTGATGCATATTTTTACTTGAAGGATCCACACATGGGCAAACTCCTTAGGGACCAAGAGTTCATGTCTTTTTCATCCAACAAGATGTAATTAAGGAATTAATTTGTGGCAGTATATTATGATATGGTCAACCAAACTTGTACAAATAGCACACTTTACTTTTTTAGACTGCAAAAAAAAAAAAGTTAGTTCCATGATTCCATGCAGGCTAAACCTATATGCTATATACTTTAAAATTATCAAGTTTTTAATAAATTATCAATTGTGAAATAAAAAATTTACACTTAGGTCTAGTGTGTTTTTCATAATAATGTTTGAGACCTATGGACATTGAAAATAATTTAAAGGTTCATAATATTTGGATAAATAAATTTATAAGTCCTCAATGACCATAATGTCTTTCCAATTTAATTTTTGGTTCTTAATAATAATAATAATAATAATAATAATAATAATAATAATAATAAGATGTGAATAATTTGAACATTGGAGATATTAGATAAGAATAATATAAACTTCAAAATAGGTCCAATAATCAGAGCTTTGATAGTCTTTATTTTTAGTAGTGTATGTCTTATTTTAGATTGTAATTTTCAAACGATATAAATTATATACATTTATTTGAAGTTTAAATAAACTAAAAATACGAGTCTAAAATGACTTATGGACTACTAAAAATAAATATTGAAGGTTTGCTCGGGGAGAGTCTCGAGTCACCCTAGAGGGGGTGAATAGGGTGAGGAAGTAATCTTGTGGAGATTCAAACTCTTTTGCCAAGTAAAATACGGAATGTAGTTCGAGTCAAACAGAGTCGAAAAGTAGAGACTCGGAAAGACTGAATAGATAGGAATGGCAAGAAAAGCAGATGCTTTAAGACAGTCCGAGTCTAGAATGAACTCGGAAAGTAAACACTTAGAGAATACGTGGAAACCCTCCGAGGGCAGAAAACCACGGACCGTGTCAATCCGGACACGAAGTCAAATCCACTATTTTGAGTCCACAAAATACCGTGAACTGACCGAACCCGAGTTGCTCCCTTAGACAACTCTATACAAGTTTTCCTAGACTCGAAATTCCCTTATCCGATCTAGTACTTCCTAACTAAGATAACCCTTACAGCTAGGGACAACTAAGCTGAGTTTACCCTTACAGCTTAGTCAAGGGACCTTACAAAGAAAGTAAGAAAGAGTTTGTAGCTGAGTACAAGACCTTACAACTCGAAGGTAATGAATTACATAATAGGAGTTGTAAGTAGAAGATTGAGAATGAATACAAAGACTTTGCACAAGTACGTATATTAACAATAGGTTCGGCAATTTTCAAGTCTTGTGAAGTGGCTTCTATCTATAGATGACCAAGTAGAGTAGCCGTTATCTTCATCTGCTGACCGAGAGTCCTCTGTGATCGTTGATAGAAGCTTTACGAGTCACTCGAAAGTATCCGTTGTAATGTGAACGTTGGACAACGGTTTAACTCTCTTGGAAGTCCCAAAACTACTAGCGATGTCCTGAGAGGTAAGGTGAAAACCACTCGTTAAGCTTGGCGTTCCAGTTTTCCAGATTTGGAAACGAGACGGCTCTAACACAATCTTACGGGACTCGGAGCAGAGAAGGTGAAAAGCCATGTCTGTTGGTGATTTGACGTTTTGAAGCCGGTTACTTTTGTGGTTTGAAAAAGGTGTATCCTCGTTTGAATAACCTACAAAAGTAAATCAATTTTAGTTCTCAAAGTATAAAATACTTTGGTCCAAGATTAGACATAGATAATAAAATAATTATGATGATTAATCAACTAATTATCCGAGTTAGAAGAGAAGTGGAATTTTACGAGTCCAATATCAATGATACTCAGAATTCCATCCGATTTACTCTAAGTGAAGGATCAAGATAAGTAAAGAATATCGAGTGAGATAACTTGATATAGACTAAGTAATAATCATACTAAAAGTACTGACTATAACATAATAGAGCTTATAACCAGAAGTCGGATTACGAGTGAGAAAAGGTGAAACACTAGTCCACTCAATCTGCGATAAATGCGAGTGATGCTTGGACTCGGAACAAAGAATCGGTTTTTGAGTCACTTACGGATAAGCAAGAAATATAAGAAGTAAACGTTGTATCACTTAGAGAAGATACCATTTTACTCAAAAAAGTTTCGAGATACAAAGAATGCCTTGGAATCAAAACTCTATAAGTATGAGATGGTTATACCGATTCATTTAATGCAACTCGTAAATGCGTTGAGAAGTGTCCGAGTCTTCAATCTCCACCTTTTTGATGAAAGGCATTCCATTCTTAGACGAAACTTTGTTAGTGAAGAAAAATCGACTACGAGTAGTTGCTCATGAGGAAAGTCGAGTAAAGAATTCTTAGTTGTATCGGAGCAAGAGGTATATAGTGAGAGCATAAAGTAAAAATGCTTAGCAATGAAATAATGTAAACTCGGAAAGATTATAAACACGAAATCATGTAAGAGAAAGCATTAATTCATTGAGTTCAACAGAAATTACAAGGATTAAAAGGGAAAACTCCCCTAAACAAGACAACAAGTTTTCGACTCTATTTACTCTATTTCTCCCCCTTGCCTTTCAGCAAAAACAACAACAAAAAGAAGGGAAGAAAAGAACAAGTAGTACCACTTAGATGTCCGGACAAAAACAAAAAAATTCTCGAAAGAAGAAGACTCGGCGGATTGAGGAATTGTGACTCGGTGCATGGCGCCTACGAGGGAGAGGGGATTTCGAGTGGAGGGGAGGGAGTGGAGGTTCGCCGGCGCTGATATGATCTTAACGATGTGCTTGAGTGCGGCGGAGGGTGAACCGGTATGATCGTCGGCGGCTCGGCTCCGAGTGGGCGACCGGAGTGCGGGGATCGAGGGGTTCTTCCCTTGGAACCTCGGTAGGCTGGAGGGGCTGCTCTGTCGACCCGCTGGTGTAGCTAAGTCTTCGACCCACCCAGGCTCGCTATCCGAGCCGAGTACAGACTATCCGAGCTTGTGGAGCAGGTCGACCCTCGGCGGTTCCCACTTGCTTCTTCGTGGTGTTCCTTCCCTTGCCCGGAAGGACCTGCCTCGGCGCAGGTTCCTCGGCGTCTGCAGCTTCTGCATCTGTAGCTTCTTCTTCTTCATCCTCACTGTCCGAGGAGGTCGGACGTGGGCTTGAAGACGCTTCGGATGCGTCCGAGTCATCATGGTCCTGAGCCGCCTTAGACCTTCTCTCTCGAGGAGCTCGACCAGCTCCTGCTGCTCGTTCACCGGTGCCCTCATCTCAAGAACAAGAGACTGCTGCTCTCGGATTTGGGATTGACCGGTCTTTTGGTTGATGGTCAGATTTTGGAGAACAAGTTTGAAAGACCGGAGCATGTCTCCGAAATAAGAGGACACGGAGCTGATCTTGTCCATAAAAGCGGTGGAAAAGATAGCAGAGAGAGATTTTGAGGCACCTGATGTGGAGGCACCACCAGGTGGAGAGGGAGAGAGAGAGGGGTTGATTTCGAGTCCGAGGCGGAGAAGGGGGCTTCGGCTCGAGTTATGCACCCGGACACCGGTTCGGTTTCCGGTATCCGTACCCCTGCAGTTCCTTCTTGCCGACAACAACGGCAGCCTCAAACACAAGCATTTGGGTCCGAGGGAGAGGAACTTGGAATTGTTTGAAGACAAGGGTGAGAAGAGCACCAAAAGGAAGTGAGGTGTTCTTCTTTGATTGAAGTTGAGCTGGCATGGCGGCCATCTGCTCAATGATGGAGGGAAGAGGTCTACTTCGTAGCCCTCAAGAATGTCAAAGAGAGCTTTGAGGTGCTTGGAGTTGGGGTTCTCCTTGCTGGAATGCTTGTGAGAAAAAGGTTCTCATCAGCAGAAAGCACCGAAGGCGAGCTCGACTTCAAGCGAGTCACGAAAAGTTTTTCCGGGACTCGGGGAACTCTTTGGCGTACTTTTCAAAGAAGTCGTCGGCGACTTCGATGAACGGAATGGGGTTGCTGTTCAAGAAGAGAGAGGAGACCTTGAACAAGCGGTGGAGGAGAGAGGTGTTGATGCGAACGGTGATGGTCCGAACCCTGGAGGTTAGAACATTTTACGAGTGGGTAAGGTGAGTGTAGAACTCGAAACGAGTTCGGGATAGATGAACTCGCTGAAGCACATGAAGTGATATGCTCCGGTGGTTTGAATGTGAGCCAACCAAGAGAATTTGGTTGTAGGAAAGAACTTGTCGTCCAGCGCAAGGTGCTTGGGTGACAATGGGTTTGGAGGGGTTGAGCTTTACGGCGTTTTGGTGCGAGGCTTTTTGGAAGAAGAGGAGACCTGGAAGTCGGGATGGTTGCCTCTTTTAGGCATTTTGAGAGAAGGAAGGAAAGATGAAACTTTTGAGTAGAAAAGAGAAGGAGAGGTAGAAGAGAGGAAACGAAAAAGGTGTAGAAGAAAAAGATGAGAGCAGTCGAAACTTACGAGAGATGGCCTTTACGATGCTCGAAGAACTTCAAGGATGACTGTTCACGTAGAAATCTTCCGCGAAAAGTTTCGTTTGAGAGAAATGGAATGTAGAGTACCGAGACGAAGATGAATAGGCGCTATTTATAAAAAATAGAAGCCCGTCAATTATCCATTAAGTATAACTCCATTCGACTCGGCTTGTCCATCGAGTCACCGAAGACCGGTGTGACGGTTCTCTTCAACGGTTAAGATTTCAGCGGTTAGAAATCCACGGCTAATATCTGATCACAACGCTCGAGAGAGATAGAGAAAGATTTTGAAAATATGATTTGAAACTCTCCACTGTTCTAGAGATAGTTTCGGAAAATTTGAAGTCCAAGTTTCTCTACGTCCGAGTTTGACTCGGATTGGTTTCGAGTGACTCGAAACACGAAATAACTACCAGCCCAGTATCACTGAATCAAGCTGAGCTAATGGTTATTAAAAGTGAAAACACATAACACGGAATTATGCAATGGATAGCATATAACTAAGCATTTAACATACCAAGCTCATTCCGAATAAAACAAAGCTGATCTTCACCAAGAGGCTTAGTAAAGATATCAGCTAATTGAAGATTAGTAGGAATGAACTCAAGTTCAATATCACCTTTTTACGAGTGATCGCGTAGGAAGTGATATCGACCTCGATATGCTTTGTTTTCGAATGTCTGGACGGGGTTCTTGGTGATGCTGATTGCACTTTGGTTGTCATGCTTGATTGGAACCGAGTTGAGGAATAGTCCAAGATCCTTCAAGTGTTGCTTAATCCATAGAATCGAGCGCAACAAGCTCCAGCTGCAATATATTCAGCTTCGGCAGTTGATAGAGCTACTGAGTTTTGTTTCTTTGAATGCCAAGATATTAGGGATTAACCCGAAATTAGCAAGCTCCGGATGTGCTCTTTCGATCAACTTTGTATCCTGCGTAGTCTATGTCCGAGTATCCAGTAAGAGTTTGAAGGTTTGCTCGGGGAGAGTCCGAGTCACCCTAGAGGAGGGGTGAATAGGGTGATAGAAGTTTTTCGTGGAAACGTTAGCTCTTTTGTTAACGAAGAGACAAAGACAGGTTCCGAGTCAAACAGTGGGTCGGAAAAACTTGGACTCGAAAGCTATCACGAATCAAACACGCAAGTCAAGTAGGAGTAATAAGACTGTCCGAGTCTAGAATGAACTCGGAAAGATAACACTTAGAAAATACGTGGAAACCCTCCCGGGGCGGAAAACCACGGACCGTGTCAATCCGGACACGAAGTCAAATCCACTATTTTGAGTCCATAAAATACCATGAATCGATCGAACCCGAGTTGCTCCCTTAGACAACTCTATACAAGTTTTCCTAAACTCAAAAATTCCCTTATCCGATCTAGTACTTCCTAGCTGAGATAACCCTTATAGCTAGGGACAACTAAGTCGAGTTAACCCTTACAGCTTAGTCAAGGGACCTTACAAAGAATGTAAGAAGGAATTTGTAACTGAGTACAAGACCTTACAACTTAGAAAGTAATGAATTATAGAGTGGGAGTTGTAAGTAGAAGATTGAAAGTAAATACAATGACTTTGAGCAAGTATGTGTATTAACAATATGTTCGGCTCGTCAATCTTCAAGTCTTGTGAAGTGGCTTCTATTTATAGATAACCAGGCAGAGTAGCCATTATCTTCATCTACTGACCGAGAGTTCTTTGTGACCGTTGACAAAAGCTTTACGAGTCACTCGGAAAGTATCCGTTGTGATATGAACGTTGGACAACGGTTTAACTCTCTTGGAAGTCCCAAAACCACTCGGCGGTGTCTTGAAAAGTAAGGTGAAAACCACCGTTAAGCTTAGCGTTCCAGTTTTCCAGATTTGAAAACAGACAGCTCCGACACAATCTTCCGGGACTGGAGCGAGAGAAGGTGAAAAGCCATGTCTGCTGGTGATTTGACGTTCGAAGCCGGTTACTTTTGTGGTTTGAAAAAGGTGTATCCTCGTTTGAATAACCTACAAAAGTAAATCAATTTTGGTTCTCAAAGTATAAAATACTTTGGTCCAAGATTAGACACGAGATAATAAAATTATTGAGATAATTAAACAACTGATTATCCGAGTCGAAACGAAATGGAATTTTACGAGTCCAATATCCATGATACTCGGAATTCCATCCGACTTAGTCTAAGCGGAGAATCAAGTTCGAGTAAAGAATATCAAAGTGAAGTAACTTGATATAGACTAAGCATGAAACAGACTAGAAATACTAACTATAATAAAATAGAACTTATAACCGAAGTCGGATTCGAGTGAGAGAAGACGAAATACTAGTTTATTCAATCTGCGATAAATCTGGGTGATGAGGGACTCGGAACAAAGAACCGGTTTTCGAGTCACTTACGGATAAGCAAGAAATATAAGAAGTAAAAGTTGTATCACTTAGAGAAGATAACATTTTACTCAAAGAAGTTTCGAGATACAAAGAATGCCTTGGAATCAAAACTCTATAAGTATGAGATGGTTATACCTGATTCATTTAATGCAACTCGGAAATGCGTTGAGAAGTGTCCGAGTCTTCGAGTCGGTTCCGAGTCTCCGGAATACCATAGACCTAAATTCCGAGTACCTGCAATATATCTTAATATTCTTTTCACCGTAGTGAGATGTGATTCTTTTGGGTTAGCTTGAAATCTTGCGCATAGGCAAACACTGAACATTATATCCGGCCTGCTTGGAAGTAAGATATAGCAAAGATCCAATCATACCTCGATAAAGTTTATGATCTATTGCTTTACCTTTCTTGTCCGAGTCAAGCTTTATACTTGCTTGCTCATGGGAGTAGATGCATGCTTTGCATCTTGGAGTTTGTATTTCTTCAGCAGTTCCTTGGTGTACTTTGATTGATGGACATAGATTCCATCTTTGTCTAGTTCTATTTGTAACCTAAGGAAGAAGTTGAGTTCTCCCATCATACTCATTTGGAACTCTTGACTCATCAACCTAGAAAATTCTCGGCACGGAGATTCGATAGTAGCACCGAAGATAATATCATCAACGTAGATTTGAACAATAAGGAAATCTTTCCCCTTAGTTTTTATGAAGAGAGTCTTGTCGATCTAACCTCTTTTAAAACCATTTTGAACCAAGAAGCTACTCGAGTCTTTCATACCAAGCTCGAGGTGCTTGTTTAAGACCATAGAGAGCCTTTTGAAGTTTGAAAACATGATTTGGAAATTCCGAGTTTTCAAAACCAGGAGGTCTGTTCGACATAGACTTCTTCTTCAATAAAACCATTGACAAATGCACACTTAACATCCATTTGATATAATTTAATATGCATGCTTGGATGCAAATGCCAACAGATATTCGATAGCTTCGATTCAGGTTACGAGTGCAAAGGTTTCCCCACAATCAATTCCTTCTTCTTGATTATAGCCTTGAGCCACAAGTCTAGCCTTGTTTCTAACTACCACTCCACCCTCATCCAGTTTGTTCTTGAAAACCTATTTGGTTCCTATAACCGGGTGGTCGGAAGGTCGGTTGGTCGAGTCTAGACTTGGTTTCTCTCGAATTGATTGAGTTCCTCTTGCATGGCCTCTACCCATTCAGGTTCATTAAGGGCCTTTAGTGCATTTTGGGTTCGTTTAATGAAATGAATGCGGTGAATGCACATAGATTATGTAGAGAGGAACGAGTTCTTACCCCACTTGTTGATATCCGAAATTATGTTTTCTTGGGGATGACTGGAAGTAAATTTGAATGCTTTACCAGTTCTTTGATTTAAGAGGTTTGTGGGCTGAGCTGCTTGATCTTCGAAGCTTGTTCGAGTGACCCTCTTCATCAACTTGTTCGTTACGAGCGAGCTCTTGAGTTCTCTCATTCCGAGTTTCCTCGTTCTCGGTGACTTCATTCCGAGCGGGTTGAGTCCGAGTCTTTGTAGGCTCGGCTTTGTCATCATCTCTACCGAGCTTCGGTTCGAGTATGACGACTAACTTGGCTTCTCTTGTTCAAGCTCATCAAACACTACGTGGATGCTTTCTTCCACTTTGTTAGTTCGCTTATTGAAAATGCGATAAGCTTTGCTATGAGAGGAGTAACCTAGAAAAATACCTTCGTCCGACCGAGCATCAAACTTGGTCGGGTGATCCTTACCATTGTTGTGAACAAAGCACTTACATCCGAATGGTTTGAAGTAGGAAATATTTGGCTTCATCCCTTTGTAGAGCTCATAAGGTGTTTTCTTCAGAATGGGTCCGATGAGGCATCTGTTCAAAGTGTAGTTAGTTGTGTTGATCGCTCTCGCCTAGAAATAGTTAGGCAAGTTGTGCTCAATCATCATTGTCCTTGCTATTTCTTCAAGGGTTCTGTTCTTTCTCTCTACAACTCCGTTCGTTGAGGAGTTCTTGGTGCTCGAGAAGTTGTGAGAGATTCCATTCTTATCGCAGAACTCGAGAATTCCGAGTAGTCGAACTCCCTTCCATGGTTATTTCGAATCCTTTGAATCTGAGTCCGAGACTCAACTTGAATCTTTCTACGAGTTTGCTGAACTCCTTGAATGCTTCATTTTTATGCTTGAGAAAACACACCGAGGTAAATCTTGAAAAGTCATCAATAATGATAAAAATGTAGGATTTACCTCCGAGGCTCTTCACTGGAATTTCACCACATAGATCCATATGTAGCAGTTCAAGCACCTTTGATGTGGAAACAGATCTTGAGAGACTTGAATGAAGATTTGACCTGTTTCCCCTTGTACATGCTTCACAAACTTTGTCTTTAGTGAAAGCACAACTTGGCAATCCCAGACTAGGCCATGATCCGATAACTTTTTAATAGTATGCATGCTTATATGACCTAATCTACGATGTCATTCCCAAGACTCATCAATGAGAGATGCTTTTAGGCATGACAAGTTCGGCTCGGGTCGAAAGAGGAATGATATAAGTGTTACCTGATCTCTTACCCGAGAGCTTTACCTCTTTGGTGGTCTCATCTAAGATGTAGCACTTAGATTGAGTGAATCTTACCTCCTGACCTTTGTCACATAGTCTGGGAGATGCTAAGCGGATTGTATTTTAGCCCTTTGACAAGGTAGACTGGGCTGACCAGATTGCTTCCATTTCCAATCTTGCCAATACCAACTATCTTGCCTTTGCTATCATCACCGAAGGTCACTTTTCCTCCTTTATGTCTTTCCAACTCGGAAAAGAGTCCTGCATCTCCCGACATGTGGCGTGAACATCCACTGTCAAGGTACCGATGTCCTTTTGATCTTTTACGAGTGACCTGCAAAACAAAGAGAATCTAACCCTTCTCACTTCCTCTAACGAACCCAGTAACTCTCCTTACTGTGGTCCTTTTACGAGGAAGAAGGTGTTTTGGAACCCAGATTTGAATGACTTTGGGTTTTGTCCGATTCCGAGTCTTCTTCTCGAGAACCGAGTCCGTGTCTCTTTCTTTTTGAAAACTTTTCCTTTTGAAGCAGGAGAGAATGGTTTCTTTTTGTAAACAATTCGGGCTTAGTCCTTCTTTCATTTACGTGAATGGGACCGTGCTCAACTTTCCCGAACTTCATAGTTCGGAATCATTTTTAAACAGATTCGAGTAGGAATTGGATTCCTCTTCTCTGTTGAGACCAAGACCTTCTTTTCGAAAGGAGATACATTATGATCCTAAGAGCATGTCAAGGTTTTTCTGACCTTGAGTAAATTTTAAAATGAGATCTTGAGACTCGGTGAGCTTACGTTTTAGTTGCTCATTTTCTTTCTGAGTAACTCGGACTCGGTCTCATTAGTTTGAGCACTAGTCTTGAGTTCTCCGAGTATCGAGTCTCGGGTTTTCCAATTCGTTTTTAAAGAATTGCTCTCGGAAGAAATTGACTCAAGTTGTTCTTTGAAATGGGAAGAGTCGAATTGGACTTTTCTTCCAAAGTAAAAATGTATTTAGCTTAATCAACTTTGGAGAATTTGAGGAAGTAATCAATTACCTCTTGAGGGTTAGTTTCCTTATTGTACGAGTCCGAGTCGACTCCTTTTCAGCTTCGAGTCGGAACTTGCCATCGGACATTTCGAGTCGTCCGAGTCCTCATCATCTTCGATGAATCCTCATCGCTCCATGTTGCCATCATGGCTTTCTTCTTCTTTCTATCCCTTTTACTTTTCGGACAGTCTTTGACTATGTGGTCTTTCTTTGCCACACTCGAAACACCCAGAATTCTTAGATAAAGATAACTTTGAAGGGGAAGAAAACTTACCTTTTCTGTCTCTCTTATCTTTCTTGTAGAATTCTTCTTTTGGCCTTTTGTCCCATCTTTTGTGCTTCATCATTCTCTTGAAGCCTCTTGCAATGAGTGCCATGGGATCGTCTTCGAGTCGGAAGAGCTCGGATTTGCTTCTTTGGATTCCGAGGCTTTCGGTGCTATGTTTCTTTTGGTACTGCCCTCGGCATCCTCTTCTTCTAGATGGATTTCGTGAGTTCAAAGCTTTCCGATGAGCTCGTCGACTTTAAGAGTGAGAGGTTACGAGCCTCCTCTATGGCGAGTCACCTTCGGACCCCATCTTCTTTTGGGTAGACTTCTTAGTATCTTTCTGCACATTTCCTCGTGTGTGATCTTCTTACCCAGAGACTTGAGATTATTGGTAATCTCGGTAAACCGAATGAACATCCGAGTAATGTTCTCTTCGGCTCCATCTTGAATAGCTCGTATTTATGAAGATATTGACTAATCTTCGCTTGTCGACCTGGCTAGTTCCTTCGTATGTGTTGACAAGTGTGTCCCACACTTCTTTTGCTGTGTCGCAGGCGGACACCCGATTGTATTCCTCCGAGCTGATGGCGCACATCGGAATGTTCATTGCCTTGAAGTTCTTTTTGAACTTCTACGCTTCGCCTGGAGTGAATTCAGCCTTTGTCTTGGGAATGATTCCGAATTCCTCTGTCTTCATTGGAATGTAGTTTCCTTGTCGTATGATTTCCCATACATCTTCATCATGATCCATGAGGAAACATTCCATAAGCTTCTTCCAGTGACCAAAGTTTGATCCTTTGAATTTTGGTGGCCTGTTGGAAGATCTTCCTTCATCGAACTCTCCGGTGTTACGAGCTATTTGATCTTTAGACCTTTGGATGTTTAGATCCTTTACGAAAGGCTCGACTCGATACCAATTGAAGGTTTGCTCGGGGAGAGTCTAAGTCACCCTAGAGGGGGTGAATAGGGTGAGGAAGTAATCTTGTGGAGATTCAAACTCTTTTGCCAAGTAAAATACGGAATGCGGTTACGAGTCAAAACGAGTCGAAAAGTAGAGACTCGAAAAGACTGAATAGATAGGAATGGCAAGAAAAGCAGATGCTTTAAGACATTCCGAGTCTAGAATGAACTCGGAAAGTAAACACTTAGAGAATACGTGGAAACCCTCCTGGGGCAGAAAACCACGGACCGTGTCAATCCGGACACGAAGTCAAATCCACTATTTTAAGTCCACAAAATACCGTGAGCCGAGCGAACCCGAGTTGCTCCCTTAGACAACTCTATACAAGTTTTCCTAGACTCAGAAATTCCCTTATCCGATCTAGTACTTCCTAGCCGAGATAACCCTAACAGGTTAGGGACAACTAAGCTGAGTTTACCCTTACGGCTTAGTCAAGGGACCTTACAAAGAAAGTAAGAAAGAGTTTGTAATCGAGTACAAGACCTTACAACTCGAAGGTAATGAATTACAGAATAGGAGTTGTAAGTAGAAGATTGAGAATGAATACAAAGACTTTGCACAAGTACGTATATTAACAATAGGTTCGGCAATCTTCAAGTCTTGTGAAGTGGCTTCTATTTATAGATGACCAGAGCGAGTAGCCGTTATCTTCATCTGCTGACCGAGAGTCCTCTGTGACCGTTGATAGAAGCTTTTGAGTCACTCAGAAAGTATCCGTTGTAATGTGAACGTTGGACAACGGTTTAACTCTCTTGGAAGTCCCAAAACTACTAGCGGTGTCCTGAGAGGTAAGGTGAAAACCACCGTTAAGCTTGGCGTTCCAGTTTTCCAGATTTGGAAACAGACAGCTCCGACACAATCTTACGGGACTGGAGCGAGAGAAGGTGAAAAGTCATGTCTGCTGGTGATTTGACGCTTTGAAGCCGGTTACTTTTGTGGTTTGAAAAAGGTGTATCCTCGTTTGAATAACCTACAAAAGTAAATCAATTTTGGTTCTCAAAGTATAAAATACTTTGGTCCAAGATTAGACACGAGATAATAAAATAATTATGATAATTAATCAACTAATTATCCGAGTCGAAGAGAAGTGGAATTTTTGAGTCCAATATCAATGATACTCGGAATTCCATCCGATTTACTCTAAGTGAAGGATCAAGATAAGTAAAGAATATCGAGTGAGATAACTTGATATAGACTAAGTAATAATCATACTAAAAGTACTGACTATAACATAATAGAGCTTATAACCGGAAATCGGATTCCGAGTGAGAAAAGGTGAAACACTAGTCCACTCAATCTGCGATAAATCGAGTGATGTTGGACTCGGAACAAAGAATCGGTTTTCGAGTCACTTACGGATAAGCAAGAAATATAAGAAGTAAATGTCTGTATCACTTAGAGAAGATACCATTTTACTCAAAGAAGTTTCGAGATACGAGAGAATGCCTTGGAATCAAAACTCTATAAGTATGAGATGGTTATACCGATTCATTTAATGCAACTCAAAAATGCGTTGAGAAGTGTCCGAGTCTTCAAATATTCTCAAAGTTCAAGTACTCGTGAGTTATTTTAAAGTTTGGATTATTTTTATCTAATATCCCTAAAGTTTAAATTATATTATTCACATCCATTATGATGATGAAAATAGAAACCTAACCGTGTTTTTGTTGTTGTTATATATGTTTATGGTGGTGTTGTTACTTGTTGTTGTTATTATTATGAAAAACCCCTGGAAAAGGCATTATGGTCATCTTAGTTACAACTCTATTGTTCAAATATTCACGGACCTCTTATTTTTTATTTCGTAGGTCACAAAAATTATTGTGCAAAAACTTAGTAGACCAAAGTGTAAATTTGTCTTGTGAAATCTTAGTATTCACTAGCTATGCTAAATAGCACCCTGTAGTCATTTGAACTCTATCCATATGTATATATTATATCTGTAATTTTATAATGTACAAAAATATGGAGAAAAAGGTGATTTTACACAGCTTATGAATAATATCACCTTTCTACCATTCAATTATATCACTTTTCGGGTCAACATTATTCGGTTTGGGTATTGGTGGGTTGGTTAACTTAAGATCGGATCATGTTTCGTAACGCCATTTTAGATCTATTCGTTTTGGGTCTATTTGGGTTTGAGTCAAATTGTCTTCGTGTCATCCAAATTTTAGTATAATGAATTTGTCTTATAATTAAACAAATAACTTTATCTGAAATTTCATTTTCAGATTTTGTTCGGTTTGTGTTCGGGTTTCTAATTCACTTTCGATCGGTATGTTTTGGATCTCGGATCGAGTATGGGTCAAGGTAGTTCGGTTCCGATTTCGGGTCTCGAGTCATTTTTCCCACGTCTATTTATCGACCCACCATCATGTTGTATCTCTAACATGGGATGTTCAACGTTGTTATCAAAGTAATGACAAAGTCGAAAGACGAGCCCGAGAGTAGGAACATATCATTACCGAAGTTTCAATCATCGACTTTGTAGAAATTTTGAGATAATAGATTTGACATAATGGAAAAACTTTTAGATGTGAAAAATAATTGCTCTCATACTTGTGTTATTCTTAAGATGCCAAACGGCTATTTATACATACAAGATACCTAATCCTAGTAAAACTAGGATGATCAATTCTAATATAACTTATACTCCTAATCCTAGTAATACTAGGATGACCACTTCTAATATAACTCGGACTCATAATCCTAATAAAATTAGGAAGACCACTTCTAATATAATTAGGAAAATTAAATCAAACTAAAGACATACTTAGTGTTCTAAATCGAACAAAATACTTTGTTTTCTTATCAGATTTGGTCCGAGCAGGGGCGAGTCCTATTGAGGAAAGAAGAGAAAGCGAGCAAGCGGCAGAGAAAGTAGGTCTTAGGGCTGTTTATTATGAGACTTTTAGGGATTGAGATGAGAGCAATTATTTGAGAGAGAGAGAGATTGAGATGAGGGAGAGAGAAGATCGTACTGGATTCAGATTCGAATTATTTTTTATTATAATCAGATCAAACTTTTCTTCATAGTTGAATCAGATTTATATTGTCTTGGACATGTTAGATTTGTCTCAAACTCCACTTAACTGTTATCCATTGATCTAATGCATATTTTTTCTTAAGGAAGCACTTAATGATTGTCGTTGTATGATAATCATTATAATAGAAAGAATATTAACCATACATGTGACATATTAAATCTTGACCATTTATTTTTTTAATTTGAAAAAAATAAAAAATTATATTTTTATTAAAAAATTATTTATAACTAAAAAGAAAAATAATTTCTTTTAAGATTTGTTTGGTTGCTTCAATTCCATCAATATAGGTTAAAAATAATTTTTTCAGGCCGGCCAAAAAATTCTAATGAAGAAGAAGAAGAAAAATTAAGATTACTATCAACCCTTTGTTATTGAAACTCAATTTTTTCCGGCCAAACTCCTTATACCTCCATGGATTCCGTTGAGGTTGAAGTTTCCGACGAGAAAGATTGAGAATCGATGAGAAGAGGGTGGATTGCGACCCCTTTCTTGCCTGCAGCAACCATCCCTTCCTCCCCGGGGCAACCATCCCTTCCTCGCTGGTGAGTAGCGGAAAATTTTCCTAGCTTGATCTGGACAGTAGTACCCACGCGAAGATGAAGAAGATGATACAGTTAGTTTTTTTTTTTTTTTTTACTTTTATTTTCTAGTTCTGGTAGTAGCATTTTTCAGAATTTTTTTGTTTTCTTTTTTGTTTCACGTGGTATTTTCTTTAAATTGTAGATATTATCTATATTCCAAAAATAAATCCATAATATTTTTAAAGATATTATCTTTAATTTATTTCACCTATCATTTAGAAAATCCTAATCTCATAATTTTTATATATTTATTCTCATTTAAGCCACTATCAATCAAACAATTACTCATCAATTTCTTCAACAAAATTACTCAACAACATCTCCTACTCAACACATCTTTGATTAAATCGCTCAATGTATATTTCTTCAACTTCTTGAATTGGTACGTTGCTTTTTTCCATCTAGATTTGTTAAATTATGCACAAATTATAATTTCTCTAACATAATTAGTAGATTTAAAGTATTCTTTCTAGAATAAATTATAAAACCTGAATATTTGACATCTACTATTTAAGCCGAATTGGTTTGTTGCTTGAACCACAAGTCCCACTTTTCCATAATTAAAGTCATGAAAATTGAAACCCAAGGAAATTTCACATAACGTGCACAAAAATTAAGCATGCTTTATGAAGGACAATTAGGTGCAGTACATATCTTATAGTCAAAGTGAGCAAGTAATACAACCATTGGATCAATCTCAATCCAACGGCTACAATAAATATTGAAAACTTTTATAAGCATTTTTATTGGCCTTAATTATAGCCCTAAGTTGAGTAATCCAATATTAACCCTATCTAAACTTATCTATAAATTAGAGAACATTAAATAGAGCCTTCACAAACAGAACCTTTGGTACTGTCATTGAGAATTTACATGTTGCTTTCATTGAAAATCTATATGATGTGATAGAAGTATTTTTGTAATTACATCTTCATTATTTTTAATATTTAGTAATTTTTAAGCTTGAATTGGACAATATGATAGAAAAATTTTATTAGCTATGTATCTTAATTTCTTGAATTTAATATTCTTTTTATTTTATGAATATTTAATTAGAAGATATGTTTTACCTTTTAAGTGTTAGCATCATAGATGTTTTTCTTTGTTGACATTAATAGCAAGAATCTTAATCCAATTTTTTAGGTACCTAATTAGTACATGATGGGGGTGAATAATGGTGAAGAATTTTCAGATGATTACGATGATATGACTTTTTCTCTGTTGAAAAGTGAAATTACAATAATCAGGGATTTGGAAGATGAAAACTTATGGACATCATTTGGAAAAAAACTTCAGGATTTTACCACGACAGACATGAGAAAATTGAAGTTCAAATATGTGAATTTATGTAGTGCATTTTATGAAATGTATGTGTAATCAAAAGATTTTAAAATTCGTTATAATACGTCATGCAAGAGTACAATAGATAGGCATCCAACTTTCACAATAATAAAATATTCTGCCAAAGGTACATGTCATCGAAGTAACTAGAATATCCCAATAAAACAAAGGAAGCCTAAAGTGTTAACAAGATTTTGTTGTGAAACTGAAATTCGATTCAAATGGGTCAGAGAAGAAGGCTATTGGATTGTAACAAGATTTACAGCCAAACACTCACATCCTCTTGCAAAACCAGAGCATACAAAATACTTTAGGTTGGAAAATAATTATAGTTAATTTAGAATGTATTCTTTTTCTCACATTGCATATAATGTTCTAAAATTAAACTCTAATATATATTTTTTATTTTGAAAAAATCTCATAGAAAAATCCCACAGGAGGATAAGAAAGAAATTGAACAAATATGCGATGTTGGGACTCCTCCACGTTGCATAATTCAATTTATGGTGAATCGAGTTGGTAGTATTGAGAAACTTCAATACTTAGAAAGTGAATGGAGAATCGTCTTCATAAGTATAGGCATGAGAAAATTGAAAAAGGTGATATTAATTCGGTTGTGGCATATTTACAAGGAAAGAAGATGTTGATCGTACATTGTACTTTGAAATTTACTGAGGATGATGAGGGGATGTTATTAAAGAACTTTATTTTAGTGTAGCAAAACATCTCGTTTAGATTGTAAAATGTTTGAGTAGGTTCTTGCATTTGATAGCACCTACAAATGTAATGCATATAATAAGCCACTTGTGGTGCTTGTTGGCATCAACTACAATCTAAAGACAGTGACATTTGATGCGCTTTGGTAGTTCATGAAAATGAATCATCTTTTATTTGGATTTTTGAACAATCGGTTGAAGCAGGTAATGGACAGAAACCGGAGACTGTTTTGATAGATGGTGATAAGGCAATGGCTAGTGCGATCAAGGTGATATTTCCGAAAGTGTGACATAGGTTATGTTTATGGCATCTAATGACAAACGCGCAAAACAACGACGGCTCTAAACTCTCAAGCAGTCTCATTGAATGCATTAATATATGTCTAGACTCCGGAAGATTTTGAAATTGGTTGGCAAGAACTTCTGTCTTATCATAATTTGAATCAAAGAAGGTGGGTAATCAACTTGTACAATGATAGGGAAAAATGGGCGGAAGCATATCTACGTGGATATTTTTTTTGCAGGTATTTACAAGATTATTTTATCTCATTATATTTTGTTTATAATTTTTAAAAAATATTATTTAATAATTTTTATGGAAAAGTAATGAGGAGTATGCAAGAACGAGGAATACCTAAAGAGTCGAGTCTATGCATAGAACTTTAAAAATAGGGTTGGATCCGAAAGTAATATTATACCAACCTATCCAACTACATGAACAAGTAATTGCGGAACAAAATGACATAGAAAAATATAGTGATCATACTACTTTTCATACATATCCTCTCATACAAGGAGTGCTTTGCAGCATAAGGTCACATCCAACATGGGTTTATATGAGAAATTGCTATAACCTCGTTGTGTAACGAAATGAGTTTTGAGGCGATGTATGTTGCAAAATATGATAAATAGAAGAATGAAGGCCCTGATGAACCTATTTACTACTCGGCTGCAAAACGCTGAACGTGATCAAATTTGATATATAGTGATTAGGCATGATATACATAAAATGATGTATTACTGTTGCATGAAGTTGGAATTGGTCATGTGCTTGCAGCCATGAAATATGCAAATACGAAAAAATTTTAAGTGGTTGCATTCTTCATCGGTAGACTATTGAGGCACGGGAAGATATTCGGCTCAATGAAAAGTTTTTGCACATGAGGAACAAGATGACTTGTTTTACATAAAGAGTATCATAAAATATCCAGAGGTTCTAACTTCAAGGGGGCACCAAAGGGCAAAAGGTCTCGGACTTGTGGCAAATATGGCGACTTTGGGCATACGCGATATACTTGTCCTAAAATTAACAATAGCAAATTTGCAGGGAAAAAACCAATGCAAGATTTTAATTTGAATGAAGTTTATAGCACAAGTCCTCAATATACTCCAACCAAATCTCCGAACGATAATGGCTACAACAACCAAATTTAATGCATGAAAGGTTAATGAATGTCGTGCCTAATTCTTATGTAGAAGGCAAGCTATCAAAGGTAATTAAGGATACTTGAAAATATTTATATAATTTATACCATGTAATTCTTTCAAATAATGGTTTTGTTGAACGTGCATATTGTCTTTAACGAAAAAGAGAAGAACCTAAAGGGGAATCCTAAGATTGTTTATTGGTCTCCAAAATAAGATTGGTGATTATTGTTTATCAATTCCCTAAATTTGAGAGCACAGGGCCTCCCTCATAGTTATGTATGTGTGTCTTGAAAATTTGAAATGTTCTATTCTTGAATTTTGAAAATTTAGGCCTTCTTCATAGTTATGTGTTTCTAACAGCCATTTTTGAAGTATAAATTGAAAGTATATGGCAAAAGAGCATATATTTATATTTGCATACGTAATTTATATTTTTAAAATCAACTACACATAATGGTTGCAAACAAAATAGTTAAACAATTATAAAGTTAAATCCCTGAAGCGCAACATATAAAGATAGTCTCTTACATATCCCTTCGTTACGTGCTCTTAGATGTAAATCATATAAATATGCATCGATAGTCTTCACATTTTAATAAAACGATTATTTTCTTAAATAATATATTTGAAATATGCATTACTCATAAAAAATAAATTTATGCATATATATACCCAATTCATTAGCCATTGATTTGAGAAAAAAGATAGTAACATATGCACTGCTGTAATGATGACTCTTTTTGAAGGATTCTTATAAGTAGCCTTCCTTGCGTTTTTGTAGTTAAACATTTTGTCACATATTCTCACTTCTGCAGGAGTCAAAAGTTCCAAATAATTTTTATACTTATTATAAACACCATGTGAAAAAACCGCTATCCATGATATATAAAATATCTTGGATCTCATCCAGATCTATAGCTCGCGAGAGAAAAAAAGTATATATATTAAAATCATAACACAATGAAATGGAAAAATCTTAACAATATTTATATAAATATAAACTTTTTTATTGTTAATAATCGATGTAGGACGCTCTAAGAGAAATTCCTACACCGAAGAAAACTCACAATAACTCGGAAAATTCAATTCAATATTATTCAAGTCCGCCTTGTTCAACCATAAGGCTGAGTTTAAATAGTGAAGAACCCTAAAACAATAAGGACACTAAAAGATACTAAAATCCACAAGATAATGTTTGTTAACTAAAATAATAAGGAAATAAGTAGAAGATAGAATTCTCCCTAAATAAAAATTCCTAAATTTCTAAACTTCCTATTTTTCCTATAATAGATATTCCCAAAATATCTTTTGGGAGATAATGCATCATTCTCCCCCATCGAAAAAGAACTCGACTTCGGCGAGTTGTCCTGAAGGTACTATTCTAGGAGAGTAGGATTGTAAGTGCGAAACTCTTCTTCGGTGATCCAAGTGGCATCGGATTATGGACGGCCCGACCATTGCACCAAGTATTGACGAAAACCACCACGAGAAGACAGCACAATCTCATCATCCAACATAGTCTCAATATCGGTACGTTGTTGTGGGAAAGTAGGGAGGGTAGGGACCCGAGTACCTACAGAAGCACTAAAAGGAAGATAAGGACGCTCAAAGGTACCTCGATGAAGAGTGAGATCCTCCACATTGAAAATAGGACTAATACCAAAATTATCGGGAAGATCAAGTACATATGCATTAGATCCCAAGTTTTTAATAATCTTGTAAGGTCCCATGGCTCGAGCATGGAGCTTTTTGTTGGAGTGTTTGGGGAAACGTTCAGGTCCGATACGAGTCATAACAAAATCACCCACTTCAAAATTCACGACCCTACGATGTGCATCAACGGAAAGCTTATAACTCTCATTACTCAAAGCAATCTTACGTCGAATCTCAACATGCAAGTGATGAATATGTTGTGCAAATGTGGTTGCAGACTGGGAAACACGTACATCCGGGGAAGGGGAATAAGGTCGGCTGGGGTGCGTGGAGAATAACCATGGACAACCTCAAAGGGGTTTTTACTGGTGGACCGATTGACTACATTGTTATATGCAAACTCAACAATGGGTAAGGTCAAATCGCAAGCCCCTTGTTTCTTCCCAACAACACATCTAAGAAGCTCACCAAGGCTGTGATTAACAACCTCGGTTTGGCCTTCCGTTTGAGAATGGAAGGTTGCGGTAAACTTTAAAGTAGCACCACATAATTTCCACAAGGTCTTCCGAAATAACTCATAAACTTGACATCCCTATTTGACACAATTGATGTAGAGAGACCATGGAGCCTAGCATTTCACGAAAGACTAACTTAACAACTTGTGTCGCATCATCGGTCTTGTTACAGGGAATAAAATGGGCCATTTTTAAAAATCGATCGACCACAACTAGAATGGAGTCATGACCACAAGAAGCCTTAGGCAGTCCTAATAAGAAATCCACACTAATATCTTTCCAAGGAACATGGGGGATAGGGAGAGGAGTGTATAGCCCCGTGTTGTGCTTCTTGGCTTTGGCTAACTTGCATGTACGACATTGAGACACAATACGAGAAACATCCCTTTTCATTGGTAGCCAATAGAAGCGATCCTCTACAAGTGCGATAGATCTATCCTTGCCCAAATGACCAGCTAAATCCCCTACATGCATCTCCTAAACCAAGAAATCTCGAAAAGACGTCCTAGGGATGCACAACTTGGAACCCCTAAATAGGTATCCATTCTGGAGGAAAAAGTCAACATAGTCTCCATAGTTTCCTGCCAAAGTTCCGTGCGAGATAAGAGAAAAATCAGGGCAAGACAAATAAGCATCTTTCAGCTTTGTCAAACCCGAGAACCTCAACCTTCATGGTCTGCAAGAGGTATCCAATATGACTCAGGGCATCAGCAAACTTGTTCTCCACACCTGATTTGTGCTTAAGAATAAAGGAATTCTCACTTATGTACTCAACCCACCTAGCATGCTTAGGATTAACATGATCTTGAGACTTCCAATACTTAAGAGCTTCATGGTCAGCGTATAAGACAAATTCATTAGGCAACGAGATAATACCTCCAGTGACACAAGGATTGAAGTAAGGCATACAACTCTTTTTCGAAGGTGGTATACTTGACTCTGTGGGAATCATTGAGTTTCTCACCGAAAAAGCAATAGGATGTCCACCCCGACTCAACATGCCCCCAATTCCAAAACCAGAAGTGTCACAAGCAACTTCAAAGACTTTGCTAAAATCAGGGTGTCTAAGGATTGGGGTTGAGGTCATTATCTCTTTGATCTCCCTAAAGGCTGAGTTTGTTTTCGAAGTCCATTGAAATGGTCCTTTCTTTAAATAGTTTGTAATGGGGCCTATGATAGAGTTAAAATCTTTAATGAATCTCCTATAAAAGGAGACTAGACCGTGAAAGCTCCTTGCTTCGGTAAGAGATGTGGGTTCAAGCCATTCTTTAATGGATCTAACTTTGTCTAGGTCATGCCCTGGGAAGATACAATGTATCATAGGAAAAGAACCCGGGATTGCAAGAAGACACGAGTAGCAAAGAGTTTAGCTTCCCGAAGAGTGGTGAAAAGCTGCTTAAGATGCTCAATGTGTTTCTCTCTAGACTTGCTATACACTAGGATATCATCAAAATAAACAACCAAAAACTTTCCTAGGAATGGTTGCAAGACGTGGGTCTTAAGTCTCATAAAAGTGTTGGGGTCATTAGATAACCCAAAAGGCATGACCAACCACTAAAAAGGCCATCTTGTGTCTTAAAACCAGACTTCCATTTATCTCCTAGTCTAATCCGCATCCGATGATATCCACTATGCAAGTTTATCTTAGAAAACCAACTAGCCCCTGCAAGACAGTCAAGCATATCCTCTAACCTTGGAATAGGAAACTTATAGTTGACGAGTAATCCTATTGATAGCTCTACTATCCACAGACATCTTCCAAGAGCCATCCTTTTTGGGGTAAGAAGGGCAGGGATAGCGCAGGGACTCATGCTATGTCGAACAAAACCTTTCGACAATAGCTCTCGAACCTGTCTATTTAATTCCGCTTTTCCATAGGGTTCAACCTATAATGAGGAAGGTTGGGAGCTGAGACCCTAGAACTAAGTCAATAGCATGTTAGATGTCCCTAGGGGGTAGCTCACTAGGAAGCTCCTCAAGGATAACATCAATAAAGGTCTTAAGTAGTTCCACAATCTCTATGGGAGAGGCCTCGAAAGGTGAGTCACTAGTGGCAGGACTTGGAAAGGCAATATGGCTAGAAGACAAGTTCCTTGCCAAAACTATGAGGTAAAAATGATTGTTGTTGTCCAATCTCTCAAAGGGTTTAGGATATAGAAGGGAAATTGTTCCCTTGACTAGAATACCGGAAGATAAGGTCGGAGATGGTTTTGGTCCTGGGGAAGGGAGTAACTCTTTAGGACGACAAGGGTTCGAGTGATGTGCTTGTGCTTGGAACCTAAAGGTAAAGTATTCTCTCTACCTTGATAAGTGACATTCAAATCATATAGCTAAGGTCAGCCTAGTAGGATGTGAGCTACATCCATGAGGAGGACATCACATAAAATCTCATCCTTATAACGCCAATTTGGATATGGACCTTACATCGATGCGTAACTCGTGAGGCTAGTCTAATTGACCCAAGTGACCCTAAAGGGATTAGGATGTGGTTCAAATTTTAGATGACAATGCTTAATAGTGGACTGGGCTACAACAATCATGGTGCTTCCTCCATCTATAACCAACTTCATCAAAGTGTCTCCACATTTAACTAGAGTGTAAAAGATAGTAGTTCGTTTCCACTCATCACTCATAGTTGGGTTAGACAATAGAAACCTAACAACACCGAGGTGTGAATCTATCTAAAGAAAACTATTCTCAACATCAACAAGGTCCTCATAATTTCCCTCAGGTTCGACTATCTCTTCCTCAAAGGTAATAGGCTCATTGGACTTATGTTCTAAAGCAACGGTGCAATGAGCACACTCGAATCATAATAGCCTCTCCCTCGACAAGTAAAACATTGTATAGTATTAGGACCTTGAGATCGGGAGGTACTACTGTTAGCGGGCATGTGCGGCCTCGAGGGGACAGGAAGATTAGAGGTCCTTGGATTAGAAGCACTTATAGAGTCCGTGGCCCTCGGGATAGACTAGGGCGTGATCCTAGACACGAGGGCGGAGCGACGCAAAGGGGTAAGCTTTTCAACCTCTAAGGCCTTATGATAGGCCTCATCTAAGATATACGATGAAGACAAGGTTACCTCCCTCTTAAGGTCACTACGTAAACCTCGAATAAATCGGGCAATAGTAATAGAAGGGTCCTCTACAAAGTCACAACGTTGAATCAACTCCTCAAAGTGATTGATGTAATCATTCACATTAGAGGTGGCTTGCCCAAGGTCCAAGCATTTGGTCATCAAGGTAGGCCTTATGGAAAGAAGGGAGGTACTTTTCCTTCATCCTATCCTCATGATTGCCTATTAGGCAATAGGGGTTGTCGCATAAGCTCATATTGGGTAGTGAAAGTTTTCCAAAACTACATAGCTGGTCCAACTAGTTTCATCTTAGCAAACCTAACACGCTCAATATCGGACATCCCATACCAGTCAAAGTGAAGGTTTACTCTTGGAGAGTCTTAGTCACCCTAAAGGGGGTGAATAGGGTGATGAGGAAATTTTATCAAACTTAGAAGATTTAAGCTTGAGAAGAATAAACAATACAATCGAATCTAGATTGGACTCAAAAAGGTGTAAACTAAGAGATATGTGGAAACCCTCTTGGGGCAGAAAATCACGGATAGTGCTAGCCCAAGCACCAAGTCAAATCCTCTATTTTGAACCCACAAAATATAACGGATCGACTCAACCAGAATTGCTCCCTTAGAAAATTCCTTACGAGTTTTCCTAGACTTAGAAATTCCCTTATTTGATCTAGTACTTCCTAACCGAGGTAACCTTTACAACTAGGGACAACCGAGCTGAGTTAACCCTTACAGCTCAATCAAGGGACCTTACTCAGAAAGTAAGAAGAGGATGTAACCGATTACAAGACTTTTCAACTCGGAAAATATGAATTACAAGTCTGGAAGTTGTAAGCGGAAGATTTAATATAAATGCAATGACTTTTGCTTAAGTAATGTGTTTCAACAATAATTCCAGCAATCTTCAAGTTTTATGAAGTGGCTTCCATTTCTAGATGACCAAGTAGATTAGCCGTTGTGATCGAATTCCGAACGAAGTTCTTCTTGACTATTGTAACGGCTCTTTTGAGTTGCTCAAAAAGATCCGTTGAGATGTGAACATTATGCAACAGTTCTTGGCTCCTAAAGGTGCTCTAGTCAGCTGGTGATGTCTGAAAAGTAAGGTGGAAACCACCGCCCAGCTCGATCTTGAAGTTTTCCAGTTTTGGAAATAGACAACCCGGACACGGCGTCCGAGCCTTGTTCGAAGTAGAAAGGCCTTGTCTGGCTGGTGATTGACAGCTTGAAGCTGGTTACTTTTGTAATTCAAAAAATGAGATGACCTCATTTAGATAACCTACAAAAGTAAATCATTTTGGTTCTCAAAGTATAAAATACATTGGTCCAAGATTAGGCACGAGGTAATAATTTAATTATGACAATTAAGTGCATAATTATCTTAGGCCCGGAAGAGTGGAATTTTCTGAGTCTAATATTCATTATACTCACATTCCAATAGAGTCAGTCCTCAAAAAGATCAAGTTATAAGAAGGAAAACATCGGAGTATAAGGACTTGATCTAGACAAGCAATTCTCATACAAACCGACTTAGAAAGATGAATTAACACTCGTAATTCACTTTGCCTTGAAATATGCATTCAGAACTCATATAAGAAGTGTTAGAGAGATTATTTGAACATGCGATAAATTTGAGTGATGTCCGAGTGACTCGAAACCTCAATGTGAGATGATAAACAAGAATGTGTTTTCCGAGTCAATTAGAAATGAATGAAAACTTATACATGAGTTTCTATAATACTCAGAATGACTTGTAATAAAAACTTAGGAGGGATAAGGTTTGTACCTGAGTCTTTATGTAGTACACGGAATGATCTAGGTTCGGATTCCGAGTCTTCAATCTCCCCGTTTTTATGAGAGACATTCCATACTTAGATAGAAACTTTGTTAGGGAAAAACATGAGTTTTCATTCTTACTCGGTATAACAAGTCAGAATAATAAGTAGCGAGAGAAGCAATTCATACTTAGAAAAAGTCGAATAATAAGTAGCGAGAGAAGCAATTCATACTTAGAAAAATATGAACAAGTATAACAGAGCGAGAAAAAAATTGTAAACAGATATATCGGAGCAAAAATTAGATAATGAGAGCGAGATATATCGGAGCGAGAAATAAAGAATAAGAAATTCAAACTTAGAAAGAATGAACTTCAAAATACTTGTGCTAAAAAAAACTTCATTCATATATTCAAAACATAGCAAAACAAATACAAGGAAAGAGGGTGAGAAAACCCCCTAAACAAGACAACAACAATTTTTCTATAGTTCTCCCCTTGCCTTTCAGCAAAAAAATACAAAAACAGGGAAAAACGTATCAAGCTGATACGGTTGATGTCCGGACGGGAAAAAAAATGAAACGAAAGAAAATAAATTAAGATGGTGGAACTGGAGCGGTTTGTGTTGAGGGGGATGAGCGGGCGGTGCAATGACGCTAGTAAGCCCGGGAGGACGTGGTAGACCGGGACTGTGGCAGCACCGGGATCTCTGGTAGTGGCTCGGCTCTAAGTGGCTGACCCAAAACTAAGTCGTCCGGAGGTTCATCCTCTTAGAAAGTTACGAGAGGAGTGCTTCTTCCGGCTTGACCGCGTGGATCGACCTACGTTCGCAGGGTCTTCGACCCACTTAGATTGCTGTCCGAGCCGATCGGTTTAGGTAGAGGAACTGCAGCACCTTGTCCCTCGGCTTCTTCCTTCTTTTCCCCTTCTTTCTCGTTCTTTTCCTCCTTCTCCTCAAAAAGGGCTGCTTCAGCCGCAACTTCCTCTTCTTCTTTTCTGCCTCTTCGGAGGGAGACTTGGCGAGGCTCGAGGACTCTTCGGAGGTATTTGAGCTCTCCGGGTCCTGAGCCACCTTGGTGCGCCTTTCTCGGAGGAGTTCGAGTTGCTCCTGTTGCTCCTTTACTAGGCTCTTCATTTCGAGGAGCACATCCTGTTGCTCTCGAATTTGAGATTGGACCAGTCTTCCGGTTGATGGTGATGGTCCGAAGGACGGTTTTGAATGAGCGGAGGGTATCCCGAAATTCTGCGGACATAGAGGTGAGCTTGTCTAGCGGGTCGTAGACAAGGGTGCGAGAGGCTTGGGGAGGAGGACCTGAGGTGGAAGCACCACCAAGTGGAGGAGGGAAAGATAGGTGAGTCCGAGTCCGATGAGAGGGTGAAGGTGGCCTCGGTTCGGACCCATGGACCCGGACACCGAGGCTTAGTTTCCTCGTATCCGTATCGAAGAAGCTCCTTCTTGCCAACAACGATGGCAGCCTCAAACACTTGCATTTGGGTCCGAGGGGAGAGGAACCTTAAATTGTTTGAAAATTAAGGTCAAAAGGGCTCCGAAGGAAAGAGGAGTGGATTTCTTTGATTGAGCTGGCATAGTGGCCATCTGCTCGAGGATAGCTGGGAAGAGGTCTACATCATAGCCCTCAAGGATATCGAAAAGAGCTTTGAGAATCTTAGAGTTAGGATTCTCTTTGCTCGAATAATGAGAGGAGAAAGTTCTCATTAGAAGGAAGCACGAAATCTAGCCTCGGTCTTCATCCGAGTCACGAGAGAAATTCTTGCGTGACTTAAGGACTTCCTTGGCGTATTTTTCAAAGAACTCATCGGCAATCTCATTAAAGGGGATGGGATTGTAGTTGAGGAAGATAGAGGACACTTTGAAAGGACGATAGAGGAGGGAAAGATTTATGCGCACAACTATGTCGTGAACTCTTGAGGTGATGACTCCTCGGAGTCTGGATATATTGGAGTAGAACTCAACAACGAGTTCTGCGTAAATAAACTGACTCGAAACAAAGGAAGTCGTAGACTCCGAGTGGTTTTGATATGCTTCAACCACAAAAAGGATGTGGTTGGAAAGAAGCTGTCATCCAACGTGAGGTGTTGGGTGACGAAGATTTTGGAGGGATTAGAAGAACTCTCTTGGGTTTGCTTGGTTCTAGGTTTCTTGGTTGCAAACCCTAAAAAGTCTTGGGCTGAACCTCTCTTAGGCATGCTGAATTGTTTTGAGCTGAAAGAGAGTGAACTCAACAAATAGAGACGAGAGAGAGAGAGAGAGAGAGAGAGAGAAAGAGTGCTGAGAACTTTGAGTGCGAGAGTGGGTGAGCGAAAGATTAGGTTAGCAGAGAGTAAAGTGGCGAAATGAAGGAAAAGGGGTGCTATTTATAGCGAAAGGAATGTCCTTCAGTATTCATTCTAACTTAAACCTCCAACGGTCGCCTCGAGATAGGCGTGTCGTTTCTGTCCTCAACAGTTAGAATTCTAGTGTCTTTTCCCAATCGCTAATTCACCGATCGATGCATGCGATAGAGAGAGAGAAAAAGAGAAATTTTAAAAGAAATTTCTGAAATTCTCCACTAATCTAGAGATGATTTCGAAGTTTGAAGTTCATTTTTCTCAAAAGCTGAGTCCGACTCAGTATAGTTTCCGAGTGACTCGAAAGCTCAAACAAATAATAACTACTAGCTCAGTCTCACTGGGTCAACTGAACCAATTGTTATTAAGACAAAGAAGGAAAACATGTAACACATAATCATGCAAGATAATTTTTCTTAGAAAACCATATAGTCAAGCATTTATCATGCCAAGCTCATTCCTAATAAAACAAAACTGATCCTCATCAAGTGGCTTAGTGAAAATATCAGCTAACTAAAATTTGGTAGGAATGAATTCAAGCTCAATATCACCTTTCTCAGAATGGTCTCTCAAAAATAATACCTAACCTCAAAATGATTCGTCTTTGAGTGCTTGAACTGGATTCTTAGTGATGCTGATTGCACTATGATTATCACACTTGATTGGAATTGATTTGAATGATAGTCCAAGATCTTTCAAGTGTTGCTTGATCCATAGAATCCGAGCACACCATGCTCCAGCTGCAATGTACTCAGCTTCAGCGAGTTGATAGAGCTACTGAGTTTTTCTTCTTTGAGTGCCAAGATATAAGGGATTGATCCAGAAATTGGCATGCTCTTGATGTGCTCTTTCTATTAACTTTGTATCCAGCATAGTCGGCATCTAAGTATCCGAGTGAGGGTCGGTTCCGAGTCTCTAGAGAACCTTAGACCTAGATTCCGAGTCCCTGCAAGATAACTGAATATTCTCTTTACTGCAGTGAGATGTGATTCTTTTGGATTAGCTTGGAATCTTGCACACGAGACATACACTAAACATAATGTTTGGCCTACTGGATATGAGATATAATAGAGATCCAATCATACCTCGATAGGGTTTCGATCTATCGCTTTACCTTTTTCGTCTGCGTCCAGTTTCATGCTGCTTGCTCATTGGTATACTTAGATTGATGGACATAGATGCCATCTTTATCTTATCTGATTTGTAGACCAAGAAAGAAATTGAGCTCTCCTGTCATGCTCATTTGGAATTCCTATCTCATTAACTCGGAAAAATCTCGATAGAGATTTTCATTAGTAACTCCAAAGATTATATCATCTACATAAATCGAGCAATAAGAAAGTCTTTCCCCTTGGTTTTTATCAAAAGAGTTTTGTCAATCTGACCTCTTTTAAAATCATTATCAACCAAAAATAGCTCGGTCTTTCATACCAAGCTCTAGGAGCTTGTTTAAGACCATAAAGAGCCTTTTGTAACTTGAAAACATGATTTGGAAATTCTGAGTTTTTAAATCCAGGGGTTGCTCAACATAGACTTCCTCTTGAATGAAACCATTCAGAAAAGCACATTTGACATCCATTTGATACAATTTAATATTCATGCTTGATGCAAATGCCAATAGGATTCTAATTGCTTCAATCCTAGGAACTGGTGCAAAGGTTTCCCCACAATCAATCCCTTCTTCTTCACTATAACCTTGAGCCATAAGTCTAGCCTTATTTCTTACTACCAACCCATCCTCATCCAGCTTGTTCTTGAAAACCCATTTGGTTCCTATGACTGGGTGGTCGGAAGGTCGTTTGGTCAAAGTTCGAACTTAGTTTCTCTCAAATTGATTAAGTTCGTCTTGCATGGCCTCTACCCATTCAGGTTCATTTAAGGCCTCTAGTGCATTTATGGGTTCGAGTTAATGATATGAATGCAGTAAATGCACATAGATTTTATAAGGAAGAGCGAGTTCTTACCCCACTTGTTGATGTCGGACAAAATGTTCTCGAGTGAGTGGCTCGAAGCATATTTGAATGCTCTACTAGTTCTATGGTTTACCAGATTTGTTGGTTGCACTTGGCTGATCTTTATTGATCCGATCTGACTGAGTTTGCTTATCTATTTGATCTTCGACATTCGAGCTGGCTCTCGAGCTGGTTCGATCCGAGTCATGATGTTACGAGTTGCCTCATTCCGAGATGCTTTCTTTTGACTCTGTCTAAGCTCGGTTTCAACAAGATCATCTACATCTTAACTAAGTTCCAGATCTGAGAATGTTTACTTACTTGGTTTTCCCTGATCAATCTCATCAAACACAACGTGGATGCTTTCTTCCACTTTGTTAGTTCTTTTATTGAAAACACGATATGCTTTACTATGAGATGAATAACCCGGAAAGATACCTTCATCTCGACCGAGCATCAAACTTGGTCGAGTGATCTTTACCATTATTGTGAACATAGCACTTACATCCGAAGGGTTTGGAGTATGAAATGTTGGGTTTCTTTCCTTTGTAGAGCTCATATGTAGTTTTCTTCAAGATAGGTCCGATGAGGCATCTGTTTAGTATGTAGTTTGTCTGTGTTAACGGCCTCGGCCCGAAATAGTCGGGTAGATCGTGTTCAATCATCATCGTCCTTCCTATTTCTTCAAGCGTTCGGTTTTTTCTCTCCATTACTCCATTATGTTGAGGAGTTCTAGGTGTTGAGAAGTTGTGAGAGATATTATTCTTGTTGCGGAACTCTGCAAATTCCGAGTAATCGAACTCCTTTCCATGGTCGGTTTGAATTCTTATGATCCGAGTCCGAGACTCTACTTGAATTTTCCTACGGAGCTTACTGAACTCTTTGAAAGCTTCATTTTTGTTTTTAAGAAAACAACCCCGAGTAAATCGTGAGTAGTCATCAATAATCACAAGTACATATGATTTACCTCCGAGACTCTTTACGAGGATTTCACCACATAGATCCATATGCAACATTTTAAGCACTTTTGATGTGGAGATAGTTTTGAGAGATTTAAAGGATGATTTGACCTATTTCCCTTTTGTGCATGCTTCACAAATTTTATCTTTCTTAAATGCATAGTTAGGTAAACCTCTAACTAAACCATAAGATGCAAGCTTTTTGATAGTATGCATGCTAACATGACCTAGTCTACGATGCCATGTCTAAGAATCATCATGCAAAGATGCTTTTAAACAAGATAAATTCGACTTGGATCATAAAGGAGAATAGTGTAGGTATTACCTGATCTTTTACTTGAGAGCTTAGTCTCTTTGGTGGATGCATAAGAAATATAGCAATTTTTCTAAGTGAACCTTACCTCCCGATCCTTGTCGCACAATTGAGAGATGATGAGTAGATTGTACTTTAATCCCTTGACAAGATAGATTGGGCTGACCAGGTTGTCTCCTTTCCCAATCTTGCCTATTCCAACTATCTTGCCCTTACTATCTTCTCCAAAAGTGACTTTGCCTCCATTGTAATTTTTCAACCGAGAAAAGAGTCTTGAATCTCCCGACATGTAGCATGAACATCCACTATCTAGGTACCAATGGCCTTTTGTCCTTTTCCGAGTTACCTGTAAGTCGAAACACACTAACCCTTCTCACTTCCTCTAACGAACCAAGTAACTCCCTTTACTGTGGTCCTTTCATGAGGAAGAAGACTCTTGGGAACCCAAATTTGTATGACTTTGGGTTTGGTCCGATTTTGAGTCTTCCTTTTAGAAACCTGAGTCTGTGTCTCTTTCTTTTGAAAATCTTTTCTTTTATAAACAGGTGGAGAGGATTTTCTTTTGTAAACTGATATGGGCTCAATCCTCCTTTCATTTTTATGAATAGGACCATGCTCAGCCTTCCCGAACTTCACGGTTCGGAATTCTTTTGAAAAGATTTGAGTAGGAATTAGATTCCTCCTCTTCATTAAAACCAAGTCCTTCTTTCCTGAAGGAGACACATCGAGAGCCTAAAAGCATGTCAAGGTTTTTCTGACCTTGAGTAAATTTCAAAACGAGCTCTTGAGACTCATTGAACTTTCGTTTTAGATGCTCTTTTGCTCTTCTAAGTGACTTAGACTCAGTCTCATTAGCTTGAGTACTAGTTTTGAGTTCTCTTAGAGTAAGTCTCGGTTTTCCAATTCATTTTTCAAATCATTGCTCTCGGATGTAAGAGACTCAAGTTGTTCTTTGAACCGAGAAGAATCGAATTGGAATTTTCTTCCAAAATATAAATATATTTGGCTAAATCAACTTTGGAGAACTTGAGAAAGTATTCAATTACCTCCCGAGGACTTGTCTCCTTAGTGTCCGAGTTGTCGAATCGGCTCGGATTTAGCTTCGAGTTTGTTAGTGCCATCGGACACTTTGAGTCATCTCGAATCTTCATCTTCTTCGATTAGTCTTCATCACTTCATGTGGCCATCATAGCCTTCTTCTTCTTTCTGTCCCTCTTTCTCCTTGGACAGTCTTTGACCATATGATCTTTGCTTGCCACATTCAAAACAACCAGAGTTCTTAGTTAAAGATAACTTTGAAGGGGACGAGTATTTGCCTTTTCTCGTCCTTCTTATATTTCTTGTAGAACTTTTCCTTTGGCCTCTTCTCCCATTTCTTACGCGTCATCATTCTTTTGAAGCCCCTAGCAATTAATGCCATAGGATCTTCTTCGAGTCTAAGGAACTCAGAATTTCTCCTCTGCTTTCGAGGCTTTCGGAGCGATGTTCTTTTTGGTGCTGACCTCAACATCCTCTTCTTCCGGATGGATTTCATGGGTAAGAAGCTTCCCAATCAATTCATTTGGCTTTAGTTAAGAGAGGTTCTGAACCTTAGGACCCCATCTTCTCTTTGGTAGACTTCTTAGAATTTTCTGCGCATTTTCTCATGGGAAATCTTTCTACCCAAAGATTTGAGATTGTTTGTAATCTCGAGTGAAGCGTATAAACATCCGAGTGATCTTTTCTTCCGGCTCTATCTTGAATAGCTCATATTTGTGAAGATATTGACTTATCTTCGCTTGTCTCACTTGGCTTGTTCCTTCATATGTGTTGACAAGAGTGTCCCACACATCTTTAGCCGTATCACGGTCGACACTCTGTTGTATTCTTCGAGCTAATAGCACACATCGGAATGTTCATCGCTTTGAAGTTCTTTTTGAACTTTTCGACTCTTCATTGGTATACTCGAACTTTGCTTTCGGCACAGGTCTTGTATCTTCCAACTTCATTGGAATGTAATTGCCTTCTTGTATGATGTTCCAAACATCTTCATCATTATCCAGCAGAAAGCATTACATTAGCTTCTTCCGAGTGCACAAAGTTTGATCCTTTGAACTTTGGTGGTCCGGTGGAAGATCTTCCTTCATCAAACTCTCCGTTGTTCTAAGCCATCTGATCTTTGGGCCTTTAGATTGTTAGATCCTTTACGAAAGGCTAGGCTCGATACTAATTGAAGGTTTGCTCTTGGAGAGTCTTAGTAACCCTAGGGGGTGAATAGCGTAATGAGGAAATTTTAACAAACTTAGAAGATTTAAGCTTGAGAAGAATGAACAAGACTATCTAAGTCTAGATTGGACTCGAAAGGTGTAAACTCGGAGATACGTGGAAACCCTCCTGGGCGAGAAAACCACAAACAAGTGATAGTTAAAGCACCAAGTCAAATCCACTATTTTGAATTCACAAAATACATCGGACTCACTAAACCAGAATTTCTCCCTTAGACAATTCCTTACAGAGTTTTCCTAGACTCGAAATTCCCTTATTTGATTTAGTACTTCCTAACCGAGGTAACCTTTACAGCTAGGGACAACCGAGTTGAGTTAACCCTTACAGCTCGGTCAAGGGACCTTACTCGAAAGCATGAATTACAAGTCTGGGAGTTGTAAGTAGAAGATTGAATATGAATACAATGACTTTTTCTTAAGTAATGTGTTTCAACAATAATTCCAGCAATCTTCAAGTCTTGTGAAGTGGCTTCTATTTATAGATGGCCAAGCAGATTAGCCGTTGTGACTGAATTTTGAACGAAGTCCTTCTTGACCGTTGTAACGGCTCTTTTGAGTCGCTCGAAAAGATCCATTGAGATGTGAATATTATGCAAGGCTCTTGGCTCCTAAAGGTGCTTTAGTCAGCTGGTGATGTCCGAAAAGTAAGGTGAAACCACTGTTTAGCTTAGCGTTGAAGTTTTCCAATTTTAGAAACAGACAACTCGGACACGGCGTCTAAGCCTTGTTCGAAGTAGAAAGACCTTGTCTGCTGGTGATTGACGACTTGAAGCCGGTTACTTTTGTAATTCAAAAATGAGATAACCTCGTTTAGATAACCTACAAAAGTAAATCATTTTGGTTCTCAAAGTATAAAATACTTTGGTATAAAATTAGGCACGAGATAATAATTTAATTAGGATAATTAAGTGCATAATTATCTTAGGCCTAGAAGAGTGGAATTTTCCGAGTCTAATATTTATTATACTCACATTCCAACAGAGCCGAGTCCTAAGAAAGATCAAGTTATAAGGAGGAAAACATCGAGTATAACGACTTGATCCGGACAAACAATTCTCATACAAACCGACTTAGAAAGATGAATTAACACCGTAATTCGCTTTGCCTTGAAATATGCATTCAGAACTCGGATAAGAAGTGTTAGAGAGATTATTTGAACATGCGATGAATTTGAGTGATATCCGAGTGACTTAGAAACCTCAATGTGAGACGATAAACAAGAATTTGTTTTCCGAGTCGATCGAAATGAATGAAAACTTATACATGAGTTTCTATAACACTCGGAATGACTTATAATTAGGGATGGCAATGGGTCGGGTGCTGGGTCGGGTCCGACTAGACCCAAACCCGACCCGGACCTGACGGGTCAGTAAAATTTAGACTCGGACCCGGACCCGGTGGATCCACGGGTCTTAAACGGGTCTACTATATTTTTATCATAAATGAGTTTAAAAATTAATATTTTGTACCCTATTTTAATATTATTGTAAATTTACAAGTAATTTTGTTACATATAACCTCTTTAGCATCATACTAACCTATCTATCAACCAATCTATTGTACAAATCAAAAACTTAGTTCATACAAATCAAATACACCAATATATTAAACACAAAGTTCATCAAAGTTTGACAACACAAAGTTCAAAGTCCATCAAAGTTTAACAACAAATTGTAGGAAGGGTTTCCAAATTGCACCGAGTCCAAATTTGCATGAATACTACTGTTAGAATTTTTTAAAAAAATAAAATTAGTATTTGAGTCTTAAACGGGTCTTAAATGGGTCTCGGGTCGGGTCCGGGTCTTATTTTTGAGACCCGGACTCGACCCGACTCATCGAGTCTAAATTTTTGGACCCGGACCCGATTAAATGGGTCGGGTCTGGCGGGTCCGGGTTGGGTTCAGGACCCATTGCCATCCCTACTTATAATCAAAACTTAGGAGGAATGAGGTTTGTACACGAGTCTTTATGTAGTACTCAAAATGATCTAGGTTCAAATTCCGAATCTTCACAAAGTAATCCTTCATGGAAACTATCCAATTAAAAGGTGGTAGCATCTATCTTACCATCATAAATAGGTACGTCAAGCTTGCCTTTACGGGTAATTTCAGAATAACCCTTAGGGACATTCCTACCGACTCTTCTATCATGAAACTCTCGGTCTCTATACCTCTCCTGGTTGGGTATATGGTCCGACTCATGGTGCACAAATCTATGATCCTGGTAATTCTTAGCTTGTCTATCGGCTCTAGGCCTACGGTCTCTAAAACCATCTTCCCAATGACCATCCTAGCAAGCAGGAACCCGTTGAAAGTCACGACGACGATTATCTCTATGCTCGTCTTGCCTACGTCTATACCGCAAGCTATTCCCGTGACAAACCCTAGAGTCAAGCCCGCGCTCTTCCTTGTGAGGGTTGGAGAGAGACAACTGTTCACTTTCCCCTCCTTTAGACTCATCAACTTGTCCGGACTTATAGATGACCCACTTATGACGGTCACTACCTCCTACCATTAAGTCTGCGAAACTTTGGGCGGAGACGTAGTCGGTCATACTTAAGGGATTTTTCAAAAGCACAGGTGAGGTGGTCAATTTTAGACTCGAAACTATCAAATCCGGCTTTCGACGGTCAAGTCTCTCCGAAAGGGTACCAAGTCGGGACCGGTAAGGCTCGCTGAGGTGAGGATGACATGCTAAATGTATGCAAATGTAATGCAAGTGCTGAGATTAACCAGATTGCGAGATTAATAACAACAATAAATAGTCACGATGCACGCACAACATAACACAAAAAATGGAGATGGATTATTGTTGACTCAAATGTAATAGGGATAGACAATATATAATAATCGGGACCTAAGCAAGGACTTGAAAACCCGATTAATCAAATATCGGTCTAATTTCGCAACAGAAAATCAAACCAACACCAAAGTAAATCAAGATCCTCGTTCCTTCTAGTGGCCTACGTTGATCGGTCTAAGATTCGTACCTTCCCTCTACAAGCAATTGTACTAAGGCGAATGGAGAGGAACCAACATGCGTCAAGTGGTAGATTGAGAGCCGAGAGCTGGAGAAGGGCGGTCCCGACGCAATCCTCGTAGCACGGCCAAAGAGCAAACAATAGCGAAGTGGCTCCGGCGAGTGTTTCCGACGAGCAATAGTGGCTGCCGAGCACCGAAAGTGAACGGTAGAGGCAAGCGACCCCTTTGGTTGGGGACCAGAGAATCAAAACCTAGAAAGTAACTAATTAAGAATGTAATCACAAATTAAGGTTTTGCGCAGGACAAGAACCAAACAATTGGGCTCGAATTGATGTAATTCTCTGCAATTGATGGAGGGTTTTCGGGCGAAATTGGGTAGGGAGTGGAAATAGGTTATTTCGGTTAAATTTGATGAAACAAAGGCAAATTGAGGTGATTTGCAATTGAAGAATTTCGCAGGTTAGGGTTTCGGGGAGATCTAGGGTTCCGGCGGGTTGTAGGTCGTGGCGGTGGCCGGGTGGTAGTCGAATGGTGGAGGCGAAGCTCGGGTGGTGGTCGGCAGTGGTGGTGGCGACGGGGTGGTGGCCCCAGCTAATCCGGGCGAAGACCGGCTGCACGGGATCGAAAATCACGATTTTCGATTTTTGATTTTTTTTTTTGCTAGCAAAATTCGAAAACGAAATAAACGAAAAAAAAAAAAGACAATAGGTGGCTGGGATTAACTAGCTCGTGCAACACCCCAAAACACCCCTAGGAGTATTACATCGCCAAAGTTCCTTAAAGGAACTCCTAAGGCTCTTTCTAGTGTCGGTTTGACTGTCTAAACTCAACTTAAAGATAATAAGGGTAGTTTTCCAAAAGAATATGAGATTTCCTAAAAATTTCGGCACGATTCGTTTGTAAAGTGGACTAACCCTTAGGCTTAAAGCCCTAAAACTCTACATAAAAAGCATAACATAACTCAATGAGCCACCCGCTCGGAGTATACAACTCAACGACCACACGCGGAGTCCAACCAATCATGCGATAAAACTTACAACAATTTAAATGGTTTACTATACATCCGGTACAAACTATATGAACTAAATTACAAGTACAATACTTAGAACATAAGAATGCACGTCGGCCACTTGAGTCACTTAAGCAATCAACGGTCGGCAGGAGTCCGGAACAAGCTATGCGTAGATCATACCTTCCGATAATGCACCCGCACACTGGGGGAAAAGAAGGAAATTTGTGGGGGTGAGCAATAAACCACGGGCTCACCGAAGTCTTACACCCTTAAAATGGAAATTCTTTACACATATTACTCATAACACTGAAATCGGCGAAAGCATAATAATATAATACAAATCTATATACTTTTTAATGAAATCTCTTGAAATCCTTTACAACATAAAACTCATGACACTTCAATCATTCAAAGCACGATTGCAATCATTTTGGGAATTGAATCATATTAAACAAGGTGGAACCATCTGTACTTTCTTTCAAATACTTTCAGCCATAAACCGAAAAATTCTTTCGGGGCTTTCGACGATTAAACTAGCACCAGGTGGTTCTCGGGCGCGACCCCGACTCGAGTTCCGGGACCTATCTTTAGTCAAATACCCGGAAGGCTCCGCTTTCCTCGTCAGAAAGAATCAACCTCTCCGGTTGATTGGCATCCCGATACGCAAGGACCCCGTGGCCCGATACGCACGACCACCTCCTTCCTCTCGGTCTAAACAATCTTAGCCCAAAATTCATTTAAATCGAAGTGATCACAATATCAAACTTGGTTTCTAACCAAGATCTCAATCAATTTATCATCGTAGAAGGCATGACACACGTGTCACCCTTCTAAATTCACTTTCTCGGATCCGCTTCACTTTCTCAAACAAGTTTCACTTCTTTTAAAACACATTTCAAGTTCGAAAGCATTCCTCAAGAATCATACACAAGTATCATTTTGCGTAAACATTTGAACTCTTTTCAAAACTAACTTTCAAGCATTATTTAGAAGCAATCATTTCAGGTAAAATACAAAACTCTTCTCGGAACTACTTTTGAACATCACGTAAGACAATCACTTAACACGGATAGCCAACATTCATTACAAGCGGTCATTCTCAGCTCTTTTCCGACTATGCCTTTCTCAATCCATCACTTTAGTATGATTAATTTCCATTTTTGAGCCCCAATAACCACAAGCGGACATTACCTAATTCAGCGCCCCAACTTCTCACAATTCTCTGTCTTTATTTCAATTCCTCATTCTATGTCTCTACTCGGTGAATTTACTTCGTTTGCTTATGTCTCAACTTTTCATAACTCCCTGTCTTTGCTTCAATCCTTCATTCTAGGTCTCTACTTTATAAATCAACTTCCTTTGCTCATATTCAGCTACATAACTCCTAATCTCACTTTATCACTTAAGTTCCTTTTTACTAAGCTTATCTTCCAACTTAATTTCAGCTCAAGGCTTAGATAGATTCCAAACTCAACTTAACCTTACCATTCCCAGCTCGTCATTTCCCTGCCTCAAATTCCCATTGTATGTCTCTATGTCATTACTCAACTCTTGTTCATCCATCCTTAGTTATATAACTCTTAATCACTTTTTCATAATTCGGTTTTCGTTAGCTTTGCTTATCTTCACGCTAGTTCAACCTCGAGGATTAAAATATACTTCGAACTTAATGAACCCGACAATCACCTATTTCTCATCCCCATGTCTCTCTTGACCTTTGTCACACAGTTGAGAGATGCCGAGTAGATTGTACTTTAAGCCCTTAACAAGGTAGGTCGGGCCGACAAGATTGTCTCATTTTCCAATCTTGCCTATCCTAACTATCTTACCTTTATTGTCATCTCCAAAGGTGACTTTGCCTCCCTTGTAATCTTCTAACTCGGAAAAGAGTCTTGAATCTCCCGACATGTGGCGTGAGCATCCACCGTCTAGGTACCAATGACCTCTTGTCCTTTTCCGAGTTACTCGCAAGTTAGAAACACACTAACCCTTCTCACTTCCTCTAATGAACCCAATAACTCCCTGTACTCGTGGTCCTTTTCCGAGGAAGAAGACTCTTTGGGAACCCAGATTTGAATAACTTTGGGTTTAGTCCGATTTTGAGTCTTCCTTTTCGAAAACCGAGTCTTTGTCTCTTTCTTTTGAAAATCTTTTCTTTTGTAAACCTAGGTAAAGAAGGCTTTCTCCTGTAAGTCGGTCCAGGCTCGATCCTCATTTCATTTTTATGAATGGGACCATGCTCAGCCTTCCTGAGCTTTATAGTTCTGGAATCCTTTTGAAAAGATCCGAGTAGGAATTAGATTCCTCCTCTTTGTTAAAACCAAGTCCTTCTTTCCTGAAGGAGACACACTGAGAGCCTAAGAGCATGCCAAGGTTTTTCGACCTTGAGTGAACTTCAAAACAAGTTCTTGAAACTCATTGAGCTTTTGTTTCAGATGCTCATTTTCTCTTTTGAGTGTCTCAAACTCAGTCTCATTAGCTTGAGTACTAGTCTTGAGCTCTCTTAGAGTAAGTCTCAGCTTTTCCAATTCATTTTTCAAAGCAATGCTCTCGAAGTGAGTGACCCAAGTTATTCTTTAAATTGGGAAGAATCAAAATTGGACTTTTCTTCCAAAGTATAAATATATTTAGCTAAATCAAGTTTGGAAAACTTAAGGAAGTATTCAATTACCTCCCGAGGATTTGTCTCCTCATTGTCCGAGTTGTCGAGTCTAACTCGCATTTAGCTTCGAGTCTAATAGTGCCATCGGACACTTTGAGTCATCCGAGTCTTCATCTTCTTCGGATGAATCTTCATCACTCCATGTGGCCATCATAGCCTTCTTCTTCTTTCTGTGCCTCTTTATCCTTGGACAGTCTTTAACTATGTGATCTTTGCTACCATATTCAAAACAGTTAAAGTTCTTAGTTAAAGATAACTTTGAAGGGGAAGAGTGTTTACCTTTTCTATCCTTCTTATCTTTCTTATAGAACTCTTCTCTTGGCTTTTTCTCCCATCTCTTGTGCTTCATTATTCTTTTGAAGCCTCGAGTGATGAGTGCCATGGGATCTTCTTCGAGTCCGAGGAACTCGATTCTCTTCTTTACTTTCCGAGGCCTTCATCGGAATATTCTTTTTAGTGCCGACATCGGCATCCTCTTCTTCTAGATGGATTTCATGGGTAAGTAGCTTCCCAATCAGCTCATCCGGCTTTAGAAGAGAGAGGTTATGAGCTTCCTCGATGGCGGTTACTTTTGGACCCCATCTTCTCTTGGGTAGACTCCTTAGGATTTTCCGCACATCTCTTCATGGGATGTCTTTCTACCCAGAGATTTGAGATTGTTTGTCATCTCAGTGAAGCGGATGAACATCCGAATGATGTTTTCTTCTAGCTCCATCTTGAACAGACTCGTATTTGTAAAGATATTGGCTTATCTTAGCTTGTCTAACTTGGCTGGTGCCTTCATATGTGTTGACAACCGTGTCCCACACATTTTTGCTGTGTCACAAGCTGACACTCTTTTATATTCTTCTAAGCCGATGGCGCACATCGGAATGTTCATCGCCATAAAGTTCTTTCGAACTTTTCTACCTCTTCAGATGGTGTACTCGAACTTTACTTTAGACACGGGTCTTGTATCTTCCATCTTCATTAGAATGTAATTGCCTTGTTGTATGATGTTCCAAACATCTTCATTGTGATCCAATAGAAAGCACTCCATGAGCTTCTTCCAAGTGCACGAAATTTGATCCTTTGAACTTTGGTGGTCTGCTGGAAGATCTTCCTTCATCGAACTCTCCATTGTTCCGAGCCATTTGATCTCTAGACCTTTGGATTGTTATATCCTTTCCGAAAGGCTAGGCTCTAATACCAATTGAAGGTTTGCTCTTAGAGAGTCTTGTTCACCCAAGCAGGGGGATGTGAATAGGGTGATGAGGAAATTTGAACAAACTTAGAATCTTTTTGCTTGAAAAGAATAAACAAGATAATTTGAGTCTAGATTGGACTCGGAAAAGTGTGAACTCGAATTACGTGGAAACCCTTCGTGGAGTAGAAAACCATGGTCAGTGCTAATCCAAGTACCAAGTCAAATCCACTATTTTGAATCCACAAAATCCAAGAGATCGACTCAACCGAATTGCTCCCTTAAACAATTCCTAACAGAGTTTGCCTAGATTCGAAGTTCCCTTATCCGATCTAGTACTTCCTAACCGAGGTAACCTTTACAGCCTAGCCACAACTAAGCTGAGTTAACCCTTACAGCTCGGTCAAGGGACCTGACTCGAAAGTAAGAGATAATTTGTACCTGATTACAAGACTTTACAACTCAAAAAGTGTTAAGTACGAGACTTGGAGTTGAAAGTAAGAAGATTGAATGAGTATTATACAAAGAGAAATAATTTCGGTAATATTCAGTAATCATCAAGTCTTGTGAAGTGGCTTCTATTTATAGATAACCAAGTAGTTTAGCCGTTGTGACTATCTTTTGATTAGAAGTCCTTTGTGACCATTGTAACGGTTCTTCCGAGTCGCTCAAGCAAAGATCCGTTGAGATGTGAATGCTGTGCAACGACTCTTGACTCCTTAGGATGTCCTAATCCATTGGTGGTGTCCGAAAAGTAGGGTGGAAACCATCGTTGAGCTTAGCGTTAAAGATTTCCAGCTTTGGAAACGGACAACCCCGACACAGTTGTTTGGGCCTGGTTCGAAGTATAAAAGCCTTGTCTCGTTAGTGATCGACGACTTGAAGCCTAGGTTACTTTTATAATTTAAAAATAGGATAACCTCGTTTGGATAACCTACAAAAGTAAACAAATTTTGGTTCTCAAAGTATAAAATACTTTGGTCCAAGATTAGGCACGGATAATAATTTAATTAAGATAATTAAATGCATAATTATCTCGAGTCCTAGAAGAGTGGAATTTTCCGAGTCTAATATTCATTATACTCAAATTCCATCCGAGTTAGTTCAAGGAAAGATCAAGTTATAAAGAGAATATCGAGTATGAGTACTTGATGAAGACAAAAGCAGTTCAAATAAACATGCTGACTTAGAGAGTTGAATTAACGTTGTAATTCACTTTAATTTGGAATATGAAGTTCGAACTTAGTTTGAAAGTGTTAGTGAGATTGTCTGAATACACGATAAGTCTAAATGATGTTTAAGTGGCTCGGAACCATCGAGTGTGAATTGATGAACAAGGGTATGCTTTCCGAGTCAGTCAGAATCGAATATACGAAGAGTATGACATAAAATCAGTAGTTAACAAGTTCACAACAGAGAAAGATCACATAGTGAAGAATGAAGACAAGTCAAATTTCAAGATCTATCTCAGTGTAGATCTTAAGAAAGCAATGTTTGGAGAGATTCAATTGGTTTTATTTGACTTCCCATAAATAGAGAGGCTCGTCATTAGGAAATGAACACACAATGATATGTCATTTAAATGATATGATATGAGCTTGTCGAAAAGTATTATTGATGTTTTGAGAATATCTATTCAAGGAAAAGTAGGAAGTTTAGAAATTTAGGAATTTTTATTTAGGGAGAATTCTATCTTCTAGTTATTTCCTTATTATTTTAGTTAACCAACATTATCTCATGAATTTTAGTATCTTTTAGTTTTCTTATTGTTTTAGGGTTCTTCAATATTTAAACTCAGCCTTATGCTTTAACAAGGCGAGACTTGAATAATATTGAATTGAATTTTTATAGTTATTATGAGTTTTCTTCGGTGTAGGAATTGTTCTCGGAGCGTCCTACATCAAATGTGGTATCGAGTGTAAGACCCGTAATTTTGGGTTAGGTAGTTTACAAGTTAAGTTTATTATCTAGCCTTAATTAAATAGAGTGGGTCGAGCGACCAAGTTTTATACGTGGTTAGATACTCGTAAATTAATTTGAGCGAATTATTTTTAGTTTGCGTAACTCTTATTAGTGAAGCATATTGATCCGAGACCGCTTATGTTACGTATGTGGGTTTAGGCCATGTTCGGCAAAATGAGTCTGTTTGAGTAGCGGATAGTCTGTTTGTGTAGCCGATAGCTGATTATGTAGCTGATAGTCTGTTAGATTTTAGCTCGTTAGCGGATAGCTGTTCAATTGAGCGGTTGAATAAATGTGTTCGGTAAATTTAGCGGTTGAGTTAGCCGATTATTGTAAATTGACGTAAAAGGATATAAATAATTTGTCAAATATAAATGAATGAAGGGTTTTTTTGTCAAAAAATATGAAACGCTACTTTCAAATGTGAAAAGCTAATATTCTTAGCTTTTTAAAAACACTACTTGAAACGCTAAAAGGTACCGCAAACGCTAGTTAAAACACTACCTTACCGAACGCTAATATTTGGTTGATTAGTGTTTTGACTTGGTCAAAACGCTAAAAGCTACTTCAAACGCTCGTTGCCGAACAGGGCCTTAATTATTGTGAAGATTAACAAAAAAAAAAAAAGAGAAAAGGGGAAATAAGGAGTTGGATTAGTATAATACGGATGGGGCGGCTGGTTCTTGAGAGGCCACGGGAGAGAGAGTCATGACTAGCAGATAGAGAGAGAGAGAGAGAGAGTTTAGGATTGAAACAAAGAAGCGGAACCGGAGACAGAGAAGACAGAGAAGGGAAGCAGAGAGCGAGAGAAGCGAGCAAATCAAAGGGGAAGAGAGGGAGGAGGAGAGCAAGAAAGAGGAAAGGATTGAGAAGCCGGAACCGGGGATCGAGAGAGCAACGGCGAACAGAGCACAGCGAGAGAGAGAGAGAGAGAGAGAGAGAGAGCGAGTGGTGCGAGGGCCAAGAAGGCTGAGCGGGGCTGGTGACGGCCGCAAACCCGAAAACTACTGCCGGTGACGCGAGCAGCGGCGAGCGAGGGAAGAAAGCGAGAGACTGGGCGAGCGAGGGGTGGAGGAGGGACCGAAACATAAGCGGACGCAAGACAGTCCGAGAGACCGGGAACCCGAAAAGGAAGCGGCAGCCGGCGAACAAGGAAGTGACGGCCGGCGAGCCATGGACGCGCGCGAGGGGCTGAACCGAGCCAGGCAAATGGAGACCGAGTCAAGAGGAACAGAGCGAGGCAGAGAGAAAGATATAGAGGCGGAACGGGGAAAAAGAGGAGGGCAAGGAACCCAATCCGAATTCATCCAAATCAGATTACAAACCATAAAATTTAAGGCCGGTAGTCTTATACTCTAAACTATTAGTAATTTCGAAATCCAAATGAGTTTATTGTGATTGTTGAATGTGATTGTGAATATTGAACATGTATGCTATTGAACGAGTTTAGTAGTTGTTGAAAGTTGAATTAGGAGTTGTGAAGGGAATTGGTAGTTATTTAGGCCTGAATTGGAAATCGGGAATTCGGACGGAGTTGGGTGGCTTGGGTATAATGAGTAGTATCGGGAATTTGGTCAGTTGGGAATGGGAATGAACATGTTGTGGTTTGGGTATAGACAGTGAATTAGTATTTCAAATTGAGACTTAGAGATTTACTCGAAATTGCAGTTGGGAAATGATTGTTAATATCGGGAAATAATGAGTGAAGTATAAAGAGGAATGTGAATTCATATTGATGGGTCCACAGACAAACTTTCACGTACGTTCCATATTCACTAAGGACATACAATTCAGGATGAACGCATTCAACATACGTAAGATATACGAACTTACCACTGGGATGCACATAATACCACATATTCATGTAGTCAACTAAAACATAATTCATTTGTTCCTTCTATTCAAGCTCGTCATACAATAACATTCATTATCTTTCTTACGTTTCAAACTCGTCATGTATAATCATTCATTAATCTTCTCACGTAATATTGCATCATAATTCTTGACTTACATCATATTATTTTCATATAGAAATAAGATTCATTCTTCTACTTGAGCTCATTCACATATTAAATCATGATGTAAATAATTTATTCTTATATTCTTGTTCATCATGCGTAATAATTTGTTTCTTAATATCATAATTCTTGACCCTAAATCATATTAGTTTTGGATGGACAGTAAGATTTATGTCCTACTCTATAGATCTAATTCTTTAATTCTTGGAGCCAAAATAATTCACGGGCTCAATTCTTGATGGTAAAATAATTTGTAACCTTGAAGAATACATGCTATCAATAATTTGTGAAAGCAAATAATCCATGGCTTCAATTTGACGAGACACTACCATGACCATAGTTTCGAGTGTCTTTAATTCCTAGAGTCCTAGATCAATAAAACAATCTTTTTTCCCTTGTTTATCCATTTATACTTTTTATTTTCTTAATTTCATATTTAACATCAAAATACAACTAATTCAACCAAATCATGCTTAATCAATTTCATAAATAACGTCTTCACAACCAACAACTCATATAAAAATGTTTCAACATAATTATAATCAATATAACTCACAGCAAAGAATACTCTAATGTGGAATTTCTATTCAGCAAAACTTTCCTTTAATGACCCTATATTATTGCACATAGGTTGTTTATGGTCCCGAGATTTTCCTTAATCATCACATTCCTATCAAACTATCAAAATAGCAAACACCATTTTCTGACCAATTACACTATCAATCTCAATTTTGCCAAAACAAAACACTTTCACTCAAAAATTCATTTCTTTAAATCTACTCATCCAACATTTACCTAAATTTACAACAAATTTTCATAAATTATCATGAAGCTATAGTACAAGTTTTAGGAACTTTGGGCTATTCATAAAGTTACAAAAATTTGAACAACATAAACACAAAAAAATCTACATATTCATGTTTCAATTTTCTAATTTTACCTTCTAACTTGATTCAAGCTAAATTCATTAATACAACTCAATAATCATCTTCAATAATACTCAAACATTTACTAAATTCATAAATCAAATGTCAATATTCTCATAAATCACAACATGGATTTTACAATTTGTGGGTTGCTAAATTTAGTGAATTAGGCCCCTAAACTCTTCAATTAAACTTAGGATTTTCACTTTATGCATCAATTTTTCTCAATTAATCCACTTAATTTGTTTTTAGGTTTAGAGGAAGAGTTTGAATTACTCACCTTGATTTCTTAGAGTATGAGTAATTTGAGTTTGAATGTTTGAATTGGGTGTTTGCTTCTTCTTCTTCTTCTTCTTCCTCTTACTATTCTCAGTCTCAGTCTCATTCGCTCTATCCTTCACTCTCCTTCTCCCTACGTCTGGTTTTCTCGCTTAGCTCTGCCTTTGGTTCTTGTTTGCTCTTTGTTCGGCGTCTCTGCCTCTCACCTCTCAGTCCGTTGCTCTGTTTCTTGTTTTCTTATCTGGTTCTCGCCCCCTCTTCTTCCTTTGCTCTGTCGCTCCCTCAATCTCTCGCTTTCTTTCTTTGTTGTTCAGTCTCAGTCTCGCTCTTCTCTTCTCTGGCTTTCACTGAAATGCTGGCCATCTCTGTTCTCATTCTCTTTCTCTACTTTGTCCTGGCTCCCTTGGGCTCTCTTTCGTTCTTCTTCTTCTCTCGTTCTTCTCTCGTTCCTTGCCTCTAGGTTTTTCAATCTCTCGCTTTCTCTATTCCTCTCAATCTCTGCTTAACTTTCTCTCTCTCTCGTCGGGCTCTTCATTCCCACTTTGTTCCACCTAAGCATATTTGTGTTTTAACCTCATTGGACTCCAACCAACTTTGTTCAACTGGTTGCCAACACCATCAATCGCCAGCAATCCCCTTCATTTTTGTTATTTTCAGTATTTTCTATTTATATTTCATTTTTCTTGTTCGGAATGTTAGATAATTGGGCCGGGAAATTTCACGAGGTCCATTTAATTAAATCATGCTCGAGTTTTAATTTTCAATTTCTTAATTTTTACTGGAAAAAATTATAATTCAACTAATTTAATAATTTCATTCTAACTTAACCTCTAACAATTTAGGTCTTTTATGAAGCTAGCACCTAAATTTTCATATGTTACAATACGTTTTTAAAAAAAATATTTAACTTTTAAAGTAATGAAATAATCCTGAAAAAAACATAAGTAATAAAATAATATGTTAATTATGATTATAATTAAAATTTATAGGCAATGCAGTGTAGTTGATGATCATAGTCATTCAAGAGTAGTAAATAAACTTTACTTCACTTATAATTAAAATTATAAGTGATAAAGTGAGTGTTACAAAAACGTTTTGATAACATAAAAATAATAAAAATAATAAAACTAAAAGAACCAATAGTGATGCGCCAAATGTATTTTCTATAGCAAAACACATAGTTTTAAGTGTATATATATATCGATTTTGCTAACGGTTAAGAGCTAATTTTATTAATTTAAAATAGAATCTTATCTTAATGTAATTATTAGAATATTTTCTTTTTAAGTAAAATCTTTTTATAATTCTATCAAATTCTTTCCAAATTATTTATTTCTTTTTTAATACAAATTTACCTCACTAAAAACTCTACCATTTTTTAAATCAAAATTCATCTTAGCTCATGATTAAAATTCCATCATTTTTTATCACAAAATTATACCATTCAATTTTTGAACTTGCATGCACTGTCACTCACCTATCACAAAATATTTTTGCCGCTAAATTACTAGGTCAATAAAATAGATCACGTTAGTTTTAGTTAGATAGAATTTTGCGATAATTTAGCTAATGTGATGATAAATAATGGCGGTGACCTAAGAAAATTTTAGTTAGGCACAAAAAATAGTGAGAGAGGTAAGACAGTGCACGCAAGTTCAAAAATTGAATGGTATAATTTTGTGATAAAAAAATGATGGAATTTTTAATTATGAGTTGAGATGACTTTTGATTGAAAAAAATGACAGAGTTTTTAGTTAGATAAATTTGTATTAAAAAAATAAATAAATAATTTGGAAAGAATTAGATAATAGGATTTGATAGAATTATAAAAAGATTTTATTTAAAAAGAAAATATTCTAGTAATTACATTAAGATAAGATTCTATTTTAAATTGATAAACTTAACTCTTAACCGTCGCCCTTAGCAAAACTATATATATATATATATATATATATATATATATATATATATATATATATACACACACACACACTCACGCACGCACGCGCGCGTACACACACATACCTAACGGGTAGGGTCATTTCCATAAAACGGCAACGATGGTAAGTATGGTAATTCCCGCAATCTTAATCATCCATGTGGCATGATATAATCTCATACGTTAATTTTTATAAATTTTATTAGAATTTAAATTTTATTATCTAAAATATAAATAATTTTAATAAATATGTTGAAACTCAATTTTTCTATTTGTTGTTTGGACCAAAAAAAAAGAAATCACAAAGTGAAAAGAAAATAAAAAAGCTACAAGAAGCCCACCCATAGCAAGAGCATGCTAACAATGAAAGGAAAAGGAAAAAATAAGTTACAGGTCAAGCCAAGCCATTAGTGTTGCTTCTTGCCCCTCCCCCATCAAGAATGTTAACGGTCAATTGGGCCTCCATTAATTTCGACAGCTGCAATCGGCATCACGCCGGCCTCCGATGAAATGCAACCTTTCCTATTTCAACCTCCATTATTTCTGGTTATTCTTCTTCTTTTTCCGATGGAAAAAACGTCGGCCACCGATGATTCAAATCATAACAAATTATATGCTTATCACTCATGTAACTGGCGATGGTGGAAAGGATGAAAGGAAAGAGTAGGACTGCTGCAACAACCGCTGGGGCCTACCGACGTACCCCTCTATTAGCCTATCACCTCCGACGACAAAATCTTTTCCCCATCGTCAATTTCCTAAGATAAGAGTTTTCTTATTTTTTTAATATTAGTTTCTATATTGTATCTAGACCTGGTAAAAATTGACCCGACCCGAAACCCGACCCGAACCCGCCCGAAAGTTTTGGGTTTTGGACATGATTTTCTCGACCCGAACCCGAAAAAACCGAACCCGAAAACCCAGTAAATTAGCGGGTCAAACCCGACCGAACCCGTTTGACCCGTTGGGTCAAGGCAATAAAAACAACCATTTTAGCTTTGTAACTTGTTGATTGAATGTTTCATGCACATTATATGATTTTTCCTTCAATTTATCACTTTTTTAATAATGGTTATTTATCATATCGATTATTTAGAGAGACGTTACATATTTATTGCAATCATTTACGGACGAAGACTGATATAGTTTCATTTCTCAACTTATTCCCCATAAACAAAAGCCATTATATACAAAAATTATGCATAGTTAATTTCAATAAAAACATATATGGATTCAAATGGTGTAATATATTAAAATACTACAAGTGTACAAGTTATACTTGTTGTATTTTTGGTAAACTGAATATACCTAGTCACATCTAATTAATATACTTTTATTTTGTAGAAATAATATTACTATAATGATTTAAAATTTTGATGTTATAATTAAAAATAATAATTTTAGTTTATTATAAATCTCTAATTCTTATTTATTTTAAACTCGTGTTTACTCGTACCTAAACCATAACTCCTAAGGTAGGCAATAAGCCAAACTAAAACAAAGTCAAATTTTTCTAGTGAATAAAATGGATCGATTAAGCCTACCCAAGTCAAAACTTTCTCGATTTGTTTTAAAATGCATTAAACATGCATATAAACCTCGTTAGTATAATATAAACTGTGAAATAAACATCGTAACCTTAAACTAATAATTACGTAACAAGTCATTATTATTCAACCCATTATTAACCAAATCTTTCGTTGGCCTTATTTAAACGCGTCAAGCAGCCCAACCCGCTCGGTTCAATGGGACCTTACACAAATATCATAATGAAATTTTTGAATATTTTTGAATATTCCTTTTAGAAAATACAAATACTATACTTTTTCGTTGAATTATTCGCAATTTTAAGCAAAAATTATGCTTAATATTTATAATTAAAAAAGAAAAACAACCGATAAAAAGGCGGTCTTAACCCGTTGGGTCGACCCGAAACTCGTATAACCCGATATACGACCGCCCGTATTTTACCCGAACCCGAAATACACCCGACCCGTATTTTACCCGAACCCAAATACACCCGACCCGTATTTAATCCGCCCGCCCGAATTGACAGGTCTAATTGTATCCAAAAAAATTAATTTTTATTTTCACTGGTATTACTTCCTTATTCTAAAGACTGAATATTTCCTTTCCATTAAAGTTGAATCTCTTCCCAACTATTACTTTTATTTGTTTATTTAGTTACACATGGAACAATAAATGATAATTTGCCAAAGTGCTTACCTTAACATAATTAACTAGTCTTAGGTTTCAATCTTAGGACAGCGAAAAATTTTAGAAATTATATATATATATATATATATATATATATATATATATATATATATATATATATATATATATATAGGACAAATTAATTTAACAAATTGAACTTTCGAAAACAAAAGATTGAAATCAAGAAACTGAAAACAATTGAAATAAAGAACAAGATAATGAATCAAAACTTACTTTGATTGATATTTGAAAATTGATACAAGATTTGGATAGTGCTCTCCGAGAGAGGTTGGATACAAAGGGTAAGGGATAGAAGGCAAGTGTTTGTAAGCAAATGATATTGCGATTACAAGTGATTATGCGATGCCTTCCTAATGAGAAATGAATACATATTTATAGTGGAACAAAATGAATAAACGTCGCACACTTGGACGGTTGAGAGTCTTGATTGAAATGGAATCTTGATCTTCATAAAAATCTTCCGACAATGTTGAATTATTGGAGCAGTCTTGATTTGACCAAAAGTATGAATAGTAGATGATAAATCATCTTATCTTGAACAGATTCTTGCCAGGTAGAAAGTTTGAACAGGAACAAAGATTCTTCCGACAAAAACCCATGAGTGAATAGTGGATGAATAGTAAAATCCATTCACATGGATTTTTACTATTTCTCTTTTGACAAATTTTGCTGCTCTTGATGTCCTTGCATAATTGTTGCCTTTTGACCAAATGGCACTTATGTCAAAATCATGGCACAAGTATCCATTAAAACATTATCTTCTTGATACGAGTATTTCGAATAGTGACCACTGAGCAGTAAGTGAATAGTACTATCCACTTCCTTCCAGGGGCATTTTGAGAGGTGAAATGGGAAGTTTCACCGAAACAAAATACTTGAAATATCTGCAAAAAGAAAAACGTTAGTAAATTTTTTTTTTTTTTTTTTTTTTTGAATCATTCCTTACGAATCATATATCGTAAGGATCTTGAGCGCATGGCCCATCAAAAGGGTCATAATCGGATTGAATTTCCTCATCGGAACCAATACTTGGTTCTTTAAGGAGTAATTGCTTGATGTTGTTTTTGAGTAACATAATCTCTTTTTTGAGTAGTTGAATTTCTTCCTCTTGAATCTTCTCTTTTCCTTTTGAAGTTGTTTCTTTCTTACGTGGAGTAGATGGTGCTGGTTGAGTAGGTGGAGCTGTCTTTATTCCTAAAGCGACTTTGAAATTAAATTTCTCCCACCATTTGAGCTTGAATTCACGAACTAATGAATAGGATGTTGGAGGTTTGTAATGTTGGATAATTGAAAATGACCAACAAAGGATCCAGGAAATCCATATTTTTGTGAAATAGGATTTCTTTAAGGTCCGGACTGCTTGGTTGAGGTGCTTGAATAACCGATGAAGTGTTTTTGCACTTCTTCCGGCCATATGTCCTGAAGTGATCCCATGGTTATCCACCATTCGTAGAACCAAATGGGAAATTGAATGTCCGTTTTTGTATCGAAGCATATGAACCATGAATGGTTGAATGGTCGCGTAGAAAAATGTGTAATACCGAGGCTTTTTCGTAATCAACATAATTATATCCTGGTGGATTGAATGGTTGAGAAAATGGTTTGATTGTAAACTTGTCACTAAATTCTTTAATGGTAAGAATTTTGAGAATTCTTAACTTGGAATAGGCAATCCGACTTGTATTCGTTTTGTCCGGAATGTGCTCAATAAGGGCGGATTTTGAATCAACAAGAATAAACTCGTAAAAGGTTCTTGTTTTAAGAGGGTTATCATGAATAAAGAAGCATTCAGGTATGAATGTGGCTTTGACTAATTCATTGAGTGTGGAAAGGTTTTGAGGTTGCCTATACTTTGTGTAGACAATATGTTCTTTAATTGTTTTTGTAAAATACTTTGAATCAAAAGAAGAATTCAAAACTGATGGTTTTTGATATTTTGTAGAAACTTGAGAATAAGTCGGAGGAGGAAAGTCATGTTTTTGTAGGACTTGAAATGTGTTAGTGGTCGGTATTGAAATTTGAGAGGGGGTGATTGGCTTGATTGCATAATGATGAGGAGTTTGAATCTTTCTTTCTTTGTCTTGACTCATAGCTGAAAGAAAAGAATCTTTATTAAGAAGCATATTGATAAAACAATGCTTTTTAAAGGATAAATCTTTTGAAAGTAAAGAAGATATGAATTTGAATGAAATGCATTTTTCATGAATGCGGGTATGAATACCAAATTGATCAACTTGAAAAGGGTAAATTTGGGTAATGAACGGGGTACCTAATATAACCTCTTGCCCTATGTCCCGGACTAAGACAAAAGTGTTTTTGAAATTATAACCTTGATTACGAGACATAAACATTTGATAACTTATACTGAATTTGTAACGCCATTCCATTAGCACTATGGAGTCGTTCTTTAGTTTTTTCATAATAAATTGATGGAATTAAACCTTCTTTAATACAATTTTGATCCGCTCCACTATCAAGTAAAGCAATAGTATTGAACTCATAATTATCATTGATTTTCAAAGTAATATGGATATACCATTTTTGATAATTTATATGATTAATTGTTGAAATAAATAATTGATTAGAAGAACTCGGAGTGTCTTCATTAATAATTGGACCTTTTGATTTATTTTCTATTATTGATAATCTAGTTTCTAACTCTAAGTCTTTAGTCCGGAGTAAACACAAATTTTGATTAATTTCTTTAATCTGTTCTTTAAGATTATTTATTTCCATTTTTAAATCTTGAATATTAATAACCTTTAAAATATTTGGAGTGTCATATTTTTCAAATATTTTATTGATACTTAATCCTGGAGGAGGAGCTTTTAATAAATCTTCTTTTATTAGAATACCTTTGAGTTTTTCTAAATATTCCTTTTTTAATTCGGGATCTTGAATTTGTTCTATTAAATCAATTAAAAATTCTTTTTCATTTTTAGTAGTATTGATCATATTAATACATTTATAACAAATTCTTGAAGACTCATTTCCTGATGAATAGTCACTTGAATTACTTTCTAACTCGTAAAGATTATTATCTTCGAGTCGGAGGAATTGTCCGAATTGACTGGAGTGTCTTTTAATTCAAATAATGAAATAATTTTTTCTTTAATCTCTTGATTGTCTTCACAAATTTCATTGAGTTTTTCTTTAACTTTGCAATTTTTTGCATAATGACCTTGTTTTCCACATTTGAAACAAGTAGGTTTATTTGTAATTTTTTACTTGGAGTATTTTTCTTGGGAGCTATATTTGTTTTGTTATTAGTATTACGATTGAATTGTTTCTTTAAATTAATTTGATTGGCTTTTCTTTTTTGAACGGAAGGAGCAATAGGTTGTGGAATACAAAAGGCTTCACAAAAAGAACCTAACTCCTTTCTTGTAGCTGCTTTATCTGTTGAATATCTTGCTTGTAATTTTACTTCATTGCATAGAGAAATACCTTCTTTTTAATGAATCCTAATAAGCTGACCAAATGTAATTTGATCATATGGAATTGGATCTTGTCCAGTAACATCTTTCAATTTATTGAATATTCTTTGAGAAAATAAATTCGGTAATCCCGAAATAAATTTCTCTTTCCAATATGGTTGACGACAGTCTTGTCTTTTTAATAGATATGAAAAATATGTATCTTTATACCAATTGTAATCCTCTAATCTGGAGCATCTAAGATTAGTTAAGAGGATTTCTTGACCACTTAACATGTCTTTTGGAGTCCCTAGAAGATTAACAACTATAGTATGGACTAATGTATAAACAGACTTCTTTATGATTTTTAATGCTCGGACGTTCTTCGTCCGTCATATAATTTTCCCACCAAGACTTTAAAGATCCGGTGAAACCCGAAATTAATAAATCAAAGGCTTGAGTTTCGGAGCTCCTTTGGATGTATAGGCAGCATATGCCATCATCATCCTATGAAGAATAATTAATGCCTCATGTTCGATTTCCCATCTAGATTCCATTCATAGATGGAGCCACCATCGAAGGCTTACGTAACTATTGTTTTTATTGATTCCAGTTGAAGATGCGGAGGGGTACTTACGGAATAATAAGGGAATTCTTTTTTGTTTGAAATTTTATTAATATCTAATGTTTCATAATCTTCTTGAGAGTTATCTAATACATTAAGAGTGTTACTTGAGCTGGAAGCTTGATTGAGTTTTTCATCGATTCTTTTAATTAATGGACTATTGGGAATTTCTAAATTTTTGTTCTTATTAAACTTGATAAGAGGAGAAGAAATATCATTAAGGAATAAGGGTTTCTTTGAATCTCTATTTAAATCTAAATTTTCTAATTTTACTGGATAATTGGTCAATATCTTCTTTTTAGATATTGCCTCAATTTGAGTTGAAACCATATTGACTTGTTGAGATACTGTATGCAATATTTCATTAGTATAATTGTTTTGATGATAAATCTTTTTAATATCATCTAACTCTACTTGAGAGTTATCTGAGTTATTTCTTCCTATTTTGAAGGGAGATGCGGGAATATGACCTTGATCCGTAGGGATCAAAATCTCTTGCTTAGGAGGAGTTATTGCTACAACAATTTCTCCATTCTTTAATGTCCATTTCTTGCTAAGATCAATATTAGTATTGATTTCTTTAATACCTAGTGGATCTGGTAATTTATGTTCTTGAGCAAAGATGGTCCACCATGTAAAGAATCGGATATTACATCCTAATCTTTCCATTAGTGAATACCATTCTTGCACGATGAACGCTTGAGCTTGAAGATCAAAATGAGATAAAAACCATTGTTTTTTATCTCTATTTTCTATGGAATCAAAGTCTTCTCTTAAAAAGTTTTTATTTATTGTAAAGGGTTACGTAATAACATTAATAGAAGAGTAAGAAGGAGGTTGCATAAGCTGAATGAGTAGGGGAACCTATTGATGAACTACTTTCATCAACTGGCTCAGCTATTGGGGATTTGTAATAAATCTTTGAGGAAGAAGGAGTTGAATCATCAACTTGATTATCCCTAAGATAATCATAATTAGTGGCTCTTGAAGGCATAGAGAAAGAAGATGCAGGAAGATCTCTTTTCTCCGAAAGTCTTGAAGAAAAGATCTTTCATTAATAGAGTTGAATCTTATTAATACTCTACCGTCAGATTCTTCTATAACCTTGTTGAATATTCTTTTGAGCGATATTTCTAGGAGGCCTAATGTTTTGAATAATAAATTCTTGGGGAATGGTTATTTCATTCCATATTAATAACTTAGGAGTAAAGCTTGAAGTATTATCGATTCAATTTTTAATAATATTGTTTCATCCAAAGATGGCTTTAATAAGCATTTCGGATTTAAATGAGAAGATAATAACTTGAAATAAACTCTATATGTAATAGCAAAATTTCTTGATAATTCTCTAAATAAAACCTTTGAATTACTTTGCATATGAATATCTAATATTAAGGTGTCCATGATCCAGGGGATCATTTAGATCTACTGAAAAGTTTGGACAACCATTGAAATATATTGGACCATTACAAGTATTAGTTTGAATCATAGCTAATAAAGAGTCTTGATATCTAATTAATCTATTATCTCTAAGTGCCATAAAGATAGGACAATCTAATCCTAGTCTTGTTAATGGCTTGAGTGCTATTTGAATCATACCAAAATGAATATATCTATATTTCTCTTTATATTTATTAATAGAAATATTGGACAATAACTTGATGGTTTGAAACTCTTCATCTAAGCTGAAGGTTTCCTCATGGTCTTTAATGGAAAAAGCTGTATTGAAATCAAACTTGCCTATTTGATAGATAGTTTCTATCTTTTGTTTTGGAATAGACCAATTTGAGAAATCAACTTGGCAGCTAACTTCTCTGCTATTGACCACATTAGTACTCTTGCTAGTTCCTAAACCTAGATGATCTCGTAACCAAGAGGCCATCACAGCTTAAGCTTGACTACTTTGTCGATAATTACGCACACACACTACCGGGACCACCGGGACCACCCTCTACCGGGACCACCTCACACGGCTGACCAACGGATAACATGGGGCTGACCAACGGCTGACCAACGCTAGGCCTTACGGTGCAACAACAAAATAGACAGACTTGGCTCACGATACCAATAGGGGACAGGGACCAGGACTAGAGCTTGGGGACGAAGCTCGGGAGTGCTGTTGTGGTTGAGTAGCGGGGAGACGAGGGACAAATTAATTTAACAAATTGAACTTTCGAAAACAAAAGATTGAAATCAAGAAACTGAAAACAATTGAAATAAAGAACAAGATAATGAATCAAAACTTACTTTGATTGATATTTGAAAATTGATACAAGATTTGGATAGTGCTCTCCGAGAGAGGTTGGATACAAAGGGTAAGGGATAGAAGGCAAGTGTTTGTAAGCAAATGATATTGCGATTACAAGTGATTATGCGATGCCTTCCTAATGAGAAATGAATACATATTTATAGTGGAACAAAATGAATAAACGTCGCACACTTGGACGGTTGAGAGTCTTGATTGAAATGGAATCTTGATCTTCATAAAAATCTTCCGACAATGTTGAATTATTGGAACAGTCTTGATTTGACCAAAAGTATGAATAGTAGATGATAAATCATCTTATCTTGAACAGTTCTTACCAGGTAGAAAGTTTGAACGAGAACAAAGATTCTTCCGACAAAAACCCATGAGTGAATAGTGGATGAATAGTAAAATCCATTCACATGGATTTTTACTATTTCTCTTTTGACAAATTTTGCTGCTCTTGATGTCCTTGCATAATTGTTGCCTTTTGACCAAATGGCACTTATGTCAAAATCATGGCACAAGTATCCATTAAAACATTATCTTCTTGATACGAGTATTTTTGAATAGTGACCCTGAACAGTAAGTGAATATATATAGGGGTGACCGGGACCGGGTATCCGGTCGTTTTAGCCGGACCCGGTCCCGGTTGGTCCGGGACCGGGTACCGGTTGCTGTCCCCCTTTTTTTTTTAGTTTTTCAATTGATTTTTGGACCGGAAGAAACGACCACCAACAACAACAACCGGGCGGCACGGGCTACCTACAATCGCACGAAAAATTGAGCAAATCAAGAACTTGTTTGTTTTTTAACATATAAAATCAACAAAAACTAAATACTCACAGCTTGGGTGCCCGGAAAATAGCCGGAGGAAAAGAGCGAGGGCGGGGCAAGAACCGCCGGCGAGAGCACCGAGGTACTGCAGCAGCGGAAGCGAGTCGGTGAGAGAGCGAGAGCAGCCGCAATAACCGAGTGAGTAAGAGAGAGCAGCGGCGAGGGCAGGGCAAGAACTGCCGGCGAGAGCACTAAGGTACCGTAGCAGCGCAAGCGAGTCGGTGAGAGAGCGAGAGCAGCCGCAACAACCGAGTGAGTGAGAGAGAGCGAAGCACGCCGAGCAATGGCGAACTTGGGGCAAGCGCCGGCGACGGCGACAGATCGGAGAAGAGAGAAAGAGAACGGAGCGAGAGGAGGGCGAGACGGGGAAGGAGACACAGGGAGAGAAGGGAGCGAGAGGAGAGCGGACCGAGGGCGTAACGCACGGGAAAGAAGGCAAACAAAGCCTCAAGGCAATTAGTTAGGGTTTGATTTTCTTTTCTTTTTTTTTTTTTTTTTATAAAATTGGGTAACCGGGTCCGGGTCCAAGATATTCCTACCCGGTCCCGGACTCGATTATAACCGGGTCCTACAATTTGGACCCGGATCCGGCTCTGGACCCGCCCGGTCCAGACCGGTTCCGGTCCGAACCGGATACCCGAAATTTTTGCTCACCCCTATATATATATATATATATATATATATATATATATATATATATATATATATATATATATATAAAACACAAATATCACGATCGTATTCAACCAAAGGCAAACGAGGTGAGTTAAGAAAATATTGTTTTCATTTTTTCCCTTTTCATCATTGTTGACTATAATTGGTTTTTTAAATTAGCTAATTTTATTATTACATAGAAAGTCAAAATATATTTATTTTTCTCTTGAATTTTTTAAAATTTGCTTCTTCAAATTGTAATTAACACGTTTCAATATGATAAATTTACTAACTTCTATAAATTAATTAAAATTGAGTTTATACATGAAGATTTTTTTCTTAATCATTATACAAAATTTATAATCAATTATTATAACTTGTAGAGTTGTGGACTTGTGTACTCACATATTGTATCCCTAGTCTTTGTTATTTTTTAAACTAGTTTTGACCCGTGCTATGCACGGAGTAATGTAATACTCCTTAATAAGTTATGAACTAAAAAAGTAAATATTTAATAACTATATTTAATAAATGAGATTAATAATCGAAAATGCTACAATCACCATATGGTATGCTTCCACCTTTATCTAATTACACATGATTGAGTGTGGCATAAAATTAAGCAAAAATGAGTTGCCTGAAATCATTTTCACACATAATAATGTGGAAAAATATAACCACTCTTGTAAGAGTGGTACTAACCTATTAAGGTATATCCATGTATATTAAGAGTGGTGATTTACATCTATTGAAAAAATGATTATTTAGCATGGATAATAAGCGTGGCGGATAATAAGCGTGACAATTATTTTGAGATAATTGAAATACATAAAAGAATTTTTTTCGCATTGGACAATTTATGATAATCATATAAGTCAAATACTAAATTTACAATCAAAAAGAAATTTTTTAAAAAATAATTGAAAAGAATTTTTATAAAAATTAAACACATAAAGGAAATATTTTTATGCAAATTTTCAATTTCTCTCTTTTATAGCACAATGCCCAATATATTGAAAAAATCAAAATAAGAAATAAACCTCAAATCTCAAACTCTAATCTCGTCTTCTCTCTTATTTTCTACTTAATCAGTAAATTTCACATGTGCCCGCTTTATATCTTTTTTTTCTTAATGTTGTTTAAAGAAAAGTAAAATAAAATAAAACTAAAAAAATTCACCTTAATGAACAGAACCCTAATTTGAAGAAGAACTAAGTATTTTTAATCCAGAGGCAGATCTATGTTAGGGCAACCGCGGTCACCCAACCTCCATCCTTTCGAGAGAAAAAACATGGCATAAAGAGTAAAAAATAATATATTTTAATTAACCTTAGTTAATTTCAAAAAGAATTTTGTAGCTTAACTAGTGACAACCTAAGTGTCTATATCAGTGGCAGAAGTTGCTTCAAGCGCAAACTGGTAATAGGAAAAAAGACTCGCTCAAGGGGTAATATGTCCATAGATATAAGTATGGCGAGTGATGGTGTTTTCTTTGGATATAAGTGTGTGGTTAAAGACGACTCTCATCCGACTTATTTAGTGTGTGGAATATTTGTCCACTCATACCATTTCCACACTTAACATAAGTATGGTAAAAGCGTGGATGCATGTCGTATTTTGAAAATGATAGAATAGACACAAAATTAAAAAGTAAGTGGAAAGACAGAGAAACTCATGATCCAAACAAATCAAATTAGACAAAAATTACATAAATAAGTAGTTAAACTCATACCTTAATCATAATAGACCTCCTCCAATTGATCGACTCTTACCGATTCAATCACTTTCAAAACTTAAAGCCACTAATTAAAAATTAGTTTGAAACCGATACCATGTTCTTTAGTCACCTCAACCACATCTTCCTAGCAAATTAATAAACCAAACAATGACAGAAGCTATTGTTACATCTTTACAATACATATTTTATTTTTTAGTAGAAAGGAAGAACAAATTTTCTCATCTAATGAAATATCTTATTCATCCACCCAAAAATATATAATTAAATATATATTGTTCACTTTGATAGTTATCTCATTAGATTTCAGTCGAGTCACAATTTGAAGTCACAAAGGAAAAAAAACGTAACTTGTGATTCTCAAATGTAAATCAAATCAAACCAAAATTTGAAATAATATAGATTATACTTTTTAGGTTAAAAATATTGGTGAATTAACCTTAACACCGTTAAAAATAATAGAATATCCTTTAATTATTTTCTAAAATATTATTCTATAATTTATCTTAAATAAAATTACTCTTAATTACATCCCTTCTTTAAAATCATTCAATATACTTTTTGTCATCAATATATTTTTTTGAATTTTTCACGGGTTTTTACTAATGATTGACGTGAGAATGAATTACATTGATTGATAATAGGATAGATATCTCAGTAATTTTATATTAATTTTATTTTGAGTCCTAATATATTTTAATTTTCAGATTATTTTTCTATTTATTTTTGTTATTTTTAGTCAAATTGTTAGAAGTTGGATTAAATTAGTTTCCTTTAGTTAATTTTATTTTTTTATATTATTATAGGGTTTAGTTAGAGTATTAATATCTTAGTATTAATTTTCTTAGTTTTTATGATTAATTTAATTATTTTTTTGATTTATTTTCTAATTTAGGTTAAAGCAAGTTTTTAATTTAATAAATTTATAAATTAAATTTTTGTAGTTTAATTTTAGGATTTTAGTGTATGTTTCGGTCCAAAAAATAGTTTTAATATTCTAGTTTATTTAATTATTTATTTTCATATGTATTGTAGTGTAATTGATTATTTGTTTAACTTTCTATTTTAGATTATGTTTTTGTTTTTCTGTTTTAATTGTGTTTAATTTTTCTGAAAAATTTTAAAAAGTTTTTATGTTTTTAATTCTGTCCAAATTTTTAATTTAGTTCATTATATAATTTTCTGTAATTTTTATTTATTAATTTTCTGCTCAATTTGGTTTTATTTTATGTTTTATATTTTTTAAAATTAATAAGGCTAATTATTTATTGTTTAATTTTTAGATTTAGATTAAATAATTTTATAATATTATTTATTTATTTTTCAGTAAGGGGATCCAATATTACCTTGATATAGTCTACTTTTAAAGGGAAACCTTTTTTTTTCCTTTCGATGAATTTTATCATTTATTTAATTATTTACATCAATGACCTATTTTTAATGAACAAATAATTTTTATGGTTGAGACTACACCAAGCTCCTACAATCACTCTTGTTGTAGTATTTAATCTATTTAAAAAGATTACTATTATATATTGTATAGATTTATTAGAAAAAAATACTAATGAGACTGTATTATCACACACACAAAAAAAGGAGGAGGATAGTCCACTTATAAAAGGATTTTTTTATTTGGATAAATTATAATATTTATTTATTTATTTAATTATTTACATCAACGACTCATATTCAATGGACAAATAATTTTTATGGTTAAGATTACCCTAATTTCTTACAATCACTCCCATTACAATATTTGACCAATTTAAAAATATTACTATTATATATTGCATGGATTATTATTATTATTATTATTATTATTATTATTATTATTATTATTATTATTATTATTATTATTATTATTATTATTATTATCATTATCATTATTATTATTATTATCATTATCATTATCATTATTATTATTATTATTATTATTATTATTATTATTATTATTATTATTATTATTATTATTAGAGTCCATAGATGAGTGGAAACTTTTTTTTTAAATGATAAATTATTTATTTTTTTATTGGACGAAACTCCTTAATTCACTCTGGTTGCAGCATTTCAAAATTTGAAAAGATTGGCATTATATAGTGTATAGATTATTATTATTATTATTATTATTATTATTATTATTATTATTATTATTATTATTATTATTATTATTATTATTAGAGTCCATAGATGAGTGGAAACTTATTTTTTAAATGATAAATTATTTAATTTTTTATTGGACGAAACTCCTTAATTCACTCTGGTTGCAGCATTTCAAAATTTGAAAAGATTGACATTATATAGTGTATAGATTATTATTATTATTATTATTATTATTATTATTATTATTATTATTATTATTATTATTATTATTATTATTATTATTATTATTAGAGTCCATAGATGAGTGGAAACTTATTTTTTAAATGATAAATTATTTAATTTTTTATTGGACGAAACTCCTTAATTCACTCAGGTTGCAGCATTTCAAAATTTGAAAAGATTGACATTATATAGTGTATAGATACTTGTAGAGAAAAGAAATGAAGAATTCATGTAACGATTATAACCATTCATGCAATTGCACAAAAAATTTGAAAGAATATTCGCAGAAATTGTTTTGATGAAAAATTTATTACTATCTCCACATTTAAAATCTATACATCATATTATAAAAAAGAGAATACTATAGAAAAATAGGATATTGAATCAAGTAAAAATCATAAAATTTCTTTTATCACTCCTCCTCATCTAGCTCCAAAATCGTATAATGATCCTTTAGAAAAATTATCAAAACAACCCTTAGACTCCCCGTTCATGAATTTCAGTAGTTAAGACTTTGTAATCCCATATGATACGACTTGTAAGCGAAAGATAGATCGTAGTAGTAAAAATGATGACAACTACTCAAATTACCAAAATAGAAATTCATACGGCTCTGAAAAATTAATGCTTTAATAAATCATATTTTAGTAATGGACTTGTTACAATAAGGGATTGTCCAATTACTATAAATAATATGCAAACAAATCTTGGCACATGCAAAACACCAAAGTAATCAACACACAACCAATCCCAATTTTCATTAGCCTGTTTTTAGTAAGCAGTCTATTGTGGATTGCTAACCCGGTCATAAATGCATATCTTGGTATTCTATTCTTATGCCAAATAATGTTATACCATCTTACTGCACTGCCTTTGCTTCTTAACCATTCATACCCTGAATTAGTTTTGTATGTCCCACCTGCAGTTAAAGCCTATTTACCAGAAGTTTGATCATACCCATCCCTAACAATGTCTCTGACTTCCAGAAGTTTGGTCCAATACCAATTGTCTTATGCTGAAGATGTGCAATCCCACATGTTTCCTTCTTTGATATAGTAATGGTGGATCCATTTGATTCATAAGCTGTCAATTTTTTATATTTGCCATGTGTGTTTGGCTACCAAGGCTATGTTTTGCATTTTGAATTATTTAATAACCATCCCACCCCCTTATTTGGTAGACATAGAGTATCCCAACTGATGTTTGCTATTTTCTTAGCTTGTTGTTGCCCCCACAAAAATTGTCTACACAATTGCTCCACTTTTGAAGTTACTTGGCTGATAAGATGAATATCTGGCTCCAATATATGTGCGTACTCGTTAATACAACATTTATCAACTGTATTTTCCCTTCATATGATAGTTTCTTTGCTGGCCAAGTTGTCATTCTCTCTGTTATTCTGTCAGCTAGTATTTGACAATCTAATTTCCCTAGCTTCTGAGCTTGACGGATACCCCCAAGTACTTAAAGGGTAGTGAGCCTACCCTAAAACCAGTAATTTTTGGAGCCTGTGTTGCAAATCAACATCAATTCCAGCAAAGACAATTTATGGTTTCTCTAATTTGGCTTTCAGTCCAGAGCATTCAGAGAAATGTTCGTAAGAACACATGATACATTCAATACTGAATGGGTGGGCTTTACAGAACATTAGCACGTCATCAGCAAAACTGTGCATGGTAAGTTTCATTTGTTTACAGCTAGGGTTATATCTAAACCCCTATTGATTTACTGCAACTCTAATGGCTCTATTTAAATATTTCATAGCCAACACAAAAATTAGGGGATATGGGGTCCCCTTGCCTTAATCTCCTTTTACTATGAAAGTATCCATAAACCTTCCTATTTACCTTCACCGAAAATCTTGTAGTTGATATGCAAGTCATGATGCATTTGGTAAGGTGTATTAGGAAGCCATAACCATGTAATAGGTTTGCAATGAAGCTCCAGTTTAAAGTATCATATGCTTTTTCAGATCCACTTTCATAATACATCTATAGGACACATTTTTCTGCGGTAGAGATTAATCAAATCCTCACAAAACTTTATGTTGTGTGGAATTGATCTACCAGGTATAAAATCCCCTTAGGATTGATCAACTAGATATGAGATCACTTTCTTAATTCTGTCAAAAATCAGCTTGGTAATGCACTTATAAATTGTGTTACAACATACAATTGGTCTAAGATCAATAGGCTTAGTTGAATTTTGTACCTTTGGTATCATAGCCAATATTGTAGGATTCATCTCGCTTAAGTAGTTGGTCACTCTTAAAAAGCTACTAACAGCCCTGCAAACATCTTGTCTCGTGATCTCCCATGTTGATTTGAAGAACCGCCAAAACCAGCAGGTCCAAGAGGACTCTTATCATTGCCTATACTGATCATTGCTGCTTTTATCTCTGCATCTATAAATGTTTCCATCATACTTTCTCTTCATGTGAGCTCAAGGTGGGGCCTTGCAAAATAACCTCATATGATAGTTTATCTCTAGGGCATTCACTGCCCATGAATGTAGCAAAATGGGATGATATTATCTCTCCATTTTTATCTAGTTCAAACTTCATTACACCCTGCACATCCTCCATCTTCCCGACAACCATTTTATAGTTCTTGTATGCTCTCGAGGCATGAAAATAACCTATATTCTTATCACCTTTCTTCAGCCAAGATTCTTTGCTTGTTTGGCTTAAGAAGTCTCTTTCAACCTTAGCAAATGTTTTGTAATCGAGATATTGCTTCATTTTCCTTTTCATATGAACTTCCATGTTCCGGGTTGCTATGAATGGCCTGCTGTATCTCGTGGAGATTTTGCAATGCGGTTTCGTCCTTATCTCGCTCTTCACTAAAATTGTTTCGTTCATCTGCTTTAGTGGCTGTTTAAGGCTCTTTAGTTTTTTAGCCGGTTGATACATAGGTGTTCCTCTCACTTCCTTTGCCCGAATATCGGTGACTATCAATGAGAAGTCCTTGCTTTGTGCCCATTATTGTAGAATTCAAAGCTTTGCATAGCTCTTGTTATGTTTGCTGAAGACTCGGACACTCGCTCTATATCTTTACGAGTCATGCAAAAGGAATCGTGTATAACGATGTCATTCATATAGAGTTTTGATTCCAAGGCATTCTCTCGTGTCTTAGAAACTTACTTGAGTTAAATAAGTATCTTCTCTATGCGATTCGGCCTTCACATATCTCTTTCATCGCTTTTCGGTTAGCACCTCGTAAAACCGGTTCTTTATTCCGAGTCCACTCTCACTCGATTAATCGCATTTTGAATATACTAGTATTCCGCTGTTTCTCACTCGTAATCCGACTTGTGGTTATTTACTCTATTGTTTGCATAGTCAGCATTCATAGTTCATTTCATGCTTAGTCTATATCAAGTTCTTTCCCACTCGATATTCGCTATAGAATGTGTCTCTTTACTTAAGACTAAGTCATATGGAATTCCGAGTATCATGGATATTAGACTCGAAAATTCCATTTCTTTTCGACTCGGATAATCAATTGCGTAATTTTTTCAAAATTATTTTGTTATCTCGTGTCTAACCTTGGACCAAAGTATTTTATACTTTGAGAACCGAAGGTGTTTTACTTTTGTAGGTTATTCAATCGAGGATATCTTTTCAAACTACAAAAGTAGCCGGTTTCGAACGTCAAATCACCAGCAGATATGGCTTTTCACCTTCCCTCGCTTTAGTCTCGTAAGATTGTGTCGAAGCCGTCCGCTTCCATATCCGGAAAACCGGAACGCCAAGCTTAACGGTGGGTCTCACCACATTTATCAAGACACAACCGATGGTTTTGGGACTTCCAAGAGAGTTAAACCGTTGTCCAACGTCCATATTTCAACGGATACTTTCGAGTGACTCGTAAAGCCTTTCACAACGGTCACGGAGGACTCTCGGTCAGCAGATGAAGACAACGGCTACTCTGCCTGGTCTTCTATAAAAGAAGCCACTTCACAAGACTTGAAGGTTGCCGAATACATTGTCAATACACTTACTTGATCAAAGTTATTGTATTTACTTTCAATCTTCAACTTACAACTCCCACTCGGCAATTCATTACTTTCGAGTTGTAAGGTCTTGTACTTAGTTACGAACTCTTCTTACATTCTTTTGTGAGGTCCCTTGACTAAGTCTGTAAAGGTTAATTCAGCTTAGTTGTCCCTAGCTGTAAGGGTTATCTCAGCTAGGAAGTACTAGATCGGATAAGGTAACTTCGAGTCTAGGAAAACTTGTATAGAGTTGTCCAAGGGAGCAACTCGGGTTCGCTCGGTTCACGGTAATTTGTGGACTCAAAATAGTGGATTTGACTTCGTGTCCGGATTGACACGGGCCGTGGTTTTCTGCCCCGGGAGGGTTTCCACGTAAAATCTCTCGTGTTCTCTTTCCGAGTTCATTCTAGACTCGAGCATGTCCTGCTGTACTTGTTTTTCGATTCATTGCATTCCGAGTTCAATATTTTCCGACCCCGTGCTTAGACTCGGAATCTGTCTTTGCCTCTTCTCTGTCAAAAAGTGTGTGTTCTCGTAAAGATTTTTCCATCACCCTATTCACCCCCTCTAGGGTGACTCGGACTCTCCCCGAGCAAACCTTCATTTGCTCTTAACTTGACCAATAAGGGGGTATGGTCGGATATGTCCTCTTGTAGAATTGAGTACTCCATTGCAAGGAATTGCGTAATTCCTTCACTATTTACCAAAACTCTATCCAATCTAGTTTTCCCTTGTTTATTGCTCCAGGTGTAGGTGGGGCCGAGTGTATATGAGTTTGCAGGAAGCACCGATTGATGCATTATGCAAAATCTATTAATTCTCCAGGTAAAATTTTATCTCCTCCCAATCCCTCCTCAACTCGAGTAGGCTATTGATCACTACCAATAATCCAAGTTGTTCCCATTGTATAACTCACTACTATAAAAACGTTATACAGCTGACAGAATACAAGTATGTCGCTAGTCGAGCAACAAAAATAACGACTGAACCGATATTTGTAAGATAAAACTCGACTAGTGACGAAATTAGCAACGGATTTTTGAAATAAATTTTTAAAACTTGTTTACAATTTTTTTTATTTACCGATGGAATCAGTTTGTTACTAATTGTAATTTTTAAATTTTTTTGTAAATTTTTTTTATTAGCGACGGAATTAGGTTCGCTAATTCAAAATTTTTAAAATTTTAAATTTGCCGCCTATTTTAATTTGAAAAAATTCAAAATTTCTCAAATTTAAATTAGCCAAGAAATTTGTCCGTCACTAATTCCATTGCTAATTCAAAATTTTCAAAATTTTCAAAATTTAAATTTTCCGCCTATGTTAATTTTTCAAATATACAAAATTTTTCAAATTTTTAGTTAGCGACGGAATCGGTTCATCGCCGATTCCATCGCAAACTCAAATTTTGAAAAATTTAAGTTAGCGAGCTATTAAATTTTCTTCGAGTGTTGAAAATTTTCAAAATTTTAATTAGCGATGGACTAATTCCATCGCTAACTCCGTCACTACGTACATTTTTTTAAAAGCGACGGATCTGCGTCCGTTGCTGATTATGTTGCTATGCTAGAAATAAAACCCCGACTTAAGCGAGGACCGACAAACCATAAGGAGAGAAAGATTGAGAATTAGAGAGAAGTGAGAGTGTGAGAGAGTAAGAAGCCGAAGACATTTCCCCTTTCGCAACCGTCAACTGCTGCAGCGGCCACCGCCACCACCGTGCATGCCACCAACTAACCACTTTTAACCTCTTGTGGGTATGCTTTCTCCATCCTCCCTCATTACTGGTTGTATTTAAAGTTTACTTTGTTTACCATAAAATTTGAGATTTTAGAGAATTTGATGTAATTTATTTTGATAGCCATGATTGGAATGAAAATGAGGTAAAAGGTGAAGATAATGAGGAAGAGGAAGAAGAAGAGGAAAAGGAAGATGAAGAGGAAGTGGATCACTAATTGATGATGAGCATAACTTGTGTTTGTAAACAATGTAATACACTTGTTTTTTTTAACTATTTTCAACTTGTATTATTCTTTCGGGTTTATACGAGAGAACGACTTAATCGAAAAAAGTGTACATGTTTTTGGTGAACTTACATCGATTGTATTGTCTTCTCTTTATTCCTTTACTTCTATTTCGCTATGTTTTTGGAGAACTTATCGGTTAATTTGTTAACTTTACCATATTTTTTATTTTGTTTTAGGGTTTAAGGTTTAGAGTTAGGGTATGAGATTTAGGGTTTAGGGTTAGGGTATGGGATTTAGGGTTTAGGGTTAGGGTATCGGATTTAGGGTTTAGGGTTAGAATTTATTTTCCTTGAAAATAAATTATATTCCTTTCTACCAAACAAAGGAAAATTATTTTTAGAAAATTATTTTCCTTCTACCAAACAAAGGAAAATGTGAATCACCTAATTACAAGTAAAAACACTTCTACATATATAAATCATCCATCAAATCATGCTATCATATTGAGACTTATCAACAGTCATAAAGAGAAATTCCAATATCTTATATATTACAAATAAATAATAAAATATTAAAATATTAAAGGACTTTTTTTAGAAAAAAAAACTTACATTATCTTGGCCATTGTTTTATATTGCCAAGTATCAGTTCGGTTGTTTTATATTTTATTTTTTTCTTTTATACAGAAGATTGGTTAGTATCACAAGGAATAAGTAGAGTGGGGAATCACCAAAAGTAAGGAAATAATTTTTATTATTATTTTATTTAATTAAATAAATTATCTTACAAGGAAATAATTTTATTAAAAGAAATAAAATTTTTAGAAATTATTTAGTTGGTAAGGAAACAATTTTTACTATTATTTTATTTTTATTTGATTTAATTAAATAAATTTTCTTATAAGGAAAGAATTTTATTAAAAGAAACAAAAATTTTCAAAATCATGTAATTTGTAAAAGGAAAGAATTTTATTCAAAATCATGTAGTTAATGGCAAAGAAAATTGTGCTTGCATAGAATTGAACATTTGACCACTGAAGAATAATGCAAATTTAAACCTTATCCAACAAAGCAACTTACATTATATTGTTAATATGACTTATTTTATAAAAGACTTAAAATAATTGATTACAAACTTTACCTTAATTTAAGTTACTCATTTTCGTTGTCTATCTCCATCCCCTTGCAAAACATGGTGGTCGAAACTAGACTGGCAAAATTGACCCGATTCGAATGGGTCAACCCGAACAACCCGAAACCCAAACCGAACCGACATCCGAAACAGTTGAACTGATTTTGATCCGAAACCGAAATGAACCGACCCGAAATGTAATGAACCCGATTCAGACCCGAACCGAAACGACTCGATCCGAAATCGAACCGACCCGAAATATAATTGACCCGATTACGACTCGAACCGAATCGGAACCGAACCGAATCGGACCCCGAATTCGAATAAAAGTGACCTAAACCCGACTCGACCTGAATTTGAATTTGACCCAACTCCCTTTTTTTTTGGCAAGTTTCTCATAAAAGAGGGAGCTTTCCCTCCAAAATCTAATTTTTATTTTATTTTATTTTTGTTCCTTTTTTTGACAACTAAAATAAGAGAGGGAGCTTTCCCTCCAAAATCTAATTGTAATTTTTGACAAAAATTTTGATTTTTACTAGAGATGAAAATCTTATTTTTTGTTGAACAAATAAGAGGAAAAAAAAAAAGCTGGAAATTTTTATATTATAACTTTATAAGATATTATTAATAGAATTTAATTTAATTTAATTAATAAGTTTAGAGAATTTACCTTATAAAATAAGTTATTATTTTGTTCATGAAAATGAAGGTAAAATATATAATTTAAAGAATAATGAAATATGTGTAAATATATAAATAATTTAAAAAATAATGAAATATGTGTACAATATGTAATTTAATTTGTATAAATAAGTTCAATTTGAATTGTATTAGTTTTCACTTTGATTTAGCAAGTTTATTATGGATTATATTGACTCAAACTTATCTAAGTCGAGTCCGTTTAACGTTAAATATAGTCATTATATGAATAATTTAAGTACTTAACTAATATCAATGAGACTTGGTTTAGTAAATTAGTAGTCATTACCATGTCTCGGTATCTCACAACTCTGTTTTTATTAATCTGTACTAGTTTAAATTTGACCAAATTGATATTAAATTTAGCTTTAGATTAATGTTCAAATTAGTTCAATTAATTGGTTGGAAAATTATAATACAAGATAATAATCGTAAGTCAAGTACTTATGAGTTGAGCAATAACCGATTGAATGACTGACTAGATATTGTTCTTAGTTGGTTATTATGACTAGTGGCCGATGAATATTCAATTTCATTTTGATTAATTTATTAAGTTCATTTTAGATTGTATCGACTCGAACTTATCTAAGTTATTCTAACATTATCTTTATAAATTTAATATCAAATATAATCATTCTAGAAATTCGAACCGTTTTCATTTAGTCTATTAGTATTGTTATCATGTCGGTATCTCACAATTTCGATTTTATTAATTTATATAGTTTGTAGACAAGTTCGATTAAAATTGTACTAGTTCAAATTTGACCAAATCGACTTGGCATCGTATGAAATTAAGCGTCAAATTATGGTTCACATTAGTTTAATTCATTCATTACAAATTACAATTCATCGAGTAAATTCAGTTAATCCTAACTCTTATATCTATCGATTGTTGTTGTCTTGCGATTTTGTTTTTGATACTTATCAATAAGTTTGAGTTAGATTATACATATGTGACGCATTGAACTATCAACTTGGTTTATCTTGTTTTAAATTTAGAGTCAAATATTCAAATTTTGCTTGTTTACACTTATAAGTTATATCTCTTAAAAGTTACAAGTATTTTTTTGAATCTGTACAAAAACAAACGTGTAAAATAAAAAAACTAATATTAGTAATATATTAACTTTATAAAATTTTATTTTTCTTCAACTCAAAAAGGTTTTGTAAAAAATTTGACATGACACGACCGAATATCAACCCGACCCAAAAGTGACTCGACTCGATTTTAACTCGATCTAAAGTTAACCCGAAATCATACTCGAAACTCACCCAAATTGACATTGACCCAACCCGAACCAAAACCGACCCAAAGTTGACCCGATCCGAAATTAACCCAAACCAAACCCGAACCCGAACCGAAACCGAATGAACCCGAACGAAATTGACCCAAAATTGAACCGAACCGAAGTTAACCCGAACCGAAACCGAACGAACCCGAATGAGATTGACCCAAAGTTGACCCGAACCGAAGTTGACCCGAACCGAAGTTGACCCGAACCCGAAACCGACCCGAACCCAAATAAGATCGACCCGAAGTTAACCCGAACCGAACTAAGCCGAACCTAACTCGAACCGAATGACCCGATTGCCGAGTCTAGTTGGAACATGGTGGTTAGTGAGGGATAACGGTAGGGGAGGATAATAGTAGGTGGCATAGGCGAGTGGATAAAAGTGCACCGATTTGTTGGAGTGTCATTTGAGTCGGTGTAGACTTGGCGAAAGTATGGAGCTTGTGGCCGAAAAGTATGGAGCTTATGGCCGGAAAATATATAAGTTGATTATTTTTCAAACTTTTGTTTAAACACCAAGCTTGTGATTGGAAAATCTGGAATTTGTGGCCGAAAAATATGGAGCTTGTAGCCGGAAAAATATATAAGTTGAGTATTTTTTTCAAACTTTTTTTAAAACCTTTTTACATTTCTATTGGCTTAAGGGAAGAACTTTGACAATTTAAACATGGCTTTGAAATTATTTTTTAAGTAATTTATCAATGTTCAATTTTAATTGTATTCGAAAAATAATCAATAGTGTAGATTAAATATGCCATATGGATGACGTCATTACCATCTTGTAGGAATAACCACACATATGTACGCGTGCGCACACACACACACACAAGCCCGCACGCACGCATGCATCCACACGCACCCACTCACACACAATATATTTCATATAATATCTCAAAAATTATGATATAATATCCTAATTATAGGGAAGGGTTCAAGTAAGCACCCCCTATAGGTAAGCACCATTCATTAGGTAAGCACCATATATCTTAACCGTCTGATTTTCATCTAACGGATGAAATTAAAACGCATATATTTCGTTTAAAAAAGGAAAAACAAAAATTCAAAGAGGAGGGGGTCTTCCGGACCACGTTCATTCTCCAGCTTCCATCCAACCCTTCTCTTCCTCCTCTCTCTCCCTCTACCTCCTAGCTCGCGTTCTCTCTCTCTCCTCTCTCTATCTCTCTCTCTCACTGATCCCCTTTCTATCTTTGTGGCCGGCCCTCTCTCTAATGCCGAACCCCTCTCTATCTAGCCCCAACTCTTATGAGAACTTGACCCACCGACCACTCGTCATCTCTAACACTAGCTACTCAGCTTCCCTCACTAGAAAGCACTCGTTGGATTTCCGAGCGATCGACCTCCCATGCCTAGATGCCACCATGTTGAGAAGTCAAGTTCTCTCGCCGCCCTCCACCCACTGTAACACATCTAGGGTTTGAATCGATTCCAACTATCTTGCTTTTCCAAATCAAATATAGGATTTTAATTTCTTTTTTTTTTCAGTTGAATGGTAGTTATTTCTCATATTTGACATGCTTTGGTTTGATTTTTTTAATTCGGGTCATTTGGTTGAATATTTGAGATCTTGATTAGAAAGTTTTTAAGCGTTTTTTTTTTTTTTTGGAACTTTGGAAGTTCCTAGAAGTTTAAATTTTGGATAGTTGAACTATATTGGCAAATTGAATTTAGTTGTATTGGGGATGTTCAAATTGAGTTGTATTGGAGATGTTCAAATTGAGTAGTGGAAGTTCCTAGAAGTTTAAATGGTAAAGAAATTATCTTGTTGCTTGCTTGTTGATTAAAGTTGTATTGGAGATGTTTAAATTGAGAAATATGTTGTCATTGTTCTTTACTTCTGGTCATTAAGAGAGACTTTTGCTCCTGGTAGGGGGAGGGCCATTGACAATGACATAGCCCGAGTAGAGTATCACCGCCTTCCGGTTTTGAACGTGGTGACCTCCGAAGGGAGCTAAGTTTGCTTTAGCTCTGCATTTGGCAGTTAATACACTTGGGTTGACACTATTTACCCTAGATGATTGCATGCTCAATTGAAGCCCAAGTACTTTGGACTCGGCTTCCCAAATGAAACTGTATATATATTGAGGCATGTCAACCATGAAGGTATTCTTGATATATGCACTCAAGCTTCACCCTTTAGTAAAAGCTCGGTGCAATTGTGGAAAGCTTGACCATTTGTGTAATCAACTCCACTATAAGAGGCATACCTCTTTCATTCTTCATTTCAGTTTTTTTGTCTCGCTAAACACAAGTAGTAGTGCGGTTATCTTTTGGCATCGTTGTGGCAAAGTGCAAAGATACAACCCAATTTCCACAAATAAGACCAAGCATGTACTAGTTAGTCCCTATATCCCTTTGATAATCGCACTGTATAGATGTGCAAGCCTATTAGCTCAAAGGTAGAGCAATGTGTAATAACACAAAGATGTGGGTTCGAGTCCCACATAGGCTGTTTGCAACTAAGAATTCGCTCTAGGTAATTTCGAGCTCTATTGAGCTTTTTGAATTTTTTCATACCATATTGAGCTTTCTAAATTTATTTCAAGTGGCTTCGAATTTATTTGAAGCTTACTAAATTTGTTTCGGGCATTTGTCTGCTTCATTTTCTTATATGACAAATTGACAACAAAAGAAGTCATTAGAACATAAAATGTGTCATGCAAGAATCGGGTAGAATGCAAGAACCAGGTAGTTTTACACTTGGTAAAAAAGACTAACAAAAGAAATTGTATAGATGGAATCCAATGAGTAGTTCTTAATAATTAACAAGCCTATGTGGGATTCGAACCCACATCTCCGTACATTAGTCGTACGTCACTCTACCTTTGAGCTAATAGGCTAAAACAAAATAGTAATGCCCGACATCAAAACTTCACATTTGAATTAATAGTTACTTTCCAATCTTCCCAATGTTCACAATTATTCGAGTGGAAGACTTAAGCAAGTGAGCGGAATGGTAGAATGGCAGGACAAGTATACAAGCAGTGAGCGAGACTTAAGCAATTATTCAGTGGAAGACTTAAGCAATTGCAGAAGCCTACAGAGTTTGTTGTGCAGAATGGCGGGACAAGTATACAAGCAATGAACAAAAATAAAGCTAAGTAGGGGATACAAATGCTTGTTGAAACAACCGAGAGAAAGTCGAGGCAAGTGCTCACTACCTGCTGAAACAACATGAACCCAATATGGTTATAAACTGTCCTATCTCGCTTATGCCAACTTAAGACTATAGAGCACATCCTATTTGACTGTGCCTATGCTACTGAGGTTAAATAACATGTGACTCGAATGGTTCTAGATCAACTACGGAATGCAAATGTACAAACAGTTTCTGTATTGGCTTATGCACCTTCACAAACCCGCATGCATTGTGTTTTTTACTAGAGCGACAATTACGGGCATGATCTATGAAATATGGAGAATAACGAAGCACTGAAACAAGCAGCGGCAAGAATAATGGAAGCAAAATTCTTACTAAATTTCACTTCCAACTAATTCGAACTAAATGCACCTTCACAAAATTCTTACAAGCGGAATAACGTAAGCAAGAATAATAGATAATAGAAGCAAGAATAATAGAAGCAAAATGCACCTTCACAAAATTCGAACTAAATTTCACTTCCAACTAATTTCAGCAACATTTCATCCACAAAATTCCCAAATTCCAGAATTCACTAATTTTAGCAACATTTCACTCGCATCCACAAAATTCCCAAATTCCCAAATTCACTAATTTTATTGCTTCATCCACAAAATTCCCAAATTCATCCATAAAACCTCAAAATTTAGTCAACAATCATCCCTAAAGCAATATATTGAAAAGAATCGAGAATCTTACTTGCACGGCAGATGGACATTTGTCCGTTTCGGCGTCGAGTAGCAGGTAAAGAGAAAGGGGTTCGTCGACGTAAAGTAGGAGGGGAGACCGGCGAGAGAGACGGAGAGGCGGAGATGGATGGCTACGACGATGACAGACGAGAGGAGGGAGGCGACGAGTGGTAGCCGATACGAGGCAAGCGGCCACCAAAAGAAAGAGAGGGAGGGAGTTCGGCGACAGAGAGCGGGATTTCGACGGCTTCCGGCGAGAGAGAGGGAGGGCGAGCAAAAGGTAGAGAGAGACGAAGAAAAGTGGGGAATGTAGAAATGTCGAGGACTCGGAGGGGATGGCAAAACCCCTTACGTTTTTTTAATTGTTAATAATGGATGATTAATGTAGGCCTTTGGATTAAGATTGAAGGGTCAAGATTTAAAGTGTTTACTTATTGTTTGGTGCTTACGTATAGGGGTAAGAATATTTTCTCCAAGATTTTATTGCATGTATGAAGATTCAAACCCTAGACCCCTTCTCTTAATCTCCACCACTTAACCACGGAGCCATGACTCTTTTTTGTCTTGTTTTGGAGTTTAATATTATCCGTACAACACTTAATTAATCTAAAACCCAAAACAAAATCACACCAAAACCCTAGATGACACACGCCAGCTTATCACTCTAGGCCTCCACGCTTGAATCCGGCGACCTTTTCCCATGCCATCAACCCTTTTGTTTCAAGTCTCTCTCCTCAACCTCTATTCAAGCATTCAACCAGGCCCGTCTCCGAACATGCTCGCCGGTGACTTGCTGAAAATAATGGCGTTTTAAAAGCTTTTGGTTATTTGGGGGGACTAACTGTCTGTTTCAAATTTCCTTTATCCTCTCGCATTTGTTTAAGCGCCCAACAAAAACGGTCGCGGACATGCTCGCCAGTGACTGGCCGAAAATAATAGCGTCCGAGAAGCTTTTAGTTGTTGGGGTGGTTTGGTCAAAATTAATCTTTATGAAGATAGTAACTTATTAAATTCTTCTACCAAACACTTCTATAAATAATTATCTTAAGTAAAAATTTTTAAAATTTAATTTATTTTTAAAATTTAATTTTCTTAAAAAATATTAATGATTGTGATTGATTCAATACATCCAAGATAATTATGGTGATTATCGTGATTACACTGAAAACCATTATAATTTTTTACCTTTATTTAATTATATGAAATAAAATAATTTGTAGACTGCCAGCTTGAGGTTCTTGAGCTATTTATCAACATTGGCCCCTATATACTTTAATTAAAACAGGATGGTCCGAAACCAGCAAGAGCTAGAGAGCTTTGTAATAATGACGACCACCTGCTAAACATCATGTCTAGCACTAGTAACATCAAAATGCATGCATCATGAAGTCCTCTCACTGAGCCTTTTTGTCACCAAAAAGATCATCACAAAGCCTTTTCACCTTTACATCCAACTATTTACCAAAGCATCATCACATGCTCCCATAAAACTTCCATCATAATTATTGCCTCATTGTTGGGTCCAAAACACTTCATTGTTTATAAGTAGTTAGGATTCATGATGCTAAAGTTGGTCTATAACCGATATCTTGAAAATTACTCCTTTTCATTTTAAAATATATGTTATTTTAATTAATTTTTTTTATTTTATAATATTTATTATTTTATAATTTTAATGACATATTAATTACTAGTTTACTAATTTTGTCCTTATTAATTGCTTCGTTTCTCTTCTTTTTTCATTGTTTTTTTCATTTCCAATAAAATGTAGGGACAACTTAATCTTTTAACATAAAATTGTTATAAATTTTATATTTTTTTAATATTTTCGCATAACTTTAAAATAATATATATTTTAAAACGGATGGAGTATAAGTTATAACCACTTATATTATTTTAAAAAATATTATATTAAAAAACTATCGATAAAATTAAATTTACTGACAATATATTTAGTCAGAGACGACGATAGAGTTCATGTCAAATGGATCATAAACTAGATTCAATTATTTATGGAAGCCAGAACATTGAAAATCAACACATTTTTATGTAATTTATAATGCCCTCTAGTAAACCAGTAGCCTATACCGAAGAAGTCGAAAGAGGTTTGCCCACTCATAGCCTCGCCCATGTCCTTGGTAAATGAAAAAAGATTATGTGATGATTTTACACGAAGTGCTTTGAACTATACATACATACTATTCAGCTATTTTACTTGCATCAAATATTTAATATGATTGATGTTTGGAGTAAATAAAGATTTCGAAAATGGTCTCTATTAGAAATCTTTATCATTTTGACTGACTATTGAGTTTGGAACAATAGTAGATCATGCATCAAGGATAAAACTATACTTAAGTAAGATGCATACCAAATTGTTTATGTGTGTACATGCACTCTCGTACGTGAGTAAATGAAAGTGCAACCGCCATATTTAAGTTTTTTTTCATAAAGGTAAAAATAGTCAATAGATAGGAGGATGGACAACATGCTCAAATAATTGAGGTAAAAATAGAATGACCATAATGTGCTAATCAGTTTAACACATAATTTACCTTCCTAAAAATGTGGTTGATTTCACGACAACTAAATATTTTCATTAACCTATTGATATCTCTAATAATGTAGTTAGCTACCATAATAGCTTGAGTTTCCCTCTAATCCCATTAATTGTGACTATTTAAATTGTAGATATGATGTAGATATAAATGTAAATCTTAGAGATGATATTATTGGTAAGGGCTATATTTTCAAAGAGTGATTATTATACTAATTATTTATAGTACCCAATAAAGATTAGACTTGTATGATTATCGAAGAGATCACTTATCAAAATAGAATTAGCTGTAGCATTGCTATTATAGATGCATGATATAGTTAGTCTCCTCTCATGTTAATCTAAAAGAGAACTCCTTCATTAAACATACAAAAGTAGATTCAGCACAAAAAACAAAAACAAGAACACATAAAAAGTTTATCAATCCATATATATAATCCTATGAGTTAACAGCTTGACTCGAATCAAAAGAATATGTGCAATTTATAGCATGTGGACGTACAATACAAATGTTGCATGCTGCCAAGATACGCACGCACCATTGAAGAAGTTCTTCAATGACTGGTGTTACTGAATTGCAAGGACTTCAAATCTGAAATGGACCTAGCTTGCTCAATCTTCAACTCAGTATGTAGCTTACGTGCTTTTAACAGCAGATACGTTTTTACAAGCAATGATAATATGGTATAGCTCAATTTCAGTTCTTATGATCGATATCAAATCAAACACTTGATAACGTACTGTCACTTTCTTTGATGCATATTATTGATGCTGCTTGCTTTTACTGTAGGCCTTCGAGGAGGTAAAGAACTCCTGCTTTGAGATGTAGTTGTACTGGGCTGCCTTCCTGATCGCTTAGGGGACACATCATGTGTGGAATCGTTCTGTAAATAACATGACAACAATATATGTTACTTTCTCCATAATAATTCTGAGCTAAAAAGCTCAAACATAGATGAAACAACATAGATTATCACATATGGTCAGTTTTGCAAGGGCTACATACACCAGTAGAAAATTTTGTCCAAAAGGCATCCAATCCAAACATGGGAATTGTACCAACTAATGTTGTGTTAGAAGCTATAAGACTACAAAATGATGAAATGAGAACCTTGTTCTGGAATTCAGCTTCTGTGTAGTGATCAGGCGATGATATAGCTTTGAAGCAAAAGCTTTGGCGGAATTTGTTGAGTTCTGCTTCTGCTTTTAACTGCAAGAGAGATTGGAATAAGTATTATACAATCAGAAAGGTACAAAAACATTGATATAAGTGTAGCATGTAAAGTTTGCTTTAAGGGTAGTTCTTTTCCCAAAAAGAAACAGACATAATGATTTGTTCGGTGCAGATAAACCATTAAAAGGAAAACCAAAAATAGGAAGAACATTTCTTTCTAGCTTTCTTGTTTATCAATGCTTGATCTTCTAACCACTCAACTAAATATTCATAATAGATCAGCTTCACTTAGACAATCAGTATACTTCAATATTGTCCTGCCCATAATGATGATACTAGATCAGAAATTTTATATTAACTTCATTAAAACGCATAGGAAGCCTCTCCTATGTTACTCAATTGTTCGTCTCACACCCTCAACATTTGTGTCAAATACTTGACACTCTAACATGGATTTGAAGAATTGAAACTTCTTGCTAGATCAAGAAGATGCAAATTCTTTAAAGAAAATGGACGAGTCAAACAGTTAGACATGTACCGTGTAGGACATTTGAGGCAAAGTCTCAGTAGCATAACTTCGCCTCCTTGGAACCCTAGATTCACTGTGTGCACTACGATGAGCCATTCCCTTGACACATTCTATTGGATTTGTATACACTTTGATTTTCTTTTCACAAGTTAATAGCAAATGCATACAACTGCGTAATTAATGAAAGGTTCTTGAAGTAACTCTTAACCTTGAACTTTGAAGGTTGTGGAGCCTTTTCTGTTGTTGTGGCATTGAATTTGTCTTCTAACTTCTGCAAAAACAAGTCAAGGTTAACAATACCAAGGACTATGCTGAAAAATTAGACAAGCAGTTTCTTTTGTTTGAATGGATTGTAATTCAACAAAATACTCGGAAGTCACCTGCTTTCTTCTCGTAGCTCTGTCGCCACTCCTCAAGCAGAATGAAGTGGGAATGATTGGTGAGTTTATCTTGTTTCTGTTGTTGCTGGGTGACTTGAACCCACTGATGTGAAAACAGAATTATTAGAAGGTACTTCAAGTGCCAGGCATAAATGAACTTCGCTAAAGATAAGCCCAATTCATGTTCAATTTGGCGGGTGTTTGACTCGGGTTAACTTCAAGGATGAAAAACTAGTACATGTCATATCAGGAGGAGTGAAAATGTGTTCCTCAAATTAATATATCATGCATACAGCTGTTAGAAATATGAAAAGGGAAGCATTTTACAAGAAAAACACGTCACAATTTTCAAGGAATCTTACTCAGAGAGGATATGCCATCTTGGACCAGCTGGTTTCCTCTCGCTAGCAGATGAGTCATGATGGCTTCTAGCCCTACACATGATACGCATAAAACAATAAGAAGGCAACTCAGTCCTGTACAGTTCATCCGTTCATATATTACTTTATGTGTTAATGTATGAGAAGCATTACCCTCTTTTGGAGGTATCGGGGGTCACTGGAGGATGTTCTAGCACGCCATTCATAGAGCCCTGAAATTTCATCGAAAATGCTCATGTCAACATACATGTAACACCCTGAAAATTTGAAAGAACAGCAGAAAAGAGAAATATAGACCTTAGTAGGAGTCTTCAAAGGGGTGGAAGTCTTTGAGGAGCTCCCAATTTTCCTAATAACTGGTGATAGAATTCGGTTGAATTCTCTGTTTATCGAAGCTCGAAGTGGAGTTCTCTTCTTATCGGGATCACCAATGCCAATGGAAGAAGACTTGTTCTTCATTGGAGTAGCATGGTTCTCCTTGCCTGGATGAACCGAGATTGCTGATTTGGTAGATGAGGGTGCAAACAGTGGAGGCGGTGGTGGAGGTGCTTGTTTCCCTATACCATCAACTGGGGACATAAAGGATGAAAGTGGTGGATTCTTTTTCACTATTGGTGCTGATACTTCCTCCTTCAAATTAATCTTCTGCTACCCCAAATCCAACCAATAGAGAAGGGGGAAATATTCAAGTTCTTTGTGATCAACATATGCAAAAAGGATGACACAACAAAAACCCAGAGCCTCCTACAAAGTTTTTTTTTTTTTTTTTTTCCTGGTACAAAGGAGATTTAGAGGCCAAAGTAGGAGGGATTTGAGCCCAATTCTCTCATCTACCCTTATTTTACCAATTGAGCTGATTGTTATCTACCCCTACAAGATTTCTGCCTATTCTGGTGTTGATTATCATTTGCATCAAGTCATAGTATAGCTCTCCATCATGAATTATCATCAGTTGGATCATAACTTAGTCAAAAGAATGCAATAAATAAATAGTCTGAATAATTATATAATTGCAATGTGCGGGCTCAGATCTCAGACAACATTACATTACCTTATTTCAGTTTTGAGTCTGATCTAGTGCTCAATTGTGTAATTGGATACAAATAAGTTTCGACACATTGAACACAAGAAGCTATTTTTATTAGACCCCCCCCCGCCCTCTCTCCCAATAGCTTGGGTAAGTCACAAGAAATGTTACTCCAAATTAGTAAGCAACGTGATTTAGCCTCGCATGCAATCAAAAATTGGGAACTGCCCAATTGTAAATAGAAATCAAGGGAGAAAATAGATGTCACCTGCAAAGAAGGTTTATCCATATGGGCAGACCCATTCCCACTAAACTCCTTATCACTTCCCTTGCAACTTTCACCCTTCAAAACCACAATTTTCTCCACTTCTTTCTCATCCACTGCATTCTCCTCGACTTCCACACTATTATCCCCACTCAATTCTTCATCACTTTTAGCAGAGTATAGCTCATTTTGGTGAACCACAAATCCCTCAACACCCTCATTTTCTCCAATTTTCTTACTACTATCATGAGCTTGAATTTGCGCATTCACCTCAGAATCTCTCACATCATTACAGCATAAGCCATTTTCATCATTGATAACTCCGGTTTCGGCTCCGTTTCTGGTCCCACGGTCACCATTGGCCTCCTGCTCAAGCAGAGCGGCGGCCTTGAGAGCGGCCATTCTCTTGAAATGGGCTTCAAAATAAGCCTTCTTCTGCGCCACTGAGCCTGGCCTTGAGTACTTCTCTGCTTCTTCGACGTACCGGTTTCGGTTGCTGTTGAAACTTGACCATCTCTCCCATGCCAAGTTGTCTGACATGAACCTCCCAAAGGAAACTGACTCTTCCACTCCATATATGCAACCTGGGTTCTCCTGAAACAACAGATAATATTCAAATTTCAAAATTCCAATCCATACCCAGAAACTAAAACCCCTTAAGCTGTCCACTACTGAATATTTTGGGTATAACCCACTTTAGTATAAGCTGAAACAAAGGGTACAAAGGATTGTTTTCAGCCACCCAAATTGCATTATTAGAGAGAGAGGAGAGAGGGGGGGAACCTCTTGGAGGGTCTCAGAGGAGAAGCCAGGAGAGGTGTAAGAGAAGGGGTGGATGATACAGGTAGGCTCAGCCATGCTTGAAGAAATGGAGAAGAGAGAAGCAGCTCAGCTGTGGGACTCTTCTATTCCCTGTACGTATCTGAAGCTTAGCATATGGTTGAAGGAGAATTTGATTTGTTTTTTAGTAATTGTTTTTGATCGTTGGGGATTTTAAATTTGAAATTCAAATAAAGAAAGGGAGGAAGTGGGGAATGGGTTTCGTTGGTAATGGTAATGGGGATGGGAAAAGGTGGGTCAAGGCACCGTGGAAAATAAAAATTAAAAAAAGGGGGAAATGTCGTTGTTTATGTTTGATCATGACTTTGTTTAAAAGTAGTTCCATGTTTTATTAAACTTCGGGTTATATTTTGGCCCCACTAGCTAGTGGGTCAAATTATTCTGACTAAACTCATGGATTTTTTTTTATTGAAAAATTAAAAGGTTTGGATCGATAAGATCTTATCTAATACTATTAATTATATTAAATTTTTTTATGAGATTATTATTTTTTGATAACTAATCATAATGTAACATGAATGTGAGTAATCATTGGCTCCCTTAAATATGGATACTCATTTTAGTTTTTTAGGATCATAAGTATAACAAATATAAATTTCTCCCCATAGAGAATAAGATCTTAACATAAGGGTTGGAAATGAGTTGTGGGGTTCATTGGTTGACCTCAAGATCAGCTTGCGACTTCCCAAGCTCGAGTTGTCCAACTCGAGTTTGACTTGCTATGGCTTTTGTGCTCGGTTCAATTTATAGGTTGACTCGCAATAAGTTTGTTTTCTATTTTTTTTTTAAGGGATGTTTGTACTCTAACTTAATTCTAAGGCTAGTAGTTGTAAGTGTCTCCTGTAAACTAATGAACTCGATACATGTATAAAAAATATAGTACTATGACAAGAGTCAACGAGAGCAGCCTAACTAGGTTGCTAAGTTCGGTTATTGTATTTGTTCTTCTCGTTACTTGGTTCTCTTTTCCTTCTTCTTCTTTCATCTCCATTTTAGTGAGGACAATTTATGTAAAATCCTTACGAAAAGGGTTGTCTTTTATTGATGTACTTACCATTTTGAAAAAAATTAAAATAACATATTAACAATCTTGTTTGATAAATATAACAAAATTTAAAATATTTCCTACACATAAAATAAAAAATAAAAATCTTACAGAAAGTTTTATTCTTCTAATCCTTCCCCTCTCTCGTTTTGGGTAGCCCAGTGTAATATATAGTGGTCTAATGATGGGGTTAACTAATGAGAGAGTTTGTTAAATTTGAATTACTAATGGGGAAAAGATGACCGTTGCATGTGGATATTGTCGAGGATTGAAGCAAAAGGGAAAAGGCTGTTTGTTCAGAAACTCACCTTTCAATTTCATAAATTACTCTTCCCTCCCTACTTTTCTTCTCAAAAGTACATCTACTTGGTGTTTTTTAAAAAAAAATTATGGCTTGGCTTTGGCAAATGAAAGGGCTAGTTTAACAAATCGAGGCCAATGCAGATAAAACTATCACTTCATAACTTTTGCCGTCTGTTAATTGTCTATATAGATCTATTAAATAAAACAAACTCCTTTTTTTCATTGTGATGTGTAAATCTATAACATAAAATAATTTGTCTTTTATTTTATTTTTGAATGAAATAATATGATAAAATATTGGATGCAAATAATATGAAAATTTTTCTTGAAAGTCGAAATATGAACTTTAACCATATTTAATGTTAATAGAACACTCTCGAGTTATTTGATCCGATGGAGTGCTAAGGTGGCGACGTTTGGCGTACATGTGTACAGATAAAGTAATTTGTTTACTTTAATTTTTTTATTTTAATTGACACATAAATAAAGTTGACTTTTAAAATTTATTTGAGACGAATAAACACCTGCCTTTTTTTTTTTAGAAAAATGGTATACTTGACAGAAATTATTTTATGACAATTAAAGAAAAATTAATTTTAAAAAATAAATATTGTTTATTTAAAATATAATTTTAAAATAAACATGTTTTTGTTTTTCTAAATAATAAATACTATTTTTTGTTTAATTTAGTTTAGTTTACTATGCTATTTTTATATTATATATAAAATTTAAATTTTTTTGTATGTTGTTTGGCCTTGTTTATAAAAAAATATTTTTGTTTATGAAAAACAGTTTTTCTAAAAGTGTTTTTTAAGAAGTTATGAAATGTTTGACCTAATTTATATGAAAATATTTTTAAATAATAAGTTGTTTAGCCTAGTTTTGTCTACACTATTTATTATAGTATAATTTAATTTTTTTGTTTACATAATAATTATTATTTAATATTTATTTTTTGTATAAAATAATATTTATCTATTTGTCGAGTAATAGATAAAGATAAAATAAAATAAAAGAGAGAGAGAGGAGAGAGAGATAAAGATAGAGGAGAGAGAGAGAGAGAGAGAGAGAGAGAGGCGAAGTATAGGTAAATAATGTAAAAAAGAGAGGAAAGAAAGAGAGAGTGAGATTTTTGGTGGTTGTTAAGCGGTTTCTCATAAAGTAGAAACAAAAATAGCTATTTGCTATTTCTGTTTTTGAGGAGTTTTCAAAATCACTTTTGAAAAATAGTTTTAATTTTTTAAAAGTTAGTGTTTGGCCTAATTTCAGCTTTTAAAATCCAAAAACAGCTTTTAAAATCTAAGCCAAACACCCGACTTAAATTATTAAAATATATTTTCTCATCAAACACATTATTTTTTGATTTTATCATTTTATGTAAATTGTTCTAAATTATTTTGTAGTTTTAATAATATTTGGAATATTTTATGTATTATATACTCCCTTTGTTCCATTATTGTCTTCCTAAATATAAAAACCACACTTTAAGAAACTTCTTTTTCAACCAATAAATGATGAATTTAGTGAAAATAATAAAAATAACTGGTTAAAGCTACATTTAATGAGATTTCTAGGGAGCTAATTTGAGACCAAAAAATTTATCTTTAGGCAGAAAAATAGAGTACGGAGGGAGAAATATTTTAAAATATTTTAATATAAATTTTTTTATGTTTTATGAATTTATTACTCTATAAAAAATTTTAAATTTTTTATTAAATTTTTAATATTAAAAAATATATTTTAATCTATTATATTATATTATAAAAGGAAAGTTAAGTTGACTCTCATCCCCTTAATTGTAGGGGTTAAACACATTTTTAGCCATTGATTAAAATTTATGATTAATCTCACCAGTTAATTTTTTGTCAACTAACCTCTCTCTCACTAGTCTTGATTGTCTCCCTCCCCACACTCTCACTTGTGCGTAATTAACCTCCCCCACCCCCAAAACCGTCACCCCACTATCTCTCTTATGTGAACTCTCTCTCCCCACCCTTTCTCTAGAGTTAATAACTCTCTCCTGTTCATTCACTAATTCAATAATTCGTTTTTACCCGACCTTCCCTCACCAAACAACTTTCTTTCTCTCTCCCCATTTTGCCTCGCTTCTGTTATTCCTCCCTGTTCCCCCAATTAACCAGGATTGTATGGGTTCAGTGCACAAAAGAAGTCACCACATATTCTTCAATTTTAAGTCACCTTGATACTCTCCCTCAAATTACTTCTTTTCCTCTTTAACTCCCAATTTTCTTAGTTTTGGGTGTTAACCTTCCGATTCAGATGTTTATAATCTAACTTTTGCTCCTCTTTCACCAGGGCGAAGGTTTGCAAAGTATATAAGGACAGTATTGGGTGCTATTATTGAAGGTAAAATGTTGGAGTCAATTCACATCAAAATACTACTGTGTGCAAATTCAAGCACAAACAAGATAGATAGATTAATGACCAAAGTAAAAATGCTACTCGTGAAAAGGAAATCCATGTATCTTTAGCAATTTCCAAACAGAATCAATAAAGTTCAAGTATATGAGAGCAAAGTTGTGCTAATAATCTTCTTGAGAAGATGAATTTTATCCTTCAATTGGGTAAAACCCGGAGATCCCAAAACCCATGAATTTAATTATTTGTTATAGATTTGTATAACAAAGCGTATTACCTACTGACTAGCCGTCCCCTCTGTCTTGTCCGGTAGCACTCTCACTCTGTGCTAGCGTGGTTGGGCAATTGCAGTGGCTCTACCTGCCGCTCTCTCTCTCTCTCTCTCTCTCTCTCGCTCACTCTCGCTCACTCTCTCTCTTTCACTAGCTTGGTCCGTCCTTGTGCGTGTGGTCGGCCGCCTTCCCGTGGTGGTGGCCGGATGGTGTTGCTGTCGCCGCCACCCTCTCACTCGCTCACTCTTTCTCTCGCTTGCATTGTGTCTCTTCGGTGCTCGTGCTCGACCGCCTTCCTAGGCCCTTGGGCGGCAGGCCCGCTCGTCGCCGGCTCTCTCTCTCCCGATATCGCGGACCTCTCTTTCTCTCTCTCTCTCTCTCTCTCTCTTTCTCTCTCTCTCTTACAGCCAGTGAACAAATGGGTTAGGGTTTCTAACCCACTACCAAAAAAGTTCTAACTTCAACACCCCCTAATTAATTTTTTTAATCTTTTTTCGTAATAGTAAACTTTGAACACATATATTATTAGATGTATAATTTTAAAATTATAATTAAATATTAAAATAAATATATTTATTTAAATAGTGATGATGTTGTCAGTTATAATATGTATAATTATATAACATATAAAATTTATTTATTATCAATAGATAGATTATTATATTTAATAGCTAACATATTGATTTATATGTAAATTGTAATTATTTAAATATATATTTTTATTTTACAAAATGTATATGTAATTATTAAGTTCAAACGAATCATGTGTTATTAATTGAGTTCAAACGAATTATGTGTTATCATTTAATTAAATAATTAAATATGTCCCTTTATTATGGGTTTCAATGACATTGTTTAACTGAAAATTGTATCCATTTGTTATCCTATATCGTTTATTTGAGCCTTTAATTAATTTCATTATTATATTTTTTAGTTTTTTTAATAACATTTATGTTTTTCTTTGGGCAACACCAAATTGTATTTTTTAATTGTCATATCTTTCAGTATATTTTTATTAGATTTATATTTTTCTATATTTTTAATAGTATATTATCATTTTTAGAAACTAAATTATATTTTTTAAACACCAACATGCTCATTCATACTATACCATCGCAGGCATGGAGGCTGAAATTCAATCTAATTCTGTGCCAATTCGTGTCATTTCCATACATAGGACACATATACGTATTTTAGTCCGATTGAACTGTGTGCAAATTCAAAACAAGCAAGATAGATAAATTGACGACCAAAGTAAAAATGTTACTCGTGAAAAGGAAATCCATGTATCTTTAACAATTTCCAAACAAAATCAATAAAGTTCAAGTATGTGAGAGCAAAGTTGTGCTAATAATCTTCTTGAGAAGATGAATTTTATCGTTCAATTGGGTAAAACCCGGAGATCCCTAAAGCCCTCGAATTCAATTATTTTGTTATAGATTTATATAACAAAGTGTATTACCTACGACTACCAGTCCCCTCTGTCTTGTCCGGTCGCACTCTCACTCCGCGCTAGCGTGGTTGGCCGGCTGCCGTGGCTCGCCTGCCGCTTCCTCTCTCTCTCTCTCTCTCTCTCTCTCTCTCACTAGCTTGGTCTCGTCCTTATGCGGGTGGTTGGCCGCCTTCCCGTGGTGGTGGCTGGATGGTGTTGTTGTCGTCGCCGCCCTCTCACTCGCTCACCGTCTCTCTCTCTCTCTCTTGCATTGTGTCTCTTCGGTGTTGGTGCTCGGCCGCCTTACCGGGCCCTTCGGCGACAGGCCTGCCTATCGCGCGGCTCTCTCTCTCTTTCTCTTTGAAGCCGGTGAACAAATGGGTTAGGGTTTCTAACCCATTGCTACAAATGTTCTCACTTAAACAACCCCTAATTAATTGTTTTTTTAATTTTTTTAGTAGTAGTAAACTTTGAACATATATATTATTAGATGTATAATTTAAAAATTATAATTAAATATTAAAATAAATATATTTATTTAAATAGTGATGATGTTGTCAGATTATATAATGGTATAACGTATAAAATTTATTTATTATTAATAGATAGATTATTATATTTAATAGCTAACATATTGATTTATATGTAAATTGTAATTATTTAAATATAAGTTTTTATTTTATAAAATGTATATGTGATTATTAAGTTCAAACGAATCATGTGTTATTAATTGAGATCAAACGAATTATGTGTTATCATTTAATTAAATGATTAAATATGTCCCTTTATGTGTTTCAATGACATTGTTTAACTGAAAATTGTATTTATTTGTTATCCTTATCGTTTATTTGAGCCTTTAATTAATTTTATTATTATGTTTTTTTAGTTTTTCTAATAAAATTTATGTTTTTCTTTGCACAACACCACATTTTATTTTTTTAATCGTCATATCTTTCTTATATTTTTATTAGATTTATAATTTTCTATATTTTTTAATAATATATTATCTTTTTAGAAATTAAACTATATTTTTTAAATACCAACATGCTCATTCATACTATACCATCGCAGGCATGGAAGCTGAAATTCAATCTAATTCCGTGCCAATTCGTGGCATTTCCATACATAGGACACATGTACGTATTTTTATCCAATTGTAATGTGTGCAACTTCGGATCAAGCATGATAGATAGATTGACGACTAAAGTAAAAATGCTACAGTGAAAAGGAAATCCATGTATCTTTAGCAATTTCCAAACGAGAATCAATAAAGTTCAAGTACATGAGAGCAAAGTTGTGCTAATAATCTTCCGAGAATATGAATTTTACCCTTCAATTGGGTAAAACCCGGAGCTCCCAAAACCCCTTGAATTCAATTATTTGTTATAGATTTGTATAACAAAGCATATCACCTACAGACTAGCCGTCCCCTCTGTCTTGTCTCGGTAGCACTCTCACTCCATGCTGGCATGCTTGGTCGGCTGCCGTGGCTCGCCTGCCGCTTCCTCTCTCTCTCTCTCTCTCTCTCACCCTCACTAGTTTGGTCTATCCTTGTACGGTTGGTCGGCCGCCTTGCCGTGGTGGTGGCCGGATGGTGTTGTTGTCGCTGCCGCCCTCTCACTCGCTCGCTCTCTCTCTAGCTTGCAATGTGCCTATTCGGTGTCGGTGCTTGGTCGCCTTATCGGGCCCTTGGGCGGCAGGCCTGACCGTCGCCGCTCTCTCTCTCCCTAACAGTCGCCAAACTCTCTCTCTCTCTCTCTCTCTCTTGCAGCCAGTGAACAAATGGATTAGGGTTTCTAACCCACTGCTACAAAAGTTCTGACCCCCTAATTAATTTTTTTAAATCTTTTTTAGTAATAGTAAACTTTGAACATATATATTATTAGATGTATAATTTAAAAATTATAATTAAATATTAAAATAAATACATTTATTTAAACCGTGATGATGTTGTCAGTTATAATTTATATAATGGTATAACATATAAAATTTATTTATTATTAATAGATAGATTATTATATTTAATAGCTAACATATTGATTTATATGTAAATTGTAGTTATTTAAATATATGTTTTTATTTTACAAAATGTATATGTGATTATTAAGTTCAAACGAATCATGTGTTATTAATTGAGTTCAAACAAATTATGTGTTATCATTTAATTAAATGATTAAATATGTCCCTTTATGTGTTTCAATGACATTGTTTAACTAAAAATTGCCATTTGTTATCCTATATCGTTTATTTGAGCCTTTAATTAATTTTATTATTATGTTTTTTTAGTTTTTTCTAATAACATTTATGTTTTTCTTTGGACAACACCACATTGTATTTTTTTAATTGTCATATCTTCCGGTGTATTTTTATTAGATTTATAATTTTCTATATTTTTTAATAATATATTATCGTTTTTAGAAATTAAACTATATTTTTAAACACCAACATGCTCATTCATACTATACCATCGCAGGCATGGAGGCTGAAATTCAATCTAATTCTGTGCCAATTTGTGGCATTTCCATACATAGGACACATATACGTATTTTTATCCGATTGTATTGTGTGCAAATTCAGAACAAGCAAGATAGATAGATTGACGACCAAAGTAAAAATGCTACTATGAAAAGGAAATCCATTTATCTTAGCAATTTTCAAACAGAATCAATAAAGTTCAAGTACATGAGAGCAAAGTTGTGCTAATAATCTTCTTGAGAAGATGAATTTTACCCTTCAATTGGGTAAAACCCGGAGCTCCCAAAACCCCCTGAATTCAATTATTTGTTATAGATTTGTATAACAAAGCGTATCACCTACAGCCTAGCCGTCCCCTCTGTCTTGTCCGGTCGCACTCTCACTCCGTGCTAGCGTGGTTGGTCGGCTCTCTCTCTCTCTCTCTCTCTCTCTCACACACACACACACACACACACACACACACACACACACACACACACACACACACACACACTAGCTTGTCCCGCCCTTGTACGGTTGGTCGGCCGCCTTCCCGTGGTGGTGGCCGGATAGAGTTGCTGTCTCCGCCGCCCTCTCATTCGCTCGCTCTATCTCTCTCGCTTGCATTGTGTCTATTTAGTGTCGATGCTCGGCCGCCTTACCGGGCCCCCGGGCGGCAGGCCCGACTATCGCCGACTCTCTCTCTCCCCAACAGTCGCCGAACCTCTCTCTCTCTCATTGCAGCCAATGAACAAATGGGTTGGGTTTCTAACCCACTGCCACAAAAGTTCGACTTAAACACCCCCTAATTAATTTTTTTAATCTTTTTTAGTAATAGTAAACTTTGAACATATATATTATTAGATGTATAATTTAAAAATTATAATTAAATATTAAAATAAGTATATTTATTTAAACAAGTGATGATGTTGTCAGTTATAATCTGTATTATGGTATAACATATAAAATTTATTTATTATTAATAGATAGATTATTATATTTAATAGCTAACATATTGATTTATATGTAAATTGTAGTTAATTAAATATATGTTTTTATTTTACAAAATGTATATGTGATTATTAAGTTCAAACGAATCATGTGTTATTAATTGAGTTTAAACGAATTATGTGTTATCATTTAATTAAATGATTAAATATGTCCCTTTATGTGTTTCAATGACATTGTTTAACTGAAAATTGTATCCATTTGTTATCTTTATAGTTTATTTGAGCCTTTGATTAATTTTATTATTTTTTTTTAGTTTTTCTAATAATATTTATGTTTTTCTTTAGGCAACACCACTTTATGTTTTTTTAATTGTCATAACTTTCGGTATATTTTTATTAGATTTATATTTTTCTATATTTTTTAATAATATATTATCATTTTTAGAAATTAAACTAGATTTTTTAAACACCAACATGCTCATTCATACTATACCGTCGCCGGCATAGAGGCTGAAATTCAATCTAATTCTGTGCCAATTCATGACATTTCCATACATAGTACACATATATGTATTTTTGTCCGATTGATGAGAATAATGAGTGTTCAAGTTTACAACAATTGTAGAGTGTGCAGATTGTTTTCATAGACTCATAGTTATTTTAAATTTGTGTACCCTTTATAATTTTTCAATTATGATATTTTATAATGATGAGAACAATAAGTGTTGAAGTCTATAACACATATTATTTTTATCTTTTTTATAAATAAATAATATAATATAGTACGTTATATATTTGTAATGCGATGAGATTTTATGCGTCGTGAAGGATGGTGAGATAGATAGATAGATAGAAGGCTATTTTGAAACCCAAGTAGAGTTCATTCTCTTTCTGAATTTTCCGTGGTTACTGCCACTAATAGGGATAAAGCCATAGTGGACAACAACTTTAAGTTATTCTTCACTAATTGTACGTACGCGACATCTTGATTTATTTGATGAGTGTGATGCAATTCCATACCAGCACCTTCCTCCATTTGTTCCTTTTAATCAAGAGCCAACACTTTTACATCCGGATGCTCAAATTATTGGTAAATATAATTTATTAATTTCTAATCATATTTCAAAGCGTACATAATTTTCTCCTTTTTTAAATATCTCGACTGTTCTATTTGTGTAGATGTCATTAGGTTCGTTGTTGATATCTCCCGTGCCGAGTTCATACCTACTGGTACGCTCAAGCAAGAACTCCTCATTTGTGATATGCAGTATGTAATTCCATCTACCTAAAGATGACTAATTTTATTGATTATTAAGTAGTTTATGGATTAGTTTTTTAATTACTTTGTAAAAAGTTAATAATTCTTATGTGTTATGTAGGTTCAACTCATTAAATCTTACCTTATGGGGAAGTTTTGTCTGAAATTGAGGGAAATGAACTTTTTCAAAATTTGAATTAAGAGAACGTACTTCTTGCATCTAAATTATTAGTTAGAGATTATAGAGGCATGTATAATAGTGTACTTTTTTTGGTTATTACATTTGGAAGTTTCATATCTACCTTTTAATTAATCTATGTACAAATATACAACCTAACATGCTCAACAGGAATCACGCTATCCACATCATCTAAAATCGGATTATTGATTAATCCAACAATTAAAGATACTGAAAACTTTGAGGAATGGTATGTTCAATTTTTTTTAATGAAATACATTCAAATTAATAATGTTGATATTATTGTTAATAATTTTACCATACTCTTCTTCTTTGTTCTATTTGGTAGGTACATTGATGAAGAGGTCTGCTTAGTATGTACCACGAAAACTTCAATTTATTCGTCGAAGAAGGTTGCGTATTCATCATTTAGAAAAGTTGTTCATTACAAAGTGAATCATGATAAATGATTACTCGCCTATGGAAAATGTATAATACTAATCCATGATACTTATTTAATATTCTTTATTATTTCTTTGATTGTTTTTTTTTTTATAACCAATTACCGACTTCATTCCATACATAATATATTATTTGCAGGTAAGATACTATTGTATCTTTGCATACCTTCATAATTTTTACCCGATAGTTTGTGTCTCTTGCGAACATCGTCACCTATGTTTCAACGATTATGTCAACGATGATATTATTTCCTTGAATTTACCGTGTTGTACATGTCAAAATCCAACACATGATACTTCGCCAAGGTAAATATTTTGTGACATCCTTGCATTATGTTTACTTTTTTGGCATTGTGGTACATTACACATTGATATTTACTTATTTTTTCCTTTTTAGATTTTTCTTTGTCGTTGAAATCGGAGACACAACGCGCATACGAAGTTTTATAGTTCTTCAACATGTTGCTGTAATTTTTATTCGTACGACTTATGAGTTCTTAAGTTCATGGGCTGCAAGGGTGAACTTTTAATTATTGTATTCTTATACTTTGTCTATAAATATATATATTATATATGTTGTTAATAAATTGATATTGTAGTACAGGAATATGGTGATCTCTCATTATATGCGATATTCGATCTCCATATAGACTAACCATGGGTTTTTGTCATGGAGCCTCCTCGCCAAGGTGAAGTCGAACGACCCATTGACTCCATTACATCGGTTGATTGGGAGGAAGAACTTTGTTTCTTGAGACATCCGAAAGATACTTATTTACGTAGGTAAGAAAATATGCATATACATTTCATATTGTATGTTAATGCCTCATAATCTAAATTATAATTATCGTTTTTTATGTTAATACAGACATGTAAGACGAATCATTATATAGTTGAACACGCTTGCCATTTTTCATAATTAATTTTTATTTTACAATTGTTTACTCGCATGTGTCCGAACTTTGAATGTTTCTTTTAATTGTTTTCCATTGAAATTTATATGAATAGTGGTGGGCATTATATTCTTTTTCCTTTGCAAGTTTTTCTACCCCCACCCTTTGCAATGACGTTTGTATCATTGAGTTTGAACTTATATTTAAATCTATTATATATAATACAATTATATAATTTAAAAAAAATTTAATCTATGGCAACGCATGGGTCTTGATTGTGTTGATAAAATTTCTTTGATAAATAATTTATTTAATGATACTTCTAAATTATCATATAGTTATTAAAAAAGATTAACATCGGGGTAACGCGCGGGTCATAACTAGTTTACCTATGAAAGAGAAGATTAAAATAGTCAGCTGCTTACATGTTACTAAAGAAAAGTTAAAGTAAAGAAATTACTTTGCTATCCGCATAAGCTCCACGCCTTGCCGCGTCAACTTTCCACCGAGTTATATCTCCCATAAGTCGGTGTTATAATGTTGGCATTGAATGTGGTTAAAGTTCATACTACTCATGTACAAAAAAAAAAAGTTTGTTTTATTTTTATCCAATACGAGATAAAATTATCAAAAAATCCTTTTAACTTTTTATATTAATTGTTAAAAGCTTCTTAATATATTAGTTTGAGTTCTTTTTCGGCACCTTCAATATTACTATGTTTACCTTTCCAAATTAACAAAACTAATATACAAAATTAAAAAAATTTGATTTTCAATATTACCAAAAATTTGGAAACAATTGATAGTTCTAAAGTTAATATTAGGTGTGAAAGACATGTAGGCACCTAACATAGGATAAATTATGTATGAAAGTTTAAATTGAAGAAGTGAATGACCTTAAAGGGGAGTAAATAGGGTGATGGATCCTTGATAAATCTATTATAATTTTCTTAGGCTCATAAATTCTCCGATTTGACTTAATATACTTCCAAATTGAAATTTCATTATCAACTTGGGACCTTAGAATTAAAGTTCTCTTATCAACTTTAGATAATTGAGTTGAAGTCCTTTTATCAACTCAGTCAAGGGAAGTAAATAGGGTGATGGATCCTTGATAAATCTATTATAATTTTCTCGAGCTCATAAATTCTCCGATTTGACTTAATATACTTCCAAATTGAAATTCCATTATCAACTTGGGACCTCAGAATTAAAGTTCTCTTATCAACTTTAGACAATTGAGTTGAAGTCCTTTTATCAACTCAGTCAAGGAAGAAAGTGTATAAAAAGATATAAAATGATTGCCAAATTTCTCAAAGAGAGTACAACTCGGAAAATAACAATAAAGACTTGGGAGTTGTATGTTAGAAGTGTATGAAGCATTTAGTTGTGTCTCTCTAGCTCTTCCACCCAGCGAAGAAATCTTATGCTAAGGCTTCTTTAAATAGCCTGCCTTGAGAGGAAGCCCTTGAGTCTTCGGTAGAAACAACTAGGTCGACTAACCATTGCAATTGATAGTATGAGGGCTCGGTTTCTTAACCGACTTCAAATAGTCGTTGTACCTAGGTTCTAGCTTCAGAAAGTTATTCTACCAACTCCAAGTAAACTGAAATTTCAGGTAGAAAAATACATTAGACTCAGAAATAAAATATTACCCAAAATAACAACAAACAAGGTTGTCAGTCAAATCTGGGTAGTTCCGTATTTTTGGCTTTCATGTCCGGTAGAGCTTCAATGGTAATGAAGCCTTAGTTTTTGCTTTTCTTTGAGATAATTTGACTTCAGAAAACCTATAAAAACAATAAAGAATTATTCTCAAAGTATAAAGATGCTTTGGTACATAATTAGATTAGGATTAGTCTAAATAAAATGTTTAAAGACCAATTATCCTTAATCTGTTAATCTAAAATTTTTAAGTCTAACATTCAATATATTGAAGTTCCGGATATGTCAAAACTTTTATACAATATGTTCAAACTTAATGGGCACATGAGTTATTTAGACATTTTTCATTTATGCATAGTTAATCAATTACAACATAATGATTCCGGGTTAAGTAGAACTAAGACGATTAATTTCAATCCATTTTATGAAGAACGTCGAGATAAAAATGACATGTTAAATACGAAAAATTTTGGCAAACTTAATGTATGAGTCTGCCTAAGTGGGTCGAGTTAGTGAGAATTGAGTGGGTCGATCAGGCTTAATTTTGATAATTGAGTCGGTTTATACTTTTTGAAGTAGAAATAAGTCTAAAATTTTGACATATATTCTTTTAAAGTTTAAGTCTTGAGTCGGTTAAGGATCATTCATACCAGATGACTTATTTTTGTGAATTTCTTTTAAGATGCTTCAAAACATAAAAGGGATTAGGCGAATTATACCCGAGTCTTCAATATACAACTTATGAATCATTTATGTATCTTTTTCATGATAAGAATTATCACAATTTTTCATAAATAGAAGTTGTAATACATATAGTTTAAAAATTCAAATACATAAAATTATAAATCTCATGCATTGCATGGTCCTTAAGGCTAGTTATTTTTAATAACTTTTATTAAATATTGGGATCCATTTTGACTATATTTTATTTCACGGTTTTTTTAGAAGAGAAAATTACTTTCTCCCAAAATACTTCTAACTAAATCATAGATATGATAAAAAATATTGTATACTAACTTTCTTTTGTTTACACGGTAAGCAATCCAACTAAAAGGTAGCCCTTTTCTTAAGGGTTCTAACCAAGTTGTCCTCCATTAGAATGGAGAGAAAAGACGAAGAGAAAGGAATCGATGTCTAAGACACGGAATTAGAAATACAAAGTCCATATTTGGCAACCAATCAGCTGCCCTGTTCCCCTCTACGAATGTATGTCGGATAATGACTTGATTGCAACTCTTGAGAAAATGACGTGTATCCTGTATGAGTGTATGGATTTACCAGGGTATCTCGTATTTCACCCTTAATACCCTTGATGACAATTTGATTATCTCCTTCCAAAACAATTGATCGAAAGTCTGCCTGCACTGCCGCTTCCGACTCCATTGTGCATAGCGAAGCTTCAGCTACCAAAACAGATGCTGGTCCCAAATTATAAGTCCCAACTTGAATAAATCTCCCGTCCCAATTCTTGATTACGAATCCTCTTGTTACTCGAAGAAGAAGATTTGGATCCATCAAAGTTAATTTTGACGAATCCCCCGGTGGTTTATGCCAGCTGACAAACTGTGTTGAAGAAGAATGTAATGTAGACTAGGTACTTGAGTATGGATTATACAAATAGTCTAGTTTACCCCTGGCTCTCCATTCTGCCCACAAAGTTTTGGCTTTCGGGATTGTGGCCGAGCACTATAGTTCCTATTATTAAAGACCATATCATTTCGACTTTTCCATATGCTCCATAATAAATGGACCATTCGAATCATTTGATTAGGTTTATTCAAGTTTCTAACCTTGAGAAAAATCTCATTTACAGAAACTATGTGTACATTACTCAAATTTACATCCAGCCATTTATGCTGAAATGCTTTATTCCAAGTATCTTTCACAAAGGGGCACTATGAGAAAAGATGGTTAATAGATTCATCATCGTTCTTACATACTTGGACATAAAGAGTCAATAAGTATACCTCTTTTAAGAAAGTTGTCCCGTGTAACTAAAGCATTATGTCCAATTTGCCAAAGAAAGATTTTCAATTTGGGCATGACATTCACATTCCATATCCAGGTATAATCCCATGACGAAGAAATGGAGGGGATATTGTGTGCATTCCACGTAGTCGACTTAACGAGTGAACTCACCACTACTCAACGAGTCCCCAACATGAACTGTCTTCTAAATCATGAGCCGGAATAGGTATAGTCTTAATTAATTGGTGTAACACCCCGAAAACTTAATCGTAATTAATTATTTTAAATTTGTGTTTTATCGTCTTAATATTGTTTAAGAGCAGTGAGCCGCGCACAATACGAAATTGAAATAAAGGATGCGAACAAAGTTGATAATCATAAATAATAATGGGTAATTCATACAAATTTACGTTTTTACTACGAAATGTATATATGTTCGAATAATTTTATTTCGAATCCGAATAATTTAAATTAATAAGTAAAAAGAAATAAAATAAAACAATATATAAAATTGAAATTATTATAACAACAAATAAAATTTAGCCAAATATGTGATATATATTTAACCATGTGATAATAGAAGTAGTAAAAATATAAGAAATATTAAGATTTATCGGACAAAAAAAAAAAGAAAAAAAAAAAGAAGGGAGGGGCTGCTAGAAGTCCGGGGAGTATATCGGTGAATTGGGGTTTATAAAACAAGCACCTACACATTTCATCTTCATCTCTCTCTCTCTCACCTCTCCTCCACTTCCCTGAAACGCTGCCTCTGCCACCACCACCAAGCTGTCACCGGCGCCCGGCCGCCACCGAAAGTCGTTGCCGGAGCTCCGGCTGCCACCTTGCTGCCACCAATATTTCTCTCTCCTCCTCCCGTTGTCTCTCGCCAGCGAGGGCTGCTCCGCCCTGTTGTTGTTGCTGCTGCTAGTTCTGGCCAGCCGCTGGCCTGCCGCCAACCAACTCCTCACTCTGCTGCTCGAGCCGCCGGGTCTCCACCATCGACCCACCACCATCCAACTTCACATCTAACCCAATTTGAGGTATATCTCCAATCCTTAATTTCTAAGAAAATTTTATCACAAATTTATGTTGATGTTGAATAATTAGACAAGTATATATGAATTGTGAATTGGTTATGGTGGAATTGAAGGAATTGTGGGAGGAAATGAAATTGGATTTAGGGATTATTATGTGTTCATATGGAATTGGAAATTAAGTGGGGTTTCTTTATAATTGTAAACGTGCTTGTTTGATTTTTATATGATTATGAATGAATTGTTTAGTTTTGGTGGAATTGGATGAACTTTGGAGAATAGTGAAATATGGTTATACATGTGAAATTGGATTTTTGGGTTGTTAGGTGCTAAATTGGTATTGGAGATAAATTTGGGATATTCATAATTGCGAATATGCTTGTTTGATTTCCTACATGAGCATGAACAGATTGATTGGGTGCGTGAAAATTGTTTAAGTTATAGGCTATGTTAGGGAAGTGAATTAATCAAATTGGGTTACGTTAATCTTTGAAAAAAAAATGGATGAAATATGTTTGGAGGTTTTATTGGAATTGGAAGTGATTTTTTTTTTTTTTGTGAATTTTGAAATTTGTAATTTGGAAGTTGGTAAATGAGTTAGTGGTTAGGAGGTACATTTAATTAAAAGTATAACAGTTTTGAAGAGAATTGATTTAAGGAGGAAATTGGAGCTTTAAACCCGTTAGTGGTTTAGACAATTGAATTGGTCAGAATGTAAGGTAAATAGGTACAAGAAAGGCTCATAAGTTTATTAATGCAAATATTAAATTTCTATTTGAAAACAGAAATTCAATAGGAACGGCTATTCAGGGAAGCAAAGAAAATAGAAATTGAAAGCAATCGATCAACCGAGGTACGTTATTGCTTGTATCCTTCCAAAATAGCTAAATTTTAATTGTTCTCAGTAAACGTTACTATGTTTGTTTTTATTCCGGCCTACAACTCTTTATGACCCAAGTAATCGTTAATTATTAATCATTAATCGTTAATCATGAACCGTTCATAAATGTCTGCATAGCGGAAATAATCGTATTGGGCCCTTCCCGATAATTGGGAACTTTAATCGAATTGTTTAATCGAGGCCACGTATTGGGCCTTCCCGACAAACGGGAACTTTAACCGAATCGTTCAATCGAAGCCATGGCTCAAATGCATGTAAATTGGGGTCCTAGTAACGGCCGAAAACTAAAACGTTTGAGAAGTTGAAAATAAAATTGAGAAGTTTACAGGAAACACAAATTGTGCATTTTACTTAAATGTTTGAGTTTTAAATGAATTTAAAATCGCGTGCATGCTCACCGACTCTTCGAAATTATTTTACATTGCAAGGGTAACGTATTGAGTCAACCACTCATTTTATGTTTTATGTTTTATGTTTTATACTTTAAAATCTGTAGGGAACGAGAATCAACCGATATTTAAACAGGAATTGCGTGAGGAGAAGGAAACAGATGAAAAAGAATCCTAAAGGGCTGGTATCGGGTAGTGACTTGCGAGTTGTGTTTTGGTGATTAATGTATTTTGGATTATGTGTTAACAAAGAGACGGACTTTTGTACTATCTAACTTTAAGTATATAATGTATAAACCTTGTGACTACTTGTGCTAATAAATATAATATACATATCAATATGTGGAATGTATGGGTATAGGCCTTGTCTCTATTATAAGAGACGGCGGTAATGGCCCATCTTATATTAGCTTCCGTTGCCAAATATTTCTTAAATTTGATTGGGTTATGTCATGAATTAGTTTTATGGATAATTATAGTCCGAGGCGTTACAATTGGCATACTTCATTGGGTAGGAAAGAAATAAGCCAGGCCATATCCCACTCCTTTAATGGAGTGATACATTGACTAACAGCTTGCATCCAAGGATGGTAAATTCGAATTGTTACTATCATAAAAATCAATAAGCTTTAAATTACCACACCATGTATCATGCCAAAATTTTACTTTTTTCTATTACCTATTTTCCATCTTAAACCCTTGTTGAAAATATCCCTTTCTTTCAACAAACATTTCCGAGCCCAAGAGTCGAAGGTTTAATTTTCCTGGAGAAAAATCAATATTTAATGGATATTTGGATCTCATAATCTTAACCCAAAAATTCTTATCATCATATAGGTATTTTCATATAAGTTTGCATAAAAAGCTTTATTAACTCGCTTATGCTTTCCTTAAACCTAGTCCTCCTAGTTTTTTTGGCATACATATCTTATCCCAAGACACCATAGCTAATCCTTTAATATACTTGTGTTTTTTTCCGTAAAAATCCCGATTAATTTTATCAAGTGAATCCGTTGTATTTTTCAGGGAGCTTAAAACTTTGCATTGTATGTGCTGGTAAAGCTTCCAAATTAGACTGGATAAGAACTACCCTCCCTGCCTTTGCAAGAGCATTAGCTTTCCAATTTTGAAATTTCATATCTCGCTTTAAGCAAAATATCTAAGAAAGTATGAGAGCTTGCCCTTTCTCTCGAACACCGAACACCCTAGATATTTTCCCAATGAGTCTCGTCCGTTGTATATTAAAAACCGAAGCAACCATATTCCTATCAGCAGCCGTAGCATTTTTAGAAAACACTAGAGTTGACTTTTGAAAATTAATAAGTTGTCCTGATCGAATATAAAATTCATCCAAGATAGTATGAAGCTTAAGACACATTCATAGTTAGTCTTACAAAAAGAAGACTATCATCAAGCAAATAGTAAAGAAGGTAATTTCTGTGATTGAGGGCAAATCTTCATCCCTATACCTGATTTTGGTTGCATAGCAGCAAGATGTAGTCTATATGCGAGCACATCCATACACATAATAAATAAATACGGTGAAAGAGGGTCACCTTGCCTAAGACCTCGAGTTGGTTGGAAGAAACCACAAGATTCATCATTAATGACAATAGAATATGTTACTGACGTAATGCATTCACGTATCCAATTGATCCATGTGCGATGAAAACTCATATCCTTTAGACATGTAAAATTAAAATCCCATTCTATTCTGTCATAAGCTTTTTCCATGTCCAATTTAAGGCCTATATAAGTTTGTTTACCTTTAATATTTCCAAACTTATTAATGACTTCATGTGCCAAAAGAATGTTATCGTGAATATCTCTATTTTGCACAAAGGCACTTTGATAGGGACTAATTATCCTTTGCAGATCTGGGCGTAATCTATTAACAAGGACTTTGGCGATGATCTTATACAATGTGTGACATAGATTAATTGGTCCGAAATGAGCTGTAGTAGCAGTGGTTTGTAATTTTCGGGATTAAAGCAATAAAGGTATGATTAACCTCTTTCAATAACTTACCATAATTAAAAAATCTGTGATACACTTAATAATGTCATTTCCTATGATATTCCAATGCTCGTTGTAAAAATCTTGCACCAAACCCATCTAGGCCAGGGGCTTTAGCTGGGTTCATTTGGAAAACAACAGCTTTAATCTCTTTTAGGGTTACTGGCAATATAAGCCGATTATTTTCATCATTAGAAATAACTCTTTGCATAGCGAGTGCTTAGTGTTGTCGTGGTGGATCCGACTCGAGACCTATAATGTCGAGTAAAGTCAGTAACTAACTTTTGTTGTAAGTTTGCCTTATCATCAATCCATACCCCGAGTCGTCTTTAATTTTAAAGATACTCGACTTTTGTTTCCTATATGCATAACACCTATAAAAAAATTTTGAGTTTCTATCTCCCTTAGTAAGCCATTCCTTTCTACAGAATTTTTCCCAATATTTTTGATTAAACAATAATAATCTTTCCCTTTGCTTGATCAATCGAGCATGCCAATTAATGAGTCTATCATTACATGGGTTTAACAATAATTTATCTTCAATATTTTGTAACCGTAAATAGTTCCTCTCCACCTTTTGTGAATAATTGCTACAAGCTTTACTAGCCCATTGTTTAAGTTTCGCTTTGATATGCTTTAGTTTGCTCGACAACTTAAACATATGGGTTCCGCGAGATTGTATGTTCCACTCGTTGTTTAATTATTTTCTTTACTTCATCATAACTAGACCATTGATTCTGAAATCTAAATTTCCGATGTTTTTGATTATTTATTTCCGGATTAGTATCCAACAGGATGTAGCTATGATCCGAGCAAGAAAAAGGACCATGATAAGTTAAAAAATTTGGGTATACCTACCTCCAATCCAAACGACCAATTGCTCTGTCTAACCTTTTATAAATCAGTTGCCCCATTAAAAATTTTTTCCATGTGAAAATTCTTCCCGCAAAACGAATACTCTCTCCTCAAATATGAGAAAGAAAATCTCTCATTCTCTCGAACATTAATATATGCTAACTTTTTTCCTCCAATTTTTTCATTTAAACATTCCATTTCATTAAAGTCTCCAATAATACACCAAGGTAAATTAATAAGACAATTAATATCCTTTAATTGATTCCAAAGTCATCTTGTCAATTGTCCGGGCTAGTCCATAAATACCGTAAATGATAGATTCTTTTTGCAAATTTTTATCAAAAATATGCACATGAATGACTCTTTGATCCTTAATAAGAGCCTTAGCATTAATGTTATTGCTATTCCACAACACCCACATTCCACCACAATGATTCCGTGGTAAAACAAAATCATAATGATCATACCCCAACTTAGAAATAATTTTTTCTGTATTTTTCAAATTAGTCATTATTTCACTCAAAAACAAAATATCCGGCCTAAATTTCTGTGTCAAAATTAAAATCTCTTATTTGAGTTGCTGTTTTTTAGCCCCATGGACATTCCAATAAACAATTTTCATAAAATACGTGGGAGAACACCCCAATCAACCCTAGAATTGAGGTGTATGTCAATGATCCCTAAAATGAACCCATACAAAAGTATAACCAAATGTATTCTTGAGTATACAAATACCATCCAAACAACCTGCAATCCATATATCCATTAGATCTTGTCCCTCAAAGTTTGAAAGTAATATAACAAAGCAAATACAAATTTTTCCTGTTTGCTTAGTAAGGTTCTTCTCCTACCGGGGTAGTCTAGAGAATTAGCCTTGGGATTTCCATTTAATCATGAAAATCCTCTTGCCCAAAAGAAACAAACTAAAATTATACAATGCAAAAGTAAAGGGAAACCAAAAATATGTCAATAATTAGAGGAGGAAATGTCCATTGAAACTTGTCCCTCAAAGTTTGAAAACAATATAACAATGTGGGTACACATTTTTCCAACTTGCATAGCAAGGTTCTTCCCTACCGGAGTTGTCCATATAATAAGCCTTGGGATTTTCAGTGTAACCTAAAAATCCTCTCGCTCAAAAGAAGAAAACCAAACTACACAAACCCAAAATAAAATAAGACCAAAGAAAGTAATCAGAAATTAGAGGAAAGAACCTAAAAACCAGGTGAACTAACATCAATATTAGATTCACAAAAACACAGAAACCCCGAAAAAAGAAGCATGAATATAAAAACATACGTTGCCTAAGCTAAGAAAAATCAACCCATCTAAAAAAATCCAACAAAACAAAACACCAACCTTTGCATAAACATGATTCATTAATGAGACAACCCAATTCAAGCCAAACTTCCCGAACCAAATTGTCGGAAAAGGGAAGAGAGCTACAAGAGGTCTCAGAATAATAGGATCTAGCATCATCGACCATTTTTCCTTTACTAGGCGGCAAGTAACTAAGTGGCTTCCAACTTGGTACGGGTATCACAAACAGTAAGAATTGCCACCATAGTAAAAATAAAGGCAAATATAAAGCAATGTAACATCATAGCCAGATCTCTGACGATCATATAAAGGAATATATCGACTACTTTGCAAAATTAGAATGTCCATCATGATTAGACCACTATAAGTTGTTCCAGCGAATGGCCTTGGTAACCAATCCAGAGAATTAGTTACACTCGCCTTAAAAACAAAACAGAGAAAAATAAACTCAAAACAAATGAAAGAAGACCTGATAAACCAACTAAATAAAACAAAACAGAAATAACACCCTGCATCTAAACCTGCAGTTGATCCATGCTGAAAGAACTAATAATATCATCGAAAAGATAAATCCTAAATGTAGATAAAAAGCAGTTATGTCAAACTGTAACCAAAGCCTAATGCTTAAGCAGCCCCGTGTGGAAGTTATACAAACAGTCTATTGAGAAAAGACAACAAACACAATCTCGGAACCAACAAGAATGTGAGAAAGACAAGTGAAACCAACAATTTCATATGATAGTTACCCAAACAAACATAATCCCCGTAAAGGTTATAACAATAATGCAAACCTAGAGGAAAGAAAATTGCAAGTTGATGCTGCAATCTTGAAAAAGATAAACCAATTGATACAGAGAAAAAGAGCCAAGTAGTTATTCCTTGCCGATTGATCCGAACAACCGAGAATACAATCGAAAAAAACCAAGGAAAAGATCCCAAGCAGCAAGCAAATGAAGGAAAAGCCATAACCAAAACTTAACCCAATCACCTTGTCCCCAACAAAGCTCCTAATGAAATTATCAACGGATATGAAGTAGAATGGAATTTGCTCATGTACAGGGAGTTTCTTCAACAAGAGAACTAAGTAATAATATAAGATAAGATACGAGGGGTAATACCCGAGTAGCTAATAGCATATATGAGCTTGAAATAACCACATAAGAACACAAGTAGCTTTATAGAGCTCGATACCATTACAAGTCCGAAAGTCCAAGTACAACAAGTCACCAAATGTAAAACTAAATATAAAACGAGCTGGTATTAACTACCTCCCACACTCGAGACAAACCTTTCTTAACAGCCATAAAGGGTACATAACCACACCTAGAGAAAAACGGGATAGATTAAGTAGGGTACAAGAAGTGGATAAGTTCCACCTAACAAAAGCTAGGTAGCTATGCAAAAAGTAATCATTAGCATGACTCAAATTCATCTACACTTTGGGTGAAGGGGAGGAGAAATCTTCCCTATCCTCAACAAGCTTGCGTTTCTTAGATGAGTCGAGGAAACATCCACACCAACGAAGTTTCCATCTCTAGGAAATCTTCAGCTCGAATTTCACCTTCTCTTTCCTCCAAAAAGTCCATATTGAAGGTTTGCTCTGGGAGAGTCCGAGTCACCCTAGAGGGGGTGAATAGGGTGATAGAAAATTCTTTGCGAAAATACACTCTTTTTGACGTAAAAGAGGCAAAGACAGCTTCGAGTCTAAACACGAGGTCGAAAAGATTGGGCTCGAAAGCAATGAATCGGAATAAATAAGTACAAGTAAGGTCAGTCCGAGTCTAGAATGAACTCGTAAAGAGAACACAGAGATTTTACGTGGAAACCCTCCTCGGGCAGAAAACCACGGCCCGTGTCAATCCGCACACGAAGTCAAATCCACTATTTTGAGTCCACAAAATACCGTGAACTCGATCGAACCCGAGTTGCTCCCTTGGACAACTCTATACAAGTTTTCCTAGACTCGAAGTTACCTTATCTCGATTTAGTACTTCCTAGCTGAGATAACCCTTACAGCTTAGGGACAACTAAGCCGAGTTAACCTTTACAGACTTAGTCAAGGGACCTTACAAAGAATGTAAGAAGAGTTTGTAACTAAGTACAAGACCTTACAACTCGGAGAGTAAAGAATTACAGAATGGGAGTTGTAAGTAGAAGATTGAAAGTAAATACAATGACTTTGAGTAAGTATGTGTATTAACCATATGTTCGGCAATCTTCAAGTCTTGTGAAATGGCTTCTATTTATAGATAACCAAGCAGAGTGGCCGTTATCTTTATCTCGCTGACCGAGAGTCCTCTCGTGACCGTTGATAATGGCTTTCCGAGTCACTCGAAAGTACCCGTTGAAATATGGACGTTGGACAACGGTTTAACTCTCTTGGAAGTCCCAAAACCATCGGTTGTGTCTTGAAAAATGAGGTGGAAACCACCGTTAGGCTTGGCGTTCCAGCTTTTCCGGATATGGAAGCGCATGGCTTCCGACACAATCTTCCGGGACTAAAGCAGGGAAGGTGAAAAGCCATATCTCGCCGGTGATTTGACGTTCAAGCTCGGCTACTTTTGTAGTTTGAAAAGATATCCTCGATTGAATAACCTACAAAAGTAAAACACCTTTCGGTTCTCAAAGTATAAAATACTTTGGTCCAAGGTTAGACACGGATAATAAAATAATTATGATAATTATGCAATTGATTATCTCGAGTCGAAAAGAAATGGAATTTTCTCGAGTCTAATATCCATGATACTCGAATTCCATATGACTTAGTCTTATGCGAAGAATCAAGTTCTATAACGAATATCGAGTGGGAAAAGCTTGATATAGACTAAGCATGAAATGAACTACGAATGCGACTATGCAAACAATAGAATAGATAACCACAAGTCGATTCTGAGTGAGAAACGGAGGAATACCGGTATATTCAAAATGCGATTAGTCCGAGTGGGAGTGGACTCGTAATAAAGAACCAGTTTTCCGAGTCGCTAACCGAAAAGCGATAAAAGAGATAAGTGAGGGCCGAACACTTAGAGAAAATACTATTTTACTCAAGTAAGTTTCTAAGGCACGGAGAATGCCTTGGAATCAAAACTCTATATGTATAGAATCGTTAGACCCGATTCCTTTTGCATGACTCGTAAAGATATTGAGCAGATGTCTCGAGTCTTCAATCTCCCCCTTTTGATGAAAGGCATTCCAAACTCAAACAGAAACTTTGTTAGAGGAAAATAGATTGATTCTAAGTAGTTTGCTCATGAGTAATGCATATTGAATAAATCGTAGCAATATATAATATATCGAGCAAAATAAAATAACGTATGCTTTAACATTAACTCGTAAAAATAAAGAGAACTCGTAAATTAATAATGAAATGCATCACTTCATTAAACTCCCCTAAACAAGACAACCAGTTTCGACTACATTTCTCCCCTTGCCTTTCAAAGAAAAACAAAGTAACAAAAAGAAGGGAGAAAAGTACAAGGAATACACATTAGTTGTCCGGACAAAAAGAAAATTTGAAAGAAGAAAATCTGGAGACACCGAGGAATTGTGACTCGAGTGCATGGCTCGAGTGGAGGCGGAGGTGCGCCGGCGCCGATACGATCTTGACGATGTGCTTGAGCACGGCGAAGGGAGAACCGGAATTAGCTCTCGGGGCTCAGCTCCGAGTGGCCGACCCGGAGAGAGTGGATCGAGGGGTTCTTCCCTTGGGACCTCGGGGCTGGAGGGGGCTGCTCCGGCCGACTCGCCGGAGGAGTGAGGTCTTCGACCCACTCGGATCGCTGTCTCGAGCCGAGTACGACGATTTGAGCTTGGGAGGAGGCCGACCCTCGGCAGCTTGCCACGACCTCTTCTTCCCTTTGCCCGGAAGGGCCTCGCCTCACCGCAGGTTCCTCAAGCATCCTCTCGCCGCATCTACAGCCTTCTTCCTCTTCTTCCTCGCCTTCCTCGCTGTCCAAGGAGGTCGGCCTCGGCTCGAAGACGCCTCGGACGCATCCGAGTCATCCCGATCCCGAGCCGCCTTGGACCGTCTCTCTCGAGGAGCTCAGCCAGCTCCTTCTGCTCCTTAACCAGCTCTCTCATCTCAAGAACGAGAGACTCGCTGCTCTCGGATTTGGGACTCGACCGGTCTTTTGGTTGATGGTCGACCTCGAAGAACGGACTTGAAAGCCCCCGAGCATGTCTCCGAGTTCGAAGACACAGAGCCGATCTTGTCCATGAAGATAGGGGACAAGAGGGCAGAGAGAGATCTGGAAGCACCCGAGGTGGAGGCACCACCAGTGAAGAGGGAAGAGGGAGAGGGGCTGATTTCGAGTCCGAGGTGGAGAAGGAGGCCTCGGCTCCGAGTTGTGAACCTGCACACCGTGGTTAGTTTCCTGGTATCCGTACCCTCGGAGTTCCTTCTGCCGACCACAATGGCGGCCTCGGACACCGCGTTAGGGTCGAGGGAAGAGGAACTTGAAATTGTTTGAAGACAAGGGTGAGAAGAACACCGAAAGGAAGGGAGGTGTTCTTCTTGGTTTGAAGTCGAGCCGGCACAGCGCCATCCGCTCAATGATGGAGGGGAAGAGGTCGACTTTGTATCCCTCCGGGATATCGAAGAGGGCTTTAAGATGCTTGGAGTTGGGGTTCTCCTTGCTAGAATGCCGTGAGAAGAAGGTTCTCATCGGCAGAAAACACGTAAGCCTGGCTTCGACTTCAACCGAGTCACGTAAAAGTTCTTTCCGGACCCGGGGAATTCTTTTGCGTACTTTTCAAAGAAGTCGTCGGCGACTTCAATGAAAGGAATATGGTTGCTGTTCAAGAAAAGAGAAGAAACTTGGAACAGTCGGTGAAGGAGAGAGGTGTTGATACTGAACAGTAATGTTCGAACCCGAGAGGTTAGAACATTTTCTGAGTGGGAGAGATGAGTATAAAACTCGAAACGAGTTCAGGATAAATGAACTCGCTGAAACACAAGAAAGGGTAGACTCCGGTGGTTTGGATGTTGGACAACCAGGAGAATTTGGTTGTTGGGAAGAATTTGTCGTCCAGATGCAAGGTGCTCGGGTGACAACGGGTTTAGAGGGGGTTGAGCTTTCTAGCTTGTTGGTGCGAGGCTTTTTGGAGGATGAAGAAACCTGGAACTCGGGATGGTTTCCTCTTTTAGGCATGGTGAGAGTTGAAGAGAAAAGATGAAACTTTTCGAATGAAAAAGAGAAGGAGGTGTAGAAGAGAAGATAACGAAAATGGTAGGAGAAAAAGATGAGAGCAAATCGAAACTTACGAGAGAGTGAGAGAGAGCTTCTTCGATGCTTGCGGACGATCAAAAGTCGCTGTTCACATAGAAAACTTCCACGAGAAGATTTTTGTTTGAGAGGGAAGGAGTTTGAGAATATCGAGATAAAGATGGATAGTCGTTATTTATAGAGAATAAGCGCGCCCGTTCACTATCCATTAAGTAACTCCGTTCGACTCACCTCGTCCATCGGTCATTAATGCCCGAGTGACGGTTCTTCTTCAACGGTTGAGATATCAGCGGTTTGAAATCTACTGATTACGATCCGATCGTAGCGCTCGAGAAAGAGAGAGAAAAAGATTTTGAAATTATAATCCGAAACTCTCCACTGTTCTAGAGATAGCTTCGAAAATTTGATGTCCAAATTTCTCTACGTCCGAGTTTAACTCGTAAAGATTTCGAGTGACTCGAAACATGAAATAACTATCAGCCCAAGTATCACGGAATCAACTCGAACTAATGGTTATTAACAACGAGAGCACATAGCACGTAAATATGCAATAATCATAACACGTAACTAAGCATTCAACATACCAAGCTCATTCCGAATAAAGCAAAATTGATCTTCACCAAGAGGCTTAGTAAAGATATCAGCTAATTAAAGATTAGTAGGAATGAACTCAAGTGCAATATCACCCTTTTCTCGAGTGATCGCGTAAGAAGTGATACCCGACCTCAATATGCTTTGTTTTTTAGTGCCGGACAGGATTCTTAGTGATACCGATTGCGCTTTGATTGTCACACTTGATTGGAACCGAGTTGAGAAATAGTCCAAGATCCTTCAAGTGTTGTTTTATCCAGAGGATCTCGAGCGCAACAAGCTCCAAGCGGCAATGTATTCAGCTTCCGCAGCTTGATAGAGCTACCGAGTTTTGTTTCTTTGAGTGTCAGGATATTAAGGATTGACCCGAAATTGGCAAGCTCCGGATGTGCCCTTTCGATCAACTTTGTATCCTGCGTAGTTTGCATCTCGAGTACCCAGCTAGAATCGGCTCCGAGTTTCGGAATACCATAGTCCTAGATTCCGAGTGCCTCGCAAGATATCCGAATATTCTCTTTACCGCAGTGAGATGTGATTCTTTTGGATTAGCTTGAAATCGTGCGCATAAGCAAACACTAAACATTATATCCGGCTTGCTTGAAGTAAGATATAACAGTTGATCCAATCATACCTCGATAGAGTTTCCGATCTACCGCTTTACCTTTCTCATCCGAGTCGAGCTTTATGTCGTCTGCTCATGGGGGTAGATGCGTGCTTTGCATCTTGAAGTTTATATTTCTTCAGCAGTTCCTTGGTGTATTTTGATTGATGAACAAATATTCCATCTTTCTCTTGTTTGATTTGCAACCCAAGGAAGAAATTGAGTTCTCCCATCATACTCATTTGGAACTCTTGACTCATCAACTCAAAAAATTCTCGCATAGAAATTCATTAGTAGCACCGAAAATAATATCATCAACATATAGTTGTACAATAAGAAAATCGTTCCCTTTGGTTATGAATAGAGTCTTGTCGATCCGACCTCTTTTGAAATCATTTTGAACCAAGAAGTCGCTCAGTCTTTCATACCAAGCTCGAGGGGCTTACTTAAGACCATAGAGAGCCTTTTGAAGTTTGAAAACGTGATTTGGAAATTCTGACTTTTCAAAACCAGGAGGTCGCTCGACATAAACTTCTTCTTTAATAAAACCATTGAGAAAGGCACACTTAACATCCATTTGATATAATTTAATATGCATGCAGGATGCAAATGCCAACAAGTATTCTAATGGCTTCAATTCTAGCTACTCGGTGCAAGGGTTTCCCCACAATCAATTCCTTCTTCTTGATTGTAACCTTGAGCTACAAGTCTAGCCTTGTTTCGACTACCACTCCACCCTCATCCAGCTTTGTTCTTGAAAACCCATTTGGTTCCTATAACTGGGTGGTCGGAAGGTCGGTTGGTCGAGTCCGGACTTGGTTTCGTCAAATTGATTTAGTTCTTCTTGCATGGCCTCTACCCATTCAGGTTCATTAAGGGCCTCTAGTGCATTTTTGGGTTCAGTTAATGAAATGAATGCAGTGAATGCACATAAATTGTGTAAAGAAGAACGAGTTCTTACCCCACTGTTGATATCGTAAATGATGTTTTCTTGAGGATAACTGGGAGTAAATTTGAATGCTTTACCAGCTCTTTGATTCACCAGGTTTGTGAGCTGAATTGCTTGATCTTCGAAGCTTGTTCCGAGTGATCCTCTTCATTGACTTGTTCGCTTTGAGCGACCTCTTGAGCTGTCTCATTCTCGAGCTTCCTCGTTCCGAGTGGTCCGAATCCGAGTCTTAGTAGGCTCATCTTCGTCATCATCCTTTCGAGCTTCGGCTCCGAGTATGAAGACTCACTTGGTTTCTCCTGTTCAAGCTCATCAAACACTACGTGGATACTTTCTTCCACTTTGTTAGTTCGCTTGTTGAAGATACGATAAGCTTTTCTATGAGAGGAGTAACCTAGAAAAATACCTTCGTCTCGACCGAGCATCAAACTTGGTCGATGATCCTTACCATTGTTGTGGACAAAGCACTTACATCCGAAAGGTCCGAAATAGGAAATATTTGGCTTCTTCCCTTTGTAGAGCTCATAAGGTGTTTTCTTCGTAATGGGTCCGATGAGGCATCGATTGAGAGTGTAGTTGGCTGTGTTTATCGCCTCCGCCTGGAAATAGTAAGGCAAGTTGTGTTCAATCATCATCGTCCTTGCTATTTCTTCAAGGGTTCTGTTCTTTTTCTCAACTACTCCATTCTCGTTGAGGAGTTCCGGGTGCTGAGAAGTTGTGAGAGATTCCATTCTTGTCACAAAACTCGAGAATTCCGAGTAATCGAACTCCCTTCCATGGTCGGTTCGAATCTTTTGAATCCGAGTCCGAGACTCAACTTGAATCTTTCTATAGAGCTTGCTGAACTCCTTGAAGGCTTCGTTCTTATGCTTGAGAAAACACACCCGAGTAAATCTTGAAAATCATCAATAATAACAAGTATGTAAGATTTACCTCCGAGACTCTTCACAGGAATTTCACCAGATAGGTCCATATGCAGTAGTTCAAGCACGTTGGATGTGGAAACTGTCTTCAGAGATTTGAATGAAGATCTGACTTGTTTCCCTCGGTGCATGCTTGACATACTTTGTCCTTCTCAAATGCACAGCTAGGTAATCCTCTAACCGGACTATGAGATGCAAGCTTTTTGATAGTATGCATGCTAATATGACCTAATCTACGATGCCAAGTCCAAGAATCATCATGAAGAGATGCTTTTAAACAAGATAAGTTCTGACTTGGGTCGAAAGAGGGATGATGTAGGTATTACCCGATCTCTTACCCGAGAGTTTTACCTCTTTGGTGGTCTCATCCGTGATGTAGCACTTGGATTGAGTGAATCTTACCTCTTGACCTTTGTCACATAGTTGGGAGATCCTAAGTAGATTGTACTTTAGTCCTTTGACAAGGTAGACTCGGGCTCACCAGATTGCTTCCATTTCCAATCTTCCCAATGCCCACTATCTTGCCTTTGCTGTCATCACCAAAAGTCACCTTTACTCCTTTATATGACTCCAGCTCGTAAAAGAGTCCTTGGTCACTTGACATGTGTCGAGAACATCCACTGTCCAGTACCAGTGTCCTTTTGATCTTTTCCGAGTGACTCGGAAAACAGAGAGAATCTAACCATTCTCACTTCCTCTAACGAACCCAAGTAACATTCCTTACTGTGGTCCTTTTCGAGGAAGAAGGTGCTTCGGAACCCGGATTTGAATGACTTTGGGTTTAGTCTCGATTCTCGAGTCTTCATCTCGTAGAACCGAGTCCGTGTCTCTTTCCTTTTAAAAACCTTTCCTTTTGAAACAGGAGAAAATGGTTTCTTTTTGTAAATAGGTCCGGGTTTAGTTCTCCTTTCATTTCTGTGAATGGGACCATGCTCAGCCTTTTTGAACTTAACAGCTTCGGAATCCTTTTGAACAATTCCGAGTAAGAATTAGATTCTTCCTCTTTGTTGAAACCAAGACCTTCTTTTCTAAAAGAGACACATTGTGATCCTAAGAGCATATCAACGTTCTTCCGACCTTGAGTAAACTTTAAAACCAGATCTTGAGACTCGAGTGTGCTTCTGTTTCGCTTGCTCATTTTCTTTCTCGAGTAACTCGGACTCGGCCTCATTAGCTTGAGCACTTGTCTTGAGTTCTCTCGAGTGTGAGCCTCGCTTTTCTAATTTGTAACGCCCCCAATCACCATTACTTAATAATCCCTTCATTAGGGACTATTACGTAAGGTCGCAGCGGAAGGTAACAATCGAAGGCGTTACCGCCGTCCTAAAAATAGGACAAGGCTAAATAATTGAAATAAAATGACATACGGTTTGGGCATCCACGGTTATATTTCAAAAATGCTGTTAGGAGTAACTACTTATTACCCAAGTAGCTAGGTCATCCCAAAATACGGTTTACGGGTTTAGCAATATAATATTTATACAACCTAGACTTCTGTCTAATCCACAAGATAATGTACAATGTATAATAATTCCCAAGGTAATACCTAACCCCGGTTGAGGGTAAAATCACCGTGAGCGTCTATGTACCTTCAGATTTGCGAGTGCCACGTGGCTGGCTAGGGTTTGCTTTCGTCGGACTTAGTAAATGGTTGATTGTTCACCAATGCTTCTTCCTAAAACAAAAACAAGTAAAATATTTGGGAGAGTGAGTCGAAACTCGAGTACGAACATTCCTGCACTCGTAAAATAACTTTGAAGAATATATTGATTGAGCGCGCGCATTTCAATTCATTTTAGTTTGAAATCGGGGGAGAGAATATAAGTAAAACTTGCTTGCCGGTTATTATCCGAAAGTGGAACCCCTTGATAATTGATACGATCTTAGTAAGGTGCACACCTCCCGGGCCGACCGAGAACCCGAGTTGAAGCCGCGCGGGTTGGGCATAAGCCCCGATGATTGATAATTGATAGGCATAAGCCCCGATAATTGATGATTGGGCGGGGACCACTTGATTAGGTGGCAAAACTTGATTTGCAAATGATTCATCATTAATTATATATGTGAGAAATGTTGAGATTTGATTAAACATGTGAGTTTTCGAAAGGTACGAGTAATGAACGTACTCGAGCCGATGATATTTGTTTCTCCCTTTTTGCAAAAATTTGAGTCACCGGCTATTCGGCAACGGAAGTGGCCTCGGTTACTGTTTAAAATGGATTTCTAGGGTTAATAATGTTTTTCTTGAGTTTTAATGCTTGAGTTTGTATAAACATTAATAATTTGCTTCATTTTCTTATACTTACATGAAAATCGATGGAACTAATGTTTGTATTACCCAGCTTTGTTGCGTAGATTCCGTTTCAATTATTGAATACAATGTATATTAATTAGAGAAGTTGATTAGGCTAATTAGATACTCGATGATTTTGGTGTAATTCATTTTGTTAGCGGCTTTGGATTGAAAATGGTATATATATATATATAATATAAACAATCACTTATTCCTAATTTATTCCTTATCGAATTTAAACCCATAGCTAAGCGATTATTCAATCTACCGATGCCTTTCCATAGGTAGGCCTTATAATTACCCAAATTGCTCAAAATTTCATTCATATACCAACTTAAGGTCATGAGCCTTATTCTCACAATAACATTCACATTCACAATCGCGATTAGGCAAACCTAATGCTCAATTATTTTCCATGCCTGTACACTTGTACATTATCGAATTTCAACTTCTACGCACACATTCTCCTTCGTTTGCTCAATGTAATCATTTCCAAAATGTAATAGTTCCACCAAATTGTTCCATTCGCTAATAAAACCTCCTCAATCTCATTCGTTAATTCATAATTTCCCAAAAGGAATCACATTTATTCACATTCGTACAATCAATTCACCACAACACCAAACCTAAATCCTCCACACCAATTCGAATTTTCCCCAAATTAGTCTTTAAGTTCACTACACAAACATGTCTATAAATCCGATAATTCAATTTCACAACTACAACAATTGAGTAAATGACAAACCGTAATAATTTAGGGTTTGAGGTTTTACCTTCGAATTCACGGAGGAGTCAAGGAGAGGAAGGAGAGGATGTTGGTGGTGCACAGTGGCTCCGGCGATGCGTGGGCAAGCACCGGCGTCGAGCTCCGACGACCGAGCCGCGGTTGACGGTTAGGCAGCAGAACGGGTCGCGGCGGAGGTGAGGCAGGGCACCCGCCTCCGTGCGCGAGAGAGAGGGAGTGATGGCGAGAGACACCAGGCGTCCCTGACGACGCCGGCGTTGGTGGCGCTTGGTGGCTGCAAACAGGCTGCAGATGGAGGCAAGGGCGGCACGCGAGGGAGAGGGAGAGAGCGACCGCGTGAGCTAGGGAAGGAGGGAGGCCGGTGGCCTTTGGCCGAGGCTAGCGCCGGCTTTCGTCTGGCGTTAGCGTACCGGTCGCCGAACCGGCGTGACCGGGCTTGGAGAGGCAGAGCAACGACAGGGGAGAGGCGGAGGAACGCGAGGGAGCGAGAGAGAGAGCCACCGCGCGAGAGGGCGAGCCGGCGCCTGCCGGACAGCGCCTAGCGCCGGCTTCGGCCGGCGTGGGTGGCGTCCGGTGGCCGGAGTGGAAGGTAGCAGCAGAGAGATGGTGAGGCAGGGGAGGACGAGGGGAGGAAGCAGGGGAGAGAGAGTGAGCCCGAGTGAATTTTTAAGCCGCCTACATATTCCGGAGAATTCTTTCTCTGGATTTTTCCTTAGAAAAATCTAATTTGGTTATTTTATTATTTTGATTTATTTCTTTATTTACTTATTTTGTTTTCTTTTATTGTTACTCTTAATTTTGTTTTTAATAACAATGTTCACAAATTAAAATCTTATTATGAGATTTTTATTAAGGCCACTCCGTCACCTTAGCTGCATAACACATGTATAGGGATAATGTAAATACAAAATATCGAATTGAAGTCCACGCGCTCAATTATATAAATAGTGTAATTAATAAAATAAATAATGTGATTTAAAATAAATAATGTGATTTAGGGTCGGGTTGTTACATAATTCGTTTTTCAAAGAAGTGCTCTCGAAGAGATTGACTCAAGTTGTTCTTTGAAATGAGAAGAATCAGAATTGGACTTTTCTTCCAAAGTAAAAATGTATTTAGCTAAATCAACTTTGGAGAATTTGAGGAAGTAGTTTATTACCTCTTGAGGATCGGCTTCCTCATTGTCTCGAGTCCGTGTCCGAGTCCGACTCTCTTTCAGCCTTCCGAGTCGCTGATTGCCATCGACACTTTGAGTCATCTAAGTCCTCGTCGTCTTCCGATGAGTCCTCATCACTCCATGTTGCCATCATGGCCTTTTTCTTCTTTCTGTCCCTTTTCCATTTTGGACAGTCCTTGACTATGTGGTCTTTGCTGCCACATTCAAAACATCCGGAATTCTTAGACAAAGATAACTTTGAAGGAGAAGAAAACTTACCTTTTCTATCTCTCTTGTCTTTCTTGTAGAATTCTTCTTTTGGTCTTTTGTCCCATCTTTTATGCTTCATCATTCTCTTGAAGCCTCTTGCAATGAGTGCCATGGGATCATCTTCCGAGTCGAGGAGCTCGGACTTGCTTCTTTGGATTCTCGAGGCTTTAAGCGCAATGTTCCTTTTGGAAGTACCCTCAACATCTTCTTCTTCTAGATGTATCTCATGAGTCGAAGCTTTCCGATGAGCTCGTCCGGCTTCAAGAGTGAGAGGTTCCGAGCCTCTTCTATGGCAATCACTTTAGGACCCCATCGTCTCTTAGGTAGGCTTCGAGAATTTTTCGGCACATTTCTTCATGGGAGATTTTCTTTCCCGGAGATTTGAGATTGTTGGTGATCTCAATGAAGCGAATGAACATCCGAGTAATGTTCTCCTCTCGGCTCCATTTTGAAAAGCTCATATTTATGAAGATACCGACCGATCTTCGCTTGTCTCACCCGACTTGTACCTTCGTAGGTGTTGACCAAGGTATCCCACACCTCTTTAGCAGAGTCACAGGCAGAGACTCGATTGTACTCTTCCGAGCTTATGGCACACATGAGGATGTTCATGGCTTTAAAGTTCTTTCGAACTTCTCTGCTTCGCTGGTGTGAACTCGGCCTTTGTCTTGGGAAGGATTCTGAATTCATCCGTCTTCGTTGGAATGTAATTTCCTTGTTGTATGATTTCCCATACTTCTTCATCATGATCTATGAGGAAACATTCCATAAGCTTCTTCCAATGACCAAAGTTTGAACCTTTAAATTTTGGTGGCCTCGTTGGAAGATCTTCCTTCGTCGAACTCTCCGGTGTTCTCGAGCCATCCGATCTTTAAACCTTTGGATTGTTAGATCCTTTCCGAAAGGCTAGGCTCCGATACCAATTGAAGGTTTGCTCGGGAGAGTCTCGAGTCACCCTAGAGGGGGTGAATAGGGTGATAGAAAATTCTTTGCGAAAATACACTCTTTTTGACGTAAAAGAGGCAAAGACAGCTTCGAGTCTAAACACGGGGTCGAAAAGATTGGGCTCGAAAGCAATGAATCGAATAAATAAGTACAAGAAGGCCGTCTCGAGTCTAGAATGAACTCGTAAAGAGAACACAGAGATTTTACGTGGAAACCCTCCTGGGGCAGAAAACCACGGCCCGTGTCAATCCGGACACGAAGTCAAATCCACTATTTTGAGTCCACAAAATACCGTGAACCGATCGAACCCGAGTTGCTCCCTTGGACAACTCTATACAAGTTTTCCTAGACTCGAAGTTACCTTATCTCGATCTAGTACTTCCTAGCCGAGATAACCCTTACAGCTAGGGACAACTAAGCTGAGTTAACCTTTACAGCTTAGTCAAGGGACCTTACAAAGAATGTAAGAAGAGTTTGTAACTAAGTACAAGACCTTACAACTCGTAGAGTAAAGAATTACGGAATGGGAGTTGTAAGTAGAAGATTGAAAGTAAATACAATGACTTTGAGCAAGTATGTGTATTAACCATATGTTCGGCAATCTTCAAGACTTGTGAAATGGCTTCTATTTATAGATAACCAAGCAGAGTGGCCGTCATCTTTATCTCGCTGACCGAGAGTCCTCTCGTGACCGTTGATAATGGCTTTCGAGTCACTCGAAAGTATCCGTTGAAATATGGACGTTGGACAACGGCTTAACTTTCTTGGAAGTCCCAAAACCATCGGTTGTGTCTTAAAAATGAGGTGGAAACCACCGTTAGGCTTGGCGTTCCAGCTTTTCGGATATGGAAGCGCATGCCTTCCGACACAATCTTCCGGGACTAAAGCAGTGGAAGGTGAAAAGCCATATCTCGCTGGTGATTTGACGTTCGAAGCTCGGCTACTTTTGTAGTTTGAAAAGATATCCTCGATTGAATAACCTACAAAAGTAAAACACCTTCTGGTTCTCAAAGTATAAAATACTTTGGTCCAAGGTTAGACACAGATAATAAAATAATTATGATAATTATGCAATTGATTATCTCGAGTCGTAAAAGAAATGGAATTTTCTCGAGTCTAATAACCATGATACTCGGAATTCCATATGACTTAGTCTTATGCGAAGAATCAAGTTCTATAACGAATATCGAGTGGGAAAAGCTTGATATAGACTAAGCATGAAATGAACTACGAATGCCGACTATGCAAACAATAGAATAGATAACCACAAGTCAGATTCTGAGTGAGAAACGGCGGAATACCGGTATATTCAAAATGCGATTAGTTTGAGAGGGAGTGGACTCGGAATAAAGAACCAGTTTTCGAGTCGCTAACCGAAAAGCGATAAAAGAGATAAGTGAGGGCCGAACACTTAGAGAAAATACTATTTTACTCAAGTAAGTTTCTAAGGCATAGAGAATACCTTGGAATCAAAACTCTATATGTATAGAATCGTTAGACTCGATTCCTTTTGCATGACTCGTAAAGATATTGAGCAAGTGTCTCGAGTCTTCACATATCCATGCCGAATCACCGATAGAGAGAGAAGAAATAGGTTCCGCCAACAAAGGGTCAATGTTATGAACTTGAAGAGTAGCTGAAGGACTAGAGCTAGAAGGAAGAGCATCAGGTGGTCGTGAAGTTAGAAGTATGCCTTTATCCATCTCTTCAACGAATAAGACGAATACGCTCATCAAGTGGAGAGCAATACTCATTAGTACAAGCAGTAGAAGAAATAGGTGCTTTGTTTTCAGCTTGAAGTGGCAAAGAACCCTCAATAACATCATGAGAATGATTAGAACTTGAGGGAAGCGGAGTGATGGAAGAGCTCAAATGATGACCCAAAACATTAGGAATCTCTTTAACAGGTTTAGAAAATTTCCCCCTCTTTTAGGAGAGACCTGAATCCATTTTTGAGCAAGAAGAACAGCAGCAGAAGTAGATTAAGTAGGAGAAGCAATATCTTTTCCTAATATAGAAAAACCCTTACCACCAAACTTTTCCACAACCACTTCAATTTTAGACTCCACCTGGGCATTTGGGCAAGCATCAAGTAAATGAGACTCACATCAACAAATAGCACAAACTTCATGTAAGCCCTCATAGGTAAGATGGAGAGTGATAGACTGGGACGAGTCACCTATAGAGATAGACCCCCTAAGAGGCGAGATAAGTATCTATGTTGACACAAACCCTAGCAAATTTAGCTCTTTGCCTTAATAACGTATGTTGATAAAGTCTAACCACCTCTTCCACTCGGTTTAAGGAGTATGTTCAGTGTATCAAAATCCCAAAACTCCTAAGGAAGTCTTAGAATACGGATCCACTTATCAACTCGCTTAATAGTGGTAGCATAAGGATCAAAAACGGAATCTACTCACGAAGAACCAGATTAAGACCCCGAATAAACCAAGGTCTATTGGTCCGCACAAAGTTTTTGTCATCAACATTAGAAAACTGGAATAAGACCCACCAATTCTCTAAATCAACATAATCAACAGCACTCCTTAACCACTTTCCAAGTCCAACTTAGTTTTCCCTTGATAATATCTCATGGAGACTCGCCCCAAGGTTTTCCCACAAAAGACAAAGGGCTCTAAGTTGTTCTAGATTATTGTTAAAAGATGGGACCGGACAAAAACTTCTTTGCAATTAAGGTTGGGAAGCTGAAGAGGAGGATCAAAACCTAATGAGTTCCGGTGAACTGGAGGTAAACACCGGATAGTGGCTTAGTTCCGGAAGGTTGACCATCATAAAGACACTCCATACCGAACTTAACCTTGTCGGAGAAAGAAGGCAAGGGGGCTAAAAAAGTTGCTTGGATGAAGATGTGTGCTTCCAACCAACACTCTTGTATCTATAGGTTGGGGAGCAGAATCAGCAGGGAGATTTTTGTCCGAATGGAGTGAACAACCATTGGGAGAATGAGGGATGGTTTCGGACATTAGCCACTTAAGTTTAGTGAATAGATGAAGCAGGGAAGTTGGAGCAATGAGGTATGCAAACCCACAATATTTATAGGCAAACCGATGCAAACAATCAAGCAAGAAAAAAGTCACAACAGAAACACAAAGCATGAGTAATAACAATGAACGAAGAGAGAGAAAAATCGAAGAACCGAACACCATGTATCCAGGATCTTATGCAAATTAGAAAAACCATAAATTGACTCTAATAGTTAAAGCCAAACGAGGGATGGAGAAGATCCGCCACATGCCTAACCTAACCCGAGTATAAAAAAATGAAGCATTCCATAACACAACACCGAGAGCAAGTAACACGATCACTAGAACAGAAACAAGAAAAGTATGGCCGGAGGCAAACACTACCTAAGCCTAGCTTACCACGGAACCGAGAAGAGAGGCTAATGAGCGAAAACCAAGGACAAAATTCAACACCCAAAAAAAGAAAAGAATGTTCAGTGTATCAAAATCACCAAGTAACACGAAAAGAGAGAGAAAGAGAAACCCCTAGAATCACAAGCAAAAGAAAAGAAAAGAGAGAGAGAGAGAGGCGGAACTCGTGTCGCTCGGTGGTGTCACCGGTGGGAGGGTAACCGCCGGTAGCATCGCCAGCGGCAGCAGGATGAAGAGAGAAAAGGAGGGAGAGGGTGAGAGAGAGAGAGAGAAGTGGAGTCGTCGAGAACACTAAACGAGCGTAACTAGCGTTACGCGAGCATGAAAAGGCGCAACGAAACTAGGGTTTCAAGCTTATATGCCTATGATTAATTTTTAAAAAATTAGTTCGGTTAACTAACGGTTAACCGAAAATTTTCAGGTCCCGAACCGTATCCAAATCTTGAAGCGGAAAAAATCCAGTTTGGTTAACCAAATTAATTTTTTAAAAAAATTTAATCGGTTAATCGCTTTTTAGATCAATTTTTCGATTTTTCGATTTTTCGGATTCGATTTTTTCTGCACACCCCTAAAGAAAATGTATTGGGACCTTCGATTAGGCAAGGGTATTTTAGGTCTTCTATAAAGATAAATAAATTACAGTATTAACGATATTGATTCCCCTGTGTTTTCCACTATAGAATACAAGCAAGTGTAAAGAATATACTTTTACACTAAGTGCAACTGTAGACTTCTCCAACTTTTATACAATTGTATCCACATTTTAAATTTCATGAAATTTCATATTTTAATATAAATTAATTTTTTTTATATCTGTGTTAACATTTTAAAGGACTTTCATATTAAAATTTAAACAATGTTTTCTATTAACATTACTAGTCCGGACTCATACTATGCACGAAGCAATGTTGTACAATGCATAACTTAAGAAATTATTGAATTACACAGTGATGTTGTACTTGTGAGTTTCTTTTTCTCAATCATTTGATTTTATTGAATGATTTCACGTTTAACAACATTCTTATACATGTTATCCCCTCATAACGAAAACGCTTTCGTGACTCATCAAAGTTATCGAACCCAACACATAAAAATTATTAGAACCCAAGCACACATTTATCTTCCAATCATTTTAAATTTCAAAAGAATAAATAAATAATCTAAAATAATAAATAAAAAAGAATGTTAAAAAATATCATCAAGGTTTTAAGATTACACACGTGATTTGAAATATTAAGAAGTCGGGCCCTCTAAGAATAAAACAATTTAAATAATCATAACTCATACAAGTCATAAAAATAGTGTGACAATATGTTTGGGTATCAAAAGGTAAATATTAGTAGGAAAAGCAATACTATATGATTGTTAGGTATTGAACTAGATGACCTATAGATGACAATAAATATCATTATGTCACAAATTTTAATATTACAATACAAAGTACATCCAATCAATAAAAGAATATCAAACTTATAACTCATAACTCTTTACAAAGTCAATACTATTTAACTTAATATATGCCTAGATAAATATTTATATGCAACCAACCTACTAAAATATCATTGACTTAAATATTACACGAACTCTTAAAAAGTATACATATATCCATAATGAGATCTCATTTTTTAAAAATTATAAGGTGAATACAACGATTTATCCATTTTTACCTACCTCTGTACACAAAGATAATTAAACATATAATAACTACTTATATTAAGATTAATAGTGAAAAATATTATAATGATAGAAGTGATCCAAATATATTTAACAATAATAGGTAATTTGTATCATAATAAAGGGCATGATAGGTCAATTCGTGGCGTATGGTAATAAAATCATTCGTGTTTTGTACTTATATTGAAAATTGATCGCGATTTTAGTAGTGAATCAATGAGGCAAAAATATTGATATAATCGAGATTTTATAAAGACATGTTTTACTCAATTAACAACTAATTTCTTCCCTCGAGACACAATTCTTACTCTCAATTAATTAACATAATAAGAGTAACATGAGTTCTATTTCAAGATGGCAGGGAGGTTCGATAGAAAATACTCATCTTTTAATAATTTAGAAAAATTACAATAGTAAAAGATATGATTTAAATATGTTTGTCAATAATAAGTCACGAGATAAACATGTTAAGAAGAAATTAAAATAAACCGTATTTGTAACAAAAAAAAATGATATGTATGTTGTGTAAAAATTTTGAGACAAATGAATTTATTCAAAATCCTATGAGATTAATAAAAGTTGACATATTAAGTTTGCAAACCTTTAAACATAACACAAATTACTAACTTAAAGTGCACAAATTACAAACTGAAGCAATATAATTTCTAACTTTTTATTCATTACGTTTTATTCAACAACATATTTGAATCATAATTTTCTATCTTTTAGGCATTTTTAATTATTAATATCAAGTATATATCTAATTGTTATATTTTTATTACATTAATTTATGATTTATTAAGGTTTATTAAATTATTCTGTACATAGGATGAAGGTAATAACTAAATTACTTCCTCGGATAGTTAAATATTTAAATATTATTTTTATAACATGTTCCTGTTGATTTTAATTTAAAAAATTCTTATAATATATATATTTTAAACTAATACAATTTTATGACACCAAGTCAAAAAATACCATCAACGATGAAAATTAATAATGTTAGACAAACTTATTATATTTTAGGCCCAAAATAATATTGCATATCAATATACATAAAAATAAATGAGAGCTAATATACAATCTAAACCCTAAATAAATAAATAAATAAATACATAACTATATATATTTATTTTATTTTATGTCTTAATATATTTTAATTTTCAGATTACTTTTCTTTTCGTTTTTGTTATTTTTTGTCAGTTTATTAGAAGTTAGAATAAAATTAGTCTTCTTCAGTTAATTTTATTTTTATATTACTATAGGGTTTAGTTAGAATCTTTTTAATCTGTTATTATTTTATTATTTTAAATTTTGTTTAATTTTTCTGAAAATTATATATTATTATTATTATTATTATTATTATTATTATTATTATTATTATTATTATTATTATTATTATTATTATTATTATATATAATTTTTTTTTTATTATTATTATTATTATGGCATGGAGTAAAAGAGTCCATATATGAGTGGAAACCTATTTTTTTTCAATGATAAATTATTATTTTTTATTGGACGAAACTTCTAAATTCACTCTCATACCGCCATGTCATCTTTTTGAAAAGATTGGCATTATATAGTACTAGTTTAGACTCGTGCTATGCACGGAGCAATATAATAATTTTTAAAAAGTTATGAATTAAGAAATTAAACATATAATTAATAACTACTTATATTGAGATTAATAATGATAAATATTATAATGATAGAAGTGAAGTGATCCAAATATATTTAATAATAATAAGTTATGAGCAAAAAGATGTAATTTGTATCATGGTAAAGGGCATGATAGGTCAATTTACTCGCGCATGGTAATAAAATCATCCGTGTTTTGTACTTGTATTGAAAATTGATCATGATTTTAGTAGTGAGTAGATAATGCAAAAATATTTATATAACTAAGATTTTATAAATACATCTTGTTTTACTCAATTAACAACCAATTGCTTCCTTCAAGACACAACTCTTCATGCCAATTAATTAACATAATTAATAATTAAGAGTAACATGAATTTCTATTTCAAGATCGCGGGGTGGCTTGATGGCAAATACTCATCTTTTAATAATGTAAAAAACTTGCAAATTAAAAGAAATGATTTAAATATACACTACAAAAAACTCGTGATTAGCGTTGGAATTTAGAGACCACAACAAAATCCGACTCTAATAGTGACGAAATTAGTGTCGGATTCTAAAAAGACACTATTTGAGTCGGAAAAAAAATCGGACTCTATTAGCGTCCGATTTTAGAGTCGGATTACAATCCGACGCTAATTGGCGTCCGAATTTAGAGTCGGATTAAAATTCCGACTCTAATTGGCGTCCGATTGTTATGTCCGACGCTAACGTTGACTAATTCTAAGAGCCGATTCTACTTTCCCCTTCACGGGACTCTAATTTTCAATCCCTAACTCTCTCGCCTCCTCCCTCCCCCTAAACGCCAACCACCACCGCACTCCTCTCCTGCAGCGAGCGTCTTCTCTCCTCTCCAAGACCGGCGTCGTCACTCCCATCCGGCGTCAATTTCTTCGGTCACCGGCGTATGCCTTGCCCTAAACACGAAGCTCTGCTCCAGCTTCTACTCTCGCTCGCCGCGACGTCTTTGCTCGTCTCGAGCGGCCGCTCACCGTCACTCTCTCTCATAAGTTGTGCTTCATCACTCTCTCTCTCTCTAAGTCTCTCGCCCAGCCGCTCGGCTTCCCGAAATCCCGCCTCCCGACCTCCTCCCGATCCGCCACTCTCGTCGGCGTTTCGCTGCCGCCAATTCCTGTTCATGGTGCCCCAGAGCTCCCTCACATTCCCGACCTCCCGAGCATAACATTTGGAAGCAATTTCAATTTTCGTGTATGTTTTTGTTTACTCGAAATTTGACATTTGGTTCTCCAAATCTGTGAATTTTCCATAATTTATGTCCCGACCGAGGCTTCGATTTAGCCATTATTATGCCATTTTAACTTGAAAGTTCTAAAAGTATGAATTTTAGCTTATAAACAATCTAAGTTGTGTGCCATAGCTAACTTAAGTCTAGATTGACATTAGATGCTAACGCCGCAATTATCAATGAGATTTTGTGTCTGCAATTGTCAACTTGGATTGCGTCTACTAGATATAAAAGTGTTCAAATGATTGAAGACTTTAGATCCCGAAATTGTTACTCGAGGTATGTATGTATGGAGGTAGGCTTCACTTAACACAACGTCTCTTCATATAATGTAGTCAACTCGCTAAATGATTTGTGAATAAGACATGAACGAGGGATAGATGTTTCTAAATGGTATGATATGGTGGACTTTTAGGGAAAGTAAGGTTTGAGAATCATCATTCGAAACGATTTGCCGGATTCGCAATTCTATCCGTTTGGCTTTTTATTTATTGAATCTTGCAATTGTTAGTTTTAAGAACGCATCACTTGCATAAACAATAGGCATGCTTGGGTAAGTGTGGATCGATTCCGAAAGTCATCGAAAAGTTTTCAACAGAAGTTAAGAATCGTCCAAGAAAGTAAGACTTGGTGATTTGAACAATTAAATAACAGATGAACTTGAAACAACTCATAATAAAAAGCTTTGTTTGATTCTACCAAGAGATATTAGCAGGGAAGAATTCAGGAGGCCCCTCCCTCCACACTCGCATCTCCTAGCAGATACAGATTTTTCCCGTGACGCACTGTATCGGGTTAGCACAGATAAAATATTGTTAATAGCGAGATATATCCTTTTGCTTTTCAAGCTCACCGCTTCACATAATTCCTCAATCTCTATTCCTGTCAAATACAATGCAAGCATCTTAGAAGCCAAAATTAGCCATGGTAGCCATACACAGGCCAATTATGTGCTGCAAGCCGAGTGATGTTCAATATCCCCTCCGATTACCCATTGCATTTTAATTTATTGGGGTCTTCCCGTGCTTTTTATTTCACTCTCTTTATTTTTTTGGGTGGGGTCGTGAGACACTCGCTGTCATGACCGAGCCATTTCAAACTTTGGGGTATGCTGCTATATACTTGTGCTACTGCAAGTATCGCGGGTGCTTTGAATTTTGCAAGTGCTAGAGTTGGTGATTGTTAACGGCTTTGATTTTGTCTCACCGACATCTCCGAATCTTTGCCATGTCTTCTATTTCTTTCTCTTTGTTTTTTTTTGGGGTGTGGTGATGATGGAGTGTTGTTTGTGGAGGTGCTTTGATCCACCATCCAGCTTGATCGAGCTCAGTGCACTACTGTTGTGATATATGAACTGTCCGTTATTTCCTACTCCAAAGACATTGGAGACATGTCTTGGTAAAAATAAGCTCTCGAAGCTGCGCTTCTATGATATACAGGATTTTTCGAAATTGTTTTGTACTGGATTTTTGTACTTGAGAGCCCTTTGCTGTGGCTAAAATCGTTTCATAATGTTGAATTTCTTGCTGATAATGATTCATCCACCGTGTATAAATTTTTGCATTCAAGTTGTGACCTTGTTGCTCCTAAAAAACTCGTCGTAGATGTAATTTACAAGAAATTGTTGCAACCGGCGATAGTTGCTTATACTCGGACGAGTTATTTAATCTGCAATTGGTGAACGTGCAATGCACTCGACAGGGAGAGAGGGGCATATAAACTATGCCCATTTTAGGCGTTTTTCGGGTATGTAATTTTAATTTGGCACACAAACCGGGCATTTTTTTCTAATAATAGTAGAATGAATAAAATATACTCGTAATAGTAATTCGTGGCCTAGTTGGCTGGCTAGAGTAGATTATTCTTGAGTGTTTAGGGCCAAATAATATTTTCCGGTCATGATAGGGGTTAACAATCACCTCTCTATAATTATAGAATTAAAACATAAGATTGTTACATCGAAAATCTTGCAGCGGCCCCGACCAGTAGTCGATAGAGAAACATGGACCCAAAAACCCCAAAAAAAATGATGCAAACCTTAATCAATCGTTTTGGATCTCTCTCTCTCTCTCTGCTATCTTGTGAAAACAGGGAAACCTATCGCTACTTGTAGCAAGTTGGACAACAGCCTCTCTGTGATCTTTTGTCCACGAGCAATTTTTTCCCTTTCAAAAAATTATAAATAAATTAGTATATATCTTTTAAGGTAATCGATTATTGGAGGAAAGTAGGTGCACCAAATCCGACATTATCCTAATTGTAATATAAGTTCTATTTATCAATCAATTTCTCTTACTATTTGCATTTATCCTAATTTTATATGTTTAGTCCTATAAAAATATCTTCTTTAGTTGCGTTTCAAGTTGGAACACAAGAATATATTCATAAGGTTGAGAGTCATTCTTACAAATGACATTATTAATTTGCTAATAATGTAGCTTGAAAAAAGTAATACTATGTAGCTAGCTGCCTACTCCATTTATATTTTTTAAAATAAAAATTCATATTATTTTTTTTAATATCATAATAAAGGAGAGAGGAACAAGGAAGAATCAATTGAAAAATTGAAAATATAATTAGATAAATAATTTTGGGTATCAAGTGAAGAATGGTGGTATCCATTACTATTTCTGCTGAGTTTGTTATTAACATTGGACTATATATTAGAACCACTGAATATTATATTGTGGTATTCAATGATAATAACAACCCAATATGGATTTTAACATGAAGCGATGTATTTGTTTGTTGTTTTTTTCTAATTCGAACGTTAATTTGGATTTGAGAATTTGGGAGTCAAGAATTTAGTTGCTCTACTGAGTTGGGTAGTTATCAGGTACTCTCTCTCTCTCTCAATCTAGCTATACTATGAAGGAACTGAATTGTCTACGTGTTTTTGTTGCAGTTAGAACTATCAAACTTCATGTCTATTTATCGATTATATATATATATATATATATATATATATATATATATATATATATATATATATATATATGCATTTCATAAAACTTAGAAAACCCGTTCAAAAATTTGTACATAACAAGGTATATCAAGCAAGTTATACACATTCTCATGTGTATGGTGTTGATATAAAACTTTGTTATATACAAGTTTTTGAATTGTCCGTGTTGGACAGCTTTAAGAATAATATGGTATTAGGTTGTGCAGTTACTAAATCCTTGCATATACTTTGACAAATTTAAGGCGACAATTTCCATATGTTCTCTAGGTATTATTATAAATATGTGGTGCGTAATGTCCGGGTGAATTATTTTACCATAGACATTATTCATCTCATCTTTATAGATCGTACTTGGAGAACTAAGGGGAAATGTTGCCGAAATTTTGTCAAAGTATGCAAGGACGTAGCTGCACGATCTAATATTATATTATTCTTGAATGGGTATAGGACCACTTATCCCTATAGAAAGATGTAGGGCATGCAATTATCATTACAAAAAATACAATGTAAAACATTACGCAAGTTTTATTGATTGTTAATTTTAAAAGATGAACATACTAAACTATTTTAAAATCGTATATATCTCGCAGTAATGGAGACAAATAGAGAGTGGATGTATAAAAGGTTCGATGGAAAATACTTGAATAAGGAGTTCATTCGTAGGATAGAAGAGGAATTTATTCCATTTGCTAAACAAGAAGAAAGCTTCAAGAGGTCGAAGAAGATGAGGTGCCCTTGTAGTAAATGTGGCAACGTGCCTTTCTTAGATGAGGATACCGTGAAATTACATTTGTATAAACATGGGTTTCGCGCTAATTATTTTCATTAGGTTAACCATGGAGAGACTTACCCCGATTTAGAAATGAACAACCAAGGGTCGTCAAATCCACAAGTTGAATCAATGCATGAAATGTTGATGGATGCATTTGGGCCTATGTCCTCAACATGGATTGATGATGAAAGTGTGGATGAGGAACCAAATGAAGATGCAAAAAATTCTTTGAAATGTTGGAAGCGGCTAAGAGGCCTTTGTACGAGGGGTGTGATTTGTCCTTATTGTCGGTAATCTCACGGCTCATTAATATCAAATGTGAGTTTAATCTCCCAAATAGAGCTGTTGACAATTTGTTGGCATTGATGAAGGAAATGTGTCCACCTAATACCGAGTTGACCGACACTTATTATTCCGCAAAGAAGCCGCTTGCTGCTTTGGAACTTCCACATGAGAGAATTGATGTTTGTCCAAATGGGTGTATGTTATATTGGAAAGATAAAATTAATTTGGATAGATGTGAGCATTGTGGGGTCGATAGATATGAGAAGAAGACATTGAGGGGTAAAGGTATTGCAAAGAAAGTACTAATATACTTTCCAATTGGGCCGAGATTACAAAGATTGTATGCGACGAATGGCACAACGGCCCAAATGAGGTGGCATTATGAAAATCCACGTGAAAGTGGCTTAATGGCACATCCATATGATAGTGAAGCATGGAAGCATTTTGATGTCACTTTCAAGGAATTTTCCGCCGAACCTCGCAATGTTCGATTAGGTTTATGTACTGATGGCTTCGCCCCATTTGGCAATTTTAGGCGGACGTACTCCTGTTGGCCCGTAATTGCAACTCCATACAATTTATCACCTTGGTTGTGCATGAAGAGACAATTCATGTTTCTTACTTTGTTGATTCCTGGCCCAAAAAGTCCTAAGGGGAAACTTGATGTTTATTTACAACCACTCATTGAGGAATTGAAGCACTTGTGGGATGTTGGGCTTCAAACGTATGATGTTTCAAAAAGAATAACTTTACGTTGAAGGCAGCAGTTATGTGGACAATAAGTGACTTTCCAGCATATGGTATGCTTTCGGGTTGGATGACATCGGGGAAATTAGCTTGTCCTTATTGCATGGAAAACACGAAAGCATTCGGACTAAAACATGGGACGAAGACCACATGGTTTGATTGCCATAGACAATTTCTTCCCGAAGGTCATCGGTTTAGGTCTAACAAGAGTGCTTTTTGAAAAATAAGGTCGACTATTCACCTCCTCCTCCTCGTCTTAAAGGTGATCAAATATGGGATCGCATATGTACAATGCCTAACTCGTTGATTATCATGGCTCAATTGGTGGTTATCTCGAGTCTCACAATTGGACAAAACGAAGCATATTCTGGGAATTGCCGTATTGTAAATATCTTCTCATACGTCACAATTTAGATGTCATGCATGTCGAAAAGAATGTGTTTGATCAAGTAATCAACACAATCATGGATGTGAAGGGAAAAACTAAGGATGACATCAACTCAAGAAAGGATTTAGCCACTCATTGTAAGCGTAAAAAACTAAACATTCGGACTCATCGAACATGCTGATGGAGGACGTACTCGAAACCTGCTCCAGCACGCTCCATATGTTCCGAGTAAAGAGGCAAGAAAAGCTTTATGTGAGTGGCTAAAATAACTTAAGTTACCCGATGGATATGCTAGTAATTTAAGTCGATGTGTTGATGGAAAAAATGCAAAGTTGCATAATTTGAAAAGTCATGATTGTCACATCCTTATGGAGCGATTATTACCCATAGCTTTGAGGGAATTACCGCCTCCAAATGTTTGGAAAGTCCTTACAGTAACTAAGCCAATTCTTCAGGGATTTATGCGCCGCTCATTTGCGAACGGAGGATGTGCTCCGATTAGAGGCAAATATCTCCGAAATACTATGTAAGATGGAGATGATCTTCCCTCCATCTTTCTTCAATGTGATGGAGCATCTTCCTGTCCACTTACCATATGAGGCTAAAGTAGGTGGACCCGTTCAAGTATAGATGGATGTATCCCTTTGAAAGGTATCAAGTGATTTTTATCAAGTTTTCAATTAATATTTTGTAGTGATGATAGTAAATATTTATACTTATGATGCAGATTTCTACATCATTTAAAGAAGAAAGTCGGTAATAAAGCTCGTGTTGAACCGTCCATATGAAATGCATATCTAACAGAGGAGATTTCAAATTTTTATGCCTCTTACTTTGAGCAAAATGTTGACACAAAAACAAGAGATCTTGGGCGAAATGTATATCCTCATGCAGAGGAGAATCAAGGTGAACACATTCCGGATGTCTTCTCCTTTAATGTCGGGTATGCCCTCAGTGAAGGACGTATGAGATACCTTGATCAACGCGAGTATGATGTAGCTCATGCATACATTCTTCAGAATTGTGAAATATTAGAGGATTATGAACGGTACGACTATCAACTTGAATAATTTTGTCATATATTATCTTTTAATGATAACGACCTAATAATAAGCATTTTCCCCAACTAAGGCAATTTGAAGATGAAATGATTACACTACATCCACGTATTAAGAAAGATGAAGTATGGAGTAAGTTTGATAAAGAATTCCCAAAATGGTTTCGAGAGAAGATTAGTATATTGATGTTGTGTTGCAAGTGGTTTAAATATGTATTACATTTTTATTAACTTATATTTTAATGGCGTAGGTTTTTCATTTGAACGAGAACAATGGAGTAATTAAAAGTTTGGCACTTGGTCCAAAGAAGGATGTGCGTAGTTTTAACCATTATTACATAAATAATTACAACTTTCACACCTATAAATACTGGTCAAAACAAGGCCAAGTATGAGCTATGGGGTATCCATGAAAGGGGTAGATGACATTCATTATTATGGCATTCTTCAAGAGGTGATTGAGTTAGAGTATGTTGGGGATTCTCGCTCTTACAAGACGGTTTTGTTCAAATGTGAATGGTTTGATTCTATAAGGGGTATTAATATACACGAACAATATAAATTAGTGGATGTCAACCATACAAAGAAGTACCCAAAGTATGATCCATTTGTACTCGGCATCCCAAGCTATGCAAGTGTATTTTACCCCTTATCCAAGTATAAGGAACGATAGAAACCAATGGTGGGCGAGTGATTAAGATAAAACCCAGATCAACCATTGAAGCACCACTCAATGATACAACATTCCAAGAGGATACTAATGAAAATCCTCCTACTTTGTGTGAGTTCGAAGGAGTCCAAGAAGGATTTGAAAATGAACTTGAGGACATAATTGAAGAGGAAGCTAATGAAGTCGATTTCAATGCTGAAAACGAGGATGATAATTTTGAAAGGGAGGCGGATGATGACAGTCTTTTATTGTATAATGACATTGATGATGACATTGTAGCTAATGATGATGATGATTTTGAAGTAATATTGTAATCTCGTGACATTGATAACCAACGATCTATGTTATGATTTTGATGTATGTTTTGATTTTTTTGTGTATATTAATTGATTTTTGAATATATATACTTAAATTCTCTTTGCATGACATTATTCGTTGTATATACAAGTATGCCTCGAACAAAAGGTTTTGCGCTAAATCATGGTGCGCCTACTTCTGGTTCCGATTCCAATGTTGGGGCTGATCATGCTATAGTCCGGACTCAATCATCATCATCACGAGGAGATAGCTCACAACAAGGGGCAGCTTGCGGGAAGAGAGTTTTGGCAAAGGATGATGATAACCGGTGGTATGTCTCAGTAATTTGGTTTATTTTTCGTATTCTTTGGGTAGTTTTAACTTAATAATTTTATTGCGGGTTCACTAAGTCGAAGTTGTCACGAACTATATCGGATGATATCAAGAGTTTCTACAATGGCTAGTGCACATGTTTATCAAATCTTCCTAAAGAAGAGTTACAACTTTTGTGGAGGACTTTTGAGGTAAAAAACATGAAAACAATTGGATATATATGAGTAGTTTTTAATATTTTCAATTTATGTTTGTTAATATTTGTGTAAAACAGGGTAAGTATACTTGGGCTCCAGAACTTTCTCAAGAAGTCTATGCAGAGTGGAAGAAGAAAGTTGGTAAAAATTTGAGGAATTTAGCGTGCAAGGTCGGAAAAAGGCCCGATGATAAACCAATAACTTGGTTGTCGGATGAGGGGCGAGAGAGGTTGAAGGGGCTAAGAAATACCTCCGAATTTCAAAAAAATCTGCCCAATGCTTCAAGAATAGGACAGAAGGCCCAAAAGCAGGAACCTTACATAGTCAAGGGTCGGCCTCAACCGCAGATCTCGCGATCCAAATGGTATAAACTCTAGTATTTTGGTTTTCTTTCATTTTATACACATAATTTAGTTTGTGTAACTTTATTGTATATTTTTATGCCTAGATTAAGGAAGGGAAGAATCCTACTCCATCTGCATTGTTTGTGAGGAGTCGTAGTAAGGATGATGCTCAATCTGGAAAGGTTTTTGTCGATGACCAGTCCAAATCTCTCGTGGGTAAGAATATTATCTCCATAAACCTTTACAAGCAAATAGAGTGAAATGGACAATTGTAGGGGATATTCATATTGAATGTACAATGGATGCTTTCCCTTTGCAGAAAAATATGAAGCGATTAGAGCCGAGCATGGTATTCAGGAGGGGACAAAAGAGGCAGAGACCCTCTACTATGAGGTGTCGGGTGGATGGAGCAAAAATCAACCATCTATGGATTGGGTAATTCCGCAACAATGTTCTACGAGAAACCTACTGCCTCGACATCCTCTACAGGTGCTACCTACAATTCCTCGGCTTATTCTCGCCTACAATCACAACTTCAATCAACCCAAGAACAACTTGATCAAGCAAAGAAAATTAACCGAGAGTCATCAAAAAGCCATGGAAGAGCAAAGAAAAATGGTCGAGAGTCGACAAAAAGCCATGGAAGAAGCAATGAAACTCATTCAAAACCTCCAATCACAAGTTGACAGGATGTCCGGTGGTTCTAACTAATTTCTTAGCATGGTTTGTTTATTGAACTTTGAATTGGTTTGTTTGTTGAATTGCTTTGTTTAACTTTGAACTGGTTTGTTGGATATTTGGTGGTTGTTAGGATGATGAATACTTGGTGGTTTTTAGGATGATGAATACTTGGTGGTTTGTGGATGATTGTGCAAAGAATGAATCACAATGTATTTGTGTATTCGTATATTACTATGTAGAGGAGAAGTCGGACTTTTATGTAAATGTTTTGCAGGAAATATATGTAAAAGCGGAATAACAAATGTTCAAAAAGTTACGGCAAAATAATGGAAGATTTAGCGTCGGATTTTAGCGTCGCACCCAAAATCCGACGCTATTTGAGTCAAAAAGGCCGACGCTAATCACAAAAATCGGACGCTAAAATGAAGCGGGTTATTAAAAAGAAAACGAAATTAGCGTCGGACGGATCCGACGCTAACAGCGAAGAATCCGACGCTAATAGCGTCGGATTTAGAGTCGGATTATCCGACGCTAATAGCGTTGGATTCGAATCCGACGCTAAATCCGACGCTAATTAGCGTCGGATGGTGAATCCGACGCGAAATTTTTAGCGTCGAGGTCTTCTGCGTCGAATTTTATCCGACTCTAATCCGACGCTAAAGACGTTTAGCGTCGGATTTTCCGGATTTGGCGTCCGATTTTGTCCGACGCTAATTTACTGTTTTACTCGTAGTGTATATTTGTCGATAATAAGTCACCGATAGAAATGTTAGGAAGAGACTAAAATAAATTGTATTTATAACAACAAAAAAGATCTCGTATGTTATGCAAAAATTTGAGATAGATGAATTTATTCAAAGTCCTACGAGACTTAATAGAAGTTGGCATATTAAGTTTTAATCCTTTTAAATATAACACAAATTACGAACTTAAAGTCCACAAATCATGAAGTGAAGCAATATACTTCTTAACTTTTTATTCATTACGTCTTTTTCCACAACATATTTGAATCATAACTTTCTATCTTCCGGGCATTTTCAATTCTTAATATCAACTATATATGTAATTGTTATATTTTTATTATAATTAGTTTATAATTTCTTAAGGTTTATTACATCACTTTGTGCATAGGATGAATTTTATTAGCTGTAGCTAAATATATTTTTATAACATGTTCCTGTTGATTTTAATTTTAAAAATTTCTAAAACAAATATATTTTCAACTAATACAATTTTATGGCACCAAGTTAAAAAGAACCCTCAACAATGAAAAATTAATAATGTTAGAGAAAATTAATATATTTCGGACTCAGAATATTATCAATATATATTTAAATACATGAGAGCTCTTATACAATCCAAACCTTAAATAAATAAATACATAACTATATACAATTTAAATTGTCAATTACAAATAAAAACTTCTTAATCTTTATATACTTAAACAATATCTACAATCTAAAGTTGCTCACAAAATTCGATAATACCAAAATCATGCCACTCTTTAAAAAAGTAAATTCTACTGTTCACTTAAAAAAAATTAAAGAGATGAAATATGAAGGGAAATATCTGATTTAATTCGTTATTTTTCTCTAAAAAATAAAACATTAAATTCTTATTACTCAATTTAATAATGCCAAGGACCCAATTAGTTGATTATTCAAACTCTGTTGATATTGGAAATTCTCCATGATTATATGATAATATCTACTTGAAAGAAACTTTAGGGTGTATTTTGTAAGGTAAATGAGGTTAGAGTTAGTGTCATTTCAACTCTTAAATTATGTTTAACATGTCCTTTAGCCCATGGTTTGATATTCATATGCATTTCTTCATGATCTTTCTTTATTTCTTTATTTTATGTATTGGCGTATTTTAAATCCTTTATATTTTGATTTGTTGTGGCAAGTAAGTCTTCGAGAGTTGATAGATGAGTGGAAACTTTTTTTTTTAAAGGAAAAATTGTTATTTTTATATTGAATAAATCTTCTAAATTAACTGTCAAACCACCATTTAATAATTTTGAAAAGAATATTGTTATATATAGTATAGATAGTGTTCAACATAACAAAAGATTAAATAATCACATGGATTAGTGATGGATGACATAACCATATGATCTTAATTCAATTAAAATGATTGAAAAAGTTTAAACCATTTGAGTTTAAAATATATTTAAATTGAAGCCAAATGGAAAAGAAAACTACACTTGATCCAATTCAATAATTATAATTATGTCATGGATATTTTTCTTTCTTTTACGTGTTTGATCCTTAATTAATAGGAATTGAATATTTTGTAGAGTGTCAACATTAATTTAATGAGATATAGAGTATTTCTATATATTTTTCCTTATGTCAACTTTAATAGATGATAAAAAAATAAAAAAAAAGAAAAATATGAGTTTTTGTTTTGTTTTTTATTTTTTTTTTGTGGATTTTTGGGTTTTGTGTTTTGGGTGTACGGAAATATGATATTAGTGAATAGTAAAAGTAAAATCTACTAATTAAGAAAATTATGAAAAATTTTAAAAATGGTAAGTCAAATGTAGGAAAAGTATTTTGTAAGGCTAATTTAATTTGTAATTTGCTACAGTGTGATTATTGATGTAACTCTTCTCTGTAGGGATTGTATAAAGGTTAGTCCTAATTTTCTAATATTTTTATTTTAGCTTTCATATAATTTTATTTTACAACTATCTTCATTCTAAAAACCAAAATATAAATAAATAAATAAATATTAATATACAACTTGTGAAAAGTAAGTCTCAAAGAATCCATAGATGAATGGAAACCTATTTTTTCAAGAATAATGTATTATTTTTGATTGGATAAAACTCCTACATTCACTCCTAGACCACCATTTAACAATTTTGAAAAGATTACTATTATGTGTAGTTAGATATAGATTCGTGGACACCGTTAGCCTTTGTATATGTCCACGCATACTCTTACTGTACAATTTACATTTCCTTTTTAAAAAATTAGTTAGGCATGCCCGTGTTACACAGGTTAATTTTATGAAAAAAGGTTAAAGAATTGAATTTCCAACCAAAGCTAATCTTCAATTATAATTTTATTTAAAGAATAAATTATTTTATAATTTTTGACATTGACATATTGAGATTTTAAATTTTGTGATTTTTATCTTACTATTTTTTCATGTATTTTTTAACATTGTTTTATAATATAATATATACCTAGCATATTTTACATTTCAAAGTTCACATTTATAGTTTTAGAACTGAGCAATAGGAATAATAATTTGAATGAATTGTCTTTACTACAGCAGAATAGGTCAATTAAAATTATAATCAATGATACCCATAAGATATTAAATATAAAAGTGGAAGATTAAGGTAGGTCATAGGCGCTCCGGTAGCTCCGGAGATCGGGCAGAGTTACCCCGATATTGAGACATAGTCTCCCGGGTTAATGCATGTATAGAAGGTGTCCCATATTTGAGTTGTTGAGACCTTTGGTAAGTTGCATGGGCCTGGTATCCCATGTATGAGTTGATGAGACCTTTGGTAGGGTGTCCGCCAATAAAATGAATCCGGTAAATATTTTGGAATTATGTATGGAAAGTTTTGATTGATGGAACTTTTAGGTTGGTCTCTTAAAATTTTCGAATTGTTTGAGTGAATTTCCTCTCAACTCAAAAGTATTTGAAATGAATTTGAATTATGTTTAACTATTAGGGGTGGACATTATTCAGGTTTGTCCCATTGTTTGAAATATTTTGTTTTTCAGGTACAGATGCATTGTATGGGGATGGGAATTAGAGTGAGGCAATGTCGAAGAATAAATTAGGACTTTTAAAACTCTATTTATATTTATTATGGATATCAAAGGATTTTAAATTTGATGTTGGACTATGGATATTTACATTAATTACTTAAATAAATTTTTTTGTTAGATTGACTTTTCCGTTCTTACCTTGTATTTATTGGAGAAATATGACATTGATGCCTAAATTAGGCATTCTACTACACTAATTAGATTATAAATTATTAATAAAAAAATTAGAATTTTCGTGGCATCAGAAATAATCTCCTCATTTGATTCTATAGCGCTCATCTTTCTTGATCTGTGACTCATCACTGCCGCCAACGAGCACAACCCTATCGCTGCTACTTCCTTCGCCTCCTCCAACATCCTCTCTCCTCCTGTGTCCATCATCACTAGATAGGACCCTGATTATTGTGAATACAATGTTCACCATACACGGCTAATGTGTAAACATGAGAGAAAGTTTAAAGAGAGAAAGCTTTCTCAACCTACAATGGGGAGGAAGAAGAAAGTCCCGATCTCTAAGCAATCTACTCCACAACCTACGGTAGTAACCCTGATCAGTTTCCTACTGTGACACCCAAAATTACCCCGATGGCTGGGATGGAGAAGGTTTATGATGACCAACAAACCAATAGAATAATGCCCAATACTAAATTTGGGTCACAATCTACTACTGATGAGGGTCAAACTAGACTATCTTAGGCAGATAGATTGATTAATTTAGAAAGTGCGAAGAAACGGCAACAGAGGCAATATGAAGTTAACCTAGGAAGGTTCCCGAATGCCAGGTTAAGATTGGAGTTGGTTACCCCAATCGAGCAAGATGGGCGATTAATATAGAAAATTGAAGAGTAAGATATTGCATCTGAGGTTGAATACTAGGAGTTAACATCTACAAAATATCAAGAGCCAATCCCCCTTACCTTTATGGAAGGATTTGGGGGAAAAGTAAAATTGATAAAATTGTCAGGAAAGAAATGTTCACGTACTTAGTTCATCTCCATGCATTGCTGGACAGAGACAACATCTTAAAGCAGAACATATATTACTTTGATAAAAAAAAACCAATGATTGTTAGGGAATGGACTTAGGAGATGAATTGGATATGGATATTACCTCAGTACCAATCTAGGTTCAATTCCCAAAATTGCATCCAAAGTGGCCACTCTTGTGGGGATCCCTTTGATTGCGGATAAACTTATTGCAGAAAAAAGTAGGATGAACTATGCCCGTGTACTTATTGATTTGGATATTACTAAGCCACTATGTGAGAAGTGATATTTGTGGATGAAAAAGATAATATGGTAGTTCAGGATGTACACTTTGAGTTGCTACCTGAGAAATGTATAAAGTGTTAAATGTTTGGCCATACAGCTGAAAATTGTAGGAAGGATGTGAAGAGGGTTTGGAGACCTAAACAGCTCCAACACCAAGATGGTATGGTAAAAACAGACAAGAATATGAGGAACACCAAATAACCAGTTTTGAGCATTGTCACACTCACATATTGGATAGCCACAATGTGGTTGGGGAGAATCCTTTTAACATACTTATAGGGCAGCCTAATAGAACTATAGAAGGGGAAAATGTCAATTGAGAGAAAGATGGAATCCCTGGGGGCCACCCAGTTGAGGCAAATGGATAACATTCTAATACGCAATGTAAGAGGGATGAATGGTCCCTCTAAGTAAGAAAAAATTAATTTCTTTTTTATGGAATGAAGAGATTCAGCTGGTTGTTCTCCTTGAAACAAAAGTGGCAATAAAAAATGTGAATTTGGTGCTGAGAAAAAATTGTAGAGGTTGGCATTACCTGAGTAATGCAACACAGGAAAGGAAGAGTAGAATTTGCTGCTTGTGGGATCACAACTATTTTGAAGTTGCACAATTTGTATGACTAATTAAGTTAGTCACACTCAAGTCAAGAGTATAAAACTGTAGCAAAGTTTTACTCTATCTTTGGTATATGCATCTAATAATGATTGTGAAAGGAGAATACTGCGCGCCTCCCTAGAAGAAACAAGCTTACTGGTGTTTAAATCTTGTCCTGACACAAATAATAATTAAATTAGGATAATTAAATGCTAAGACTCGTCCGAATTGGTTAAGACTCGTCTCATCGGTGTTTAACAGCTAGAAGCCGGTTGCTTTTGAAATTCAAAAAGATAGATTAGCTCTGTTTGAATGACCTACAAAAGCAAACCACATTGGTTCTCAAAGTATAAAATACTTTGGTTCAAGGTTAGGCACGAGATAATAATTAAATTAGGATAATTAAATGCTTAATTATCTTTGGCCTAGAAGAGTGGAATATTCCGAGTCTAATATTAAATAGGTTCGAGCTCAACTCGAATAACTCCTATAAGATCAAGTACAAGAATATTCAACCAAAGAAAGTGAACTTGATCTATCAAATAATCATCTAAGGAATAAACCGACTTAAAGAAACTCAATAGAGAATGACTCAGTTATGAGTTAGCAAACATAGTCAATATAAGAAAAAATGCTTTAAAAAATTATTTGATCATGCGATGGTTCAAGTAGATTCTAAGTAGGTCGAATACATCAGTAGAGAAGATATAGAACAAAGTGATATCCGAGTCACTCATAACTAAAGATGAAAACTTAGATATGAGTTTCTATGAAGCTCAAAATGACTTGCAATCAAAACTCAAGAGAGATAGAAGTTTATACCTGAGTCTTTCATAAAATAAAAAGAGTTAAAATCCGAGTCTTCAATCTCCCCTTTTTTATTAAAGACATTCCATTCTCAAGATAGAAACTTGTTAGTACAGATTAAGTTTTTAGTGCCAATGATTTGTGATTTCTTCTATATTAGAGCATATTGAGTGTAAAGAAATTCCGGATCAAAGCACGACTTATAAGCGAGATATTAGAACCAACATAGATTTCTGAGTAGATAAGATAAATGCTAATAGACACTCGAAATGATCGGAGCATAGAAAAGATAAACACTAACATTCATTCATTAAAAAATATTTACAACATAGAGAGAGAAAAGAAACTCCCCTAAGCCAAACATCAAGTTTTCTATTTTTCTCCCCTAGCATTTCCGCAAAAGGAGGGAACAAAAGTGGAATGTGAATAAACTTAATGTTGGACACAAAAAAATAAAAAAATAAAAGAAATAGATTAAGGCGGTGGTGCTGGTTGGGCGGAGGAGGACGGACGAGCAGGTGTGCTTGCACCGTAAGTCCGAGATGAGGTGGTAGATCGCGGCGGCAATAGCACTGGGATGTTAGGAAGCGGCTCGGACACTGGGTGTTCAAGTCAAGACAATGTCATCCTCCGGCTTGTCTTCCCGGAAGACTACAGGGGCTTCGAGTCGACTAGTTACGAAAGGGCACTTAGTGCGATTCAGCTTGTGCATTACGAATCAAATACTTTGTGAAGTTGTTCATTGCAAGACTACGAGTGGATATGTGGATAAAGTTGGAGCAAATCTACATGACAAAGAGTCTTGTCAACAAGACTTGGCTCAAGGAGCGATTGTTCACGATTCGTATGGGTGAAGGTACATCTATCCAAAATCATCTTGATGAGTTTAATTCTATTCTCTTGGACTTAGAGAATTTGGAGGTTGATATACATGATGAGGATAAAGTTATTCTCCTTATTGTCTCCCTGCCCCTTTCATATAAGCACTTTAAGGAAATTATGTTTTACGAGTAATAGTGAAGTGTTGAGTTATGAGGATGTCAAATGCAACTTGTTATCCAAAGAAAAATTTGACTTTGAATGTTCCGATGAAAGAGCCGAAGGCTTGTTCGTAAGGGGTAGTACTAAGAAAGGTTCTAAGTACAAGTTTGAGGGAGATTGTTACTTTTGTAAGAAATCTGGACATAAGAAATCCCGAGTGTTTAAAACTTAAGGCTTTAAAGGCTAAGGAGAAAAGGAAGACTCTAACAATATTGGTGACGCCGGTTTTGCCCTTGCTTGAAGATGAGTCGGATGGTGATGTTTTAGTTGCTTCTCATAAAAGGGAAGTGATTATGAATGGGTTTTAGATTACGGATGTACTTTTCATGTGTGTCCTAACAAAGATTTGTTTTCTACATATGATACTATTGATTCTGGTATCGTTAACTTGGGCAATGATGCCCAATGCTCAATTGCTGGAATTGGTACGGTTCAAATTAAAACTCATGATGGTGACATGAAGACTTTAACTAAGGTCCAAGCATGTTCCCGATATAAAACGCAATCCGATCTCGTTGGGTGCTTTTGAAGCTAAAGGGCTAAGGTATTCGGCTGAAGGTGGAGTCTTGAAGGTGTCCAAAGGTTCCAAGGTTTTGTTGAAGAGTTCGAGACGTGGATGTCTCTACATCCTTCAAGGTTCAACTGCAAGTTCAGCAGTTTCAGTACGATTACATATGATGGACTCGATTCAATTATTTGATATGTGGCTGGATCATGTCAAAAGAAGGCATTGATGGAGATTATTCCTTTAATTAAGTCCAATGGGAGCTTGGATTTAGTGGATGGTGATAACCTGTGATTGCCCTTTGGGGTGGAGCCCTTCGGGTGCTACTTCTCGGAAAGGAGAGGTAGGTTGAAGGTGACAAACGTGTTTCTTGAGATTTTGAGATTTTGGTCCAAGGTGGAGATTGTTGGGTGGTGTCCCAAAATCTTATATTTTAGGAAAGATTGTTTCCTTATAGAATTGGGTATCCTAAACCTAATTGTATTTTGTTTCCTATTTGTATGAAGTAATTATTACCTATTAGAATTAGGAGTAAAAGTTTTGGTAGGTTTAGGATATTCTGTTGGGTTAGGATTTCTTTCCTATTTAAAGGAGGGTTGGCTTCCATTGTAAAGACCAAGGGAGTTATGGTGAGGAGAGTGTTGTGAGATTGGGATATCTTGGGTTTTGGAAGATCTCTGGGTTTGAGATCATATTGTACTCTCTCATAATAGTGAAATCATTGTGCTTGTGTCGTTCGTGGTTTTTTCCGGTTTGGGTTTTCCACATTAAATTCTTGTCTCGTTCCTATTTTACGATTTCCATCTAATTTCTTGGTATTGTTTTTGTCATCCTAAATCGCTTCCGCATCTTTGCTCTAACTTCACCTAACAAGTGAGGTTTAGAGTGGGGTAATTTCCTAACACTACTGTCACGGCTCCACGTAATGGTGATGATCAACATTCCGTTATCGAAGCAAACCGAGAGTTCTTAAAGTGGAAGAGGAAGGATCATATGATTATATTATGGCTAAGATCCCACATAACTTAACGCATCTTGGGCATAGTTTTTTGTGCCCAAACCACTCATAATGCTTAGACTGCACTTGAGCGTATTTTTCAATCACAATCTCGTGCTCAAGTTGTGCAACTTTGTAATCAACTTCAACATCTTCAATAATGCTCTCTTTAAGTATTGGAGTACTTTGAAAAGAACCAAGCCCTAATCGATGCCCTTGTCGAAACTCTCAATCCGGTCGATGAAGAAGACAGGTTGGATACTATTATATGGTCTTGATTCATTATACAATTATTTCAAACTAGCATCTATGTTCGTGAAAAACCTTTGACCAGTCATGAACTTCTTTGTCTTCTACTCCAAGAAGAATCAAAGCTTAAGGATGATCATAAATCTCTCACTCGTCAGCTAATATAGTACGTATGTCTCGGCCTAATTTCTCAACTTTGAGGCTGCATTCTACTACCTTTGTCAATCTCAACACTCACAACAAGGTGAATCGGAACAAGAATCTCGATAAGGCTCTTACCACACCAAGCACAACAAAGATGGTCGACGAGTCATATGTCGGATTTATGACAAGTCGGGTCATGAAGTTAAGGACTCGTTACAACCGATATACAAATACTTTCCCACCCCAAGCAATCTTCCCATGAATGTCGGCCAATATTGTCTCGCCTTCTACAATAGTTGACCTAGCATGGTATGCTGATTTGGGCACCACCAATCATGTGACAAGCAATCTTTAAAATTTATCCATACTCCCGAGTATACAAGCGAGTGAAAAAAATATTATTGGTAATAGCGAGCAACTCTCTATATCTCATATTTGTACATCCAAACTACATGATGCCTCTACACCTCTTATTTTAAAAGACATTCCGTATATCCTTTCTATCACCAACAACCTTCTTAGTGTTTCCCAATTCACCAAGACTAAGAATGTTTTCATAGAATTTCATCCCTGCCATTGTCTTGTGAAGGATCTAAAAGGACAGATTATGCTTCAAGGCACCATTAAGGATGGTTTATACAAGATTCAATGCAATCCCTCACTCTCTTCCTCTAGACTTCCTCAAATTTTGTTAGCAGTTCTTACTTCAATATGAGGTTGCCACAATCGTTTAGCCTATCTTAGTAATCAGATCACTCGTCGTCTTGTTTCTCATTTTTAGTTACCAGTGTCGTCCGCTGGCTCCCCGTATGTTTGTGGGCCATGTCAACTAGGCAAGAGTCATAGGCTCTACCTTTATGCTCCTCCTTTAGTGTCGGTCAATCTGTATTTGATCTCATGTACTCCGATATTTAGAGGCCTACTCCCATTCCATCTCTTCATGGCAAATACTATCGTGTTCAATATTTGATGATCATTCCAAATTCGAATGGACTTATTTCTTGAGCCACAAATCGCAAGTTTTGATATTTTCAAATTATTTAATACTATGGTTGAAACCCAATTCAACAAGAAAATTCATCAAGTCTAAACTGATTGGGGTGGCGAATATCGTACAATCTTTACCCCAACCCTCATGTCCATACACTCATGAGCAAAATGGAGCAATCGGGTGTCCTAATCATCTTATTGTTTAAAAAGGCCTATCTCTTCTAGCACATGCCCAATTACCTCTTAAATTTTGGGAAAATTCTTTCTCTGCAGCCACATATTTGTCTAGTACGACTATTACCCCCACCTTTTAATTTTCATCTCGATAGCAAGTTGTTTATGCTAGATTTCATGACTACTCATTTTTATGAGCCTTTAGTTGTCTTTGTTATCCATTTCTTATACCCTATAATAAGAACAAAATGCAATTTTGTTCCTTGTCATATGTCTTTATTAGGTATAGTGCTAAAGACAAAGGATATCTTTGCTACTATCCTTCCGAGTCAATGTACATATATTGTTAGACATGTTGTCTTTGATGAGTCTGTGTTCCACCTCCGACGGGCCCACTACCATTGTGCTTATATCTCTTTCTCTTCTTAATTCCGTAACTCAACTGTCACCTAGCCCTTCTCCTCTTAATCCCCATCCAGTTGTCGTCTACTTAAACATTACATCCATCCATGAGTTTGTCTCTAGTCCTATTATTTCTCCTACTTCCACATCTATATGTACGCCTAATGATGCTCACTTAGAAGATATTGATTGCTCTATAGTTCCCATCTCTATCTAATCCTCAAGTCTGGGCAACCCATACCTTATCCATCTTCTCTAAGCTATTTTCGCCCTTCTCACACGTTGACCTATCCAATGACCACTTGGATCTCGAACCCACTCCCTCAAACCAAGAGCCCTTCATACTAGACTCCATGTGTTGCCTCTTGACCCTTTCCCTAAAGAGCCCACCACATATAAACAAGCCTCTCTCAACCCTAATTGACAAAATTCCATCGTGTCCGAATATGATTCCTTCACAAGAATCAAACATGGTCGCTTTGTCCAGCTCCTCCAGGGGCAAATGTTGTTGGTTGCAAATGGGTATATTGGATTAAACACCATGCTAATAGAACTATTGAACACTATAAGGCTCGGCTCATAGCCAAGGGTTTTCATCAAGAAATTGAATTGGATTTTTCGGTACCTTTAGTCATGTGATCAAGTCGACAACTATTCGACTTGTTTTTCTCTAGCTATAAATCAAGGGTGGAAAATGAAAAAATTGGATGTGAACAATTCTTTTCTCAATGAAGGACTTATAGAAACTATGTATATGCAACAACCACCTGGCTTTGTTGATCCGAATCAACCTTGAGATGTTTGTCGCCACCATAAAGCTTTATATGGTCTTAAAAGGCTACTCAAACTTGGTTCATGAAGCTTCGTACCTTCTTACTTCATTCTGGTTTCCTCTCATGCTACTTTGACACCTCTTTGTTCATTAAGTTTTCCTTAATCATTTATCTTCTTATTTATGTGGATGACACCATCATTACCGGTAATGATCCTATACTTTCATCTCTTAGTGAATGATCTTAACCTACAATTCTTTTTAAAGGATCTTGGCACCTTATCCTATTTTTTGGATATTGAAGTTTAACATCATATCAAAGGTATCTTCTTGTCTCAATCTAAATATAATCGTGACTTGCTCGAGCGAGGCTAAAATGAGTGTTGCTAAGCCCATTTCATCACTAGCTAAGACCAATGTACAACTTCAAAAGGAGGGAGACCTTTATCGTGATCCACAACAATACAGGAGCATAGTCGGAGCACTTCAATATGCCACTATTACGCGTTACGAAATTGTGTATGTTTTTAATAGAGTATGTTAATTTAAGCACTCCCCTACTATTGTCCATTGGAAAGTCGTGAAATGCATACTCTGCTATCTCAATGGTACTATCACTCATAGTATGTCATTTCACCACTCTTCAAGTATGGATCTTCTTGCCTTTATCGATGCTAGTTGGGTTGTTGATTTGGATGATCAACGTTCTCATCATCTGGTTTGCCATAAATTTTTTGGCGAAAATTTGATAAGTTGGGCATCTCGCAAAGAAACTATACTATCTTGCTCGAGTACCGAGGCTGAATGCTAAGCTATTGCCTTTGCTACTAACGAACTCATTTGGCTTTGTCGACTTCTTCAAGAACTTGGGATGTCATCATCCAAGCCTCCTCTATTACTATCTAACAATATTAGTGTCATTTATATGACCGCTAACCCGATGTTTAATCGGTGGTGCAAATACATCTCCATTGATTACCATTTCATTCGAGAGAAGGTTGAGTGTGGTGAGCTTTTTAGTATACTACATTCCCGCTAATGAACAGATCGTAGTAATAGGTCCTAACTCAAATTTTTACTGCGGTTCAATTAAAGAACCGTAGTAACAGTGTGTTCATTGTTATAGTTTTTTCATTGAACCATACTAAAATGTCTCTTATATTTTTTACCGAGCAAATATCTATGTTGCGCACCATGGTTTAGGGTTTTACTCTCGCTCTCCGCTCTTGCTCTGTACTCTCACTCTCAACTCCTCACTCGCTCCCGCTCTCTACTCTCTACTCTCTTCTCTATATTCTCTACTCTCGTTCACCGCTCTCCTCTTGTCTGTCGTTGTGGTGGTTGTTCCCTCTCGCTCTGTCGCTCACTCTCGCGTCGTAATAACCGGTATGCAACTTCTCTCTCCTTCTCTTATTTTTTTCTTTAAGTTATTTGCAAAATTGGTTAGTTGAATGTTGAATGTACAGATTTGGTTGTTTAAGTTTGAGATTTTTGGAATGTTTGAGAATGTGAGTGAATGTTAAATGTATTTGTTTAGTTTCGAAGTTGGGAATTCTTGAAATGTTTGAGATTTTAATAAATGGGTTTACGGTTTAGTATTTAGAAAAATGGAATGATATATGGTTTAGGGTTTAGGGTTTAGGGTTTAGAGAAATGGAAAGAGTTATGGAATAGGGTTTAGGATTTAGGGAAATGGAAAGATATAGGGTTTAGGGTTTAGGAAAATAGAAAGATTTATGATTTGGAGAAATGGAAGGATAAAATGGAAGAAAATTTATGGATACAAATTGTACATAATTGGAAAGATTTTTGGATATAGTGCTATATTTACTTTACTAATAGGGTTAGAAAATAAATTATAAGTAATATAAGTAATATACTTAATAAAAATATTTTTAAAAATATATACTCAAACACCCCACTTAAACACGAAATAGAGGGGAAAAGGCTATATATATACTTAACAAAAAGATTTACTAAAATATATGTATGTAATATATAGTAACTATTTAAGAAAAAAAGAGAAATTTAACAACTACAAAAAATAAAAACTTATAACCATTTAAGAACAAAGATAAATTTAACAACTCAAAAACAAACTTATATCCGAGGAGTAACGTGGCATACTGGCTTGATCCTTTGGGTCATACCATGAGGAAATATATCAAAATAGTAATCGACTCATGAGTTCGAGTCTTGATCGATTTTCATTATTTTTGTTAAGTATTCTTTTCTCTTGTATGCTTGTATGCATCTCTTCATGATATATTTGAATAATAGATGATCTTTATTTGAATTTTATTTCATCCGATAGAAAACTAATGCTCTCGGAGTGTACGACATGCAAGGAGGCTTGAGAGTCCCACATAAGGCTAAAATGCCATGTGTTGTTTCAGTAAACTTGAGGTTCTCTTTCTTAGTGTTAAATTAGTTTTCATTTCAGCGAAATTACTTGCTACATAACTACTAATTAATTCTTCATGTGTTGGAAATCTATTTTGATTATTGTAGCGCCATAAACAATAAGGAAACGTGGAATGTGACTTCCACATTCTCCAATACATGAAAGAGGTTATGACCCGTCGAATTTTGATGATCCTAAATCTAATCCCACAAAGGTACTTAACTCTAAGCACCCTTTGTTACATTTGTTTATAAAAATCTAATTAATCTTTTCATGTTCTTTTAGCTTAATTAGTACTTGTACTTGATGTAAATATATGTAAAATTACTTTTACAATATTGGTCGAGTATTTCCGAAAAGAAGCCCCTACTACCCCTAATACACAAGTTGTGTTGGATGAACTTAGAGAGGGTTGGGCGCAGTTTGTGTATGGACGTGTAATTACACATAGGCGAGTATTTAGAAATGTTTATTTCCTTATTATTTAATTGGTAATTTTGTGATTTTTTAATTGTATATAGCATACATATATATATATCTTGTGTGAATATGAATAAGTTGTGAAACAAGTGAGGCTATTAGTGGTGTGAATAAGTTGTATAATTCTACAAAGGGTACGAAAAAACAAAAAATAATTATATAAAAAATTCAGACCTATTACTACGGTTCTTACCCAAGAACAGTAGTAATTGGTATGAAATTTACCTATTATTACGGTTCTTAGGTCGAACCATAACAATAGGTGGATGCCCTCCCTCCCCCAAAAAAAATGGCCAAAAGGAGGTTGCTTTGGCCCGGACCTATTACTATGGTTCATTTGTAGAACCGTAGTTATATATACCTATTACTACGATTCCGAAAAAGAACCGTAGTGATGGATGTACCTATTATGACGATTCTTTCTCCGGAACCATAGTGATAGCTACCTATTAATACGTGCATCGCAAATGAACCGTAGTAATAGGTTCTCTTTACTACGATTTTGAACCGTAGTAAAGGATGCCCATCTACTACTACTCTCACATACACTATGCCTTGTAACCGTAGTAAAAGGTCATTTTAAATTGTAGTAAAAGATGGTTACTCGTATTAGTGTATTAACTATTAATTTCTACTACTTGAAGCCTTCAATTGACAAAAGGATTTTATTTTCATTTAATTAGTATCATAGAAAAAAGTTCATATGTGTAAGACCCGTAATTTTAGGTTAGGTAGTTATATGAGTTAAATTAATTATTTAGCCTTAAGTAGTTAAAGTGAGTCGAGTAACTAGGATATCTCGTGGTTAGATATTCGTAAATTTATTTGGGCGAATTATTATTAGTGACGCGTAACTATAATTAGTGAAGCATATTAATTCTTTCCTCTGAATTCTCCGCCCGGACTAGCTAAATAAAAACTCGAGTTAGACTTGGTAGAGTGGATCCGATAACTATTAATTAAACCAACCTTTTTCCTAATATTTCTAATTAGTTAAAAAAAGGGAGGATAGCAATTACATGTTAGCAGGCAAATTAGGATTAATGGAAAAGGAGTGGCTCCTTCTGGTAAAGCAACGAAAGAAAGAGGGAACCAGTTGAAGGAGAAGTAGAGAAGGCTCAGGGGAAAAGAAGAAGCGGAGAAGCAGAAGCAGAAGCAGAAGCAGAAGCAGAAGAGGGAAAACGAAGAGGAAGCGGGAGACAGGGGAAGAGAGGGAGCGAGAGACTAAGAGGGAGGACGAGAACAGAGCGAGAGGCAGAACACAGAGAGAGAGGGAGTGACTGCGATGGCTAAAGAGAAGAAAAGGAGGCCAGTGGCACGCCTGAACGGCGGCGACCGACGAGCGGAAAGTGAAAGGCGGACGGGCGAGAGCCGGCGAGCGAACAAGGGTCATGGGAAGCACAGAAAGTGAGAGCAATTGATTGAGCAAGGAAGAGGAATTTTAGCAGCGACGATGGACAGGGAGGGCGACGGCGAGCAAGAACCGGCGAGTAGGAAGCGAAGGGGAGCGAGAGGCTAAGCGGGAACCGGGCAAAGGGAAACCGAGACCAAGGAGAACAGGAGCAGCGAGAGTAAGACAGAGACAGACAGAGAAAGAACCGGAAGAAGAGGAGGGCAAGGAACCCAATTCGAATTCATCCAAATCAGATTCCAAACCCTAGAACCCGAGGTGGGTAGTCTTATACTCTAAATTTATTGTAATTGCCAACTCAACTGAATTTTGTTATGAATATTAAATGTTTGTGCTGTTAAACGAATTTAGTAGTTGTTAGAGTTGAAATTAGGAGCCTTGAAGGGACTTGGCAGTTGTTTAAGCCTGAATTAGGAACCTGGGAATTCAGATGAAGTTAGGTTGCTTAGGTCTAGTGAGTAATATCATGATTTCAGTCGGTCGGGGATGACCACGTTGTGATTTGGGCATAAATTATGAATTAATGTTTCAGTTGAACCCTTAAGGACTTCCCGAATTCTCTGCGTTGGAAGACAACTATTGATATTTGGAGACTATGATTTGGAGTATAAAGGGGAGTATGAGTTTATCTTGATTCGAGCACAATTGAGGCGTGGATGTGACAAGCGGGTGATGTTAGGTTAAGTTGAGTTTAGAATATATCTAAATCCTTGAGAGCAAATTACACTTGGAGATGAATGGAGCTAGAGGAATTTTAGTAGTGAAGTAAGAATGAGAGTTACCCGACTAAGTTTGAGTAAGAAGAGTTGATTAGTAATGTGGAGGCGTAATCGAGAGAGCATTGAAGCAAAGATGGTAAATCTTGAGAAGTTGGGACATGTGAGATTAATGGTAACTACTTGTGGTTATTGTGGCTCGAAAAAGCAATTAATGTTACTAAATTGATAGATTTAGAAAGGCATAGTCGAAAAGAAGCCGAGGAGGACCGTGTGTGTTGAGTTTTGATTAATTGTGCTAAGTGATTGTGTTAAATGATGTTCAAAAGTCGGTTTTGAAAGGAGTTCTATGTTTTACGCGAGATACTTGAATGTGATTTTGTGATATATGCTTTTCAAGCGTGAAAACGTGCTTCTAAGAAGTGAAACCGATTTGAGAATGCCGTTTGAAACAAGCGTGATGAGTGAATGTGTTAAAGGAATTGTTTTGAATCGATTTTGCTAGGATCGTTTAGCACAAGGAAGGATTCTAGCTAGGGCGGCTAGTTAGGGATCCCGGTGTGTGAGGACGCCCGATTGGAATCTTCCTAGATAGGTCCTGGGAGCCTTTTATTTGGGGTCGTGCCCCAAAAAACTAGAGAAATCGAGAGAAATTATGAGAAATTGTGAAGTGCTAGTTCGAGTCCACAACCTAGAAAGTGATTCACCAAAGAAATTCATTGAAAGTGATTCATGAGAAGTGATTCGAGTAGAAATGATTCAATTTCGATTGAAAGCATTTGAAAGAAAGTATTGGCGGTTGCATCACCTTGTTTAAAGAGGATTCGGTTCCAAACAGAGTTCCAAACAGGGTTCTTAATGATTGCAAATCGTGCTTTTAAATAACCGAGGTGTTGTGATCTTTATGTCACAAAGAATTTCATCAATGATTATCTATATTCCTATTATGTTATTTTTGTTTTCTCAATGATTATTTCTACTAATATGTGTGAAGTACTTTCCATTTTAAGAGTGTAAGACTCTCCGATGAGTGCGTGGTTTGCTCACCCCCATGAATTTCCCCTTTTCCCCTCCCTAGTGTTGAGGCACACCTTCGAAGGCGTGTCTCATACTTTAGCATATTCTGGACTCCCGGTGATTGCTTGTTTGATGTTTGCGGAAGTGACTCAAGTTGCTGACAACATTTTTTATATTTCGAAGCATTTTAGTTTGTAATTTAGTTCATATAGTTTGTACTAGATGTATAATGAACCATTTAGATAGTTTTAAGTTTTGACGCATGATTGGTTGGACTCTAGCGTGTGGCCGTTGAATTGTATACTCCGAGCATGTGGCTCATCGAGTTATATTATGATTTTTATGTAGGGTTTTAAGGCTTTGAGTCTAAGAGATAGTCCATATTACAAACGGAACTCTGCTGAAATTTTTAGAAAATTTCAAACTCGTTGGGAAAATCACCTCGATTACCCTTAAGTTGGAAGTAGAAAGCCAACCGACATCCGAATGAGCCTTGGGAGTTCTTTGCGAGGAACTCGGCGATGTAGTACTCCTAGAGTGGGTTTTGGGGTATTACAAAAATGGTTACAGAGTTAGTAGTTTTCACACCAAGAAGAAAAATATGTAGGTTAGTAATTTTGGCACCAAGAAAAAAATGTATAGGTTAGTAGTTTTGAAGACTTTTCTATAGCGCTTACAGCTTTTAATATATCAAATCAATATTATACGTACAAAATTACATCTAACTAAAAATTTATCTTATTTTGTAAAAATCTTTTGTAATTAATTTACATATATGGTAAACATTTATTCAATATTCTCTGTTTTAAATGCACTACTTTTAGCTGTCTAATTGAAATCAAACTCTCCACCTAATACTTGAAATCACGTCAAAATATAATTATATTTTTGCTTTTAAATTAATATTTTCTAATTAAATCCTACCGTTAATTTGATACAATATCCTACCTTTTTCGATTAAGAAAAAATAAATCCTAACCCAAAAACAATCTATCCATGAAAATCTACTAAAGCTTTAGAGCGACATACCATTTAAAAAAATTGATTCTTTTCTTTGATTTCTCTATCATATGCATTTGTTTAACTTTTTTATTTTTTATAATTCATCTATATAGTTGTTTTAGTCTGAATGGAATTACCCATTGTGCAAAAATAACAAAACAAAAAAACAACAATGAGAATGAAACTTTAACAAAATGAATATGAAGCATGTCAAAAATTTTAAAAACATAATAAATTGGGCAGGACAAATGAAGAATATGCCAAAACTAAATTCTAATTATAGGATTTAATTAGGTAATTTTAATTAAAAAATAATTACACTGACATTATTCATAGAGGGTTAAGTAGAGAGTTTGATTTAGATGGCAACTAAAATATTGTATTTAAAACGGAAATATTGGATGAACTTTTACCATATATTAAATTAATTACATAAGATTCTTTACAAAATATGATATTGATACTTCTTATTTATCGCTCTAAAGGTGACAATTAACAAAACTGTTTTTCGAATATCTGATTCTATAATTTTCTTAACATTTTTAGATCCATAAGAAGAAATGTAAGTGTCAATTAATCGATAATTAGTAATTACATATATAGAGATCCAAATCTTTCCCATATCAAGCTTTACTCCAATGTTTGTAATATATAGATAAGGTTTACGAGTAAGAGAAGATTTCCTTCACATTAATTTCGATTGTGTGATTCAGTTTATTGTATAATACAAACCTAAAATTATATCTTTTCTAAAATTAAAAAAAGTAAGAATGAGATAATATTCGCATGTTCAAAAAATATTATAACATTTTTAATGTATCTTGGAAAAGGAGAAGGCAAAAAACAGGATAAAAAGTAAAGCCCTTTGTCTTATATGGGTGTTTAGGCCCATTAGAATTGTATTTATCTCCAAAATAATATAAAAAGTAAATAAATTTAGTTATCCAAGGAAGCAAGAAGGTAGAACAAACGAAAATGGGAGTTTATAAGGCTATCTCTAATGGAAGTAACTTTCTTTGAGTTGCTCCAAGTGGCACATAGGTAAGGAAGTTGCTTCCTTTTAATGCATGTTGTCAATGGTAACAACTCATAGGACTTGCTCCATAATTTATATTATAAATGGGTCTCACATGAAATATTTTATGAATATAATTGGTGTATTAAATTAATTTTAGATTATGTTAATAATGAAATAGTATGATGTAAATAATAAAAAGATTAATGTATTATATTATTTTGGATGTGTGTTAATAATAATATTTTTCTATTTTGGGTGTGTGTTAATAATAATTTTTTTTCTATTTTGAGTGTGTGTTGTAGATGTGCAATAATATTAAATTTAATTAATTATTATTTATTAAGAATTTCGCACAATAATAACTTGATAATATATAAAAAATTATAACATAATACAAATACAACCATAAAAAGTACGACATAAAATAATACAAACGAAAGCTAATTAAAATAATTCATTTAAACGTACGAAATAAAATTATTTTAAAAACATAAATTTATTTATGACTCGTATTTTATGGCGAATCAATTGCCACTATAGTTGGCTCCATAACGGCTCCAATTATGTTCAATTAGTGCATCTTGAAGCACTTTACCGGTTTTTTTGTTATGAAACTTGATATTTCTTCGTAACCAATCTTCAAAAATAACAATTTGTCCAAGGTTGGCGGGTTGCAAGTTGATCATATTGGGGTTGGCTGAAGTTATAACTATACATGTCACGTTCGTCTTCAACGATTATATTGTGAAGAATGACACATGCTCTCATCACTTTTTGAGTGTTGTAACCTCCCAAAACGAGTTGGGTGGCAAACTATAGCAAAACCGTGCTTGCAACACTCCAAATTGTCGTTCGACATCCTTCCTATCCGATTCTTGATGAGGCGCAAATAACTTATGCTTTGACTGTTGTGGATGGGAGATGGATTTAACAAGCGTAGGCCATTGTGGATATATCACATCCGTGAGATAATATCCTATATCAAAATGCTTCTTATCAACATTGAAATGTACTTGAGGGCTTGTCCTTCTAGTAAATCATCAAATAATGGTGATTTATGAAGGACTGGTTATTTCATTGTTCGACCATGTTGTGTCAAAGAACGCATGCCATATCCAAGTATCAAATGAAGCAACAACTTCGAGCATCATAGTTTCCGTCCCATGTTGTCCTCCTTAATACATACATTTCCAAGGTACGGGATATCCGTCCTATTGCCGGTGCATACAATCAACACCGCCCAACATTCTAGGAAAGCCTCGTTGTTTTGCAACATATAATAGTCGGTGTAGTTCTTCTTGGGTTGGTTGACTCCCCATGCGACAATACTCATCCAACGCATCCGAAGCAACCCCATAAGCCAATGCACGCATAATAGTAATACACTTTTGAAGCGGTGATGCTCCGAGCTTACCAAGTAGCATCTCTCATCCGAGTGAAAAACTCATAGTGCTCTTTCAATGTGTTTATTATGCGAAGGAATAAGTGTCTACGCATTCGAACCTTCGTCGAAATTGTTCGTCAAGTATACACAGGATTTTCATAGAAGTAATCGCATATAGGCGATTATGACCTTCTATGCGATCACGGCTTATATGGCTTCTTCGTCGTCCACTAGGTGTGGAACTTGTATTACGTTTTGAGTTAGATGGATACATGTGCACTAGCATTTCATACCTTTGAAATGCAAAGCTTGAGGCGACTTTTTCCTCAATTGCTTTATCGATAGCGACTTCAAGATCAAAATCTTTATTTTCATGAGATGGGCTAAACATTGTTGTTGAGATTTTTGTGTTTGAGATGTTATTTAGGTGTAAATATATGTAATTCTTTTGAATTGAGTAAGGCTTCACATAGAAGTCTCGATTCATCGTTAGTATTTGCACTATTGTACTTTGCATACTTAATACATAAGGAAAACATGACAAATTTGACAATATTTTGCATTATTGTTCTTTTCCTACTTGCATCGAGCAAGGAAAACATGGCAAATTTGACAATACTTTGCATTATTGTACTTTGCATACTATTGAATGAATTGACAATGCAAGCATGCTTCAAAAGCAACCGATATTAAAATAATCGACAATACTTTGGATTATTGTACTTTTTCTATTGCATACACAAGGAAAGCATGGCAAATTTGACAATACTTTATATTATTGTACTTTGTATACTACTCGAATGAATTGATAATACAAGCATGCTTCAAAAGCAATTGATATTGAAAGGATTGATAGCATGCTCATAACTCATATTGCATTGATAACAAATTTAATACATATAAAAGCAAGTACAAACAATTAAAAAAGCAAGGTAATTAACTATTACATTAATAACAATATTAAATTAAACAGTTTATTGCCTACGGTTCTTCCACTTCTAATGATCTATCTCTCGTTGAGCATAATACCATTATTTCTCTTCATTATCCATATTTGATGGATCCATTGACATGATCGCCCTTTCATATTCTCTCTCCTTCAACTCCGTGTTTCGGCCGCTATTTTAGCATCCCTTTCTTTAATTGTGGCTTCCTTTTGCATAATTTCTATTTTCACCGCCTTACGTTTCAATTCTTTTGCCTTCATATCTACAAGTCTATTTAGGATCTCTACTTTTTTATTTCTGTCTCTCGACCCTTGCCAACTCCTCCATAACTTCAACGATTGGAGATGTTAATTTCGAGATGAATTTGCTTTGTCTTTCCCCTTTCTAAGACTTTTGGCAAGCATCCCTTCTAACAGTCCGTTGATAATTAGTTGGGGTAACTCTTCGATGGATGCCTCAATCTTTTCTCCCACATCGGGATTTAAGGAAGAACTATAATCTCCTCGCTCTTGTATTCTTCGTTCTCTTTGTCGACTTATCTCCATTTCCTCTGTTGGACTTATTAATATGATTCAGCCATTTTAGTTCATAGCGTAAATGCCGCCAAGCATGCTCGTAACCAAAATTTTGGTCATGCATCTCTTTGTATTGGATAAGTGCAACTTTCGGATAATCGGACTCACTCTACCCACTCAGTGGCCGTCGCTGCTGCAACATCATAGTACCTCGAGAAATGTGTAACGAGTTGAACATAATCTGGTCCATCGAGCTTTGCACTTTTCAACCGATATTTTGGCTGGCCACTTATAGTCCGGGTACTGTTTTTGAGCTTCACAAAAGTACTCCCAAATTCCGTCCCTAAATATCATCGCTCTTTGGCCGGTTCCGAGTAATGGGATCCTTGCTCACATTTAACCATGCACTCGATTAAGAGTTCATCTTCTAACTCATCCCATAATACCCCTCTTTGCGTTTGTTGTTGTGGAGTAACATTTGCTACTTCGTTGTTTGCTTCAACTTGATCATCTTCATCTACATGAGTTGAAAGTCTAATGCTTAGAGAACTCATGTTGATATTAGTTTCCTCTATTGAAACATAAGAACGACTTTTATGGGAGCCCACATTTTGTGGGCTATCATGAATACCAATATTACCCATCCACCTAGTGAATGATCCTGGCAAAGATGAATACGTAGGATGTACGTAATAATAATTTTCAGAATTGAGAGCATTATAATTTTGGGAGTTTGGGTTATAGTAATATTCATGTGTGTGACTATGATAACATTGAGGGTTTGAATTACTATGAAAATAGGAGTCATTTTGAAGGTAATAATTTTGAAAATTAGGATGATGAGAATTTAGTTGGCTACTTTTAAAATTTGTATCTATAATTTGGCATTTTGAGAGTATGGAGAGATTGATGAGGTGAAAAATTGGAAATCTAACATTCCACCATATATCTTATTTATAGTGTTTTTGGGTGAAAAAATATGACCGTTGTTATCATTAACAAAAAAATAGCCTTTACAAATAGGTTAACTTTCATCAAAATATAGCCGTTATACTTAGTTGCTACACACAAAAAAATCAAAAAGTAAAAAGAAAAAGCTGCTGAAAAATTTAAAAAAAAAAAAAGAGAACCAATGCCCACTTGCACTAACAGTGGGGCCCACGCGTCTTCCTCCCCACCCTCCTCCACGCGTGTGTACCATACGCGCCAGACACAGATCTAGCTGAACTGTGTCTCATGCTTCCCTTTTCCTTCTCTCTCCTGCTTTTGGCCTTTCCCAGTTGTTCCAAGGAGAAGCTCCATTCCACATCATACTACCCCTCCCCTTTTTTAGTTTTTCTTTCTCTTCTACATAGAGTTGCTTCACATTGGAGATAGCCTAAATAATAAGGAGTGCACTCTCTATTTGCTTTAGACAAGTAGGAGTACCCGTGTAAGGCACGGGAAATTCTATAAAAAAAATGGAAAAAAATCTATATTATTGTAAATTAAAATTTATTTTTATGTGATTAAAATTTTATAAAATTTAACTTCTTATGAAAAATAATTACATACAAATTTAGTTACCGTTTTTTCTAACCAAAGGAAAATAATAACAATTTTTTGATTGAGAATGATATACTTTATGTGACGTGGCTCTTCTGTCTCTGCATCGACAACATCGACTTCTTCAAAATAGAATAATAAAAAAAGAATATCATACTCATTAAGTGTAAAAATAATCAAACAAGATTAGAAAAAATGGATATTAAAATATATTAATAAATCAATAAGCTTTTATATATATATATATATATATATATATATAATGAATTTTTATAGTTAAACTAATATTCAAATGTTGTAACTTAGAATTTGAGATATTGAATGATCTCTATAAATAAATTTTGAATACACAATATAAGAGAAATTTTAAATATTTTTATATATTTCTTCTGCATGAGTTATAATCAATAGGATTCAGAAACAAATTTAATACGCCACTTTAAGGATAGCTAGGCCACTTTTTCTTGCAGGGGTATTTTCGTCATATAACAACGTCCTCCTAACACCAATTATAAATTCTAACATTAGCCCCCTTCCCCCTTCAGTTTTTTTGTTGCTATATTCTCTCTCCTCTCCACTCCCCTTATTCCCCTCCTCCCTCCCTCCCTCTCTCTCTCTCTCTCTCATTCTAAGCATCTGGAAGAAATTTGAGATCTTTACTCGTCTCTGTTCAATTTTCTTCAATCTTCTTCATGCCAAGAAGTCAAACCAAGTGTTCCACCACCTCGAACACCCCTTTGAAGCGGCTATGAAGATGGTTAATCAGAAACTGTGTTGTGCTTGATCTCCCTCTTTGATTGTCATATTTAGGATGGTCGCTTACGTCGTCTATCACAGTATCATGAAAAATTAGTCAATTTGGTTTGTCTTCACCATACCGAATCCTAGTTTTCTTTCGTTTCTTTGGTTCTCACTCATTTTTCACCTTATGCATGTTCGGCAAAACCCTATTTCTCTCTTCTTCTTTTATCTTTTTTCTCTCTGGAAGACCATTGGTGTGGGAATTCCAAATTTGAGTACTGAGCTCAATTTTGACGTGAATATAGGTTAGGTTTGAAAATTTCAACTCATTTTTAAATTTTGATGCGAATTGCGATACTTTTAAAGCCTAATTTTGAACTTTTTAATCTATGGTCAGTGCAATTTCGAACTCAGTTACAAACTCAACATTAGTGGGAGTAGAGATAGAGAATGTGGTTTTGGGATTCGGTTCAGTTTGATGCTCAGTTATGAGTAGCCAAAGGTACCAAACTAAAAAGCTATCACACAAGTAACAAACTAAAAAGCTAGCACACAGACATCTGACGAACACAAAAGCAGTTAATGAACAACACAAAAAATGAAGCAAAACTCTCTTTTTACTTGAGAGGGACTGGTTGCAAATGCCAGTGCTACGCACAGGCAATTTCTACAAAATAAAAAATAATATTATTATTAAATTATATTATATTTTGTTAATGAAATTGTATAGAAGTTTAGTAATATTTCTTCTAATAAAAGAAATAATTGAAATTTTTGTTTTAAGTAAAAGTGAAAAATATATTTTAAAAAAAGCATAAAATCTCTTAATTAAAAATATTTTGCAAACATTAAAAATGTCTTGCAAACAATTCTCTTTTAAAGCATACATTAGCACATTTATTAAGAGAATTGAAGATCATGAATAAGGTATGCGTTTTTAGAAGCAATATGTGCTATATTATTTGTACACTCATAGAAGATAATATCTCATGCCCTCGTTCCTTTCAGCCCCGAACTTGCAAGAAAGAATTCCAAGTGAAGAAAATGAGCCCCTGGATGGTTGTTGCATATTCAACTCTGGTTGCATTCACAAGTGAAGCAAAGTACTTGAATGTGTTGATAGTTGAATACAATGGATTAACAAAGGAATACAATCGATCTTCAATATTGCCAGCAAATCGATTGCCATATTAATGTCTATTAGTGTTGTGTACTTTTAGCAATCATTTTTAACCGAGACAAAAAAGACAACCAATCTAAAGCCTCACTACACATGATACACCAAAATAGGTAGTTTTTGGCGAAGGAATAAGGATGGAAACTTGCTCTACCAATGTCCATAGTGGATATGATAAGCCCACACCATAAAGATGGGATGTGCATCATTGCCACTGGATCATCCCTTTGTGGATGTACTTCTAGTGATGGTTATATTCAACATTATAATATTTTGTAAAGGAAATATTGTACAAAAATAGACACCTAACACAGAGAGGGGAAAAGCTTTTATGTCACAAGGGTATTGCATTAGATAAATCGACTTTCATAAAGGCGGTAAGGTCCTCAAGATAGTAATGGCCATCTTCCAGCTATACACCCATGATCCACCTGTGTCCTGTTTGCCAATTTAGGTGCTAAATTGAAATTATCTGAAAATGTATAATATAGTGTATTAACAAATGAAAGCAAAATAAAATAAAAGAATAATGGGGAGTAACTATAAAAATAACATTTCTTGCCATAATGGACATTAGAGGATACTAGGATACATGTAAGTCAACACAAGTAAATAGAGGATTATACATATATACCTCACAACACCCAAAGCTTAAAGATTGAGCTTCAAATTCAGGTATTAAGAAATGTGGATTGCGTGAAAGTTGCTGAGATAATGACTCAAATCGATCTCTGTATAAGGTCGTCTTTGCAAGTGCATTCCACGAATAAGAAGTGCCCCAGTGCATCTAGTACCGAGACAACACAAAACTTGCATCTAAAAACGATAACACAAGGGTTTAAGCATTAACACACAAATTGACAATTCTTAGCCTTGCACTGATAGCAGATCACTTTTATGCAACAATCATTATATTTTGTGCTTCTGCTTAGCAACTCTCTATTTAAGCTAAACTACTAGCGGCAGACTTCGGATGCGTAGGCATAACAAGTGATTTGAATACGTAAAGTGATACCTTAACAAAAGAGGAATTCTCTAGAAGTAACTGAATCTCATACCATTAAGAAGATTTTCTACAAGTAATTACACTTTATCCCTAATTTATGATTCTGTTCTACCCTACCTTTTCCCCTATTCATGTTAACTCTCAAATTTAGTTGTATTTTCTTACTGTTACAACTATCAAGTTTTAGTGGTTCAATTAAAGAACGAAATTATGAGTTAATTGAACTTGACTTGTTTGGTACTTGTGGGAATCATATGTGGGTTGCCTATTAAGGTGATCTAGTTGTCACATTTATAGAAAATTAAGTGAAGAAGCTCTTTAGGGGGATGTTTCATGGGAATGCTAATCGATTTATTTGTGTGGAATGAAGAGTGGGCTTGATCTTCTCCTTGCATCCTTCTTCGGTTCTTAACAAGTGGTATTAGAGCTAATATTTATTGTGTGTGTGTGTCTTTGTTTTTGAGACATCATTTGAGACTTGGAATATATTTGGAGGGCTCTAAGTAAATTTATACAGGCTAATTTTTTATGAGCTCATCTAGGAAGAAGGTTCTTAGGTGCACGTGTCACTTGATATGAGTTAGTTCTCATACAGTGGAAAATTAAACCAAAAAGATATAGAATAGAATGCAACTTGAATGACTACCCTCACCACCTACTAGTTGACTTGGCATAATCTCACTTGGCGGCTTGGTTTATTGGCTTCCTTCATCCTTTTTTTCCTTAAAAACCTAACCTCGTATGTTGGGGTGATTGATTATCCAAAATCTCAAACAGACTTAAGGATCAAGAAGATTGGTTGGCCCTCAACAAGAAAGCTACTAGGGGTTCCAATTACACTAATAGGATATGCCATATTTGTTGAAGGCTGGCCCTTTTGTGTTTTGAAGCTTTTGATCAATAAGACTAACCTTATACCAATTTATAAGAATGGATGAGAACCATTACTATTTCTGTCCCCCTGAAGGTGACCCAAGTATAAAATAGATTGTACAGGCTATACTCAAAGAGAGGTTGATGCCCTGGTGGATTGTCATTTGTAGAGGGTAAAACCATGAAACCTTATATTGTCAAGAGTTACTGTTGCACAGAAGGTTACACTCGCTTGTTAAAGTTTCTTCATATAATTTATCTGCTATCTATCACTCTATCTAGTACTACGCTTGATTATGTTTGCCCTTCTTTGAACCTGAAAATTACTAGAGAAGAATTACAAGGTTTGAAACCCATCATGAGTTTTTGCTCATAACTGATTTCTGTCCATTACCAATTGGACATTTTCTACAACTTGATATTATGTTTCAATTGTACTAATCTGCAATTTGTTTGAATTTTTATTTGGAGGGAGCCTTGGGCTATGGGAAGGGAATAGAGTATTATAGAAATCATTTAATCAGTCATGTTTCAATAAAAACATGGGGAGATTTGTATTTGATGTCTTATTCTGGGGCATTCAACTCATCATTGATAGAAAGGGCACTCAATGTAGTTTGAGAAGTCAAAGTGATATTATCCTCCTTAGACCAGTTTAGCCACTACTTGGACTGTAATTCGAAAAGAAATACAAGCATTTTTATTCAGTTAAGTATGAGCTTTAACCTGTCAAAGTATTCACGATGGTTCTCCATGATCCACCAAGCAATTTGATTTGAGCCAGCATTGAAGTATGCAAGATATCATTTTGCATAATAAACATAAAAAAATAAGTAAAGTACATCGCATATCACAGCACCTCATAACATGTTCAATTTGGTCCCTATTTTTTTCAACGTTTTCAATAGATGTTGTCCAAGTAGCAGTAGTTCTCAATACTCTTATTGAGTAATGAGATGCTATAAAATATTAAAAAATTATTAATATTGTAACAATTTTCTTATAGAAGAAGAGCAGCAAGGTCCATAAGAACCAGCTCATCTTCGGGCTCGACATAAATAGAAAAAAATATTTGGCAGGTCTTAGTCAAGAAAGCACTCCACCAAAACCGAAAAGGTCATTACACAAAGCCTTAAGATCATTTCTTCAATTTGCTCTCCAATTCTAAGTTCATAACTTTCGCGGTAGCTTCATGTTGGCATTGAAGTATGCAAGATATCGTTCTGCAGAATAAACATAAAAAAATAACTAAATTGCATCACATATCACAATACCTCATAACACGGTCAATTTGGTCCCTATTTTTTCAACATTTTCAACAGTTGTTGTCCAAGTAGCAGTAGTTCTCAATGCTCTTATTGAGTAATAAGATGCTATAAAATATTAAAAAACCATTAATATTGAAGCAATTTTCTTATAGAAGTATAACAACTCATATATCAAATGATTTCCCACATAGCTCACATAAGGCTCCAAGGATGTCATATGGTTACTTTCTAATTTGAATATGGACAACTAACACTCATTGAACATCAATAAGATGCAAAATATCTTATTAAATCATGTTCAAATGCTCAATCAATGACACTATACGCTGCAACTCAAATCCATGTCCTATGTAGGGTGGAGGAGGGCTTGCATAATTGTATAGAAGTTGGTTCCATAAGATGCTAGATTTAAAAACCATTGAGTGCCTACTACTTCATAGAAGAGTAAGTGAATGACATTATAAAAATACATTTTATGTTAGTCCACTGTCGTCCAAGCAGGAAAAAAATTGCCATTACTCTACTGTTCAAGCCACACACTGCATTTACCAACCAGAGTAGCAATTTTGCCTCTGGAAATCATACACATGTAATTGTAATTCTATGTATTATTATACCTCTTATAGCCCCAAGGGTAACCATTATCATTAAAATTTGGAATATACAACACAAAACAACAACCTTAGGCACTACGAAAATGAAGCACTTTTACCAGTTACTCAACTCTCTATTGTTGGTATATTTTTCTCTTCTTTTGTGAATATTGAGATCCATTAGATCATACACAAGATAAAGATTGCACCAATCTTGGTATTAGTAAGAAAATCTCACAGTATGTAATAAGCATTTGCAAAAGCATATTCATATATAAGGTTTTTTCAAACTAAATACGATTTGCAAGTATCTATGTTCTTACAAATTCCAATTGATTCTTAACCATCATTTACAACTTAAAAAGAATATTTTTCTTAACCTAAGGTTAGAAAATAAAACAAGAGTTGAACTTTGAAGAAAAAGGTCATACCTATCCACTGTTAATTCAGCTATCACAAGATCTGTAACTCAAATTCTTCCATCTGTAATGGCATGTAAGTCATTACCAAATTTTCCGATCTCCTAATGTAACATCAAAATGCAAGAAAGAGATGTGTTGAAGGGAAAACGGCTAAGAAATACTTGAGGACAGGAATTGAGGAACCTATTTGGAGAGATACAAGAAAAAAACAAAGTAAGAACAAGACAGTATTGATTAAAAAAAAAAAAAAAAAAAGCTATCAATAGATAGCAATAACATGCTCACAAAATATCGGAATTATATAAAACATTGAAAAAAATAATGTAAAAAAATGCTTGACTTACTAAGATCTGAAGCATTCTTAAGGTTCTCTGAGACAAAACTAAGACAAGTAATGTGAACATAAGCAATTATGAATAAAGGATAATAAGGATAAGATATTTTTTTGAAGTTGCAACCACTTCTTTTATAAACAACGTAGTTACCTTATTTATTTATATTACAGCTAAGTTCTAAGTACTACATAATACAGAATTTCTAAAGTTATGTACATTTATTTTTATATACACAAAAGCGATAATAATTTCTATCTTTGTCCCACTATTTACATATACAAGTTTGCACTGCAAAAAATCAGCATGCAACTTGATATTTACAATGTCTATGAAGTTGGTAATGACTATATATAGAAACATGATTCCCAGGAAGAAGCTTGTGCTCCAAAAGATGTGTTGACATCTTACTCATAGTTAAGGCGCCATCTATTTGTAAGTCCCACAACAACAAAAAAGATTCCATGACTTTCAAAACATATACAATATCACCAAACTTACTTATTATTATATCTTTTATTCTTAAGCTTTTTCCTTATCATCAAAGAAGGAGACGATAATATATTCAGGGCGGAACCAGGAAAAAATTATAGAGGGTGTCACTCAATATTTTTCCATGTTTTGATATGTCAATCGGAGTCGAGTTACATACTTTGCCTAACGTAAGTTTTTCCAATTCACACATAACTTATTTAACGTAAATAGATAACGAGTCACTTGAAAAAATTTGTATTGATGGAGTGCCATTTAATATTAGGGTTATTGAATCGGAATAATACAAACTTTGGGAGTATTGGTCAAGTTTAATACGAACAATTTCCTTGGTTGCAAACAGAACCAACTTTGAGGCTATTTCCAATATCGAACGCCACCAAGTTTTATGGGCGAGTGACTCGTCGGAAATCGAAGCGGCAAATTTTTTTGACACATGGACGGTAGAGTCAATTTTTTGACTAAATTTATGAGATATACTGCGAAGGATTAAACGTAGGATTATGAGGAGATTAGTGCGAAAATGGGGTTCGGTGGCTTATCCCGTAAACTAGAGAGAGAGAAAGAGAGAGAAGCGAAGAGAGGAAAGTGGAGGTCGGGAGCGATAGGAAGAGCAGAGAACAGAGGAGCGAGAGAAGTAAAGAGCGAGAGAGGGAAGAAGAAGAAGCGGAGAAGAGAAACCGAACGAGAAAGGGAGAGCGAGCAGAGAGGCTGAGAGATTCGGAGGAAGAGGAACAACGACAAACAGATATCGGGAGAGAGATCGAGAGACCGAGAGATAAAGGAAGCGGAACAAGAAAGAAGAAGAGGGGAACGAGAGACAAACCGAGAACGGGAAGAACATTCCAAAATCGCATCTCCCATGATTTTACAAGGCTGAAACTAACATTCCAAAATCGCATTAGTGGTGGGTGGTGGCATTTGGGAGTGAAACCAACATTCCAAAATCCAAAATCTAAAACCTTCATTCATTGCTTCATGGGAATGGCAAAGAAAACCGCATCTCCCATGATTTTGCAAGGCCGATTCTTTCACGGATCGTCATATCAACTTCTCTTACCCAAATTCTATCTCCGGCGAGTTCGACGCGGGCACGAGGATTCCAATTTTCACCCTGAATTACTTCATTTTTCGTAGTTTTGCACTAATTCCGCATTTCCGAGTGCATTGTTTTTGAGTTAGGGTTACCTCTCTTTCTAGCTCTTTGCGGTTCTCGGAATTCAGGGGTGGTACTTCAACCCGCCAAGTTTTTCATTTGAATGGGTCGGTCCCGTGCTGTTCCTCGGTCTATTGATAATGATCCCAACCAAAGATTTGTTGAATTTCTACTAGAAATTTATGAATGGAACTTTTTTTTGTTTACGACTCAATTTGGTCCCTTTTAACGGATAATTGATGGAATTGGTGTTTTGTTTTTGAAGAAGGAATTGGTGTTGTTATGCTGTTGATTTTCGGGGAGAGCGAGAGCGAGGAGGAGGATGAGAGAGAGAGAGAAGGAAGAGAGTTTTTGGGTTTAGATGATTTGGTTTACAGAGAGAGAAGAGAGAGAGAGAGCATAAGAGGGATAAAGCAGGGCAAGAGAAAGAGAATAGCAGAGTTAATGAGGATTTTTAATTTTTTTTTAAAAAAATTCTTCCATAGCTGGCAGTTATATCTCATAAAATTAGTCAAAAAATTGACTTCGCCGTCCACGTGTCAAAAAATTTGCCACGTCGGATTTCCGACAAGTCGCCACCCATAAAACTCGGTAGCATTCTAATATTGGAAAATAGCCTCAAAGTTGGTTATGTTCGTAGCCAAGAAAATTGTTTGTATTAAATTTGGCCAATACCCCAAAGTTTGTACTATTCCCATCCAATATTCCTTAATATTATACATAATATTCTATTTATTACCAATGAAATCATGAGTACATTAGGTCTCAAATTTGATTTCAAATCCATATTGTACTCGATCTACGTGGCTCATCTAGAAATAAAAAAATTTTATTATATTTTAAATTTTATATAAGATAGAGGCAATATAAAAAGTTACAACAAAAATGAGAAAAATTATACACATAAGTTCTCAACAAAATGAAAAAGTTGGCTTCAATGGGATAAGTTTTGAAATTATTGAAGACTCGGATTCTATATTTATATCATTCAGAGTACTATCAAGGAATCGGTACAAACTTCATCCCTTCTAAGTTTTGATTACAAGTTATTTTGAGTGTTATAGAAACTTTTTTGAGTGTTATAGAAAATTTTCCGAGTGTTACGAAACTACTGCATATGTTTTCATTCGATTCCGATCGACTCGTAAAGCACACTCTTGTTCATCAATTCACTCGATGGTTCCGAGTCACTCAGATTTATCGCATGATCAAACATTCACTCTAACTCTTTCAAACTAAGTTCGACTTCATATTCTAAGGTGTGAATTACAGCGTTAATTCAACTTTCTAAGTCGAGCATGTTACGAGTGAAATATATTTGTCTAGATCAAGTACTATATTATCTTCTCTAACTTGATCTTTCTCTAGATCGACTCGAGATGGAATTTGAGTATAATAAATATTAGACTCGGAAAATTCCACTCTTCTAGGACTCGAGATAATTATGCACTTAATGATCTTAATTAAATTATTATCTGTGTCTAATGTTGGACCAAAGTATTTTATACTTTGAGAACCAAAATTGGCTTACTTTCGTAGGTTATCTAAACGAGGTTATCCTACTTTTTGAATTACAAAAGTAAGCTGGCTTCAAGCTGTCAATCACCAGCGAGACAAGGATTTTTCTACTTCGACCAAGGTTCCGACACTATGTCGGGGTTGTCTGTTTCCAAAGCTGAAAATCGTCAATGCTAAACTCAACGAGTGGTTTCCACCCTACTTTTCGGATACCATCGGTGGATTGGGACATCCTAAGGAGTCGAGAGCCGTTGCACCATGTTCACATCTCAACGGATCTTTTACGAGCGACTCGGAAGAACCGTTACACCGGTCACGAGAGGACTTCTAATCGAACATAGTCACAACGGCTAATCTGCTTGGTCACATATAAATAAAAGTCACATTACAAGACTTGAAGATTGCTTGAACCCATTGCTGAAATTATATCTCTTTGTATAATACTCGTTCAATCTTCATCTTACAACTCCAAGTCTATACTTAACACTTTTGCTGAGTTGTAAAGTCGTCTAGGAAAACTTTGTAAGGAATTGTCTAAGGGAGCAATTCGGTTGAGTCGATCTACTGTATTTTGTGGATTCAAAATAGTGGATTTGACTTAACGCTTGGATTAAGCACTGACCGTGGTTTTCTGCCCGGGAGGGTGAAGGAATTGAAGATCGAACCCCTAACCTCTAATGAGGGCAACAGTTACCTCTATTTTAAAGCTCCAAACCACCAGACTGTTGTCAATTATGTGACACTTTTACCGCTCATTAATATATTTACAAAATTTCATGGGGGAGGGGACCATAGTCCCTCCTCGGTCCCCCGGTTGTGCCGCTGAATATATATGAAAATCATGTTGCTTTGGCATTCATGACAATAGGCCCATATAGTAAACATGCAGTTCTTGTCAATGGTCAAGTTGTTGAACTCTTTTATGTTGACAAGATCATCTTGTAAGAATAAATGAGAAGAGTATAGTCTTATAGAAATATGAGAAGGTAAATCTATGAATTTATCTTAATGACTTTATTAATTTTTCTTTCAATATTAGTTTCTTAAAAAATGACTTAAATATAGTGTGTTGTCTAGGAATTTATTAATTTTTTTACGAATGCAATTGTTAAGAAGTTTATTAAAATTTATTTTTATAAATGTAAGAAAGTTAGTTGGTAGCTACCAAAAGATAAGGCTGCAAAATTATTTTAAGCAATGAAAAAGATTATAAACAGTTATTGAATGATGTTAACTAATGATATTACCTGTATATAAGCAAACCTCTTTCGTATTGTCCATCAAACTTATTGCAGTAATACTCAACAATTTCTCTACTTTTTGTCCGAATATAGTTGTCACTATTGATCCCAATGTGTCCTAAAGCTGAACTTCAATGCGACATCTAATTATGTTAAGATAAGCATACATAAAAATATGATAGTAAATGACATTTTGTTATACGAAGGAGCATTTTTATGTCTTCTAGAATGTGATTAATGAATATTTTACCTTGATGTAACAATAGATAATTTTTCACATTGAGTACATGTGAAAGTTTCCCGGACTTTTCTCCTATGACTTTCAGATAATGATTACAAGACATGTACCAAAATTTCTGATGAAGGTTTATTATAGGTGCAGTGGTTTGCACCTGAAAAGTTTGATTATCTTATAATCCTATCGTAGTATATTATGAAAGAAGTTAAAAAAAAAAAACTATATTACTAAAGTAAAAACTAAGATGCTATATGTATTATTGTAATCTTACAGCAAGAGTATCGAAAATATCTTCAATATTTGAAATCTTCGCATTCATCGTAGATTTGGATGTGCTTGAGATTGATTGCTTCTCTTTTATATATGTCATTTCTTTTATAATGTTTTAATTTGTATAGCCCTACAATTATGTGTGTATTAATTTGGACGGACATATTAAATTTAATATAAATAAAGAGTTTTATATGAACGCAGTACAACATCTTCTGAAAGATTTAAATTTATGACAAATATTGTTGATGACCTCGTTGAAAGTGATATGTCTTTATTGTTTACATGAATGAATAAAGTTAGAGAAAAAACAAAACATAATTGCGAAAAAAACTTAGATGAATAAAACCATTTATATATATATATATATATATATATATATATATATATATATATATATATATATATATATATATATATATATATATATATATATATATAAATGACATTGTTTAAAATGGAAATAATTAAACTGAAAGATATTTACCATCATATGAGCTAACTTTTAAGTGCTTGGCAAGAACGATGGATCTATTATCAACACAATTCAAGATATCAACAGCTTCGTTTTCGACAAACTGATCCCACATTGTTAGTAATGTTGGCTTCAATCTGACCATGAGCATCGATAAAACAATTATATAAACCAAGTAGTTTAAAAAAACAAAAATAGTTATATGAATTATAAGTTATATACTTAGTCTTCATTTAACGCAACAAATTCTTGAACAACAGATTGATTCATACTTTTTTATTCACACTTTTTGATGCAAATGCAACTATTATAATTGTCATAATATCTACAAAATAAAAACTTTAGAAAATTACTATTAATTATTTAAAAAATGAAATACATTTTTAGATTATGAGTTGTTTTGTTATGTCTTACCAACATGTGCCTCAGCGTTCAGTTACTTTTGTAGTTCATTGAATGCAACTAAACTTAACGAGATTGAGATTATATTTTCTTCAGCATTTGCTTCTTATCGTTCTGATGGAAGTTCTATAGTAGAAGTTCTTCTATTGATTGTCAATTGATAGTCGTGTGACGCATCTCGATGATTGGGAGCAATTGGTGAAACTATAGCATTTGAGATGCGGTATTTGTGTATAACTTTCAGAGTATTAGCAATTAGATGTATATCAGATATGAAGATAGTTGCTTGTACTCTTGTTCCCATAGAAATATGTAAAATAAAAAAATATTAATTGTATATGTGGAAACATAAAGTTTAACGTGACAAAAAAAACACATAAGATCATGATTTACCTTTTTATCAGCAAAAATCAAATGCTGAAATTTCATTGCACTATTTGTTAGTTTCCGTGGATACCCTTTCTCTAATACCAGTACCTTTACTGCTCAATGTCTTCTAGTTTGAGGGATAACATCTTTTATTGAAATAAAATCGTGGGGAGGTCCATTTTCTAGCTGGCAGTAATGTAGGTATGAAAATTACAAATTATCAATATGAAAATGTAATCTAAAACATTGGAGTATTCTATAGAACTTCACTATAACAAGCATATATTACACATACAAGCATAAGTTATTTACAAAGAAATATAGTGATAACTAAATATGTTCTATACTAGAAATCTATTGATAATAGCGTAAGCCTGACGTTGTTTTGCTGCATTTATTAGTATTTCTTCATAAATTACATTGCTTGTACAATTTTCATGTGGATATTTTGAAAGTGGTTTTATGAGGATTTTAATTGATTTTGTTGTTTTTCTCTGGGTTAACGTACAATTGACCGTGAGAAAACACGGGTTGAGGTAAATTATTTGTAAGTTTCTTCTCTGTCTTATTTCCAATAAGTAACAATTAGTCACTAAAAGCAGGATCTGCTATAGCTCTCATATTTTGTGTTAATTTAATCTTTTCTAAGACATTTCAAATATTTGATTTAACCAAACTTGCACCAATTTGTTGTTCTTTAGGTTTTTTAGGATTGACGGGCAAAACTTGTTGAAAATCTCCTTCAAATACAATAACCTTACCCTCAAAAGGTAAATGGCAATCAGTTATATCTTGAAGCATTTGATCAACAACTTCAATTAATTGTCTTTTGGTCATTGATGCTTCATCCCATATAATAAGTTTCGCGGCTCTCAAAAGTTTAGCTGTATTACTTTGTTTAGTAATATTAAAACTGGTTTTTTCACCGACATTAATTGGTAACTTAAATCTTGAATGCGATGTTGTACCAAGAGGAAGATTTGATGCAACCACACCTGAAGTAGCAGTAGGTAAAGCAATATATCCTTTTTGACCGAACACCATCAAGTAAAGCACAATATAAATATGTTCTTCCAGTTCCTCCCAGACCATCAATAAAGAAACAACCATGTTTATTTGTGAATTCCTTTCAATTATTGTGCTGTATGCATGTTTTTGTTCTGAATTCAAGGACATGAGGTCTTTTTTGGATATTATAACATTGAATTTATCTTTACGTTTTCTGCATGAGCTATCTCCTTTCTCTAAATTTATTTTGTTATCTGTAAGAGCATAACTATTAATATCTTTTCACATTGATTCAAGTATAGAACTTACACTTTGTAATGCTTTTATTTAAATACTTTCTTTATTTATATTGGGTATTTTTGTATAATCCTCTGTCATTACTTTTTTATATTTCTTTCATAAGCTTTTAGGATTATTAGGAGAACAATAAACTATATATATAGTAGCAAATAATAGCTTTAGTGTATAAGGCATTTGATATGTTGACGCTTCTTCTAAACTCTGTTCAAGATGATCATCTGATTCTAATAATCGACGCATCAATGCAGCTTCTCGAAATGATGAAGCCTCAATTCCATTAAAAGTTTTTAAGTCTTGAAATGAGGTTGCTCCTTTTATATGATTAAGCAATATACATAAATAATATCATTCACCTTCTGTTGGGCAAGCATCTACTACTCGCCCAATAACATCTTTTTGTTTTCTTAAATGCCAATATTTTTTTCTCTGACCCCAAACATATTTCTCTAGAAAATCTTTACATAAATATTGTATTGTACAGGAATTGATTTTATTCATTTTAAAGTACTCTGCAAGTGTTGTTTTTGATAATAAACTATAACATTAACAAGGTAAGAAAGATTATTATGATTCTTAAATGTAACACATTGTTTATTCTTTAATTGTAATTGTAAGCTTTTCACAGAGAGATATATCTCATTTAAATGAAACTTATAAATTCTCCATATGACCTCTGATGGAGATATCCATCTTACGCACTGAAAAATTTTAATTTCATCGATATCTTGCGTTTTTGTTAAGAAATTATATGAAAAGCTACTCGATCATGCCCTTGTATATATACTTTTATAGATATTTTACGACATTTATTATTGAACATAACTCTACGTTTATATGGCAGTCAAAAGTAGCAAGTAGATAAGCATTATAAAGTACTACCCACCTGTTATCTAGTTTATTTGAACAATTCATACGATTTTCAATTTCATGATCAATATCATAAACGTATAATTGTGGATATAAAGGTTGTGTATTATTAGGTATTAACTCGTTAATAAAATGATATATTTGTCCTTGAACACGGAATGTATAAATTCCTTTATTCTGCTTGCATAAAAATTCATTAGGTATAACATTCGATGCTAGTGAAATTTCACCATCAGTACAACAAAAACCTTTAGGTTCACTGTAGAATTTTTTGCTCCACAGTGTTTAGAGGAGACAACTTATGGTAAAGAGCTTGCTACCTATAGAATATCTTTTAGAGGATTATCATTTTGATTGCATATCTTGATATTTTTCGTTTTTGCTTTTCTATTATGATACAATGGAGTAGAGTAATTTTGATTTTTAATGTAAATGCAATGTTGAACCTACATTATAAATTAGAACTAATTTATTGCCAAAGAAACTTCATGTATTCTGAAATATCAAACTGATGTAATTTAAAAAAGTAATTACCTATTTCAAAAGAACTATAATAGCTAGTAGTATTTTTTTTTACTTTGCCTTTATCAACCTCATCAATCTCATGATCTCTTCTAAATTTTAAAAGAGAAGAAATCATTATTATGAACAGCAAAGGTTATGAAATTACTAATAAAGATAAAATTTATCACCTTCACATGATGGTTCATGAATATGAAATGAGATAATAAAATGGCCTTCATGACCTTTATATCGATCTCCTAATTTTATAATTTTAGAAAGTTGTATTTCTGATGGTTATTGTATAATTTTTAATGTAGTTATTATCTTCTTCGTCTTATTTTATCGGTATGCTTCTCTTCTTTTTTTTCGTATTTCTTCCTTCTTCTCGGTAGATAATGTATAATATCAATTTCTTTTCTTTTTAGTTGGCACTAACAAAGTCTTTTCTGTTAATGATTTACCTAAAACATTTAGGCTCTATTTGATTCTAAGAAAATTAGAAGGAAAGAAAAAAATGTGAAAAATGAATTTCTTTCCCTTGTTTGAATTGAAGAAAAAAGAGAGAAAAAAGTTTGATGGAAAAACTCATGGAAAATTTTATCAATTTGGTCAATGATATTTTCATTCTAAAATTAAGAGAAAAATGGAAGAAAAATTCACAAAGAGAGAGAAATGGAGAAAAGAGAGAGAATTTTATTAAGAAAGGTCATTAAGAATTTTCTCTCTCCTCTCAATTAATCAATGTTATTGAGTATTTTCTCTGTCCTCTCTATGACAATGTAGTGATGATGGGTAAGAAGTTGGAAAATGATTATACTTTTTTTCACTCTATTTTTCCTTGAATCAAACACAAGAAAAAATTCATTTTCCCTTCACTGTTTTTCCTCATTACTTTTTTGCCATTTAAATTTTCTTTCCAACCTATTTTCTTCCAATCAAATAGAGCCTTAGTGTCAAACTATCTCTAGTTTTTGTGCAATGATCTGATTCTCTTCTTCTTCTTTTTTAACTTTTTCTTCTTCACATAACATAGAAAAATTTCTTTTATTTTGTTTCAATAATAAAGTATTTGTTGACTTTTTTGATGATATAATTTGTCTTTTTTTTTTGTATTTCTTTTTTTCGTTCATGAGATAATATTGAGTACCAATTTCTCTTGGCTGCAACCATCTAATTATCCTTTAAAATACATTCATCGATCCGATTTTCGTATATACCTAATAAAGAACCATTGTTTTATCCCAAAAACTTGCTCTAACTAAATATGTGAAATGTAACAATTAAAATATTCTATGTTGAGTTACAGTTTGCTCTCATGTGTAACTTTCTTCTCTTTCGGCAACTTAAAGCAACAATCTTCTTCATCAGAAGATGTAGATTTATCCATCTAATAATGTTTAACATGTTTGTGTGTTGTATTTAAAATGTTATATATTCTTTTTACATATGTTCATTTTTATATATCATCATTTTCATATACACAATGTACAAATGAACATTTACGAAATGTAATATTCATATATATTAACATAAAACAATCAAAGTACTACATATATACGTAATCACTCATTTGTATATAATCATATATATTCATGTACTTTTCAAACAAATTAAGATATCATATAATTAACATAGCTATTTGTACTTGATTTTTTTATCGTTTCCAAATAAGCTCTACAAATTCAAAGCAACATGATTTTTCAGCAAAAAGAAAAAAACACAAATCACAATAAAGAGGTAATGTATTTAAAAACTAAATATCAATAAAGAGATATCAAAATCATATCTAAAATATGATTTAAATCATTCTAACCAAAATTCAAAAAATTCATTAAGCTCCACATATTGTACCATCAAATGCAAATCCACAAAAGATGATATTAGTAAAATTTTATTTACTTTCCAAAAACACTTTCTAGGATATATCAAAGAGAGGAAAAGACAAATAAAGTTTCAAATTATTGTTTACTTAATTTTAGATAATCTTCCTTTTAAGCATAAACTACACTCAAATTTGGATTCGATTAATCAGCTTGATCTAATTTTAACCGATTCTTGTCACCTTTAATTTGTGTGTGTGTTTTTTTTATGGAATAATGAATATGTCTTTTCCCAATTTTAATTCTTTTATGGTTTTTTCAAATATTTGATAATTTGAAAAGCTTATCTTTTCCTTCTTATTTGTTTCAATTAGATAGATTGATGTTGTTTCCATTAATATTATATTCTGAACTTTTGTAATTTACTAACAAATAAAAACTCTGTTTCTCTCACCCCCTTTTTTTCTTATTTCCCATGAGCATTTTGATGCTCCGTGTTTATTTGTTCATTTTCAAGCACTTTTTTAATTCCCACAAGTACCAAACAAGTCAAGTTCAATTAACATTGTAGGTACCAATTATTATAAATAATCCACATTTTATTATTATTATTATTATTATTATTATTATTATTATAATATACAGGAAGAGCAACAGCTATAACATCACTCGGACATTGAAAGACTTTGCAATAACATCAAGCATGCATGTGAATCAGCACAAAGCAGTGATGATCATAGGGGGTGTCAATTCAGATATCAAGCAACAGCTACTACATTGTACAGGCCTCACTGAGGGGCAACTTCCAGTCAAATACTTGGGAGTACCCATTACAGCAGGAAGATTAAGCAAGACTGATTGCAGCTTACTCGTGCACAAAATCACAGCAAGGCCACAGGCATGGAAAGCAAGGCACCTTTCATATACAGGAAGAGCAACCTTAATAAACTCAGTCCTATTGTGTTTGTTTAACTTTTGGGCTACTATTTTTATTCTACCACAAGAAGTAATAGACCAAGTGACAGCAAGGTGTAGAAATTTCCTATGGGGTGGAATTGGGGAATACAAAAATGCCGCCTATGCAGCTTGGGCAGAAACATGCACCTCTAAAGCTTATGGAGGTTTGGGGATGAAGAACACAAGGACATGGAATGAGGCGTGCACAGCTATGATTGTTTGGGCAGTGGCTAATAAGAAAGACATCTTATGGGTAAAATGGGTCAATGAAAGGTATATTCAAGGGATGATTGGTAGAATTACTCACCAAAGGGGGATGCATGTTGGTATTGGAGGAAGCTTTGCATAACAAAAGAGACTTTCAAATTGGGGTGCAGCAATAGAGTGATGGGGAGATGGGAATTTGGAGGTAGAGATGTTTACACCGTGAAAGCAGGCTACACCTGGAGGTTAAATCTGCAAAGCAAGGAGAGATGGCCAAGATTGGTATGGTCAAGATTAAACACTCCTAGACATACATTCACATCGTGGCTCCTCATGAAAAGGAAACTCCCTGTGAGATGCAGGCTTGCAAAGATGATTCTACCGAAAATAATAATAATAATATACCAAACAAGACACATTACAACAATCTCATATCTACTTGTGTATGTATTTTATCCTTCAATTAACTTCTACTGCTGGTCCTGTACTATTATTAATGTTGATATTAATTGTCATAAATATTTATAATACTACTACCATTTGTTTTTTTATCATAAACACGAAAACATCTAGTAATAAACTCGCTAATCTCTATTCTATTGTTGTGTTAATCAGCAATGAATATTAATTGTCACAAATATTTATACTACTACCACCACCTCATGCATCATTCTTTAGTTGTCATCTATACTCTTTGACATTCAATACGCTCGGCCCCCAACATCTCTCTCTCTCTCTCTCCCCAAAAGAAAAAGAAACTCTAAAAAATTAAAAAAGTTTTAAAAAATAATAGACTAACCTGATACAAATAAATAATCCCCTGAAGATTTTTTTCTCATTTTTAATTTTTGTCGTTTGTATCTCTTTGTCTCCATCCTCATCTTCAATCTCTGCTTGCTTCCATTTCCATCCTAACTCTCTCTCTCTCTCTCGTCATCATCAACATCAACCTCCAATCCGTGACTCTTTTTTATCTCTCTTTTTCCAGTTACCTTTTTGCTGAAAACCCCGTCTTAGTTGTTCGTTTCTTCTTTGGTCCATCTCCCTCTAACCCAGAAAAAATAAATTATGATGACCCAGAAAAAAAACGACAGAAGAACAAATTCTGGTATGGGAGCTATATTTTCAATCTCCATCTAATTATTCAAATGTTAATTAAAATACCATCTAATTTACTCACATGCAAATTCAGAAACAAAATCAAGAACAAAAGAAAGAGAAAAGAAACGAAATCAACAACATATGAAATAGAAATAAAAATCGGCCGCCAGAACAAAATAAAAAACGCAAGAAACATCAATCCAAACAAAGAAAGATAAACAGAGACATAAAAACTTGCTCATAGAGAGGAAAGAGAAGCAAGTCTTGATTATTTGGCCTTTTTTCTTCAGAAAGCTTCTCTCTCTCCTTTCTCCCTCTTTTGGATTTGGATTGAGAATAGGCCTATTCTCTCTCTCTGGATTGAAACAGGGAAAAAAATGACAATAAATTATCAACCTCTGCCAAGTGTATAGCCACAATACAGGACACCTGCAAATACTGATATAAGCAAGTACACAGATAGCAAACCAAAAATGCACTACTCTAAAAGCAAAGTGCCTTTTTTTTATTATAGAGGACATGACATGACATGAAAAACTAGTGGAAATGCTCGTGCAGCATGGAAAATTCTAAAAATAAAACCTATATTATTATAACTTTAGGTGTTATTTTTATGTAATTAAAACTTTATAAAAGTTAACTTCTTTTAAAAAAAGTCATAAAATTTTATTTATAGCTTTTTCTAGCCAGAAGAAAATAAGTACAATTTTCCTTGAAAATAATTACACTTTTTACTTTAGCACAAAAGTAAAAGAGTTATTTAAGTTTAGTTTTAAGAAGCTAATTTATGTTTATTTAAATAATAAGGAATTTATCTGTTTCAAACGAGCCAGTGAAGTGTGATGTTGATGATGAGTCGAAGAGAGTGGATTTGATATCTCGACCTCGGTGGATGGACTCGAGTGGGGCAAGCTCCTCTTGACGGCTACTCCTTCCTATAAAAAGGCACACCTCGGGGTTAGATCCCGAGGAACGCCCTGCTCCGACACTCAACTTAGTTCGACAAAAGTCGGAAAGTCGAGGAAAATCTTCCTCGAAGTGCGGGAAGGGTTTTTTTGAAATTTGTGTGATTTTACCGAAATGGTAAGGATCAACTTAGTTCGACAAAAGTCGAAAGTTGAGGAAAATCTTCCTCGAAGTGCGGGAAAGGGTTTTTTGAAATTTTTGCAATTTTGCCGAAAAGGTAAGGATTTATCTGTTCATAAAAATAATAAGTGAGTTAGTCAAGACTAATATTGTGAGACCCGAAATTTCGGTGTTTGCTTGCTAGTGAATTAAATTACTAAAAGTTAAGTGAAAATTCGAAATTATTAAATTAAGTGAATTAGAATTTTTCCGAGTCGGAATTAGAAACCCGAGAACCGAAACCGAGCATGGGCTAGCTAAATTGGGCCTTTGTGAAGCTAGTGTGGGCCCAATTAGAATAAAAAGAAAAAGGAAATGAGAATGGAGATTAGTGGCATTGTGTTGGCAAAGAAAGAAGTAAAGAATTGAGAGGGTCCAATTAAGTATGGGCAGCATAGTATTGAGGTGTAATTAGAAAGAGAGGAGAGAGAATGGGCCCGAGGCTGAAGAAAAGAACGAGGGGAAGAGCAGCGAGAGGAAAAATGAAAGAAGCGAGAGACGAGAGGAGGGCGAGAGAGGGAGGACGCACAGAGAGAGAAGGAGAGCAAGCGGGAGTGAGGGCAACGCCGGAAACCGGCAGCCGGCGGGCACGGCAGCCCGTGGACAGGCGCCAGACGAAGGAGAAAAGAAAAGGGGAACGAAAGAAAGAAGAAGCGAGAGCAGAGACGAAGTAGAAGCGGAACAAAGCGAGAGCGGGAGAGAGCGCGAGGGGCCAGTGGCCGGTGAGCGCTCGAACGGCGAGCGCGCCGCTGCCGGTGGGCAAGGGAAGCGAGAGCTCGGGAGGCCGAGCGAGAACAAAGAAAGGGAAGAGTAGAGAGGCCGAGCGAAAGAGGGGACCGAAGGGGTTCCGCGGCCAGCGAACGCGAGGGCCGAGGAAGGCGGTCGGTGAGCACGGAACAGCGGCCGACGGCCGGTGAGCGCGAAGAGGGGGACGAAGAGGACCAGAATCAGACCGAAACAGGGAAGTCGGAGACCGGGACCGAGGCAGCGAGAGGAAGAAGCAGAGGGTCAGGGAAGAAGAAGGGTTGAGGGAGCAGGAGCTAGACTAGGAATCAAAAGGCGTAACAAGAAGCTAAACCCAATTCGAAATCGAAATTCAATCCTTCCAAAACTGAATTCTTAGAACCTCTAAGAATTTAAGGTGAGTAATCTGAATTCATCCTCACGAAATAAAACGAATTAGGTGGATTGAACATGAATTCGAAGCATGAAATGGGAAACCCTAAGCTAATTGAAGAAGTTAGAGGCCTAAATTGAAGAAACTAGCAACTCATGAATTGAAAAGCATGTTGCGAATTTGATGTCCGATTCATGAATTTAGTGATTATTGATCATTCTTAAGCATGATTATTGAACTGTATATTGAGAATTTGATGAAAATAGCTTGAACAGAATTATTGAGAAAAATCGGAAAGTTGAATTCATGATTTAGTGCAGATTTTTCAGTGAATAAAGCATGCTGTCTGCATTATTGTGTTGTCATGTGTAGCCGAAATTCTTGTAATTTTTACTGCAGCTTCCTGATAATTTATGGAAATTTCCTGTAAAATTTGGTATGCATTGGATGAGTAGATTGGGAGATATGCAATTTTAAGTGAAAATGTCCTGTTTTGAGCAAAATTAGAACTAAGTGAGTAACTGAATTAAGAGCTGAGATTTAAGAAGCTATGTGGCTAATATATATATTGATTAAGAAAAGTTATAAAACCATTAACCACTTATACGCGATAATACGCGACCATGAAAACGATAAGTTCGTTGATTAGAAATCCTAGTTGGCATGTTTATGTGATTATGTGTTTATCCTGAATTACATCGATTATAAATGATATAAGCATGCGTATGTGAAATGAATTGATTATACTTGAGTTGGAACTTGCTTATGTGAATTGCTTGTTTTGAAGAAGTTACGCATGAACGTGTTAAGCATGAATTATATGAATTAAGTGTATCTTGTGTATAAGCAATATGCGCTTTTGTGCGTCTTGAGCTTTTTTAAACTAAGTACGATACTATTGATTATCCATTTATGGTTCTTTTCAATGTTTGATGTTTTATCTTCTGTCATATCTTCCAAGTTAATATTGTCCGAGAATTTATTATCTGGTGGTTCTTATTATCCAGGATGAAATCCTTACATTTTTCGTTTAGTACTCTTGCTTTTCGTGAATCACCTCTATTTATGCGGTAGAATTAATTGTGTATATGAGAAGTTACAATTGTTTTACCTCTGCTCAATTTTGAAATCATCACTTGGGATAATTGATGTCTATATGAGTCTGTGTATTTCATAGAGTAATAAGAATGTAGAGGCTACTGAATTCAGGATTAGTTTAATTAAAAGGAAGAGAGGCATTTTCTTTTCATCCCCATTTTTTTTTTCAGTGGGGTAGTGGGGGAGGGAGAGAGAGACTAAATGGGGGTTTCAGTAAACATCTTCCCTTTGAAATTCAGGGTTAAGGCTTCTACATTATGATTTGACCCTTCCCCATCCTTCTTGTGCAGGATTCTCAGCCTCTGGGGTATGGATTTGAATTTTCATTTTCCTTTTTCTTAGAAGTGGAAACCCTAATCTAGACAAGAGTTTGTTATATGTTTGAACTTTGTTGTAGACACTCAACTTTCCTTAATTATTTTATGATTCTTCTTGTCCTCGACTTTCTGAATACATTGAATTGTATAGCATTTGGCAAACATTATGTTCATTGCAGATGCATTTTTTTGTTTAGTTCATTATTGTGGTGCATTTATGGACAGTTTTTTTATGTCTGTTGTACTTGTTGTTGGGTTTTGCTCTAATTTTATTATATGTAAAATATTATTTTACCTTAGACTTTGAGAAGTTGGTTGCAACTAGAAGATTTTCTAGGGTTTTTTAGAAGTTTTTATATATACTAAGTTATTTTATCTAGTTAGGTATGGCGTATGGCACATGGCATAACCAGTTGTGCCTTTGGCACCGCCTGAGGTTATATTTTTTCTATTCCACATACCTAGTTGAGAGAGTTTTAGAGAGTTTTCTCTTTACCCCGATCTCACATAACTCATTGTCTTGGAGATCGTACTTTGTACTCCCTCTTCATTATTAGTGAATTATTTTGCTCTTCACTGTCCGTAGTTTTCCCGATTTGGGTTTTCTATGTAAAATTTTTGTTTCCATCACCTATTATTTGTTTCTTTATCAACTTCCCTACATCCCAAATCATAAATCACAAATTACCTTATTCGCTTCCGCTACATATCGAATCCGGCCCTAACAAATGGTATTAGAGCCGAGTTTCAATCTAATTCAAATTATATCGGGGTTTGTCGGATCCAGTTATTAAGCCGAGTTCGGATCCTAATCGAGCCAAGTTAAGTTCAAGTATATGGGATGTTCGTTCGTCCATCAAACGATATGATTACTCTTTGGGGTTCCTTTGCTAATCGCATACCTACATGGAATTTGGTCCAAGGTGGAGTTTGTTGGGTTTTGTCCCAATTTCATTTTATGTAAAATATTATTTTATCTTGGATTTTAAGAAGTTGATTGAAACTATAAGACTTTCTACAGTTTCTTAGAAGTTTTCCATATATAGTAAGTTATTTTATCTAGTTAGGTGTGGCGTATGGCACATGACATAACCATTTGTGCCTTTTGGCACCACCCAAGGTTATATTTTTTTCTATTCCACATACCTAGTTGAGAAAGTTTTACAAATTTTTTTTACCCTGATCTCACGGAACTTATCGCCCTAGAGATCTTACTTTATACTCCCTCTTCATTATTAGTGGATTATTTTACTTTTCACCGTCCGTGGTTTTTCTCAGATTTGGATTTTTTACGTAAAATTTATGTGTCCATCACCTATTATTTGTTGCTTTATCAACTTTCCTACATCCCAAATCATAAATCACAAATTACCTTATTCGCTTCCCCTGCATATCTAATCCGACCCTAACACTTGTAACTGAGCTAATATGAGCATTATGCTGAAATTATTGAATTCGATAGAAACATATGCAGAAATTCTGTCAAGGTAATGGCATACGTATACAAATTTATTTGGTTCATCTTCATTTGAAATTTAAATTAGTTCCCATTCATTAGGCTATCTAAGGCAGAAGTATATACACATTCTTCCCTCTCTTTGACCACATTTTTTCTTAAATTACATCCACAACAGCAAGTTTCGAGAACTCACCACAATTTGCTGCTGTTCACCATCCTTTTGAGTTCAATGGTTCAATTAGAGACTACATGGTTTCCTTTTATGTAATTCATGTTCTGTCCGTTGTTGAAAGTCAAGTAAGGTCTGGTTATACGGCTGCAGGAAGGGAGGAAAGAATCTCAGATGAGAGAAATGGTTGAAAACCCAAGCTGTCAACAACCCATTTCTTGCCATTGGTAACAAAATGCAACTTTAGCAGTTACTTAGAATATGTTAGAAAACCAGTAAAATAGACTACCTCTAAAGTAATTCTTTGTCTGCTTTTCTAAAATGTAGGCACAGCTGAGCATTCATATTGTATACATTATTATAGGTTTGCATAATATTGAGGTACGCATACATATTATTGTATGAGTATTTACGTTAATTTGAGTTTATAATAATATAATTTTTTATTTTGTAGTTATTGTCCGTAAGTAGCACGGGGTATTTGCAATTGCAACTAGTTTAGTGAAAAAGCCAAAAAAAAAAAAAAAAAAGAATGGCAAAACAAAAGTGGCAAACGAAAAGCAAACACAGAAACAGCAAACAAAGAGTAAACACAAAAACAGCAAATGAAAAATAAAGGCAAAAATATTTTTTTTTTCCTTTTATATGATATGATATAACATACACAATAAAAGGATAACATTGTTATGTTGTGATATTATAGTTTAGCTTGCATTTTAAGAATAAATATGCGGGCACTGATAACGAAAAACATAACCACTTAAAGAACACAAAATGAATCGTTAAGCATGCTAATTTCTAACACTATATCAATACTAGTTATCTGACTTATCATGATTTTCGTTTGGTTCCCCGCTCCCCTCCCTTAAAATAAATAAATGAATGAATAAATAACCCAATCATTACAGGCAATATCAATAACAAATCAAAGCCACTTTAATAGAAAAACACCATCCTAAACATATACATCAGAATAAACAAAACCATGCCACTTAAAATTTAGAAAAATTGAGTTTAAATATCCTGAAAAATAGCGCCCCCAACTTTGAAATTAATATTTTTTAATATGTTATATTTAGAAAAATTAGTTAACGATATTCTGAAATTGTGATCAACTACCGTTAGTATACTTAAGTACATGACCTTAAAAATAATAGTTTTAAAAGTTAAATACGCTATAGAGGTGACCAAAACTTCGAATATTTAAATTAAATTTTCTAAAATTTATGTGTAAATCAACCTTTATCATTAGGTTTTAAAACAATTGAACTCTCTCGTTAAATATAATATTTTCTTTGATACTATATCGAAATTGGTACTAATTTCAAGTCGTTTTAGCATTGGGAATATATTAACTTCTTTATGATATGTCTTAGTATGTTTCACTTAAAACGTAAACATAATGTAAATAAACATATAATAAATTTAGATAAATTGTGATCTAATATTTGGAATATGAATCCAAAAGAGGGAAAAATTCTATACTACACACTATAATTAGTAGTATTTTTTGGGGGGATTGATTAGTGCGGGTCACACTTATTTTTGGCCCTTATCTTAGAGTTAGCCACTAAAATTTAGCAGCCCAAAAGAGTGGGAAACTCGGCCCCAAAGCCCGGTTGCAACCGTGTGCGTCTTCACACAATAAAAGTTACATATCACACAATAAGATCTTATAAACTCCACAATGAAAGGTGGCCTCAATACCAAGTGAGCTAAGGGCTCATTGGCTTATATTTGTTAGTGTAGCACTGATGCTTATATGTCTCTACTCAAGTGGTGCTACACAGTCTTATACGTGTCTAAATCCATACTTTGCAAATCTCACTGCTAGGCATGATGTGAGGAGGGGGCTTTCGATAAGACAGTTTCCTAAATTATAAAATTACAAAGAGATTTGCAACACCTCTTTTAAGCGTAGGTTTTATAGAGTTATCGGATTAAAATGTCAATGAAGTATCTCAAAATATCAAAAATGCCACTAATTAAATTAATGATAAACAATTGTCACTGAACTAATAATTAATTGTTAAAAATGTCATTGTAGCTGAAGTTTACCTATTATAACAGATGAAAGCACAAGCAGCCGGTAAAAATTCATTTTCTCTTTTTCCCCACAAATTCCCTCCAAATCTTTCTTCATCTATACCTTCCATCCCCAAAATTGAAAAGTTAGGGTTTGAGGAAACCCCTAAAATCAAAATTTTAGGAAATTGGCGAAATTGAGGAAAATTTAGGGTTGTTCTTTAAGTTGAGGAAACCCCTAAACTGATATGATTGTGGCTTCGGTTGAGAAGGCACTTCAAGTTGATGCTTGCCATGGTGTGAAACTTGTTGCTCGATGAATTGATCAATGACTCGCATGTAGAGAGTTTTTTATCTTATTTCGCTTCCTGTAATCTCTGTTTCTTACTTCTCTAATTTATTATGATAAAATTCTCCACAGATTTCCATATGGAACCTCCTCACTCCTATTTCATTTTTCGGGTTTGCATTTCAAGTAAGTGTTTATCTGTTAGGGCTTGTGTGTTTGGCCTGATAGTGTGTCTACTGCAAATTATTATCTTGTTGTTAAAATGCTATCCTTTCTTTCAAAAAAAAAAAAATTGTTATCCTTGCTTCAACTCTTGGGAAACGGTTTGTTTTTACGTTTTGGCAATTACCTTAAACCGCAAATCTTCCGCCCTTCTTCTTTTGTTGTAAAAGTTACATCTTTGTGAAGTAATTGACTTCTCTTTCCACTTGGTGTATTAGCGCAATAAGCATCCAAGTCCCCTTCCACCTGAATGAATCAGTTATCATCTTTTGTTACACAAACCTAAGAATAACCTTTCATTTTGATTTCTTACATAAATCCAAGAACAATCCTAATTTCTCTGTGAATTTTGCCAATTTCTCTCAACTTTGATTTTAGGGTTTTCCTCGAACTCTAACTTTTCAATTTTGGGGATGTAAGATGTAGATGAAAAAAATTTGGAGGGAACTCGTGAGGAAAAGAAAAAAATTATTTAACCTCTTAATAGTATAAAAAAAAGGAAAAATAAGTTTTCTACCGGTTGCTTGGGTTTTTACCGCTATAGCATGTTAAATTGAGTTATAGTTACATTTTTAACTATTAATTTTTTTTTTTGATAAGAAATAGGGAAGTTTATTAATAAACTTGAGAACATAAACACATCTTTTGCAATCGGGATCATAATAGAATCTGGGTCATCTTCCAACCAAATTCATGACCCCGGATCATAGGGTTGGAAGTGAGCTAATGAGTTACCCATTTTAACAAAAAAGAAACTAAAGGACCCAAAATTAGAACAAAGAATGGAAATATCATCAATAATTAGACCAAGCTCTGAATCAATCTTGCTGTTCTTCTTCAGTTTGGCTATGAGTGTTGAGCAATCCCCTTCCACGATGACACACTTTACCCCAAGTTTAACGGCCTCACCCACCGTGAATCTGCAATCTCTCGCCTCCTCCAATTCCAACTATTAAATTATTAGTCCAGTGGCAATCATTTATTATCAATTTAATTAGTAATATTTTTAACATTCTGAAGCATTTTAATTCGAGAACTCAGACCTTATAGGAGTGAAAATAAACTTATTTTTGTTGCAGTTGACCAAAAAAATGTATGATTAGACAAAAATTAGATCTGTGTACATCTTAGTTCAGCAAGATCCACAATTCCACATACTACTCGTTGATTATTGGCGAATGTTAAAGTACTTCTTTATTTCTTTTAGAATGAGACACGCTCAGTCAATATTAAACTATCGTGTTGGTGCCAACAAAGCATAACAACATCCATATACCCCAAGCACAAAAAGCATTATGGCAACCGATAATCTGGGAGCAAGGTATCTGATCTGAACCTCTTTACTCATAACTCATTCATTTCCACTTTCCAGATAATTTTTACGTCAGTATCGTTTTGCCATTATTTGCTCTAACTCATCAGAGAAGCTTTCTCTTTCAACTCCATGTATGAAGAGCCCTCCCTATTTTGCACGTAAGAGGAATCACACCCTAGTGTTCATGAATTCTATCAGCTCACACTACTCAAAACAGAAGCCACCAGAAAATTCAGGAATTTACCCCACATTGGGAAAACTCGAATTACATTGTCACAACTAATCATGAAGGAAAATCAAAGCAATATCTGCTCAAATGACCCAAATTTAATCCCTTTCGTCACAGTAAAATGAAAGCATTTCACAGGGTACAAAAGTTACATCACCTACCAACAAAACTTACCGAATACTACCAATAACATACAAGTAAAATAGAACACACAGAGGCAGGAGAAAAATGATGAGATGCAATATTTCAAGTTCAAAAAAAAAAAAAAAAGACAGACTAAGTATCAATGCTTCTAATGTCCCTTTTACCAGCAACTGTTGTGTTGCGCTGGCTCTACAGTATAATTGTCATAACTTGTGTGGGAATTCATCACTGCCTCAAAGAGGGAGATTCCGTTATGAAGATCTGAGAAATAAATAACGATCCACAAGCTGAACTTGATGGAGGACTAGGAATGATAGCCGCATAGAAGTAAATCAATAAATCCTTTTTACAGTATCAAGCTCAGCCACGTACATCTTGATTCCTCATCCCAACTATTCCAGTAATTTTAGAAATGGTCATAGTTTATCCGATATTTCTGCACTTCTTCCATTCACATCAAAAATCCCATGTATGGCGACCTTTTCTTGCTTTTGTGGTGCTTACTCTTAGTTCTTCGTTTTTACGGCCCGAAAATACTGCTGCCATTAACACTAAAAAGCCTACAAAAGAAACTACCCACAGACACACAATCCAGAACCTGTAGGAGCTGAATAGGTGGTCTGAAGGCCCTAATGATTCTTGGGAATCATTAATTTCATCAGGGCTTCTTCTTTTGTTGCCTTCAATGATCTTCCGTAACTTTCTGGATATCTTTTCCTTGGTTGTGGCATCCTTGATCATGGTGGTCAAGGAATTGGGATCGGGGCATTTTCTCCTCTGATGATGCAGAATAAGAGCCTCATTCAGTTTCCTTACACATTCTATACTGAGCATATCCCGTTGATAAAAGTCATCATTGGTTCTATCTAGAGTTGAAGGATCAGGAGGGTCTGGAAACTTAGCCCCGCATTTGTTGGTCAAATCAGTGAACCTCCATTTAGCCTTGTCAAAACTCCAGTTTCCTACTTTGAATTCTAAACCATAGTGAAAGACCCTGTAATTTACACCTTTTTCGGGAACATATCCTGGATACATCATTATTGATCCATCTATTCTGTGCCGCAACTTCAACTGCAAACGAAGATAGAAAGCAATGAAAGAGTTTTCACCTTGCTCAAAATCTTTGTCAAACAAATATGTCAACCATTAAAACAAAGATAAAAAATTAAAAAAGAAAAGGGAAAGGTGCACTGGTGTCTCTATTGTTCTGGCATAACAACCAACTCCATGTTTTCATATATTAAGGGGTGGTGTGAGATAATGTGTCATTAATGGGAGAAAAGACGCCAGACAAATTAGGGCAACACAATGAACTTGTGTTTGCAAGTAGGGACTACCATGTGGTACACACAACAGAAATGAAGCAAACATTTAATTTTTATTTTCACTACAGGGCCTAAGCGGAGCCCAGAAAGTAAGGATAAGGACAGTGCTCAGTTCCCTTTTTTTTTTAAAGGGATGGGTTGTGATCACCTGCACACCCCCTTACAGGAAGAGTTTGGCATCCCGAGATTGAAGTCGGGATGATCTGCACAAAAGGTACAATGATGCCATTTAATTCAACTATACCCCTTATGGCAATGAGGTAATCATAGTAAAAAAGCAAGTGATATTACTAATAAATAGTACGTTATGCACACTAGACCATAGATAATCCCTTTTTTCATATATAGAATAGAGCTAAGATATACAGGAGACCCCCACCCCGCCCCGTAACAAAAAAAAAAAAAAAGGAGAAGAAAGAAAAAGTCCATTCTTAATCCAGCAAATAAATGAGGCTGCTGATGATACCATAGATGCTCAAGTAGAATACTGGAAAGAAAGTACCTCTGCAGCCCCAAAAGAGTAACCATACATCTCACTGATCCATCCAGATTGATAGATATCTCCAGTGATATTTGTAGCATAATGCTCCCTATCAGCCCGTACTTCTTGAGTCTTAAGCAGCCAATACAAGGCAAATTTGCGGAGGTCATCTATGTGCATAATTATTACACCACCAACCTTGTCACAAGCCTCAGGATTGCGTGTGTGGAGTTTTGCTAGTATATTGTCGCAGCCAATTAGGTAACTGAAAACCAGATGTTTGAACAGCACACAAGAAAATGTAAGAATAATAGTATGGAAAATCAACCAGCATAACTGCTTTTGGGTCTCAATGACGGCAAAGAAAATTAATAATATAAGAGGAATCTTGTAGCCTTACTTGTATGGAGCTGATACTGGATGCCCACGTTTTGCTTTGAATTCCCATGGTGTAACTGGACCTCTCAAAATCATATCAGCATCCAGTATAACAATGTACTCTGCATCTATCTGAGCATGGTTAATCCAATGTACAACTGCAGCAGGTTTGTTGATTGCTGGATACCTGGAATGGGTGGATGATTGTAGGTAAAGCTTCTATTTTCAAACATCTCAACTGATAAGTTCTCCATAATTTCATCCTCCACTCACACGAGGAGAAATGTTTGTCCTGATGTTGGTCAACAGACAACTAAATACAAGAGAATATAATGAAAATGCAGTCTGTAGGGCAATGCAAAATCCTCCAATGTTATAGGTATTTACAAAATGGCACAACTATGTCACTGGTAACTGCTATTCCAAAGAAGTAATTAAAAGTACGCATCAAGAATTAATCTTAGCAAATAGTAAGGACATTACTAACAGATGTATGCCATGAAACAACAAATGCAGTCCGTAGGGCAATGCAAATGCTGAATACAAGGAAAGTGGAGCTTGGTGCATATACTAAATACAAGAGAAGTGCAAAGGACATTCATGTCAACTGAAGCAATGATTATTAGACTACCCACCTGCTCTTCCGTGGTTGCATATGAAAAAGACACAAATCATCCTTTTAAATCTAATTGAAATTAATAGCTCGTACTGGAATAATAATACTTTTTGGTTGTGTAGCAATGAACCTTTTAAATCTATGATCCAACAGACATAGGCTGCATACCTCCAGCGCCCGTCCAACTCAGTATTGATTTGAATTTGAGTTAGAGCTTTTATACCTTACATAAAGCTTTTAACTCAAGAATCCCGTATGTCCGTATCACTCCTTGACCCTGCTTGGGCCCCTCTCTAACAAATCTCCATCGAGATTGCAACAGACTCTTCAATCCAATAACAGGCATCCCTTTCAGGGCAGCTGGAAAGTCACTATACAGCTAATTTTTTCCTTATACTGGAATATAATGAACTAAAGCATGCTGGAACAGTAGGCAATCACAGCATGTCATATCAGGGTCCCGTAGAAACAACCAACCTTTCTATGATTAATCGGAGAAAGTAATGTTCTGTATATCCAAACCCCTACATCATACCATCATCCCCGACGATAGGCCTCCAGGATATCATGTTTAATTGGTGAACCATATTGTCTAGCAATATAAATGTAATGTATCTTGAATTTCTCTAAAGCATCATCACAAGAAAATTGTTAGACTAAAACAAAAAGATTTTCTAAATCCAGCATTGCAATTTTTTTCCTCATTAAGGAGATTACATATGGAAACATCACGACTGCTACTTCATCCTCTATAAATTGTAATCGCATCTATTCACAGGTATCAGCTTGCTCTCTCCTTAGGCAGGCCTGATGTGGCACTTCTATACAGATCACAGCTCTTTTGTATAGTAGCAATGCCTTTGTATGCACTTTCAGAATTAACATTTTCATGTCTAAGGTAGTATTGGAAGTGCACATCTTCCTAGAGTTCTCTATAATCAATCTATAAATATGTGCAGCGTTTTCGCACAGTACACAGTCTATATGTAACCTTCCTTTATTCAGAAACTGCTAAGATTTTCGTCATTTCACCAATTAAAGAATCCTAAGAATGGAACATTTTATCTTCCCTTCATCAAACAGATGTCCATTGTCACATTTGTTCAGAACTTTGGAAAGTATCACAATAGATGGGGCTTGCCATTGAAGCTAAAATCAAGTCAAACAGAACATCTGATGATGTCTCAGCTGAGCTACTGCTCCCAGCATCCTTCAAAAAAGTTGGGGGTCTTTATGAGGAGAATGTATTTTCATCCTCTTTCTTTCAGTTTGGCGACAGTTTTTAATTGAACTATGTTCAATCATCTCTCAGTCTATCTTAAAGAATAAGCTTATCTTTTAACTCCAAAAGAAAAATCCCAATTGACAGCACTAGTATACAAATAAATTTCCTAAAAAGGATTGTAGGACGACTACTTTGGCATGAAATTTAAAAAACACTATAACCAAGTAGCATATCAGTTTCAGAAATGGACCAAAATCGAAAGTGAATTTGTAACTTAGGAATGGAGAGGCAAGGGTAAGGCACATGGAAATATGTTAATTGGCACAGAAACTAATCAGCCCAAGTTTCTAAAATAATTGCGTACTATGACATGATCTCTAATACCAATAATGACAGTAAGACACTGCACCACCCAATCACCCCCGCCCCCAACCACCCTGGCAAGAGAAGAAGTGAGAGCATTAACAATCTGAAGGAATAGCAACGAGACAAAACAAAAATTAAGACCGCAATACTGCATTTAACAAGAAACTCTCAGGCATCATAAAACCAAAACAAAGTTCAACTGAAAACTTCATTATCCAGATAATAATACTAATTAGGAACCAAACATGCTTCTAATGGGAATCACATAACTGCTTATACTATAGACATACATCAGGAAACACATTTGGTAAAGGGGTTCAAATGCTGTCATTCCACAATGCAATCTATAATACAAAATCAAATAAATCACATGTAGAGAAGTTAAAACAAGCTGAGCGAAGAGAGAGCAAAAGGATATCTATCAACTAATTTATGGCTACTATAAAGTTGTAGATAGGAGAAAGTAGATTACCTATCACCTGTCAAAGGATCTATGCTCATGGAAGGAGCATAATGAGTAGGTGCCAAATCATGGCCTTTGTATTGCTTCAACTCTTCATCAGTACAGCTAAGAAGCCGGGTAATATTGCCAGGTTGACCACTCAAGCGGAAACTATACATAAGACCTACAGTCTGCCAATCAAAATACGGGGTACATTCAGTGGAAAAGATAGTATGGATTTTTGGATATGGTTTTCCAGTTTCACCAGCAACCTCCTCCTGATCCTCATGAATATTTAGCCAGTCAATGTGACCCACTTTTTAGGTTTTGATAGTTCAGCAAAGGTCTTGCTCTTCAGGAAGCTTAGATATCTTGACCACTTTGGTCTGCATCCTCTTGCAGTATGGTGAAGCATCAGTCCCTCATTTAAAATATTCATACATTCTATGCTCAACATATGGCCCCGTCTTTTTCCTGGATCAGCTTCCATTATTCTCACCTGTATGGAACAGAAATGATCCGGAGGGGTTACAACATAATCATTAATGTCTTCACAGTCATCACAAAAGTTAAGTGGAAGCCAGTAGAGTTTATTCTCACAAGTACCTCTTTAGGGTAAGGAGGTTCAGGAAAGAGCCGTCCACAATCATAAACAATTCCATCTTCATGGTAATCTAACTTGGTGAAAGACCAGTTCCCAACCTTAAATGGCAAGCCGTAATGAAAAAGGAGGGGTTCAACTCCCTCTTTTGGTATATAACCAGGGTAGAGCATCAGGTCATCAGTAATTTTGTGACGCAGTCCAACCTGACGAAGAAAATGATTTCATCAGATAAAACCTCAACCATAGAATAAATATTGCCATCCCAGGAAGAAATAGGAAAGGACATGATGAACATGACTTACTTCTGCTGCACCAAATGAGTATCCATACATTTCACTAATCCAACCAGTACCATAGATATCGCCCGTTATATTTGTTGCCCAATGAGCCCTATCTTCCCGCACTTCTTCAGTTTTAGACAGCCAATAAGGAGCCATTGCTCTGAGGTCTTCTATATGAAAAACCAGTAAACCCCCTACCTTGTCACACAGTTCTGGGTGCTTGGTGTGCAGCTTGGCAAGAATATTGTCACATCCAATTAAATACCTAGAAGCCAGAAAGGACGTTTCAGAGAACTAACACATATCTACAACAGAAGTTAAAGAGAGTCATCTAAGGTAGCACCCATTGATACTAGAAGAATGTGAAAATCCATGCCAGCAATAGCTTCAAACTCTTTAACTGTAACTCAGTTTTCTAAATGGAAATAAGAAATACCATTTAAGAACCCACATATAACATTTATGGGGATTTCAATGAATGTAGCATGAACAAAGGAAGTTAAGGAGTCATAGTCAATCACTTTCATCTACATTTGGAAACTGAGAGGGGGAGAAGTAGTACAAAAGTATCCTCACTCCTGCTCCCCATTTGCTTAATTTCTTGTTGTCTTCTTTCTGGGGATAGGATAAATTGCTTTTCATTATCATGGTAAAACATTCTTAACCAGCTACAAGAGTAACTCTAGCTCCTCTCCCATCTCCTAACTCTTATCTACTCTTCATGCCCTACTTTCCAAGGTCCCAGCTAAGGAGCTTATGCCTCACTTGATAAGACAAACGTCAAGATCAGATAATAAGCAAACAGTCGGAGTTTTGCCATCAACTCCATGTAGAATCCAAATAGCCATCTCTAAGAACACAAGAATGATCGACACAAGAATATGAAGCAAGATGTTAGATGAGCTCATTATTGGTACCCGTAATACTGAGCAACAGGCCTCCCTTTCTCAGCACCTAACTCCCAAGGTATTATTGGACCTCGAATAATCATATCAGCATCCAGAATTACAACCCAATCAACATTCTGTGCATCCTCACTATGCTCCAGCCAGTGCACGACACCAGCAGGCTTGTTAATTGCTGGATACCTATATTAACATTAAAAACATTTCATTAGCTTTAGGAAGAAGCAACTTGATTAAAAAATGAAGCCAAATTACAATCCTATATTAGATTATCTACATCCTCTGATTTAATAGCAAACAGAAACAGCATAAATTCTTCTGATCTTTCCACCCAGTTTACTTTGTATAATGTGATTGTCATTTAATTGATCAAAGGTTTTAGAGAGTTATTTAAATATGAAACGGAGGAATAATCAACTCGAATGAAATTTTGTAAGCTTGGCACATGTATGATGAGCCCTTTCTGAATACAACACCACCACCTTCAAAACAACAGGAATAGCAATAAAAACACCAGAATTGATCCCACTCTATCGGGAACTAGGGAGATCAAGACGTACACATTCTTGCCAGGTAGGTGCTGCGAGAAAGACTGATAGTCGTAGTATTACCCAACAACGAAATGACTAGAATTTTCAGGCATTCAATCACCACGAATCCTACAACTTAACCAACAATAGGAATTTCCACCAATATCCAGCACCCTCAACATCAAAGGAAGCCACACCCAGCATTCAAAAGCAGAAATAGAATGCAATCTAGCAGCCAATATAATCAAATATATTAGAAATCAAAGACTAACTATTGAACAACTCATTATCTTGAATTATGTTTGACACAATGAACCATCCTAAGAGAGAGAGGGAGAGAGAGAGAGAGAGAGAGAGAGAGAGCTGAATACCAGTCCCCAGTTACGGGGTGCTTGCTCATAGAAGGGACCTCCATAGTAGGAGCCAAGTCGAACCCTCGATACCGTTGCTTCTCCTCTTCCGTACAGCTGAGGAGCCGGGTAATCGGGCCGGGCTGACACGACTTGCGAAAGCTGTGCATAAGCCCCACCGTCTGCCAATCGAAGTAGTTGTTGCACTCTGTAGAGAACAATGTGTGAACCCTCCATGGAGCCTTCCCCACAACCAGGTCCTGGGCCGACCCGATTGTACCCAGAGACAAAATCAGCACTAGAATCAGCAATTCCGCCATTAGAGACCCCATCAAAGGTGTTCTCTCAATTGGGCAGTGCCCCACAGATCATGATTTTTATTGAAAAGTCAAATCTTTATATAAAATAAGACGATGGAATACTGTTGATGCATGGAAAACGGACAAACAGATCGGTGTTTGGTACAGAGGAGAGAGAAAATGATTGAAAAATGAGGAATTGGAAAAGGAGTTGATCTCCACGACCACAACGAGCTTCATAGTTGCTGAGGCCATATTCAATACCAAAAAATATTCCTTTTAATTTTTGTTTTAGAAATTAGAAATTATTGATGAGTAATTAATACTATTACTACTAATAATAATAATAATATAAACAGTGTCGTTACTTACCTTTGATCAATGAGCTGTCTTCCTCGTCGGGGTTGACTTTAGAATTAGGAGGAGGTATGATAATGAGTCGAGTGCAGGTCGGGTCCGACTGGACCTGCAAGCCATTTAACTTTTTAGACTTGAACTCGGAGCCGGTAGGTCTGCAAAATTTGGACTCAGGCACTGGACCCGATGGGTCCACGGTCCGTGGTCTTAAACGGGTATATTATATTTTTATTATAAATAAGTTTAAAAATCGGTATTTTGTGCTTCTATTTTAACATTATTGTAAATTTACAAGCAATTTTGTTACATATAACCTCTTTAGTATTGTACTAACCTATCTATCAACCAAGCTATTGTACAAACTAAATACTTAGTTCATACAAACCAAATAGACTAATATATTAAACACAAAGTTCTTCAAAGTTTGACACCATAAAGTTCAAAGTCCATCAAAGCTTAACAACAAATTGTGGGAAGGGTTTCCAAATTGCACCGAGTCCAAATTTGCGTGAATCATCATTGTTAGAATTTTTTTAAAAATTAAATTAGTGTTCGCATCTTAAACGGGTCTCGGGTCGGGTCCGGGTCTTATTTTTGAGACCGGACCCGGATCCGGACCCGAAGCAGTTAGACCGGACCCAACCCGGACCCATCAGGTCTAGACCCGATTAAATGGGTCGGTTCTAGCGAGTTTGAGTCGGGTCCGGGACCCACTGTCATCCCTAACTAGGAGGAACTATTTTCAAAAGAAAAAGAGAAAACTTGAGAGTTTAATAAACTAGGAGCAAAGTTTGGAGCTGCTGCTGCTGTTTGCGGTTTTACAAGGGTTGAGCTAGCGAGAGCATGCCGGTTCGCCTTACTAGAAGTTATCAAATTAGATGTAAGATTGCAAGTCATCAAATTAAACGTAAAGAGTGTGATTGTATAATATTATTGTTTGGCCTTAGTCTCAAAATTGAAAAAGGATGTAAATCTATCTTCGGAGATCAGTACCTTATTTGATGACATTATATCGCTTTGTTATCATTTTGATTTTGTTTCTCGTTTGTTAAAAAGGAGGGAATTAAAATAGTTCATTATTTATCTCATCACCAACTCTATAATCCATTTGTTAGGATTTGGTTGAATGATCAACCAAGTTGCTCCTTCGTCCTGACATTTTGAGGACTATTTTTCATCTTTTATCATTGATTAATATAATTTCCCACTTAACCTATAAAAAAAATAACACTATATACATAAAATTGAAACATCTCATCGATTTATTACATTTTGACACTACTAATCTATTTAGGCATGTATATAAAATCTTTCTCTTTGTTATAGACTTATAGTAATTTTAAAAAAAGAGTTTATAACAGATGAATTTTATAGTTTCGATTTTCTTATGCAAGAACTTCAACTCCTAAACACTTTCGAAAAAATTACAGTATTTTAATTGAAATAAATTAATCAATGTTTGTAATGTATCTATTGTTGCACTCAATCTAAGGATCCTTTATTGACCCAACTACGAAAATTTACTTATAAATAAATAATAAATAATACTAATTAATATTGATGTTGAACATTTGCCTTTGAAAGGGATCAACAATTTTTCTTTATTATTTTCAATTAATGATAAAGATACAATGTTGAAGATTTCAAATTATAGTTTGACTTGACTACATCCTCCTTATAACATGCAATATAATTAGATTTATAACATTTAATCATTGGAAGACTAGTTCTAGTGAATACACGGTATGGATTTTATAGTGGGGCATGTGACACTTGGAAGTCGAAGAAAATGAGGAATTCACATGAACACCTTACTATTAGACACGTGAGTCTAATAAGATTGTCTAAGTCACTACAAAAAATAAAATACCGATGGAAATTTCCCATCGGACACTTCGAAAGAATTTCCGTTGGAATTCTTGTAGAATTCGACGGAATTCCAACGGGTTTTCGATCGGAATTTCTGTCGCTATTTTGCTCTTTTTTTTTTTTTTTTGTAGTGAGTGTTGTTTGAGATAAAAGCTGAATAATCGAAGTTGGAGAAAGGCTGAGAATACCAACATGTACGAATATGTCATCATGTAGGTAAACCACTATAGGAAGTCAACCAAAGAATATTCAAAGGTATATGTATTGTTCAAAGATATAATTGAATGAAAGGGTTGAAGAAAAGTTGGATCAAGTTGTGTATATACCTTTATATCCTTCAAAATATGAGAAAAATAGAGTTTGATACATAAAGTAGTTAAAAAAAAAAAAAAAGAGGTCAAGAAAATAGTTAGCATGGAAAGGACTACATTGTTTGATGACCTCTTCCATTGCCCTTGTCTTTAATCAAGCAAAATGTAACAAGAATTGTAAGAAAGATATGACGCTTTTGAAAGGAAGATTAGATTAAAGAAAGGTGTCTATAAGCTCTTTAATGAATAATTCTTTGGTAGCTAGATGATATTATTCATATTAGACAACTTAAACTTGTTATCATTAGACCAGTAAAAAAGGTTATGTAGGGAACATTGTCTCATAAGTTTACGGTGAGGACCACTTTTTATGTAATCTTTGAGATTCATTCTTCTCTTATTTGATTTTTGAGTGGTGAATTGTAGTTCTTTTCTATTTACAACTTGTAATGAAAATAATTATTTGGAGTATATTTCCCCATCCCCTTGTGGTAGGATACTAAACCACTTTTGAATGATCCATTAAGGATGGCTGGGAAGTAGCGACAACAAATTGCATTATCCGCATTATGAATATACATGTGATATTTGTTGATTGTACGGTGATCCTCTGAGTCGGTAGTTCCATCATTAATGGTTGGCACCTTGACCTTTTTGGGGCAAATTTAATTCACGATACCACTGAGTGAACGGTGTAGAAAAAAGGTTGGGGGCATTTCCGAAATATTGAGCATATGATGTATTGACAGGTAAAGGAGGAGGCCTAACTACTTCCAATAAGGAAGCTCCGTATGCACTCTAATCATTGTGATTTGCACTTCCCTTTGATGGATATAAACTCAAACTCTCTTGAGGGGATCATCATGATGGCGAAAGCATCCGACGCTATTCCTTTAGATGACAATCCACTATAAGGTTAACTGACCCCTTCTTTCTTAAGTCGAGGGCTAGGGCTGTTCATGAACTTGTGAGAGTTGGAGTTGATTATAAGCTAGGGGTTAAACTCATCAAGAGGATGAAAGGGTGCCATCCTAGTCTGCAAACCAGGTCTGACTACTTGATGTGAGAAAAATATAAGGGGTCAAGACTATATGAGTCGGCCACGTTCTCTTTGGCTTATTTATTATAGGGTCGTTTTTGACATTTATGATGCCTTGAGCATCTCGTTTATTACTATGCTTAGTATAATTTGCACTAGGTTGTCATACCTTAAAGAGCATTCTTCAAAGCTCATAAAAATTGAGCAAGTATTTGACCTCCACAAAGGGAAGTGACATACCACAAATTTAAAGTGCAGTTAAAAGAGAAAAATTGTTTGTCGGTCCATTTAAGTATAGGTAATTATTTATCCGATCTACTAATTTTAAATAAATGTTTCAGGTCCATTAAAGTTTGGGTAAAAATAATTTTGAACCAAACCGATGAAAAACTCTAATTTCCAATGAATATGATGATGTGTCTATATAAATGACGGTTTTGCACTTACTAAAAACCGGAGGCCATGTGATTTAAGGTGAGTAAAAGAAAAAAATATTAAAACCCTAATTTTTCTTAAAATTTTTTTTTCTTATAGTCAGCTTAAATCACGTGGCCACTTATTTTTAATAAGGACAAAATCGTTGTTTTTATGGACATGTCATCATATTCATCGGAAATTAGAGTTTCTCACTGAATTTGGTTTAAAATTATTTTTACCCAAATTTTGATGGACCCACAAATATTTATCTAAAATTAGTGGGTCGGATAAATAATTACCCATATTTGAATGGAGCGGCAAGTAATTTTTCTGAAAAGATATGATATGATTTTAATTTGTTCTTGCATCCTTTGGAACTCATTGCTTTACATGATGTTCGTGTGTTTCTGCAAGACTATAATGATGACATACCTTTGAGGCCTTGAGGGCTAGTTTCCAGTAGAAAAATGACTGGACTCGACATCGTCATATGAGAGAAGGTTGAGATTATCTCTTTCTTATGTTAATTCTCATACATATTTGATTTAAGGGAGGTGTTGTTTGCTGCTATCTACTGCCATTTTCTCCATAAACGGTGCCAATATATTACCAAACAGGTTAAGTGAAGTGTATAAGTTAACTTAAAGAGTGGACTTATGATTAAAGAAGTTTGTATATTGATTGTCTCCTAAGAAAGTCCATCTGACACTTAAGTTAGATATATGAACGAGGACTTCATCTTTGAAGATATGATCTTCAAAATGTGGGAATTTTTTGAAGATTGACTCCTAAAAGGGGATTTTTGATGAGTAATTTTATAAATATTAAAACTCGATATATGAGGGAAAGGAGATTGACAATGATGATCATTCAAAAGGAAATACTTTACTAACTTTGGGCAATTCTTATATGATGATATGTTGGAATTTGTGTATGGATGAACTATATTTATAGGAAAAACAAGTGAGGTAAAATAGTTAATTCACCATAAAACCCTAATTTCACCTCTTCTCATAAGGGGGGAGCTTTACCAAGCCTAAATGCTTATTAGATTATGGTCCAAAGTTAAGTCTAATTAGTCTTAGATCGTACAATGTGACTATAAGTTGGGATTATTTTACATCAAGTATTAACACTAATTTTAGATGTAAAGGTTTATAATTTCCGCTCCTTCATTAAGATGAACGATTTAAAACCCAATTATAAGTCAATCTCTCTCATTTGCAAATTCTCACCCCTCCCTGGACCACACCATTGGCCACAACATGGCCATGTTGGAAAATCTACTTTTCTTCTTCCACCCCTCCATCCCAATTGCTTATCTTCCTTTGACAATCAAACAATTCTTAACATTAGTTTTTTGGTGTATAAATAGGGTTGATTAACCTTTTTCGATGACTAACAACATGAGTTGTGAAAAATCTTGTCTCGACTATTTATTGACAGAAATAGGGGCAATTTTTGAGGTTAATAAGATGGTTGGAAATGGTAGACTCTCCCTTATAGTCTATCGCAAATATGACCTATATAATTTTATTTTCATAACATTGCTATATTTTTGGTGGATAATTAAGATTCAATTACTAGTGACTTGGCTCTGTTTGGCAACTATGAAATAACAACCGATAATTATTGCTATATTTTTGTAAAATTTGTATGTATTTAAGTCGGATCACTAAATAATATTGTTAAATTTTTGTTTTGGTCAGAGTGATTATCGCGATATCAATTAATAATTTTCGAGATTATTTTCTGAAGTATATTAATACATCTTATCTATATGGATCAAAAGTTTTGACTAATAATCCAATGGAAAAGGTGAAGAAACCAAACGAATTTTTTTTCCCGAAAAAACAAAGGAGAAACTCAGACAATAATATGTTGGCTCAATTGTATCTTCAACCAGTGAAATCGAAGGAAACTTACAGCTGATGAACATAAAAACATTGATGTCCGAAAGAAACCAAAAAATTAAGAAAATTTACTCATCTCTTGTCAGATGGGCAACTGGATCTTGATTGTTCTGCTTTTCATCTGCTTCTCTCTCCCAGTTCGACGGAGCCAAGGCTCACCTCTTTCACCCCCACCGCAGGTAATTCCTTGCTCTCATTCAATGACATCAATTCACGTGTTTGGATTTGCTGAATCTATATTCCAATCGTGAATTTGTCCTTGTTTACTGATTATTACGGCATGTTTTCAAGGTACTCAAATGTAAAATTTGTACACGAAAATTTGAGTTCCCACCAAGTAGTTCTAGCTGAAAACTATGGAACAATAGGATTTTGCGAGATGATTTTGTGTTTTGGGAGGTCGGTTGTCTGAATTGGCCTGAAATTTGACCGTTAGCTATGTAATTCTTCTTCAAAACAATGAAATATGAAGATATTGTAAAATCTTGCTGTGTTTTAGGTTATGGTTTATGCCTGGTTGAATCTTGGTACACTCAACATGATTGTTTTTTTCAAAGTGAGCATGGTAGAAAGCCCTCAATGTGGGCAAAGATTTGTAGATATTGCCAAATGCTTGAGTTTATGCTATGGAATTTTTCTAGAAAATCATGAACATGAAGATATTTGTGACATGGTTGTGTTTTTGGGGTGTTAGTTCTGTCTGGTGAAATGTCATTGCGCTGTAATTGGTTTGCAAAGTATCTGAGCTTGTTAAAACACCTATATGCGATGCAATTTTCTGGTGCTTAACCTTCATGTTGAACAACTTGATTTAACTGTGAGCCTCTCTTCTAATCAAGGGAGGCTCCATATATTGTGAACGCAACAACTCTACAAGAGCCAAATATTCCTGACTAGGCAAAATTTACTTTTCAAGATGTTCTTTAGTGGGAAAAAATCATCTGTAGTTAGAGAATTGACCATCCAAGGCGTCTTACTTGAGTAAGTGTGTAGTTTGTTATTTATCCAAGCAATAAAAAACATGAACTAAATGTTGCTTAGAACTTGGTCAATTGTTGATCTTTGTTCAAGCTTCAACTTTGTCAGCAACATCCTTTTCTGCCTTACTTGGCAACGACTCTAACCTATTTGCTGCATTTTGTGCTGATGACATAATTAAGAAGAAAGCTAACACGAGCTGTACTTGTCTGTGATCAGGATTTGGGAGATCAAACGCATACAAGGTAATAGGCTTTCCTCAAGTAGACTGTCTACCGTTTTCTTTCACTAATGTCCAAGCTGCTTTCTCTTGTTTCTTTTTTTTTTTTCCCTGCAAGCAGAGTTTTTGCTGTTTGTAATGGAGGAAAGAATAATCTTTTCATTGTTAGATTCATAAACAGTTGCATTGTAACTTTATGGCCCTACTCTTGCCCTGAAAAAGTAGTAACCTCTTTATTGTTGGTTTGTACTTTTAGTAAACAACATGAGGAGCATGCTCATGAAGTGCATTGTTCAAGAGAGAGAAGCAGAGCGGCATGGAAAGTCATTGATGAGGTGCAGCTTGAATCTTTTAGAGGAAACTTTTTTCTTTTATATTCAAATTCAAATTTCTAATATGTGAATAATGGATGCAGTACCTCATGCCTTTTGTGGAGAAAGAGAAGTATAAGATATCAAGCAAGTGCAGACTTCACCCAGATAATGACATGTTTAGGGATCAGGAAATGCAGAAGATACATGTAGACATAAATGAATGGAAATGCAGCTACTGTAAAAGAGTTTCTATGCCGAGAAGTATCTTGATAAGCATTTTGATAATAGACACTACAATTTGCTGAATACGGTGAGTTTTCTTGTCTTTCAATTGAAAAAAGACGCTAGCATCCTTCGATATTATCTGATGTGCTCAGCGTGGTTCTTTCTCATTTCATTAGAATGATCATGAAGCAACTTAACAGTTCACATTTTTGTGTACATGTATTCTCCCCTTTTAATTCCTGTAATTATATGTCTAAAGAGATGCATATTACTGGGGTTGCTGTTAGATGTGCAATAGCTTATAGTTGCATTGCTGGGTACTAATTGCATACATATTACGAAAATGATGTTGATGATGAAAGTTTCATAGTGGAAATCTGAACATAGTAGTAGAGGTTGATATGAATGGTGGGAATATTCGATGAATTTGACATGAAAAGGGAGAATCATTTCCAATTCTTCAACTGTGTAAATAAGCAACAACGCAATATATAGAATTGTTAAAGCTATCCCTTATAAAGAGGTTGAGACACAAATCGATGAAGAGAAGTTGGAAAGAAATCGTGGGACATGTCCTGTTTTAAAAGGCCCACTTTGAGGAGTCTTATGTCTAAAAGAGTTAAGGATGCTGCATGATGAGAGACAAATATGATTGGTATATACCTCTAGCTGAAGCCATGACTGAGAATCATATTATGTACAATCACAATTGCACGAATAATTTCAGTTTGACAGCTTCCACGACAAAACCAATCCTTCCTGACTCTACTGGTAGGAACTTTGGCAACAATCTTGTATTTTGAGTACAACACACAACACCACCTGTACTGCCAGTCTGCCACCATCCAGTGTGGAACCCGTTTGAGTAGGTCTGGGGAGATCCATATGTACAATATATTACTTTGTAGTACTTAATGTGGTCTTTTAGTTTAGTGATTAGCATAACAGTAAGACAAACTACATATTTAAGGAGCTATCTGTCCGGGAAAACCCCCTTATTGCACAGACAACTGGTGCTTTCTGTTTTTCCAATATGAGATACTGCTTCTGCACCTCATCTTCTCTAATGAGGACACACAAAAGCTTTAGTTTCCTGAAATAGACACTTCTGCTTTCTGAAAGCCGGGACACTACCCGTAGAGTGTGTACCCCATATGAAGAACCCAATGAAGTCTAGTGAAAATTGAAAAGTCAGATATCCAGTTACAGCAAAGAGCAACCATTTTCACTGTTGAATCTCATACAAAAGTCCTGCAAGCCTTAGCTTTTACAGATGCAAAGAAAACTATTGTAATCATATTAGGAAGCTTGGCCAATTAACTGTGGAGACTCGCTGACCCAAAATCAATTTTTAACCATATGTCAAACGGCAACAGGAGGGCTTTCCTTTTGCTCTTTAATAAGAGGATCAGATATTAGCCTGCATCTGCTGTTACAAGCTAACAAGATATTTCCAAACTTGTTTTTCCCTTTCGGAGAGTTCAAGAGCGCCCCCTTTCATAGCCAGAAACTACCCTTTAGCTCGACTTCCTTTGCACCCATCATGCCCAATGCCTGCAAATTCTGAACTCCAGGTACTACACTCTCTAAAAAAGTTGACTCCAAGGATTTCCATTTTAGTAATTTGATTTTGTCCGGTAAATTCAAATATCTGCTGCATGGATCACTGTTGGTGAGTAGTCTAAAGAGAACAGGATTTTGAAAGTCACCTGAGCATAACCATAGCTGTCCACATTCTATAGCCAAACTCCCTGTCTACATGGCTGGTCAAGAGCCAATCTCCACTTCTGCTTCATCCATCTGTAGTACATAGAGCATGAGCTTCTTTTACTGCATGAAGAAGCTACGTATGATCTCTCACATATTTTTCAACTGCTTTGTCACACTATTGCAATGCTTTAGCATCAGTTATTTTGGGGAGTTCTGGTTGGTAGAGTTTGGAAATCCTTCTTTATCACATGCTCAGCGTTTCATCATCTTCCTGTCACCACAAGCTGGAAGGTGAAGGATGATGATATTTATTTTCATGTGGGATGCCTTGGTCTAATAGTGTTTTGGTGGATTAACATGTGTCTTAAGGTTTGAAAGAAATAAGGTATTCTACAAGTTTTTATTGATCTCAAGCAATGCAATTATTGTTTTGGCAGGATGACGCCTTTTGTTTCTCTTCATTTGATGTAATTGATTTTTGGATAGCCTATTTTGAGCTGTAATTAGCTTTTGTTGGATGCTTATTTAGCATCCTTTCTTGTAGGTACGTATTATTATGAATATATTACCTTTTTCTTATTTAAAAAATATAATTTTGGACCACCTGATTTGTTTCTAAGGTTGTTCAATGCCTTGCTATTGTGATGCTGGATCCATGAGTATGGAGCATGTCTAATGACTTACAACATGAATTTACTATTTGGGATGATGGAGATTGAAAAATTGTTGAAGAAGATAAGTGCTTCCATTCACACCAGTTAATTCTTTAAAAGGATGGTCATGAATTAACTTGATTTGAAGGCCCAAACAAAATTAAATCTCACTCAAATTTAGTGGTGCTACAGCCTAATAGGCGACGATTGAGATTTGAGTGTCTCAATTAAAGACGGTTTTGGAAGTAATCTTTGTCCAGACTCCTTTATTAGGCTAAGCTGATGAAGCTTCCATCAGCAGAAGGCTGGTAAAGTGTTTTTGGGGCCATACTTCTGATGTCATCCTTGTCATCATAGCTGCATAACTATATGTGAATTCAATCGCTTTGTAGTAAATCTAAAACCAGATATCAATAAATATGATATCCGAAAAGAAAATTGGACTTCAATGTCGTGTTGTTCGATTACTTTTATTGTCAATCTAAAAGCAGTTGTTAGCATGATATCCGAAAAGACAATTGGGTTTCATGGAGACCTATCCAAAAAATTTGAGTCTTCAAGTCATCTGTAGTGTGGATAGAATATTGCTGGTGCCCCGGTATTCAACTAGCCAGTGATTGTTCTTTTTAACATGTGTATCACTTGATAGTGCTAGTAGCAGCAAAAATTTGAGGGGAGGATGACTTTTGAGTGCAGTCATGACTTAAATGTGAGGGGACTAATAGTGTAGGAGGGGATTCCTTGCTGACCTAGATTAAGAAGAGGAGGTCTAAGTAAAATAGTTCAACCTTTATGATTCTGTACCCATTGAAGGAGGCAGCGTACAGACTGAAGAGTTTTTCACGACTGTAGAGAGCTGCAACTCATGAATTCAAAATGTGGCCATTCCAACGAAACGGCTGCATCGGAAAGGTTTTCAAGATAAGGGAACCGCGTTTTCAACCCCACGACAACCTCGAAATGAAGCGTGATTGCCTCATTAGAGTGGGTTTTCCATATCGGGACCGCAATTGCAATTGCAATCGATTTGAATCCATGCAACTTCTCTTTCTAGTTTTTGCTTTTGTGCCATTTGTTTTGCATGGAAGTGAAAAGAAGTGTATGGAGATTAAGAAACCGACGTATGAAGGATTGCAAAGTGATAAGCAAATTAAATCACTACGTTTTTCTGTTGGGGTTGGTTGTTTGCTTTGCACATTTATTTTGTGTGTTCATGAAAAATGCTTCTCCCATGTGCCCTCAAGTTATTTAAGTAATCATGTAGTTTCTTTGTATTGTCAATTTGTTGTATTATATTGTTAACTTTTATTGAGGACTCAGACAATATTAATTACTGAAGCATCATGGTACCATGGGAAATTCTCCTCAGAAAGGTGGATGAACAAAACGTTGACTGGTTACCTGGGGGTTCTAAGATATGGATAGGTGAAACTGGTGAAATATGATTGGTTTGCTTAACTTATTGTCCTGCAATTCTGCCACTATGGCAACATGGCAGTTGTAGATGTGCCCATATTTTATCTGATAGAATGATACTGACTTTTAGAGACAAGAAATATAAAATCATCATGGCATTGAAAGTGCTGTACTTTCACTTCTTTTCATTCAGTGCCCTGATATAGGCTTGTCTGTTGTGCTACTAATATTTCTCTTCCCTGAAACATGTTGTTATTGCTTCTTTCTGATTCGATTGAATCATCAAACATATGTAATCCTGATAGTTGGCTTCCTGTTGTATGCCATATTACTTGATGTAAAATGAATCAAACATTAATGTACTTGTGCTATCTCAAGAGCGAGGGAAATGCCTGGCAGACTTATGTGGAGCATTGCATTGTGATCTTGTGATGGATTTCCAGCCACGAAAGACCAAGTGTAGTCCAGCTGCAGCTGTGAAAAATCGCCACCTATGTGAGGTATATGTTTCCTGCATGATTTACTGAGATCTGCAACAACTTTTGTAGTCTCTATTATTTTGATAACTAAAAGTTAAAGACGTGTGCAGAGCCTTGCTGATACTTGTTTTCCGGTTACCGGTGGTCCATCTGCGAGTCGTCTTCATGGTATTCATCTAATCTAATTTTGGGACTTGAGGCGTGATTTAATACACATTTAGCATATTAATGACTTGAGTTTCTGTTTGCTGTCTAAATGACAGAGTTCTTCTTGCACCAGTTTTGTGATGCACATACTTGCTCTGGAGGTCGAAAACCATTTTCTAGAGGTGGCAAGGTAGTGTACCAATTGGATAAATTTAACATAGAGTTTTGATTTTGAAGTTTAAAGCTTGCATGTGGAGATCAGGGTGAAATGAGAAGCAAAACACATTCACAGATCATTTTATGATGTTTCAGTTATGAGTTATCCACATTCTGCGTCGAGAAGCTGGTTATACCAAAGCAAGCCAGTAGCATAGATTATTGTGTACTGAAAGCGGCAGGGATCGATATCTGTTAGGCGGAAGGGTGCCTGGCCTCTCCAACCTTTTTCTTGAGCTAATGGAAATATATAATGTGAATACCTGAAACCCAAATAACTCATAGGAATTTTTGGCATAATGATAAAGCGACCTCAGTTATAATTTAAAAGTTGGCCCCCTCCCCCTCCCCCACCCCCAAAAAGGATCCACCCCTGGTCGATGTGCTTGGAGTTCTGTTCTTTTTTGGGGTGGGGGTTGAGAGGAATGGGGTGTAGTTTCAAAGGTATGCTGACAATTAGTTGATATTATGCTAAACATGGGTGTCACACTAGTTTCATTCAGATGTCTTCCTTTCTCCCTGTATGATGTTCTATTTCTATTTTCCTCATTTTATGATGTCAATGTCTGGTGATAATTGCCTGATTCTGTAACTAAGCAAAATGGAAAACCTAGTAACCTTGCCTCTCTGTGCCCTACAAAAGAGGACCATTATTTTCGGTTCTATGATGGGACTTCTGCTCTTTGTAAATACGGTGAAGAGAAAAAGCTTGGTCATCAAAATGTTGGGTAGCAGATGAAGCCTTTGATGTCTATTAACTTTCTTGTTGCTGGTTTAGCTCGTCAATAGTTTCCCTTGAATGCTAATTGAGCTTGCAAGTCGTTACTCTTGTTAGACAGAAGTATCTGCCATACATGCTGCTTTTCACAGTCGCATAAGCCTTTGTAATTTGTACAATATTGTTTTTTTTTTTTCCCATACTTCATTGATGGTGTATCTTTTTTCTTTTTAATGTGCAGAAGCGGACAAACGGATTCTATATTGTCATTTCCATTTTGACGCTTATGCTGCTTCTGCTATTCTATGGCTTTGTTTATTTGTACCAGAGGTGAGTGCTTCTGCTGCTTTAATAGCACTAGCTATATTACTCAAGATCTTTGTGTCACTCAAAGTGCTTGTGGAAAATACCCAACACTCAGATAATATGCAGACACTGGACATTTCAGTTAGGCTACAACTACTCCCAGTGTGGGAGGGTTTGGGAGATTTAAATGTGGACATTGCAATTCTGCAAATACTTCATTTAGACTAAATCATAGAAACTTTTCACAAGCAAGTATGTGTATTTGGAAAACTTCTCTACAGGGATTTATGCTTTGGTTTTATGTTATAGGGGACTGAAAAGGAGTACTCAAGATCTTAAACGAATTTCACAGACTGGACGCAGCAAGAAGTCCTCGTAGCGAGTTCTAGAGCTGTTGCTGTACCAATCATGTCAACTTTCTGCGGAAAATGTCCAAAACTTTGTAGAGGTATTTTTCCTTGAATGATAGAAATTGTTTAAGCCCATTGTGGACTGTACAATATAGCATGTCGACATATACACATCACAAGCAATTACACTACTCAGAGTTCATACTGATAAGCTAGAATATTGAAAGAATCCTTTGTTGAGAATATACTTTGGTTTCCATTTGAGTTAAGGTACAATATCTATTGCACGTCAATGTCGATTCTGTCGGTAGAGTTGTTCTTAGGGATGGTGATATATAACACTCCATCCTTCACCTCTGCCTTAATTTTCTTGAAATCAACATTCTGTGGCAAGGCAATCTTAGTATAATACCTCCCAAAGCTCTTGGCAGGCCACCACTCATTCTCGTTCTCTCCTTCACTTGGAACTTTTTCTGCCTTGATGGCCAGCATGTTGCATTCTTCAACCCAGATCTTGACATCATTCCGAGTCATACCTGGCACATCAAACCTTATCTTGTATTCATTTTCTCTCTCTCTGATAGCCCATGGTGTCCGTCCGCTTCCATATCCAACCCTTTCCTTCATCGGGACTGGTCCCCAGGTGGTACAGGGGGCAGCCGAGACACTCATTAACCTATTCATGGTGTCCATCATTTGCTGCACAGTTCTTCCTTCTGGAAATCTGTTACATAACCCTGTAGAAGAGATTCGGCCATGTCACACTATTATTGCTTCCCAAAAAGATAAACCACCACCAAAATAAATGCTAGTAGACCTTGCAAAAACAAACCCGTACGTACCTTACATGACCTGAGACCAAGACCTGACCCCTACCTATAATAACTCAACTTGAAATGTCCCAAATCCAAATTGACTCAATCTAGAGCCAAATTGAGATGCAATACTTTCTAAATTATTAGGTAGAATTGGATCTATAGACTGAACAACCCCCCCAAAAAAAAAAAATCTTTATCCCAATTTCTTCCCCTCCCCCTCCCTATCTCTGCATAAAGTAGCCCACGATATTAGTCCCAGGGAAACTGTATAATCTCATGTTGACCACTGGACAAAACAATGGTTAAAATTGGAAATGACCTAAACCGGAGTGTTATGTCAAGCCCCTCCATATGCATCACACTGAAACTCGACCCCAACCTCCGAACCTGACGAGAAAACCGGTTTGCTATGTCTAAATATAAAAGCGATAAAAGCATGTGACTTGGTGGCTGGAAGTAATTACCTACGGGGGCGGCTTGGGGTGGGGTCCTTGCACAAAGGACTTGTTGCCTGGCTTCTCCAGCTCTAGCCTTAGATGGGGCAATTGATATGGCTGGCTTCTTGATGAAGCATGATTGGTAATTTTGTGTAGCTGAGAAAGGAGTGCAGATGTTCAAGTTTGAGAGAGATGAAGCCATAATTCTTCCGGAATTTTTCTGTGCTAAGCTAATCTTAAAAGAGATGCAGCCATAATTCCAGAAATATGTATATATACTTAAAAGAGATGCACACTCTAGAGCTTTAGATATGGCCTATGTAAAACCTTCTCGACTTCTCCACATGCACTCACATTTTGCCATCTGTTTTCTTTTTCTTCTTTTTTGGGTGGTATTGAGTAATGCTAGGAAGGCCCTTTCCGGTTTAAGACAAGCTTTTGCTGGCTATATTATTATTATTATTATTATTATTATTATTATTATTATTATTATTATTATTATTATTATTGCTACTAGTTTTTTTAATCAGTGCTGTGCACAAGTTTTTTTATTTTAAACTTTTAAGTTAAATAATTTGTGAAATTTTAATCCAGTAATCGGATTATATTATTTTAAGAATTTATATGTGTTAATAAAATAATCATAGTTTAAAAGTAATAATATTTATTTGTCATAAATAGTTTAAAAAAGTACATGTTTGAAATTTTTCAAAGAGAATTCAACTTGAAAAATGAAGGAAAATAGGTTAAGAATTAATGTTTACACCAAAGCTTTAAAATTCATCAATAAAATTAAAAAAGAAATTCATCAATAAAATTTAAAAAGTATTCATTTATTGTAAGAAATTCGAAAATTTTGGATCATTAATAGTCTTGTACGCACACTTGCTACATTAGAGTATAAACATCATATATTTTGTGCTATGATCGCCTCATAAAATTTAAAAATTAAGAAAAGTTCGATTTTCTGAATAAGTGTATGTACAAGACAATTCGTGATCCAAAAATTTGATTTTCTTAAATAAATGGAATTATTTTTTAATTTTCATTGATTAATTTAAAATTTTATTGTAAAAAATTAATTTTTAATCTATTTTCCTTCGTTCTTCAAGATGAATTCTCTTCGAAAAGTTTTCAAATATGTAATTTCTAAAATATTTATAACAAGTAAACATTATTACTTTTAAACGTATGATTATCTCATAACACATATAAATCCCTAAAATAGTATGACCTGATTATTTCAAACTAAATAAATATTTGATGAGTTTTAAAACATTACAAATTATTGGATCAAAATTTCACAAATTACTTAAATGAAATCTTAAAATAGTCCATGCATAACACATGTTAAAGAACTAGTTATTATTATTTTTGGTGCAAAGAAAGGTGCGATATAAGCGACATTCAAATTAAGGTGTCTTATAATAATTTTTAAAGACTTTATCAATTAACCTAAATGCATAACATATGTATTGAGTGTTTAAAAAGGTCAAATGAATTTTTTAAAGGAGACCACCAAATAATAACAGAATTTTATTTACTCGATTTGAATTCAAGTTGTTGAGTTCCCATCTAGCTGATAAATTTCATAAAAGGCATGTCTTAGCAGAATTTATTAACGGATTGGACTTTATAATTTTTAAAGACTTTATTAATTAAGCTAAATGCACAAAACACTTCTATAATGTATTGAGTGTTTAAAAAGGCCAAATGAATTTTTTTAAAGGAGACCACCAAATAATAACAAAATTTTATTTACTCGATTTGAATTCTGGTTGTCGAGTTCCGATCTACCTGAAAAATTTATTAAAAGGCATGCCTTAGCAAAATTTATTAACGGATTGCGCTTGACCCAACTTAATATCTAGTAATGTCTAATTGTGCATTCTTTTAAGGACGTGTTAATTTTAACTGTTCAAAATTATCTGTTAGATGTTACGAGTTGTTATGAGTTACGAGTATGTTATGAACTGTTACGATATGTTACAAGCTTTTATGAATGGTTACAATTAGATGAAATTAACTGTTATAAGTTATTATGATTAGCGTTATGCAGTTATGAGATGTTATAATTAGCATTTAAGCTGTTATGAGCTCTTATAAGTTATTAATTATTATAAATGTTATTATAAATGCCAAAACGAATATGTGTCAAGTAGAAATATGATCAACCCTTCAAAACCTCATTCAACAATGCCATATTGCACACTGTTGATTTGAGCGTTGAATGCTGACCTACCAAATTCACATCCAATTACTTTTTTATTAAATGGGAGTTACTTTAGAAACAAATTATAAGATGGTAAGCGACTCGTCCATTGAATGAACCCCTTTTATGGGGTTGAGCCCAAATACTTATATTATGAATTTAACTCTATGAATTTGATAATATGGTATAATTTGGGAGAGAAAATTTAATCTTTTTGGAAAGAGAACATGGAAATAGGAAGTGAGTTTTAAAAAATATAAAATTAAAATAAAATACTATGTCTCTGTTTGGCAATAAGTTATTTCCTATTAACTCTTGACTGATTGAATTATGTGTTGACTTGTTGGCTGATTAAATTAGTTGTTCGTGTTAACTGTTTATATTAGTTATTTTAAAAAGAGTATTTGGTAAATTTCTCAAAAAAATATGAGATGAAAAACTAATTTACAGAAAGCCAATCATAAAAATTATTGAAATTGACTTTTCGAAAATAATTTTTAAGAATAAAAAGTTGTTAAAAAATAACTTTATAATAGTTTTTGACGAGTCAAAAAGCAAAAACTCGCTTACAAAATTATTTGTTTTCTCAAAAAGTCAATAAAAAGCCATTAGCTCAACATGATGGAATGTTAATGGACAAGGGGCAATTATCAAACCGATAGGGTACAGAAATATGTTAAATATTCCTTTGCATCTGATAATCCTTTTTTAAATTTATCTTTGAGACTCTATTTTAATAGAGCCGTGGACAAGTATGCTTAAGAAGACAATGCCTAACTTGTACATATTACAATTTTAGGGAGGAAAGGATTGTGTTTGATTGGTGGAAAAAATAATTTTTCTAAAACTAATTTTTATAAAAAAATATTTTTCAAAGGAAAATAATTTTTAGCTTAGATTTTTGATTGTTTAGTAGGGAGGAGAATAATTTTTGAAAAATTACCCGTCAAATGAAAGTCAATTCAGTCAACATTTGATCAATTTTGATAAACCATCTTTTTGTTATGTTTTTAGAAAACTTTTGAATAAGAAAAACACGCTTAAAATTATATGAGATTTGGACATCAATGGGTTATTCAACGAAATATTTTGGTCAATTAGTCATCCGAATTGTTTTAGTGGTTATATATATGGTGATAAATGTCGATAAATGAAAAAATTTTGACATCAAATTTTAAAGTCGGCTATTTTTAATATTCCCTATCAAAATGTTTCAATTTGAATTGTTAAAGTCACTGCACGTTCGAAAAATTAGTCAATTGAATTGTTTTAACGGTTATATATCCGGTGACAAATATCGACACGTGAAAGAATTTTGACATCGAACTTTAGTGCTGAACATTTTTCTAATGTTTCCTATCAAATAGTCAACTTTTAATTCAATGCATTAAAGTCATTCCGTATTCAAAAAATCAACATTCTTGATTTTTAAGAGTATGTTTGTTTCAATGGAAAATATTTTTTTGAAAAATTATCATTATATTTTCCGGCATTTGGTAGTATAAGTGGTGGATAAATATTTTCTGGGGAAAATAAATTTCCTTTTATGAGGAAAGAAGTTAATTTTCCTCAGCCTCAATCAAGGGAAAATAAAGCGTTATCAATGGGAGTTTAAGTTCTAAGCTTCTCTTACTTTGCTACCTTTAGTTTCTTTTTCCAAGTTTTGTCCTTGTCTTTTTCCTTTTTTGTTGTAAAGTTTATACATGAAAATTTTTTTTACAGTATTTGTTTCTTTCTTTTAATTTTTATTATTTTATACATGGAAAAGTTTGATCATAGGGAGATGTACAAACTTATCAAATTTAGGTGCTCAACATATATATATATATATGGGATTTTTGAAGTTGAATTAGTTATTTATTTTTTTTTTCATATATGGGATTTTTATGGTTGGTTTTTGTATTTAAGTAGCTATTTTAGAAAATTATTTTTCTTCTACAAAGGAAAATGTGAGTGGAAAATGGTTTTCCTTGAAAATTTTATTTTCCCATGAAAAATAATTTCCTGGAAAAATATTTTTCCCGCAATCAAACACACCCTAAATGAAAAATATTTTCCTCAAAATAATTTTCCTTGGAAAACAATTTTCCAGTTTACTTTTATACCAAACAATGAAAAATTCAAAATTTATTTTTGAGGAAAATATTTCTCCATTAACCAAACACACCTTTAGATCAATATTCCACAGCCTATTTCTCCGACAAAGTCACTAGTGCGCTACCAGCTGGTCCATTCTTCTTGCTCTCCATAGCCTTCGTCACCTCAGTCTGATACCAATTCTTCTCTCTAGCAAATTCCACCATCACGAAAGTATTAAATTTAAATTCTGTTCTTCTGAAGAATCAACGGGAGAGTGTTATTTACTCAGAAATGTTCATTTCCGCCAACGTAAGAACCCCTGTAGAAATTTTCTTATAATCGTACTCAGGGATTTATCTCGTTACCCTAATCGGATAACTAAATAGGCAACTGTATTATCCCCTCCCCGCTTGACATGACAACATAATAACGAATCAAAACACGGAATTAAAAACGTATATCCTTAAGATTAAAGTCTATACCAGTGCTTTGCCTCTTTCCTTCTTCTGTAACCTTGTAATCACACTCAGGGAATCAGATTTTAAGAATAGCCTTCTTCCATCCTTGCCCCCAACCATTTCCCCAATCAATAGGAGTGTTGCCGCCTTGGCTAGTTGAGCGTCCCCTATTTAACCTTCTCGTGATCATTGCGACGACTCTCACCATCTCGTCACAGGCCATACCACCCAGACCCACCACACCTTCTCCCATGAGATGAGCGCTGTGTCTGATTAGATCTTCACAAAACTGTTTGGAGGTCTGTACTATTCATCTAAATTTAAATTCTGTCTACATTAATCTCTATGCTTTTTTAACAAACAATTTTTAAAAAATTAAAAAAATCAAACTTCTAATTAAGTACACTCCATTTTTTCCTGATGGGTGGAAATTTATCTAATAGTATTGAATTGTTATTATTTAACCAAGAACATCTTAGTTTCTGTATTGCATCATCTTTCTGTATTGCATCATCTATGTTATAATATCCAAACTAATTTTTATGAAATTTATTTTAATAGTTATTCCTATGGTTTGATTGATTAAAAATAACTCCTGCATGCTAGCTTGTATGAGCAGGTATGATGCTAAGGGTGGGATAAATTATTTAAATTCAATTTATTTATTTATTTTTGTAAACTAAAGATTTTAGGATTAAATTAATTTACAACTTACAAGTGAGAACAAAAATCAGTATTATAATGCTAGTGGTGAAGTCATTTTCTTATACCTTATCTTATTAATTAATCAACTCTTATGATTTTGATTTTCCAAGTTAGTGTACTTGAATTTTTTTTTGGATTTAATTTTCAAAATTAAATTCAACAGTCTTTTCAATTATTGTGGGAAAAAAAGTGATAATCATGGAATACAACACTCTAATAATCACTTCTTTACAACTCAACTCATGCACTTGCAAGTAAAAGGTTTTTAAAATTAAATATAAAATCGACATCAAAATATTGGGATTGTTGAAATAAAACTGATCATTAATGAATTCAAATGAATTAAATCGGTGAATCAAAAGCAGTAGAGAAAAATGAGGATCTAGCTAGATCTCAACTTGACGATTAACATCATAATATTGATTTTCTCAATTGAGAGTTATAATTAATTAGGTAAACAAAGGCTATAAGACATTAATTTACAAATCACAAATAAAAATTCAGTTATAATTAATTAGTGAAATAATTCTCTAACCCTTAGCATGAACTAGTATAAATAATCTAACCAAGCTTAGCATAAGCCAATCCCGACTGTTCTCTTGCTTAGAGCTCCCTCCAACTCGTTTCTCGGGTTTTTCTAGGGTTTATCCCTTCTCTCCAAATATGTATCCGATCTTCCTAGTTTTTTAGGAAAATATGTGCCCTAATCTCAATAATTTTATAGGCCAACCTACGAGTGTGACAAAACCTTATGGCTAGGGTGTTATGGATGCGATGAGACGAATTGGTGATGATGATTCAATAACTCTTGGCATGATCAAGGTGGAGTCTTGGAGTTAGAGGTTGATGAGGGGTTGAATGAGACACTCAACTATATGACTCTAGTGGGGAAACTAATGTCGGATTTTGTGGTTAATAGAAACGCCGCAAAATAGTCATTTGACAAGCTTGGAACCCTAAATTTGGCGTCACTATATCGGACACTGGAGGATAATGCCTTCCTTTTCAAGTTTAATGTACTAGATGATGTGAAAAAAGTATTGATTGGTGGTCCATGGATGATTATGGGGAATCATCTAGTCTTGAAGAAGTAGTATGCTCGATGCATGTGTTTAGGATATAGACTTCTCAAAATCATGTTTCGGGCTCGACTTTTCAATGTGCCTTTGAATATGAGGAGCAAGTCGGATGGGGAGAAGATTGGGGCTTTACTTGGCTCGTTGTTGGATATCGACCTAAGAGATGATAGAGGGATGTTCTTTAGGTTGAAGTTGGAAATTGATGTGAGTCAACTTTTTGCCCGGGTTTTCCTTTAAAGCGGCATGGTTAAGGAGAGGGGGACAACTAGATTGACATCAAATATAAAAGACTACCTAATTGTTGTTTTAGGTGTGGAAGGTTAGGGCATAAAGAGATGATGTATGAAAGGGGATGCCGTAGGAGAGTCGATTTGGGACATGGATGAAAGCGAGATAATAAGGTGATGAGCCCTGTTTTTATTGTCTGTTAAGGGAAGCTATGGGCATGATGACATAACATGCAAAGGAGAGACCCTTTGGGAGAATTTATAAATTTTGGCAGACCTTGTGATGGAAAAGGCGTCAAGCAATAACCGAAGTGTTCGGTTGGTGATCTCAATGAGAATACTATCTTGGCGGATAAGGCTTTTCACAAACTATCCAAAACATCTTCCATGGTGAAACAAGCGAGAACACCAATGGGAGATGCTTGGGACAAGTTTGGAGTTATCCCCAAATAGGGCACTTCAGGGAGGTCGGAGACTTGAGTCGCAAAATACCGAGAAGATATGGTGATGGATGAAGAACTTTTCTTACTTGGAAAAAGCCCCCGATCAAATGGTCTTTTCCATCCCGACATAATAAGAGAAGCGTGGATAAAAATTTGTGAAAGTTAAGAAGCGGAAAGGGATTCTTAAAGAGGGGTTACTCTTGATGGTGCCATTGCAACTAAGGTCGAGTTTGAGGAGGCGAGCCTAATCGTGCCCCCTACTAAGCTTGAAAATCTTTTCACGGAACTCGTTTAGGGCTTAGCAACTCCTGGATAGTTGATGCCCTCAAATCTTGGGTTTGGAGGAAACGTCCTAATATCGTTTTTTGATGGAAACAATGTTAGACGATGAACGATTAGAAAACATCAACAAATAAATATGGTTTTAAGGACGATATTTGTTTAAGTAGCGTTGGGAGTTACGGGGAATTGGCTTACGGTAGGATAAGCTGAATGTGGAGATTGTGTCTTTTCAAATCACCATGTCCCGACAACTATTCTTGATGAGAAATAAACCATGTGTGGTATGCGAGTGGAATTTATGATCGCACTAATAAAGCGAAGAAAATTTATTCAAGGCGGAGAATGAACGAGTTACCCTAGGAGGTTTCATTGCCCATGATTGTCTTTGGGGATTTTAATGAAATCCTTGTGGAAATTGAAAAGAACAAGTAGCTCAAGTAAGAAGAAAGATTTAGATGGAGTGATTCAGAGAGGTGGTGGATATATGCGGACTTTATGGTATAGGGAATGAGGGCGACCTTTACACTTGAGAACGTGGGAATACTAGAGAAAGGCTAGACCAATTTTCATTGGATCAAGGTTGGTGTTGCCTATTTCTAAATTTAAGTGTTAAATCCTTTCCTCGATATCGTTTAGATCATAATGCGTTGCTTCTTGTCACCAAAAAGTATACATTAGATGATTTTGATGAGCGTCCTTTTAAGTTTGAGCCGATGTGTTATCTCATATCGAATGTAATAAGGTGATTGAGAAGGCTTGGATGGATTGTGATTTTGATGAGCCCTAGGCAAAAATTAGCTCTTGCGCCGAAGCTTTTAAGGTTTTGAGCTGCACAACTTTTGGCTTAATTAGGAAAAGCATCAAGGATACGGAAAAATATCTAAGCACGATCCAAAACCTGCCCCTCAGCGAGATAATTTACAACTTTGTAAGGGAGCTAGGGGCGAAACTTGATGACCTTAAGCTGGAAAGAGGAGACTCTTTGGCTCATAAGGGCCCCGACAAATGAGCTTAAGGATGGCGACAAAAACACAACATACTTCCACCACAGAGCTAAGGCGAGGAGGAGTAGAAACCGTGGGAAGATGATTTCCTCTAAGGAGGGAATAAAAAACATAGTGGTAAGCTATTTCAATGACCTCTTTAAAACCTCCAATCCTTCCTTATTTGATAGTGTGTTGGAGGGCATTAGTGTTAAAGTTACGAGATAAAATGAATGCCTCCTTGGATAGATTTCCTCGGCGAGATGAGGTTCATAAAGTAGTGAACAACATGCATCCCACAAAAGCCCCGAGAGCCGATGGAATACACGCTTTATTTTTCAAGAAGAATTGGGATCTTGTTGGTAAAGATGTGATTTGTTTCCTCCGAATGCATGGGGTGGTAAATGTGGAGTTGTCAATGGTAAACCAAACCAATATTGTGGTAACCCCAAAAGTCAAAAAACCAAAAAAATGTCATCTAATTTAGACCCATTAGCCTTTGCAACATTTTATACAAGATTTAGTAAAAACTATAGTAAACCTCCTCAAGTGTTATCTTCCGGGTAGTATATCAAAGTGGTAGAGTGCTTTTGTTCGAAACATTCGATAATTGATAATGCTTTGGTAGCCTTTGAGGTATTCCATTGCATGAAAAGTAAGAAAAATGGGAGGCGAGGTGTCCGTGATATTAAACTTGACATGAGTAAGGCGTATGATCCAGTTAAGTGGAACTTTTTGAAAGCGATCATAGAGTGGATGTGATTTGCTTGAAAGTTGGGTGGGGCGAATTCTAAGATATGTTTCTACAATTTCGTACTCCTTTGTGTTGAATGGAAAGTCTAAAGGTTCCCTTACTCCAACTAAGGGTTTGCGGCAAGGAAACCCTTTATTTTCGTACTTGTTCCTTATGTTTGCGAGATGCTTTCTTCGGTTTCGTTGTCCAAACAGGTAGGGGAGAGAGAGCGAGAGAGAGAGAGAACTCCATGAGGTAATGGTTACTCGAGGAGCCTATCGGATTTCCCATATCTTCTTCATTGATGAAAATATGATTTTCATTCAAGAAAATATGCAAGAAGCAAGGCGTGTGAAATAGATCATTGGGCTATATGAAATAATATTGGGGCAATGAGTCAATACCGATAAATGAGAGGTGGTTTTCAGCGAAAATGTGGGACAAAAAGTGTGAGACGAGGTGCTCTAGGAGTTGGGTGTGAACGTAGTTGACCACCATGCAAAATATCTAGGTTTACCCATAATTTTGGGGCACTCGGAAAAGGCCGCCTTGACTTGTCTTGAGGAAAGGATTTGGAAGAAACACATGGCTATAAAGAGAAGTTACTCTCGAAATCGGGAAATGAAGTATTGATTAAGGCTTTTGCTCAATCCATACCCACATGTATTATGATTATTTTCAAAATTCTAGAGGGTCTTTTAGGAGAGATTCATGATATCTTAGCCCAGTCTTGGTGGGACTCGTTAGATTAGAAAAGAAAGATGCATTGGTAAGACGAGAGGTGTTATGAAAATCCAAGTCCATGGGTGTTATGGGTTTTCATGACCTTCGTACTTTGAATCAAACCCTTCTAGCAAAGCAAGCTTGGCGTTGAATAGAGGATTCAAGGTCTCTTCTTCAATGGGTGTACAAATCAAAGTACTTTCTTAAATATGATTTCTTGAAGGCGTATAGAGGTCGGGGCTCCAACTTTACTTGGAGGAGTATTAGGAAATCGAAAAGCCTTTTCTTGGAGGGTCTACAATGGAGAATTGGGGATAACAAGAAGGTGAGGGTATGTGATGACCAACCCCATTCGTTGGCAAATACAACTTCGTTTGGAAACCCTAAACATTGGCATTGAGTTTAACCTAGAAATGCATATTTTTGACTCTGCTCGTGGGAGGAGGGAAGTGGTGGAATGAAGACCTTATTAAGCGACTCTTTTCGGCTAAGGCTGCGTACAACATCCTAAATATGCCCCTAACTCTCCAACAATAGTGTAATGAGCAGTTTTGGTGGCCATAGAAGCGTGATTTATTCACGGTCAAGTCGATCTATTTGCTTGGGGATTGGGAATCATGGAAACCCACTTTACGACCCTATCCCGGGGTTTACAAGTCCCAGCTGAAGCCGAAACCTTTTGTGTAGCGGGCATATAGAAGTTCATGGAAGTCATGGGAGAGCTGAAAAGAAGACATATGCACGGTGATAGTAGCTGCCTAATTTTGTCGAAATTCGAGAATCTCTTATCTATGCTATCACTACTACAAGAACCATCTTTTACTACACTTTAAGATGACCTTTTACTATGATTGCAAGTTGCAGTATATGTGAGCGTAGTAGTAGGTAAGTATCTTTTACTACGGTTTAGAACCGTAGTAAAAAAAAATCTAATACTACATTTCTTTGGACGAATCGGTGAAAGGCTTGGTCAAACAAGGATTTTACTTTGGTTCATCCAAAGAACGATAGTAAAAGGCTTGTTTGACCAAGCCTTTCACTACTTGTTTGTCTAAAGAACCGTAGTGAAAACCACCCCCTAAATAGAAGTTTACGCTCAAGTATCACAAATAGTCCCCAAATTTCCAAAATAGAACATTTTCCTTCAAAAATTCACAAAACAAGTATCTATTTGTCTAAAATTCACCAAAAATAACTCAACTTAAACCCATATTCGAACACTAGATTAGATCCGAACAAAGACCAAAATTTTGAAATGAAATCAAATTACACTAATCTAAAACTAAAATTGTGATACCCAAAACTAAAATTTGAAAAAGAAAGTGAAACCTAAAAGTTCGTTGCCTCTCACCTTCTCCTCTTTAATCTTGTGGATATGGTTTCGGATTTAGGGAAGGGGTGGATAATAGAGAGCAAAGTAAGTTGGCCGAACTTGATGCCGATGTCGATTACAAGCCGGATCCGACACAAGTGGCGAGGATATTACATATCAAATCAAATTTCTAGAAACTAAACAATGAATTTGAAACAAGCTGCTACCCTAAACCAGAAATGAAATTTAACATCCAATAACTAATCTAATTTCAAATTTCCATTCCAAAGACGTAATGGCTTGTGAGTTACTACCCTTGTTAGCTTCATCATCAACTTGTGCATTTGATTGGCGCAACATCCGAGACTTTACCACCATTTTCCTCATAAGCGGCGTTTGGTAACCCATGGCTTGAGAGACAATAGAACTAGCGGGAGCGAGAAAAGAAAGTATGAGGTAAGATTTTTGAGGCATTTCATATATGAATACTAGAAGGTCCGGTGGTGCTTGCTGTTAGACCCTCCCTTTCTCTCGACAACCGAGACTTAGATCCGAAGGAAAGTAGGAGCATAGAGTTTAAACCCCTTGGTCATTTCTTTGTTGGGCTTTGAGAGGTATATTCTCGATGTGGTGGAGATTCTGTGTAAATATAGGATGATTGTCTTTTGGAATTACGCCGGAAGGTCTTGAAACCCCAAAACTAATTCGTCTTGGTACATCCATCTCGCTGGCGACGACGACACTTTCTTCTTCGCAGCGGTGAAGATTAATATAGTCATAAAAAGGAGGAGAAGAGGGAGAGGGGAGGAGAAGAGGGAAAGGGGAGGAGAAGAGAGAGACAGAAACCGAGAAGGAACTAAGAGAGTCAAAGAGGGAGAGGAGAGAGAGGAAAATGTGAAGAAAAACAATGGAAAAAGAGTAAGTAGGGAGAGGCTTGACCTATTACTACGGTTCTTCCTAAATCATAGTAATAAGTCATTTTTTTAAAAAAATTTACAAAAATGTCGGCGCCTCATTTTTTAGTATAGTTTTTGTTATAACCGTTATAAAAGACCGAGTAGTCAAAAGTCATTATTATAGTAGTGTATTTTCAAATGTGCATATCTAGTAGATGCATGGAGAGAAACCGAGTTTGCTCGGGTGTGGGAGGATGCTCTTGTGTCATCTTTCAAAGAGTTTATCCTATGGTGCTCGAACACGTCTGGACTATGATGTATTTGAGCTCTTTTTGGTGATGACATGGGCATGCTTGATAGTCCGAAACCTAATTGTTTTGGACAATGGTGCTCCAAATGTGGGGTGGTAATGGCGGGTTTCCAACGTATAGTAGCGAACTATAAAACATATGCTTGTAGTGGCTTTCTCAATCAAATAGTATATGGTAGCCGAGTTTATGAAAAGTTGGATTCCACCACCGAGTGGATTATGTCGAAATCAACACGAGATGCTATGGTGGCTGATAGCTAGGTCGAGTCTTGGTTAGGTTGTTCGGGATTTACGAGGGAAGGTGCTAGAGATTGGTGTTCGGAGACTCAATGTCATTTGGAGTGTGGAGATGGTCGAGGGGAAGCAATTCACTTTACTCTAGATAATGCATGGGGTAAGGGAAAAGAGAAAGAAATCATCGAGTCGGACGCTTTAGGAGTGATTTCAAGGCTTTAAAATCACAGTCCAGGGAGAGAACTAATTGATTTTATTATTAATGATATTAGGAGTTTTGTTTCTAGTTTCGTCTTGTTATTATCTAGCCATGTAAAGTTAGGAGGATAAATTAGTTCTTTGTGATGACTTTCCAGTCTAGCATTACTCAGCTAGCGAAACTTTATTCAATTTAATGAAATGGCTCTCGGTTTTACATAAAAAGCATAAACAAATCAAATAAATGAAATAATTAGATGCCCTATTGTATAAATTAGCAATCATGTTCCTTTACCATGTTAGATACAATATAATTTTATCAAGAATAATTAATAAACCGAATCTCATAATAAATAAATATGAGATGATATGTGTCTTGCATGAAAACACATCTTAAATGTCTTCTCGATCTTGATTTAAAAATTACTATATTATACAATAAATTGAAAAATAATAATACGATTGAATAGTAGAATTGTAACACCCCAAGATCCACCCTAGGAGTATTACATGCCGGGGTTCCCGAGAGGAACCGCTAAGGCTACTTATGATCTCAACTTAGGGTTAATAATGCTTTCTTAGATTGGCGGAAGCATGTTTCTAGATTTTCAAAGGTTTTTCGGAAATTTCGACAAAGTTTCCTCCGTAATATGGCTAATCTCATAGGCTTAAAGCCTTAACCCCGCATGAAACACATTCATAAACTCAACGAGCCACACGCTCGGAGTATCAACAACACAAGCTCAACGAGCCACACGCTCGGAGTAAACACATAAGGCTTCTATATTCATGGTTAAAACTTAAGTTCACATACAACCGATCTTTACAACATCTTTACAAACAAAAGACAGAAAACATGGGGTAAGCCCGACATCTCCTATCCGCTCGCTATTTCCGGAAGCCAAAAGCAACTCTAAGAAGTATAGCTTCGTACCTGAAATTTTGGTGAGGTTATGAGCTCCACGAGCCCAAGTAAATAACCCAAACCCAACCCCGGGTTTCACTTTGGACATTAATTCATTAACAAACACACGTAAGTTAACAATTCATTCATAACATGCGATTCGGATCATACATGCTTAAGACACGCGAGATACTAAACTTACCAACTTGCCGAGAAGCACAATGACATCAATTACTCATGAATTCAATCGGACATACTTCATTCATCTTTCTACGCAAGTCGAGCATAGAATCATTCATCATGTAAAGCATTCATCACATAAATCATATCTTACTTCTTATCGTATTCATTTATTAGGAAATCGGGATTCGTTCTTCTTCTCATTCTTCTTCTTGAGTTCAATTATGCATTTCATAAATCATTGCTTCTTTCTTCCTTGTTCATCATGCATAATCATTCGTTTCTTTATATCGTAATTCTTCAAGTCATCTTAGTTTTGAATGGAAAGAAGATTTATGTTCCGCTCTAAAGACCCAGTTCTTAGAGCCAAAATAATTCGTAGGCTCAATTCTTGGAGGCAAAATAATTCGTAGCCTCGAGGCAAAATAATTCGTGGCCTCGAGGCAAAATAATTCATGGCCTTGAGGTTTGCCTTACTACGAAGGACGCATACTCGTCAATAATTCGTGGAAACAAAATAATTCGTGGCTTCGGTTGACAAGCAACTTGTATGGCCATAGCTTCGAGAGGGTTCTTTAATTCGTGGGGTCTTAGATCAATAACACAATCCTTTTTCCCTTCTTTAGTTCCTTTTGTTTTCTTATTTTTTTATATCTTCTTATTACCTATTGAAGAGATGTACTTAATTCATGCTCAACAGACTTCATACGTAACTTTTTCACAACTAACAATTCACATAAGCAAGTTCCAACTTAAGTGCAATCAATCCAACTCACCTTGGCATGCTTATGTCATTTATAATCGATATACTTTAAGATAAACATATCATCACATAAACATGTCAACTAGGATTTCTAATCAACGAACTTATCGTTTTCATGATTGCGTAATAATGCGCATAAGTGGTTTATGGTTCTATAACTTTTCTTAATCATTATATATCTCTTAATCTAGCCATGTAGCTTCTTAAATTTCAGTTCTTAACTCAAGTATTCAATTAGTTCCGGTTTAGCCCAAAACAGCACATTTTCACTCAAAAATCCATATCTTACAATCTACTCATCCAACGCATACCAAAATTTACAGGAAATTCCCATAAATTATCAGGAAGTTACAGTAAAAGTTTCAGAAATTTTGGGCAACACATGAATTCGCAATAATTCAGACAGCGAGGATAAATTCATAAAAAGTCACACTTAAGTCATGAAATTCAATTTTCCGATTTTTCTCACTAAACCTATTCCAGCTACTTTCATCAAATTCTCAATATGCAGCTCAATAATCATGCTCAACAATGCTCAAATATCCATGAATCATATCTAATAAATCACATAATTCACATCGTGAATCACAATTAGCGAGTTTCTAAATTTAGTGAATTAGGCCTCTAAGTTCTTCAATTAAGTCTAGGCTTTCCAATTTCATGTATTGATTTCGAATTTAATCCATCTAATTGGTTTTATCTTTAGAGGGTGAATTTGAATCACTCACCTTTGATTCTTAGAGGTTCTAAGAATTTCGGTTTTGGAGGATTTCGAATTGGGTTTCGATTTTTATTTTCGCTTTCCCTTTCTTCCTCTCGGTTTTCCTCTTCCTCCTTCTTTCCTAACCCTCTCGCTTCTTCGTTATGTTCTGGTTCCTCTTGGGTTCTCACTCTCGGTCTCGGTTACGTGCAGGTTCCGCCTCGGCTCTGCTGCCCATCTTCTTCTCGCTTGCCGGCCGTCGGCCGCGGTTCCCCATGCTCACCAACCGCCTTCCTCGGCCCTCCCGTTCGCTTCCCCTTCGTGGCCTCTCGTCTCTCGGTCTCTCGCTTTCCCCTCTTCCTTTGCTTTGCTCGGCCTCCCGAGTTTCGCTCTCCCTTGCCCACCGACAGCGGCGCCCTTGTCGTTCGGTGGCCACCGGCCACCGGCCACCGGCCTCTCGCGCTCTCTCCCTCTCTCACTGCGTTCTGCTCCCTCTTGCTTTCCCGTTCTTACGCTTCTTTCGTTTCTCTTTCTTCTTTATTTTCCTCTTTGTTCTCGACTACCCTTTCTCTCTCTTTATTTCCTCTTAACACTTAATTTGGTGGTTAATTCCTATTAGACCCTTTAACCTCCTTACTCTAACTATCTCGCCACCAAAATGCCACTAATCCCCTCTCCCTTTAATTTATCTCGCAGCCTGACCATCCTTCCCAATTTTCTTTTCCTTTTATTTTCTACTTTGGGCTTTCATGTGATATTAGGCCCATATCAATATCACAAGTCCATTTTAGCTAGCCCATGCTCGGGTTTCATTCTCGGGTTTTAATTTCAACTCGAAAAAATTTTAATAATTCATCTTAATTTAATAATTTTAAATTTTTAACTTAACTTTTAATAATTTAATTCATTATTAAGCAAGCACTTGAAATTTTCAGGTCCTACAAGAATTGTATTACAATTCAAAAATTATGTAAAATTACTATTTTATCCATAATTTATTATATTTACAAAATTATGCGTATGACACCTTTTAGGTAGGGTTAATCCTATTAGAGTGTCATTTGACACTTGTCGGCATAACCGATAATTATTAAATTTTTTTATTCATAGTTAATCGTAAACTTTAAAAATATAGTGATTTTAGATCATAAAATATATTAAAATAAGTTAAGACAAAATATTTAAGAGTATCTTCATTCAAAACACATACCATTACCTAAATAAATTAGTACAAACATTGACACTTTCTCCTATAAGAAAAGGTGTTCTTTTTTTTTTTTTTGGGGAAAGCAACGGAACTATATTAACAGAGAAAAATTAGAGTTCATATAAAACTACGTAGCGAGATAAAGATGGTAGCCTACAAAAGCAACCAGGACATAAACCTAAAGGAAATAACCTAATAAGGCCTCCTCATCCGCCCCAAAATACCTTGATCAAGAAGTCATCATTCATGGATCTCCTCCAAAATCAAGTTGGCGTACATCTTCGAGTGCTTCGGCATTAGCCTCTAGAATCCATTTTTCTTGTGGTGGTGGTAGGATGTGAACTCGGACGAGCTCCATTTGGTCATAATTGAGTTTATTTAGGACAAAAGCAGCAAGATTAACTTGCTTGATGACATGATTGAAGCTTATCCTCCAAGTTCTTTGCGGAAGGTCCTTAACCTTAGCAACAACATAATCGATAGGGTTAGGACTCGCTGGGTTCTCCTTCTCTGCTGAGCCTTTGGATTGTCTCAACCTCAAGGTCCACTTTGATGTAGGGAATGCTATACTCGAGGCCTTGACAAGAGTCTCTTTAAGGCCTTCCAAAATAGCCATCTCTTTGTCCTTGCTATGAACCACCATAGTAATTCCAAAGAACCGAGTGGTTACTCGTTGTTCGAAGGCCATCACTCGCTATATACCTGGTCTTCTTTGCATGCAAGTGGTAGCCATATTGAGCTTAAAATGGGCTTCGTTGGAGGTGTCCAAAGAACAGTGGGTGTGTTCTTAAGATAATCCATGTGCATCTTAACAAATTCATGAGGCTGGGCTATAGTGAAAGAGATAGAATTCTAGAAGGACTTTTCTCGTTGACAACGATTAGAGAAAACATATTTGTTGTGGTAGTTCCACAAGGCCCAACAAATAATAAGGAATTTGTTAACCAACATGATATCCTATTTAACGTTAAACTTAATCCAATAAATCCAATCCCCATTAAAAAGCCGAGCAATAAGGAAAATGTTCTTATTATGCGGTAGTCGTTATAATGGGACGGTCACGGAAAAGATTCAAGTGTTTCTCTTACGGATTCCAACAAATAGGGCATCTAGGGTTCGGATTGGAAATCCATCTAGCTAATATGCTTGGCCACTTGGAAGCCCTTCATAACAAGCACACCACATCAAAGTTTTCATTTTGAAAGGGATTGTAATTTTCTAGAGCTTTTTCCATTGTATTGGAGGGGACACTGGGCTGGCATCAAGACTTTATAAAGGCTATGAGTGCTGAACTTTCTATCGGATATGAGCTCCCAAACAACCCTATCTTCCGATTCATTTGGTGAAGGGGAGGTAATCCTTCAACGAGAGCTGTAATGGTGGGATGGAACCATTCTCTTATGCACACCAAGTTCCGGTATTACCTCTAACAATAGACTCAACCCCGAGATGTTCTCTATTAATCGAATCACCACATTATTCCTCCAAATGAGTGGACTACCAGGTAGCCATTTATCATACCATAAGGAAGTATCCTTCCCGGAAGATATCTTAACAATTGAATTGTCAAGATTAGATGTTTGGTTTTGAGAAGGCTGCGTCAAGTGGGGACTGTGAAGCCCTAGGTTCGCAAAACAAGCTGGATACAAGGAGAGTCCTTATTCTTAATAACTATCTAGAGGTGTTTGGCCAAAAGCACCGGTTCCGGGCGGTTAGATTTTTGATGCCTAACCCTCTCTTAAACTTGCTTGCGAGATCACACCGGTCCAAGGAACCCTACGAAGATAATGGGAGGATTCAACCTTATTCTAGAGAAATTTTCGTATCATTTTGTGCATTTCATCTAATGTGCGATGAAGAAGAAGAGACGTCCGCATATGATAAACGGGCAAGCTGGTCAAGATAAATTTAATAAGGGTGACTCCACCGTAAGATTAATGATTAATGAACTTTGTTTGCTATTGGGCCAAGTTAGATATGAATTTATCCAACATATATGCAAAATCGGCATGCTTAGGGAGGCGAGTGGGAGATGGGTACCCCTAAGTACTTCCCAAAGGAGGTGGAAGCCGGGCATCGAATGGATGCAACAAGGATTATGCGGTGTCGATGGTGAAGGGTCTTAGGGAAAAGGATTCTAGATTTCCCCTATTAATTTTCAGCCTTGACATATGACCAAATTCCTCAATCACCTCGGACATATATAGTCCTAAGGACCTCAATATTCGCTTATCCAAATAGGACCACATCATCCGTGTAGAAAACATGGAAGAAACAAAGTCCTTTGATCCCGATTGGTTTCCGATCGCCTAAGGAAACTCGGATTCAATCACCCTAGACAACCTTTCCAAACATAGGACAAAGATGTACGAGGACGGAGGTTCCCCTTGACGAATACTTCTTGATGGTAGTATCCTATCCCCAGGGCTCCCATTCCACAATATTCGGATGCTTGTGGTTGTGATGCAACTCATAATGGTATTGACAAGCTTGGAAGGGATTGGAAAAACAGGAGAGTGTCATGAATAAAGTCCCATTCAATGGTATCATAAGCATTAGACAAGTCAACTTTGAGGGCAACATATTTTTCTTGGTCTTGCATTTATTGATGTGGAACACTAGTTCTTTCACCAATAGAATGTTGTCACCGATTTTACGTCCAGGAGAAAACTAGATTGGGCAATGTGGACCATGCTCGGCTAAAAGAGGCTTAATCCTATTCACAAGAATTTTGGCAAGGACCTTGTAGGAAGAGTTACAAAGGTCGATGGGGCGCATGTCACTTATACTCTCCACATTAGGTTTTTGGAATAAGACAAATAAATGTTTCATTTACATCCTTAATTCTCTATGGTTTATCAAAATAGCCAGCAATAAGTTGGACTAAACCATCTTTCATCATATCCCAATATTTCTTTAAAAAGAAGGCATAGATCCCATCAAGGCACTGGGGCCTTAGTGGAGTTCGGTTGGAAGAGAGACATTTTAATTTCCTCCTCAGGAAGGCGTAAATCATCAATATGTAAGTAGCCGGTGGCTTCATATGAGGGTCTAATCGATTGGAAATGAGATGTATTGAAGATTTCGGAAAAGTGAGAGAATATATCCCTAATTAGCTCGAGCATCCGAGGCCCACTCATCGTTGCTTCTTTTAAGACTTAGGATATTCTTCCTATTTTGCCTAACCTTGGTTAGCATGTGAAAATACTTGGTGTTGAGGTCCTTATAAAGGTAGTTACAAATCCTAGCTTGCTGACCCCCAATGCTTTTTCTATATTGAGGAGCAAAGAGTAATGCTCACGCGAGATCTCCTTCCAAGTTAAAAAGGACAGGGTTAGGGTTACTAGCCGGTGCCTTTTGGACGCCCAAAATTCTAGCCCTAGTCCTATTAATGTTAACCTTTAAGTTACTAAAAACATTATGACTCCATCTAGGGGCAGCCTTTTTAAAGGAATCAATATTTTGAATGAAGCTATTCCTAAGGTTCCAAACTTGATTAAGAAAAACATCAAACTAGGTGTGGTAGAGCCAACCAATGAGAGTATGGAAAGGGAACCTTTTGAAAGGTTGTGTTTTGAAAGTCTCAATGAGAATGGGACAATGATAAGAATGCACATAAGGTAAGTGAGTTACCTTAGTTTACGGATATGCTTGTAATCGGGAGGGGTTGAGTAAAGCACGATCCAACCTCTCTTGGACGCAATCCGAGCTAGAGCAACCATTAGTCCAGGTAAAGTCGGGCCCATCAAACCCAATATCAATAAGAGACCAGTTATCCATCCAATGAAAGAAAAAGGAAGCTTGAGTCGGGTGGAATTTCTTACCTCCAACTTTTTATGTTGATCGGTAAATGTGTTCAAGTCTCCAACAGTCATACTAGGGATCTCCATGGGGGAGGGTCGAAGCCAAACTATCCCAAAAGTTCTAACGATCGTCTTTATGACTAGGAGCATGCATACTAGTGAGAGCGATCTCCGATTCGATCATATCGAACTTAGCCGGACAATAAAAGTACTCCAAGTAGGCGAGGTTAACTATGTCTAACACTATGACAGGAGATTTCCAAAAATAGAAATACCCCCCGTTGCCCATGCGAGAGAAGTAACTATGCTCTTAAAAACCCAACTTAGCCCTAATGGTGTAGGCATAGTGACCCAAAGAAGGAGATTCAAGAAGAATGAGGATGACAGGGTTGTGTTGGTAAATCGGATCCATGATGAAAATATATAAGTTCCTAACACACGCACTTCTAACATTCCAAACAACAATCTTCGTGTTAATGGGAACTACCATGAGGGGGTGGGGAGATGGTTTTTAAGTTTTCTCTTCCTCCGGTAGGTTATCGAAGCTTTCGATATTCCATTTCCACATTGGGTCTTGGTGGGGCCAAATTCAATTGGTACACTCGGTCTATCCATTGTGGTTTAAGGGACACTTTGACTTCTTGAACAAAAGTATGGTTGAAAGTGGACTTTCCTACTAGTTTTAGATTTTTGAACCTTTTTAGAGGCCATTATTAGCTTATCCGATTTGGACATGTTGACTTTTACTCCTGCCTCCCAAACAGTTGAGATTGGAGGTGCTCGAGGTGGGGGAGCAAGCAAGGAGGGGCAAGGAGATGGGTGTCCCACTAGGTTCCCCGAGTCTCGGTCGATAATGCATAGCTTTTGAAGAGACTCTTCGGCCTCCTTCCGGATTTTGAGATACTCCTGAGACGGAGGTAGATTCGGGATGGCCCAAAGCTCGGGAGTTGGAAAGGTCGGGAATAGCCGAAGCTCGAATATTTGAATCCGAGAAGGGCGAGGGGATGGTTGAAGGGAATGCGAGGTTGTGAGGGTTTGGGTTCATTTGTGGCGAGATGTTCCTATGGCGGTTCTAGAGGGCGAGATAGAGTCGATGAAAGGCTTAGTTGAAGCCGAGGAGGTCTTAATGGAGTCGGTTTGGATGGCCTTATTTATGTCACTCGGTATCACGAGTTTCTAAGTAACTTATCTTGACTTAGAGTAGGCGAGAGAAAAGGGAATAAATGCTTTGGATTTGATGGAAAAGTGGAAGTAGGGTGAGCGATAAATAACTAAGGAGGGGGAAGAGCAGGCGCCATAAAAGGAGGAACTTGAAGGGGTATTACTAACGTCCGCATGGTCGGGTGTCAATGCAAGATCCTCATGATTACCGAAATCTCTCTCTCGTGTAACTCTCCTTGGCTGAAGGGAAAACGCAATAATCATCATTTATTCCGTGATCGGTTGGATTATCAAGCCATGTCTGCCTCATTAATCATACCTCGTTTATTCTCGAGGATGGTAGGTGGGCGATTGGCTTGGGTTCATGTTTGTCTCTCTCGGTTCCAAGTACCGGGGCTCATTTTGCTTTTGGTTTTATCCATCTTGTAAGCATTTATCCGGGCCCTAATGGTCCATTCCTTTTTGTGGCCCACCTCTTTTGCCTCTATTCTTCCTAGTGGAAACCACGATCCACAATTCCATCTCCACTGTTTGTCCTTTTCCGTCCCTGTACTGCATACGGGTCTTGTCATTATTATGTCTCCCTTTTGATGGAAAATTCTGGTGTGTGTTTTCTAACTCCCTCATATTTTTAGACTACGAAAAGGAGTTATGATGAATAGCCGAGATCACCTTTTTGTCTTTTCCACCACCTTTTCCATTAACCTACATGGTTGAACAACTTGTAAGGTTAGTCGGACATTGATCTTTCGGGTGACCCATCATTCCACACTTGGAAGCATAGAAGGTTATGGTTTTCATAGACAACTTTTTGCCATTCATTCTCTATCCAAATTTTCGGGACTAAAGGTCCGCCTAGGTCAATCTCAACACAAACCCTAGCATATCTTCCCCTTCCAACCATGCTCGTGGCATAATCAACTTTAATGGGCTTACCTATGACCTTGGCTATGTCAAAAAAGGCCAATTTATTGAAGTATTCAATAGGAAATTCAGGAAAGCAAACCTAGATAACCATGGATGAAACGGGTTCATTAATGGACAGAAGTTAGTTTGCCATTTAGCTAACATAATATAATGACAAAAAATGAACCATGGTCCCCCCATGAGAACTCTCTCCAAGTCAAGGTCATTATCAAATCTAAACAAGAAAATGTCTTGACCTAAGTCAATAACATCAAATGAGCCATATATTTTCCACATTTGATGAATTTTTGAGTTCATAATGTCATACCCGATGTTCCTCCCAAGAACCTTACCTATCGGTGTCCTTGCCCATGGGGCATGCAGAAGTTTCGGTTGGTTGGAGGAGAACTTGACTCTAAAGGGAGTCGCGTGGTCATTATCCTTCGTATCATTCTCAACTTTGAAGTTCATCTCCATGGCTACCTGTGCAAGTTCAGGCTGCCATGAAAGCTGTCCTTGCAACACATCCTTGAAAGAAAGTCTCTCATCTTGGCAGGTGCTTCATCACCGCCAGTGGTCCAAAAGAGGGGAAACCCAAGGTGAGCTGACTAGTAAACCATCAATGGCAGGAAGGGAATGGAAACAAGAAGAGGGGGAGAAAGGTTAGGAGTATCTTCCTCCATTCATACTTCTTTCTTAAGAAAAGGTGTTCGATACTAGTAAATTTTGCCTAGCTCAGTTTCTTACTTTATTAACCCAAGGTCTAATGGGAATTGGGCTTGGAACAAGGGGTTGAAAAAAGGAAATTTTATAATTAGAATATCATAGTTAATATATGCATATTTTAACATAAAAACTCAAAGTAACAGCAAATAAATTCCCTATATGTGCAACTTACAAATCTTACGTTACAAGAATGAAAAATCTCAATCACTTTTTGTTTTTGGTTTTTCTTTTGGGGAAAATAAAATTTCTCTACACATGGTGAAGTAGTTGAGCATAATTACAAGAGAGAATAACCCAATTCACACCATTCCATTGAAAGATAAAGGATCATCCTCCAAGGAACTAAAACCATCCCATGAGAGCATAGAATCCACACTACTATCAATCCACAGTTGTTGCATAGGCTCTTGCTTGATCGAAGACGACTCTCCTATAGAATGGTTGAGAGAATCATCCATAGAAAACGAAGGACTAGGGTTCATCAAATTGGATGCACCCGAGTCCATGTTTATACCAAATAACATGTCACAGTTACTCTTGCTAATTAGCTCTAGACCACCTTGGTGCTTTGAGTACTTCTCGTATGTCGAAAGATCTTTTTGGGCATAGCTCTGTTGTAAAACTACGTTTGCGAACTTTTGGTCTTCATCTGGCAAGGTTGCTTCAATTGGGTTCTTCTCCATGTTGCGGTTGGCTTGATGGTTCAGTTCAACGGGCCTATGGGTCACAGGGTCTATTCCAAGGAGTTTGAGTTTCTTTTTTATTCGGGTGTTCCAATGGTTCTTGATTTCATTGTCTGTTCGACCTGGGAAATGGGATGCAATCTTAGACCACCTGCAACATCCGTATTAGTGTCTGGTGAGCCATAACTAAGAACTTGATCATGTCTCATATATAAAGAAATATTCCTCTTCAACTTTCTGCAGAGTTGTAGAACAAAATTTTTGCTTCTAAGAAATCAATTACTTGACAACTCAGCATGTTTGATGTGGTAATGGATGAATGTAACCGAAAATTTGAGATGGTAATTTATTTGGTATGTTTGGTATATGAAAATTGGAATAAATTAGGGAATAAAAATGAGAATAGAAACACTCTATTATCAAAAGTTATTCTCACACGGAAGGTGCGAATTCCGATTGAAAATTTGACAACAATAATTAAATATCAATATTAACTTATTCCTAATTATAATCTCACATATCGAACATGAGATCAATAATCTTTAAATCATACCAAACATGAGATTAATAATCTTTAAATTTTTCTAGCTTTAAACTATCACGTACCTAACAATAAAGGTGAAAATTCATAAACTAATTCCCATTCACAAAAATAAATATCGATTATGACTTTCCTTCCCACGGTTAAAAGCTCTACCATGAAGTGTTATTTGTATCTTCTCGGTCACTGCAAACATGTTTACATCTAGTTTAACTAGTTCACTTTTTTATTATTCAGATATTATTTTACGTTATCTTCCTTTAATTAAACGTGAAGATCATAATCATAAATTTTTCTTTCTTTTTAGGGTCTAGAAAATTTATTGCTCCAAAAGTCATAGTTATAAAAATTTGAACGTTCCATCTTTGTAGCATCTTGAATTTTTTTGAATAAATATTTTTTGAGAGAACTTCTTGGTTAAAAATTGAATAGTAAAATGAAAGAGTCAATATATATAGGAAAACATATACTCAGTATTTATAGTGGTAAAAAGCACCTGTTTCCGAGATGAGCATGGAGTTGAATAATCTGATCTTCCTCCCACTCTGTAAAAGCTCCTCGCTTAAGATCTGGCCTCAGGTAATTAATCCATCTTAATCGACAGCTCTTCCCACATCTCAACAAACCTTCAACATCATATTATTGAAGATAAATTCGTTATTTATCCTTAATATCAATTTCCTGTAATACTAACACATATAGTTTTTAGATGTTTGAGTGACCCGACTACTCACTGGACCCATATATAAGAGTAGATACGATGGGCTCGTACATGCATGGGAGGGGTCTATACTAACAAATAGTTAGTTGATATAAAAAGAACCTCTAAAATTGTCAATTCAACTTAAACTTGAAATATCATACTCATTTTAGTCTATAGTAAAATTGAGCAGTCTCCAATTATTCCGATTATGTTGACCACTTTTTCTTCACTACCTTATCGGATGAGTGAATGTATATACTACTTTTTCCTTTTATTTTTATTGTGGATGAGATGGCCATCCATCTTAGTGATTGCCGCAGAAAGGGAGGAGTAAAAGGGTGGAAAATTTATTATATCTCTACTAAAATTCGAACTGACCTCTGTTTTATATGAAAAACTTCCTCCCACTAGGTCATCCTGTACTATGATCGTCACTTAACAATACTATACATATATATGTTGGCCTTTTCTACAACCTTAACTGATCCGAACCGAGTTAAATTACTCTAGACTAGGATGGAATGAAAATGGGAAAGGGGCGGGGTGATAATGAAAGGAAAACCTGCAAGTTTCGGGACGGTTCGCCAGCACTGGATGCCATTACTGAGAATGAAGTTCATAAGCTTGTGATCTTCCTCTATAGTCCATGGCCCTCTCTTCAACCCAACCTTGTCACAGCAAGGTTGCCTTCCCATACTCCTCGAAATAAAATTCCAGCTCCTCTCTTGTTGTTTTCCCCTTTCACCAAAGGAAGAAATATTAGAGAAGAGGGTATTTATTTTAGGGTTTAAAGAAGAGTGCCACAAAACCAGCAAAAGGGGGAGTACATACAGGCCTTAAAGGAGCTTAAATTCCAAGCAAAGATGCTGTGCCAGATAATACCAGACATTTTTAAAATAGTGTCCTGTTGGTTAAGGAGGGAGAAAAATGATTGATTTTAGAGGATATCTATATGTATATCCATGTAAAGCATGGAAGATGTATCATAATATAATGTCTTCGGACTGCCCAATATTTATTGTTCAAAACAATGAAGATAGTCTTGTTTTTGCATGCCAAAAAAATAGTGATGGCATTGGGGTTGGGTACAATGATTGGGTTATTTATTTATTTTTTTCCATTTGTCCTAAAAGTATTTAAACTTGTTAAAAAATACTCTTTTTTGGAAAAATAATAATCATAATGTGTTTTGGAATTCAATTTAGATTTTTTGTGGTTACGATTAAATTCAAATTATATATGTTACTTAGTAATTTGGATGGAGGAGGTTAGTAATTTGGAAAAATAATAATCATAATCTCAAAATGAAATTTAAACTCACCCGTCCATAAAGTGGGTATTATTTAATTTTAATAACTAAAATATATATGTGATTTAACGATGATAAGTGGTCCATTCCTTTGATGATTAAGTATTAGACTTGGTAAACTAGCATATAATATATCTAATAATTTTCTTTAAAAAATCAAAGATACCAAAGAAGGATGACCCTAAGTTGACAAATTTAAAACTTGTTTATTTGGCAAAAGTTGAACCTTATTGGCCTTTGCTTTAATTTTTTTTTTTTAAAAAAGAAGATTGGTTAGGATTCCTTGGCCGCCATCAAGGCTGGCTAGTTTTGTCGTTGGACTTAATGAAAACGTCCCTACTCCCATTTTGCCAGCCCTATGTGAAAAATTATGTACTCGAAAATTAAATTTCAAAGTGCCTTAAAGTTTTCAAAACCTTGATTCATGCATCATGAGTCATGACATAGTAGCTAATATTACAGTCAATGTTAAACTTCTCTTCCAGCTACTTGTCTATTTAGTTGCCAATTAATGGAAACCGCTTCATGATGAATCATTTCAATGACCGTTCGCAGTATCAAATAGACACAATAAAGTTAATCTGAGACTTCAAAAATATCACAATTTATCTCCGATGTAACATTTAAAATTAACTTATCTAAAATATATCTGAAATTTGAATTGATTCGTATGAGATTGATTTCGACCCAATATTTTTTTCAATAAATTTGAACTAAACTGAAAATTACCCAACCCAAACTGAATCTCGTTGAGTTGAGCATGAGCTAATCCAAATTTGACATGAGTCACATGCAAGCCAAATTATCTTTTTACGATATGTATGTTGTGAAAACTCAAAAGAAATATAGGTACTTCTAAGTTTGGGTCTAAGTAACCCTTTTTTAGTTTTTTAATGTATTCTAAGTAATTTATTCTCGTGATTTTAAGTCGGCAGTTATACCTTGCAAGTAGTTCATTACCGTTAATTAAGTTAGAGTTTCAATTGAGAGCAAAACATAAAATTTAGAGGAGAGCCATGTCTATAACATAGGCTTACAGTAGCGCAACTTGACTAAAGATTCCTTATTAATGAAAAAAATCTAATCTTAAATCCACTACACACACACACAAAAAAAAAAAAAAAAAAACCCATGTATTCCTATATCAAAGTTGGGAAAGATAAAAAATTGAAATAAGATTTTTTAGATAACTCATTTTAATGATAGATTATTTAGGAAGTCATAATATTAAAAAAATTCAAATTCGTAAATTATTTTATGAAAGTGTTACGAGAAGGTAAATTTCTTAAAGAATATTTTTAAAATTGTTGAGCGACTAGTCGAAAAAAAGGGGAAAGGTAAACACAAGAGTGCTAAATATACGTACACTTCCTTGAAGCTTCTGAAGTATAGCAAAAACATGCATCATTTTAAAATCTAAACAGTAATAATTGGTTAATGCAACTTTAAACAAACGTTAACCACATCATACATCCACTTTCAAGTAATTGAATTAAAATTTTAATGCTAATAAGAATTGTTTAAAATAATTAGATAGATGTGGACAAAAGCAAAGGATTATAATCAAACTAGCAAGAGGTCATAATGGCTAATGATTAGTGTGTTTTAGCTTAATACTAAATTATTTAGAAGAGATGACATCAAACAAGTATATATTTTTATCCAATACACAATGGCCCATGAAAACAGCTGGCTGATTACATTGCTTTTAGGATCACAAGTTAGAAATATGATTGGTGGCATCCAAAGAGAGCTGTAAAATTAATGATTTTGAGTCTCACAATTCTAACTAAATTTGACGGATGGATTATTTGGTTTAGTTTTGGGTCAGATTATTTTAGGACAGGCCATAGTGGATGGATGGTATTTTGGTTTTGGTGGAGCCAATTTCAGTCTGAGTCAATCTTGGATTGTAAAGAAAAAGTTCGGGTTAAAATCCAAATTAGGGGAATCAATCAACAGATTCTATCTCCCAGGGGGCTCGTGCTATATGGCAGGGCCAAGGTTGTTGGTGATGAAACATCAGTTATTGAGCACATCAAGTATAACTTAGTGAAGTAGCAAGAAAGTGGGTTGCGACCTAGCGGGTGGTACTGTAGCCTAACTTCATGGTGATATTGTGCGGGATTAGCTGTTGGTTACTTGCTTTATATGGTGGAGTCTTCGTCTAATGCTGGCGTTAATTGTTGCTAGTTTCTTAGAGTTGAGGTTCATATCTAATTTTGATCATGTGATATAATTAGACTCGTTAATTCGAGTTGATGGGTTAAATACGGGTCGGGGTGTATTTCGGGTTTCGACTAAAATGTGGGCGGTTGTATATCGGGTTATTTTTTCGATAAATAATGGTAAAAGCTAAGAGTAATACCAAACAATTAAAACAATAATTGTAAGTATTAGACAAATGAAACTAGCGATTGAAGAAACCAAATAAAACACCAAAACAACTAAAATTAAACTCTTTTCGGGTTATACGGGGTTATACGGGGTTACGGTCGACCCAACGGGTTGACAATGTCTTTTTCATCAATTATTTTTCTCTTGTTATAAAAGCTCATCATATTTTTTGATTAAAATTGCCCATAATTATACGAAAAGTATACTATTGTATATTTTAAAAGGAATATTAGAAAATATTCAAAATTTTCATCATGATAGTTGCTTGAGGACTCTATTGAGTCAAGTAGTTCTCATTTAGATAAGGCAAATGAAATGTTGAGTCAATAATGAGTTGTTCTGTTAATGTCTCGTTTAATGTTTCATGGTTATTATTTCATCTCTTTATTATACTAAGGAGATTTTTATGCTTATTTACTCCATTTTAAAACAAATCGACAAAGATTTGTAGGCTCAACCAATCTATTTTATTCTTTAAGAAAAATTTGACTCCGTTTTAACTTGGCTCATTGCCCATCGTAGGCGCTATAGTTTAAGTATAACTAAAATAGTTTCGAATAAATGAGAATTAGAGATTTATAGTAAACTAAAATTATGATTTTTAATTATAACATCAAAACTTTACTTTATTACAATAATATTAATTCTAGAAAACAAAAGTATATTATTTAAGGTGTAACTATGTATATTCACTTCACCAAAAACACAACAAGTATAAATTGTGCACTTTTAATATTTTTAACATATCACGCCATTTAAATTCATACGTATTTTTATTGAAATTTTACTATATATAATTTTTGTATACAATGTTCTTTTACGAGAGACAACTTGAGAAAGGAAATAGTATTAGTGTTCGTTTGTAAATGATTGCGATAGTTATGTAACGTCTCTAAAAATTATGTGATATAATAAATAACCATTACTAAAAAAGTGATAAAGTGAAAAGGAAATCATATAATGAGCATAAAACATTCAATTAATAAACCATAAAGTTAAAATTATCATTTTTATTACCTTGACCCAACGAGTCGAACGGGGTTCGGGTCGGGTTTGACCCGCTAATTTGCAGTTTTTTTAGTTTGGTTTTTTTTTTCCAGTTTAGGTTGAGATAATCGTGTCCAAAAACCCAAAAATTCCCGGGCGGGTTCTAGTTGAATTTTCGAATCTGGTCAGTTTTTGCTAGGTTTAGATATAATATTGATGAGTTCTTTATGTGACCTAGTTATTAGATTGGTGTTCTTTGCACGACCTAGTTATTAGATTGGAGTTCTTTACACCACCTAGTTATTAGATTCGAGTTCTTAGAGGTCCTGCATTGTGCTCCATTAGACACTAGTAATTCATGTTCAGAGCATAAAACTCAAAGAAAAAGAAGTTTTAACTCATGGGGCTGTGACCGAATTTTCACTCCCATTTGGATGGTGTCACAAACTAAGGGTGGATTGTTTTAGTCATTGTCCACTTTAGAAAGATTTGATTCTTAATTTAGATCATAAATTTTTACAGGAGGTCGTTTCATATAAGAGTTATAAAATATTTGATTCTTAATTTAGATCACAAATTCTTATATGAGATCGTCTTATATAAAAGTTATTGTGAGACGGACGCCTCGGAGATCATGCATTGTGCTCTATTAGATCGTTGTGGCTCATGTCTAGAGCATAAAAGCAAAAGAAAAAGAAGTTGTAACTCATGGGACTACGACATAATTCTCACTCTCATTTAGGTGTGTCACAAACTAAGGGTGGATTGTTTTAGTCATTGTCCACTTTAGAAAGTTTTGATTCTTAATTTAGATTACAAATTCTTATATGAGATTGTCTCACATAAGAATTATTGTGAGACGGACGTCTTAGAGGTTGATGCATTGTGCTCCATTAGACCGTTGTAACTCATGTTTAGAGCATAAAAGCAAAAGAAGAAAAAATTTAACTCATGGGACTACGACGTAATTTTCACTCCCATTTGGGAATGTCCCAAACTAAGGATGGATAGTTTTAGTCATTCTCCACTTTAGAAAGATTTAATTCTTAATTTAGATCATAAATTTTTACACGAGATCGTCTCATATAAGAGCTATTATGAGACGGACATCGTTAGAGCTAATTTTTTGAGAGTTTTAATATGACTTATAACTTATAATAGAATGACTTTTTAATTTGGGAGTGATTAATAATTCATCAAGATGGGACTTTTATTAAAGTTAGTCCTAAATAAATTATTAATCACCCTATATGTATTTAAAATAATCATAAAAGTTTATATTTTATAACAACTTTTAAATGAGATGATCTCGAGACAAGACCTACTAAATTTAGATAATCCTTCCATTTTAGACTATAGATAATGATAAGAGATAATTGCATTTACCTCCCTGAATTTTCTTCGCACTAATTTTAAATACCTTCACCTTTTGATATTAATTTTAATCCCAGTCACCTTAGTAGTGAATACTATATAACTCCCATTAATTTATACTAGAATTTTTTTTCTCTATATTTTCTAGTGGAATAAAATATAAAATTTATTTTTGGTGTCTTGAAAAATAAAAAATTCTTTTTGCGTCTTACTGTCTTATATATTTTTAAATGTTCAAATCCTTGAATTACTTATCTATTTTCGTGAACCTTATTTCACTAAAACAAGATAAACTGATGCATGTTCGACAAAATGAACTGTTTGAGTAGCGGATAACTGTTTGTGTAAGCGACGTACTGTTTAGGTAATCGATAACTGTTAGATTTTAACTATTAGCGGATATCTATTTAATTGAGCGGTTAAATAAATGTGTTTGGTAAATTTAGCGGTTGAGTTAGTTGATTATTGTAAATTGATGTAAAAGATTAAGATAATTTTTCAAATATAAATTAATGAAGGGATACTTTTGTTAAAAAATATAAAACGCTACTTTTAAATGTGAAAATCTGATATTCTTAAATTTTCAGAAACACTACTTAAAATGTTATAAACTAATGCAAACGCTAGTTAAAACACTAACATATCAAATACTAATATTTGGTTGATAAGTGTTTTAATTTGGTTAAAACGCTAAAAGTTACTCCAAATATTGTTGGCAAACGAAGCTAAGTATAAACATAAGAAAGTAAGGATATCATGCTCAGGTTTATAACACAGGTCCACAATCCACCCCAATTCTTTTGTACGACTTGTAAGAACATTGCCTTCCCCAAGGTTCGAACCTTGGTGAAGAGGGTGAAAAGATGAAGTGTTTGTCACTAGGCTAAAACTCACATAGACTTTAAATATTATATACATTTATGAACATGCATATGAAATACTAAAAGAGAATTAATTTTTAAACGCTTAAATCCTTAGCTTCTCATATGCCAACAATTTTCTCCCAGCAATATTGTCACTATACCCGATAAAAATTGACCCGACCTATAAACTCGACAAAAAGTGACCCAACCTAAAAACCCGACCTAAATCCATCCGAAAATTTTGAGTTTGAATACGATTTTCTCAACCTGAAACCAAAAAAAAAAAATCGAACCTGAAAATCCCGCAATTTAGTGGGTCGAACCGTATCCGAACTCGTTCGATCCGTCGGGTCAAGACAATTAAAATAACAATTTTAGGTTTGTGACTTATTGATTGAATGTTTTATGCTTATTATATGAATTTTCTTTCACTCTATCACCCATTTAGTAATGGTTATGTATTATATCAAATCATTTGAAGAGACGTTACATAGTTATCACAATAATTTATAAATAAATACTAATATCATTTCATTTCTAAACTTATTTCTTATAAAAAATATTATATATAAAAATAGTAAAATTTCAATAAAATATATATGGATTAAAATGATGTGATATATTAAAAATGCACAAATTATACTTATTGTATTTTTGGTGAATTCAATATGTCTCGTCACATAGTAAATGATGTACTTTTTTAATAGAAATAATATTACTATAATAATGTAAAATTTTGATATTATAGTTAAAAATAATAATTTTATTTTATTGTAAATCTCTAATTTTTATTTATTTAAAACTCTTATAAGTGTACTTGAATCACAATGCCTAGGATGGATAATGGGCCGGATTATGATGGAGTAAATTTTTGTCCAATAAATAAAATGGGTCGATTGAGCCGACCAAGTCAATTCTTTTGGTTAGTTGAGCCGACGCAGTCAACCCTTTCTCAATATGTTATTAAATTGAGTTAATATGCATAAAAATTTTATTATGATATTAATCACTTTTACTTATAAATTATTAATAATAAATTTAACTAAGTGTAACATGTGAAATAGTATAATAGAAGAGATGAAATAAGCATCAAAACCTTAAACAAATCATCAATAGAATAATTCATTATTCGACCCATTATTGAACAAACATTTTATTGTCCTTATTTAAACGGGCCAAGCGAGTCAAGTCGGTGTTCTCATGAAAATAACATAATGAAAGTTTTAAATATTTTTTAATATTCTTTTTTAAAAATACAAATACTATTTTTTTCTTAGAACTACAGGCAATTATAAGCAAAAAATATGCTAGATTTTCATAATTCACTAAAGAAAAATAAGCTGATAAAAGGTTGTCTCAACTCGTTGAATCGACTCGAAACTCATATAATTTGATATATGATCGTCCGTATTTTACCCGAACCCGAAAGACACCCAACAGTGATGGAATGGGAGAGAACCGGGGGCTGTAGTCCCCATGATTTTGGAGATTTTTTTGTCTTTTTACTAAAATTTATCCTTAAAAAAATTAAAGTAGGAAAAAAAATTTTCATATTTCTCAACTCTCAAATAAAATAAATTTTCATAATCATTATTTGGCGCAAGGTAAAATTATATATTTATTATATGAAATGTATTATTTTCATATAATATCTTGAACTTGACTTATAGTAGCTTAATAAATTAAGAAGAAGAAAGTTAGTATGGCAAATTGCAATGCAACCTATTAATCTGTAGAAGCTCAACCTCTCTCCCTCTCTCACTCTCTCACTCTCTCTCTCATCCTTCCTTCTTGTTTCAACTTATTAATCTATTATCTTGTAAGTTACAATATTACTTTTTTTCTCTACCCTTTAATGTCAAGTAGTGTAAAATTAGAAGAATTTTTTTGGCCTTCCAAGACTCCTAATCTAAATACCAAGTATGTTTAACATTAATATTATATTCTCTATGTCCCAAAAAAATTGCTTGTTTTTACTTTTGAGGTCAAATTTTGTAAATTTTGACCAATATTTAATCAAAATATACATTGATTTACAATATGAACTAATTATCAATGGATTTCTTTTAAAATACTTTCATTATAATATAATTTTATAATTTTTGTATTACGTAATTTTAAAAATTAATGGCAAAAGTGATGCATTGGAGATCGGAAAATCTCAAATAAGGCACTTATTTTGGAATGAAGGAAGTATTTCTTTTAGCGAGTTATTATTATAAGATTTATATATTATTGTATTAGTTAATCTAATTTATTTCTCAACCGTTGATGATAACGATGGTAGTTTTTATGTTGTTCAATTGAATTAATTAATCAATATATTGAATAATTAGTACAATTAGAGTTTTATAAACTAATTTAGTACTTAACATACACTAATGAAGTAGATTTTATAAGTGATCATATACACTAATGAAGTAGATTTTATAAGTGATCATTATTCAAGGGATAACTTCTATGTTATTAGTTATAACGTATGAATTTTTATATATTTATTATATAAATTATTTTCATAATATTCTTGTAGTTAATGTTTGATATATGATAATAATTTATTTTATAACTTATACAAATAGCAATAGCGGAGCTAGAATTTTTTTCAACGATGTCCCGTTTTTAGTATCCTTGAATTTTATATGTATTAATTATTTTTTATGTATGTCCCCTTTAATATTTTAATGGATTTTTAAGGATTTTTATTCATATACTCCAACAATTTTTCTCTATACTCTCGATAAATAGTTTTCTCTACCTCGCTACCTGACCTCCTTAAGAAAATTTTTGGTTTCGCTCCTACAAAAATTATTTTATTCAAAAATGCCTAAACTCACCAAGTCAAGTCGCACAAGCATATGTGCAAAGGTGCATGTGCGGAGCTTCGGGCAAAAGGTAGAACCGAGGGAAGGTCGAATGGTCACGAGTGCAGAGGTGCATGAATGTTCGAGAAGCTACAAAAAGTTGATCTTGTGCACGGGTACTCACGCAGGGTTCCATGACCACCCGTGCAGAACAAGCGAAGCCGGCACAAGCATATGTGCAAAGGTGCACAATTGTGCGGAGCTTCGGGCAAAAGGTAGAACCTAGGAAAGGTCGAACGGTCACCAGTGCGAGAGGTGCACGACTGTACAAAAAGCTAGAAAAAGTTGATGTCGTGCATGGGTACTCACGCAGGGTTCCACGACCACCTCTGCAGAACAAGCGGAATCGGCGGAATTTTGCACAATCGTGCGACGTTGTTTCTACATCTTTATAAACGATTTTTCTTTTATTTTTCGGGGACAACTTTTCTCCATTTCGTTTTTAGGGGTTTTTAATATAGTTTCTAATATTTCGATTCCTTGAGATTAAGAGATTAAGATTTCAGTTTTGAATAATAATTTGGATTCAAGCATTCGATTTCTATTCGATAGTTTCTAATTCGCTCTCTTTATGCTTGCTCTTCGCGATTTCTCAATTGTTTTCTTACCTATGTTCATTGAAATTTTTAAGTTGTTTTATCCCTATTATATTTTGATAATTATAAATTAAATATACAATTGAGTTGTTTATGCTTGTTTATTAAGAATTCGCTTTGCTCACCACATATCCGATGAAAGTCTCAAAAGAGAAACCATCCAATCTTATTTGGGTTTTGTGAACATTAAATGATGAAATCCTTACCTAGAGTGACATTGTGAACAATTAAGACTTCGATGTGAAAATAATTAAGGTTTTAAATCGAGGATTTTGAGATGCATATCTTGTAATTTTATTCTTTGTTAATCCCATAAAAATAGGCGATTAGAATGAACAAAATTAGTCTTTGACCTTCGAAAGTAAGCGGAGATAAGCTTAATTGGCGTTTTATCCTTCTAAATTGAAACTTAGACAAGTCTCAAGCGGAATTTGATTATGATTTTAGGCATGATAGTGTGATTATTCCATATCTAAGGGTTTTTATCATTCAAATTCTCACGTTGTTCTTTTAGTAATTAGTTTAATTCTATCAAAAAGCAACCTTCATCAAACTGAAATTTTCCTAGGTTAGAGTTTGTAAGTGGATATTGGTACTTGAAAGCAAGTTCCTCGATGACATAACTCATACTCATCGGTTGCTAGCTACAAATACGGCGTACGCTTGCGGTAATTTCTTAACAATAGGAACATGAAAGATCTTTTAAATATTAATTAATTTAATAACAATTGACATTTCTACTAATTACTTTAAAAAGTCATTTTTTTAATTTAAATATAGTATCATATTAATTTAACTTGAGACGGACATTTAAATTAATTTTGAAAAATCATATTGACCATTAACTACTTCAACGAGAGTCTCGAGTATGCTCTCTAAAGAACAAACCAAGTTCCCCCTTTCTCTATGTCTCTCTCTTTGTATCTCTCTGTCCACCTCTGCACATCCTTATCTAATGTAGCTGATGATTCTTTTTGAAGTATATCTCCTTTCACTACTACAATAATAACTTTTAACTATGAGCCTTTTACAACGGTTATAACAAAGACAATACTAAAAATAAGGTTGTAACATTTTTGTAAAATTTTAAAAAAACAATGACGTAAAAAACTATAGTAATAGGTCAAACCAACTATAGTAATAGGTTTTAGTTCCTCGTTTTTGAGGTCTCCTCTATCTCTTTTTAAAATCTCAGCATTTCGTCTCTCACTCCTCTTCATATCCACCTCCATCATCATCCTTTTTAATCTAACTCATCATATCGATTTTCATCTTCTCTATCTTCACCGAGTGCTTTTTCCAGCAGATTGGTTTAGATTTGGATTTAAACACTAACCCCGAGAAATTGGGCCATTGGGTAATAGTGTGTCACTTGGTCAAATAAGCCTTTTACTATGAGCCTTTTACCACAGTTCTTAGGATGAACCGTAGTAAAAGTCTGGTTTGACCAAACCTTTCACTATGGTTCATCCAATGAGCCGTAGTAATAGCTCTTATTTTAGTACAATTTTGAACCGTAAAAAAGATGCTTACCTACTACACTCACATAAACTACATCTTCTAACCCTAGTAAAAGGTAATTTTAAACCATAGTAAAAGATGGTCCTAGAATTTATTCAAGACATGGATCTTTAGCTATACATACTTTGTCCTTCATTAGTGCCTACATATGAAGCTTCTTTGTTGTATGAATTTGAACATGATAAATGTGAGGAGATATCGTGAACAATAAAAAATTAATTGTTCATATTTCTTTGCTTTTAAGTCTAACTTTTAGCTATGTTGATTTTTGGTTTTTTAATTTGTCGTTCATGTCGCTTTATATATGCTTTCGAAGAAAACCGAGTTGATGATGTGGATGATGATTCGGAGAGAGGAAGGATTTACTCGCTCCGGTTTTGAGGACGTGGCACGGTTGATCCGATTCCGCGTGGCGGCTTCTTGAAACTGCAAAAGGCGAAGCCCGGGTGGTGGATCCCGGGAACGCCCTCCGACGCTCAAGTTAGTGATTGACTTGATTGAAGGGATCGAGGAAATTTTCCTCGATGTGCGTGGGGAATTCCGTGGGAGTTGAGAGGTTTTCCAAAGATGGGAACTCTTGGGATGAATGTTGATGAACGTTGATGAACGTTGAGAGCTCGATAGTTTAGAAGCTTGGAGATTATGAGAAAGATGAGATTTGTGGAATGTGAAAAAGCATGTCTCATGGAGTTGGGAAATGATGTGTATTTATAGAAGATTTTAAAGGGGTAAAATGATAATTTACCATGGTTTAGGGAAACCCTAGCCCTAGTTGGCTTTGGGCTTTTACTTGACCCGTTAAGGGTTGGCTTGGGCCAATACATCCCTTATCCCGCTGATTAGGTACAATTGGTTGGTGATGTGGCAGGTGAGTTGGAACTATCCGGAAATACCCGAATCAATATAGTTTAGGTATTGTATATTTACAACAAATGCAATTGGGTAATTATGGGTTAGGTTTATAGCCTACAATATCATAGAAATATTTTTCTCATTTTAATAGTGTCTACGTATACAATATAGTTTAATGAGAAGTATTGAAGTGTTTTTCTTTGTTTTTTTTTTTTCAGGGCGGGGAATATGAAATTAGAAGACAAATTTATGTATTATCAATAGACCATCGACCTGTGTATTCTCAAATCTCCTAAGCCATCGTTTGTTTGATCATGGATATCAAACTTCATTTTTTAGGCTAAATTTTTTGGGATTTTTCAGTTGAAAACCTCCCCTCTTTTAAAAGGTTATTGATGGTGAAGAAAATAGTTAAAGTTGGTGGGGATTATGAAGGTCATGAGAATAGGCTAGTAAAATGGGTTATACTCTTGCAAGTGTTAATGAGAGGGAGACATTGTGTCTAGAAGAAAATAATGGGTGATTGAGAGTTTGGTTGATGATTCTTTTTAAAGTACATCTCCTTTCAATGCTACAATAAAAACTCTTGAATACGGGCCTTTTGCAACAGCTATAAAAACCCGATACTAAAAAATAAGGTGGTGACATTTTTACAAAATATTAAAAAAACAATGACGTAAAGAACCGTAGTAATAGGTCTTTGGCTTTACCTATTACTATGGTTGGTCAAACCAACCATAGTAATAGGTTTGAGTTCCTCATTTTCGAGGTCTCCTCTGTCTCTCTTTAAAATCTCAGCATTTCGTATCTCACTCCTCTTCATCTCCACCCCGTTCCTTATCCTTTTCAATCTAATTCGTCATATCCATCTTCTTCTCTATCTTCACCAGTCTTTGTTTCAGCAGATCCGTTTAAATTTGGCTTTAAACATCGACCCCAAAAATTTGGCCATCGGGTAATAGTGTGTCACTTGGTTAAACAAGCCTTTTACTATAAGCCTCGTTATTACGGTTCTTAGGATAAATTGTAGTAAAAGGCTTGGAACCGTAATAAAAGGGTTGTTTGACCAAGCCTTTTACTATGGTTCGTCCAAAAAATCGTAGCAATAGGTATTATTTTATCACGGTTTTGAACCGTAGTAAAAAATAATTACCTACTAGTACACTCACATAAACTACTTTGAATCATAGTAAAAGGTCATTTTAAATCGTAATAAAAGCTAGTTCTTGTAGTAGTGTTTTTATTCAAGGACATGGATCTTTAGGTAGACTTACTTCATTTTTACTTCATTAGGGCCTATATATGAAGCTTCTTTTTTGTACGAATTTGAACATGGTAAACGAGAGGAGATATCATCAACAACAAAAACTAATTGCTCCTATTGCTCTGTTTTAAGTCTAATTTTTAGCTATGTTGATTTTCGGTTTTTTAATTTGTTGTTCATGTCTCTTTATATAGTTTAGGTATTGTATGTTTAGAACAAATGCAATTGGGTAATTATGGGTTGGGTTTATAACATGCAATATCATATAAATACTTATTCTCATTTCAATAGCGTACACGTGTACATTGTAGTTTAACGGAAAGTATTAAAGTATTATTCTTTTTTTTTTTTTAGGGCAGGGGAATATGAAATTAGAAGACAAATTTATGCATTATCAATAGACCTTCGACCTAAGAATACCATCGACCTGTATATTCTCAAATCTCCTAAACCATAGTTTGTTTGACCATGGACAATCAAACTTCATTTTTTTCAGGCTATGTTTTTTGGGATTTTTAAGTTGAAACCCCCTCTTTTAAAGGGTGATTTATGGTGAAGAAATTAGTTAAATTGGTGGGGATTATGAAGGTCACAAGAGCAGGGTAGTAAAATGGGTTATACTCTTGCAAGTGTTAATGAGAGTGGGGAATTGTGCCTCGGAGAGAACAGTATTAATGTCTTCAAGGACTTAGGTGCTCGGAACTGAAGACAATTTTAGTTCTTATCATATATATATAATATTAAAAGTTGGGTAGAAGCATTATATGATTGACACATAAGAAGCTTAGTTGGCATGCCACATAATCAAAGATACATATAATTAGGATTTAATATTAAGGAAGTAATGATGTATTCAACTCATCAAATGTTGATTAATTATTGTTCAGCCAAAAATTTTTAATTAATTATTGATCAAATTTTATATCACCAATCACTCTATTAGATTGTATTTGAAAAAAATGAAATATTCCATACATTGTTATTTTGGACCCATATATAATTTAAAGTCTTTAGACATTTTTTATTATAATTTCATATGTAAAAAAAGAAAGAGAAGGGAGAAAGATAAAATGAAAGATAAAAAATATTTTTATTTTATAAATTATGTCATAATATGTTAATTTGGACACATAAATAATTCAAAGCCATTAAATATTTTTAAGAATTTTTGTACGTATAAAAAAGAAGAAAAGAGAGAAAGATAAAATGAACTTGATTACTTAAGTTAAATGAAAGAAAATAAAATCATAATTATCAAAAAATGGTTTATAATGAAATTTGGTTTTCTATCTTCATCTTCTAAAACTAATTTCTGTTAAGTTAAATATATTCCTCAAACTCAAATATTTTATCTTGATATTTATTTTTAAAAAATACAATTAAATATATATGGAACAACTTTCATTTAAGTGAAAATATAGCCTTCAGGTAAAACAAAAAAAAAAAAAAAACGAGAGAGAAAGAAGAAGAAGAAAGTAGAATTCTCTAAATATTTTTCCTATAAAATACACATTTATTAATAATTGAATTTATTTACATATAAGTTAAAATCTTATCATCACCCTAATTAAATTATCTTCTTTGTAACATCTCATCTTCTCAAACTACTTTAAAGAAAATCAATAGTCTAAACTTTTAATTGGAGCCTTGATTGCACAAGAAACGAAAAGAGAGTTTTGCTAATTATCATTAATTGATCATCATCAATGGTGAGGATAACTTAACAATTAATTAATTTGATTAAAAAATTTAATTTCATAAGCAAATGGTCAATAACGTACATGTGAATATAAATATCAATGGGAAAGAAAGAGTTTCTAGACTTTTTATTTTATTTTATAAACTACTATCTTGCTACTCCTTCCCTATTTAGTTTTCATTTTGATTTTTTTATTTTCTATTATTTTTAGTTTGTTAAATTTTCTTCTTTGTTGATATTTTTCCCTTTTGTTTTCTCCTCCTACATTCTCTAACAATATATTTTTTTCTGTTTTTTGGGATGACTCTCACGCTGTATCTTAATGGTTGGAGTAAATTCAGGTAATTTTCTCATTATTTTTTTGCCTTTTCTTTTTCGACATTTGTGATTTAAGCATACTAAGATTTAGGTATTTTAGCTTACATGAGATGAAATTTTGTTAATTTTTACTAATAATGATACAATCGGGTTTAAATTTTGTAAAATATTGTGTTTAAAATTTATAAATTAACAAAGTTACAGTGGTTTATAAATTTAGATATAGGTTATACAAAACATGTAAGTAAAAGAAGATCATTAGCACTCAGTCTATTTAGATTATGTATTTAGGTATTTGTAGAAGTTTAAATCATATAATAATATTTTATTTGTGAGAAAATAAGACATTTGAATATTCAGTTATTTTATTAATTAAGTAGCCAACAAAAATAAAGTTACAATATCTTTAATTCAGTCTCAATAACTAAGGTGCAAAATCATAATATTAATAAGTTAACATAACATACATAAAAGATTATTTTTCAATAGTGATAGCCATATTTTACAACCTTACAATTATCTTCATTTAGTTTTTATAAAATATCTTCATTTAGTAGTATAATGTACTTGTACCGCTAATCTAATATCTTCATTTAGTAGTATAATATATTCTTTTTTTTTCTGTCATATTTTTATTGTTGACTTTTAATTTCACATAATATCAATATGTTAAAAACTAAGTGGCACAATTATTTTAATCAGCCAAAAAATAAAAACTAAATAATTTTTCTACATTATTAAGTTCGATTCAATTCTACATAGAAATTTATTGAAAGGAATTCTACATTAAAAAAGTTTTCAAAAAATATAATTTTAATTGTCATTACTACAGTGTTAATAAAAAAGAATCCAATAAAATTGAATCCAATCGTTACTTTAGAACTAATTATTCATGATATGTTTAGACCTTACACAATTTGTTTAAAAAAAGTACCACTGTTAACTATAGTGATATGAGTTGAGATATAATTTTAGTTGATGAACAACATGTTATGTATTTCAAAATTAAATTTAATCATCTAAATAGACATAACTTTTTCAGATATGTGTTTTTTTAAAAAAATATATATATGATCTCATATATAGTTAAGTATTCTGATTTAAATTTTACATATATTTGAGCAATAGGTCTTTTGGAATAAATTTTATAAAATAACAACAAAGAAAATATTACTCATATTATTAAAACCTGAATTTTTTTTTAATTTTTAAAATAAATATTTATATTAACTTAAATGTATAAAATATTAATTAAAAAAATTTTATTTATCCTTACAACGCAATGGTATAATACTAGTTCTACATAAAAATTTCTCTTCATAGTCAACACAGGACTACTTAGGACATGTCTTTTTGATAATTTTTTTGTGCTATTTCTTTATCTCATGTAGCCTAGAGACGGAGATTGGATGATCTATCTAGCCTAGCACAATTGATGACTCAAGCACATAAACAATCCGAAAAGAAACTGAGCAGAAAGCCATACAAGAAACTGAGTGCTCAGCTTGTCGAAACAGAAACTAGAAGGTTGGATAGTCGAGTGATGTGAGCTGACACAGAAACACTACTGCTTGTCTCACAAGGGTCCATCTGGTTCGATCAATTTGGATACAGATATATGACCACCAGATTGAGAAAACAAGACCTAAGTATCACCACTTGAGGAGCCAACCTTAAGATGCAAAGCTAGGGTTTAAGAGAGTTAAACCAACTTCAAGGTTTTCTTAATTCATCAAAAAAATTGCTTAATAGATTACGAGAAGGAAGCTAATATAAGAACAAGCCTCCTCTCATATTGCACGAGTCATAAGCAGGAAAAATAGCAAGTTACAAGCCACTAGAAATAGAAAACTATAAAATAAGAAAAATTACACGAAAATTAGAAAATTCTGTAACAAGTGGAAATTTGGCACCTCATTTGGAGAAATAAGCAAGAAAAATATGTGGCAACGGGATGGAACATTATTTACTCCAATTTTTAGGTGGAGAAGAAAGTTGCTAAATTTCCCAGGACTCCCCAAGAGATTCTGGGCAGGTGTGACAGGACGGCTAGACAAAGGTTGTTTTCATGCAATCTTGGCTTGTTGAGAACAACTATTTTAGCAGCTGAAATACTTAAGTCATGTTGTATGATAAACATTTCGACAAGGTTTCATGCTCTAAAGTCAGTTAAATCAAGAGTCAAAGGTTGACAAAAATAACACCCTCAGGTGACCCTGCCTAAACTGAGCCTGCAGTAGCTCAATCTCAAAGACGCTTGCGCCAAATCTTCCAAAGTGACTCTTAAAGGCTGAAACTTGTCCTATGATCAAAATACACCTTGTTCTTGATGGGGTGAACGTGTGACACCCCTCCAAGCCCTGTGTATTAACTGACCAAGGCCACAAGCATAAACCATAATGTGACTGAATCATGTAATCCCTGATCTGTGTTGTACAGTAGTTGGCTGGCCATGTTCATGACTTCCTTAGCCTCTAAGGACTTAGTTAAGGAACCTAGTTTGTCCTAAACATGTGGGGCCACCTGGTCTCCATGGCTGATTGTTTTAGGCAACCCTTCATCTAAACTGAATAATGACTGCCTAATTATTATCAAGACCTTTCTGACCTTGTTGACCATGGCTGAGCTAGATGGAGTTCCTGATTGGCCTTGATCATGATGGAGATCTTGATCTCCATCATTAAAGGAAACCAAAATTTATTTCTAAGATATAGACGCGGTTTCCATGTTAGTGATTAACGAATAAACAAGGATTCTACCAGAAATGTGAGTAGAACCTTGCTCATGCTTTCATTAACAAGATTTCTCTAGACTCTATCCCGTTTTGTGTTTCTGTACCCATTTAGCTAAATATGATACTTTCTATCATATTATGCACATAAAAATGAAGGAGATTAAGTTTCAATTATGACAGTAAATTTAAATACTTATCCATCAACATATGTCTCTTTATGTGTTTCCCTTCTGTTGGTGGCAGATAGCGAGTTTTAAAGGAATTTGTATTCTGATTTATCATCCATATATTATATTTGAATGGCATTGTTCAATTGGAAATGGCATGATCTTGTTTACTCATGTTCATTTGTTATTTTTATTGTTTATTTGAGCTATTCATTAAATTTTAATACTAACTATTTAAATTCTAATATAGATTTATCTCAAACATACACATACATATTACCTTATAGGATTAAGGATTTGGGTAAGCTACAGCACTTTCATATCTTCCAGATAAATTACTTTCCAATGTCAAACCCGATAATACCCTTCTGCCTTGAGATTTCGATGTAAAGACTCCAAATTTTACACAGGCTTGAAAGGAAACTCATTTTTTTTTCCATTAGAACAAAAAAGAAAAAGAACATCAACACAGGGTTTGTTGACTTTACTCTTCAAACTTTTTTTCTCAGTGTATGTTGTGTGTCTAACAATTTATATTCATATCTTTCAATTCACTTTTCTAAAATGCAAGATAGTTTATATCTAAAATATTTTGTATCCATGTCATATTAAATTGGCCACTAAAAAAAATTGCCATTCTTGATTCAGTTGTAAGTATAAACTAAAGTTATTATTTTCAACAAAGAATTGGCAAGAATTAGTTAAATTATTGATTTTTGCAACTTTAAACTTGATATGCATATTGTTGTAAAGAAAATTTTGTCATTTACAATAGTTTTACCAATCTCTATCATAGTTTTTTTGTACCATCATAAATTATATAGTTTTTAGTTGTGTTGATTTCTTTTATGAACTATTTTATTTACTTTACAATATTATATATATATATATATATATATATATATGAAGAAAATATATATATACAACATCTAGAATATTCCTCTGATAAATCTTCTAAAGAAGTCGGCACCTCTAAGACTTAGAGGAAAAAGAGGAAGAAAGATGAACCAGAGCCTTCCAAGGTCGTTGAAGCAAGTACAAGATGCGGACTCGGTTGAAGAGAGTGAAGAAGAAGAAACAGAACAACATCAATTAGTTCGACGCCAAAGAAGCCGAACTCAACCATCTCAGAAAACCTCTTTTTCTAACCCACCTTTGTCTTAATTGTCATTATTTTCTTTGTCCAATATAATTTTTCTCTCCTAGATCCTTATTTCTTTTTGATGAAATGCATTAGGGGAGAAGAATATGGATAAATTTTGCTGAACTTAGGGGTAGTTCACATGTTAAGGGGAGCAAGAATTTATTTTTAATTTTCTATTCTTTGTTATTATTATGATGTATATATTGTCTTTTCAATGAATGAAAATATTTATGATTATTGATGTCTGATTATCACTTTGTCACTAGTTATTTTTATCAATGTTGCTCTGATACTAAGATTTATTGACTTTGTTGTGATACTTATAATTTATTATCCTTATTAACTCTGTGTAACAACCCTACCTTAATTAATATTATTAAATAACAATTAACCTAACTTAATCGAGCGTGTGCACTTCAATTCGAAATTTATAAGTGTTTGTTTTTGCAAGGTTCGAACTACCTTGGAGGTCTTTAATCAAACATATGATTTATGCATATATTGGATAAATAATGTTACTAATGAAATGATCCAACTAAATGTTAAACATCAAATATTAAATAATAAAAATAAAATTACATTCTTGTAACCAAAAAAAGAAAAGAAAAGGTGGTGTAATAACACACTTAAACATATAAATATGCTCTATATAAATAGAGTAAAAATAAATTTAATAAATAAGATCAATTATGAACACTTGCATATGAACACTTGCATATGAATACTTGATTTGAACTTGTCATTTAATTGGTTGTATAATATTTTTATTGGCCTTAATATTTTTTGAAAACAATTAGAATTATGTGTTCATTGGATTAATTTACATGCATCAAAATTATTGACATGATATTTAATAAGTTTCCTAATCATATAAAATTGATCAAGCCAAAGTCAAAATCAAGTCAAGTCAAGTTAAGTCAAATACATACTTAGTAATAAAGAAAATAAATAAATAATAAATAAATAAATAGAATATATATATATATATATATATATATATATATATATATATATATATATATATATATATATATATATATATATATACAAGCCAATTATTTTAACTTGCACATGGATTTACCAAAACCATGGTTTTATTTACATAGTTTTTAAAATACACATAGTTTTAGCCTATGGTTTTCTAAAAATAACTTGACAAGAATCATGCATGCATTGGTTTGAAATTCCTATAAATAGGAGTTGATTTTCCTCTCTTAAAGTACCAAAAAGAAACACACCAAAAATAGTGATAGGGAATGAAGAAGTTTGGAGAAAATGAAGAGTTTGGAGGTTTTGCTTGGTAGATAAAGAAACACAAAAAGAAGTAGAGAGAAGGAAAAGATGATCATGAAATTATGTTGCATGTATTATTTGGGGAAGAATTATAGGTTGAAAATATAAATGGAGGTATGTAGGGTTAAAGTAAAAAAGTTATCTTTAGGAAGCAAGGAGGGTAGGCAAAAATAGAAAATTTTAAATAAGGTGTAAAATAAGAGGTAATATAAAGCTAGAATATAGAGTAAGTTGGGATGTATTAAAGTTTATAAATATGGTATAAACATATAGTAGGAAGTTATCTTTTCACCAAATCAAATTTCACTAGATTTCGAGGTGTACAATCCGAGTTATGATCTTTTTATCGAAACGAGTGCAATTTTTACATAAATTGGGAGCAGCTCGATTCAAGTAAGTTTTTGAGGTTCTTCTTGTTCTTTTTGGAATTTATGATTTGAATGAAAGTTTTAGATTATTTTTCAAGCTTTTTAAATTTGGGTTGTATGCCTTGATTCGATATCGGATGAAAAAGATATGAATTTTCTAAGTTAGCCTTCAAATATGACCAAAATGCTCAAGGTTTTGTTATGAGATTAGTGACAATTTAGCATGAGTTATCGAGTTAGTTGGTAATTAATAATAAGGGACCATATTAAATGACTACTTTGGATATGTTAAGAATTCACTTCTATTTTATATTGTTGTGTCGTTTTTAAGTTTGTATAAGCCAAAATAAAATTGATTATATTTTTAACCGACGTGAGAAGTATACAACTATAATATATATATATATATATATATATATATATATATATATATATATATATATATATATATATGAAAAAAGGTTGGAAATGAAAATATGTGAAAAATAATAATGAGCAAAGTTAATATAAGAATATTATTAAAAGAAAAGAATAGCTATATACGCGTAAATACTGATATGAGTTATTAGGGAGTAATAAGACACATACTACGAATTTATACCCTAGTGGTTATTATAAATAAAATTAGGGACTAATAGGATGGTCAATAAGAATGGTCTAAATAGAGGACAAAACATTTCCTAAGAAAATCGGATTATAACAATTAATTTAAGAATGAAACACTAAACGTTGCATAAAGAGATTTAAAACCCGCAAGGAATAATCCGATCAAATTATTGACCATATAACTATTTACTTAAACAGCAGGAGAGGATCCTCCAACGGTTGTCGATGCACATCATTATGGATCAGTAAAGGATATTAAAGTTAAGGTACGTTTATTGCTTGTACCTTACGAAAACCCATATGTTTATACATAACAATATCAAATGGTTTTCTTAATGAAATGAACCATTTCAAATATTATTTGTCACCTAATTATGTAGCCCGCCCATATCAATCATACCAGCGTGATCAGACTTGTGATCACACCTATATATATTTGGCCATTATCAACCGGACTTTGCCGATCGGTCCGGGTAAGCACATATTTAGGGAAACCGATGATCATAAGGACCCACTCGGATAATAAATTAATAATTATTTTACTACATTCTTCCTATCTGATTTTTAAATGAATTAAAATGCACGTGCTCATAAATAACTTTACATAATATTCATTTATAGTGTAAGGATAAATGTATTGAGCTTCGACTCACTATTTCAAAATGTTTTTGTATGTTTTGTTTTAGGTAATGCTAATGTTGATGGAAGTAAGGAGTAGACATATTTATTTTAGTCAACGAGACTTAGAAGCTCACAGTGGTAGTAAGGGATGTGATGTTTGGAAGTCATATATTTTCCGATTAAACAAGTTGTAATTATGATGATACTGTCAACTTGACTTGAGGTTGTAAAAGTTTGGTGCCCGAGATGTTTTGAACTTTATTTTCACAAGTGACATAGTGGAATCCTGCTCATATTATATTTTCAAAGGAGTTTCTTGCTCTTTGTATACAGCGGCGATAATGCTTCTAATATTCCTTTCTGCGCTAATTACTAGTTAATTAGTCATTAAGACTAAACTGGTGATTATGGGATTTGGGGGCGTTACACTCTAATACTTAGACTTTACATGAATATCTTACTTGATCCTTAACTCATAATATAACTTTAATTTTTCTCCGAAACTCGGAATTCTAAATCTTGTTATGAAACTTTGAAAATTTCAATAATATGTCTATAGTTCTTGATATTTGAATAACTTCTTTAAGTCATTATTTATATTGAATGTCTTTCATCAAAAGAGGGAGATTGAACACTCGGGTATAATTAATTGACCCATTGTTTTGAATTCAAAACATTCATCCGAATTTAGGATTAACCTAGAAGCATTCTAAAAGAAATTCACATGATAAAGTCATTTGGCATAACAATCATTAATTTTACATAATTTATCCATGATCGATCCAACACTCGGTTCTACTTCGAAAGTAGGAACCGATTTAGTCATATTAGTTGAGCCTGATTGAGCTACCCATTTCTCAAAAACCGATCCACTCAATATGACTTAGATACTAAGTTTTCCAAAGTATTTTCACATTTAATACATCACTTTGAATATGGAATTATTCATGAAATGAACTAGAATTAGTTCTTTTAATTCAACTTAAGTCTGGATTCATTACGAGTGTAATTAATCAACTTGACAAATTGGGAAATGTCTAAACAACTCGTATACTCGTTAAGTTTGAATTAACTTTTTATGAGTTGGGACATATCTAAAACATAAACATGTTGAATATTAAACTTGAAAAAATTCCAGATTAATAGAATAAGGATAATTGGTCTTAAATATTTTATTTAGACTAATCATAATCTAATTATGGACCAAAGCATTTTTGTACTTTGAGAATCATAATTAAATTTATTTTTGCAAGTTTTCTAAAGCTGAATTATCACAAAGAAAAGCACAAACAAAGGCTTAATAATCATTGAAGACCGCAGACCAAAAAAGACGGAAAACCTAGAACAACTCAAACTAAGTCGACGAGACTTGTTTGTTAATGTTTTGGAAATTTCTTATTTATGAGTCTAACGAGTTTTTTTGCCTGAATTTTCAGTCTCTTAGAGTTGGCAGAACAATTTTTGGGGGCTAGAACCTAGAGTTAGAGACTTATTTAAATATGGTATAGAAACTCAATCCTCGGACTATCCGTGCTCAACGGCTAGTCGACCTAGTTCTTCCAAGTTAAACACCAAATGACTTTATCTCAAAGCAGACTATATAAAGAAGCCTTGGTACAGGATTCTGGCTTATGAACAAGCTGGAAAGTACACAAGCTTAACTGATTATATACTTTTAGCTTACAACTCATTCTTTGTAATCTTACTCTTTCAAGTCGTAACAATTAGTGAGAAAAATCTTGTAATCACTCTCTATTCTTCAAAAACTTTTCTAGTCTTCCCTTAACTAATTTGAGAATTTAACTTCAGCTCATTTATCCCAAGTTAATGAGGAAACTTCAACTTGGAAGTACTATTTTAGATAAGGGGATTTCTAGGCCTTGAAAAATTTGTAAGAAATTTGTCTAAAGGAACAAATCTAGGTATTCATTATCTTTATATTTAAGGATTCAAATAGTAGATTTTGATTTGGTGTTTAGATTAGCATTGTTTGAGGTTTTCTACCTTAGGAGGGTTTCCTTATAAAACTAAAGACTCGGACTACGAAACTAGATCATTCGAGTACTACCAAAGACTCGGTACAAACCTCATCCCTCTTAAGTTTTGACTACAAGTCATTCTAAGTGTTATAGAAACTACTGCATATGTTTTCATTCGATTCCGATTAACTCGGAAAACACATTCTTGTCTATCTTCTCACATTTATGTTTCGAGTCACGCAGACATCACTCATATTTATCGCATGTTCAAATATTCTCTCTAACACTTCTTATCTAAGTTCTGATCGCATATTCGAAGAAGAGTGAATTACTGCATTAATTCAACTTTCTAAGTCAGCATAATTGTTTAAGAATTATTTGTCCAGATCAAGTATGTATACTTTGATATTTTAACTCTTATAACTTGATCTTTCTTAAGTTCGACTCGAAGGAATTTGAGTATAATGAATATTAGACTCGGAAAATTCCACTCTTTTAGGCCTAAGATAATTATGAACTTAATTGTCTTAATTAAATTATTATATGTGCCTAATCTTGGACCAAAGTATTTTATACTTTGAGAACCAAAGTGGTTTACTTTTGTAGGTTATCCAAACGAGGTTATCTCATTTTTGAATTACAAAAGTAACCGGCTTCAAGTTGTCAATCACCGGCAGACAAGGCTTTTCTACTTCTCAACAAGGTCCGGACACTATGTCGGGGTTGTCTGTTTCCAAAACTAGAAAATTTCAGTGCTAAGCTCAATAGTGGTTTCCACCTTACTTTTCAGTACACCACCGGCTGATTGGAGCACCTATAGGAGTCAAGAGCCGTTGCACAATGTTCAAATCTCAAAGGATCTTTTACGAGCGACTCGGAAGAACCATTACAACGGTCACAAAGGACTTCTATTCAGAAACTAGTCACAACAGCTAATCTGCTTGGTCTTCTATAAATAGAAACCAACTCTCAAGACTTGAAGATTACTTGGAATTATTGTCGATATAGTTTACTTAAGCAAAAGTCATTGTATTCATACTCAATCTTCTACTTACAACTTACGACTTGTAATTCTTACTTTCCGAGTTGTAAAGTCTTGTAATCAGTTACATACCCTTTCTTACTTTCTGAGTAAGGTCCCTTGACTCGAGCTGTAAGGGTTAACTCAGCTCGGTTGTCCCTAGTTGTAAAGGTTACCTCGGTTAGGAGTACTAGATCAAATAAGGGAATTTATGAGTTTAGGAAAACTCGTAAGGAATTGTTTAAGGGAGCAATTCTGGTTGAGTCGGTCTATTGTATTTTGTGGATTCAAAATAGTGGATTTGACTTGGTGCTTGGACTGGCACTGTCCGTGGTTTTCATCCCTGGGAGGGTTTCCACGTATATTTGAGTTTACATTTTTTGAGTTCAATCTAGACTCGGATTGTCTTGATTACTTGTTTTCAAAGCTTAAATCTTCTAAGTTTGTCAAAATTTCCTCATCACCCTATTCACCCCCTTTAGGGTGACTAAGACTCTCCAAGAGCAAACCTTCAAAAACTACTTGTTTTCTTCTCATATCTTATCCGAGTCATTCTAGACTCAATTTATTTAAACTTCAAATTTCCAAAAATTCTTCAACATCCTATTCATCCCATATAGGGTGATCATATTCTTCGATTGAATTTTCATCCCCCTTCCACCACCACCACAAAAAAGGGTAAATTGGCTTATTAATCAAGAAACAAGAAGAAGAGGGAAAAAAACAAAAATGAAAAAAAGCAAGTGCTCGAACCATAAAAACATAGTATATAAGATCAATCGAAGTAATATTAGATATCTCTCACTTTAATTATTATTAAAATGTCCCCGAATGTTTGCTCATGAGAGACTGAATCACCCTAGAGGGAGGAGGGATAGAACGGTGAATAAAGTGAGAAGGAAATTTTGCATAATAATAAAGTTTTATATAAAGAATGAACTTAGAAAACTATTCTCAGTCTAGATTGGCTCAGAAATGCAAAACTCGGTAGTTGCATGGAAACCCTCATTAAGTCAAATCAATACAAGTTTTTAATCCACAAAATAAAGGATTGACTCTTACGGAATTGTTCCCTTAGACAAATCAATACAAGTTTTTCCTAGACATAGAAATTCCCTTATCCGTTCTAGTACTTCCTAACTGAAATAATCCTTACAGTTAGGATAACCGAGTTGAGTTAACCCTTATAGGTCGAGTCAAGAGACTTAACGAGAGAATTGAAAATAAGTAGGAGTGTTTACAAGACTTTCTCTTTACAACTCGAAAGTAAGAACTTAAGTACGAGTTGGAATGCTAGAAAAGATTGAGAGAGAATATATTTTATTCAGTTCCAGCAATCTTCAAGTCTTATAAGATGACTTCTATTTATATACAACAAGGCAGAGTAGCCGTTGTGACTGGGAACCTTCACTAGCCGTTGTAACGGATAGTGTGACTCCCTCCGAAAAAGAGTCATTACAAATGTGAATGTTGTGCTTTGGTCGTTGGCTCAAAAGATTGTCCAACCCGCTATTTGTGACTCGAAATCTGGGATGGAAACAGCCGTTAGACTCAAAGTTGAAGTTTATCGAATTTGGTAACAAACAACCTTGACACGGTGCTCGAGCCTTGTCTTGAAATAGTGTTTTTTACTGTCTGCTCGTGTTTAATGGTTAGAAGTCAATTGCTTTTTCTTTTTAAAAATGAGATTAAAATACTTTAATGAACCTTCATAAGCAAATCAAAGTGGTACTCAAAGTATAAAAAATAATTTGGTCCTAGATTACAAGGATAATAATTAATTCATAACAAATAAGCACTTACTTGTCCTTAATTTGAGAGAATGGAATTTTCTAAGTCTAATATTCAGTAGGTTCTAATTCTATCTTGTGTCTATCTTTTAGATGATTAAGAGATTAAGATTATATAGACACAATGCATCAAATTGGTCGGGTAAATGATTTATTGTTAATAAATCGACTTAGAAGTAAGAATTAACATAATTCTTTTCTACTTAATAATATATGTATGTGAAGTTATTTACACATGACAAGCTGTCTGAGTTGCATTTAAGTGGGTCGAAACCCTATGTTGTATGTGTTTACTTAAGAAATGTTTTCTCAATAGGTCAAACAAGTATTGAAAACTTAATGATGAGCATCTTAAAGATTGAGAATGACTTTAATTCAAAACCATAGAGAGATAGAGACCTGTACTTGAGTCTTCAATCTCCCCATTTTTTATGAAAGACATTCAACACTTAAAGCAAGAATTAGAAGTTCAAATAGTTAAGTTTTCATGGCTCGAAACGAATGACTATAAGATGTTCTTAGTGAAAATAAGGAGAAATTCGTTATTAAAGCAAATTGATGCAAAATTATTAAAGATAAGATATATATCGAGTAAATGAAATAGATATGAGCAAGTATCGGAAGCAGAAAAGAAGAGATATGAATAACGCAAGTCAATGATGCTCATAAATAGCGAAATTTCATTACTCAAAAAATAAATACAAAGATATACAATGAAATCCCCTAGTCCAAACATCTATCTATCCTTTCTTCCCTCTATGCATTTCATCAAAATAAACCGAGGAGGGAGGAAAAAGAGATACGGAAATGTTAGACAAAAAAACTTTAAATCAGGAGGAGGGTGGAGCAATGTGACTGGAGGAGGAGGAACGAGGACCCCTTCTTATGCGATGATAACCCTAAGATAAGGCTACTGGCCGTGGAATGAGGGGCAAGAGGAGAGGAAGTTCTTGAGCTTGAAGTGCAAACCTTCGAACTAGAGATGCTGCTTCCTCTATTTCCTCTTCTGAGCCCTTAACTTCTTCATCTTGAGATGGTTGTGCAGAAGGTTGAGCTCGGGATTGACCAACGTCCCCAACCTCTTATGAGGCGGACTCGGTGTGCTATAAGGAGATTACCTCAGGTTCCTACTCTCCTTGGTCTTTAGCTTGGCTTGTTTTAGTTTCTTTTTCTTTTTCTTCTACTTCTTCTTCTTCTTTTGTCTCAAAGTCGGACGAGCCTAAGGACTTTGAGGATGATTATGATTTAGAGTGGGATTACGAGTCCTTAGCAGCCTTGGATCTGCGCTCTTGAAGATGGCTGATTTGGTCTTGCTGTCGCTTGATGACTTCTTTCGGCTCAGCGACCATAGATTGACTCGATGAATGCGCTTCGAGCTTTATCCATTAGAGTTTGGTGGGTGAAAAGAATTACTTTTTGATGAAATAGTGCTAGCATAAGATTTGCTTTGGCTTATCAAAAGTGAGAGCCTTACCTTTAGAAGGATCCTTTTGAGGATTCTCAGGCTGGGTGGTTGGGGTTCTAGCCTTTTTGGTGACTCGACCCTCCTTCAGCTGCACTTCCTATCTTAGGCATTATGAGAAAAAGTGGAAGGGATTTGATTTGAGAGAGAGAAGGAGTAGGAAAGTGAACGAGTGAGAGAGAGTTGAGAGTTGAGAGTCTTAAATTGAAGAGTGTCTAAGAAAGGAATTTTGAGTTCGAGTGTACAGAGTAAGAGATAGCAAAGTGAATGAAAGAGGGTGAACAGGTGCTATTTATAAATCAACAGTCGCAAAGAATAAAAGCCTAACCGACTCAACACTCGGACTAACGGCTAGCTGACTTTTTAGCATTCGAGTGTGCAGCGAGTTACTTCTTGATATTGCTTCCTTCTAATGGCTAGTTTCTCGACCGTTTGCGTGACGAGAGAGAATTTTTTGAAAATATTTCCAAGATTCTCCATTGATTTAGAGATGATCTTAGAATTGTGATGTCCATTTTTCTCAATAATCGAGTTCGACTCGGTGATGTGTCCGAGGTACTCGGAACACACTCGAAACTTAATATTTCAACCGATTTACTAATTATTCACTCGGAACATATAATAAGCAATCAAACTCATAAATTCTCATGCAATCAATCAAATAATCATGCAATCATCATGCCAAGTTCATTCCTAATAAAGAAAAATTGATCTTCACTCAGAAGTTTTGTGAAAATATCAGCTAATTGAAATTTGGTAGCAATAAACTCATATGCAATGACACCTTTTTTAGTGTGGTCTTTCAGTAAAATGATATCCGACCTCGATGTGCTTTATTTTTTAATGGTGAATTGGATTCTTTATAATGCTGATGGCACTTTGATTATCACACTTGATTGAAATATATGTGAATGATAATCCTAAATCCTTCAAGTGTTGTTTGATCCATAAAATCCGAGCACAACAGGCTCCAACTGCTATATACTTTGCCTCAATTATCGATAAAGCAACTGAATTTTACTTCTTTGAGTGCCAGGAGATGAGTGATTGACCCAGAAATTGACATGCTCTTGAGGTGCTCTTTCTATCAACCTTATATCCAGCATAATCAACATTTGAGTATCCAAGTGAGAGTCGGACTTGAGTCCTTTGAATACGAGAGACCCAAGTGTTTGAGTTCCCGTAAGATATCTAAAAATTCTCTTCACCGCAGATGAGATGTGATTGTTTTGTATTAGCTTGAAATCTTGCACATAAACATACACTAAACATAATATTTGGCCTATTAGATGTAAGATGAAGTAGAGATCCAATCATACCTCTGTAGAGTTTCTAATCTACAACTTTACCTTTCTTCCGTGAGTCTAGTTTGGTACTCGCTACTCATTGGTGTTACTCGTATGTTCCACATCTTGTAACTTGCACTTCATGTGTAACTCCTTGGTGTATTTGGATTGATGAACATAAATGTCATCTTTTTCTTACTTGATTTGCATGTTTCACATCTTTTTCTTGAGTAACTCCTTGGTTTATTTAGATTGATGGGCGTCGTTGTATGTACCACTTTTGACTACGGTTCTACATCCGTAGTAAAAATACCATATGACGACGGTTTTATAAAAAATATCGTCATCATAGGTGATATATATGAACCTATAATGATGGTTCTTTATCCGAACCGTCGTCATAGGTCCAATTTATTAAAAAAAAAACAGAACTCCTTCGATTTGAAATCGAACGAACTCTGAAATTTTGAGATCTAAAAATTAAAAATGAGGAAAAGAGCGAAGAACAACGAATGAAGAAAAGTAAGCTCTGAAAAAGTAAAGAAATACACATTAAAAAACTAAAGGAATACAGATCTAAAAGGAGCGAAGCAATACCAAACAAAGAAATATCTAGAATACAAATCTAAGAACAAAAATTGAAACCAATTATTTCCTCTTATAGATGTAGCACAACAAAGATTCGGGTAAAATAGAAACGATTCTCCACCCAAAAGAAAATAAAAACCTTTGATTTTTGATATTTGGATTTTGGAGAAAATGATAATTTGGGAAGACATACTCAAAACTCCAAAATTTCAGTCTTATCAAACATCTTCAAATCAATTACCTCTAGAAGGAGCCACTAGACATTCCATTCATAAAAATTAGCCACTATTTCTTACCCCAAGGTATAATTTGAGTTGGGCAATTATGAAACATCTACTTTCGATCTAGTTGCTCAAGTTTTCCTCTCAAATGACGGGTTATTTTTTATTTTTAGAAACCCCTTTAATCCTACAAGCCCGGAAAATGAAAACCCCTGTAATCCCACAAACCCGAAATTGAAGACCCAATGTCAAACTTAATTTGTTATTTTTGGAAAACCCCGTAATAAAGACCCAATATCAAGGCGCGAAACATTACCAAAATCTCTTTCTAAGCAGAGGTTTCCTTACCTGTCAATAGGGGTACCCATTTGAGCAGAGAGGCGTCGGTTTGCAACAGTCGTAGAGTCCATCAACTCGAGGCGAACTTTGATGGCTTTAGCATTCTTGAGTATGGTGACGAGTGTCCGAATTTATTCGGGCTCGAAGGGCTATCGAGCATCGGTTTTGTCGAGGGATTTGTTTTCCTCATTTGCGGTTTCAAGGGTAGTCAAGATGTCTCTAATGGAGGCCATCTCTGCCTTCACCTTCTCGCTTCTGGTTTCGCTGCCTACCCGAGTCGCCTTATCTCTCTTCTTCTTCTTCCTCTTACCTTCAACGCTTCTCTCGCTTCTCCGGTCCTACCTCTACCTCCATCTGCTTCTTTTGATTCCTCCACTCGCTCTCGCTCTCTTTCTCGACCCTCTCCCTCCTTCGTTTGTGGATCTGGTTCTCTTCTCCTCTCCTGGCTTCTTTCTCTCTTTCCTGTGGTCAAGTTTTAGTTTAGTTGGGGATAACTAGGGAGAGAGAGAGAGCTTTCGGAGAGAGAGAGAGCTTTCGGGAGAGAGAGAGAGATAGAGAGATTAGGGATTGAGTTAAGTGAAATTAGGGAAGAGAGAGAGGGGGAAAAGGATGCGACCAAGGAGAAACAGAGAAAGGAAGCGTTAGAGTTCCTTTAAAATATTTTTAGTGCTATAACAACAGTTCATTAAAAGAACCGTCGTCAAAAGTTTTCATCGATCTTTTGACGATGGTTCTTTAATGAACCGTCGTTATAGGTTGTTTTTGACGACAGTTCTTTATTTGAACCATCATCATATGTACATTAATAACCCCTTTATTTACAAAAGTGCCATCGGTCCATTTTTTATGACCTTTTATCATTTTAACAGCTTGTTAAAGACCTTTCGTTAAAGACCCGTCGTTAAAAGTGGTTTACGTAGCAGTGATAACTTAATGTTCATGCTAGATGCAAATGCTAAGAGAATTCCTATTGCCTCTATCCTAGCAACAGGTGCAAAGGTTTCCCCACAATCAATTCCCTCTTCTTGGTTATAACCTTGAGCAACTAATCTGGCTTTGTTTCTAACTACCAACCCTCCCTCATCTAGTTTATTTTTGAATACCCATTTGGTTCCTATAATTGGGTGGTCGAAGGTCGTTTTGTCGAGTACGAGACTTGATTTCTTTCAAATTGAGAAAATTCTTCTTGCATGCCCTCTACCCATTTAGGTTCAAGTAGGGCTTCCAAGTACATTTTTAGGTTCAATTAATAAAACGTACATTTTTAGGTCCAATTAATGAAATGAATGCTGAAAATGCACATTGAAGGTTAGTCTGTTGGAGAGTCTTAGTCACCCTAGAGGGGGAGGTGAATAAGGTGATGAGGAAATTTTAGCTAATTTGGAAGATTTAATCTTGAAAAGAATGAACAAGACAATCCGAGTCTAGATTGGATTAAGAAAAGTGTAAACATAGAGATATGTGGAAACCCTCCTGGAGCGAGAAAACCACGGACAGTGCTAATCCAAGCACCAAGTCAAATCCACTATTTTGAATCCGGAAAATACAGCAGATTGACTCAACCAGAATTGCTCCATTAAACAATTCCATACGGAGTTTTCCTAGACTCGAAATTCCCTTATCCGATCTAGTACTTCCTAACCGAGGTAACTTTACAGCTAGGGACAACTGAGCTGAGTTAACCCTTACAGCTCAGTCAAGAGACCCTACTCGTAAAGTAAGAAGAGTATGTAACCGATTACAAGACTTTACAACTCAAAAAGTATGAATTACAAGCTGGGAGTTGTAACTAGAAGATTGAATATGAATACAATGACTTTTTGGTTAAGTAATGTGTTTCAACAATAATTCCAGACAATCTTCAAGTCTTGAGAGGTGGCTTCTATTTATAGATGACCAAGCAGATTAGTCGTTGTGACTATATTCTAAACGAAGTCCTTCGTGAACGTTGTAACGGTTCTTTTGTGTCACTTAGAAGAGATCCGTTGAGATGTGAATGTTATGCAATGGCTCTTGACTCCTAAGGCCGCTCTAATCAACTAGTGTTGTCCGAAAGGTAAGGTGGAAACCACCGTTGAGCTTAGCGTTGAAGTTTTCCAGCTTTGGAAACACACAACCCCGATACGGCGTCCGAGCCTTGTTCGAAGTAGAAAATCCTTGTCCGCTAGTGATTAACGACTTGAAGCCGATTACTTTTGTAATTCAAAAATGAGATAACCTCGTTTTGATAACCTACAAAAGTAAACAATTTTGGTTCTCAAAGTATCAAATACTTTGGTCCAAGATTAGGCAAAGATAATAATTTAATTAGGATAATTAAGTGTATAATTATCTAAGGCCTAGAAGAGTGGAATATTTTGAGTCTATTATTCATTATACTCAAATTCCATCGAGTCAGTCCTAAGAAAACTCAAGTTATAAGAGTGAAAAAATTAGAGTATACCGACTTGATCCGGGCACATAATTATCAAACAAATACACTGACTTAGAAAAAGGAATTAACACTGTAATTCACTTTACTTTGAAATATGCAATCGGAACTCGGATAAGAAGTGTTAGAGAGATTATTTGAACATGCGATAAATCTGAGTGACGTCCGAGTGACTCGAAACATCAATGTGAGAAGATAAACAAGAATGTGTTTTACGAGTCGATCGGAATCGAATGAAAATTGATGCAGGAGTTCTATAACACTCAGAATGACTTCTAATCAAAACTTAGGAGGGATGAGGTTTGTACTTGAGTCTTTATGTGGTACTCAAAATGATCTAGTCTCGTAGTATGAGTCTTCACACATAAGTTTTGCAAAGAAGAATGAGTTCTTACCCCACTATTGATGTCGAAATGATGTTCTTAGGTGGGTGACTAGATGCATATTTAAAAGATTTACCTATCTTGTGATTTACCAGATTTGTTAGTTGAGTGTCCTGATCTTTAGCTGGTTTAACTTGTTGATTTTCTTCATTAGCTTGATCTTCGATAGTTTGAGCTGGTTCTTAAACTAGCTCATTCCGAGTTAGTTCGGCTTCTGTGTTTTTGTTCATTCCGAGCTCGGTCTCTACTATGTCATTTTCATCTTGATTGATCTTGAGATTTAAGAAAGTGTATTCACTTATCCTACCATGATCAATCTCATCAAGATAACGTGGATACTTTCTTCCACTTTGTTAAAGATTTTATAAGATTTCGTTGTGTGAAGAATAACCGGGAAAAATACCTTCATCCGACTTTGTATCAAATTTGGTCAGAGGTTCCTTACTATTGTTATGCACAAAGCATTTACATCTGAATGGTTTAAAGTAGGAAAACTTAAGCTTCTTCCCTTTGTATAGCTTATAGGGTGTCTTCTTCAGAATGGGTCGAATGAGGCATCTCGTTGAGAGCGTAGTTTGTCTGTGTTTATTGTCTCAGCCCGAAATAATCATCATTGTCCTTCCTATGTCTTCAATGGTCCTATTCTTTCTCTCCACAACTCCATTTTGTTAAGGAGGTCTTGGTGCTGAGAAGTTGTGGGAGATGTCATTCTTGTCACGTAAGTCCGCAAGTCCTTGGTAATCGTACTCTCTTCCATGGTCGGTTTAAATTCTCCTGATCCGAGTGTCGGACTCCAATTGTATTTTCCTATAGATCTTAGTGAACTCTTTGAATGCTTCATTTTTTTGTTTAGAAAACACACCTAGTAAATCATGAGTAATCATCAATAATAACTAGCACATACAATTTACCTCCTAAGCTTTTAATAGGAATTTCACCATACGGATCCATATTAATTTTGGATGTAGATACTATCTTGAGTGGCTTAAAGGATGATTTAACTTGTTTTCCTTTAGCACAAGCATCGTAAATTTTATCTTTCTTAAATGAACAATTAGGTAGTCCTCTAACTAATCCATGAGATGCAAGTTTCTTGATAGTATGCATGCTAATATGCCCTAGTCTACGATTCCATGTCCATGAGTTATCATTCAAAGAAGGTTTTAAACATGATAAATCTTGATTTGAATAAGAAAGAGGAATGGTGTTGGTGTTACTTGACCTCAAACTTGAGAGCTTTGTCTCTTTGGTAACTACATCAGAAATAAAGCAATTGGTCCGAGTAAACCTTACCTCTTGACCTTTGTCATATAATTGGGAGATACTCGAACATTATACTTGAGTCCTTTGACAACATATACTTGGATCGAACGAGTTATCTCCTTGACAAATTCCGCCAATTCCAGCTACCTTGCCTTTGCTATTATCTCTAACTATGACTGTTCCTCCTTTCAATTCTTCCAGCTTCGAGAAGAGTCTTAAATCTCCGGACATGTGGCATAAGCGAGCATCCACTGTCTAAGTACCAATGACCTTTTTGTTTTTGAGTTACCCGCAAAAACAAAAACAAACTAACCCTTCTCACTTTCTCTTACAAACCCAAGTAATTATCTTTACTGTGATCCTTTTCTTAGGAAGAGCACTTTTGGGAACCCAAATTTGAATGATTTTAGGTTTGGTCTGATTTTGAGTCTTATTTCTTGAGAAATGACTTTATGTCTCTTCTTTTGAAAACCTCTCTTTTTGTAAACAGGTTGAGAAGGCTTTTTCATAAACAAGTGGTCCGGGCTCAACCCCTTTCCTTTTTGAATGAATGGGACCATGCTCAGCTTTCCTAAACTTGAGAGTTCGGAGTTAGTTTTGAAAATATTTTTGTAGGAATTATCTTCCTCTTTAGCATTATATCCAAGTCCTTCTTTTCGAAATAAGACACACTAAGAACCAAGTAATAAATCAAGATTTTTCTGACCATAAGTGAGTTTTAAAACCAACTCTTGAGACTCATTGAGCTTTTGTTTCAATTGCTCATCCTCTATTATGAGGCACTAAGACTCATTCTCATTATCTTGAGTACTGGTCTTAAGTACTTTCGGATTCTGTCTTAATTTTTCTAAATCATTTTTCAAAGAGGTGTTCTCAGCATTAAGAGACTTTAGTTTCTCTTTAAATTCGAAGATTCAGAATTGGACTTCTTTTCCAAGGTAAAAATATATCTAACAAGATCATACTTGGAGAATTTAAGAAAGTAGTTGATTACCTGCTGAGGATCTGTTTCCTTAGTATCCGATGCATCACTGTCTAACTCGGATCCAACTTTTGAGTCCGATAGAGCCATTATACACTTAGATTCATTATTAGTGTCATCATATTCTTTTGACTCATCATTACTCTAGGTAGCTACCATAGCCTTTTTCCTTTTTCTGTCCTTCTTTCCCTTTGGATAATCTCCGACTATGTGTTCTTTGCTGCCACATTCAAAGTAACTAGAGTTCTTAGTTAAAGACAAATTTGAAGCACATGAAAATCTACCTTTTCTGTCTTTCTTGTAGAACTCTTGTTTAGGCTTCTTCTGCCACTTTTTGTACTTCATCATTTTCTTGAATCCTCGGGCTAGAAGTTCCATGGGGTCTTTTTTAGAATCTGAGGAGCTCGGACTTGGACCTTGTTCTTCCGAGGCCTTGAGAGCAATGTTTCTTTTCGTGCTGACCTTAGCTTCTTCTTCCTCTAGATGTAACTCATCGGTGAGAAGTTTCCCAATAAACTCATCCGGCTTTAGTTGAGAGAGGTCCTGAGCTTCTTCTATTGTTGTCACCTTGGGACCCCATCTTCTCTTGGTTAGACTCCTCAGGATCTTTTTAACAACCTCTTCATTAGTCATCTTCCTTCCTAAGATTTGAGATTGTTGACAATCTCAGTGAAGAAAATGTACATCTCGGTTATGTTCTCATTAGCCTCCATCTTAAACATTTCATAGTTGTGGAGATACTCGACTTATCTTAGCTTGCTTCACTTTGCTGCTACCTTTATATGTAGTAACCAGTGTATCCCAAACTTCTTTGGCTGTCTCATAGACAGATACTCTATTTTATCATGTCTGCATCAATTGCACACATCAGTGTGTTCATTTCCTTGAAGTTCTTTATGTATTTCTTGTTTTCTTCAGCAGTGAACTCGGATTTCACCTTAGGTACTGTTTGAGTTCCTTCTATCTTCATAGGGGTGTAGTTGCCATTGCAGATGATGTTCCGGACTTCCTCATCATAGGCAGATACTCTGTTGTATCATGCTGCATCAATTGCACACATTAGTGTGTTCATTTCCTCGAAGTTCTTTATGTATTTCTCGTTTTCTTCAGCAGTGAACTCATATTTCACCTTAGGTACTGTTTGAGTTCCTTCTATTTTCATAGGGGTGTAGTTGCCATTGCAGATGATGTTCCGGACCTCCTCATCATAATCTTGAATGAAGAACTCCATGATCTTTTTCCAATGAGAGAAGTTTGATCCCTAGAACTTGGGTGGTCTAGTGAAAGATCTTCCTTAATCGAACTCTCCATAGTTAAGAGCCATCTAATCTTTAAACTTTGGATTTGTTAGATCCTTGGAGAACACTAAGCTCTAATATCAATTGAAGGTTTGCTCTTGAGAGATTGAATCACCCTAGAAGGAGGCGATTAGGGTGAGAAGGAAATTTTGCAGAATAATAAAGTTTTCTGCAAGGAATGAACTTAGAAAACTATTCTCAATCTAGATTGGGCTCGAAATGTAGAAATCGAAGTTACGTGGAAACCCTCCTGCGACAGAAAACCACGAGACAGTGCCAATCTAGACACCAAGTCAAATCCACTATTTTGAATCGACTAAATACAAGGATTGACTCTTACAGAATTGCTCCCTTAGACAACTCAATACAAGTTTTTCCTAGACACAAAAATTTCCTTATCTGTTTTATACTTCCTAATTGAGATAATCCTTATTGCTAGGGATAACTAAGCTGACTTAACCCTTATAGCTTAGTCAAGGAACTTTAGAAAGAATTGAAAATAAGTAAGAGTTTTATAAGACTTTCTCTTTACAACTCGAAAGTAAGAACTTAAGTACAGAGTTAGAAAGCTAGAAAAGATTGAGAGAGAATATATTCTGTTCAGTTCTAGCAATCTTCAAGTTCTGTAAGATTCCTTATATTTATACACAGTAGGGTAGAGTAGCAGTTGTGACTGAATCAGGACTGGGAATCTACATTATCCGTTGTAACGGGTAGTCCAAGTCCCTCGAAAAGGAGTCGTCGCAAATGTGAACGTTGTGGTTTGGTCGTTGGCTCAAAAGATGGTCTAACCCACTAGTTGTGACTGAAATCTTGGGTGGAAACAACTGTTAGACTCAAAGTTGAAGTTTATCGGATTTGATAACAAACAACCCTAACACGGTGTCCGAGCCTTGTCCTAAACAATGCCTTTTCACGTCCGATGGTGTTTAACTCGTTAAAATTTAGTTGCTTTTGCTTTTTAAAAATGACATGAAAATTATTTAATCAACCTGCAAAAGCAAATCAAAGTGGTACTCAAACTATAAAAATAGTTTGGTCCAAGATTAGGCAAAGATAATAATTAATTCATAATAATTAAGCACTTAATTATCCTTAACCCGAGAGAATGGAATTTACTAAGTCTAATATTCAATAGGTTATAATTCCATCTTATGTCTATCTTTTAGATGATCAAGAGATTAAGATTATATAGACACAATGCATCAAATTGGTTAGGTAAATAATTTCTTGTTAATGAATTTGATTTAGAAGTAAGAATTAACACAATAATTCTTTTCTAATTATCATATAAAGTCGAGCTTAGAATAATACATACATGTGAAATTATTTACTCATGACAACTATCCGAGTTACATCTAAGTGGGTCAGAAACCATGTGTTGTGTGTGTTTACTCAACAAATGTTTTTAAGTACATCGAGACAGTATTGCAAACTTAATGATGAGCTTCTTAAAGATTGAGAATGACTTGAATTCAAAATCATAGAGAGATAGAGAGTTGTACCCGAGTCTTCAACTCCATTTTTCTCCCCTCTATCTCTATCTCTCCCCCTGTCTCTCTCTCGTATCATGGAAAAGGCATCACGTAGATGAACTAGAAAAGGGATGGATGGATCAAGAAAAGAGAACACTTCGAGTAGGCTAGTGGTGGAGGTGTCGATGATGAGCACGGTGTCGAGCTCCCTCTCTAGGTCCCTTTGCTTGGCCATTTATGGTGCTAAGATCTTAGCCGGTGGCCATCGCCTTGTCGGGGCACTCAAAGTGGTAGGAAGGCATGACCGAACCTTAGCCATAGTCATTGTTGCTACTGTTGTTGCCTCCAGAGCCATATTTGCCTACCACAAGGGCAAGGACAATAAACTTCCCTCGACATCCTCTATCTTTTATCAGTAGCTACATGCAAGTCTTTAGGAAATTATTTCATTTTCAAGTTTTAATATGGATGGATTTTGAAGTTAATAATTATATTAATTATATTAATAATTATATTAATTCTAATTCAGATTCGCAAGTGATTTTTGCACTTCAATCATAAAAAATGGGTTGACTCTGTGTTTGTTTATCATTAAAATATTTTCAAGTAAATGACAATCTTCTATCTAGGCTCAATATTCTTTATTGTTTTCATGGACTAGTCTTATTTTTGTGTTTGATTTAATTCTATTTCTCATGATTTATGCTGTAAATTATAAGAAAGTTCTCAAAATAATCAACCACATTTATATATACAGGAGCTCGAATCAAATGAGCAAGTGCTTTCTTGAGCAGTTTAATTTGGAACATCATTGTTTCAAAATGAAACTTGTGAAGTGTGATGTGGATGATGAGTCGCAGAAAGTGGATTTATTATCCCCGATCCCGACAGATGCACTCAAGTCGTTGAGCTCCTCGTGGAGGTCACTCCATCGTGCAAAACGGCACGCCTTGGAGTTGGATCTAGGGGAACGCCTCTACGACGCTCAAGTTAGTTGACGAAAGTAAAAAGTCAACAAGAATCTTCCTCAAAGTGTGTGGAGGAGGTTTTTGGGATTTGTGCGGTTTCACTAAAATGGAAACAATTTCCCTCTTTTTGAGAGGGTGAGTTAGCCAAGAGTAGTATGGTTTTGTTGGGAGTTATAATATCATATGAGATGGGATTTATGCAAGGTTGGTGAGTATTTATACAAGAAGTAAATAAGGGATAAGATGGTCATTTATCGCAATCAAGTAACAAATCATTTAACTTAGTGGGCTTGGGTCTTAACTTGCCTCACGCGAATAAGGGTTTGGACTGATGTTGTGTTGATCCGACAGATTAGAAGAGGTTGTACTTGGTATGTGGCGGATGAGCTAGAATTACTTGGAAAATTGCCAAATCAATCATTGTAGCACTTTTCACACTATGCTTTGACCTAATTGCACTTGTCTATTGCTGAGAGAATTACTTTATCGCAAGTGCATAGTGTAGTTGTAGCTAGGAACCGGCAAGTACGGGTCGTATCCACAAGGAACTCGTTTTCAAATACTAAATCCACCTAAAAATCTAATCTAGGTAAAAACTCAGTTCGACAATGATTTGGTTTTTGGATTCAACTAGAAACAAAATAACTATGAGAGATAAATGAAAACAAGCCTTAGATTGGGATTAATCACACTACTATGCCTGAAATCAACATCAAATAGCGCTTGAGATTTGCCTATGCTAGCAGTTTAGAAGGAGGAGACACCAAATTTAACCTATCTTCGCCTACTTTCGAAGGTCAAATACTAATCTTGCACAATCTAATTACCCATTTTCATAGGATTAACAAAGAGCAAAATCATAACGAATGAATCTCAAAACCCTCCGATTAAAACCTTAATTATTTTCATAATGAAGTTCTAATTGCTCACAACGTCATTCTAGGTAAGTTTTCATCTTTCGATGTTTGCAAAATCCTAATAAAAATATATGAGTCCTCTTTCGAGGTAATCAATGAAAAAGTGATGAGCGAAGTGAATTCGAACCTAACAAGCGTAGAACAATTCAATTGGCATTCAATTCATGATTATCAAGGCATAATAAGGATCAATCCCAACCTAAGTAAAGAAATTAGCCCCTAAACATGATACTAAACAATTGATAGAATTTAGGGAACATAGCCATGGAGAAATGAAGAGAAATTGTGAAGAAAAGATAAAGAGAAGAAATTACGATTACCGAATAAAAACTTGAAGCGATTCAATCATACAAAAACTTGAAGTAGAAAAGTAGAATTGAGTGTTCTTGAGTCTCCTTTTGGGGCTGCCTCTCGAAAACCCTAGCTAAAATTTAGAATTCTGGAAAAGATCCCTAAAAATTAAAATTTGGAAACTTAAATAACCGTGGAAACAGTAGTCGCACGGCCGTGCAAGGTCACACGGAGTACCGTGCGAAATTCGCCGCAGCTTCGCACGGCTGTGCGACTTCGCACAGGGGCTGTGCGAAAACTCGAACTCTCTGCCCATTTCGCACAGAGCTGTGCGACTTTGCATAGGGGGCTGTGCGAAAACCCTAAACTCTCTGCCCATTTCGCACGGCTCGTGCGATTTCGCACGGGGCCGTGCAACTTCTCTTAATGTGTTTTCGGCTTCTTTCTTGCCTCCTCTTGGGCGCGAACTCTCCTCTTCATCGCTTTTCATCAAATTAGCCTCGAATCTCTCTAATTTAAGCCCAAAACCTGTAATAAAGAGATTTATGAGCTTAGGTGACGATAAAGAGAAAGTAAGCGAAATCTAACCCAAAACTAAATATAAATCATTGAAATCATCACGGAATTGGGTTAGATAATGCCTTAAAAATTGATAAAAACGAGGTTTAACAACTCCCCCATGCTTAGCTCTTGTTGTCCCCAAGTAAGACTCGTCAATTAACGATCCCGGGGTTAAAACCTCACATTCACCCTCCTTAGGTAACGAGTTAAGAGTTCAATCAATAGGGATTACCATGCATAAAGACAACCTATTCAAAGTATCATACTTCCTGAAAACTTCAATGACTACAATGCTTGGTTGCAATGCACAATTGTCTCATATTGAACTACAATAACATTCATGACGCCCTCAAACAAATGGCGAACTAGCTTAACTGGTGGAACCTCACTTTAGGAAATGTGGATCACTCCATCTCATTTGAAATTTCTTTTTGAGGTTTCTCTCAACATCTCTTTCCAAAACACAACCTACCATAGGCTTGGTCGTATTCTTATTCTCCACCACTATAGAGGCAAAAATGCAAGTGCAATCAAGAGGTCTTTCAAAGCTTGTAACGTGGCCAAGGTTCATTGGTAGAAAGGGGAATCAATTTAGGATATGTGGAGCTAGATAGCCGATGCCTAATAGCTAAGGAGCAAAAACACTTCCAAACATGACTAAAAACTTTCTCCCAATTCACCTCTTTAAGCACAACATGCTTTAAGACAACTTTTGGAATGAGCATACAACTTTTTTTGAACTTTCCACATGCATACCACTTATTTCTTCACTTCTTTTCTTTTCTTTTTTTTCTTCAATTTCTCTTCTTTTTTTTTCATTTTTTATTTTTTTAAATATTCAAAACTTTCAAGAATAGATATAATTGGCATGGGAATCATAAACACTAATCAATTCCAAAAGAGTCTAAAAGGGGAACTTATCATTTTTTTTGTCAACATGGATCCCCAAATCAAACTACAAACTGAATGAAACACTCCATCATTCAAACCAAAACTACCCAATAAGTATTGCTCCACTAGACCCGTCTTTGGTATAGGAAATATATAAAGGCCAAAGGTAAAGTGGATGCAGGTGTATCAAAAAACAGGTTAAAGCTCAAAGGGGTAGCAAAATGGTATAGATGAATGGGATGGCTTTTTGGCTTATGTAGCTTGAAAACAAACGAATGCCTCTATCATATTACACAATGCATATGCCAAGTGTGGTCTCAAAGAGAAACAGAGCAAGTTCTAGAGGTATGCATCAAGGAAGAGTCACACAAAGAATGAAACATGAGACTAAAACTAATGAATTAGTCTATAAGGCTCAAAGTCTCATGGGCTTATCCACCACAGTCAACAACTAGCTCAAAGATTTACCACATGCTCAAGTTTGACCAATCATGCAAAGAAATTCTCAAAGACACTGGCAAGCAACTCAAGATATCACAATCAAATTCATTCGCAAGTTCATTTTCACACAAAGTTTCTACCAAGAATGGGCAATCAAATCATGCACAATCACGCCCAAAGATCAACTATCACAATTCACATCATCATCACGAGAGGGGTTTTCAAAACTATTTTTGGGATTTTTAATTTTTTAATTTTTTATTTCTTTATTTTTTAAAGCAATAAAAGCTAACAAAGATACCTCACATAGAAGAAAATGAAAGAAGGGATGGAGCGTGTTTACCTCAAAAGTTTATAAATTTCCCTCCTCCGTAATTCCTCAAATGAGCCAAGATTAAAAGGAATAACAAAAATGTAAGTAATGCAAAGATTCTAACCTATATGCTTAGGACTATATGATAAACGAAAAGGTGGAAAAAAAAAGAAAAGTAATCCTAAGAAAATACATGAATGCAACCTAAGTGAATTCAAAATCCATCCTTACCATCCTTAAAACATCATCCAAAAGCTGCAAGCTACTCCCCATGCTTAACTCTTGCATTGTCCTCAATGAAAAAGGGCAAGAAAAGAAAAGAAAGGGAAGAAAGCCTACAAACAATGGGAAATTGTAATAAGGGTGGGAGGGAAGGACTTTTTTTGTTTTTGTGAAAGCAATAAAAATGCTTGGGTTGCCTCCCAAGAAGTGCTTGTTTAAGGTCCCTAAACTTGACCCTTACCTCAAATGGTAGACAAGTGAGGACTCGGGAGGAGGATAAACTAAAGAATGGACTTGTGACATGAAATTCACTACCTCCTTGTCATGATTAACACTCCGAGCAAACCGAATATCGGCTTCGGCGGGCAAGTCTCGGTGGAGCAGGTCGGCATGCATAGCTTGTCCCATGTGTGGATATTGAATCGACTGCAAGTGCTGGGAACAGGAGCCAAGGGTACGGATGGTGGTGGAAGGAAGAAATCAAAACTTTCACCACATATGTGAAAAGAGATCTTCCCTGCAGGTACATAAATCACCGCTCCTGCAGTTGCTAAAAATGGTCTCCCTAAAATAATAGGGACTCGAATGCTCTCATCTATATCCATCACCACAAAATCGCGAGGAACAACAAACTTCCCTAATTGAACGGGTACATCCTTCAAAATACCCACGAGGCACCGAACAGATTGATCCGTGAGCTGAATGGAGATATTAGTGGGTTGCAGATCACCTAGCTAAAGCTTCCTGTAGAGTGGAAGTGGCATTATGCTCACACTTGCTCCGAAATCACAAAGGGCTCTATCAATTTGCACTCCTTGATTGAGCAAGGAATAGAAAAACTTCCTGGATCTTGCAGTTTAGAAGGTGACTTGCTCGTAGAACCGCATCTGTAGAACTGCATCGCATACCTCCCCATGCTTACTACCGAAACATCCTCTAACTTAGTCTTCTTGGAGAGAATCTCCCTTAAAAACTTAAGATAAGAGGGTGTCTCCTTGATAGCCTCCAAGAATGGCATGTGATGTAGACTTTCTTCAACATATCAACAAATTTCAAAAACCTAGGCTCCAACAATCTCTCGAGGATATTGTACATGTGGCCGATATGGGCGTACAGGAGGTGTTTTGGGGGCATGCTCGTCCGAACTCGAATTGGGCTATGCTCGATCAACCCGAGTAGTATTGTGCTTATCTTCCTGCAAAATCATAACATGACTCTCTACTAACTCGCACTACTAGGTTTGAACAACATTAACATGGGCCCTAGGATTAATCTCTGGTCGGCCCGGTAAATGCCCTTGAGGTTTAGAAAGATGGCTCACTTGTTGGGCTATTTGGGATATGTGGGTCTCCAGGATCTTGTGGTGGGTAGACATGCTCTCAAACTTAGAAGTCAATTGCTTGATAGATTCACCTAAGGCCTCATTTGTTCTAGACTCGTGTTTGAATGAAGCTTTCTATGAGGCTCTCTAGATTTGACTTCCGAGGTAGGGGTTGAGGTCCTGGATTGAAAGGGGTCCTAGGCTGAAAACTAGGTGGCACGAGATTGTTATTCCAGTAAGAAAAGTTGGGGTGATTCTTTAATCCGAGGTTGTAGGTTTAAGAGTATGGATCATTTTATGGTCTAGAATTGAAGTTCTGCAAGGCATTGGCTTGCTCAACAGCTTGGAAATCAACTTGGCACTCAGCGGCCACATGTCCTTGCACTCCACATATCTCACAAACTACATATCGCTCATTTACAGCACTTGAGGAACCACTGGAAGTAGACACTGCACTCACTCGCTCTAACTTTTGATCGAGAGCCTCCACTTTGCTAGTTAGGAGGGCTATAGAATCAATCTCATGCATCCCTCCTTTCTTTGGAACCGATTTTTCACTGCCCCAATGGTAGCTGTTGGAAGCCATGTTCTCAATAAGGGCCTTGGCTTCACTTTTACCCTTAGCCATGAGATCACCTCCTGCAGCTGCATCTATAGAAATCCGAATCTGGGAGGTAGCCCATTGTAAAAAGTCTGCAGGAGCATCCATTCGGGATTGCCGTGGTGAGGACACTTCTTTTGAAGATCCTTGTAATGCTCCCAAGCCTCATAAGGTGACTCTCCATCCTCTAACCGAGAAAGTGGAGATGGCGTTTCGCAATTTAGCGGTCTTGCTTGGGGAAAGAACTTTGCCATAAACGCCTTAGACAAAGCCTCCCAAGTAGCATACTTGTTAGGATCTTCATTTAACAACCAGTCCTTGGCTCTATCCTTTAGGGAGAAAGGAAAGAGCTTGAGGTGGAGGGCTTCATCGGTGAAGTTGTTGATCTTTACAGTTCCACACTTCTCCAAGAAGGAGTTGATGTGTCGGATGGAATTTTCGCTGGGAAGCCCTCCAAATGCATCTTGCCGCACAAAGTGAATGAGCGACATCTTCACCTCAAAGTCCTCTCGCAGCGACATTCGGCCCAACGATGGTTGAAATTGCCCGGACGCACTAGGGATGGCATAGTCTCCTAGCGATCTTGGTTGAGGTCCTTGCTCCGCCATCCTTTCCTCTCTTCTCCGCCTTCTCGCAGCTGTGGTTATTGATCTTGCTGTTGCTTCAATTTCAAGGTCCAAGTGGGACAATTTCTCTCCCCATTCGACTCCTCCTACGCATGCAAAAATAAGAACTATACCGAGCGTAAATAGGTTCAAGCAGAAATCAAGAAAAGATAGGTGCTAGGACAAGAACATAAGGCCTAGTTTCAAGTCTTAAAGCAAATTTAGTACTCAAAAGAACAAAGTTCCCCAGTAACTGGCGCCAAAAACTTGTTGAAAGAAATATTTTACCGCAAGTGCACAGTGTAGCTGTAGGTAGGAACCGGCAAGTACGGGTCGTGTCCACAAGGAACTCGTTTTCAAATACTAAATCTACCTAAAAACTCTAATCTAGGTAAAAACTCGGTTCGACAGGTGATTTGGTTTTTGGATTCAACTAGAAACAAAATAAGTATGAGAGATCAATGAATAACAAGCCTTAGATTGGGATTAATCACACTACTATGCCCGAAATCAACATCAAATACCGTTTGAGATTTGCCTATGCTAGCAGTTTAGAAGGAGGAGACACCAAATTTAACCTATCTTCACCTACTTTTGAAGGTCAAAGACTAATCTTGCACAATCTAATCACCTATTTTCATAGGATTAATAAAGAGAAAAATCATAAAGAATGAATCTCACAACCCCGATTAAAACCTTAATTATTTTCATAATGAAGTTCTAATTGCTCATAACGTCATTCTAGGTAAGTTTTCATCTTTCGATGTTTACAAAGCCCTAATAAAAATATATGAGTCCTCTTTCGAGGTAATCAATGAAAAAGTGATGAGCGAAGTGAATTCTAACCTAACAAGCATAGAACAATTCAATTGGCATTCAATTCATGATTATCAAGGCATAATAAGGATCAATCCTAACCTAAATAAAGAAATTAGCCCCTAAACATGATACTAAACAATTGATAGAATTTAGGGAACATAGCCATGGAGAAACAAAGAGAAAATGTGAAGAAAAGATAAAGAGAAGAAATTATGATTACTTGAATAAAAACTTGAAGCGATTCAATCATACAAAAACTTGAAGTAGAAAAGTAGAATTGAGTGTTCTTGAGTCTCCTTTTGGGGGCTGCCTCTCGAAAACCCTAACTAAAATTTAGAATTCGGAAAAGATCCCTACAAATTAAAATTTGGAAACTTAAATAACCGCGGAAACGATGAGTCGCACGGCCGTGCAAGGTCGCACGGGTGCAGTGCGAGAATTCGCCGTAGCTTCGCACAAGCTGTGCGACTTCGCACTGAGGGGCTATGCGAAAACTCCGAACTCTCTGCCCATTTCGCACAGGCTGTGCGACTTTGCATAGGGGGCTGTGCGAAAACCCTGAACTCTCTGCCCATTTTGCACAGCTCGTGCGACTTCGCACGGGGGCTGTGCAACTTCTCTTAATGTGTTTTCGACTTCTTTCTTGCCTCATCTTGGGCGCGAACTCTCCTCTTCATTGCTTTTCATCAAATTAGCCTCAAATCTCTCTCATTTAAGCCCAAAAACCTATAATAAAGAGATTTATAAGCTTAGGTGACGATAAAGAGAAAATAAGCGAAATCTAACCCAAAACTAAATATAAATCATTGAAATCATCACGGAATTGGGTTAGATAATGCCTTAAAAACCGATAAAAACTATAGAGTTACATGTTAATCATTTGTGTGCTTGTATATGGTTGCTTTTCATTTAACTCGTTTCTTTGAACCTTCATCCAGTTAGGCTAAGCCAGTTCAAGTTCGTTTGAACCTAATGACCTCTAGATTGGTGTAAAATCATTAACAAAACTATAGAGTTAGTTTTTGCCTTTGCATTTAGCCAAATTAAATAGTCATCCCTTTAGGTTGCTCCATCTTTTGCATATTAGGAAAAATAAAGTCATTCCTTTTTAGGATGGTCCATCTTTTACATACTGGAGTCTTTTCTCTAGGATAGTCCATACCTGCATTTCGATCGAGTTTGGTTCGCTTTTACGTGTTAGGAGTTAGTTCCTCATAATTCGTCTACTCCTGCTAGACGTGAGGCCAAATCCAGTCTCCATAGGCCCTTCGGTTCGGTTCTTAGATTTAGTCTTCTTCAATAGGTTCTTTATTCATGTTGGGCCCTATTGCTAAGGCCAATATCTCATTAAGTCCTAGCCGGTCTGGCATTTCGCATTTCATGCATATAAAAAAATCATGCTAAATTCCTCATTTTAGGATTCGTTTCTTAAAGTTCACGGGTCTAGAGCTAAAGCCCTGGAAGTTCCTCTTGGATTTTCTTAGAAAGTCAATCCTAAGCATCTATTTTTCTTGGAAGAGGATGAGTAAGTCTACCGGGCATCATCGGAATCATAGCACTCGATGGTTGGAGAGACTAGAGATCGAACAACCTACCTCAACACTTAGCCTATTGATAGGTACAATGATAAACTCATCCCCTAAAATGTCAAGAGAAAATGTAGTTGGTTCTCTATTGACCCTTAAAAATGGAGGTCTAAGATAAGAGAATCTAGGCCACGACTAGCGCCAGTAAGAAGCCAATCCAAAATTTTTAAAAGGGAAAGAAACCAAAATGGGATGAAGTAGAGTTTGACCCTAAGATAGAAAAGAAAAAACTCACCTCCGACCCCGTGGTAAATTATATTGAGAAACTGTTGAGGGAATCTTCCAATTGAACCATGCGGGATTCACTTTAATTTCGAAAGGAATATTACCCCCAAATTCACTATGCCAAACATCGAGTTCTATGGGACTGAGAACCCTCACCACCATGTGAACAACTTCGTAGGGATTATAATTTTAAAAGATGTGTCGGAGGATATATACCACATCATTTTCTCTTTGACTTTTGAAAATGACGTTATGAAATGGGACAACGTTGTTGACCTATGCAAGATCAAAAATTGAAGTCATCATTACAAGGATTTTCTACACTAATACTCCTACAATACCAATATGTCGATCACTCTTATAGACATAGAATTCGAGAAGCAAGAAAACAAGGAAAGTTTCACTAACTTTCTTACTAGAAGGAGGGGAAAGTCACCCATAGTGGACCAACCCTTGGAAAAGGATCAAGTCAGGCTCATCGGAAAAACTTGAGGCCTATCTACGACCAACATCTAAATTTCATCCCCTTATGAGCTTCATAAAGGGATCTTTGGAATGCTAATTAAGGAAGAATTAGCAACCCCGACCACAAAAGCCATGATCAAATGGAAAACTAACTTTTAGAAGAACTATAATGGTGCACAGGTGAATACCCTCAACTACTACACCCCCATAGATATTATCTACACTCGAAGCACTACAAAGTCTTCTTTCGGAAGGCAAGATAGAGTTGAATCCCAATTAGAGTTGAGTTAGAAAATGCTAGGATGTCCAAAACTTGGGATACTAGAAATTCTACAAATATCATTGGTCTCTAAGACATAAGGATGGCAACGGGGTGGGAATCCCCGTCCCTAGCGGGACCCCACCCCGGAATGGGGAAAATCCTCGCCCCGTTCGGAGCAGGGGCGGGGACGGGGAAATTTCCCTTCCCGTTCCTCGTTTCTTTAAAATTAAGGGTGTTTTTGCAATTTCCGTCAAAAACCCTAGGTATAAATACAACCTTCCTCCCCACCTAACTATCTACCAGCCACTTTCCTCTCTTCTTTCTCTCTCCTCTCTCCTCTCTCTTTCTTCTCCCGTAGTATCTCTCGCACTCTTTTCCTCCTCTATATTCTCTAGCCCTCTTTGCACTCTCTCTCATATCTAAAAGTAGCTTTGATGCATCTCTCTTCTCTCTTTCATCTTCTCCAGTCCCTCTCGGCTCTCTCCCTCTTCTCTCTTTTCCTCTCGACTCAAAAAATCACCATCAATCACCCCTAAAATCATGGAGATCTGCCACCTATCACGACACCATAGGCCCTACAGTCTATCACAGAGTGTACGTAACATTTTTTTTCGTTAATCTACTTTCCCCAATTGCGTACATCAATTTTTTTTTGTCTATTTTTGCAATTAATTAAATGTGAAAAGCTTCAATTTGATGAGGTGGCTTTTTTGGGGTCCGAGTTGATTGAATTTGAATTCATTTTCGCATTTGTTAACGAGGATCGGAGACTCGTGTCGGGGATCCGTCGGGGACTGGGACCTGGTAGAAGTGTTTCCCCCAAAGTGGGGGTGGAGTGGGATTACGACAGCGGGAACGAGAACGGGAGGGCACCCCCAGCCCCGACCCGCCCTGTTACCATCCCTGCTAGGATATGACATTGAGCATTGTTAGGTCTTCAAAGACAAATTAGAAGACATGATCAAGTATGGGAAGCTCCCCTTGCCAAAGGCTACCCAATGAAGCACTACATTTTGTCATGAGCCATCTAACAAGCCCATTACTCAAAGATGATAATAAAATATGCACTTACCTATTTCGGACCCATCCTAGGTCTAATTCCATTTCTCATTTTTTCAAAAGAAATCTAAAAACAATTTCAAAAAAAAAAAACCCAAATTGCAAGTTTTGAAATTCAAAGACTTGATTTTGCTATAGCAAATACCTAGGAAGCTCCCGAGGTCCATCCCCAATCTCAGTCCTATTCCAATTTCCAATTCCAAGTATCGAATTCCCAAATTCATTTCTATTTCCCCATTTCCAATTTCCTTCTATTTCCAAAAATCTCCATTTCTAAACCATAGGAGAACAAAAGTCCATCTCGGAAGCACCAAATGCATATGGGAAGTCACAACACAATACTTCAATAAAATAAGTACCAAACATAAGCATGACAATTGGTAAAAATTGATGGCTCGGTCAAGTGCAAAGACTCTATCAGCTCACAACATCAATACACTAAACCCGTCGAGGTCCAAAGTAATTTTTCTCCGGACCATAGAGCTTAGCTACCTTATTTCACAAGGGAATAGGGATATAAATGAAAATCATATTACTTTCTCATTTTGCATGAGAGTGTGTATTGGTGTTTGCATTTAAGACATGACTAGCATAGTCCGTGTGAAGACTCGTGTATGAACTGACCTCTTATCCGATTTTGATTTCAAGTCATTCATCCAAAACATAGATATATCCCTTAGCACTTATCGGCTTTGTGTTCTTGTGGAGTATAAATTGACCCAAGACTCGAGCCTAAATGAACATCTCTTAGAGTCTCGGAACTCGGTTCTACTTTGTAAAGTAGAAACTAACTCAGTCTAAGTAACCGAGCTCCGATTGAAAAACTTAGTTCCGCAAAACTAACGCACTTAGTATGAATCAGATTAAATGTTTGCCTAAATAATTTTACATTCTTAACTTATCTTTTTGATTGGCTTACTTAATATTTTAAAATAGAATTACATATGTTAATTCTAATGGCTAGTTTTATTAAACTGAAATTTATTAAGTTCGCAACCGAGTGAATTATGTCTAACTAACTCTTTGATCTTAATTCTAACTTATCTAATCTTTGAGTTTAGACATAAGTTGAATTTGAACATATTGAATATTATACTTGAAAAATTCCATTATAATAGATTAAGGAATTTCCGTTGCTAAATGATTTATTTAGACTAATCCTTATCTAACCTTGGACCAAACTATTTTTTATAGTTTGGGTACCATTTATAATTTGTGTTTTGCAAGTTTATTAAACTTAAATATTCTCATCTTAAGGAAAAACAAATGGCTTCTTTACCGTACATAGTTCATGAAGGTTTGCTCCTGTAGAGTCTAAGTCACCTTAGAGGAGGGGTGAATAGGGTGATGAGGAGAATTGAACAAACTTAGAAACTTTTTGCTTGGAAGAAGATAAACAATTGATTCCGAGTCTAGATTGGACTCAGAAAAAGTATACACTCGGAATTACGTGGAAACCCTCTTGGGGCGGAAAACCACGGACAATGCTAATCCAAGCACCAAGTCAAATACACTATTTTGAATCCTCAAAATACAATGGACTGACACTACCACAATTACTCCCTTAGACAATTCCTTACAATGTTTTCCAAGACTTAGAAGTTCCCTTATCTCGCTCTAGTACTTCCTAACCGAGGTGACCTTTTCGAGTTAGGGACAACTGAGCTGAGTTAACCCTTACAACTCAGTCAAGGGACCTTACTCGGAAAGTAAGAAGAGTATGTAACTGATTACAAGACTTTACTCATAAAATAATAATTACAAACTAGGAGTTGTAAATTTGAAGATTGAATATGAAAACAATGACTTTTGGTTAAGTAATGTGTTTCAATAATAGTTCCAAGCAATCTTCAAGTCTTGTGAAGGCCTGTAGTTAGTATGCTTAAAGAGTAAGTAAGTAGTCAATAAAGTAGTGAAATGAAGGTAAAGAGATGCTATTTATAGCGAAAAGAAATGTCCTTCGACCTTCGATCCGGCTCGAACCTCCAACGGCCGCCTCATATAGGAGTGACGTTTACGCTCTCCAACGGTTAGAATTCCAGCGACTATCTTCCAACAGCTAGTTCTCTTATCAATGCGCACGGCAAAGAGAGAGAGAAGAAAGATTTTAAAAATTAAATTATGAAAGTCTCCATTTATCTAGAGATGATTTCGGAAGATTGATGTCCATTTTGCTCAAAAACCGAGTCCGACTCGGTCCGGTTTCGAGTGACTCAAAACAATTAGAGATAAAATAACTCCTAGCTCGAGTATCACTCGGTCAACTGAACCAATTGTTATTAGACAAAGAAAAAACATATAACACATAATCACGCAAGACAATTTCACTTAGAAAAACACATAATCATGCATTAATCATTCCAAGCTCATTCCTAATAAAGCATGAAGATTCGGACACTCGCTCAATACTTTTCTCGAGTTGTATAAAAGGGATCAGGTATAACAATCTCATACTTATAGTGTTTTGATTCCAAGGCATTCTCTCGTACCTTAGAAACTTTTCTAAGTGATATGGTATTTTATTTAAGTGATACAGACATTTACTACATGCTTGTTTCTTCGTGACTCGTAAAACGAGATATGTTTGTTTTACTTAGTTCCGAGTCCCTCATCACTTAGATTTATCGCATGCTGAATAGACTAGTATTCCGCTCTCATCCGACTCCCTTCTATATAAGATCTATCTCGTTGAAATCAATACTTCTAGTCTGTTTCATGTTTAGTCTATATCAAGTCATTTCACTCGATATTCGTTATATAACTTGATTCTTCGCTTAGACTAAGTCGATGGAATTTTGAGTTTTATGGATATTAGACTCGTAAAATTCCATTCCTTTTCCGACTCGGATAAATAGTTGTTTAATCATCGTAATTATTTTATTATTTGTGTCTAATCTTGGACCAAAGTATTTTATACTTTGAGAACCAAAATTGTTTTACTTTTGTAGGTTATTCAAACGAGGATACACTTTTCCAAATACAAAAGTCACCGGCTTCAAAACGTCAAATCACCGAGTAGACATGGCTTTTCCTCTTCTCTCGCTCCAGTTCCAGTAAGATTGTGTCAAGGTCATGCTGTTTCCAAATCTGGAAAACTGGAACGCTAAGCTTAACGGTGGTTTCCACCTTATTTTTCAAGACACCGCCAATGGTTTTGGGAGTTCCAAGACAGCTTAAACCGTTGTCCAACGTTCATATCACAACGGATACTTTCCGAGTGACCCGAAAGCTTCTATCAGCAGTCACAAAGGACTCTCAATCAGCAGATGAAGATAACGGCTACTCTGCCTGGTCATCTATAAATAGAAGCCAACGTTCAAGACTTGAAGATTGCCGAACATATTGTTAATACACGAACTTGAACAAAGTCATTGTATTTATTCTCAATCTTCTACTTACAACTCCCACTCGTAATTCATTACTTTCCGAGTTGTAAGGTCTTGTACTTAGTTACAAACACTTTCTTACTTTCTCTCAGTAAGGTCCCTTGACTAAGTCAGTAAAGGTTAACTCAGCTTAGTTTTCCCTAGCTGTAAGGATTATCTCAGCTAGGAAGTACTAGATCGGATAAGGGAATTTCTGAGTCTAGGAAAACTTGTAATGAGTTGTCTAAGGGAGCAACTCAGGTTCGGTCAGCTCACGGTATTTTGTGGACTCAAAATAGTGGATTTGACTTCGTGTCCGGATTGACACGGGCCGTGGTTTTCTGCCCCGGGAGGGTTTCCACGTAAAATCTAAGTGTTATCTTTCCGAGTACATTCTAGACTCAGCCGGTTTTTAGCTCCTCGCTTAATTTGCCTCTTTACTCGTGATAGCATTTCGTGTCCATACTTTTCTGACTCGCTGTCGACTCGGAATCTATTTCTGTCTCGTCTTTATCAAAAGAACTTGAATTTCTACGATAATTCTCCATCACCCTATTCACCCCCTCTAGGGTGACTCGGACTCTCCCCGAGCAACCCTTCAATTGGTATTAGAACCTAGCCTTTCGTAAAGGATGTAACCATCCAAAGGTCTAAAGATCAAATGGCTCGTAACACCGGAGAGTTCGATGAAGGAAGATCTTCCAACGGACCACCAAAATTCAAAGGATCAAACTTTGGGCACTAGAAGAAACTTATGGAATGTTTCCTCATGGATCATGATGAAGATGTATGGGAAATCATACGACAAGGAAACTACATTCCAATGAAGACAGAGGAATTCGTAATCATTCCCAAGACAAAGGCCGAGTTTACTCCTGGCGAAGCGAGAAGTTCAGAAAGAACTTCAAGGCAATGAACATTCTGATGTGCGCCATTAGCTCGAAGAATACAATCGAGTGTCTACTCGTGACTCAAGCAAAAGAAGTGTGGGACACGCTTGTCAACACTTACGAAGGCACTAGCCAGGTCGACAAGCAAAGATCAGTCGAGTATCTTCATAAATACGAGCTATTTAAGATGGAGCCGGAGGAAAACATCACTCGGATGTTCATTCGATTTACTCGAGATTACCAACAATCTCAAGTCACTGGGTAAGAAGATTTCCCACGAGGAAATGTGCGTAAATATACTCGAAGTCTATCCAAGAGAAGATGGGGTCCCAAGGTGACTGCCATAGAGGAGGCTCAAAACCTCTCACTTTTAAAGCCGGATGAGCTCATCGGAAAGCTTCTCACTCACGAAATCCATCTAGAAGAGGAGGATGCCGAGGGCAGTACCAAAAGAAACATAGCATTGAAAGCCTCGGAATCTAAAGAAGCAAATCTGAGCTCCTCTAACTCAAAAGACGATCTCATGACACTCATTGCAAGAGGCTTCAAGAGAATGATGAAGCACAAAAGATGGGATAAAAGGCCAAAGGAAGAATTCTACAAGAAAGACAAGAGGGACAGAAAAGGTAAGTATTCTTCCCCTTCAAAGTTATCTTTATCTAAGAATTCTGGATGTTTTGAGTGTGGCAGCAAAGACCACATAGTCAAAGATTGTCCAAAAAGGAAAAGGGACAGAAAGAAGAAGAAGGCCATGATGGCAACATGGAGCGATGAGGACTCATCAAAAGATGACGAGGACTCGGATGACTCGAAGTGTCCGATGGCAATCTCCGACTCGAAGCGAAAAAGAGTCGACTCGGACTCGGACAATGAGGAAACTAATCCTCAAGAGGTAATTGATTACTTCCTAAAATTCTCCAAAGTTGATTTAGCTAAATACATTTTTACTTTGGAAGAAAAGTCCAATTCCGATTCTTCTAAATTCAAAGAACAACTTGAGTCAATTTCTTCCGAGAGCACTTCTTTAAAAAATGAATTGGAAAACCGAGACTCACACTCGGAGAACTCAAGACTAGTGCTCAAACTAATGAGATTGAGTCTCGAGCTACTCAGAAAGAAAATGAGCAACTAAAACGAAGCTCACGGAGTCTCAAGATCTCGATTTTAAAATTTACTCGAGGTCGAAAAACCTTGACATGCTCTTAGGATCACAATGTGTCTCCTTTCGAAAAGAAGGCCTTGGTTTCAACAAAGAAGAGGAATCCAATTCCTACTCGGAATTATTCAAAAAGGATTCCGTAACCGTAAAGTTCAGGAAAGCCGAGCACGGTCCCATTCACGTAAATGAAAGGAAGACTAAGCCCAGAACTGTTTACAAAAAGAAACCATTTTCTCCTCGTTTCAAAAGGAAAGGTTTTCAAAAAGAAAGAGACATAGACTCAGCTCTCTAAAAGGAAGACTCATAATCAAACAAAACCCAAAGTCATTCAAATCTGGGTTCCGAAACACCTTCTTTCTCGTAAAAGGACCACAAGTAAAGAATGTTACTGGGTTCGTTAGAGGAAGTGAGAAGGGTTAGATTCTTTCTGTTTTGCAGGTCACTCGTAAGAGATCAAAAGGACATCGGTACCTTGACAAGTGGATGTTCACGCCACATGTCGGAGATGCGGGACTCTTTTCCGAGTTGGAAAAACATAAACGAGGAAAGGTCACATTTGGAGATGATAGCAAAGGCAAGATAGTTGGGATAGGCAAGATTGAAAAAGGAAGCAATCTGGTCAGTCCAGTCTACCTTGTCAAAGGATTAAAGTATAATCTTCTCAAGCATCTCTCAACCGTGCGATAAAGGTCAAGAAGTAAGATTCACTCGGACTAACTGCTACATTTCGATGTTACCAACAAGGAGATCAAGCTTTCGGGTAAGAGATCAGGTAACACCTACATCATTCCTCTTTCGACCCGAGTCATAATTTATCTTGCTTAAAAGCATCTCTTCATGATGACTCATGGACATGGCATCGTAGATTAGGCCATATTAGCATGCATACTATCAAAAAGTTGGCATCTCATGGTCCGGTTAGGGGTTTACCTAACTTTGTTTTTGAGAAAGATAAAGTTTGTGAAGCATGCACCGTAGGGAAACAAGTCAAATCTTTATTCAAATCTCTGAAGTCGGCTTCCACATCCAAAGTGCTTGAGCTACAGACATATGGATTTATGTAGTGAAATTCTCGTTAAGAGCCTCGGAGGTAAATCATATATATTTATTATTATTGATGATTATTCTCGATTTACCTGGGTGTGTTTTCTTAAGCACAAAAATGAAGCGTTCAAGGAGTTCAGCAAGCTCCGTAGAAAAATCCAAGTTGAGTCTCGGACTCATATCCAGAGAATTCGAACCGACCATGGAAGGGAGTTCGACTACTCGTAATTCTCGTAGTTTTGTGACAAAAATGGCATCTCTCACAATATCTCAAGCACCAAGAACTCCTCAACAAAATGGAGTTGTAGAGAGAAAGAACAGAACCCTTGAAGAAATAGCAAGGACGATGATGATTGAGCACAACTTGCCTACTATTTTTGGGCAGAGGTAGTCAACACGACCAACTATACTTTGAACAGATGCCTCATCGGACCCATATTGAAGAAAACACCTTATGAGCTCTACAAGGGGAAGAAACCAAATATTTCCTACTTCAGACCATTTGGATGTAAGTGCTTCGTTTACAACAATGGTAAGGACCACTCGACCAAGTTTGATGCTAGGTTAGATGAAGGTATTTTTCTGGGTTATTCTTCTTATAGCAAAGCTTATCGCATTTTCAATAAGAGAACTAACAAAGTGGAAGAGAGCATCCACGTTGTGTTTGATGAGCTTGAGCAGGAAAAACCAAGTGAATCTTCATACTCATAATTGAAGCTCAGTAGATATGATGACGAAGCCGAGCTCACAAAGACTCGAACTCAACCGGATCGGAATGAAGTTACTCGTAATGAAGTAACTCGTAATGAGACAACTCAAGAGCTGGCTCGGAATGAACAAGCCAATGAAGAAGATCACTCGAACAAGTTTCGAAGATCAAGCGACTCAGCCTACAAATCTCATGAATCGGAGAACTGGTAAAGCATTCAAGTTTACTTCAAGTCATCCACTAGAAAACATAATTTCGATATTAACAGTAGGGTAAGAACTCGTTCCTCTCTTCAAAATCTATGTGCATTCACTGCATTCATTTCATTAACCGAACCCGTAAATGCACTAGAGGCCCTTAATGAACCTCGAGTGGGTAGAAGCCATGCAAGAGGAACTCAATCAATTTGAAAGAAACCAAGTCCGGACTCGACCAACCGACCTTCCGACCAGCTAGTTATAGGAACCAAATGGGTTTTCAAAAACAAACTAGATGAGGGTGGAGTGGTAGTCGAAACAACGCTAGACTTGTGGCTCAAGGCTACAATCAAGAAGAAGGAATTGATTGTGGGGAAACATTTGCACCAGTTGCCGAATTGAAGCTATTAGAATATTGTTGGCATTTGCATCCAAGCATGCATATTAAATTATATCAAATGGATGTTAAGTGTGTGTTTCTCAATGGTTTTATTGAAGAGGAAGTCTATGTCGAGCAGCCTCCCGGTTTTGAAAACTCAGAATTTCCAAATCATGTTTTCAAACTCCAAAAGGCACTCTATGGTCTTAAACAAACCCCTCGAGCTTGGTAAGAAAGACTGAGTAGCTTCTTGGCTCAAAATACTTTCAAAAGAGGTAAAATCGACAAGACTCTCTTCATAAAGACCAAGGGGAAGGATTTCCTTATTGTTCAAATATATGTTAATGATATTATCTTCGGTGCTACTAATGAATTTCTATGCCGAGAATTTTCTCGAGTTGATGAGTCAGGAATTCCAAATGAGTCCGATGGGAGAACTCAATTTCTTCCTTGGTTTATAAATCAAACAAGACAAAGATGGGATTTATGTCCATCAATCTAAGTATACCAAGGAGCTGCTGAAGAAATACAAACTTCAAGATGCAAAGCACACATCTACACCTATGAGAAGCAAGTATAAAGCTTGACTCGGATGAGAAAGGTAAAGCAATAGATTAGAAATTCTATCGAAGTATGATTGGATCTTTGCTATATCTTACTTACAGCCGGCCGGATATAATGTTCGGTGTGTGTTTATGCGCAAGATTTCAAGCTAATCCAAAAGAATCACATCTCACTCGCGGTGAAGAGAATATTCGGATATCTTACAGGAACTCGGAACTTAGGTCTATGGTATTCAAGAGACTCGGAACCGACTCTCACTAGATACTCAAACGCAGACTACGCTGGATACAAAGTTGATCGAAAGAGCACTTCGGAGCTTGTCAATTTCTGGCCGATATCTTGGCACTCAAAGAAGCGTAACTCAATAGCTCTATCAACTCGCTGAAGCCGAGTATATTGCAGCTGGAGCCTATTGCGCTTAGATACTATGGATAAAGCAACACTTGAGAGATCTTGGATTGTCCTTCAAATCAGTTCCAATCAAGTGTGACAATCGAGTGCAATCAAGCATCACCAAGAATCCAGTCCAACGACTCGAAGACAAAGCATATCGAGGTCGGATATCACTTTCTACGAGACCACTCGAAAAAGGTGATATTGAACTTGAGTTTATTCCTACTAATCTTCAATTAGCTGATATCTTTACTAAGCCTCTTGGTGAAGATCAATTTAGTTTCATTCGGAATGAGCTTGGTATGTTAAATGTATAACTCGTGCGATTTTTTTCTATTACGTGATTCTCGTGTTATGTGTTTTTCAACCTTTTAATACCCATTAGCTCAGTTGATTCGGTGATACTCGGGTTAGTAGTTATTTCTTGTTTCGAGTCACTCGAAACCAATCCGAGTCACACTCGGACGTAGAGAAAATTTTGGACTTCAAATTTTCTCGAAACTATCTCTAGAGAAGTGGAGAGTTTCGAACATATTTTCAAAATCTTTTCTCTCTCTCTCTCGAGCACCGTAATCGGACGATAGTCGTAGATTTCTAACCGCTGAAATCTTAACCGTTGAGAAGAGAACCGTCACACCTGGTCTACGATGATCGATGGACAAGCCGAGTCGAAAGGAGTTATACTTAACGGATAGCGCCTATTCATCTTCGTCTCGGTATTCTACATTTCATCTCTCTCAAACGAAACTTTTGCGGAAGCGTTCTCCGTACACGTGATCTTTGAAGTTCTTCAAGTGTAGTAGAGACCATCTCAAGTAAGTTTCGACTGCTCTCATCTCTTTCTTCTACTCTTTTCGTTTGCTCTCATCTACCTCTTCCTCTCTTTTCTTACTCAAAAGTTTCATCTTTCTCATTCTCTCAAAATGCCTAAGAGAGGTAACCCTCGCGACTTTCAGGTCTCCTTCTCCTCCAAAAAGCCTCGCACCAAAAATCCGTAAAGCTCAACCCCTCCAAACCCATTGTCACCCAAAGCACCTCGCACTGGACAACAAATTCTTTCCTACAACCAAATTCTCTTGGTTGAGTCACATTCAAACCACCGGGCATACAACTTTCCGTGCTTCAGTGAGTTCATTTATCCCGAACTCGTTTCGAGTTCTACACTCACCTCACTCACTCGAAGGTGTCCTAACCTCCAGGGTTCAAAATGTAACCGTTCGCATCAACACCTCTCTCCTCCACCGCTTGTTCAAGGTCTCCTCTCTCTTCTTGAACAAGCAACTCCATTCCTTTCACCGAATTCGCCGAGGACTTCTTTGAAAAGTATGCTAAAGAGTTTCCCGAGTCACGAAAAACTTTTCAGTGACTCGGTTGAAGTCGAAGCACATCTTCTCGTGCTTCTTACCGATGAGAACCTTTTTCTCTCAGCATTCCAAGCAAGGAGAACCCCAACTCCAAGCATCCGAAAGCTCTTTTTGACATTCTTGAGGGCTACGAAGTAGACCTCTTCCCTTCAATAATTGAGCATATGGCAGTCGTGCCAGCTCAACTCCAAAACAAGAAGAACACCCCTCTTCCCTTCGGTGCTCTTCTCACCCTTGTTTGCAAACAATTCCAAGTTCCTCTCCCTCGGACCCAAACGTCGTATCCGAGACTCGCCGTTGTTGTCGGCAAAAGGAACTTCGAGGGTACGGATACCAGGAAACTCAACCTCGGTGTCCGGGTGCATAACTCGAGCCGAGGCCTCCTTCTCCGCCTCGGACTCATAAATCAACCCCTCTCTCTCTCCTCGCTCCACCTGTTGGTGCCTCCACCTCAGGTGCCTCCAAGTCTCTCTCTCGCTATTTTGTCCCCTGTTTTTATGGACAAAATCAGCACCGTGTCCTCCGCTTTCTAGGACATGCTCCGGTCTTTCAAACTTGTCCTCCAAAATATGAACATCAACCAAAAGACCGCCCAATCCCAAATCCGAGAGCAAGCAAACTCGGTTCTTGAGATGAGGGAGCCGGTGAAGGAGCAGAAGGAGCCGGTCGAGCTCCTCGGAGAGAGAAGGTCCAAGGCGGCTCAAGACCATGGGGACTCGAAGTGTCCGAAGCGTCTTCGAGCCCAAGTCTAACCTCCTCGACAGAGGGGAAGAAGGAGAAGAAGAAGCCGCAGACGCAGTAAGCAGCAGACGCCGAGGAGCTCGCGGCCGAGGTAGCTCCATCCGGGCAAGGGGAGGAAAACAAGGAAGAAGCAAGTGGGAACCGCTGAGGGTCGATCGCTCCACAAGCCCAAATAGCTGTACTTAGCTCGCGACAGCAGCTCGGGTGGGTCGAAGACCTAGCTGCACCAGCGGGTCAGGCAGAGCAGCCCCTCCAGCTACAAAGGTTCAAAGGGAAGAACCCCTAGATCCACTCGTTCCGGGTCGGCCACTCGTAGCTAAGCCCTTAACGGCAATACCGGTTCTCCCTCCGCCACGCTCAAGCACATCGTCAAGATCCTACCAGCGCCGGCGTACCTCCAACCCCTCCGCTTCCACTCGAAATCCCCCTCTCCCTCGTAGGCGCCATGCACTCGTGTCACAATGCCAAGGTCTGCCGATTCTTCTTCTTTTCGAGAGATTTTCATTTTCTTTCTTTGTCCGGACATCAAAGTTATACTAATTGTTCTTTTCTTCCCTTCTTTTTGTTGTTGTTTTTGCTGAAAGGCAAGGGGGAGAAATAGAGTCGAAAAACTTGTTGTCTTGTTTAGGGGAGCCTTCCCTCTCAATCTATGTATTCTATTTATTTTCAATGAATTAATGCTTTCTCTTCAATGATTTCCGTGTTTACAATCTTTCCGAGTTAACATTATTTCATTGTTAAGCATATGTTACTTTATGCTCGATACATTAAGTCCGCTTTACTCATCTCGACGTCATGTGCGATTATCCAAAAGAAAAGTTTCTGTCTAAGTATAGAATGCCTTTCATCAAAGAGGGGGAGATTGAAGACTCGGACACTCGCTCAATACTTTTCTCGAGTTGTATAAAAGGGATCAGGTATAACAATCTCATACTTATAGTGTTTTGATTCCAAGGCATTCTCTCGTACCTTAGAAACTTTTCTAAGTGATATGGTATTTTATTTAAGTGATACAAGCATTTACTACATGCTTGTTTCTTCGTGACTCGTAAAACAGTATATGTTTGTTTTACTCAGTTCTAAGTCCCTCATCACTTAGATTTATCGCATGCTCGAATAGACTAGTATTCCGCTCTCATCCGACTCCCTTCTATATAAGGTCTATCTCGTTGAAATCAGTGCTTCTAGTCTGTTTCATGTTTAGTCTATATCAAGTCATTTCACTCGATATTCGTTATATAACTTGATTCTTCGCTTAGACTAAGTCGGATGGAATTTTGAGTTTTAGGGATATTAGACTCGTAAAATTCCATTCCTTTTCGACTCGGATAATTAGTTGTTTAATCATCGTAATTATTTTATTATTTGTGTCTAATCTTGGACCAAAGTATTTTATACTTTGAGAACCAAAATTGTTTTACTTTTGTAGGTTATTCAAACGAGGATACACTTTTCCAAATACAAAAGTCACCGGCTTCAAAACGTCAAATCACCAGTAGACATGGCTTTTCCTCTTCTCTCGCTCCAGTTCCTGAAGATTGTGTCAAGGCCGTCTGTTTCCAAATCTGGAAAACTGAACGCTAAGCTTAACGGTGGTTTCCACCTTATTTTTCAAGACACCGCCAATGGTTTTGGGAGTTCCAAGACAGCTTAAACCGTTGTCCAACATTCATATCACAACGGATACTTTCCGAGTGACTCGTAAAGCTTCTATCAACAGATCACAAAGGACTCTCGGTCAGCAGATAAAGATAACGGCTACTCTGCTCGGTCATCTATAAATAGAAGCCAACGTTCAAGACTTGAAGATTGCCGAACATATTGTTAATACACGAACTTGAACAAAGTCATTGTATTTATTCTCAATCTTCTACTTACAACTCCCACTCGTAATTCATTACTCTCGAGTTGTAAGGTCTTGTACTTAGTTACAAACACTTTCTTACTTTCTCTCGTAAGGTCCCTTGACTAAGTCTGTAAAGGTTAACTCAGCTTAGTTTTCCCTAGCTGTAAGGATTATCTCAGCTAGGAAGTACTAGATCGGATAAGGGAATTTCGAGTCTAGGAAAACTTGTAATGAGTTGTCTAAGGGAGCAACTCAGGTTCGATCGGTTCACGGTATTTTGTGGACTCAAAATAGTGGATTTGACTTCGTGTCCGGATTGACACGGGCCGTGGTTTTCTGCCCCAGGAGGGTTTCCACGTAAAATCTAAGTGTTATCTTTCCGAGTACATTCTAGACTCAGCCGGTTTTTTAGCTCCTACTTAATTTGCCTCTTTACTCGTGATAGCATTTCGTGTCCATACTTTTCGACTCTGCTGTCGACTCGGAATCTGTTTCGTCTCGTCTTTATCAAAAGAACTTGAATTTCTACGATAATCCTCCATCACCCTATTCACCCCTCCTCTAGGGTGACTCGGACTCTCCCCGAGCAACCCTTCAAAGCAAAACCGATCCTCACTAAGTGGCTTAGAGAAAATATCAGCTAACTAAAATTTTGTAGGAATGAATTCAAGTTCAATATCACCTTTCTCATAATGGTCTCTCGAAAATGATACCCGACCTCGGTGTGCTTTGTCTTTGAGTGCTCGAATTAGATTCTCAGTGATGCTAATTGCACTCGATTATCACACTTGATTGGAATTGATTTGAATGAAAGTCCAAGATCATTCAAGTGTTTCTTGATCCATAGAATCTCGAGCACAGCATGCTCCAACTGCAATGTACTCGGCTTCAGCAGTTGATAGAGCGAGTTGAGTTCTACTTCTTTGAGTGCCAAGATTTGAGGGATTGACCCAGAAATTGGCATGCTCCCGATATGCTCTTTCTATCAACCTTGTAACCAACATAGTCAGCATCCGACTATCCAGGTGAGGGTCGGTTTGAGTCTCTTAAAACCATAGACCAAGATTCCGAGTTCCTACAAGATATCCGAAAATTCTCTTCATCGTAGTGAGATGTGATTCTTTGGGATTAGCTTGGAATCCCGCACACAGGCATACACTAAACATAATGTCTGGCCTATTGGATGTGAGATATAGCATTGATCCAGTCATACCTCTATAGAGTTTCTAATCTACTCGCTTTACCTTTTTCGTCTAAGTCTATTTTCATGCTCGCTATCGATGGGTATTGCTACATGTTTCACATCTTGAAGCTTGTATTTCTTCAACAATTCCTTGGTATACTTAAATTGATGGACATAGATGTCATCTTTATGTTATCCGATTTGTAGACCAAGAAAGAAATTGAGCTCTCCCATCATGCTCATTTGGAATTCCTGTCTCATCAACTCAGAAAACTCTCAAGCATAGAGTTTCATTAGTACCTCTAAACATAATATCATCAACATAAGTTTGAGCGATAAGGAAATCTCTCCCCTTGGTTTTTATGAAAAGAGTTTTGTCAATCTGACCTCTTTTGAAATCATTCTCAAACCAAGAAGTTTCTCACTCTTTCATACCAAGCTCCGGGATCTTGTTTAAGACCATATAGAGCCTTTTACAATTTAAAAACATGATTTAGAAATTCTGAGTTTTCAAATCCAAGGGGTTGCTCAACATAGACTTCTTCTTGAATGAACCCATTCAGAAAAGCATATTTGACATCCATTTGATACAATTTAATATTCATGCTTGATGCAAATGCCAATAGGATTCTAATTACTTCGATCCTAGCAACCGGTGCAAAGGTTTCTCCACAATCAATCCCTTTTTCTTGATTGTAACCTTGAGCCATAAGTCTAGCCTTATTTCTGACTACAAACCCATCCTCATCCAATTTGTTTTTGAAAACTCATTTGGTTCCTATAACTGGGTGGTCGAAGGTCGTTTGGTCAAAGTTTAGACTTGGTTTCTCTCAAATTGATTAAGCTCTTCTTGTATGGCCTCTACCCATTCAGGTTCATTTAGGGCCTCTAGTGCATTTCTGGGTTTTGTTAATGATACGAATGTAGTGAATGCACATAGATTTTGTAAAGAAGAACGAGTTCTTACCTCACTCGTTGATGTCAAACAAAATGTTCTTGAGTGGGTGGCTCAAGCATATTTGAATTCTTTACTCGTTCTCTCGGTTCACCAAGTTAGTTGGTTTAACTGGCTGATCTTCGTAGTCCGAGCTTGCTGAGTTTGCTCATTTGCATGTCTTTTATCATTCCGAGCTAGCTCTTGAGCTGGTTCGATCCGAGGCATGATGTTCGAGCTGCCTCATTTTGAGTTGCCTTCTTCTAACTCTGTCCGAGCTCGGCTTCAAGCAAGATCATCTTCATCTCGATCGAATTTCGGATCCGAGAAGGTTGACTCAATTGTTTTACCCTGATCAATCTCATCAAACACAACGTCGATACGTTCTTCCACTTTGTTAGTTTTTTTATTAAAAAACGATAAGCTTTACTATGGGATGAGTAACCTAGAAAAATACCTTCATCCGACCTAGCATCAAACTTGGTCGAGTGATCCTTACCGTTATTGTGAACAAAGTAGTTACATCCAAAGGGTCCGAAATATGAGATGTTGGGCTTCTTTCGCTTGTAAAGCTCGTAGGGAGTTTTCTTTAAGATGGGTTTGATGAGGCATTTATTCAACAGCTTGTCTGTGTAGACTCTCCTCAGCCCAAAAATAGTAAGGTAGATCATTTCAATCATCATTGTCCTTCCTATTTCTTCAAGAGTTCGGTTCTTTCTCTCTACTACTCCATTATGTTGAGGAGTTTTGGGTGTTGAGAAGTTGTAAGAGATACCGTTCTTATCATAGAACTCTGCAAATTCCGAGTAGTCGAACTCCCTTCCATAGTCGGCTTGAATTCTTCTAATCTAAGTCTCATACTCCACTTGAATTTTCCTGTAGAGCTTGCTAAACTCTTTGAAAGCTTCATTTTTGTTCTTGAGAAAACAAACCTAGGTAAATCGTGAATAATTGTCAACAATCACAAGTACATATGATTTACCTCCAAGGCATTTCACAGAGATTTCACCACATAAATCCATATGAAGTAGTTCAAGCACTTTGGATGTGTAAACAATTTTGAGAGGTTTGAAAGATGATCCGACTTGTTTCCCTTTGGTGCATGCTTCACGATTTTATCTCTCTTAAAGGCACAGTTAGGTAAAACCCTAATTAAACCATGAGATGCAAGCTTTTTGATAGTGTGCATGTTAACATGACCTAATCTGCGATGCCATGTCCAAGAATCATCATGCAATGATGCTTTTAAATAGGATAAATCCTAACTTGGATCGAAAGAGGAATAGTATAGGTATTACCCGATCTCTTACTCGAAGAGCTTAGTCTCTTTGGTAGTTGCATTAGAAATATAGCAGTTGGTCTAAGTAAATCTTATCTCTTGACCTTTGTCACATAACCGAGAGATGCTTGAGTAGATTGTACTTTAGCCCCTTGACAAGATAGACTGGGTCGACCAGGTTGTCTTCTTTCTCTATCTTGCCAATTCCAACTATCTTGCCCTTACTTTCATCTCCAAAAGTGACTTCGCCTCCTTTAAAGTCTTCTAACTCATAAAAGAGTCTTGAATCTCCTAACGTATGGCGTGAGCATCCACTGTCTAAGTACCAATGTCCTTTTGTCCTTTTCCGAGTTACCTGCAAGACGAAACACACTAACCCTTCTCGGTTCCTCTAATGAACCCAGTAACTCCCCTTAATGTGGTCCTTTTCGAGGAAGAAGACTCTTGGGAACCCAGATTTGAATGACTTTGGGCTTGGTCTGATTCTCGAGTCTTCTTTCTAGAAAACTAAGTCTATGTCTCTTTCTTTTGAAAATATTTTCTTTTATAAACAAGTGGACAAGGTTTTCTCTTATAAAGTGGTCTAGGCTCACTCCTCCTTTCATTCTTATGAATAGGACCATGCTCAACCTTCCCGAACTTCACAGTTCTGGAATCCTTTTGAAAAGATTTGAGTAGGAATTAGATTCCTCCTCTTCATTAAAATCAAGTCCTTCTTTCCTGAAGGAGACACACTGAGAGCCTAAAAGCATGTCAAGGTTTTTCTAACCTCGAGTGAATTTCAAAAAAGCTCTTAAGACTCATTGAGCTTTCTTTTCAAATGCTCATTTTCTCTTCGAATGGCTCGGACTCAGTCTTATTATCTTAAGTACTAGTCTTGAGTTCTCTTAGAGTTAGTTTAAGTTTTCCCAATTCATTTTTCAAACAATTGCTCTCAAAAGTAAGAGACTCAATTTGTTCTTTGAACTTAGAAGAATCAGAATTGGACTTTTCTTCCAAAGTATAAATTTATTTAGCCAAATCAACTTTGGAGAATTTGAGAAAGTATTCAATTACCTCCCGAGGACTCGTCTCCTCAATGTATGAGTTGTCAAAGTTTGACTCAAATTCAGCTTCCGAGTCCGTTAGTGCCATTAGACACTTTGAGTCATCAGAATCATCTTCTTCGGATGAGTCTTCATCGCTCCATGTGGCCATCATAGCCGTCTTCTTCTTTCTGTCCTTCTTTCTCTTTGGACAGTCCTTGACTATGTGATCTTTGTTGCCACTTTCAAAACAGACTAGAGTTCTTAGTTAAAGATAACTTTGAAGGAGAAGAATATTTACCTTTTCTGTCCTTCTTATCTTTCTTATAGAACTCTTCCTTTGGCCTCTTTTCCGATTTCTTATGCTTCATCATTCTTTTGAAGCGTCGGGCAATGAGTGCCATTAGATCCTCTTATAAGTCTGAAGAATTCATATTTTCCCCTCTACTTTCCGAGGCCTTCGGTGCAATGTTCTTTTTGGTGTTGACCTCGGCATCCTCTTCTTCCAGGTGAATCTCATGGGTAAGTAGCTTCCCAATCGCTTCTTCGGCTTTAGTTGAGAGATGTTCCGAGCTTCCTCAATAGCTGTCACCTTGGGTCCCCATCATCTCTTTGGTAGACTTCATAGAATTTTTTTGCACATTTCTTCGTGAGAAATCATTCTACCTAGAGATTTGATCGGTGAAGCGTATAAACATCCGAGTGATGTTTTCTTCGGCTCCATTTTGAACAACTCATATTTGTGAAGATACTGGCTTATCTTCGCCTATTTGACTTGGCTTGTTCCTTCGGATGTGTTTACAAGAGTGTCCCACACATCTTTAGCCGTGTCGCGAGTTGACACTCTGTTGTACTCTTCCGAGCCGACAGCACATATTAGAATGTTCATTGCTTTGAAGTTCTTTCGAACTTCCCTAACTCCTCATTGGTGTACTTTCTTTAGGCACGGATCTTGTACCTTCCATCTTCATTCGAATTTAGCTCCCTTCTTGGATGATGTTCTAGACATCTTCATCGTTGTCTAACAGAAAGCACTTTATTAGTTTCTTCCAGTTCACAAAATTCGATCCTTTGAACTTTGTTGGTCCGGTGGAAAACCTTCCTTCATCGAACTCTCCAATGTTCTAAACCATCTGATCTTTAGACCTTTGGATTGTTAGATCCTTCTTGAAAGGTTAGGCTTTGATACCAATTGAAGGTTTGCTCCTGGAGAGTCTAAGTCACCCTAGAGGAGGGTGAATAGGGTGATGAGGAGATTTGAACAAACTTAAAAATTTTTTGCTTGGAAGAAGATAAACAGACTAATTGTAAGTCTAGATTGGACTAAGAAAAGTATAAACTTAGAATTACGTGAAAACCCTCCTGGGGCAGAAAACCACGGACAATGCTAATCTAAGCAACAAGTCAAATCCACTATTTTGAATCCTCAAAATACGATGGACTGACACTACCGAATTACTCCCTTAGACAATTCCTTACAATGTTTTCCAAGACTTAGAAGTTCCCTTATCCGATCTAGTACTTCCTAACCGAGGCGACCTTTTCGAGTTAAGGACAATTGAGCTGAGTTAACCCTCACAGCTCAGTCAAAGGACCTTACTCAGAAAGTAAGAAGAGTATGTAACTGATTATAAGACTTTACAACTCAAAAACAATATTAACAAACTAGGAGTTATAAATTTGAAGATTGAATATGAAAACAATGACTTTTTCTTAAGTAATGTGTCTCAACAATAGTTCAAGCAATCTTCAAGTCTTGTGAAGTGGCTTCTATTTATAGATGACCAAGCAAAGTGACCGTTGTGTCTCGGTTCCGAAAAGAAGTCTTTATCGACCGTTGTAACGGTTCTTCCGAGTCACTCGAAAAGATCCGTTAGGATGTGAACGTTGCGCAACGGCTCTTGGCTCCTAAAGGTACTCCAGTCAACCGGTGATGTCCGAAAAGTAAGGTGGACACCACCGTTGAGCTTAGCGTTGGAGTTTTCCGGTTTGGAAACAGACAACCCTAACACGGTGTCTAAGCCCTATTCGAAGTAGATAAAGCTTGTCTCATCGGTGATTGACAACTAGAAGTCGGCTACTTTTGCATTTCAAAAATGAGATAACCTCATTTGAATAACCTACAAAAGTAAACCACTTAAGTTCTCAAAGTATAAAATATTTTGGTCCAAAATTAGGCACAAATAATAATTTAATTAAGACAAAATTACATCTTATTAAAAATATTTTTTAAATAGTCACGTGCTTAGTTAAGGCTATTATAACCGTTCTTCTCTCTCTTTCTTCGGCGAAATTCTAGGGTTTCGACTGTGAGAGTTCCGTGCCCTCCTCCAGGTAACGCGGTTGTCGATGGCGTTTCGGTTGGGTGGTCTTCTTCTTGGAGAGTTTCCTTGGCAACTCTGTTTGCCTTCGTTCTTTCATTATCTTACTTTTTGGTTTTGTTCTTTGCTAGTAATGGAAAATTCGCTTGAGGAAGGATTGCACCAGTTGAGTCCGACAAATGCGAAGCTTGTGTGGTCGATTTTGACGAAGAAACCCCGACGGAAAAGGCTGAGGAGATTGCTCCGAGTTTGGTCGGCAAACCGATGATCGAAGGAAGCTTCAATGCTAAGGTTATGAAAACTGTTCTCAAAAACATTTGGAGACCTTCCAAAGGCTTGGTGATTCGTGATTTGGATAGTAATCTCTTTGTCTTCCAATTTTTCTCCCACTCGGATCGGAACTTTGTACCGAACGAGGGCCCATGAGCATTTGATGGTCACCTCCTTCTTCTTTGAGAATGGTCAGGTTTAGAGCAACCGGCTGAACTTTTATTCACCACTGCTCACTTCGGGTTAAGGCGTACGATGTCCCGGGTGTGCGTCAAACTAAGAGTTTTGCTGAATTTTTGGGCAATCAATTGGGATCCTTCGTTGACTAGGAGGACAAGTAACCTATTTGGGGCTGACAAATCAATGAGTTTCTTGGTGGATGTAGATATCACACAGCCTTTGCGTCGAGGCGTGAATGTGAAGGTTCAGGAGAGGATTATATGGATTCGATTGAAGTACGTCAAACTTCCCGATTTTTGCTACGTACTGTGGTACTCTCGGTCATGTTACGAAGAGTCGTCCCTCGGGTATGGCGGATTTGGATGAAGCCGATCTCCAATACGGTACATGGCTCCGTGCATCCCCTCCGAAGTCTCAAAGACGCAACGCAAAAGCAGACTTACGTGAAGAACGTAAATTGTTCTTAGCATTACGCAACAAAAGCGGTACCCTTGCCCAACGAAAATTGGAGTTTGCTGAACGAAATATTCGGAGCATGGAAAGTGGGCGTAGGAACCTACAGGATGTCCCAGTGTTCGAAATTATGAATGTTGATGATACACTAACTGTCTACCCGGGCAGTGAGGTTCTCAAACATAAATACGACGCTGGACAACACTTGAAGGGCGTTGAGAAGGTGCGCGTCATTGGTGAGGAGACTAACTCAATGACGGGAGATATTGTTAACACGGAGGTTATTGAACAACCCCGCCGGTCGCCATGAGTATTCTATGCCTCAACTGCAGGAGACTCGGTGATCCCGAGGCGGTTAGGATACTTTGTAATCTCATACGAAGGCGATCACCGAACTTGGTCTTCCTTTCGGAGACCAAACGCGAGGGTAATGAGATGACCAAAATCTTACGTAAACTTCGTGATTATGTAGGAGTGTTTGAAGACGAGTGTGGGGCATTCGGGCGGGTTGGCTATGCTCTAGAAAAACATATTACAATTACTCGATTGTCCCAATCCTTTCATCACATTGATGTAGAAGTGATACAAATGGGCATCTCGGACACTTGGAGATTTACTTGTATTTACGGATGGAGTGAGAAGGGCTCTAAATGGTGAACTGGTGAAATGATACGTGATCTCACCAACCACTCAACTCTTCCTTGGCTTCGGCGGGTGACATTAATGAAATTTTCTACAATTATAAGAAACGTGGTGGAGTGGTTCGTAATCAACATATTATTGATACCTTCGTGAGACCTTCCAGGACTGTGGTCTTTTTGATTTGGGTTATGTGGGATACGACTTCACATGGTAAAACAGACGAGGGGATGGTGAAGTGGTGGAAGAACGTATTAATCGATTACGTGCTACTACTCGAATGGTCCTTACTTTTTCCTGAAGCCACGGTTTACCACCTAGATGAGCATATATCATATCATCTCCCAATCTATCTTCGTGTTCAGCACAATAGGAGGCACTTGTCCCAAAGACCCGAAACAATTTCGTTTCAAGAATATGTGGATTTCGACTCTTCCTGTAAAGACACGATTCGATCTTCTTGGCCTCGCCTTTTCGATGTTAATGCTTGGACAAACTTGTAAGGTAAAATTCATTCATGTCACAAAGCTTTAAGTCAATGGAATTCCCAAGTGTTTGGAGATGTGCAAGTTAAAATCGGGGAACACGAAGCTAAATTGAAGTCCGAAACAACGCTTGAAGGTCGACGGATATTGCTGAAAGCTTTAGGAGAATGCCGTCGGAAAGAAGAAGTCATGTGGGCACAAAGAGCGAAAACAAATTTTCTGAAATACGGAGACTCCAATTCTCGATGGTTCCATGCTCTTGCACGTATGCGTTGGGTCACTAATGCAATTACCCGGTTGGAATGGGAGGATGGTTCGTTAGCTACGGAGGATGGTTCGTTAGCTACGGAGGAGGCGGAACTGGAACAGTCACTATGAAGTTTTTTCATCGGCTATTTTCCTCGTCCGATACCCATAATATGTAGGCAGTCATCGATACTATTCTCACGCGGGTCACACCAACTATGAATAATACGTTGTTCTTGCCTTATCATGAAGCGAAAGTCCTTGAAACATTTAATATGATGCATCCGAATAAGGCTCCGGGTCCCGACAGACTTCAATCTGTGCTTCTTTCAAACTTATTGGGATATTGTGGGTGAAGATGTTACAAAGGTAGTGCTGAAAATCCTGAATGGTCATCCGGTTCGGAGAAGCTGAATCATACAAATGTGGTGCTCATCCCTAAGGTACCTCATCCTACCCATCTAGCAAATTTCCGTCCTATTAGCCTTTGTAATGTCATTTACAAATTGGTTACTAAAGTGCTTAGCAACCGATTGAAGAAACTTCTCCCACTTATAGTGTCCGAAAATCAAAGTGCTTTTACTCCCGGTAGGCTAATAACTAACAACATTTTGGTATCGTATGAGATTTTCTATTCGATGAATACCCATAGGCATAACAACGGAACAATGGCTATAAAACTTGATATGAGCAAGGCCTATGATAGAGTTGAATGGCCTTTCCTTCGAAGTGCTATGTTGAGGATGGGATTTTGTGATCAATGGGTCAATCTCGTTATGAATTGTGTTGAATCCACTACTTTTTCCTTTTTGCTTAATCCGATCCTTAAAGGAATGGTTACTCCGTCCGGAGGTCTTTGTCAAGGAGATCCCCTCTCTCCATATTTATTTCTTTTTGTGACCGAGGGTTTAATGGGTTTGATACGAGATGCTAAGTATCGTGAAGTTCTCCAAGGTCATCAAATCCGCCCATATGCCCCTTCGGTGTCTCATCTTCTCTTTGCGGATGACTCAATTTTCTTTTGCAAGGCTACGCTCAACTAAGCTGAAGTGATTAAGGAGCTACCGGGTACGTATGAAAACGCTTCGGGACAAGTGGTAAATTTTCAAAAGTCTAGTGTCATGTTTGAAAAGGGCATTCCAGCGGCTAGACGGGCGAAATTTTAATCGTGCTTGACATTCGAGAAATCTGTCACATGATAAGTATCTAGGACTCCCTTCGTATGAGGGCGTTCAAAGAAGAAGCCTTTTCTATTCTTGAAGGACCGTATTGGGAAACGATTGTCCGGATGGATGGATAAGTTAGTTTCGTGGGCTGGACGGGAAGTGCTGATAAAGGCGGTGGCCCAAGCTATCCCGATATATGCCATGAGCGTATTGAAGCTCCCGAAGGAACTAAATCTTTCGATTCGGGGATTATCAATCGTTTTTGGTTGAGTAATGACCCAAGTAAACGGAAGATTTACTAGGTTAGTAGTTTCCGTCTATGTGCTAGTAAGGAAGATGGTGGGTTGGGCTTTCGTGATCTCACTTGCTTTTAATGACGCTATTCTTACAAAACAAGTGTGGAGACTCGTCCAAGATGATACATCTCTCGGTTTTCCGCCTCCTCAAATCTCGCTACTTTCCCAACCGTGATGTACTTGGATGCGCCTCTTGGAACAAAACTAAGCTTCACCTAGAGGAGTTTGTGGGGAGCACGAGCACTAATTAACCAAGGCATTAGATGGATATTTGGAAATGGCGAATCGGTCTCTATTTGGTCCTCTCGTTGGTTACCCAAATAACATACTTTCAAACCGATTCTTATGGTGGCCGATTTGATCGATAAAGATGCTAGTAAGTGGCGTGAGGAAGTCATTCGAAGTACCTTCCTTGAGTGTGATGCGGAACTTATCCTCTAAATTCTGTTATGTGTGACATGGCCTAATGACTAGCTCATTTGGCATTTTACACTGACCGGAACTTTCTCAGTCAAATCTTCTTCCTACCTAGCTCGGACAAGAAACGCTATTCGGCTTCGTCCGAGTATCAGCGAGTGATAAACGCAGCTGAAACTGCTCCGGAAGTTACAGGTGCCCCCGGATCAAGTTGTTCGAGCTGGAAGATAGGTAACGGTGCTCTAGCGACTCGAAAAATATGGCTAGCCGTATTCCGAGGTTTTCACATGAATTGTGCAATTTGTGGGGCCGTGGAAGAATCCGACATTCACTCTCTCTTCTTGTGCCCTCTAGATATGGAAATTTGGATGGGTAGTGATTTTGAGGACGACTTGTGACGTGGCAACCATCCGTCTGCTATGGAGGCTTTACTTTGGGCTTCGGAACAACTGTCCCCGATCGTTTGGGCGTTTTCCTAGCAATTATGTGGGAATGTTAGAACTCTAGAAACCGATTTATTTTTGGTATGAAGGATGGCCCTCGTTCAAACCGGGCATGGAGAGCTGAAATGTTTGTGTTTAATTTCCGCAGCATGCGGGAGAAGATGGAGCCAATAGTGAAACCAGTGAGGGAGCTCTGTGGCGTCCTCCGAACTCGGGCATCTTCAAGCTAAACTTTGATGCGAGTCAAGTAGGTGCAGGGAATGGTGGTCGTGGCTTCGTACTTAGGGACGAGTCTTGGTGAGATTGTCCTAGCTAGAGTGGAACAGACACCAGACTTTCCATGGGGCTGAATTGGAAGAAGCTCAAGCATGTCTTTTTGCACTCAAACAAGTAGTAACCCGAGGCTACCTTCGCCTGGTAGTGGAGGGCGACTCTCGAGCTTTAATGCTCAAGATTCAAAATCAAGTTTGTCCAAATACGGTTCTAGGTTTTTTATTTCGATATTCTGTCTTTAAGTGCTTCTTTCGATTTTATTTCTTGGTCGTTTGTTCATAGGGGTTGTAACTCGGTGGCTCATGCTATTATTTATTTCCAACCTATCTCTATCGATGAAAGTATATGGGAGGCGAAGTGCGGGATCGAATCTGCAATTTGGCTAAACAGATATGTATTCTTTTGTGAATTATACAATATAACACCCCTTTCCCAGTTGATGATAAAAAAATTAATTTAATTAAGACAATTAACTGTATAATTATCTTAGGCCTAAAAAAGTGGAATGTTTTGAGTCTAATATTCGATATACCCAAATTCCATCGAGTCAATCCTAAGAATAATCAAGTTAGAAAGAGTAGAATCATCGGAATATAATGACTTAATCCGAACAGATAACCTTTAAACAAGCAAACTGACTTAGAAAAAGGAATTAAGACCGTAATTCACTTTACGTTGAAATATGTAGTCGAACTCATAATAAAATAGATAGAGAAATTATTTGAACATGCGATAGATCCGAGTGAGTCGAAACATCAAAGTAGAAGATATACAAGAATGCGTTTTATGAGTCGGTCAGAAACGAATGAAAGCTTATACAAGAGTTTCTATTACACTTAGAATGTCTTAGAGTTATACCCGAGTTTTCATGTAATACTCAAAATGTCTTAGAGTTAGAATGCGAGTCTTCGGTTCGAACACGAAATGTCATCTTTTCGGGGTAGACTCGAACAACCTGTGTTAGGATCTGTTTGTTTCCATTTGTGGTAACTTCCGGTTTTTGAATCTAACAATTGTTTCTACCTTATTAGATGGTAGGACTTGTTTTGAAGGTTAGAACCTATGATTAATGACTATTTTCACAACGATTCTATTTCTTAGGACTCAAACTATCCATTGTAATGGCTAGGTCACTTAGAAACTCCAGCCCAAGGCGAAACGACTTTTTACCTTGATACTTATAAATAGAAGCCTTGACTCAAGACTTACAAGATTGCTTGGAACTAAGAACTCAACGCTCATAATCTCTCTTCTAGCTTATAACTCTAGCTTATTGTAGGAACCACAACTTCGGGCCCCACGGAATTGGACCAAGTTTTCCCACGATTGGCCTCTTTTTTTGGTGTATGGGTTTTAGAAGATGAAAAATGATTTTAGGGTTTTGAATATGCATTTTTTAAAGTGGGGACGAATCTTTTACTAAGATTTCCGAATTTTATTAAATTTAATTTAAAGTGAATTAATCAAAATGTGAATGGCGGTTTTACTAATTAAATAATAAATAAAAATTAGGGTTTTGGTTCCATTGTGAGGCTTTAGGACCAGATTGGTGTGAAAAAACCAATCTAGACCGAAGCCTCACCTACTGTACCACCCAGGTGCACGCAGCAGCCTATACCAGGCAGTGGCGGGCGCCGACCAGAGGCCGGGACCGAGGAAATCAGCCTCAACGTCTGCTCGGTTGGTAGATCCAGAACCAATTTTTTATTCCTGTAATCGGAAAATATCGAATACAAATTCAACAAGAATAAAAACATAAAATTAGGGAGTCGACAGTCAGTTTTTAGGATGAAAACTAACAAAAACAAAAAAACTTGCTCTTCCAATCTTAATATGGGAAAAATAAGACTAAAAGAGGCTAAATAGACTCCATTGGTCTTTGAACCGAGAATCGGATTCGGGGCGGGCGAGGGCGAGGGCGAGGCGAGGGTACGAAACGTACGGAGAAACCTTCCATTCCGCCCGTCCGAAGACGACCATTACTAGTTTAAGTAGTGGATTAAAATGATGTAAAACAAACAAGCAAGCGGCATATTACGACGATAAATAAAAGTAACCAAACGAAATTAAAGGAAAAGTAATAAAGAAAGCGGTAAAGAAAGCGATAAAGAAAAGAAAAGTGGAAAATTAAAGATTACATTGGGCGGGGAGGAATTAAAAGAAGTGATTACATCTCTTAAACCACAATACGGAATGCGATAAATGAAGCATATAAAAATAAATCGTTCGAAGGCTGAAAAATTGCCCTCGGTTTGTCCCACCTTGCTGATATGGATCTCCACACTAGATCTCTTGATGCAACAGACAACAAATAAAAGTGAAAAGGCTTGTTTTAGTGAATTGTGTATATGGGTGACAAGAATGATCGAGTTGAATAAATGCCCGAGAGATCGAGAATAATCAAATATTCTTTAGCTCTTTGCACAAATTCAACAAGCAATGAGTCAAGCGAAGATGAATAAGTAGTAATTTTGGCAGAGTGACGTTTAGATATAAGTACTCGGGGTAGCTTTCGCAGCGTGAGGCTAAGGCAGGAAGCCATATGGGAATGAGAGCCAAGGCATAAGAGAGGACCTAGGTTACAAATGAGCTAGGGTTTGCTTATAATCTGTCGTCCAAACAATAGAGAATAAACTAGGCCAATATCCTAAGAGATTGAATTGGATCAGGAAGTGATAAACTCGAATAGAACCCGGTTGGCTCTCGCCGACCACACGGGCGCTCCCAAGGTTTCGTGCCGTAGCATGTCTCCAAGGGATTCTCCAAGCCAAAACACAATGTTCCACTTAATGCTTACGGAAGGCAGGCGCCAGCCACGGCGTTGTTTGGAGGGGAAAAGCTTTTAGTCTCGTGTGGACTGTCTTGTGAAGCTTAAACGCAACACTTTGATGCTTGTGATCATGAAATGCAATACTTTAACGCCATCTTCAGGTCTTCAACTCCTTGTCCGATTTTGACAAAAGTAAAACGCATGATTCCGAGCTTGGAATTTCCCGACACACGGCTTTGGACTCTATTGTCTCTGAAGGCTTGGCCCGGTTCTTAAACCACCCGAAAGAAAGGGGGATTTGTTGACCGATCCAAGGTAAAAGGTCTGTTTATTTGGTCGTTGATCCATTTGTCTCCCCAACTACACGAGAACTCGTTCACAATAAGGACGAATAGTAGGTGTAATGCATACCTATTCTAGAAATGCTACTATATTGTTTGAAAAAAGTAATAAAAGAAAATGAGACACATAACCCTGAAACATCAAAGGACCTTTAACATAAATCTTATCATTAAACAAAGCATGACAAAAGGGGCATATTACCCTATTCAACCATAAATCTACACTAAGGGCCTAAAATAGAAGTAGGGGCACATGACCCTAGCTAACCATTAATTATCCTCGGGGTTGCATTAGAAATGTTCAAATATAGCATCCATACTTTGATCATCGCCTTAGGTTTACTCAAAGTTGGGGAGATACATCCTTAGTTCAAGCTCCATGCAGCCAAGTTTGAGCACTTTAAGATCCCTTAATAGTCACGTACTTAGCAAAAGTGGACTTTTCGGTTCCAAAGTGGTCAAGTTTAGACACCCCGGCTAACTTCAAATCTAAGAGCCATCAAGTTCGGGTACCTTGCCAAGCTTCAAACTTTCGGGCAATTGAAGTTCGGGATTTTTCCTAGATTTCAAGTCATCAAGCGACCAAGTCTAGGCAACACTCGGCATAAAAACATCAAGCATTCGTCCCCATTCCAACTAAAGTGGATAGACGCCAAAGCTTCAAGACTTCCCAATGGCTAAGTCAAGGCAAACCCTTTAAAGAGGATCTGACTACAAATCTTCAAGCTCTAATGCCATCAAGTTCACAAGGATTTGGCTACATATATTTAGGATCAAACGCCACGAAATTCATAAAACACCAAGCATCCATCTCTATTGCAACAAAAGTGGATAGACGCTAAGGCTTTAGGTCCTCCCAACGACCAAGTCAATGGAAAAGCTTTACAAGGGTCTAGCTAAATCAGGCTTGGAAGCCATCCAAGGATATTCCTACGGATCATCAAACTCAAACACCAAGCAACTTTACAAAGATTTGGCTATATATCGAATTCTAATTCATGTAAAATTAAAAATTATTTATGTTTAATAATTAGCTTAGAAATATATTAGTGCACAAAATATTTTTCATTAAGTTTTAGCATGAGAAAATGGTCAAATTTAGGCATAACGCTCTAGACCTTAAGACTTTAATTAGCCAAGTTTAAGAATTAAATTGTCGATTTCGATTTCATCATATAAGTCAAGTTCAAGCCCACAATCAACGTTCAGCTGATCATCGGTGGCTTATCCTCGACATATATCATCCCATTGCATACATCGGACATCCAAAGTGATGCTAACAAATAGATAAGTAAATTTTAGTGTCTACTTTAACCTTTCATGTTGTCCAAACTCGGTCAAAATGGGGGCTAACTAGACACCCAAAAGGTATCACGGTTTTAATGTTTTATTTATTTGTTTTGTTTTGTTATCTCGGTGAAGAAGACCTATCTTTATTTGTATGGTCGAGGAGAGACCAGACTAAGACAAAGTAAAAATTCTCATCCAGCCCAAAACAGAAGCCCACTCCTAAAATCAGCCCAATTCCAAAAATAAAAACTTTACAAATAGAATGTTTCAAAAATGGAAATTTCACGGGCCTGGATCTGGCCATCTTTTCTCAATTTCAACCATTCCAAGCCAGGCCTAGTTCCCCATAGCTAAGCCCGGACCAGATCCGGCCATCAAACCAACGAACGCAACCGGTTTGACCGGTTCCAATATCCAAGCTAGACTCGATTCATCGGACCTAACTTCAGGCCGGATCCGACCTTTAGAACATAGTCATTTTGACCGATTCAACTACCCAAATTATATCTTATCCATTGCTGATTTTCCAGATGAGAAAGTTTACCTTTGTATCCCATTTTGGAGGCTAGGTTAAGGGGTTAGCTTTAGCTCTATGAAATTTTTACAAATAGGAGCTTTATTCCCTCATTTCACGCAATATTTAGTTGTATTCCGACCCTCATTCTACTAAATCTCCTCACTTATATCTCTCTCTCTAATCTTCCCATTCATACTTTCATTTTCTCTCCGAAAAACCTTCCACAAAAGGCTTTGATTTCCTACTTAAATCTCCCTATTTCGCATCTGCTATGCTTGTCGGAATTCAATAGTGTTTCAATTCCTATAAGTGGATCTAGCTCAGGTCGACGATTGGATTATCTAAGTCCCTTTCCCTTTACGTTTTTCATTTTAATTCCCTCTTTATTTTTCAGTTATTTCAATTTGAGTATTGTCGTTTGAAGTAATGTAATTTCATTTACTTCTACCACACTCGATGTAATAGCTTAGATTTATCGCTTTATTTGATTACTTTCCTTATTGATTTTATTCATGCTTTGTTAGATTTTAATTCCCGAATTAGCATAATGTTTGCTTTTCTTTTTTCTTAACAAAGATTTTACTTCCTTTTATAATTGTTGGTCATTTTTTTTCTAAACGAACAACATAAAGAGAAACCCTATTTATTTTGTACCTTGACCCTAGGACAGACAAATCGAGTGGTATAAGCCAATGAAGTCCTTTTGAAAAATTTTTCTAATTTGAGCTTTTTGGTCTCTTTTGGTTTTCTGTTTGGTTTAAACTCAATTTAGGAAAGTGGTTTATTTTGTTAGTTTTTATTCAAAATTGGTTGGCGACTTCTTTTTGATATCCTTTCTTTTTCTTTAATAAAGCATCATGGCTTGTTTTACGTAAAATGAAAATTGTTTTGAACAAGACTTGCAATCCAGGTCTTCGACTAAGATTGCCTTAGTTGTCTAGACTAAAAGACCGGAACCAATTTGCTACCTTAGTTGGCCAAGTCCGGACACTACGGAACCTTTTTGGGCTTGGCTCCTAGTCCAACCAATCTCGTTGCTTGGCTCAGTGAGCCTCATTGCAGTTTGTCTAGAATGAATTCTTTTCTTTTTGCCTATCCTGGAAATTCTAAAATGCTTTTCAAAAATAAAACAATTATCAAAAATAGTTAGTCAATTAACTTAAAAACAAGAGCCTTATTCTTAATGAGTACACCTCCTTGAACTCGACACTTACGGAGAATACAATCTATCGTGGTTCTTATAGCGAGCAAAGGGCACAAACGCCTCCTCGACGAGAGGAGTGGTAGGCATTAAAATAAAATTTTGCCCAGAGCCAACTCTTCCATCTTCTCAATATCATTTGTATAGGCAAGAAAATTCATATCCGGCAAGTAAGAGAAGATGAAGATGTTGGATCATAATTGAACGATGAGCTTATATGTGATTAAATATGTATCATAAGGACTGTCATAGTTATAACCTAAACTAAAAGTGATCTGATATGGATACAATTAATTGGGAGTAGGGTGTGGGTTTTACATGTGTAGAGATCGATGGCCCACTACTGCTCTATGATGGGCGGAACAATAGTGTGTCAAAACCCTAGAAGGGTAGAGTTATAAATAAAGGTTATGCTCCCAAGGTCAAATTCACGAATTAATTCTCCCTCACATCCCATTATCGAGAGAGATTATGAGACCAATAAAATTTGTCGAGGGTTCTCTTAATAGTACATGTAGACCTGAAAGATCTAACCATGTCACTTAAGGAGAACCAATGTCAATCATGGATTCGAGTACGTTTTGTTAAAATGTTCTATTGATTCGACATATTGTATTCTGGGTTTATAATGATGGTCTTCATTATGATTTTTCCTAACAAATGATATCAGAGCCTCTATTATGTTAAATCCTTTGGAACAATTTAGATTAATTTTGGAGTTAATTCAATTTAAGAATTTTTGCCCTATTTTCGTTCATTTCACGCTACCGTCGATTTCGATTAACTTAATTCAGTAATTGTTTGGCTTTACTTGGCGAAATTCATTTAGGGATTTTGCTTGAATCATTATGTAGCATGATTATGTGAATTTAATCGAAGTCTAATGGATTATTTCATCGGTTAATTGTTCTTGTGCACGTTGAACCCTAATTTTCGATTCTTGAACTCACGAGAATCGGGAATTTTTGTTCTTTCAAGGCTAAATTAATTAGGGGCTATGGTTTTTTGCATCAAATGGCATGTTTATGTATGTTTAATTGAGGATTTTTGGTTATTATCCTTGGATTAGTTGCTATTTTGCTTTTGCGATGCAAGAACCCTAATTTTTGGTTTGAGATTTGCATAATCGGGTTTTATCTCTTCTCTTTTACTGAAATTGATTGAAGGGATTTGATAGATTCATGCTTTTAGTAATTTAGATGATTTTTATTGTAATTATGGGCATGTTCGAAGTTACATGAAAAGCGGAATCTATTTATGTTTATTTTCGTTTATGTTCGTTTATGTTCTTTTATATTCTTTTATGATATGTTCGTTTATGTTCATTTATGTTCTTTTATGTTCGTTTATATTTGTTTATTTCTTATTTAATAACTAACTTATGTTTGTTTATGTTCTTTTATGTTCATTTATGTTTGTTTATGCTCTTTTATATTCATTTCTGCTCTTTTATGTTTGTTTATGTTCGTTTCTATTTATGTTTATGTTTTATGTGTATCTTGTATGTAAGCTCGAATAGGCCTATATATTGACAAGAAGCATGAATTTCGTAGCTATTGTGAATTGGCGAAGAACCCGAATATTTTGGTCCTTCAACCGCAAAATTAGGACTTAATTCATTTCTTTTAATGCGGATCGAGTTAAGGCTTTTATTTCTAGCATGTTTAATCAAGATTCTGGGCCTTGAATTTCTATCTTCATTGATTAAAGTTTTTGGTCAATTTTTGTTGCAAGAACCCTAACTTTCGGGCATAAAATTGCGAAATTGGGAATCAATTCGGATACATTGATGAAAATTAACTTGGGGCCTTTGATTCTAGCATGACTAATCATATTTTGACCCCTTCAATTTTGATTTTCATTGATTTATTTCTAGATAAATTTCAAAAGCAAGAACCCTAATATTTCGGGCCTTACATTGTGAAATTGAGGTTGATTTTACTTTATTTTGGTAAAATTGGCTTAGGGGTTTTGTTTTCTAAATGTTTAATCATGTTTTGGTTACCTCAATTTTGATTTTAAATAATAAATTTTCTGGGAAAATTTTACAATGTAAAACCTTAATTTTGAAACCTTATTTTGCAAAATTGGGATTGAATTCATTCCAGTTGAGCAAAACCAATGTAGGGGTTTTGTTTCCTATATTTTTGGGCGTACTTTGGTGTATTCAATTTTGAATTCTATGCAATCTTTTATTTTGGGCAAATTTTCGATTGAATTTTGTGATTTTATTCGGTTTTTTTGAAGTATTTAAGAAATTTAAAGCAAATCATGTTTATTTACGTGAAAATTATTATTCAAATTTAATTCAGAATATTAAGTTTGAATATTGCGGGTACGGTTGTTTATATTTTTTATTAATCAATTTAGACAACATGTGACCAAGAGTGACCTCTCTTATTAAGATTAATTATTTGAAAATATAAATGTTATATTCATGCAACTTATGTTAATATTATTCGGCCCAAAGGAAGTTCAGTATTAATTTAAATTGTATGAATTTTGTGGTGATAAACACGTGATAATTATTTGATTTTGCATGTGATTATTGAATCGTCCCAAAGGAAGATTTTTTAATTGATATGCTTGTTATTATTAGTGTTTGATTACTGCACCAAGATATCACTAAGAAGTTAGTATTTTTCATTCAAAGATGAAATATTAATGGAAATCGGTATCTTGATATGAGATTTCACTTTATTTGAACTTATGATTATTAATTTTCACTAAGTTTTAAAGTTTGAGAGCATGTCATAACTATCTTCTTTTTCCTTTGATACGATTGCCTCTAATTCCGCTAATATCATTGCCAGCATTAACTCTATTCCCATGTCTGAATAACTCTAACTTTAAGTCATGGCAAGAGAACCTCTTAATTGTTCTCGAGTCATGGATCTCGACCTTGCGTTAAGGGTGGTCTCTCCTGCTAAACCCACTAATGAGAGTACGTCCATTCAAAAGAGGGAATATGAAAAGTGGGAGAGATCAAATCGCATGTGTCCGGTGAGCATAAAGAAAACAATTCCTAAAGAATTCAAGGACACCACATCTTAAGATATAAAAATAGCTAAGGCTTTCCATGCTAAAATTGAAAATAGGTTTGCCAAGAACGAAAAGGCTGAAATGGGTACGCTCTTGACAAACCTAATTTCAATGAGGTATAAAGGCAATGGAAACATCGGGGAGTACATCATGGAGATGTCTCATCTAGCCTCGAAACTAAAAGCGGTTAAACTTGACCTCTCCGAGGCCCTGTTAATGTATTTGGTTTTGATATCTCTTCCAACAAGTTTTAACCATTTTAAAGTGAGCTACAAGCTGTCATAAGGAGACTTGGTCTCTGATCGTGCTCATCTCACATTGTGTTCGAGTAAGAGGAAAGGTTGAAGCTAGATAAGAATAAAAGTGCTCGTCTTACCTTAACCTCTAAGTCTAAGAGGAAAAGGGTTAAAAAATAAGGAAGTTGCGAGATAAGGCACCTCATAAGAAACAATAAAAGGTAAAACCGACTGCTTGAAGCTAATAAGGGTTTTTTTTTTTTTTTTTTGGCGATGGTGTAGATGATAAGAAAAAGTAATTCACCAAATATCACACTTGGCATGCTAAGAAAGGTATGCTTCTTGGTTTGGTTTGTTCAGAGGTTAATTTAACCTCGGTGCCTAGACATACATGGTGGATGGATTCCGGTGCAACTACTTACATTAGTGTGTCTATGCAAGGTTGCTCGAGTTACGAAAACCCGGTGATGGTGAAAGATACATCTGCGTGGGAGACGGTGAGAAGGTTGTTGTGGAGGCAATTAGAAAGTTTAGATTATTACTAAAGATTTGATTTTATTTGAATCTTAATGAAATTTTTTTGTACCGTCGTGCCAACGAAATTTGATATTTTGTTCCCATTTTAGACAAATTTGGTTATCATTGTTCATTTGGAAATGAAATATTCATTTTGTTTCATGATTCGAAATTGGTTGGATCCGATTCTTTATTGCATGGTGATAGTCTATATTTACTTGAAATAATTGTTTCATATTCTGAATCCCTACATTTAAGTACATGAGGCATAAAGAGAAAATTAACCGATGAGAATTCTCGCTGCATAATGGCACAAAAGGTTGGGTGATATCACCAAAAGGATATTAGAATGACTCGTGTCGAGAGAATTATTGAACCTTTAACTTTCACGAGACATGGACGTGTGTGTTGATTGTATAAAAGGCACACAAACCAATAAAAGGAGATTTGATGCCGATAGATCATCGGACGTATTAGAACTTATTCATACGGACATTGCCAATTCCTTCTTGGAATGGTCAATAATATTTTATAACATTCATAGACGATTATTCCGGAAATGGATATATATATATATATATATATATATATATATATATATATATCATTCATCGAAATCTCGATCACTTGGAAATGATCAAAAATTTTAAGGTTGAAGTTGTAAACCAACTTGGCAAAAGTATAAAAAGCGTTAGATCTGACCGTGTTGGTGAATACTATTGTAGATATGATGGTTCGGGTGAAAAACATCCAGGACCATTTGCAAAATTCCTAGAGCAATGTGGTATCGTCCCACGAGTACACAATGTTGGGTTCACCCACCATGAATGGTGTTGCTGAAAGGCGAAATCGGACACTTAATGACATGGTGAGGAGTATGATTAGTCACTCTACCTTACCAAAGTCACTCTAGGGTGATGCACGTAAGACTACAGCTTACATTCTTAATAGAGTTCCACCTAAAGCAACTACTAAAACCTCTTATGAACTTTGGATTGGCAAGAAGCCAAGTCCGAATCATCTTCATATTTGGAGATGTCCAATTGAGGCACCACTTTATAGGCCAAATGAGAGAAAAACTAGCCTCTAGGATAGTTAGGTGCTATTTTGTTAGATATGCTAAAAGGTCTAAGGGGTTTAAGTTTTTGATCCCAAATCTAAGTCATTTTTTCATACGATAATTGCTCGATTTTTTATGATATCGAGTTTGAGGGGGAGATTCAATAAGAGACATTATCTTTGAAAAGGAATATATTCATATTCCTACAAGTGTTATTAGCATTGATTAGGGTTTCTATACCTGACCTTGTTTCTAGCACACCACAAGACAATGTTAAAGAACCTGAACCTCTTGTACATGTAGTTGTTCCTCAAGAACAAACTCTTGCTCCTCAAGAACCTATGCTGTTAAGAAGATCCACTAGAGTAAGGAGAAGTACGGTGCCGGATGATTACATCGTATTTCTTCACGAACATGAGGTAAATATTGGTTTGATGTAACATGATTCTCATCAAATTAGTGAAAGTTCTAACTCTCAAGAGTGGATAGATTCCATGAACAACAAGATTAAGTCCTTAGTGATGGAAGATGATCCGCTTAACTTTTATCGGGCCATGGAAAGTGAAAATTCTCGAAGTGGTTGAATGCCATGAATGAGGAAATTCAATCCATAAAGGACAATGATGTATGGGATCTTGTCCTTTTTCCGGAAGGTGTGAAACCCATTGGTAATAAATGGATATTTAAAATCAAGAGGGATTCAAATGGCAACGTAGATAGATTTAAGGCACGCCTTGTTGTGCAAGGTTTTACACAAAATGAAGACATCGATTCTACAGAGACTTTCTCTCTAGTTTCTTCAAAAGACTCTTTAATAACTATAATGGCATCGAGTTGTGCATTTTGATCTTGGGTTACATCATATGGATGTGAAAATAGTGTTTCATAATGGTGACGTTGATGAGATTATATATATGAGGCAACCAGAAAACTTTGTGGTTGGAGACCTAGAGAATATGGTCTACAAACTAAAGAAATCCATCTATGGACTCAAACAGACCATCTCGCAATGGTATGTGAAGTTTCACCAAGTAGTTCTCTCGTTTGATTTTGAGTTGAATTTACTTAATGAATGCATATATCATAAGTTCAATGGAGAAAATATATTTTTTCACATTTTGTATGTCATGTCATATTCCTTGCCAGCAACAATATAGGGTTATTGCATGAAACCAAAATATTTTTGTCAAAGAAATTTGAGATGAAAGATCTTGGTGACACATCTCTTGTATTAGGTATCAAGATACATCAAGATTTCTCTCGAGGTATTCTTAGGTTGTCATAAGAGAGCTATATTGAAAAGATACGGCATGCAAGGTTACAAAGCAGGAGACACCCTTGTGGCTAAGGGAGACAAGTTTAGTCTCACTCGAGTGCCCTAAGAATGATTTTGAGAAAAAAGGGAATGGAAAAGGTTCCCTATACATCAGCAGTAGGTAGCTTGATGTATGCCCAAGTTTGTGCTTGGCCGGACATTACGTACATCACAGGAATGTTGGGGAAATACTTAAGCAATCTAGGGTTAGAGTACTTGAGAGTAGTCAAAAGGGTATTGCGGTACTTACGAGAGGACAAAAGGGTACATGCTCACATATCGGAGGTCATATCAGCTTGATATTAATAGGTTCACTAATTCCGATTTTGCTAGATGCATAGATAGCATAAAGTCTACATTGGGCCTCATTTATCTACTAGCTGGAGGTTCTATCTCCTAGAAGAGTGCCAAACAATCCATTACGGCCTCTTCCACTATGGTAGCAGAGTTTATTGCATGTTATGAGGCATATAGTTATGGGATGTGGCTACGGAATTTCGTCATGGGACTGCGGATAGTGGATACTTGTTCATAAACCACTTAAACTATTTTGTGACAATAAGTATGTAGTTATGTTTTCTAACAACAACAAGAGTTCGAGAAAGTCAAAATTTGTGGCTCTCAAATTCTTAATTGTGAAAGAAAGAGTTCGGAGTGGAGAATTGTCAATTGAGAACATTGGTACAAACTCTATGATTGCGAATCTGCTCACTAAATACCACTCAATCGGTTCCATAAGCATGTGGCTCGTATGAGTGTTGTGTCATCTTTTGAGGATATTCAGTTTGAGTGGCACTATTATAGAAACCACTTTTAACTACGGTTAAAAATGACATTTCACGACGGTTAACAAGCGTCGTGTATTTGGGCGTCGTTTGTATTTGGCCGTCATTGTATATACCACCTTTCACTGCAATTCAAAAACCGTAGTTAAAGAGCACCTATAACTACGGTTACGGAGAAATAATCTGTAGTTATAGGTACAATTATTTTAAAAAATAAATTTCTCAAGGAGGCAAGTTTTGAACTCCGGGCTCAAATTGTTCAAATTATACAACTCAAAATTACTCAAACAAGTAAAAACAATCTCGGATTCGAACAATAGAATAGATTTGAACACTAGAAAAACAAACGAAGAAAAACAACCCAAATCTTAAAAATCTAAAAGCCAATGAGAAGGAAGAGAATTTAGCGGTAAGTACGAACCATATTTCTTATGCTCTATCAAATAATTGAATCGAACTCGAAGAAACAATAAAAACAACCATTGTTACAACAATCGTCAACAAAAAATGACAAACAATTGAATTGAACTTAGAAGAAACAATAAAAACAACCATTGTTACAACAATCGTCAACAAAAAATGACAAACAATTGAATCGCACTTAAAAGAAACAATAAAAACAACCATTGTTACAACAATCGTCAACAAAAAATGACGAAAAACAAAGAAGGATTTATGAGGAGACCTCTTAAAGGATCCATTGATAGGCTTGAAGATCTCAATAGCAGCAGATCGGTGAGAATCGGAGACAAGGCTTGGCAAATAGACGCAATAAGAAGAGCCAAAAACCCTAGGGTTCGGCTCATTCCTGCGAGCCAAAATCCATCGACGAAGCCGCCGAGGTACTTCCCTCTCTCTTTAACTCTCTCAACCTGCTAGAACCAGTCAAGGTTCCGGAACTTGCTGGAAACATCGTGAGAGACAACAAGAAGACTCGAGTGGTGGGAACGCCGGAGACTAGAGAGAGGAAGACTCGAGTAGTGGGAACGCCGGAGACCGAGAGAGAGGAGACTCGAGTAAGAAGACCAAAGAGAGGGAGACTCAAATGGTGGGAACGCCGGAGATCGGAGAGAGGAAGACTGGAGGGGTGGGAACTCCGGAGACTAGAGAGAGAGAGGGTGGGGGGAGGACATTCAATGGAAGAGACCACACGAGAGAGAGAGAGAGAGAGAGAGAGAGAGAGGTAGAGGGATTTTAGCGGCTAGAGAGAGATAGAGGCGAGATGTTAATAGGGTTTTAGAAATAAAAAGGCCTTCACCCTAAATTTTTAAGACATTTAATGACGGCTCAACTTAAAGAACCGTTGTTAAATGTGAACTCCACTTTTAACAATGGTTCATTAAGTTAACCGTCATCACATATACAATTTATGACTACTATTCTTTTTAGAACCATAGTTAAAAGTTGACAGCTCTACCCCAATGACGATTCTTTTACATGAATCGTCATCATAGGTGTTCTAAAAGGCCGATTATTTACAAAAATGTCACCGCCTCATTTTTCATGACGGTCTTTTCTTTTAACCGTCGTAAATTGACTGTAGTTAAAAGTGGTTTTCGTAGTAGTGTGGGAGTTTGTAATTTAGATGCACATTTAACTTATGTAATTTGGTTTTTGGTTATAAGGATATTTTCCGTAGAAATAAAGTCACATTAAAGTTTTCCTTATACTCTGTTTATATTTTAGATCACACTAAAGTTTAAGGTGGACCAATTGAAAATAAACATGTTGAGATCATATCACATGAAATTTTCATGCTACACATCCACATCATGATCCATGTCATTCTTTTGTGTTAGCATAAGTGATCATTGATGGGTCGAGTTACAATGATGTAATGAAGGTCGCTTTGGTCTTATGTTGATATTATTGATGGACGGGATTGGTTTAGATATATTGTTATAATGACAGTAATGTTGAGCTCAAAATTTGATTGGTACATATTGTAAGGTTACATATAGCTCAAATGGCAAATTGTTAGATCATAATCCAACGATAAACTTATATGTGATTAAATATGTATCTTAAGGATTGTCATAGTTATAGCCCAAACTAAAAGCGATCCGATGAGGTTACAATTAATTGGGCTTTAATATATCTAGTAAGGTGTGGGTTTTACATGTGTAGAGACCGGTGACCCACTATTGTTCCGTGATGGGCTGAACAAGTAGTGTATCAAAACCCTAGAAAGGTATGATTATAAATAAAGGTTATGGTCTCTAGGTCACATGAGTGAATTAATTCTCTCTCACGTCCCATTATCGGAGAGATTGTGAGACCACAAAAAGTAGTCTAAGGGTTTTATTAATAATACGTGTAAATGTGGAAGACCTAACCATGTCACTAAAGGAGAGCTTATAGCAAATATGGATTCAGTACGTTCTATTATACTTGTTCTATTAATTCAACATATTGGATTTTGGGTTTGTGTTGATGGTCTTCATTATCATTTTCCCTAACAAAAGAAGTAAAAATTAAGAAGTTCAAGTAGTGAATAACGAGTAGCAAATTTCTAACATTTATAAATGCCCAGCGAGTATGCGAGTACAACGAGTAGAACTAATCTTGATACAAAATTGACACGTGCATTACTTCCATCAAAGTGCACAAAATAACGAGTATAAAGAAGTTCAATAAATGATACACGAAGATCAAGGATTATACTTTAAAAACAAAAAAACAATACCAAAAAAATAAGACAGAAGGTGGTTGTAAAGGGAGAGTCGACCTTGTGGAGAAAGCCCCTAGTTGGCCGACCTCACCTTAGCATAACACACAGCTTGGTAAGACGACTAGCGCTAGTTACTCCCAAGCACCAAAACAATCTTCAAAATCTGCGAGACGAGGCTTCATTAGTCTCGACTCTAGCTTTGACTCGGTGACCTTTGATAAGTTGTGGGCAAAAAGTCCTGAGCCATGTTTCCGCGAGCTCCTAATTCATGTCATGCAGGGATCTTCGTACGACCTCAACAAGAATAGGTTGCACAACCTCCAAGTGAACCGCCTCGTTCACTACGGAAGCATAAGATCATAACTACACCCTCTGTTCCACAACTTCCCTGTCAAAATAGGGAGAGAGCAGTAAAAAGTCATATGGGATTGATGGATACACTTGATGATGTGGCATCCCAAATGGAAGCAAAGAAGATGGCCTCGAGACCATGTGGTTGGCTAACCAAGTTATATTTAGCGAAAGCTCCAAATGGTGTGCCATGGTTAAGCAAGAGTTGGCTGAAAAAACATACAAGAATGGATATCAAGCCTACAATTTCATATGAAGAAATTTTTATCACCTTACCCCCAAGTCAATCAAGGCACACGAAAGGTCATCAAGGAAAGGGGTTACGACGTGGTCTACATTGATCATTTCTCAACAACATAACGTGCGAGGTCATGAAGGTAAAATGTAAGAGTAAGAGGTTAAATGTGTAACACCCCGAATCTTAATCGTATTTAATTACTTTAAATTTGTATTTGATCGTCTTAATATTGTTTAAGAATAGTGAGTAGCGCAAAAACTCGAAACCGAAATAAAAAATACAAACAAATTTGATGATCACAATTAATAATTGGTAATTTGTACAAATTTACAATTGTGGGAAGAAATGTATATATACTCGAATAATGCAAAATTTTGTCTTAAACGTGGTTTTTTTTTTTTGAATGAGTAAAACAAACAACTATTAGACATTCGTTCTCACAATTGTTTTACCCAAATGGTCCTCCGGAAGAATGGAGAGAGAAGAAGAAGAAGAAGAAGAAGAAGAAGAAGAAGGAACAACGTCCCAACACAAGGTATGGAATACAAAAATACCAATTCTAGCTACCCAATCAGCAGCCCTATTGCCTTCTCGAAACCGGTGCATGATAAGAACATGACTACTCTCACTAAGATAAAGGAGCGTATCCTGAATTAGGGTATGGATCTCCTACGGCGGTTGGTACTCCCCACGTAGAGTCTTGATTACGGTTTGATTATCCCCTTCGATAGCAATACAAAGATAACTTGCACGAACAGCAGCTTGAACTCCATTTCTCATAGCCATGGCTTCAGCTACCAAGACCGAGGTTAGCCCCAAATTTGACACTCCTGCTTTGACAAATCTACCTTCCTACCTTCTGATGACAAATCCTCCCCAGCTGTTGTTGTAGATGATTTTGACCCATTAAAGTTGATTTTGATGAATCCCTCAGCGGCTTCTCACATTTGATGAGATGGTTAGATGTGGGATAGTAAGGATGAGGGTGATGTGATAAAGAAAGGGGAATAGGAACATCAAATTTTTCCTCTTATTTTCCATTGTGCCCATAATCTTTTAGCTTTAATTATGGTAGCTACTTGGGTTGTACCTATTATTAAAAACAATATCATTCTTACTCTTCCGGATGCTCCATATTAGATAAGCTGCCCGAACCAAGCTGTGTTGGCTTATTGAGATTCCCGACTCTTTGGATTATCTCAAAAAGAGACATCAAATGGAGTTGCCCAATATTGATATCGATCCATTTATGAATGTAGGCTTTTTTCCCAAGTGTCTATTACGTGAGGGCATGTAGCGAAGAGATGATCGATTGATTCCTCATTTTGAAGGCAAATTGGGCAAATATTAGACACATTTATCCCTCTTTTCAAAAGTGCATCTCGTGTTGCTATGGCTTTATGGTGAATTTTCCATAAAAGATTTTTGTTTTAGGCATAATATCCATCTTCTAAATCTACCCCTGCCTCCAAAACTTGATTATGATCCTCAAGTTTATATGTATTCCAAGTTATTGATTTCATAGAGAATTTTCCTAAACTCGATAAAACCCAACAAACCGTGTCTTCCATATCATGTTGGGGGATAAGAAGACTCTGTATGTTCCTATAGATCTCCAAAGGGAGAAAAGATGAGAGATACTCGAATGTTCCATTCTTTATCGGAATTAATATAGATAATAATTGTAGCATCTAATGGTGGTAAATCATTTCTAGTCTAATCATAGTACTTGGAGTAGTGATGATTGCCTACACCAGTTATCATGCCAAAATTTTGTAACCTTCTCATTACCAATTTTCCAATTTAATCCTCTTTTAAAAAGATCCCTCTCTTTTAGTAGACATTTCCATACCCAAGAGTCAGAAAGTTTAGACTTTCGTAAGAAAAAAATCATCATTTAGAGAATATTTACCTCGCATGATTTAAGCCTAAAATTTATTTGTCTCATTAAGATATTTCCATATGAATTTACAAATAAAGGCTTGATTAAAAGCCTCCGATCCTAAGGCCGAGGGCCCCTATCTTTTTGGCAAACAAACTTTGTCCCAAGCAATAAGAGAAAGGCCTTTAACATCCTCGGATTTGCTCAAAAAAAAAAAAAGAAATCTCTATTGATCTTATCCAATGAGGAGGGAGTACTCTTAAGTAATTTGAAGCATTGCATAGTATGTGCAGGTAGTGATTCTAAATTGGATTGTATAAGAACAACTTGCCCTGCTTTAGATAACGAGTTAGCTTTCTAACTCTGCAGACTTATTATCTGTTTTAGTCAAGAGGTCAGCAAAGTTATGACTATTAGATCTTCCTTGGAAAACTAGACAACCAAGATATTTCCCCAAAGAATCTCTATGAGATATATTAAAAATGGATGCAACAATTGATCTATCAGCAGATGTTGCATTTTTGGAAAATATAAGAACCGACTTGTGAAAATTAACTGGTTGGCGGAAAGAGTACAAAATTCATTCAAGATATTGCTAAGCTTGAAACATGTTCCATGATTAATTTTACATAGCGAAGACTATCATCTCGCAAAGAGTAAGCACGAAATTTTCTGAGTGTTAGGAGAAATCTTGATCCCAATACCCGATTTAGGTTGCATAGCCATATGTAATCTATATGCGAGGGCATCCATATAGATAATAAAGAGATATGGAGACAAAGGGTCTCCCTACCTAAGACCTCTAGTTGGTCTAAAAAATCACATGATTCATCATTGATAATCAAAGATTATGTGACGAAGAGATACATTCTCTAATCCAACTAATCCGGTATCATGAAACCTAAGTTCTTTGAGACAAGTAAAAATAAAATCTTATTCAATTCTATCATAAGCCTTTTTCCGTATCAAGTTTGAGTCCAATGTATGCCTGTTTCCCTTTAATATTCCCAAATTTATTAATGATTTAATGTGTAAGTAGGATGTTATCATGTATGTCCCTATCGGGAACAAAGACACTTTGATATGGACTAATAATCTTTTGAAGAGCTGGTCTCAATCTATTTACAATGATTTTGGATATAATCTTATATAAACTGTTGCATAGACTAATTGGTCTATATTATGCCATAGAAGATGGATTATCCACTTTAGGAATAAGTGCAATGAAGGTATGGTGGATCTCTCCGAGTAGTTTTCCATTTCTAAAAATTCCAAAACACATTGGATCACATCATTTCAAATAATGTCCCAATGATGTTGAAAAATCCTGCTCCGAATCCATCGAGTCCTGGAGCTTTGGCGGGGTTCATCCGGAATACAACATTTTTAATTTCTTCTTACGTTATCGTAGAAATAAGTTCCTGGTTATCCGTATTTGAGATAAGCAGACTTAAGATTCAGATTGATCGGACCAGAGTGTTGCCTTTGTGTGAGGAATCTATTGGTGAAGTTTGTAATAAATTTCGTTTGATAATTCCTTTGTCACTAATCCACACACCCGAATCATCCTTGATTTGAGAAATATTCATTCTATGTTTCTTAAAGGTTCAGCATCTCGTTAAAGAATTTAGAGTTCCTCTCACCCTTTGTTAACCATTCTTTCCTATAGTATTTTCCCCAATATTTTTGATTAAACATAAAAAGTTTTTCTCGTTGCTTAATAAGCCATGAATGCTAACTACGAAGTCTAAAGCTGCAGGGATCAACAATCAATCTATCTTCCGCCTTTTGTAATTGCAAGGTGTTCTTCTCAATCTGTTTACATAAATTATTACTAGTGCTCTTGTTCCATTTTTTGATGTTGCTTTTGATATTCTTAAGTTTACAAACGAATTTGAACATATTAGTTCCTCTAAGCTAAGCCCTCCATTGATCTTTAATGATCTTTTTGACTTCATCATAATGAGACCAATTATTCTGAAATCTCAAATTTCGTCTCCAACTATGTGGAATATCGGGATCTGTATTGAGCGGAATATAGCAATTATCCGAACAGGAAAATGGCCTATAGGAAATAGAACAGCTTGGGATAAAGATCAATCCAATCCTTTCTCGCAACCGCTCTGTCTAGTCTTTCATAAATGAGTTGACCTTTAAAGAATTTCTTCCAAGTAAATAGCCTACCAATACTAGGTAAGCTTTCTCCTTGAATACTGTGAATAAAACTTTTTAATCTTTGAATTTTCGTTAATGAAAGGCTTTGCCCCCCTCATTAACGACAACTCGTTGAATAGTAAACCTAGATTCTCCCTCTTACCTCACCAGCAGTTTCTCCATAAACATCTAATATTATTACATAAGTTAATAGAAATCCACAAATGATAATTTAAAATTTTCTCCAAAACTAATGATTCGAATTATAAAAGGAGACTTTTTTTATAAAAAAAAAAAAAAACAAGTTTAGTTATCAATACAAACATGCATAATTTGATTAGGTGATGATATATGTCTTGGATAAGACATCTCTTAAACATTTTATTTCAACTCAAATTAATATGTTAATATGGTGTAAAATCACCATATTTTTAATAGTTATATTAGTTATCAATTATAAAGTTTTAGTATCCGTCGGTTACACCAACAGAAATAAAATTACACCTTAATTGGACCAATCTTATCCACAAGGATGTACCATAAGTGTTTTTATGAAAATTTACACATAGAAGATGAGATTACACAGTTCATATGTCGCAATACCATCACACTATTCAATGAAACCATTTTTTTCAATTTAATACATGATAGTGTAACTTTGAAATTGAGATAAGATGCTTCTGAGGTATCTTATATCAAGATGCATATCATTTTATAAATTTTGGTATGCATAAAAATTTCACACTAATTTATCATCCATCTCATTGTTTAGTACAAACCGCAAAAATCCTGAGGAAAAAAAAAAAAAAAAGGAAGGGATGTATTTATAGATGAACTATAAGAACAAAACGAACACAAATATTAAGATCTAAGACAGACTAACAAGTAATGGAATATGACCAAAATTTGGTTTCCGCCATTTGAAGTACCAAAAAAACTCATACTTAGCCACAAAAGCATATTCCTTGGAGACAAACATTGCAAAAGCAAGTTTGGTTATCCCATATAACCATAAGTTAAAGTTTTGACTTAAGTAACAAAAAGATTAGCCCCAAAAGTATACTATTTACTTTTTTTTTCTTTTGATAAATAAGTAAAGATTAATATAGGTGGGATTTGAATCCAAATTTATGATAATAATTTATAGTTTTGTCAATTAAGTTAAAACTAATATCCATGAAAATATAGTTAGTACATGTATCATACCTTTTATTTTTTGTGAGATTAACGATTTCAAGTTGTAGAATTGTTCCAAAGAGGTGCACTTAGAAAGATGCTTTTTATTTTATTTTATTTTTTGATAAGACAATACACATTTATTTTAGTTTTTCTTTAAATTGGTTTTAACAGTTTAAAATAATAACTAAAACATCATACGCCCTTTTTTTTTAATAGAAAACTAAAACATCCTTAGATGACCAAAACTAAAACAAGATCAATTCCAACTTATTTGGTTTCTTTTATATTTTTTTCAGTCAATAATAAATTAATATTTGCCATAACGCCATATCTGGATCTAAGAAGAGCAATGAAACTGGATTAGTTCACCTTGTGACCATGTTTGGTGAATATATATGAGTGAACAGTGTTGAACATCTTAAATTCTTACTTCATTGCTCTGACTTTTTTTACCCTTAATTATGGGAAATAAGATTGAATGTCCTGTTATATTTAGCTTTATTTTACAACTTTTACAGTTTTTTATAATTGTTTATACCTCTTTACAATTGCTTACAACTCCTTATAACTTTTTATAACTAACTTTACAGCTATCTTACATGAATTACAATTCCTTACAGTTTTTACAACTATGCTGAAATATAAGCTTACTATGAAATTTAAATTCTTCAGCTAAGCAATATTAAACAAAATCTATATTAAATGAGTCTTTTAACTTAAATTTTAAGAACACAAATGTTTAGGTAAGACTGTAGTACAGAATTGTTATACTAAGACAAATTTATTAAGGATGACTTTTTAAGAGCACGGGTAATTAATAATTCATTTTAAGGTGAAGTCTCATACTGCCTCTTAAGTAAGAACCCAGGTAAAAGTCAAGAGTTACTATTTCAAGAACCTACCATATAGTAAAATTTTATATAAGACAGAAAAAAATAAGAAACAACAAAGAGCATTGGCCAATAAGAATATTCCCATATTCGTAATAAGATACAAGTAGGAGGGCCTAAGATGGAAGACTAGAAGGCCCAAATTGTAACAGCCATAACTTTCAAAGAGAGAGATCTATACAACTACAACAAGAACACAAACAAAAAACAAACTGGTGGATGTGATCAACTTTGGATAAAATGTCTGGATTCACTCTCCCATTATGTCAGTTAACACCTCACCCCCAATCCCACATCAACATTTTCATCATCAAAATTGCTTACCTGACTACATTACATAGTTCAAAAAAATCCTAGAATAAGTACTTGGTGATTGATTTGGTGTCGTTCATTAAGCTCTGAAGCAAGAGAATGGCATTGTCAGCCAACGGCCTGTCAATGGCAGGTGTGGCGGTGCACGGGGCTGGAAGGGAGTGCAGAGTTGTCAACTTTGGCAATGGAGAGCTGATGGGTATGAAGTTGAAGAGTTCACCTTCTAAGCTTCTTTGTGGGTCAGTTAAGCATAGGCGACGAGTGTGTATGGCTGTTGCCACTGATATTGCTTCTGAGGTTCAGGTGAACTAATTAAAACCTCTCTGTTTTCCGATTTTTTTTTTTTTTGGGTTAGTTTTTCTTACATCATTAGTGTCCAAATATGTATAACATGTTTTATTTGGTTTGTAATTAGCACATCAAGGGGATGGTTATTTGATGCCACTTTAGTGTTTTAAGGATTTTGGAGAAAGGAAAAATGTCACTAGGGATGAAGAATACAAAAATAGCCTTGGGCTGCTTGTGGAGGAATTGATTCTGGTCTAAGAAAATGGACCAATTTTACATTTTTTGGGGGGAAGGGGGTGGGGGAAGTAGACTTACCATAGAAACTGCTTTGACAAAAGCCTAAACTAATAACTTGAGGTTTACGATAAATTTTTATATTATGCTCGAATTTAAGTACGCATGTTTGCTATAGTAGTCAACACTCCATGTCAACAATTTTTGTCTACTTTTTCTTTTTTATGATTTTTAAAGGGTTAAATACATAAAGATATCATAAACAGTCCATCTCGTAAGAGTTCTACCTAGGTTATGATTTGACTAAATAGTGCTCGTGTCTAAGTACTCAATACTTTGATAGAACATATGATTAGGACACCTTAAATTTGGCTAGAAACCAACGTATTATTCCAAAATAGTTGGTACGTGGACATCCTCTGCTGTTTGTCCTAGAATCTGAAATGCTCTAAAATCTAGACTATAAGAGTAGATGGATTAGGCAAGAACAATCACTTGCAAAAGAGACAATCGGTGTCAAATTAAGAACTAGCAGCTAGCTACCAACAAGAATGATCAAGTGATCTTTATTGGCATGCTTGAATGTCAAAAATCTGTTTATTTCAAATTTCCCGTCCGTTACATGAGAACCATGTGTTGCTTTCAATCTTAAATCCAGCCAAGGGACATTGGTGTCGACAAAAAGGACACGAAGACTGTGGCAGCTATAATACTAGGAGGAGGAGCTGGCACTCGCCTTTTCCCACTGACAAAACGTCGTGCAAAACCAGCTGTGAGTGTTGGTTGCTTCTTCTTGTGCTATATGTAACTGCAAATCACTGGTTTTTCAGTTCTCCAGTATATGATGCTAATAATTTGTACATGGGTGAAATGCAGGTTCCAATTGGAGGAGCTTACAGGCTGATAGATGTGCCAATGAGCAACTGCATAAACAGTGGCATTAACAAAGTTTACATCCTTACTCAGTTCAACTCTACCTCCCTCAACCGCCACCTTGCCCGTGCTTACAGTTCTGGCAGTGGTATCAATTTTGGCGATGGCTATGTAGAGGTCCTCCATCTATTGTCTCTCTTCTTACTTTTTTTATTCTTCAATTGTTGATGTCCCCATATAGAGGGAAGAACATGGGAGAGGGGGAGGGGGCGCGACGGAACAAAGGAAACTGAAAAGCCTTACGTGACCTGTACCCAATCATCTGAAATTCGCTTGGTTCGATCATTGCAACCCTACATCTTAATTGTTTGTGGGTCTTCTAGAATGGGTCTCTCTACTAGCAGGGGTACGATTGCTTACATCTGTTTCTCCTGACCCCGCAAAAGTGGGACCCACACTGTGAGTTATTAAATTCAAACCAAAACAAGCCTAAAATTTGCCTAACAAATATTGATGTACGCTTCTTGACCATTGACAGTAAGCGATAGACCAACCCTTCATATCCTTTTCTTGCTACATCAGAATTGACAATTTCTGACATCGGGCTTCTCTTCTAATCAGGTTCTTGCTGCCACACAAACTCCTGGGGATGCTGGTAAAAATTGGTTTCAAGGAACCGCTGATGCCGTCAGACAGTTTAGTTGGGTTTTTGAGGTAATATCCTAACACCAGATAAGAACATGTAGAATCTCATTTGAATATCCAGCCTATTGACATTCTACAAAAATATACTAGGATCAAAGAAGTAAGGACATCGAGGATGTCCTGATTTTATCGGGCGACCACCTGTACAGAATGGACTACATGGACTTCGTCCAGGTAAGCAATTCTTCCATCCTAGGGTCTGTTCTGAAGGGCTTAGTTTCTATAGATTTTGCAATGACAGTTTTTGCTTCGATTACAGAGTCATCGGCAAAGTGGGGCTGATATCACTATTTCCTGTCTGCCAATGGATGACAGGTACCCATCAGCTAGTTTTTCAGTTAGAAAAAAAAGTAAGATTAAATTTTGTATTTGATGCTTCTATTTATGAACGTCTTTTAAAAGATTTCACCTAACAAAATGTTTTCTAAAAACTTTTACTCAGATCTTTTGGAACTATACTAGGAATTGTTGTTACTATTCTGGGAGTTATTGTTGTCCTGTCATAATTCTATCAAGTCACCCTCACTATTGACTGTTAAGGGTAGAATTACAGAAAGACTCCAAATTAGGTGTGACCAATTTAGCTATCTGCAAATTAATTAAAAGGTTTATGTAAGTAGCTGAGTGGTCTATGTTCTCTGTAGCCGTGCCTCAGATTTTGGTTTAATGAAGATAGATGAGAAGGGAAGGATTCTGTTCTTTAGTGAGAAGCCTAAAGGAGAAGATCTGAAAGCTATGGTATCCACTCATTCATACCTCATTTTAAGTCGTCAAATTTGGGAACCAATTGTGCTAAGAAATGCTGAATGCCTCAGGCAGTAGATACAACAGTTTTAGGACTGTCAAAAGAAGAAGCTGCAAAGAAACCTTACATTGCATCCATGGGTGTTTATGTGTTCAAGAAAGAGATACTGCTTAAATTGTTGAGGTAAAACTAACGATTTGATCATCCAATCCTTAAATTATAACACGCTTGAGGTACTCTAAATAAAGGGATTGAGTGACGTGTTTGTTAATCAGGTGGCGTTTCCCAACTGCAAATGACTTTGGATCTGAGATCATCCCTGCATCTGCTCGAGAAAAAAATGTCAAGGTAACTGGAGAAACCACCATGCTGAGCAAATGCTATGAGAAAGGGCCTAGCAAAACTTACTGACAACAGATTATCTGAACCAAATGCCTAAAGTTGGGGCTGATTATGACAATACCAAGTCTGTCCCACGTCTGCAGAGATCCAGATGAGACGGCTTTAGCTCTACAAGCAAAAAGACTGATTCTTAGTGAAATCAGACCCAACTTGATGACCCAATATGTGGCCTGCATTTTTTCGATGGCTTTTTTGTCACATCTAATATGACTTGAATCAAAATGACTCAATTTGGGCAAAATCTGACACAAATAGTCTATCAATCTGTTCCAACCCCGATTAGAAACTGACCCAATCTATACCTCACCTGAATGACCCATTTGCTTGTCTCTATCAACACAGCAAAGTGAGAATTTTGACAAAGAAAGTTGGACCATTTTGCCTCTTAATATTTTGATTTCAACTAATTGCTTATACTAAGTGAACACCAGAGATTGTGTTGATCACAAAACATATATGCAGGCATACCTGTTCAATGATTACTGGGAAGATATCGGAACAATCAGATCCTTCTTCGAGGCAAACCTTGCCCTAACAGAACATGTAGGTATCAATCAAAACATGATATTTAGACTTGAATTCTGAACGTTTTTTTGTTTTCCGGTCCTTAATGACTGTTTTTTGCTCATTTCAGCCTCCAAGATTTAGCTTCTATGACGCAGACAAACCAATGTATACATCACGAAGAAACTTGCCCCCAGCAAGATTGATAACTGCAAGGTTAATTATTTCGGCATTCGTAACATTGTGTTCCTGCTATGTGACAATATTACAGGAAAAATAGAACATCTGAAAACAAATCTAGCTAATTGCTAATTCTTTGGCACTTGTAGGTAATAGACTCGATTGTATCCCACGGATCCTTCTTGAACAACTGCATCATAGAACACAGTGTTGTCGGTATCCGGTCTCGCATCAATTCTAATGTCCACCTCAAGGTCAGTGCAGAAATCTAGTTTTACATGTGCTTGATTTGAAGCATGTTCACCATTACTAATGCCGGTGAGATTTCACCATAGTTATTAATCCTTGTCAACATGTACTTTATTACTCAACCTTAACGACAGTGTGAATTTAACCGGAAAATGTAATTTGATTTTATCCCAAGCCTGAAAGATAATGACATATACTCAATATTATCCGACAGGGGCGGAACCAAAAAAATTTTCTAGGGGCCGGTGGTAAAGTAAAAAATATTATTTATTAGGGGTGGAATTATTATTTGGTCAACGGTGTTAAAATAAATTGTTAGAGTGTATGAGTAAAAATATTAAAAAATTCACGAAAATATTACGGGGACGCCAATCAAAATAATTAATACTTATAAATTGAACAATACTTAAAACGGGCACTGCTAAATAAAATTTCTAGCTCTACCATTACTATTTATATAAGTTATAAAATAAGTTATTATCATATATCAAACATTAGGTACAAGAATATTATGCAGAAAATTTATGTAATAAATAGATAAAAAATCATACCTCACAACTAGACCTAGGGAAAACTGACCCGACACGAACGCACTCGAATTTTTTGAATTTTGGACACGATTTTCTCAATCCAAACCTAAAAAAACTGAACCTGAAAAACCCGCAAATTAGCGGGTAAAACCCGACCCGATCCCGTTCGACCCATTGGATCAAGACAATAAAAACAACAATTTTAGCCTTGTGGCTTGTTGATTGAATGTTTTATGCACATTATATAATTTTCTCTTCACTTTATCACTCTTTTAATAATGGTTATTTATCATATCACATCATTTGTAAATATATTACATATTTATCACAATCATTTACAAACGAAGACTAATAATGTTTCATTTTCAACTTCTTCCTCATAAAAAAAAAAATCATTATATAAAAAAATTATGTATATTAATACAATGAAAATATATATATCTAGATTTAAATGGCATGATATATTAACAATACTAAAAGCACACAAGTTATTCTTTTGTATTTTTGGTGAAGTGAATATACCTAGTCACATCTTAAATCATATACTTTTGTTTTGTAGAAATAATATTACTATAATGATGTAAAATTTTAATATTATGATTAAAAATAATAATTTTAGTTTATTGTAAATCTCTAATTCTTATTTATTTGAAATTGTTTTAGCTGAACCTCGGACCATAACTCCTCGGGTGGGTAATGGGTTGGGTTAAAACAAAGTGAAATTTTTGATAGTGAATAAAATGGGTCGTTTATGCCTACCTAGGTCAACCCATTTTTGATATGTGTTTAAGATGACGTAAATATGCATATAAACATCTTTAGTATAATAGAACAAGTGAAATAAACATCAAAACCTTAAACGAATCATTAACAAAACAAGTCATTATTATTCACCCATTATTAATCCAATCTTTCATTGGCCTTATTTAAACGGTCAAATGGCCAAGCCACTCGACCGTATGAGGTCTTCACACAAATATGATAATGAAAGTTTTGAATATTTTTGAATATTCTTTATATAAAATACAAATACTATACTTTTTCGTATAATTATTGGCAATTTTAAGCAAAAACTATGCTCAATTTCATAATTAAAAAAGAAAAATAATTGATAAAAAGGCGGTTTCAACCCGTTGGTTCGACCCGAAACCCGTATAACCCGATATACGACCGCCCATATTTTATCTCGAACCCGAAATACACCCGACCCGTATTTTACCCGAACTCGAATACACCCGACCCCGAATTGACAGATCTACTCACAACTAATAATATAAAAATTATCCCTTGAATAATAATCACTCACAAAATCTAAAATAGTTGAGAAATAAATTAGATTAACTAATACAATAATACATAATTTAATAATAATCAACTCACTTAAAGAAATATAATATTAACGCAAAACATAACTGGTGTTTGAATTAGGAGTTTTGGAAGGCCAAAAATTTTTCTTTTAAAAATTGCTAATTGGGAATGAAATTTACACTATTTTACATTAAAAGGTAGGCAGAAAAATTGTATTATAACTTACAAGATAACATATTAATAGGTTGGTAAGAGGGAGGAAGGATGACAGAGAAATAACAAGACAGAGATTTTAAAAAATAAATTTGAGACAACTATATGTATTATCAATTTTTCATAGCCTATAAAATATGTGCAAAATATTATATGAAAAATAATATATTTTATACAATAATTATGTAATTTTACCTTACACCAAAAATAATTATGAAAATTTATTTTACTTGGAGACTTAAAAATAATTATAAAAATTTATTTTACTTGGAGAGTTAAAAAATATGAAAATAATTTTCCTAAGTAATTATTTTTTATTTTATTTTTTTAGAATAGATTTTTTAAAAAAATTAATTTTAAAAATCATAGGGAGGGGGACCACGGCCCCTGGCCCCTGGTTCCACCGTTGGCCACCTGAAGCTTGACTCTTATGTATTAACAACCGCAATAATAAGTATCCAGAGAAAGTCATTTATCCGACTCGACATGACTTGAACCAATATTCATCCTATATGATTCACCCACCAAGCAATTAAATTACCAAATTGACTTCATATTTTGCATTCTTAATAAACAAGATTTAAAAAACATCTTTTAACTATACAACATTTAGCACTACAAAAGTATGTCTTCACAACACGAGCATTTTTCGTTGTCCATTGAAAAACTCACCTCTTCTCTTCAAAACTATAAATGCTAATTCTGGATCCCAAAAATGCAGGACACAGTGATGTTGGGTGCTGACCTCTATGAAACTGATGCTGAGATTGCATCTCAACTAGCTGAAGGAGGTGTTCCTATCGGAATCGGAGAAAACACAAAAATCAAGTACATGACACTCTTTTTTCCTATCTTTGTCACCCAACCCCCAAAAATAATGAAAAAAAGGGGAAATACCAAGAAAAACAGAGGTTTTTTCATGTCTTCTTATGATGTCTCTAATGACAATTTTTTTTTTTTTTTTTGCAGGGACTGTATCATCGACAAGAATGCAAGGATAGGCAAAAATGTCATAATTTCAAATTCAGAGGTAGAACATCCTCTCCTCTCTTATCTACCTATCCGTCATTATTAGAATATCATCCATAATGGAAGGGAATACTTGCCTATTTACACAAGGGATCATATAACTCATATGGCAGGTATTAAATTGGGTGAATTTGCACCAACTCTTAACACTAACTGGTATTTACCAATAATGGACCACTGAGTGATATACTATGCACTATGCATGTGACGCATAACTCTTTGATATGAGATCCAAGTAAATAGATATGACTTAAGGGTGAGGGGAGGCCACTATGGGTCACTCCTAAGAGCCGGTTTAAGGTTTAGACTTGGCAAACGGACTTTTAAGATGGGTTTTAGTCTGGCTAATTTTGGGTGAGATCAAACTGTCAATAGTCACAGACCTTTATTTGGAACATTACTAAGAACAGTAATCAACTCGTGTTGATTTTTCACGTCCAAGTCATACTTGGATTACTTTATTTAGCTTAAATTCGGATCAAATTCTGAGCTTCCCCCGAACCCCCAAATTCAGGCATTGTAGACAACAAAGCACAAGAAATATGTATATCTACAATCTTGGCAGGATACTATGCTAGTACAAGTTCTTCTTCAAACACTCACCTCATTTGACATTTGTTTCATGTGCAGGGAGTTCAAGAAGCAGATAGATCATCCGAAGGATTCTACATTCGATCTGGGATCACTGTCATATTAAAGAACTCGACAATCAAAGATGGGGTTGTCATATAACCCATAACTATCTCCCTCCCTCTCCTCCCTTCTTTTCTAGGGGAAACGCGAGAATGAGCCCAAGCTTGCACATATCCACATGAATATGTCGATACCTGTGCTTCATATGAGTTTACATCACAGATATAATTTGTAGATTCAGTAATACTGTCATGGAAATCTTCCATGGGAAAGTGAAAAGGTCTAAATTGATCAACTGTCAAATTCTTTTTAAAGCTAGCATGAAGGGTGCCCCGTTAAAGCAAAGAGCTCACATTCTAAAGGTCCAAATTTGATCATTTGTAAGGAACTTTGGTTGCTCAAAACTAGTTTCCTTTTCCTTTTTTTTTTTTTGTGCAAATTCTCCTTTAGATAGCTACTGATGGGAACAAAATGGTCGGAAAATTCACCTTCAATCCCCATAACAAATCCTAGAGGGCCACTTCCAATGATTGATTAACCTAAAGGGAAAAAACCCCATATGACATTAACGGAATAGTTATTGGACCATTAAAGAGGCCCATTAAAGAATGTGTTTCAAATTGGAGTGGACACACCTTTTTTTTGTAAATGTTAGTTGAAAAAACAGTATTCAAAATATATATAAAAAATATAAATGTTTTAAATTTGACACTATATAGATTAATAGGTATATCATTAGTTACAACCATATTCGAAAATAAACAATTATAATAGACATAAGTTGATTTAACTGGAATTGATAAAGCATTGTTATTGAGAAACTGAATTCAAATTTCACGTATATAAATTTTGTGCCTTATCCAAAAATAAATAGACTAATGTAGATGTGTGGACATTTGTCTTTGTAGACTAAATCTGACAAGATGGCTTAAAATTTAAAGCCCTCTCTAACATACGCAATAAAAAATAATTAAGCAAGTAATTAATTAATAACATCAGATTGCAGTGAGAAAAATAAAAATAACAAAAAAAAGGTATCAGATTGCAACAGAAAGGTGGAAAAAGCCAAGGAAAAATTAAAGTTGAATAAAGGAGAGCGAAGTGGGGCGACAATGGAGAGTTACAATTTTTACAATTTGATCTCACATTAGAAAAAGAGTATCCTGGAAAGTGGAAACCGACACTTGTTGTTAACAAGTTAAAATGATATATATATATATATATATTCTTAAACTTCTTAAAGGAAGGACAAATATATTAAATATTACCTATCTCGACCTATTTGAGTGCGTAATTTAATTGTTTTTAGTGTGAAAGAAATTATAAAGATTGATGCATGTTGGATGTGACTAGATCTAGGCATTGGACAGGGTGTTCAATGGGTTTAATTGGGTGAAATTGAAAAATAGGGTCAAAACCCATTTGATAATTTAAATGGATTGGGCATGAAATAGGCCACCCATTAAGTAACTTTTCAGGCCTGGACTGGGCAGGTACCGGGCCACCGTGGTTCTGCTGCTCCCCCAACTCTCACAGTCTCACACGCTCTGTCTCCTCCTAACTCTCGCACGCTCTGTGTCTCTCTCTGTCCATCGTCTTTTGCTGCTCACCATCCCCTCCTCCCTCTCTCTCTCTCTCTCTCTCTCTCTCGCCGTCGTCTTCCGCCATCTCACCGGTGAACCGAAGCCGGAAGCTTTTCCGTCATCGTCGCTCTTCTTCCGTCGTCCGTGAATCAGCGCTCTCTCTTTGTCTGCTTCTGTGGAAACCCTAATTTGGCATTTGCTGACTGATTCTTCGCTAGTTATCCACAAAGAGATACTGGAATTCTTTCTCTCAACTTTTATACTTAATTGGTTTCTGGGTCTAGAAATTTACAATTGGTTGTAATTTCTTGTGTCTCTTGCTGATCATTTCTAAACAAATTTGCGTTTCTAGCACTCCAAATGCCATAAGTTGTAACTGAAATACTTAGCGTAGGCATCATTTTCTGAAGCTTGTTCATATGCAATCTCATGGGGCCCTCTTCTCAATCTCTGTCACAAAGACTATACTCAATTTCAACTTCATGTAGGTCAACACATTTTGTATCACACTCTGGCTAACAGCATACCTGAAGAATAGTTGTGCGTTATCTTTTCTGCGGTTGAAGCATAAAGGACAAAAATTTTAGATCTGAGTTTGTATATTTATCAACCTGCCATTTGTGTTTAGTCTCCCCAGCTTTTTGTGTCTGTTACTAGGCCAACACATTTTATATCACCCTCATTTTTGACCAAAGTGATTCCTCCTCGCCATTGAAATTATCAAGTGAGTCAGCTAGTGATGGACTAGTAACAGACACAAAAAGCTCATTGAGTTGATAAGGCACCACCCTATTGAAGTCTGATGGAACACTCTTTTTTTCAAATTACCCTCCATTGATGAACTTTGTTCTACATATCCCACTAAAAATTTCACTAGGTCTTTTTCTACAGAACAACCGTGTAAAATCCTCTACTTAACAATGGTATTGTGGTATCTACAATAATAGGATAGAGATTAAAGACCATTTGTTCTTTAGATGTGGTTATTTGAGCAGAATGATAAGGGTGAAAGTATGACAGGGGATTAAGCTCTCTCCATACCAAAAATCATTTCCCATTTATTATCGTTGTTGGTTTTAACTCATCTCGATTTTGGTATTATGAATTGTTGTTGCTTCTCTTAAAAATGATTCGAAATGATTTTCATATGATAGAGATTTTATTGGGTAACCTGTCATCTTGAGTTCCATGGAAGGGTTGTAAGTTGTAACAGCACAGGGTAATAGGAGTTTGCTATTAGATGAGGTAGCTTCATCATGGATATTCACAGAATAGATTTCTGAAATAGTTGTGTAAGCCAAAGGAAGTGATACGATATCGTCAATGGATCATGAAGGTTCTTTCATATTTGTTGTTCCTCCCCCAATGTAACGCCCCCAAACCCCGTAATCACCAGGTTAATCCTAAGGACTGATTAACTAGTAATTAGCGCAGCGGAAATATAGGTTAGAGGCGTTACCGCCATTCCAAACAAGGAACAAGGCAACATTTAGATCGATTACGTGCAATACTTGATAAGGTCTGAATTCGAAAGTAAAACGACCGATGAAAACAACATAAGCGGAGAAAATAAAATACATGCCGTTAGGGTAATGACTTAAAACACAACCAAAATAACTCAAGACACGACATGTCACCACCACTGTGAGCCCCTAAGACACTTCGGCCAGTAGACAACCCTACTTCTTGCTCCCTTCTGGAGTAGCTTTACTTAAAACAAAACAGATAAAACGTTTCGAAATAATGAGCCAAAGCTCAATACACTTATCCATGTACTGTAAATAATTAGGTGAAGATATATATTTGAGCGCATGCATTTCAATTCATTTATAAATCAGACGGGAAGAAGATAGTAAAACAATTATTCATTTATTATCTGAGTGGCTCCTTACGATCATCGGTTTCCCTAAATATGCGCATACCCAGACCGATCGGCAAAGTCTGGTTGATAATGGCCAAATATATATGATATGATATGATCATGATAACATGATTGATATGGGGCGGGCCACATAATTAGGTGACAAATAATATTTGAAATGGTTCATTTCATCAAGTAAACCATTTGATATTATTATGTATAAACATATGGATTTTCGTAAGGTACAAGCAATAAATGTACCTTAAATCGTGGAATTAGTCCTTCTGATTCCTTTGAAGTTGCTGACTCGGATGAACGACGTGGATGCCTTAACAAAATAAGGTGTTTCATTAAGAGGTTCGATACTCTTAGTAATTAAATTTATTATCGTTATTATTGTCATCACTATTGTTATTACAATTGATATGATTTACATTATTTCCTTTTTGTTTGTAACTTCTCATGATTAGATGAATTTATGAAGGCAAAAATCACTTCTTTCCTTCAACCCTCAAAATGACTTATTTTCTTTAATCTTCCCAAAATCACCCATTGTCTTCAACTTCTTACAATCATTCAACTTACCTATTCTCCTTAATTCACAATTTTATTCTATATCCTCAAAGCACAACATGCATGTCCACTTTAGTTAATCTCTTCCTCTAAAACTTTCTAATAAACACGAGTCATCACGAAAACTAAATTTCCTTTGCTTTGGAAGTCATCACAGACCTCCCCACGGCCAGTGGGGGTCAATGGCTTGTTCTAGAGGTCATCAAGGGCCTTCCCAGGGTCAGTGGGGACTTCTGGTGGCCACCACGGGTTATCCCACGGCCTGTGGGAGCACCCGTGGTGGGTGTTTTGGGTCAAATAACTCGCTGCTGGCCACCACGGCCTATCCCACAGGCTGTGGGGGCATCCGTGGTGGTTGGCAGAGTCTTCCAACTCTACTTTCTTATGCTCTACGAATTTTTTTGTCTTGTAATATCTCTATGAAAGGTTTACTTTGCACATTTTCCATTATTTTAAGTATTATATTAGCTCACTAAAACCCATTAAAAGCACATGCAAGCTATTACACTTCTCATACCAAGATTTGGGGCAAACCGAGTTAACGTTTCTAATCAACGATCCCCAAAAGCATAATACTAACTATGTAATCTAATTTTACACAATTATCCCTTGCATGCAACATCTAACTAATTATTTCTAAAAAATTCAAGGAATTAATTAGTTGGAGGTTGAGGTTTTTACCCAAACTCACAAGAAAATGAGGGTTTTATGGTGGAATGGGGCGGCTGATCGGAGCTCCGGTGACTGGTGGTGGTTGGCGGCGGTGGGAAGCGGCGACCGGTGGTGATGGTGGTTGGCTGGCGGCAGGTGCAGCAGCAGGGGGCAGCAACAGGCAGCAGGCAGCAGCAGGTGCAGCAGAGGAAACCCCACGGTGGCCGGCGGCAGGTGGCTCCGGTGGCGGCGGTGGTTGGCAGGGGGCTGGGCTGGCAGCAGAAAGGGGATTGAGTGAGGGAGATGGTTCCTTTGGGAAAGAGAACAAATGATCAAGATTGAGTTTTTGAAGTTTTTGGGGCTTAAATAGCCAAAATCAAAATCTGAAATTCCTCTCTCCTCCATCAGAATTCCAGCCTCCTCTTTTATTTTTATTTAATTTTTTTTTCATTTGCTTGGTTACTGGGCCCTCTACTCTCTACAAGCCCAAATAATCTAATATCTAAGCCCAAATTAAAAGAATGTCGGTTTTAGGAATTCCCGACATTGAATAATTATTTGCAAACTTTAGGCGTATGAATTATTGTTATTATGATTCCAATAATGTCTTATTATTATTATTATTATTATTATTATTATTATTATTATTATTATTATTATTATTATTATTATTACAAAGCATAATTTATTTGCTCATTTATTTATTTATTTATTTTTGGTCAAGCGTCGTTATCATCATCCGAGTCCTGCAACACATAAAATGGTTACTTGTACAAGTACATAATATATATATATATATATATATGATCATAAAAAATGAAAGTGTGAATTGAAGTGCACGCTCTCATTAGTATTTATTAATCTTTGTTAATGTATTGGGTTAAGGTCGGGGTATTACACCCAAAGCTTAATGTCTTTGGTTCATATATTTGGAAATTGGAACATGTCTAATGTGCAACTCATGTAATGACCAAGGTACTCTTGTATCTCTTGCTGTTTTTACGGGACTCCTGACCCTGATTTTGGGTGTTTTGCTCTGTGCTATTTCGACTAAAGTAGTATGCTTTTGGGGGTTTATTGATAATTGAAGTTGATGTTTTGGGTCTTTGAGTAAAATATGTAATGTAGTGCCTTTATGACTTGTTTTATTGCTAATTCTTGCTGTTTGTATTGTATCTTACCCAGGAGGAGCTTGCTGCTATCAAGGCTTCTGGAAGGTCATTCTACAAGACAACGATCTCAGATTCCGACGACACAAAGTTTGAGAACTTCACAAAATGGCTCGATGTTTCACAGTGATTTTATATTTGATATTGATGTTTTTGATAGTCGAATTTCAGAAGGGTTCATTTGCTGAGTCTGCTCTCAGTTTTGGTTTATGGAAGATGTTGAGACTAGATTTATTTGATTACCCATATTACCAAAATCTTCATTTGTGCACAAACTTAACAGTGGATAAAATTGAACCTGCATCGAGTAATGATCTGAATTGTAAGTTCCTGTCCAGCAAAGCTGAATAGGGTACCAAGTTATTTTGTCATAGAATTCTGATAGAATACTGAAGGTTTGGCATCATCTTGTGCTGTAATGATTGTCAGAAGAGGTTCTTTTCCTTCCCTTTTGCACCCTTTTTTTTTTTCTTTTTGATTGTTAGAAGAGGAATATGCAGAGAATTTGACCGAGTGTATCATGAGAATTTCTATGAGAAAAAGGCTGAAGATAGAGTCAAAACTGTCACATGTGGTGTTGCTTTTGTTGATAGAGAATTTCAGATCATTTTTTGACAGCATGCTACACTTATAACAGCCTGCTCAGGCAGGTATGAATTAGAAGCATGTATTGGCCAGAAGCATTGCCCAGCCCATTTATTAAAAAATACCCAAAGAAAAATTTTAAAAAAAGAAAAAGAAAAAGGTATTGCCCAGAAGCATGTATTGGGTGTGTCGTGGATGGTCAGGGTCATTTGACCCATGACCCGACCCAACCCATTTATTAAAAAGTATTGCCCAGCCTGGCCCGTTAACTAAGGAGGCAGGCCCAGCCCAGCCCGTTGCCCAGCCCTAGGTGTGGCCTATAACTCTATTATAGAGATAGAAAGTTTTGTTCAACTTAAGATTGTAGATAATTTATGATAAGGCTTATATCCCGTGGGGGTCAAAAGCCAGGATAGCAAAAAGGACCAACGGCCAGAGGTGGCATGGTCGCTTGTCAGGTCAAATTTCAGCGACTTGTTGGTTCCTTTATGTAACGACTGTCGAGTTTATTTTGTTTAGATTATTTTTATCGTAATCAGTAATCAGCAGTATATGAGAATTCTATTAAGGTTTAGGTGCCTTACTTATATTAGGTTGTGGTTTAACCTAATTACAAATTGTATGAGAGCTAATAATTTTTCATATTTTACATAACTGGTTGAGAGAGTCTTTGAGAGTTTATTCTCTTTTCTTTGATTTCGTTAAACACATTACTTTGAAGATTGTAACTTATACTCACTCACATTATTAGTGGATTATTTGGTCTTCATCGTCCGTAATTTTTTCTAATTGGGGTTTCCACTTAAATTTGGTGTCTTTGTGTTTATTGGTTGATTATTGTTCTTGCTTTCAAATTTCTTGATATTTTCATATCCTATTAATTTGTTTCCACTGCAAAATTAATTAAGTTTATTTCCTAGGAAATCTAGACTTCAATATTCGATTGTAGCTGAAAAAAACTCTTCAAGTTGGGTGATAGAATGAATTGCGTACAACACAACTTGTCCTTTACGGATTCAAAAGTTGCTTTTCTAATGATTCAAGAAGCTCCCAGGAGAAATCAAAAGTCATTCACTACTATGTGCCCAACACCCAGATTTTAGGCCCAAAGCTATTATTATAGTTTTTAACTAAGAATTGTAGTAATAGGTTATATTCATTACTGTGGTTCCTCCTCAAGAACCGTAATAATAGGTCTGAATTTTTTTAATAATTTTTTTATTTTTCGTACCTCCTGTACAATTATAAAAACAGAATATACACATGTACAACCACAACAATTTAAACATCAAACTACCAACAACCTCACTTGTTTCACGATAAATTTTACACATTTTGCAACCACAACAACTTCATGTTTCACATCTTTCAACGAAGAATATATTATATGTAAGATACAATACAAGGAGTGCCTAGGCTAGGAGGAGCTCACCAGTACATTTCTTTGTCATGGTGTCATATTTCTTCTAGATAAGTCATTTATACCAAAAAGTTTCAAGACCAAGAGATGAACTTTTTACCAGCACATTCCTTATGGTCCCATATTCCTGCTAAACAAGTCAATTATACCAAAAAGTTCCAAAATCAAGAGATGAACTTTTTCGATCAGCATGAGATCTCACCAGCATTCTCTACTTCCTTTGTCATGATCCTATATTTTGAATAACGAATTGATAAGAAAATCAATGATTTTGCTGCTTTCTCCCCTTCCATTAGACAGCTTAGTCCTTGCGATCTGCATCAAACAATGATCTATTACAGGAAAGCGTCAAGGTTAGAAACATTGAAAAAGCAAGCATGAACTACTGGAAATACTTAAAAAGCAAGCATGGTCCCATATTTACCCAAAGTGATTTTTTTAGTAGATTGAGCTATGTGTTTGTCTAATGACTATATTACTTGCTTGGAGTTCATGCAGCGGGAGCCTAGACAATATAAAATCAAAACTCAGGTACCTAAAGCAATAACTTTTCCATAAGAAATAGAACAAACATAGAAGGATCATAAATTAGAAAGGAAATCACATTAGTCGCTATTCTTAGCTCTCGCTTCTCAACTTGGAACTTTATGGTATAAATCACTTGAGTTATATTTTATACCAAAAAGTTCTAAGTTGAGAAGCTCTCAACTTGGAAAGAAAGGGTATAAATCATTTATTTACCTGAAAAAGCTTTCTCCCCTTCCATTGGACAACTTAATCCTTTTGATCCGCATCGAGTAATGATCTGTTATAGGAAAGCGTTAAGGTCAGAAATACTAAAAAAGCAAGCTGCAGTTACTGGAAACAAGCAAAAATATGGATATCCATCAATAAATTTTTATATAATAATGTTCTTACCAAGTTGATATATTTACATGGTTTATGCCCTTTTTCCCTTCCTTTGGGCTGATGTTCAATATATATGCATTTCTGATGGTCAACCTTTAAATACAATTCTTCAAAATTGACATCCTCATTTTAGACAGGAGTTTCCAAGGAGAAGGGTGGGGTGTTCTTAACAAACTCATACACATTTTCACCATCCCCACCAGTAGCGTGTCTTTTCCCCTGAAGATCAATAGACCACTTATCATTGGTCGGGTCCTGAACGTAAAACACTTATCTTACTTGGGATGCCATAACGAATTGATCCCCTTTATGCCCTTGCTTTCTAAGTTCGACCATCGTGAATTACATCTCATCAACTCGGACACTCGTTGTTATTATCAACCTATTTGCACAGAAAAACAGGCTCACGAAAGTCAACATAGTCTAACTCTCATATATCCTTAATGACTCTGTAATACAATGTTTTTGCGACAACGGGATATTTGTCCTTGGAGCTCGAAACATGAAGTGCATGAGTCTCTAATGTGACCTCACTATTTTGTATGGTGCTCCTATTATCCTGGATCTTCGTATAGAAAGAGAATCCATTGATGTCATACCCACAGTAAGAAATAACATCCAACTAGGACCCTCTAGAAAAGCTTACTAAAGTTTATCAGATATCTTCTCGTGATTCTTTCAATTGGCTAGTGATGATTCTACCTCTGAACCAGTTGACAAATGTGCGACTTTGCTGAGCTAGTATCCACGTCTCACTTTTTCCTTGGTATTGTCTCCTTATGAGAGATTTGTGGTCATCAATTAACAGTTGCACTTCATCACTGTTTTAAAGAATATAAAGATGTGTTTGATCCCTCATATCACGATTGATTATTTGAATCGTCGACCCCAGTTTTTCCTGCCCAACGATCTTCCCTATAAATCGATATTTTGGAAAACCAACTTCCATTTGGGCTTAGTATTCACAGCAGAACTCAACACACTCCTCAGCTATGTATGCCTCAATAATGCACCCTTTTGGTTGGCACCGATTTCTAATGTATCCTTTGAGAATTTTCATAAACCGTTCAAAAGGGTACATCCATAAATAAAAAAATCGGGCAACAGAATCACAATTTTCTCACCAAATGAACAACTAAGTGTGCCATGATATCAAAAAACGAAGGTGAGAAGTATATCTCAAGTTGGCACAATGTAACGATCTACAACGCGCTCAAGATCATCCAATTTCTCCAAATCAACGACTTTGCTACATATGACATTAAAGAAGAAGCAAAGTCTTGTAATCAACTGTCTGACATGTTTTGGTATAACGGGTTAAATAGCAATCGACAGAATTTGTTGCGTCAAACCATGACAATTGTGAGATATGAGATCGATTAGTTTATAAGCCCACATCAAAATAAGTATAATGATGTTTGAAGAACATCCTTCTAGCACTTTAAGTTTCTTTAAGGTTTCACACAAACGTTTTTCCCTTATACTCAATGTGTAAGATGCCGGAGGCAAAAACGTTCTATTCTCCTTTGGTTGCGGTGCTGATTCCCCTCGTATTTCCATTTCACACAAATCGAGTCTTACTTTTTCTTCTTCTTTGGTTTTCCCCTGTATGTTCAAAAAAGTGCCAATGAGACTTTCGTAGATGTTTTTCTCTGTATGCATCACATCAAGACTGTGTCTCACATACAACTCTTTCCAATATGGAAGATCAAAAATATTGATCTCTTTTTCCACACACCGTTTTCGGATTGAGGTTGGTATGGCTTGTTGAACTCCACATCAAGATCCTTCACTTGTTCATAAATTTGATGTCTTATTAATAAAGTTGGAGCAGAATTCATGTCAGTTTTATCATTGAAAGCCTTCTTTTTCTTACGATATTGTGGGAATAAGGAAGAAACTTTCGATGTCCGAAATAGGCCATTTTTTCGTGCTTAAGCTAATAAGAGCAAGTGCCCTCTGCACAAATGAGGCATGCCTTATGGCCTTTCACGGTGTAGCTGGACAAGTTTTCGGATGCAGAGAAGTCATTGATTGTGGTGAAGATCATAGCTCGCAATGTAAATTGCTCTTCACAGTATGCATAAAATACCGAAACATCTTCATCCCACAAGAGCTTTATATCTTCAACAAGAGGCGCCAAGTACACATCTATATTATTTCCTGACTGTTTAGGCCCAAAAAGAGCATTGACAACATTATGTACTTGCACTTCATACACAACGAGAATGGTAGGTTGTAGATAACCAAAAAATGGGCCAAGTGTTGTGCTTGCTACTGAGGTCACCATGGGGATTTATTCCATCTGTACAAAGACCGAGACGTAGATTTTGTGCCTCCTTACCAAATTTCGGGAACAATGAATATTTCTTCTTCCATTAAGGAGAATCTATAGGGTGACGTAACTTGTTATCGGAGACTCTTCCGTCGATATGCCACGTCAAGTTCTTAGCATCAGTTGCACTTGAAAACAAGTGCTTAAACCTCGGTATTATCGGCAAGTACCATAACACCTTTGCAGGAGGTCACTCAATACTCTCTCTATTGATGTTTTTCATTTTGTACCGAGGTACACCACATTTAGGACATTCATGTCTATGTGCATGTTCTTTTCGGTACAATATGCAATCGTTAGGGCAGGCATGTATCTTTTTATACCCCATGCCCATAGGACACAACATCCTCTTCACCTCATATGTACGGCTGGGAAGGACATTGCCTTCTAGGAATATATCTTTGAGCACACTCAGCAAGTCCGTGAAACTTTTGTCACTCCACCCATTAGTTGTTTTCAAGTTCATCAACCTCAACACAACCGATAAACAAGTATTTTATCACACCTCGGGTATAAAGGCTTCTTTGAATCAGCTAACATTCGCTCCAATACATGCGGTTGATCAACTAATTCGCCTTCTACTTCATGAACCAGATCTTCAGGTCGATCTTCTAATTCCATACTACTAGCTTCATTTTCATCATACCCTTCCTCTTCTCCTACGTTATTATTCATAGACTTTTCTTCCCCATGCAATACCCACATCTTATAAGATGTGTCAAATCCATGTTAATACAGATGACCTTTTACAAACTTAGGGAGCAATCTTCAGAAGTTAAAACACCATAAACACGGACATAATATGGACTGTTCTCCTAATTTGGTTGCAGGTTTGATGGAAATCTCCAAAAATTTGTTAACAAAATCACGATATTCTACATTCCTTCTATTGATATAAACTCATGCTCGATCCATACCTCACCCCTAAACACGAGAAGCAATTCACCTCATATAATTCTAAAAGTATGTACTTTCATTATTAATATTACACCAAATAATATGACATGAGCCTAAGATCCTTCTACAGGGATAGATGGTCTTAAACTCATTCAAGAATAATGTGACCCTACACCGTGTAGCAAAATCTTATCATACATTTGACAAAATTCCGACAGCATTTCCCCTTAATCCTTCAAGTACAACATACGAAATGAAATGGGTAATGTGTATATCCTTACTTAATTGTATGGTAACATAAGTAAGGACATACAAATCAAACCCATTGTCATAATAATTGCACCCGAAGAATAAGAGGGGAAATGAGCACCGTGATATCTTGTCAAATGTATGATAAGATTATAATAGTCATACAACCTATTATCATATTATTCTCAAACTATCTAATATGGACAATTAAAAAACCTACACATACCAAGCTAACATAATGAGCGCTATACGCACAATTATGCATGTACCGTCATCTAAGATAACTTATTATATACAGATTTTTAAACAGGTCCTCTAAACTTATGAAATGCATACGGTAATTATTAAAATTATAGATGGTAAGCAAAATAAGCATAATTATACACAATTAAGCATGCCATTAATATTATCAAATGACATGAAAACACTAAGAGGTTATTTAGCAAATTCCTCTTTTTTATTAATTGGTTATAAGTCTTTTTTTTTTGTAGTTGTTAAATTTCTCTTTTTCTTAAATAGTTATAATTTTTTTTTGTAGTGGTTAAATTTCTATTTTTTAAATCATTACTACAAAAACGACTTTTAACAGCGGACATTTAACAACGATTACAAAAACCATTATAAAAAATGAGGCGATGACATTTTTGTAAATAAGCAGTCTTTTATTACACATATTATTACGATTCTTTCATTGAATCGTCATTATAGGCGGATATGTCCACTTTTAACAATGGTTTAGTGAAAGAACTATAGTAATAGGTTTTCTATTATTATGATTCTTTTATTGAATCGTAATCAAAAGTCTCTCGCAAAACAAAAACCATGACTAGTCTGATTTTCCACCTTTCACTCTATGCTCTCTACTTATCACTCTTACTCTCGTCTCTGTGCTCTCTACTCTCTCCTCATCATCGTCACCATCATCGCTGCCCTCTTCTAGCCATTGTCGTCGCTCTACTCTCCACTCTCTGCGTGCTGCTCTACTCTCTTCTCGCTCTCACCTGTCATCGTTGTCATTGTTGCTACTCCCTCTCACCCACCCTCATTGTCGTCTCTCCTACCGGTATGCAAGTTATCTCTACCTCTCTTATTTTTTACTTTAATTGATTTTCTTTCATATTTTAGGGTTTCACTACTCTGTTGTCCTCACTCACTCTCTCTCGTAGTGTAGGGTTTAGTGTTTAGGGAAATTGGAAAGTAGGGTTTAGGGTTTTCAACGAGTAGCATGTTAAATAGGGTTTAGGGTTTCAATAGTAGCATATTAAATTGTATACTATTGTGAAATTTTTTGTGTATAATTTAGGGTTTCAACTTATATACTCTGTATAATTGCTAAATTGTATAATACACAGTAGCATGCTTTTTCTTCTAAGTATAATTGCTTGCTGCAACTTATATACTTGTGTAGATTTGAAGAAAAATTGTATACTACTGTGTAATATGTGTTGTGATGATGAGCGAAGATTATTGTGAAATTTAATTATTAAAGACTCTGGTAGATAATTTTTACTCCGGCGTATGACCATTGAGTAATTTGTTATTGTTTGTTTTTATTTTTGTTGTTTCGGATGAGGGTCATTATTCTAATTAATTAAATTGTGGCAGTATAAAATGGATCCTTCCCAAGTTACAAAGAAGTCAAGGGGACAAACAATAATGAACAAGGAGAAGTTGACACATAGCGGAGATGATACAACTCTTCTTACTTGGGTCCAATTCGACAAACACCATAACCCCGTTGAGCGCGTAGCTCATTTTATGAGCTACATTGGTGCGACAACCGGCTCCCACGTGAACATCAACTACAAAAGTTGGAGTACAGTCCCAGAACCGGTTAAGGAAAACCTTTGGAATGATATAGAGGTAAATGCACTACATCTCAACTTAGAATTGTAAATTATTGTAAATAATTAATATCGATGCATGTCGTTCTTGTGTTTTAGAAAACGTTCATCTCGGACGTTAAAGAATCAGATATCCCATTGGTGACACAAGACCCTCATGTCAGCAGCAGAGAAATTTAAAAACTTCAAGTCTCACATTGCCGCTATTTGTGTCAATAAGACAAGGGATATCAAACCCAATTGTTGTCCCTGTAAAGGTGAGGTTCTCTTTCTTAGCGCTAAATTAGTTTTTCATTTGAAATTACTTGCTATATAAGTACTAATTAATTCTTCATGTGTTGGGAATTGTATAGTACCACAAACAAAAGGGGAATGTGGAGTGTATCTTCTACATTCTCCAAGTACATGAAAGAGATTGTGACCCAACTCGATTTCAATGATCTCGAATCTAATCCCCAAGGGGTACTTACACTTTCACTTGTATTTTATTATGAAAATTTTAATTTAATAATTGTTATGTTATTTTTAACTTAATTAGTACTTACACTGGACGTACTTAAATTACTTTTACAGTATTAGTCACAATATTTCCCCCACTTCCTATACGAGATGTTGTGCTTGGATGAGTTGAGACAAGGTTGGACACAGTTTGTATATAACCGTATAAAGACACTTACATAGGTATATATTCTGAAATAATTTTGGTTTAATGATTTTTTGAATTGTGTACCATGCTAGTGTGTGTGAGGTTGTTGGTTGTATATATATTCCTGGAATAATTCCAGATTATATATATATTCTGAAAGATTCTTGTAAATGGTTGTAAATGGTTATAAATGATTGTATGTTAATTGTACAAATTGTATTAGGGGTAAGAAAACAAACAAATAATTATTTTAAAAATTCAGACCTTTTACTACGGTTCTTATAAAAACTGTAGTAATAGGTCTGAAAATAACCTATTACTACGGTTCTTAGGTAGAAACCGTAGTAAAAAGTGGCAACCCCAAAATTTTGGCCAAACGGGGTTGGTTTTAGATCTATTACTACAGTTCCGGAATAAGAACCGTAGTAATAGGTTCATGTATTATTACGGTTCTTTTTCCGTAACAGTATTAATAGGTTGTCTTTTACTACGGTTTCTCAAACAACCGTAGTAATAAATTGTACTTTACTATGGTTGTAAACCGTAATAAAAAGATGCACGTCTAATACTACGTCCGCATACACGACACCTAGTGACCGTAGTAAAAGGTGATTTATGTACTACTCGAATAGACATATAGCCTTTTTCCCTCTATTTGGTGTTTAAGAGGGGGTTTAGGTATATATATATATATATATATATTTTCGGGTTTCCTTTTTGTTGCAATTTTGATGTATTATACATTAACATAAACTAGATATGATTTTTTTTCAAGTTTACATAATACATACGACAATGAATATGAATAAAAATATCGAGGCCACACTTTAATTTGCTTTAACAACCAAAGACATAACAGAAGCTGGAGTTCCCACCCTTGTTGTCTTCAACAATGAGGTCAGGTTCAGAAGGCAAAACATAAAGTATATCTGTAGCGTTGGTCGGTCCATAAAAAAGGGAAGAGGGGGTAAAGGATTCATAGGAGAAAAAGGTGATAAACAATGACAAAACAAGTAATAATTCTTTATTGTTTATCACCTTCTTCTACACTGAGCCCTTTACCCTTCTTCCCTTTCTTTGTGGACCGACCCACATTGCAAATAGACTCCATGTTTTTCCTTGTGAATCTGGTCTCATTGTTAAATAAAACAATGATCACGGGAACTATAGTTATAGTTCCTGTTATGTCTTGGGTCATTAAAGCAAATTCAAGGGAGGCCTTGACATTTTATTCATATTCATTGTCCTATGCATTACGTAAACTTCAAAAAAATCATGTACTCTAGTTTACAATTATGTATAATACAACAACATTGCAACCAAAAAGGAAACAAAAAATTTTGATAATTGGATAAATGAGTCCACCCCAACATCACATCACAAAAATAAATAAATTTGAAGACAAATTTATCTTTATGAGAAGTTTTTAAGAATAGCTCTATATCCAAAAATATTTCCACTTACGTACAATTTATATGAAATATTATTCCATTTCATCCCTAAACCCTAAACCATAAATCTTTCCATTTTCCTTAACCTTAATAAACCACAAATTTTTCCATTTCCCCAAACCCTTGACCATAAATATTTCCATTTCTGTAAACCCTAAACCATATGTTATAACTCTTTCGATTTACCTAAACCATAAATCTTATGCCATAACTCTTTTGATTTACCTAACCATATAAATCATAAACCCTAACTATCATTCCATTTCACTAAATTACTAAATCCTAAACCTCTAAACCCATTTGTCAAAATATCAAACATTTTAAGAATTTCCAACTTCACAAACTAACACTACTACAAATATGACTTTTATTACGGGCGTTTTGCGATGATTAAAAATAAAAAACGTCCTCAAAAATGAGGCAGTGATAATTTCGTAAATAAGCGTTCTTTTATTACACCTATTATTACGGTTCTTTAATTAAACTGTAATAATAGATTAGGTCATTGACTTTTTACTACGGTTCACTTGGAAGAACCATAGTAATAGGTGTTTTAGTTCTTTCATTGAACTATAGTTAAAAGTTTGTTAGACTTTTTACTATGGTTCGATGAAGAACCGTAGTAATAGGTATTATCTATTACTACGGTTCTCTCCTTGAATCGTAATAAAAAGTTGTTGCTAACTTCAAAAACTCTAATTTGCTTTCTCTCTCCTAACTTTAGATCCGGCCTCTTCTCTCTCTCTCTCTCTCTCTCTGTAATACCCGTAATTTTATTTGAGATAGTTATATGAGTTAAATTAATTAATTAGTTTTAATTAAATAAAGTAGGTCGAATAACTAAATTATATACGTGTATATATATATTCGTAAATTTATTTAAGAGAATTATTATTATTTTGCGTGACTATAATTAGTGAAATATATTAATTCATTCCTCTTAATTTTTCGCGTCGGACTAGCTGGAAAAACAAAAACTTGAGACCGCTTATGCTACTTATTTGGGTTTAATCTAAATAATGCTTAACAAAAAAGGGAAAAAGAGGAATAAAAAGGGGAAATTAAGTGTCCAAAAAAGGGGGGATTTCAAGTGATTAGTGTAAGGGAGGATTTGCTTGGCATCTTGTAATGAGGCCACTATAGAGGCAAAAAGAGCGAAATGAAGAGAGGGGAAAAAGGGACTCGGGGAAACAAACAGAGGGGAAGCCAAAAGGGAATGAGAGAGAGGAGAGGAGAAATAGAGAAAGCAAGGAAACAAGAGAGGGAAAGCAGCGAAGAAAGAAGAGGCCCGCTGGGGTGGCAAGAACGGCCGTCAATGAGCAAGAAAGCGCCAACGAGTGAGAATGAAAGACTAAAGAAGGAGAGCAGATAGCAGTAGTGAGTACGAGAGCAGTAGAAGCAGAGAGGGAAAGTGAGAATCAGAGATAGGGCGAGAGGTCGAGGGCTAGAGACCGCCGAGAAGAGGAACGGGGAAGAGGAACGATGATCGGTGAGCAGGGGGTAAACGGCAGATGAGTGAGAACCGGAAAGGAAGTACCACAGGCAGGACGAGACCGAGAGGAGCAAAGCAAGGCGAGGGAGAGAACTCGAGAGGTTGGAAACCGGGAGACATGGACCTGAACGCGAGTGAGAGCAGAAGGGGGCAACAAGCAATTCAATTTGCCATCTTCAAACCCTAGAATTTGAGGTGGGTGGTCTTATACTCTAAAGTTAATAGTAATTTCGAAACAATTGAATTTTATTGTGAATATTGAATATTTGTGCTATAGAATGAATTTAGGAAGTAGTTAGGGCTTAATTAGGACATGAGAGAATCTGATTGAGTTTATTAGGTAGATTTGAGAACCTAGAAATTCTGATGGGATTAGTTGTTAAGCTCTAATGCGTGATATAGAGATTTCAGTTAGAAATTAAGGATGAAGGAATTGAAATTCTAGGCATGAATTGGGAGCTAATGTTTCATACTGAACCCTTAGGGATTCCTTGAATTTTCGGCATTGAGAATTGATTATTAATATTGAGAAACAATAATTTGGAGTATAAAGGGGGAGTATGAGTTCATATTGATTAATGCACAATTGAGGTAGGGAAGTGGAGAGCAGGTGATTGGTAGGTTAAACTAAGTTTAAAACTTATCTAAATCCTTGAGATTGAACTAAACTTGAAGATAAGCAAAGCTAAAGGAATTTGAGTGGTGCAGTTAAATTAAGAATTATATGGCTGAGTATGGGCGGGAAAGATTTGATTAGTAATATGGAGACATAATATGAGAATTTGAGGCAAAGGTGGCAATTTGTGAGGAGTTGGGACCTTTAAGTTAAATGGTAACTACTTGTGTTTATTGTGGCTCGGAGGTGTTAGTTCCTGAGTTCGTTGTGCCTGAAAATGAAGTGAGTTAAGGAAAAATGAACGTTGGAGTATAGAAAAGGATCGGAAATTTAGAGTTTCAAGTGAGTATGTATCTATGTTAGTCGATTGTGGCTTTCAAAAACAGAGTGAGACGAGAATTAGGTATATAGCAATAAGAGACTCTTGCTTGAGTAGGATATAGTTGAATATGAGTAAATGCTAAATACTTGAGTGAATCTTTGAGTTAATGTGCTAGCTTGGAATGTTAAATCGTAATATAGAGATGCTTGATGCGTGAAGTAACTTGATCCTAAATAATGCTCAAAAAGTTAGTTTTGAAAGGAGTTCTATGATCCTTGAATATGATTTCTTGATAACTATCTTTCAAACGTGAATGTATTCTAAAGAAGTGAAACAGATTGAGAAAACTGAATTTGGAGGGGTGGCACGTGGTGTTATGCCTTCTAGTGTGTTAAACTGATTTGACAATTATGTCTAAAGCAGCATCATAAATGTGCTTATATTGGTTTGAATCAAGTGGGCTAGTATCATTTAGCACAGCGAGGTCCTCACCTATGAGGATGCCTAAGGAAGGGTTCTAACCAGGGTACCCACCTACGGGGATGCCCGACTAGAAACTTCAAGGGGAGGGTTCTAACAGGGGTCCTGGTGTATCAAGATGCCCGATCGGAAACTCATAGAGATAGGTCCCGGGAGCCTTTATTAGGGGTCGCGCCCCGGAGAAACTATGAAGTGCTTGTTTGAGTCCATAGAGCCTAGAATTTTGATTCAGATCTAATGCGCTGTTAATGATTTTGAAACTTTGTTTTAAAGATTGAAATGTTATAATGATAAGCTGTAGGGGCTTTCCCTAGAAAGATATTCAGTTTCTAACTAAAAGTGTTTGAAAGAAAGCTGTAGGTGTTTGCACCACCTTGTTTAAAGTTGATTCAATTCCAAAGGAGTTGTTAACGATTATAAATCGTGCTTTTAAATGATTGAAATATTATGATCTTTAAGACGTAAGGGATTTCAGGAGATTTCATTGAAAAGTATCTAGATTTGTATTACATCATTTTACTTTTACCAATCTCATTATTATCATTAGTATGTGTAAAGAATTTCCGTTTTAAGAGTGTAAGATTTTCCCACTGAGAAGATTGATGCTCACCCCCACATATCCCTCTCCCCAGTTGTAGGTACTCTCTCCGAAGGTGTGCCTTGAGCTTTAGCGTATTCTGGACTCCTGCATGTTGTTTGCTATTTGCTGACTCGACTAAAGTTGCTGACGTGCATTCCATATATTCCTAAGTGTTGTAGCTTATAACTAAGTTCATATAGTTTGTATTAACCGTATCATGAACCATTTAGATTCTTTTAAGTCTTAATGCATATTGGTTGGACTCGGACGTGTGGGCGTTGAGTTGTGTACTCCGAGCGCGTAGCTCGTTGAGTTATATTGTGGTTTTTATGCAGGATTTTAAAGCTTTAAACTTAGGGGATAGGCCATATTACAAACGAAACTCCGCCGAAATTTTTAGAAAATTTCAAACTAAAATGGAAATTACCTTTATTACTTTTAAATTGGAATTAGAAAACCAAATCGACACTTTAAGTAGCCTCGGGAGTTCCTTTTGAGGAATTATGGCGATGTAATACTCCTCGGGTGGGTTTTGGGGTGTTACACTCTGTCTCCTCCTCATCCTCCTTCCTCGTTATTTTCTCTCTCTCCCTCTCTCCCCTATTTTCACTCGACTCTAACTCAGAAATCAATCAAAAATGGAAATCTAGTCGCTTCCATTCTTCGCCCTAAAATCTCCCCCTTTCTCTTTCTCGTTAACAATTGAATGGTGCAGGGCAAAGAGAGAATCCATGGAATCCGAGCCTTGAACTTGGGGAGGAGAGGAGGCTCAGTGTTATCTCTCTCTCTCTCTTGAAATCAAGCATGGAAGGCCCTCCAAATTGGGATACACTTGTTGTGGTCGAAGCTGCAACACCACCACCACGACCACCAGCACAACAACCTACTCTAGTGGCTTCACGATGGTGGATCTTGAGCCACCTACTTGTGGTTAGAAGCCAGTGGCAGCGGTTCTGAAGAGCCTCGGAAAAAGTGCTCCCTCAAGGACTACCGTTGTAATCTCCAGATGAAGGAGAAGAAAGAAAATAAAGAATGAAGCAGAGATCTCTTCAAACTTAGAGTAATGAAAATCCTAGAGGAGGTAGAGATAATTATTTGATTTCCTTCTTCCGTGAGTTTCTTCGGAGACTCGCACGAAAATGGTCTACAAATTAAATTGAATTTGGTTTCGTTGGTTTGACAAAAGGATGAAGAAGAAGAAAAAGAGGAGGATTAAAAGCAGTAATGGATGTTTTGTGCTAACTGTTTGACAAAAGGATGAAGAAGAGAAAGCTTGATTTTTTATACATATATGATTTTTTTGGCTAAATGTTTGCTTTCATCATGCATAGTCATTGATGGATGTTTCTTTATTTGATATAACTTCATCCGTATTCGTTTAGTTTTTTAGATCTGACTTATTTTTCTTCACTCGCTTCCTCAAGTTTTAGTTTTAGATCTCAAAATTTTAGAGCTCTTTCAGATCTCAAAATTTCAGATATGGAGGAGCTTTATTTTTTTCTTTTTTTATTGTAGCTATTACTATGGTTCCGGAGAAAGAACCGTACTAATAGATATAGCTATTACTACTGTTGTTTCTCCGAACCGTAGTAATAAATGGTCTTTCACTACGATTTTAAACTGTAGTTAAAAGATGTTCATCTACGATTATGCCCACATACACGATGCCCGATAACCATAGTCAAAGGCCTTTCGAAATCGTAGTAAAAAGTGGTTCTTGTAGTAGTGTAAACAAATATTACCCACATTCCCAACATTCAACTAGCACCGCAAATACATTCAACTAAGCTATTTTGCAAATAACTTAAAGCAAAAAATAAGAAAGTGAAAGAGAATCATACTCGGAAGAACGATGACAATGGCAAGAGTGAGCAAGAGGCTGGAGCAGCAACAACAACGAGAGGCGAGAGCGAGAGCAGCAACAGCGACATATCGACAACGAGTGAGGAGAGCGACACCGGCGACGACAGCAAGGAGAGTGAGACCGGCGACGACAGTGATGAGACCAAGCAGAGACTAAGCGAGACAAGAGCAACTGGAGAGGGAGAGTAAAAGTGAGACTACAGAGCAATTTGTGAAACCGGGGTAGGCAGCGAGTAGTTCTCATTTTAGATTTTTTCGACAGACTTTTTACTACGGTTCAATGAAAGAATCATAATAATAGAGGACCTATTACTATGGTTTTTTCATTGAACCGTAGTAAAAATCTACAGGTTGACCTAGTACTGCGGTTCAATAAAATAACCGTAGTAATAGGTGTAATAAAAGACCATTTATTTACAAAAATGACACAACCTCATTTTTTAGGATCGTTTTTATTTTAACCATCGTAAAAAACCCGTAATAAAAGTCACATCGATTACTTGGTCACCAAATAACGTTAGGAACTTATGTGGCTTAATAAAATTCTCTACTACAAATATCCTGTCCTTGGGCAGCACTTATGTGGCTTAACCATGTTGGTTTGTGGGTTAATAAAATTTAGGGGTTTTGATTTCTCATTAAGAAAATGAAAACTTAAATAGAGATCAACGATATATATATATATATATATATATATATATATATATATAGTGTGCGATTGTCCTTCTAGTGTAAATCATGAGTAATGCATAAATATTCTATACTATTAAACTTTTGCTATATTTTAAATCTAGACATTTATATTAAGATTGGCATTAAAGATTCTTATGCTTGTGTTGTGTGTTATTTATTTATAATATTTATAAAAAATACTATGTTGTATTTATTGATATGGTTAGAGACTTATATATACTCCTATACTTGTATTTAAGCAAGCTTATGCTTGCACAAAATTAGTTTTATTTTTGAACTTCTCCTAATTAGGTCTCGTACCTTGTCACTTCTTACATTTTTCATCTTTCAACCTTCCAAATGTGCCCTCATTTTTTATAAAAAGTATTTAGGAGTCGATTAGTTTAGTTGGTAAAAATTTTTAGGAACTATTATCAAAAATATAGATTTAAATTTCACATATATCGATCTCTACGTTACATTTAAATTTAAAATCTATCCGCTCTTGTTCTAAGTAAAATTGATCAAAATTTCAAATGTGCTGTTATAAAATTGATAAAAATAACATAATTATTGAAAAAAACAAATTTACTTCTTAAAAAATTATATAAAATTGGACCAACCTTTTTTTTTTAAAAAAAAGCCTAATAACATCATATATAAAAAGGTCACAGAGGGATCCCTTGATATGTGGAAACCACGCCAGTGGCAGTGGCTCAAAAAGCTACACAGTTGGCCACTCATTCCTGAGTACCCTGACCCCACTCGAGAAATTTTCTAGTGCCTTTCACATTGCTTTATTATATTATCTCTTCCCAAACACAAAACAATTTTTTTTTTTTTTTGTGATTTTATCTCCTTAGTTCCCCTGTATATAAAGGATGCCACTCACTCCTGTAGGCCTTGGCCTTCCCTCTCCACATAACCCATAAGTTAAGGGGAGAAAAACAAAGTCACCGCAGAAACCATGGCTTTATTCCATGGCCTCCGTTACAAGGTTGCTTTGTTAAGCCTCTGTCTCCTCACAGCAATGGCGGCGGTCCATGGACGCCTTCCTCGACTTGTCGTAGGTTCGAGTCGCGGGTTCTTCGGGATATTCGACCCTTCCCTACCGCCCCTACAAGGTGGCATATGTGCGGCTTCTATTACACCCCTTGGTTACAAGTGCCAAGAGTATGAGGTAGGCTGTCGTGGTTTTTCACTTTCTTATATAAATATATGGAGGTTTTATTAAGTATACATACTTATTTTAATATAAAATAATATAATATTATATATATAATTAAATAATTTTTTGATCGAAATATAAAACTAAATAATTGCATAATAGGTAATAATATATATGATTATTTATATAATGGGTGTCGGTTTATTCAACTGATAAAATTTAAATAGTTTGATTTTGGGAGGAAACATAAGGTTGAAAAGGTGTAAGAAAATGAGTGTGCAAACATGAAAAATGAAGAGAAGATAGGAGAAGAGAAACAATCGAATCAATGACTAATGAAGAAAAAGTGAGGGATGGGAAAATGGCAAATGGAGAGTGAAGGGGAAATACGAAAGGAGAAAGAAACGGAAAGAAAGGGATCCGATTGCCAAAAATATCCAAACACTTGGATGTTGCATTACTAATTAGGAAGCACGATTATCTTGCTAGAAAAAGGAAACAAGATGAAGATTTGAAAATCAGCTACGTTTTGAAACCACGGTTACTTTTATTTTTACCATTAATTTAAGATTAAAAATTTAATAATATGACATATTTTTGAAAGAAAGCATATACTTTTTTAATGAAAAAAATATCATAAATATAAGGGTGAATTTTAAAAATTAAAACAAAATAATCCTATAAGATAACATGGGTCTATAGAACTAGAAATTATGGTATAATATATATTTTTTCCAAGGACAGGTGTAAGAGGGAAAATGTTCATATTTCAAAGTTTTTATATTCCAATAATGTGAAAGAAATTAGAAAAATTGGATGTAGATAATATAAATATTAGAAGTATATTTTTATGACATTAAAAATTTTAAGGTCAAGTTAATCTAATTCGTTTTCGTGCTCACAAAAGATTTTTTTTTTTTACAAATAAGACATGTCAATAATTTGTGAGCAAAAAAAGGTGACATGTCTTACTTTTACTTTTTTAAATATAAAAATGATTATATTTTTAAAAAAATTAATCCTGATTCACTTCCAGTTGACAAAAGATGCTTTTGTGAGAACTTAATAATATCTAGCAGTTCCCTTGATAAATGTCTTGGATGACAACTCCCCTTCAAAAATTTTAGGTTCAAAACCTTACATATAGTTTACCTCTAAAAAATTTTTTCAAACAACCCTTACATATAGTGATATTTAAGGAAGGTAAAATGATTAAGTTGTAAAACTCGTACTTATGTTGAGATAGAGTAAGTGAAATATTGAACATGATATATAAAATAGGTAAAACTTTAAATAAGGTATAAAATTTTAATAGGGAATTAACCCCTATGTAATAGTTGACAAGCCAATAAAAAAATTGATCATTACAATTTGATCGGCTAAATTATCATCAAACCGCAATAAAACGTTTAGTACGTAATAAAACGTGAGTAAACTAAGTCATACACGCACTCAACAACATTTGGCAAGAAAAATTAAAAAAAAAAAAAACTGAGTTTAAAATTTCAAAGTCATGATGATTCATGAATTGACTTATTAGTTGGACTCTCAATTGACATTTTTTGTATTTTGTAAAAACTTCTTCTACTTTTGTGGATTCTCTAACCTTTTTTTTTTTTTTTTTAGGGCAATCCTCTGACCTTATTTTTGGTGGTGATAATTTCAGGTGAAAACTGAAGACGGATATATTCTTAGTATGCAAAGAATACCATATGGTCGTCTTGGGGGTGGCCAAAACAATAGGCAACCTGTTCTTATACAACATGGGGTTCTTGTGGTAATTAATTTCTTCTTCATTCTACTTAGTAGCTTTCATTTGGCCACATTTTCATGCATCTTATCCTTTTCTATAACTTTTATTCCTTACTTTTACAACTAAAATTATGTAGTCATATGCATTTCTAATGTGCATCATAACATAACATAGTAATAATGAAGATCTTACACCAAAAACATATTCATGGTCTAATCATACATTAGAAATTCAACGTACAAGGTAAGTGTCTAGAAAGTTTAGTACGTAATAAAACGTGAGTACACTAAGTCATACGCACACTCAACGACATTTGACAAGATTTTATATTTCTTCCGTTTTAAATATATGTTATGTTAACTAAATTTTTTTATTTCATAATATCTATCGCTTTTTTTAATATCTATCCCTCTATTACTTTATAATCCCAATGATATTATTAATGATTAGTTAATCAATTTTATCCTTATTAATTATTTTTCGTCTTTTTTTCATTTACTTTCCTCATTTCAAATCAAAATTGGAAGCACCTTATAGTCTTTATCATAAACTTTGACTTGAGTTATATATTTTTCTATATTCCCTTGTAGCCTAAAAATAAAGCTATTACGAAGCAGAAGGGATAACTAATTAGAGATATTATTTCTGTATTATTAAGTTATTTTGGTGATAGAAAAAGAGGGATAAGATATGGGCATTAAAATAAAATATAAAAATAAATTATGTCTCATTTATCCCCATCAGTCTTCATAATTTTGATTCATTACCACAAATCCTTTAGCATCCTTTTATGCCCGCGTGATATATATAGACCCACAACCTTTTAAAAATAGAAAGATAGCTCGAGCACTCTTGGTTGATGATTAGATCATTGGCTAGGTACGACGTGCAGAAGAAAATAATACTCCCTCCATTTTAAAATATGTCATTTTAATTATTTTTTTATATTTTATAATAATTATTACTTTATATTTTCAATGATATATTAATTACTAATTTATCAATTTTATCCTTATTAATTGCTTTATTTCTCTTCTTTTTTTCATTAATTTTCTTCATTTTTAATAAAATATAAAGAGTAACTTGGTCTTTTAACATAAATTTTTTTATAAATTTTATATTTTCTTGTTATTCATTCATAACTTTAAAACGACACGTATTTTGAAACTGGAGAGAGTATAATTTAATATATTAATTTATTATAAAAATAAAATTAATTAATATTTTTGAATAACAAATAGTATAACCTAATAATATTAAAAATTTAGCAAAAAGAAAATAAGTATTGTGAAAGTGAGTATTTATAATGATTTTTAGTACACTGATATGATATCCCATTCATTCCTAACCAAAACACTCCTACCCTCCCTTCCCATTCACTATCATGTCGCACCGCCACGAGGCACGTGATTGACGCGTGTTTGGACTAAAGTACTCAATAAATTAACTTTTGATTTTGTGTTTGGCACAAAAAATGATTTTGACTTTTGACTATGGTCCACAACAGTAGTGTTGTTAAATTCTTATCGTTATTATTATTTAGGAAGATTTTTAGATAATATTAATTTAATTTTGAAGATATTAGGCACTATCAGTTCAACCTTAAAAATTAGTCTTTACTATTTTAATTTTTTATTCTATTTTTATTTTTCGTGCGTTATTAAATTTAGGTAATAATTTAGTGACATGATTACATAACAGCGAAGTCGTCAGATTTTTAAAATTGAAGTCAAATCTCTTTTTTCAAGTCTTTAATATCACATCAACTCGATAATGTATTAAAAACAATGGATATATTGGATTATTAGCGCTACTTTTAAAAGTTGAATTAATAACATCCAATATCCTCAAAAATTAGATGAATATCATTCAAAACTTCTTTTAAAATTATTCCTCTTTGTAATTCTTATGGACAAAAAAATCTGTCTTTATTTCCCCTTTATAAAAAATAATTGAAGAAAATGACTAAATAAGAATGATCTGTTTCGAGTATAATCTCTTTATATAGGTATAGAATAATTTTTTATTTTAAAAAAATAAACTATCACAATAATATATATATATATATATATATATATATATATATATATATATATATATATATATATATATATATATAAAAGTATTTGTTCAAAAGGAGTAGGGTGGTTAAAAAATAGAGACAGAGGTCGTAAAAGTGCTCAATAAAATTAATAAAATATTAATTAAAGTAGTAGTGATTTTATCATCTTAATAAAAAAATTAAATTTAAATTTAAATTATTAAAAATATATTTATTAAAAAAAAATTTAACCTTATATATTTATATAGTACAAAAGAAACTATATCATTAATTAAATTTTTTAAAAAAATGCTGAAACGAAAGATGAGCAGCTAGGCTAGCTACACCGCTTAGATGCGATAGTGGACAGAAGGGGCTGGAAGGTCGGGATGAATAATCAATTAATCAGTTATCAGCTGCGAAGGAAGACAAATAATGAGGAAATTGGGCTGTGAAAAAACAAAAACAAACACAAACCAGAGAAGAAAACTTATCCTGATTTCTCTCTATCTTTCCACTACATGACATCGATCATGATCATCATGCCTTGCTTCCCTTCCCTTGTTCCCTTATCCTTGATCCGTCTATATGGCCTCTGGGCTCGCTTTTTAACGTACATTGTCCCTACGATCATGGTTTCTGTGCACCGTACGCTCTGGATTACCCATCCGTTATATACCTTATATCTCGATTACATAAATAATTTATTCAATCTGTTTGAAATAAAATTAGTAAAAGTTTAATTTAAGTTTCTGATTGAATTATTTTTAATTTGAATTCATTTCAAATTAAATGATATATAGTTTCATAAATTTAACTTACAATTTTTATAAAAAAATATTCATGTTGGGAGGTCAATTTAGATATTAGGTTATTTAGTTTGAACCAACCTTAATGATTCCTAATATCATCTCTGATGTTATAATATATTTCCTTTTTTTTTCTATTTAAGAGTCTGTTCGAAATTACATACAAAACTTACATAAAAATAAACATAAACAGAAACGAATATAAATGAACATAAAAGAGTACGAACGAACATAAACGAATATAAACGAACATAAACAAATAAAAATGAGTTGTTAAAATAAGAAACGAACAAACATAAACGAACTTAAAAGAACATAAACAAACATAAATATAAATAAATTTTATTTTTCATATAACTTCTAACCGTTAAAAGTTGAACTGGTCCAATAGCACATTCTCTTGGTCGAAATACTATCCTTACAACAATGTAGCATATATGTTTCAGTCATAGACGGTATTTGTATAAGAGGTTTTCTAGAATATAAAACATATTTACGAGTACCTTCATACAGGAGTAGCACATAAGCTTTGGCTTAGAATACCTCTTCAGATTTGCTCCAATCATTTATCTTCCACAAATTTTCAGATATTTATATTTTTTAAGTATAATTTTTGCATATTCTTTTATCTTCTTAAAATTAATAGATTGTATTCCCTTGTTAATGGAAATTTAATTAAAAAGACAAAATTGCCCTGAGTGTGCTCGTTAACCAGAAATAGGCAGCTAAGTGCCCAACTCCCTCTTCAAAAAGCTAGCGCAGCTGCTCCTGCGCTTCCACTAAATCTCTCTCCTTAATGATTTCATTAGCTAACTTTTTTTTTTTTTTTAATGGTTTTTGAAAAATAGTAAACAATATTATCATAAGCAATATGATCTATTTTAAGATGTTAAATTCTTCGGTTAAAGATGCATATTAAGGTTTTCTAGTGACTGATGCCCACCATAAACTCCTTTTTAGGCTAGGCATAATGGGCACAATTTTACAAAACTAATATGTTATATTTTACATATTTTTAACATCACTTCTGAGTATTTCATATGTCAAAAAGACTATGTGACAGTAAATTCCAATACTGAGCACTATCTTTAGCTAAATAATAATATAATTTTAACTTAATTAGTAATTATCAGTATATGTCAGTAATTTAATGCTTACAAACACGCGTTAGAAACAAAATAATAAGTAATTATAAATGATGTTAGATCAAAAACCATAAATAGCTTAGATGTATAATAGTCTCATCCCAAAATTTATAGGCCTAAAAATGTAAAATGAGTGCAGGCAATAATTAACATTAATGATATACATGATCAATTTTACAATGAGTATAATTTCTTCTAGTTTCGGGATTATCTTGTAATATAATTTCATGATATAATTTGTAGTTAATTATGAGTTACAATTGCTTTCTCTTTTTCTATATTTTTCTTGTCCTCCCTCTACTTTATTCATTTTTTCAGTCATTTATTAATATATATTTCAAAAGTACGATACATCCTAAATATTTTAGGGATTATATTACGTTGGTGAGATTGGGGTTGCAGGATGGAACGACATGGTTCCTGAACAAGGCAGAAGAGAACTTACCTTGTATTTTGGCTGATAATGGATTCGATGTTTGGATTGCCAACACCAGAGGCACCAGATTTAGCCGAAAACATGTCTCCCTTGACTCTAGTTACCGGGTAATTCATATTCCTCATTTCTCTATGCATTTTTTTAAATTTTTATTATTAGGGGTTTCATTGGTGGCAATATCATTTCATAATATATAATTAATAAATGTATTTAATGTGTAATTTCATCTTTTGTTTTTCAAATTTGTTGGTAAGTATCTGAATTAAGGTGTGGTATTAAGAGTTAATTGTAGTTTAGTACCCTAAAATATACTGAAATAAAAAATAAAAAAAACTCTCTCATGTTTTAGAAATAATACTTTACTATTTTGAGATTTTATTTATTTAGCAGTTTAGTATCTTTTAGATATGAATAGGGTACTAAATTATATAATCACACGTTTTATCGTATTTGAACGCAGCTAATTAATCATGGAGATTTCTAAATAGGGTCGAATTATTATATTTTAATTTTTGACAGGCATACTGGAACTGGTCATGGGATGAACTGGTGGCCTATGATTTGCCTGCTGCCTTCAATTTTGTTTATACCCAAACAGGGCACAAAATCCACTATGTGGGCCACTCTCTGGTGAGAACTCAAGAGCTTTACAAATTATTTATTCTCGGTCCACGTGAGCTTGTTTAATTGATACAAAATATATATATATATATATGTGCATCGATTATAACACATTGATTATCTTCAATAAAACCGTCTCCTAGTTAGAATAAACAAGTAGTACTATAATCAGCCCTACAAACAAGGAGGGGGTGGTTTTATGTAGATAACTCATGATGCCATAATTATGAAGCACATAAATGTGAGATAAGGAAAAGAAATTGAGGTCATAGAAATATTTGCAGTGCTAAGTAGATAGGGATAGTAGGAAAGTGGAGATTTCTAGATGGTGTTTGTCAAAGCTGAATTATTGCATTCGTGTAACTCATTTCACACATGAAGTCAAAAATATTAGGAAGCCCTGGACTTTGAAATAACTATGTTATTTATTGTTCCTACAAGCACAAAAATAGTACTAGTAGATAAGATTATTGAAGAATTGATAGGGACTGATTACTATAATGGGTAGTTTCTTTCCACAGCCAACAAAATTTGTAACTCGTTATAATAGTTTGTATGAATATGATAATTTTAGAGCGACTGATAAGTTCATTTGTTATGTCAAACAATTCTCATGTAAGTGTTGTCTACTCTACCTGAAAAAATTTATGTGGACTGGTATCAATTTGTATCTTGGCTACATTAATCAATCTTTGTGTAGGTAATTATGATTAATTTGAAAACAAAATTAAAATTGTCATGCACAGGGAACTCTGATAGCCCTGGCATCTTTCTCAGAAGGAAGGCTTGTGGACCAGCTAAAATCAGCAGCTTTGCTAAGCCCAGTTGCTTATTTAAGCCACATGACCACTGCACTTGGTGTTGTTACAGCTAGAGCCTTTGTTGGTGAGGTAATTATTTATCCATTTTTATTAATTCCTACATACTCATTTTTAAATAAAAGAAAATGTCAATAGCTACTTTGTAAAACCTTTAACACGCTACTAATTTTGATCCTTTATACGAGTAGAGTCGAGCAATTGTTAACTCGTAAAGGTATAGCTCTCTCGTTCAGAAAACTCAAACCTACGATCTTGTAAACAAGTGGTGAATTACTTAAACCAATTTGTTATGACTTTACAATATAATTCTGTTTTTTCCAACAGATTACAACAGGAATAGGCATTGAAGAGTTCAATCCAAAAGGGTAATTGTTAATTTGTTGCATAAAATTTTTACAAATAAACTTGGCTAAATAGCTTCTAATCAGCCAAATTAACGCTTCTTTTTAAACCCATGTGTTTAGGCAAGCTGTGGCCAATTTACTGAAGGCCTTGTGTCAATTCCCTGGTATTGATTGTTATGACTTAATGACTGCAATTACTGGTAAGCTGGTTTCAAATCAAGATTTGATCCATGACCCATTTTTGGCCTTTTAGTAGTGGGCACACAAAATTGAGCATTTGTTTTGTTGTTTTCACTTGTAAATTTGTTGTATGGTGTAGGCAAAAATTGTTGTCTAAATGCCTCCACAGTGGAGCTTTTTTGCAAAACGAACCTCAATCCACATCCACCAAGAACATGATACATTTGGCACAAAGTAAGCCTCTCTTCTCTTTTTAATTTTGGTTATTTGCAAATGGGTGATTTGTTTAGGAACTAGAGGTAGCAAACTTAACCCAATAAACCGGCCACGCTTACTTCTAGACTGACTCAATCCATGTCGGACATATAAATTATGCCAAGTCAAGTTATATATAGAAAATTCGCAAGTTGAACATAAAGGAGTTCCTGTGCAATTTTTTATATATCAAGTTTAGTAGTTTGGAATTTAGATAAATCATTCACAAAAGTGAACTTTAAGTTGATGATTGAATGTTTAAAGACTTGTTTATTCTCTAATAAAACTTAATGGTTGAGCCCTATTCAGCCCAACTTCATTGGCCCCAATGAGTTAGGCCTGTAGTGTTGAGTCAACTTGACTGAACCCATGAATTTTAGTCAGTTGAATTGAATACCACAAGATTGACTCCTGGCCCAAATTAGCCATTGGCCTAATAATTAATTGTTCCTTTTAATGCTTGTAACTAACAAACAACAATTATGAAGATTTGTAAACAAGCAATCATAATGGATCCTAGACCTAACAAAACTAATTTGAGACTGACCGTACATCCATATGCAACTCGAAAGCAAAATAGGTTACCCGATTTGGATCCGAGTTCAAGATGACGTAAATTAAATTGAATCCAACGTAAACTTTTTTCTCCAAATTTTATTCTTTTTAGTATAACAAATTTATAACACTAGATATCAAAACCTCAAATTGAAATTTACATAACCGGATTTACATATGAACTCAACATACTTATTTGTCAAGTCCTATTTGAAGTTGAGCATTAAATGGACGTAGTCATAATGGATAACAAGACACAAATAAAAAGAAACGAATATTGTAAGACAAGGGGAAAATTAGTTAAATAACATAAGTAGGAATCAAATTTCCCTAAATTTTGGCATACTTACCAATCAGAAAAACCAGCACCACAAGGATTAATTGACTATATATGCTCTCTAATTTGCTACTAAGATACATTCAATGTACCATATTTCTTGACACTACATACCTAATTGTTACCTAATCAAACATTTGAACTAATTTGACAGCCGTTCGAACCGGAGTATTAGCAAAGTTCAACTACGGTAGAGCAGACTACAATTTACAACACTATGGAGATTCAAGGCCACCCATCTACAACCTCTCAAACATACCCCATGACCTTCCTCTTTTCCTTAGCTATGGAGGGAAGGACGCCCTCTCAGACGCCATGGATGTCGGTACATTGCTTGACTACCTCAAGTTCCATGACTTGGACAAGCTCCAAGTTCAGTTCATCAAGGATTACGCCCATGCCGACTTCATCATGGGCATGAATGCTAAGGATGTTGTCTATAATCCCATTGTCAAGTTCTTCAACTGTTGGTTGTATGGTTGAAAGTGTACGAGTTCTACCTTTGTCATTATGTGCTCTTAATGACAAAATTGTCTAAAAGTTGGGTGATTACATGCTGGGTTTTGTGCTTTGTGGACATGAGTTAAAGTAAGATGGGGATTGTTTACCTTATTTTGTTTAGATTGGATCCACTGAGGACATCTAGCAGGAGAAAGTATAGGAGAAAGGGGTGGGATAAGGGAGAAAACTCCAGTCTCTAATGAGATTTGAATAGTGGATTGAATTGAATCTTTCTTCGATAATTAATTGATCATGAACATATTAATATATGCCAAAAATCTTTTTAGTACCATTAATTACAACTTTACAGTAACATTTATACGTGTCATATCATCTTTGTCCTTATTTAAGGGATAGCAAGTAGTTTATATTACGTATGTCAACAATATAAAATATCAAATTAATTATATGGATGACTAACCCTAAGGTTCTATAGAATTCGATATATTACTGCCAGTATGATTGTACCTAATGGGAAGCAACGAGTGGTATACCATTAGTAATAATGTATGTATTTTAGAAAACATGAAATGGAATCTATGCCATTTAACACTATTGACTTTGATGGTCCTAACTGATTTAAGATATTTATTGAAGAATAGATCAAAGTAGACGAGGGATTCATAAATGTGCAACTTAGGCTTCTATGCAGTAGCACCGATGGATGTTGAAACCTAATTTAATTAAACCAATTCAAGGCAGGGGAGCTTTGCAAATTGGTTATTTCCATTGATGGAAACATTATTGGTCTAACTTACATGACTTTTTACATAGATTGTACCCCTATAAACATAAGGGGGCACCAAAAATAGGAGTATCATAGAGTTTAAAATTCTCAGCTTTGGCTATTAAACAAAAGATCTCACACTTTTCCTTTTGTACATGGCTCTATAATCTTAGCAAGATACTGCACATCCTTCTACAGCCGATGGACTGAAATTACTTCCATTTTATCTTCAAGATGTTGTTAAATCATTTGAAGGCGTTGGAGGGTTAGATGCCTTCCTATTCTCCCGATAGCTGCGGATTGAAACAAGTCGTGGAAAGCAGCATTGTGGAGATTTGAGTGGCTTCTCTCTGTCAGCAAAATAATCATCAGCAGGAGTTATCTTACCACTGCTGGTCTGAGAGAGGGGTCCCGAGACATGGGGGTTCGGGTTCCAGACTTCGGTGGTAAGACAGAAGCTGGGCTATTTGGACTTGCTTCTTTCTTCAGATTGTCTTGATTCTCGTGGCCTTGTCCTTCAAGGGCCAGGAATTCACCAGCACGCTCTCTGATACTTTCTCTGAAAAGATCAGCAAGTTTCTTCTTCTTTTTGGTTGTTGTGGTTGAGTCTGCGTTAGAGCTAGGCACTACTTCAGAAAAGGTACCGTTAATTTGAGGGCTCGAAGAATTTCGATGATGGGCTGGGGTATTGCCTCGAGATAGGTTTGATCCTGCATTAAGAGAGACCAATCAGTATCGCCGTTCTCCTTAAGGAATATGTAGCAGCTTTAAAGTTTTGTGCAAATAAAGAAAGTTATTTGGACTCCACCAGTTATGTTACTTGGACCCTTCATTCCACCTCAAATATCCATGCGTGACACTGAATAGTAGACAATGCCAACCAGGGATATGGGCTTGCCCAAGCTAGATACTTTTGGTCAAGTCTTAGTAGCATGGTTATCCATTTTTATTTTGATCAAACGTAGTTATCTACTTATCCAGTATGGACGGAAAATAAATGAATAAATACAACAGCGACCATCCATACGTACCACTACGTAGAGGTGGTCTGCCTTCCAAAAGAGCTCGATTCACTTGAGGTGAAAATACTCTGTTCAACCGCGGGGTTCCCACTGCACTATGAGCCGGAGTACTGCCACGAGAAGAGGCGAAATCTGCAAATATGGCGATAAATAGTCACATAGAAGCCCACAAGAACAAGAAAGGTTTTTGTTTGTAATGCTGAACAATTTGCTAAATTGGATAAATTGATAGTTGGGATAGGAGTAAGAGTTTGGAAGCATTCTTGACAGTCTTACCACCATCAACACTGTAGAAATCATCATCACAGTCTGACTCTAGCCAAGCTTGGGTGTCATAGAAGGCCTCTTCTTTACTACCTGTCAATGGTAGGAAAGAGTAAAACATCAGTGCTTCAGTAACAATTATGTTCAAATTATATCATTAACACGGCTGAATCATTCACGGAGGGATTAGTTACCAGCATACATCAACCAATTTCATATCACCTAAGCTTTAGAGAGGCACGAGAGGGGAGATGTCATAAGAACTTCACGGGCTAGTTTTTAAAATGCAATATTTCGCTGCTGCTGCTGCTTCCTATTTTTCCCCTCTTCTGTTTCCTACTTACTTCAGTTGTTCTGTGTTTACAAAGGTTCACTAGGTCATAGCGTGCGATCTATGCAGAAAATAGAAGACGCGGTCCTCATGATCAAATAGAATAATTGACACCACTGCATCTTATGGGTCCTACCAAGTACTATTAGGACAACGAGGTCCAACATACACAAGCTCGCCCCTGACAACTAGAGAAGTTTTTTTCCTAAATGGTAAATAGTAATAGCGAATGTAAAAGAATTTTGAAAAAGAAGATACGAATACAGAAAGCAAGTTCAGAAACAACTTGGAAGAAAGTGAGAGGAACCAAACTTTTTGACTCGGATGAAAATAGATGGCTCAAGAATGTCCAAGAGCTTACTGCTGTCAGGACTTTGAAGATTATTTATTTAAGCTACAGATTTTGGAAGTTTTTTCAACTAAAAAACAAAAGGTTGCATCTCTTCCACCAAGAAATTAATAAACTGCTACTGCTTAATAAGCGGATCAGTACTGACCCCTAAGCGACCAACTCATAAAAGAGGCCCTAAAATCATATTCTGCCCCAAAGATACTTGGTAATTGCTACGAGATAGTGGTACTGGAACTTGTGCCACGGCCATCCAAAATAACTCACCATTTGCATTATGTTGTAGACATCCCAAAGCACAATGATCTATGTCAGGACTTTAAAGGCGTGCAGATTATTCCCTTCATGTTGATGCATGTGCCACTACCCTTAACCCCATACAAACGCATTATGTTACTCAAACTCTTTATTTCAGCTGAGTGCCACTTCAAATACTGGACACTCCGATACATATGTTAAAACTAGACACTTCATTTAGAACAAATAATGAAAAATTTCAGGAAAATGGCCTTGGTTGAAAGCTAGAGACAATCCATGTCCGACATTTCTATCGATGATGAGTAACATAGCCTACACCTAAGTGCTAGTGATGCACATTTAGATGTGCAAATTGATGGCAACCCCGGAGATGAGTTGCACGAGAAGGTCAACTAGTGAGCAGCTGTGAAGACGATCCAACTCACCCCAAAACTTGATCTTGTATACTTCAAATTCCCCTAACAGAATAATGCTAGTATTCCTGTCACTGTTTTCTGATCAAACCCATGGACATCCTACTGGCAAAAAAACGACACTTGGTGGTAATAGAATATGTTGTTTTACATTCTTTCTATATCTATTTGCACTCTTGACTAAGATTGCACATATCAATCCCCATGACAACAACCTAAAATGGAGAATTGAGGATAACAACTAAATGTTTGACCTTTGATGAAAATTAACAGCACAAGGTTATCAGACCTTAGCCTTTACCAATTACCTGCCTCAGCATGGCCCGGTGTTTCAACCAGAAAATTGTGGCATAAGTATTTGGATTTTAGATGATTAACGCTGAAAAAATTACTCTGAAATCCTGAAATCTCAGGGGTTTGAATTTCAATCAATAATTGTACACACCTAAAAAAAAAAAAAGGAAAAGAAAACCATTTTTATGAACCAGATTGCAAAAATCAGTATCTCTATCAGACAACAACTACCAGAGGAATCCATCAATCAAAGACCAATAATATATCAAAATCATGATCATAGAACATCATCAAAACGTGTACAGTTCACAGAATACTTGATGTCCAAATGAATCCAAAAATAATAATTTCTGTAAACAGCAGTAAAATATATGTATTAAACAAAAAGAGATGAACAGGTGTATAATTGCCCAATCACAGAGATAACCCACCAGCAAAAAACGTGAGAGAAAGAACAAACCAATTACATCAGCAAGCATCCAAAGAACTACCCAGAATTTTCTACGAAATTATCCGTAAGCACTAATATTATCACCTACAATGTTCACCTTTTTACCAGATATTTCTTTCCCAAAAGCCAAAATTGATAGTAATATAAGTGATAAGAAACAAAAAGGAGATTAAAAAGTTGTTAATCATTGAATAATCAATACCCCATATGCCCCCAATCAAAATATACCATAGAAAAAATCCATAAACCCACTATAATCATCAGAATCTACGAAACCCAGAAATCAAACCATGAGAAAGGAACAAAGCCGCAGTCAAAATCGATCATCTGCAAAACCCAATCCAAAAAATGAAGAGAATTAAGAATGATACCAAAGCTACGATAACTAGCGATGGAACCAGAGCTCATGCGAGAAGCCTGGGACCTGTTCCGAAGAGAGAGAATTCGAGGGTCAACAATGGCAGGAGTTTGAGTTTGGGGTTTATTATCCATGTTTTCTTTGATTGGGGTAGATGGGATCGAGTCAGGCTTAGCACCATGATCTTCAGGGACAAGAGACGACATCTGAAGTTTCAGAGCAGACCCAGAATTTTTGTGGATTGAGGCGCACGATCCCATTTCTTTCTTTATACTGTCCAAAATGACAGTCAAAGAGAGAGTGAATGTATAAAATAATGCAGAGAAGAATAAGTCGAAGAGAGAGGGGGAGGGGAAGAAAGGGACAGAGAAGATGGGCAGGCCAGGGGAAGGTAGAAGGAGGAGAATATAGAGAGGGGGGAGAGAGAGAGAGAGAGCGGCTGCGTTTGCGTTTGGAAATATTAAGAGAAGAGAAGTAGTGAGTGGGCTCCATCCATAAGTCAGACAGACTCATAACCATCATTCAGTGTTAAAATTGATGTCCATCTAAAAATGTTAGTACACGATTACACGTTCATGCGTGAACTAACCACTCACCTTCTTTTGTAGTCTCCTCCTTTCTGTGTGAATCTCATAATTTATTGGGTGGCTGTTTTGTAAGCCGACTCATTTCTGCGATTATTTTATTTTATAAGCGGTAAAAGATTAAATAATCTGTTGCTAACGATAAGAAATGTTATGAAGCAATAAGATGCAAGGATTGATAAGATATAGCTATAAATAGTAAGTTGTAAGTTTATGCTCTTGAAATTCCAATCATTTTAACATTTGATAAATATTGATATTACTGCTATAAACCAATGTTCAATGCTACTAATCGCTAACCCTCCTAATATTGATTGCTCCTAACCTTTGCTAATCGATGCTAACTTCTAATTGCTGACTTTGACCATTGTTAACTAAAAAATTTTATTTTTAATTTTTAATTTTTGAAAAGAATGACATTAAATTATCCAATCTAAATAAACATGATAAAATTTAATGTAACATTAAATTAGAGTAACTTGATTTTGATGTGTTTTGAAATGACGTATGGATTAAAATAAAACAACTAAATTTTAATTCACACTCAAATTGACTACATGTGATGAATGCGAAAATTTTCTAACTAATGCATTATTGTTATTTTTAATGCCAAATTAAGCAAATAAATTTAAAGTTGACCAAAAATCAAGATTATTTTATTTAATTTGTACCTTGTTTGATTTGAAATTTTGTATTGTATCCTAACTTGATTCAACTTAAGATTTAATTCACACTCAAATATGAATAAAGCATATGACCATATTAGGTGGGATTTTTAGAGCATGTACTAATCAAATTTGGTCGTTTTAGAGATGAGTAATGATGATAATGCACTGTGTCACTACTATCAAGTATATAGGGTTCTTATTAATCGTTTTTCGGGTCTCATACAAGGTGATCCCCTCTCTCTCTCCGTACCTATTCATTTTCTATATGAAAGTTCTATGAGAGACCTTAAGTAAGGGGCAACAAAGAGGAATTGTCAAGGGAATACGGTAGCGAGAGGCGCTCCAAAGATATCCCATCTATTTTTGCGAATGATGCTTTATTTTTCCCAAAGGCCGACTAGAACCCAGTTATTAATCTCAACAATATTTTGAGACAGTTTTGTGAAGCATCAGGGCAAATGACAAAATAGTGCGAAATTAGCTATAATGGTCTCCAAAAATATGAGCAAGGAAGAGACTGAAGGATTTAGATTGATCTTTCATTTCAATGTTACAGATGGATTTGACAGATATCTAGGCTCAACACCATTGATCCCAAAGTCAAGAATCTCACATTTCTACTTCCTCACACTACTACAAAAACATAATATAACCACAGAAATTAGTGAAGGAATATGATCCGTCGTAAATCAGCGACTGAAGTAGCGACTGAAACCGACATTTGTCGGATAAAACTCAATCAGCGAAGAAATTAGCGACGGACAAAAAATCCGTGGCTATTTTAAAAATTAGTAACGGACCTGGCGACGGAAATGGGACAATAAGCGTCGGATTTTTGACATAATTTTTGAAAATTTCTTTAAAAATTTTTTAATTAGTGACGAGAATCAGTCCGTCGCTAATTCCGTCGCTTATTATAAATTTTTAAATTTTTAACTAACAACAGAATAATTCTCTCGCTGATTCTATCGCTAATTGAAAATTGAAAATTTTCTATTTTAATGGACTATGTAAATTTTTTCAAATATTCAAAATTTTTCAAATTTTTAATTAGCGACGAAATCAGTCCGCCGTTGATTCCGTCACTAACTATTCTTATTTCTTGAAAACTCTTCCCCTTTCTAGCTAAAAAGGACATATCCTATAGCCGTATAATTGTTATACTATATAAGTTTGTAATACTACTTTTTAATTAAATAGTAAATTTTTTTAAAAAAGGTTAGTTTTCGTGAAACCTATATATCAAAATCACTATTTGCCTTACATAAGAAGAGTAAAGAAAGTATATGATGGTTTAGAAATGCATTTTATTTCAATCAGTATAGTGACAGTTTTAAAAATGTTACCTAACTTTATTTTTCAACTATTTAAGAAATGGGCTCGTTTGAACTCTACGATAGATAAATTTAATCATTTAAAATTAGAAAACAAGGTTAGTTTAGATCAACTCCTTTAATAATCGGGTCAATTTTGTGTTAGGCTTGAAAATATTTTAAAATCATTTAAAATTGAAAAATTGTAACATGTTAAATACCGACAGGTTAATTCGTGTCAACTTTATATGTCAAAATCAGTTCGGTTGATTTGGGGTTGGTGTTCCTCTCGGTAATTTCACGTAAAATTTACGCTCAAAACAACTAGACTCATACCCGACTTAATGTTCGAAACAACTTACACTACTACAAAAAGCACTTTTAACTATGGTTAAAAATGACTTTTAATGACGGCTAACGAGCATCATGTATGTGGGCATTGTTGTATGTATCATCTTTGACTACGGTTCTACAACCGTAGTAAAAATACCCTATGATATAAAAAACCGTCATCATATATGAACCTATAACGATGGTTCTTCATCCGAACCGTCGTCATAGGTCCAATTTATTAATAACAAAACAGAGCTCCTTTCGGATCTGAAATCGAAGGAACTTTGAAATTTTGAGATCTAAAAATTAAAACCGAGGAAGAGAGAGAAGAACAACGAATGAAGAAAAGTAAATCTAAAAAACTAAAGAAATACACATCTAAAAAACTAAAGGAATATAGATCTAAAAGGAGCGAAGCAATACCAAACAAAGAAACATCTACAATATGGATCTAAGAACGAAATTCAAACCAATTATTTCCTCTTACGGATCTAGAATAGCGCCTATCTCTTTCTCAACTTTAGCTTGCATCTCTCTAAGAGCAGCGGCTTCTTCCTCCATCTCCTTCAGCCGCTTCTTCATCTCATCCAGCTCCCGAGCCATGCATAAAAAAAGAGGTAAGATTACCAACACATTTTAGGGTTTCTCGGAACCGCGAGGAACAATGAAACGATCGATAAATAGAAAACGTAAACACTTTTCCAAATAAATCAAGCAATAAATAGAATACGAGAGAGAATTGAATGAATTGGAGAAAATCTTGACGGCATCCTCGTCGGTGGTGGACATGTCGACGTCGGGGTCGTGAGCTTCCATGTCTCCTTCCATATCTCCCTCAACAGGGATATCTCCTCCGTACATCGTGCTCTTCTTCCTCCATCTCGTTCTCACTCTCTCTCCTAGTTTGTGACCGGAGAAGGTCGATTAATGGCTACCAAGTGCAGGATTTATGGAGCCGAGGGAGAGAGAGAGAGAGAGAGAGAGAGACAAAGAGATTAGGGATTGAGTCAAGTGAAATTAGGGGAGAGAGAGAAGGGAAAAGGACAAGGAAGCGGCCAAGGAGAGAGAGAGAGGAAGCGGCAGTTATGAAGGTAGGAGAGAGAGAAGCGAATTAGTGTTCTTTAAGTTACCAACAATTTTTTTAGTACTATGACGACGGTTCAATTAAAAGAACCATCGTCAAAAGTTTTCACTGAACTTTTGACGACGGTTTTTTATTGAACCGTCATCATATGTACATTAATAATCGCTTTATTTACAAAAATGCCACTCGGTGCATTTTTTATGACGGTTTATCTTTTTAACTGTCGTTAAAAGTAGTTTCTGTATTAGTGTTACCCAAAGTCGATTCGAAACTAAAATTGAACCAAACCAATCATATTTTTTTTTACAAGACAAACTTATCGGATCATAAATCATATGACCCGAAGTATACTAAACTAAATCATAATGATCAAACATAACTCGACACTAATTTCATGTTGAGCCTAGATCATATTATCACGTGGAATCAAATTCTTCCGACTCTAACTTCAGTGAATAGGATTCTATTTTCTACTGTGTATTCAACCTCCCACTGTTTGTAACATTCAACCGTAGCAACACTCAAAACAAAAAAGAAAAATTCCCTGTGGAAGATTGACCAGAAAAAACGTGTTAGAAAGCAACAATACAAAGAAACGCGGTAGTTTTGTGTGGTTTGCGCGTTGGTTTTTAAGATTGATTTTCATATCATTATCATGCGCTTACTTGATTAAGAATAATATTTTCATATCATCATAATCAAAATCAAACTACTACTCATCAATACAAATTTAATCAATTCCACATCATCCAAAATTATTTTAATCAACCCATTGCAATCATTCACTACTCTCTTGTCTTGTCATAGTACCCATGATTCATACAATAGTGACTAACTAAGGACCTAAGGACATAAGTGTAATTTACAATTTTAATGATCTATTTAATTGTTCTCATGTATGTCAATTACTATAATAGATAAAATATTTAAATTTTGTTAATTTTGAGTTTAAATTATTCATATCTTAATCTTTGCACATTTTTATATACTTTTAAACAAATAGAAATTCGATCATTTAAATATAATGTTAATATTTTAAAAAATAATTTCTCCAAATCCTCTTACTTTTTTCCCATTAATAATGTTCTCTCAAACATAACCAAACCATGCCATGAACCTCCTACCCCCTTTCAAGTTTTTATTTTGTAATGAGTTGAATGTTCACTGAGAAAAACTATTTACCTCTTCATTGAAGCCGAATTTACTAATTTTCGGTTAATTTTGAAATTCTAATTCCTTCCTTCTCTCATATAAATCATAATACTTTCAATAAAATTTTCGAGGTTATCAATAAAATCAATATACCTTCAACGAAATAAGATAATAATAGTAACTAGTGATCTATTAGGCCACAATAAACCTGTGATTTCTAAAATCATTATAAATCCTCATCTTGATTCATAGACAATGCTTGCTCATGGTCTAACACAATTGTTAATGTTAAGGGATTTTTTTTAGGGTTTTATAAACCAATTACTCGAGTAACCCCTGCCCCAAAGAGAGGGGAAGAATTCTTATGTTTAGTTAGTAATTGTATTTTTTATTTATATTACCAATATCTGATTCACTGTACCAAAACAAAAAATATAACCTAACTCTTTCAAATTTACAATTCAATTCTCAATATTTTCTAGCATCAAAGGATTCCATGGGAGCCACTCCAACTTATTTTTCTCATAAAACTAACCCATCAACATATACCTTCACTAAATGCCTAGCAACCTAGAATGTGATGTTTGCCCCCAAGGACACATTATACTCCATCAATTCAATTCTAATATTAATGAAAAAGGTCCATTATTAATTGCAAATTGTGCAGGGTTGGCTTGATCAAATCGCAAATTGTATATGGAATTAATAGAGAGAAGTTGACAAGTCTTGTTAGCTCCACTAACATTAGTCACTCTAGGAAATGTACTCATGTGGTTGATAAATAAGTTTTTAAAAAAGTTCATAAAAACCGTTAGTGGTAGGGGTGAGCACAAACTGATCAAATGGTTCTAATTTCGGTTCTAAATCCAAAAATAGGAACTGATCTAATCGGTTCCAATTTCGATCACCAAAAAATAATCGGGAATCTAAACTTGGAATCAGTTAAAAGAAAGAAAAAATAGTAATTTATTTGTTTTTCCTTACCTTTCCTTTCGTTTCACATTTCTTTTTCTTTTTAATTTCTTTTTTTAACATCGACAAATATTCATGGTACTAAATTTTAATATAATTTCAATAATTTTTCAATTACTAATTCGTAAATGAATATCTTATTTTGCAAGTTACTAAGACAAAAAGACCTACTGTTTGAAAGAGCTTCATTTTTTACAAAAAGTTATGAGAGAAAGGTAGCTAAAGATCAAAACTTTCCTCTACCCTCCTCCAAACACAAACTTACAAAATTAACGCACTAGGTACTAAACTTTTTCAAATTAGGCACGCACGGATACCGTGGAATCAAAATTTGAACCTCGAGTTTCGACTCTAGTTCCAAAAAGTTGGAACCCTATTTGACTAGTGATAACTCTAGTTCCCAACTTTTAGGGAGAGTATCCGGAGGCACTCATCCTACTTAGTGGGACCTTTAATATCTTTAAACATAATTATTGTGATCATGACTCGATATATGGATTAATATCATATATATATATATATATTAAAAGTTGGGTATGAGTTGTATATGAATAACACATAGGATACTTAATTGGAATGCCATTTAATGTAACGCTTAATTATGAGGGATTTATATTAATGAAACAATGATGTATTCAATTCAATTCAATAAAAAATATTGATTAATAATCAGTCAAATTACATCCTTTAAAACTAATGTATTATATTAAAAGAAGTTCTTTTTTCATTTTGTAAGAGATGTCTAGAAATTGAAAAATGTTTATTCAAGTAATTACAAGATTATTAATGTTTAAGAAAATATTGTGTCAAATTAAAGAAAAAAAATTTGATCTTTTATTTTCAAAATCTAATTTATTTTAGTTTTATTAAATATATGAAACAACATCATTTTGATCTAACATATCACCTACAAACTATTTCTTTTACCCTTTGCCTATAATGAAATAAACGGAAGTTTATATTGTTTAAATTAGGATGTTTTTGGATGATCACTTTGGGTAAAATATTAAATTACTATATTCTATTAAATATTATATTGTTATAAAAATTTTTGCAAAAATATATTTTAGGGTTTTAATATTATAGAACTTTTTCCCACTTTGGATTGGGAAGAAAGTAATGATAATTTATTATATTAGACAATCAAATTATTTTTTCCAATTAAATTTTTATTTTTAAAATATATTCACAAAATTATTATTGAATTAGTTGGTTTCGCTACAAAAACATAAATATTGTTATCTAAATTCAATAAATTTTTTTATTATGATATTTATTTGGTGTTTCTTGCTTTATATTACGCACTAATATAATATTATCTCTTTGGGAGTATTTTTTAACATCATAATTAATTTTAAATTTAATTCTTTCTAAAAATTATTATGTACGAATTTATTATTCAACTAATGCATAAGCTCAATCATTGATATTCTGACAGTTAAATAAAATAATGTAAGCCATATAATTCGTAACTTAATATTTATATATACATTAGTAATTTTTTTTGTTCATAAAAAATATATGCATTAGTTAAGAATATTGTATGAGTTTGATATATTTTATTAATGCATTACAATGTATCTTGGACCTCGACTACATTTATTTCCATTAATTAATGGTATAAATTCGTATTTTTAGATTTTCATATAGTAGAAATAAGTTTAATATATTTTTATTAATGTATTTTATTTGGTATTGGAGTTTCAAAATACTATATGTTATCTATGATTTTCCATTAATAAACCAATTCTAGACTTGTTTTTTGATGTATTTCACATAAAATTCCATAAAAGTTTGTGTTTTACATATCATAATTTCCATAGTTCATCTTTTACTTATTTGTCATTATTATTCCAGTGGTAAAATTTTAATTGTGCCACTTTTTTAAAAATTTATGTTGCATATGAATTCACTAACAATAAGATATATTATAAAAATTTCAAGAAAAACATGACATACATATAATCTAAAAGCTACAATTTTATAAAATATATAAGATTATTTAGTAAACATAGTAGATAATGTTTTACAATTGAAAAATATCAATATTTTAAAAATATAAGAAGTAACATAATTATTTATAATTTCTTATAGATATACCAAAAAATAAATTATGGATTTATATTCTCACTATAATAATTTAAATTTATTAATATTCATTTTTCTCATTTTACATTTGTTTTTTCTTAATTGACATGATATTCAAGTTATCATAATTGTAGAATAGTATGTGTGCATATCATCCACTGGCGTTATGCTTAATACGTTAATTTTTTTAAAATAAATTAATAAAATTATGAAAATTTTAAAACAAAATAAGATAAACAAATATTATGCATTGAGAATAATACCAACCATGCAACGCATGGGTTAAACTAGTATATATTAAAAGTTGAGTTGAAATAATATATGAGCGACATATAAAATGCCACGTAGGATGCCAAATAGTTAGATTTAATATTATTTTAATTTAATTTAATGTTGGTACTATTCACATTAACATTAAATATAATGGACATTAAGAATAAAAAGTATATTAATTAAAATAGAAAATAGTAAAGAGACATATGTATTTACTGTTTATAATAAATTATATAATATAATATATCAATTTATTATTGTTATTTGAAAAAAATAACTATTTTTAACTCAAAATTAATTTTTATTATTATAAATTAATTAGAAATAATAAAATTAAAAAATAATTATATTATTAAAATTTTAATTAATAGCCTTGAATAGCAAGGGGTATAACTCTAGTGCTAATTAATATTCGCGAACTTTCTTGAGTTAAAAATGCTTCTTTAATTTTACCATGATTGGAAAGTTAAGTTAATTAATGGACATATAGTAAAGGAGTGACATTATGATACATGGTTAGAGAATGATTTTGTTCCATTTGGAGCAAAGAAAAATAATATTATGAAATATCATAAAGAATTAGGCCCTTTTTGGTTGGAAAAATTGGAATGAAACTTGAATGCTTTTATTTCAAGTTTTTTTTTTCATTTGTTTGGTTGGGGTATTTTAAAAGTGGAATTTGAAATTTACCGGTATCAAGTTCCCCTCAAAATAAGGGAATTTGAATCCCCCAAATAGGAGGGGGATCAATTATCTATCGGTCAGGTATCAATTTATAATTATTAAAAAAGAAAAATTTGCCAAATATTGAAATTTTTGCTACATTATTATTATTATTATTATTATTATTATTATTATTATTATTATTATTATTATTATTATTATTATTGTTGTTGTTGTTGTTGTTGTTGTTGTTGTTGTTGTTGTTGTTGTTGTTGTTGTTTTTGTTGTTTATTTATTTATTTTAATTCTTTTATATAATTTTTTTGGTCATATTATTTGATAGAATATTATTGTTTGAAAATAGGTTTACTAAATATTATAAAAAAATTAGTAATCATTGAAAAAAGATAGTTAATTAAAAAATTTAATAAATATAAGACTCAATTATCATCAAATATGATAACGAGCTTCAACTTTTATTGCATCAAATAATAATAATAATAATAATAATAATAATAATAATAATAATAATAATAATAATAATAATAATAATAATAATAACAACAACAACAACAACAATTTACAACAATATAAAATAATTTAAAAAATAAAATAATTTTTATTTCATTTCATAGTGAACAACCAAATAACAAAAATTAGAACTTGATTTCATTCCTATTCTCCACCAAACACTTGAATAAAATATTTAAATTACATAACTAACCCCTTAAATATCATTCCCTGATTTTATTCCATTCCAGTTTTCTATACCAAACATGCCTTATGCATATTCAGTTTAAGTAGATTCGGATGCATCTTCATCAATATTACTTAATTACTTCTTCATTAACAATGCTTGCTAAATTGCAAAATTCTTGTCACTTCTTTTTCACTTATAAATCATATTATTTTTCATTAGTTAAAATTCAACGCGAGACTATTAGTCTGAAGAATCAAATAATATTTATGGTGGCTAATCATCTACTTACTATAATACAAACCTATAGTTTCTAAAATTGTTATCTTTATTCATCTCTATTCATAAACAATGTTTGCTCATGGCTTCACATATCTTTAACTTTTAGAGTGTGTTATAAGGGTTTTGTAGATCAATTACTTGAGGGACCAATGTCCAAAAAAAAAAAGAAACTTTTTTTCTCTTCTATTATTCTACAGTCATTCCAAATATACTTATAAAATATACACTAAATTGACACTTATATGACATAGTATAATCAGATAAATATAACACCATAAAATTAGAAGTTTTAAAAATAAAAATAAATAAATCAATTACAATATGTTATTGTCCTTTTTGTGTACATTTCTATAGTGTAAATATATTTTTCCATTATTCTATGTTTTGATCGATCATGTCACAATTATACATTATTAGATAGAAAAAAAAAGAAAAATAATAATAAATATTTCCAAATTCAACAATTGAACTCCAAAAGCACATAAACCAATTACATTTTATTATATTTTGTAACATTATTAAAGGACTCTATGGGAGCCACTCAACCTATGTCCATGATAAAAATAACCCGTCAACATATATACCAACCTTCCCTAAATACCAATTGAATATGGAATTAATATAGAAAGAAGTTGACATGTTTCCTTTTTGAGTACCATAAAACTAAGTTGGGACATACACTTGTTCAACTCATGTGGTTGATAAGCTAAGTTATAGAAACGTTCATAAAGGCCTTCATGGGACCTCTAATATCTTTAAAGCTTTATGCCTCAATGGCCTTCCATATTCTTTAAGCTTTATGACCAGACCTGGGCATTGGACATGGTGTGCAATGGGATTAATTGGGTGGGTTGAAAAAATAGGGTTAAAACTCATTTGATAACTTAAATAGACTACTCGGGCATGAAATGGGCCACCAATTAAGTGAATTTTCGGGCCTGGATCGGGCGGGTACTGAGCCACTGTGTTTTGTTGCTTTCACACTCTCACACGCTCTGTCTCTCTCTTTGTCCATCGTGTTTTGTTGCTCCACCGTCCCCTCCTCCCTCGCTCTCTCTCTCGCCGTCGTCTTCGCCATCTCGCCGGTGAACCGAAGCCGGAAGCCTTTCCGTCACCGTCGCTCTTCTTCGTCGTCGGTGAATCGCGCTCTCTCTCTCTCTCTCTCTGCTTCCGCCGAAACCTAATTTGGCATTTGCTCGACCGATTCTTCGCTAGTTATCCACAAAGAGGTGCTGGAATTCTTTCTCTCAACTTTGATGCTTAATTGGTTTCTGGGTCTAGAAATTTATAATCTTCGTGTCTTGGGAATTTTCTGTTTTTTGGTGGGGTGGGGTGCGGGTGCCAAGGAGGGGAGATTTCGATTTTAGGTTTCAATTTTCAGTTTGGGATTTAAGTTTAGATTAGTTGAATTGCTCTTGAAGGATTCGAATTGTTGGGTTGATGTTGGTGTTGAATTGTTGTCAATTCATGGATTTTGGATTTGTGAATTGGCGTTGTTCAAATTTGGACTCAAATTGTTGGTATCCTTCTAATTCTTGCGTGCTTATTTTCAGTTTTACACTTTAATTATTGAAGTTTGATGCATCTGTTTTTAGTTCAATTCTTTTGATTTAAGCAATAATTTCTTGCACTCTGCTCTTCCGGGCTAGTTTAATGGCTGATGGTCAATTCTGAATTGTTTTTAGTTTAGGTTAGTTTAAGTTTCAAGATTTAAGCCTTCAACTTGCATTCGCAACCTGATTTTAATTTAGTCCATTGTTATGGTTCGATATTGCTAATTAATCTTATTGTGTATTTGAATTTGTAGAAAATGGAGCCATATAACAATTAATGATTTATGTCATACGCTTATTTATAAAAGCATATATATATTATATTTCTTTTATTTTATTTTATCTTATTGATCCATTAAGTTTTGTAAATAAGTCTATCTGACTCAAACATGGTAGTAAATACAAATATCAACGTTAAACATTTAACCCTAAATTGGTTGAAGGTAATGTGATCGAGCTTAAAATATTTAGATCGTCGAGTGTTAGCGAACAACTAATATTATTAGTTTTTTCAATATTAGTTGTTAGTTATTAAATATCTATATTAATTGTTTGTACCAATTATGTATTATTTAAAAAAAGTTTATAAGTTAAATATTTATTAACAATATGTAAGAGAAAAGGTTAATATTTAGAGTTTTTAAAATTAGTTATTTTAGATTAAAAAGCTTTTTTTTTTTTTTTTTGCCAAATATCCAAGTGACCCGAACAGCTAATTCTTGACAAAAACCTCTCCAAGAACAATTTTTCATTACACAATCCTATATGATATATTGTCTGATACAAAACACAACCCAACTCCAATACTTGTCATCTTTCTTCTATAAGATGGAAAGGGCAAACTTCAAAGTATTTTTTTGGTGCGGGCAGACTTTAAAGTATTAATTAAACATGCATGCGCTTAATTAAAACATCATATCACTATATAGGCCCGCTACTTTTTAGATCATTGAATTTGTTATTCACCTAACTACAGTTAATGGTAAATTTTTTTATTAATTTTTTAAATTAAATTAATATCTATAAATATTATTATTTTTATTCTAATAAATAATTTTCTCTCTTTTGTGAGAGTTATATTTTCTCTTCGAGTTTATGGAAATTATTTTGACCTAACTACATTCACTTGGTATTGCCAACATGTGATTGATTGGAAGTATATTCCTTATATTTTTATTAGTTAGTTTCATTGATTTTGATTGAAAATGATCGAACAATGAAATTTCAAATGACTCGATCAACGTAATGTTTCTTTTAGATATGATTTATTATATCAAACCAAAATTTATTCTATGAAATTATACTCACCTGGTCGACATTTAAAAACGACATATTGAAATCGAATAACAAATAGGGACATAAGTATATTTATCATTAATTTTTATTCAAATTTAATATTTTAAATATATTGGCCCACTAAGACGTGGTTTTGTGTGAGAAAGACAAATAGGGAATTATGGTTGAAATGGGTTCCTTACCCCACGAAAAGCTGATAATGATGATGGCAATTGGGGCATTAGGAGGGGGGATGGGGGACAAATCAATTCAATTCATGCACCTCCTTTTACTGTTTCAACTTTAGTTCTCTGCCCAAAAAAAAAAAAAAACCATTATTGTGTTACGGTATCTTTTTGTTTCTCTAGAAAAATATCCTTTTCCCCGGGTTACAAGGAGGATTAGGAATGGTAATCTCACACAAAACAAGAGTCAAACACATAACCATCTCATCATCTCCCTTGTTTGCAAAAACTTTGTGTATTAGTACCACAATTCATCACTACTAGATTACACTTGAACTCTCATTGGCTTCTAAGATTGTCTTATAGCAGTTTATCTAAAAGAAAAATTAACACTTATATTTTTCAACTTTAGGAAAATCATGATACAACACCTTTGTGTAGGATGTATTGTAATGCATAATATATGTTAGGGTACGCAAAAATAATTGATCAAAGTCTCGGCTAAAAACACTTAGTTGGTTAATTTTTGGTGTAAGAAAATTCCAAACATAAATCAAACCAAAAGTATTAGTTAACAAGTTTCGATGCATTAAAAAATTTGATCTCGTATGACTGGAGTGAAAAAATTATTTTTAAAGTTGGTTATCCGGTAACTAATAATAAAAAAGCTTCATTTATATCTAAATTTCTCATTTTTCAAGTTTCATATTTTTCTTTAAAAAAACTAAATTTCAGTTTAGTTTCTTAACCGACTCGAATCGAAAGCGAAACAATAATTGATGTTTCTTTTGATTCGATTAACTGTTTTTCGATTCAAGGTTTCATATTTGTTTTTTGGTATACACCTAAATATAAGATATTTAAAAGTCATAATATTACAAAATAATAAAATAAAATGATTGACAACTTATATAGTGATTTTAGCAGTGATATTTATATATGATTTTGAATTATTCATTCTATTATTAATTGTATATAAAAATTTATAAGCATAAACATAGATAATTAAGTATTAACCTATATTTTATAACTTCTTATAAATATTACATTTTCTTATAACTGATATATATATATATATATATATATATATATATATATATATATATATATATATATATATATATAACTCTAATGAGCGTTAAATCTTTATTTAAACAAATTGTATTTATGACCCATAATTAAAGTGTCGGTAAGGGACTATTTGACAAGCTCATGACGAGTTGACACAATAGTTTTAGCATCAAATTCTCCCTTTGTCCTACACTTTCAGACATATCACGCCTGGCTAGAAAGAAAGGAGGGAATATTCACCACATGTTACAATAGGGGACTATTTAATTTACATCACATATTTCCTAATTAAAAGTTCTTCAAAGATGCTTATTCTTATAACCTACCAATTATGCTTCGTATATGATCATTCAATCTTCATGGAATTCGATGGAAGGGAGTATCTAATATATGTCTTCAATCTTTATGCTTTACTAATTCCTTGTTTATGCACCGGGATGACCCTAGTAACTCATTCGACTCTATATTGTTGTGTTTTAAAATTATTGTAACTATTTTCAATTTGTGTGTGTTAATACCACATGTTACAATAGATGATTGTTTAATTTGAAGGTTGAAAAAATTAATGTCAAATATCTAAGGAGTGGTAATATGAGTGGTTCATTCATTTTAAAAGACTCCTATCTTTTAGATAATTTTTATGTTTTTTATTTTTTTCTTAATATTTTAACTTTTTCTAGAGAATATATATATTAGCAAAATGAGAAGAAAGACAAGCTCACATTATTCCAAATTGATCAATGAGATATTTGTAGATTGAATTCTAAATCTTAAGTAAAACTAATTAGAACTTTCACTTCTATTTTAACTTTTTATTCAGTTATTTACTTAGGCATAATAGTTAAGTCGTTCTCAATAAAATGTTTCAATTTTGAGTCCCAACTTTCTATATATAAGATTGTGATTCATGATATGAGAAGATCAATCTATATTATATGCACGTACATATACACACTTATACTTTTACTAGAGGAACACAATAAAGTATTATGTACATAAAAATATTTTTTAATGTACATATTTAACCAATTTTTTTATTTAATTCTTTGATTGATTGACAAGAAAATTCATTTCAATCTAAGATAACTTCTTCCTTGTAGCAAATCGAGCTAGCCATGAATTGAACTAAGATCAAATATATAGACTTGCTTCTCACCATGTTTATTAGGTTTTAGTTGTTTTCCTTGATTAAGATTAATAACACAAAAGAACATCATATGTGTAGTATTTGTAAAAAGCTATTCTAAGTAACTATTTTATGTGGATCTGTATCTGGCGGTAAAGACATAATCGCTAAAATTTTGAATTCCCTAATTTTTTGAGTTCTATTACTATTATTGTGGTGAGCCATTAAAGTTTTTTCTGAATTTTATCCCCTTTTGAATATGTAAATATATTTTTTTCAATTACTTCGGCTAAAAACTAGAGAATGTAAAACTTAAATTTACAAAAAATAATACAAATAAGTAAATAATATCGACTAACCTAAATTCAATAGCCTTTTCACTTACACAATTAACCAATACAATGATCAGCTAATCGGATAATACAAACCCTAAATTTACAACATAAAGAAGTAAATTCACTCACTTTTCAATTTATACAATTGACCAATATAATAATGATCATCTAATCCAACTAGACAAAGAGACACAAACTTCTCCCTCTCACTTTCATCATATATTAAAAACTACTTTTAAACAATTTGATTTGTGTTTCACATGTGAGTAATTGTGTGTGCTCAACACGTTTTGAAATGAGATCAACTCTCTCTCTCTCTCTCTCTCTCTCACACACACACCTTTATTTGACCATGTAATGTATCATTCACCAAAAATAATTAAAATATTACAGTCAGTCTACCTGCAAAGATCTTACCCAACCAACTAATAAAAACTTTGACAAAAGTTTCAACAAATAAATAACAACTAATCAAATATATATATATATATATATATATATATATATGAAATTAAAAGGCATGACATTTACTGGATGAGCACATTGGTAGCTCGCCCAATAAGATCACAAAATATATTTTTTCATCAATCTATTTCCAAGGTATCCCTTTTTTTTTTTTTTTTCCTTAAGTCATTTAATAACGTAGTAGTTAGCACGTAGCATCATTATGTATTAATGTAAACTAGTCATGGAAAATGGGCATCTGAATCTGTTATCAATGTGATAAAAACGCTGGCTTGTTCTCAATAACTAGTTATGGGTCACTCGGGGATTTATACAAAGATTAGAGTTGGTTTTATTCATACATTTTCTATGCACTTAACTTTAAAAACGAAGCTTTCAACGCCATTATAATTATACTTAGAGCAAAAATATCGTTTGTAAAATGAAATTTAAATATGAAATTCTTACCATATGAAATGTACAATAGTCATCACCATGTGTAACAATGATAAATCTATTTTGTTAGATGGGAAATTTTGTTGCGATAATTTTCTTTTTCTCTTAACTTTTCTTTTAGTAATTAGTTGTCAAAAGACTAAGAAAAGTACAACTTGAACAACTATTATGCTAAAAAAACCAACTATAGAAAACAATAACTAATAATACATCTATTAAACAATAAACTAAAAGGAATAAGAATATAATCTTTTGTCGATTGTAATAGTAGAGAGCAAGTACCCCTTCCTATGAACAACCAATCCACCTGAGTCAAATTTGTTTAAATCTACACAACTCATTTTTGTTTTTAATCTGATGTGGTTTGCTTAAATCTTCAAAACCTTATTTTACCTACAACTGCAAGTTAAAAGTTTGACTATTGAATAACATTTTTATGATTAAATTCTTACCCTCTAATGTTAAGATGCTTTCTAAGTACATGTTCTTTTGTTCAAGTAAAGTAATCAAATACAATCAAAGGTGAGAACAAAAACTGATAGGATGCCTTGGTGAAGTTTTAATCGATAAGAGGCTCTTCAGTTCATCTACTAATGATTTCATGGCTTTACAAATCAGAAAAGATTTAACTCAAAAATCTATAAGTTGAAGAAAGTGCATGATGTTGGCTAATCAATATGTGGATAATTGTCAGCTAAATTGGCTGTTTATTCCCTTTTCTCAAATATCTAATGATAAGACCACCGACCATCATCAGTTTTCCCTCCTGTTTTTGTTTTCTTTTTCTTCTCTTGGGCCCTCCCAAAATTAATGTCCTACTTTAGCATTGTTTGTATCCCACATCAACAATTTAGTTTCTCCTCCACTTTTTCTTCCAAAAAAAAACCTAAATAAATACAAATATCCTTGTATTGAGAAAATAGGCTTTTCCTATTAGACTTTTTTTGTTGGCAAGAAGAAGGGGGCACACAAATTAGATTAGAACTTATCTATATATAAGTAGACTTATAGGTTGTGTTCACTACATTCGAGTTTTTTTTGAAACAAGGAAAAATTTATCCACCCTTAAATTTAACCCTAAAATACGGAGATTAATAAGCCATGATAATTATTGTGTAAAAGACTTTGTTCTATACCTTTTTATTCGAGATGATTCGTGCTTAAATGCATCTTTGATGTAGAGGAATGTATTTTAAATTCCTGTTTTATGTGCGATTTTCACTGGTTGATAAATCAGTATGAAGATGTGGGTCAAGTATTTTTTGTTCAACAATGGATCAAATTTTTCTGTGTATATGGGCTAAGCCCAATAATTTTATGTGAATTATTAGGAGGCTGGACTGCATACTCAATAAAAGGACAATTTAGAGGATGAGTGTTCATACTCATAGCTTGGCCCATTACATCGTTGTCTTTGTAGACTATCCAAATCAAATTACGCCTCAAAATTTCATTTTAGGCATCATAGAAAGAATATAGTTGGTCATATTATAGGCTCGTAGAATTATCCCTAGATTGTGATAAATTAAGAATATTTTACATTAAAAATGTATTGATGTCTACTGCTATTACAGTTTAGAATATAAAAAAAAAGTATTTTATTTTTCAGGTGAATTATTAGCTTTATCTCCATAATCACGAGAGATTTGTACAATGATATCGGACTATCGAAAATATTTGCCAAGAATATGACCCCTTTTAAGCCCTCTGTAGACTCAAATTAGCAGCTAGATTGTAATTTGTAAAGATGATTACTGAATTGTAATCCCAAATGGAAAGTTACTTTAGGGCTTTGATTTACAATACTCCCAATCAAAGTCCTTTTTATATATAAGAGGCCTTTTTATCAAAATTTTAGCAATAAGGCAATTAAACTATAGATGAAGCATAAATAGAACTACATTGATCCTTTCAGTAGAAGATTATTGAACCTGACTTGAATCACTCACTAGTCAGGGAAGGATCTAGCAACGGCGGAGAACCTCCATAATTCCACAGCCTAAAAATGCTCTCTCTAGGTAGATGCACAAACTCTCTTTAAATAACTCTCACTAATTTCTATGTATAAGATTGTTTCATATTTAGGGCATGTTTGTTATAGTTGTTATAATTATTTTGAGTTATTATGATTACTTGTTATAACTATTATCGGTTGTTATATCTCGTTATAATTATATGTTATAACTCTTATGAGTCTGTTACAAAATTTTTAAGATATTATTAGTGATGTTATTAATTGTATATCTTACAATAATGAATATTTATTCAATAATAAAAAATTATAATATATTATTCTTTTCCTAATCCATTTAATTTTTATTCCGTTAAAAGTTCCTATATTTTATTGGTAACCATATCTTAGTTTTATGTAAATATATTTTGGGGAAAAAATCTGCTTCAAATAATACATATCTCAAAAAATTTAAAAAAATATTTTTATATCTTTTCAAACTAATATACAATTACCATAATAATAACAATAATTATGATATTGATGGAAATAATAATATGAGATTATTATTAGCGGTTATTAGTTTGGACCCGTGCTATACACGGAACGATGTTATACTTGTGAGTTTCTTTTTCTCAATTATTTGATTTTATTGGATGATTTCACCTTCAATAACATTCTGTTGCATGTTATCTCCTCATAACGAAAATGTTTTCGTGACTCATTAAATTTATCGAACCCAACATATAAAAATCGTTAGAGCCCAACACACATTCATTCTAAATTTCTAAAGAATAAATAAAAAAATCTAAAATAATAAATAAAAATAATGTTAAAAAATATGATTAAGGTTTTAAGATTACACTCGTGATTTGGAACATTAAAAAGTCAGGCCCTTCCAAGAATCAAACAATTTAAATAAACATCACTCATTCAATTATAAGAACATTGTGACAATATGTTTAGATATCAAATGACAAATATTAGTAGGAAAGGAATAATATATGATTGGTAGATATTAAATTAGATAACCTATAAATGACAATAAATATCATTCTCACAAATTAATATTATAATACAAAGTATATCAAATTAATAAAAGAATATTAAACTTATAATTCATAACTCTCTACAAAGTTATTACTAATTTAAGTTAATTGACGTCTAGATAAATATTTATGTGCAACCTACTAAAACATCATTGACTCAAATATTACACGAACTATTAAAAAATACACATATACCCATAATGAGATCTCAATTTTTTAAATTATAGGGTGAACAATTATAAGAATAGTGCGGCAATATGTTTAGATATCAAAAAACAAATATTAGTAGGAAAATGAATAATATATGATTGGTAGATATTGAATTAGATGACCTATAGATGACGACAATAAATATCATTATGTCACAAATTAATATTAAAATACAAAGTACCAGCAAATCAATAAAATAATATCAAACTTATAACTCATAACTCTTTACAAAGTCAATACTAATTTAACTTAATTGATGTATAGATAAATATTTACATGTAACCTACTAAAATGTCATTGACCTTAAATAATACACGAACCCTTAGAAAATACACATATACCCATAATGGGGTCTCAATTTTTTAAAATTATAGGATGAACATGATGATTTATCCATTCTTACCTACCTTTGCACACAAAGACCATCCATTTTCCTCCTACACTCTTTAGTCATATAGATAATAGAAGTTAATTATAGATAACTTCAAATTGTGACTTCACCTCTTAATCACAAATAACATTATGTTGAGACTCCACCCCTTATGTTCTTATATTTGCATCCTTATTTTTTCCAATCATTTGCCTAACATCCAACTCAGCTTTCAAATTGGATTCACATATTTTAACTTCACTTACAATCACTTTCGAAACTGAATTTGCAGCTATATTTACTCTTTAAACATTATAACATTCTAGTTATCTAAAAGGAAATGAGAAAATTCATCAAAGAAAAATTTACTGGTTGTAAACATTCACACGTAATAATAAAAGTATGGTGAAAGAAAATTCATTTTTCAAGTTTGTCCAAAAATTTTATAGACACCAAAATCATTTAAGATAAAAAATATGGTGAGAAAGAATGACAATTTCACTTTTGCATAAATTAGCAAGTGAAGCATATAAAATTTAACTTAATAATTACCAAATTAGGCTTCATAAATCGAGGCGAAGACATGGTATACCTATGAGTGTCCTAGGACACCCATAGTAAAAAAAAAAATTAAATTTTATATTTAAAAATTTTTAAAAATTTATAAAATTGTTAAAGGGGACACCCATAAAAAATAATAATGTTTATAAAATTTAAGAATATTAAAAAGGGACATCATTAAATATATTTGCCAGCTCCACCACTGTCATAAATCATATTAATGATCAAGTAGGTAGTAAATTAAGAAAATGGTTTCTAAGGGAGAATATATACAAATCTTAGAGACAGGTAACTTAAGATAATTTTTTTTTTTGATTGGTGCAATTTAGCAAGTTAGACAAAAAACATATAATACTAATAATACTAATAAATATCATTGTCACTAATTAATATTATAATACAAAGTATATCAAATCAATAAAAGAATATTAAACTTATAACTCATAACTCTCTACAAAGTTAATACTAATTTAACTTAATTGACGTCTATATAAATATTTACGTGCAACTACTAAAATATCATTGACTCAAATATTACACAAACCCTTAAAAGTACACATCTACCCATAATGGGATCTCAATTTTTTAAATTATAGGGTGAACAGTTATATAAGAACAAGTGCGACAATATGTTTAGATATCAAAAGACAAATATTAGTAGGAAAAAGAATAATATATGATTGGTAGATATTGAATTAGATGACCTATAAATAACAATAAATATCATTATTTCACAAATTAATATTAAAATACAAAGTACATCAAATCAATAAAATAATATCAAACCTATGGTATAGATTATTTATTATTATTATTATTATTATTATTATTATTATTATTATTATTATTATTATTATTATTATTATTATTATTATTATTATTATTATCATCATCATCATCATCATCATCATCATTATATTAATTGTGGTGAGGAGTAAAAGAGAGTTCATATATAAGTGGAAACCTATTTTTTTTTCAATGATAAATTATTACTTTTTTATTGGACAAAACTCCTAAATTCACTTTCATGCCATCATTTCATAATTTAAAAAGATTGCTATTATATATAGTATAGATTATTATTATTATTATTATTATTATTATTATTATTATTATTATTATTATTATTATTATTATTATTATTATTATTATTATTAGTAGTAGTAGTAGTAGTAGTAGTAGTAGTAGTAGTAGTAGTAGGGTTATTAACACTTTAGTACTGTACTATCAACAAATGATAAAAAAGTCACTCAAGTATCGAAAATAATAAATTGCTACCTTGAGGTATCGTATAATGTTGTAAAGTTTCCTTTTATGGTATATATATAACCCATAAAAAGAGACTTTTTACAATTAAACAATATTATACGATATCTCGGGGTATTAATTTATTATTTTCGATACTTGAGAGGCTTTTTATCATTTGTCAATAGTACAAGGTACTAAAGTGTTAATAACCCTTATTATTATTATTATAGTATAGATAGTGTTCAACATAACAAAATACTTAAATAATCACACAAATTATTAAGGGATGACATAACCATCTTATTTGACTTCAGTTAACATGATTAAAAAAATTTAAACTATTTAAGTTTAAAATAGATTTAAATTGAAGCCGAATGGAAAAGAAAACTTTATTCGATCCAATCCAATTATAATTATGTCATGATTTTTTCTTTCTTTTGGGTGTTTGATCCTTAATTAATGAGAATTGAATATTTTGTAGGGTGTCAACATTAATTTAATGAGATATGGAGTATTACCATATATTTTTCCTTACGTCAACTTTAATTGATGATAAAAAAATATTTATTATTATTATTATTATTATTATTATTATTATTTTTTATTTTTTTATTTTTTTATTTTATTATTATTATTATTATTATTATTATTATTATTATTATTATTATTATTATTATTATTATTATTATTATTATTATTATTATTATTATTATTATTATTATTAGAAGTAGTAGTAGTAGTAGTAGGAGATTTATTGTGGCAAGGAGTAAAAGAGAGTGCATGGATGAATGAAAACCTTTTTTTTCAAGAATAATTTTTTTAATTATTGGACGAAACTGCTAAATTTACTCTCATGTCACCATATCATATTTTTAAAAAGATTGCTATTATATGTAGTATAGATAATTGTTATAACTGTTATAGTGTTTATGAGCTGTTATATTTGTTATAAGTTGTTAGTTGTTTTAAATATCGGTATAAATACCAAAAATAAAGAGGCCCTTATATCCTTCGTATTAATTAAAATTCAAAGCTCTAGAGTTTTATGCGATTATTAATGGACTTGGGCTTGCACCCCTTATAGGTTTAATATTTCATTGAGTCCAACACTAGATAACACCATCTTTTGAATAAAAAAAACTCAAAATACAATCGAAATAACTTTTGAACAAATGTCAAAGAAAATTTCTTTTACCACATTTCTTTTGGGCATATGTAAATAAACTCAGCAAATGAGTTATTCAGTTCCATTTTGAGTTAGATTAACTTTGGGTTATGTTATATTATGTTAGGGAATTGGAGCAAATTGAGGTGAAATGATTTGAATGTAAACAATGATAATAAAAAATAATTAACAAGGAAAGTTATAAATCAATGGACAAGAGAATATCACATGGAAACCCAATGTGGGAGAAAACAATGGAGGCGACAAGTACAAACAAATCAACTATAATAAGGAGAGTACAAATTATCACAATTGAAACAACAATTTGATCAATGATAAGAATACGATTTCTCTCTCAAATTCTCTCAACCTAGTCTTGATAATGGAGAGAAATGTTTTCTTTTCTCTATTGCTAGAAACTTCTCACAATAGGGTTAGAAGTACTCCAACATGAAGACACATCAAATTCCCAAAGTAAAGCTAAATGTTGCACATAAATTATGCTCGACAGGGGCAACCCATGTCGGTTGCTTGGAAGTTTCCAAGTTGTGCCTTTTTGAGCACGACCTCGTTTCGCCTTGAGCAAGACCTACTTGCGGTAAAAAAAAACAGAGTGTATGAGTGATTTTGAGTGAGTTTTGAGCCACACCCAACAATCTCCACATGGGATCAAAAATCTCTAACAAACATATGTACTTCGCCAAAGTAACCCAAAGGGCGGAGCCCCAAATAGAAATCAAACATCATGAACACCAACTAAGTTCAAACATAACTTTAGAAAGAGGCTTTTTAAACATATCAGCAGGATTTTATGAAATATAAACTATCTTGATTATAATCTCCCGGCAGACAATAGAATCTCGGTTATAGTGGAACTTGACACTTATATGATTGGTCTTGGAGTGATATACATAGTTCTTGGTGAGATGGATAATAGTCCGACTATCGAAAAAACAAGCTGTAATTCCTTGTTGAATACTATCTCAGTCAAAAACCTCTTGATAAGTGCATGAAATCCATGCTTTTTTATGCCGTTTTGATCGGGGAGTGAGTCGTTCCGGGTATCCTGTTCCAAAACCGGGAACCCGAACCTTAACCTATTTGATCGGTTCTTGAATTTTAAGAACCCGAACTTAACTCGTTTGATCGGTTCCCGAATTTCAAGAACCCGAACTCGAAACGCATGATCCGATTTTAGTTTTCGAGTACCTTGTCCATATATAAAAAAAGAAAAACAGTATGGGGTGCTTACTAGTATTAGTATTTTTCAATCAATTGTGGGTTTGCCCTCATATTAAAAATCAAAAAGTAAAAATCACCTGGATCTCATATTAAAAATTGAAAATTGAAAATAAGGTTGAAAATCAAGAATATTATTATCGATTCCGGGTACCCATGGTTCCGAAACCCGAACATGTCTTAACGGTTTTACGTTTCGATTCTAGAGTTTGATTATTAGAACTAAAACCGGAACCTGTTTAACAGGTTCCTAAATTTTAGGAACCTTACACGGAATCAAACGGTTATGGTTTTGGAACCCGACCCGTTTGACCAATTCCATTTAGGTTCCAGGGTACTCGTGACGCGTGTCTGTAATGCCCCAGCTACCATTACTTAATAATTCCCTAATTCAAGAATATTAGGTAAGGTCGCAGCGGAAGTTAATGATCGAAGGCGTCACCGCCGCCCTAATAATAGGACAAGGCTAAAAATAAAATATCATAGCAACCCGTGTTTATCGGTTATGCTTAAGTCTCTGAAAGCACTAAATGTTATGTTGCACGGAGCCAAGCCCAGGCAATATAAATAAACCAATCCCAAAGTAGAGTCCTGCTAAACCTTTATACATTAAACAAGCCAATACAACAGTCTACGATAGGAAATACGCAATATTTAATTACATTCCAAAGTCAAACCCGAATTTAACGAGGATGAGAATCACTCGTGAGCATCTAATCCCATCATAGCACAATGATAACGACATACCCAGCTACGTCTTGCTCCCATCGGGCTTCTTAGGCAAAGGACTGTTCACAAATGCTTTTCCTAAAAACAAAAACATTAAAATAATTCGAAGAATGAGTCGAAACTCAGCACGAACATTCCCGCACAGTTAAATAATTTTAAAACACATTGATTAAGCGTGCGCATTTCAATTCATTTTAGTTTGAAATCGGGGGAGAGAATATGAGTAAAACTTGCTTGCCTGGTTATTATCCGAAAGTGGAACCCCTTGATAATTGATACGATCTTAGTAAGGTGGTCACCCCTCCGGTCGACCGAGAACTCGAGTTGACGCCGCACGCAGTGTAATTGGTGGGCATAAGCCCCGATAATTGATAATTGGGCGGGGACCACTTAATTAGGTGGCAAAACTTGATTTGCAAATGATTCATTATTAGTTATTTATATAAGAAATGTTGAGATTTGCTGAAATATGTGAATTTTCGAAGGGCACGAGCAATGCACGTACTCGAACCGAGAATATTTGTTTCTCCCCTTTTATAAAAATTAAGTCACCAGCTATTCGGCAACGGAAGTGGCCTCAATTCTGTTTCGATAGATTTTTATTGTTAATAATGTTTCTCTTGAGTTTCAATAATTGAATTTGTATAAGCATTGACAATTTATTTCCTTTCTTATACTTATACGAAAATCGATTAAACTAACATTTGTATTACTTAACTTTACTCGCATTAATTCCGTTGCAAATATTGACTACAACGCATATTAATTAAAGAAGTTGATTAGGCTAATCAGATTATCAATGATTTTTATGTAATTCAATTCATTAGTTGACTTGGATTGAAAATGGTATATATATATATTGAAGACTCGGACACTACCCAATACTTTTCTGAGTTATATAAAAGGAATCGAGTATAACAATTTCATACATATAGAGTTTTGATTCCAAGGCATTCTCTCGTATCTCGAAACTTATTTGAGTAAAATAGTATCTTCTCTAAGTGACACAGCTCTTACTTATCATATTTATTGCTTATCCGTAAGCGACTCGAAAACCGGCTCTTTGTTATGAGTCCGACTTCACTCGGATTAATCGCAGATTGAATATACCGATATTTCATCTTTTCTCACTCGGAATCCGACTTATGGTTATAAGTCCTATCTTGTTATAGTCGGTATTCTTAGCTCATTTCATGCTTAGTGTATATCAAGTTAATCCTCTCCGATATTCTTTATTAAATTTGATTCTTCGTTTAGACTAAGTCGGATGGAATTCCGAGTATCATGGATATTGGACTCGGAAAATTCCATTTCATTTCGACTCGGATAATCGGTTGGTTTATTTATCGAAATTATTTTATTATCTCGTGTCTAATCTTGGGCCAAAGTATTTTATACTTTGAGAACCGAAATTGATTTACTTTTGTAGGTTATTCAATCGAGGATACACTTTTCAAACTACAAAAGTAACCGGCTTCGTAACGTCAAATCACCAGCAGACATGGCTCTTCACCTTCTCTGCTCCGAGTCCCGATAGATTGTGTCGGGGCTGTCTGTTTCCAAATCTGAAAAGCTGGAACGCCAAGCTTAACGGTGGTTTCTACCTTATCTTTCAAGACACCGCTAATGGTTTTAGGACTTCCAAGAGAGTTAAACCATTGTCCAACGTTAATATTACAACGGATACTTTCCGAGTGACTCGAAAGCTTCTATCAACGGTCACAGGGGACTCTCGGTCAGCGAGATGAAGATAACGGCTACTCTGCTCGATCATCTATAAATTGAAGCCATCTCACAAGACTTGAAGGTTGCCGAATATATTGTTTATACATATACTTGCTCAAAGTTATTGTATTTACTTTCAATCTTCAACTTACAACTCCCACTCTGTAATTCATTACTTTCGAGTTGTAAGGTCTTGTACTCGATTACAAACTCTTTCTTACATTCTTTGTAAGGTCCCTTGACTAAGGTGTAAGGGTTAACTCAGCTTAGTTGTCCCTAGTCTGTAAAGGTTATCTTAGCTAGGAAGTACTAGATCGAGATAAGGGAATTTCGAGTCTAGGAAAACTTGTATAGAGTTGTCTAAGGGAGCAACTCGGGTTCGGTCGGTTCACGGTATTTTGTGGACTCAAAATAGTGAATTTGACTTCGTGTCCGGATTGACACGGTCCGTGGTTTTCTGCCCCAGGAGGCTTTCCAAGTTAAACCTAACTGTTATCTTTCCGAGTTCATTCTAGACTCGGACGGCTTTACTTGCTCCTGTTCTTTCGATTGATTGCCTTCGAGTCCAATCTTTTCGACCTCGTTGATAGACTCGGAATCTGTCTTCGTCTCTATTCTCGCAAAAAAAAGGTGTGATTCCAGAAAGAATTTTCTATCACCCTATTCACCCCCTCTAGGGTGACTCGGACTCTCCCCGAGCAAACCTATATATATATATATATATATATATATATATATATATATATATATATATATATATAATCAAACACTTATTCCTAATTTATTCCTTATTTCTTCCTTCATTGCATTCAAAACCCATAGTTAAGTAATTACTTAACCCATCAAATGCCCTCCCATGGGAAGGTTTCACAATTTACCAAATTGCCTAAGGTTCATACATACACTACTTTAAGGTCATGAGCATTATTCTCTCTAAAAAATTTACATTCACAACCACAATCAGATATACTTAGTGCTCAAATTTTCCCCACGCCTCTACACTTGCTCATTATCTAATTTTAATGTCTGCGTACAATTTCCTTTCGTTTGCTCAATACATCCATTTTCAAAATGTAATGAAATCCATCAACTTACTCAATTCTATAACTAAACATCCCCAATTTAATTCACCAAATCATAATTTCCCAAAATAAATCACATTCATCCATATTTCATACACAATCTCTACACCAAAATATCAAACCTTAATTATCCACATCAATTCGAATTTTCCCAAATCAATATTTAAATTCACTCCTCAAACATATTTCTAAATCGGATAATTCAATTTACAATTATAATTGCTTAAATAAATAATGTACTTGGTAATTTAGGGTTTAGCGTTTTACCTTCAAATTCGGAGAGGAAGTCGAGGAGGACGAGCAGGGGGTGGTGGTGGACGGCGACCGCACCGGCAACCACTTGGAAGAGGCGGCGACGAACTCCGGCGGCCGCTGCGGCTGGGGTTGGCTGCCAAGCGAACCGCGGCGGAGGAACCGGGAGGCGGGGAGCGAGACGCGATAAGAGAGGGAGAAGGAGGTAGCGAGCGCGGCGAGAGAGAAGGGAGGGAGAGCGAAGGCCGGCGCCGGTACTCGGCCGGCATCGGTCACGCCGGTGGTCGGAGGAGGCGCCCGGGAGGAGGGAGAAGCGAGGGAAGGATGGGGAAGGCAGAGGAACGGGAGGAGTAGAGGAAGGAAGCAAGTGAGGAAATTGAAATTGAACTTGCCCGATTATTTTGATCTTAACCGCCTCTTTTTTTTTTTTTTCGATTCCGGATAATTCAATTCTGGATTTTTCTCTTGAAAAATCTGGTTATTTATTATTATTATTATTTTTATTTTTTTATGCTTATTTTTATGTATTTATGTATTTATTTATTATTTTTGTTACTTTTTAATTTTATTTAATTTTATTGATGATGTTTACAAATTATAAATATAATTGTTCGCTTGAAATGTAATATTAATGACCTTGCAATCATATACCATCTCTTGTAAAATTTAAAATTTTCTCTTTTAAACATATGCGTGATTTATAATTATTATTATGAGAATTTTATCGGGGCCACTTCGTCGCAGTAGCTGCATAACGCATGTATAAAAATAATTTAAATATAGAACATCAAATTGAAGTGTACGCGCTCGATCATATAAATCTTGTAATTAATAAGATAAACAATTTGGTTTAGGGTCGGGTTATTACACGTGCTTACCCCTAGTTTTGTTGCTTTTCTTTGGTAAAATTAAGTTCAATGGAGCATATTTATACTTCATTTTTCGGCTTTACGCTTGTGTTTTGGTGTTTTGAGATGAATTGTGCAGATTTGATCATCAATAGCAAAATTTCACATGATTAGTTGGTGTTTTGAGCGTTAAGTAGATCAACATTGTCTATGGCTGCGATCAGATTGACCCCTTCCTTCGTTTCCTCGGAATTTGTATTTTCAGCGACCAACGCGTGCAACCCATGTCCACTAGCATGACCCATGTTGGACATCAGCTTGAACAACCATTAAATTTGAGTTCATCCAACATGGGCAGTCGTGTTCACTTACACGGCCCATGTTGGACGCTAGCAGCCAACATGGCCATGTTGGCTACATTTTCTACCATGTTGCTTCGGTTTTGGCGGCTACACCTATTGATTTTTTGTTGATTGTTATTAAAGGCCGGATTTTGTAATAGTTTTAGCATACATCATCATCCTTATCCACCATTTATCACCATTAGAAAGAGGAGAGTTGAGAGATTTAAGAAAAAGTTTGTGTGAAGTTAAAAGAAGGCTTGACGATCGAGAGGTCCAGGTGTTCACACCAAGAGGTTTACGCAACGCTTGTTGGAGAGTAAGCATTTCTTCTTCCTTTTTTTATGAAAAGACTAAGTATTTCTATTCTCCCTTTTATCTTTTTCTTTCTAATTTAAACTATGTTAGTTTTTATGGTGGTTTTAGTCATGTGTGAATAGTGCTTTTAAGTTTAGAGATTTGCTAAACAAGTTATCTTTTACGTAATTGAACTTACGTGCTTTAATTTTATTTGGAATGATTCTATTTATCTTAGAGTTTTTATGCTATTGTGAGATTATTGGCCATTTTCTTGCATGTATTCTAGTTTATTAAATGAAGTACTAAAAGAGAAGTTCAACATCGGAAAACTAAGATTAGACTTAATTAGTGATGTGTAGAGATATAATTGCTAATAAGAGATCACTTTGATAAATATATGTTTATGATTTAATTGAATTAAAAACCCATGAAAATAGGTAATTGATTTAACTCTAGTAATTCACTCCATTTGGAAAGAAAGTTGTGATTGCCCTTTGATTATCGATCTTTGAGTCCTTCGAATGAATGAACAACACACGTTTAACTAATGAATATAAGTATTTTAGGTGAAGCAATCCTAGGTGTTTTAATTTCATAGATTTTGTGAGATATTCAATATTTGTTAATCAACCATAACTCAAATTCGAATTGCTTAGCATATTGAGACGATTAATACTTAGTAGATTGCATTGATCCTTGTGGGACGACACTTGATTACAATAACAATAAAACCGTGCACTTGTGGAGCCGATCACCTCTTAACCAAGCAGCTCACACCTTCGAGTACCAGCAATATATTTAATCTCTATAGTAGAAAAAGCTACAATATCTTGCAAAGATGTTTTCTAAGAAATAGCACTAGCATAAAGTAAAGATATAGCTAAAAAAATAGACCTCCTCATATGGAGGTCTCCACTATAATCAGAATCAGCAAACCTTGCAACATCACATGTAGTAACCTTGTTCCCATCAAACACCTAACCTCTATCACAGTACCAATCACATACCGAAGGATCCAATTCATAGCTTCCCAATGCTCCTTACCAAGATTGTGTATATAATGACTCATAACACTCACTATATAGTCAAGTCAAGTCTAGTACATACAATAGCATGCATCAAGCTAATAACATCACTAGAGTAAGGAATCTTAGATATCTTAGCAATGTCATCAATTTTAGGGCATAAGTCTAAAGACGATTTGAAATGTGCGGTAAGAGGTTGCAATAGCTTTACAATAGTTCATATTAAACCTTTCAACTACTTTATTAATGCAAATCTTTTAAGACAAGTAAAGCTTACCGACTTTATAATTTCTAAGAATCTTCATGCCTAATATCTTCTTAATTGCTCCGAGGTCCTTTGTCTTAAACTTCTCACTAAGTTGGGATTTCAACTTGTTGACTAAGAACTTATATCCTTAGAAGCAATCAATATGTCATCAACATATAATAAGAAGTATACTTGGCAATCGGGTCATTCGGTTCGGGTTCGGTTCGGGTTAGTTCGGTTCGGGTTAACTTCGGGTTGATCTTGTTCGGGTCCGGTTCGGTTTCGGGTTCGGGTCAACTTCGGTTCGGGTAAACTTCGGGTTGATCTCGTTTGGGTTCATTCGGTTTCGCTTCGGGTCAACTTCGGTTCGGTTCAACTTCGGGTCAATCTCGTTCGAGTTCGATTCGGGTTAATTTCGGATCTAGTCATAATCGAGTCACTTTTTGGATCAAAATCGATTCAAAATTGTACCACTATAGGCACAAAAGTCCATCCTGAGAGACCCAACAAAAAAATGTGGGTTGGGTCACTTTTATTCGGGTTAAATTGATTCGAATCCGATTCGGCTCGGGTCATTTTGGGTTCGGTTCGGTTTCGGTTCGGGTCATTTTGCATTCAGGTCGGTTTCGGTTCGGGTCATTTCGGGTCGGTTCTGTTCGGGTCGGTTCATTTCGGTTTTCAGGTCAAAATCGGTTCAAGCTGTTTCGGATGTCGGTTCGGTTTGGGTTTCGGTCGTTCGGGTTGACCCGTTCGGTTCGGGTCCGTTTTGCTAGGTCTAATAAGAAGTACACAAAGGAACCATTAAAAAACTCCTTAAAGCACACACCCATGTCATATTAACTCTATATATAACGATTCCCAATTAGAAAAGTATCAAATCTTTTGTACTAGTGTCTAGGAGCTTGCTTGAGTCCATACAAGGACTTTTTCAAATATCATACACAATGTTCCTTACCAAGAACCTCACAACCCTCAGGTTGTTTCATATATATTTCTTCCTCCAACTTCCCAATGGAAAAGTAGTTTTGACATCCATCTATTCCAATTCCATATTAAACATAGCAACAAATGCAAGAAATACTTTGATAGGCCCGCAAGCGTACATATATAGCATCATAGCACATTAAGGTCATCTCTATAGGAATAAGGTTAAAGTATTGGGCTATATTCCTCCAACATTTACTAAACAAATCATGATTTAAAATTGAGATTAATATAAATTAAACTACTATCAAATAATCTCCCAATCCAAGTATCAAATCAAACACTTTCTTTGATTGGTTATTTTAAAACCGACAATCGAATTATCAAACCCTTCTTTCACGATAGGATGAAAATACCTAAATTAAATCAATTACTATTTCTCAATGGTTCTTGATTAATCTAGATTCATTAAGCATGTGATAATCAAATTAGGTTTTTTATTGGTGATTTTTTCTCCAGTTATCACACAAATTAGTCAAATCTTGGCATTCCAACATCAAATTTTACATTTCGGTACTTCATTTAATGTCCGACACATGCAAGAAAGTGATCAAGTTTCTCACAAGTAATACATAACTCCAAAATTAATAAAACAAGTAAATAATTCCAAAATACCAAAAGGGAGCAACACAATTTCGGGAAATTAACAAAGACTTGCATAAATAAAATATTCAACATCCAAAACTAAAATCTAAATTGCAATATTATAGGAATCACAACCCATCCCCCCATAAGGGGACCAGATTGGGACCGAGTTTCCCTATGAATGTCGGGTCTCTTTTTTGAAGATTCTTTTTGAAAACGATTTTAAAATTTTATTAGAAATGAGGATGTAACTCTTATTGAGATTTTTGATTTTTGTAATTAATTTGAAACAAATTAAAATGAATATTGATTGAGGGTTTTATTAAATTTTTTATTTTAGAAATTTGCTTTTAGAAACCTTTGGATATTATTCCATGACTTAAGAAAATAACAAAAATTTAGGTGTATTTTTGCGAGTAAGGCTTTTAGGGCAAAATAGTGTGAAAACACCGGCTTAGACCAAAGCCTTTCTTGGTAACTCGTCCGGCGTCGGCAAGAGTTAGCACCGTATGGTAGCCGGCGCCAGCCATGGGCCGTGGCTGAGGTGATTAGTCTCGGTCCATGACTTAAATTGTCAGAAATAAAATAAAATTTTTTTATTTTCAATTAGAAATACCGAGGAGAACTTTAAGGAGAAATAGAATGGAAAATGAGAGTCGTCAATTAGTTTTGAAAAATAAAAATTAACAAAAATAAATAAAAGACTCTTTCAATCTTAGTATGAAAAAACTAAGCTTGAAAGAAGTTTAAAATTTGACTCCATCGGTCTAGAACCGAGAATCTAGATTTGGGGGCGAAGGTACGAAATGTAGGGATAAACCCTTCCATTCCTCTCGTCAACAGATGACCTTTATTAATTTGAGATGTGAGTTTAAGAAATGTGTTTCCAAAAAGCATATAACAGGTGAATACCAAAATTTAAATCAACCAAGGCATGTGAACAAAGCAATAAAAAAATAAGAAAGCAATAAAGAAAGCAAGTAAAGGAAAGAGATAAAAATAAACTACAGCGGGCGAGGAGGAATTGAAAGCGATTATATCTTTGTACCACAATAGGGAAAGCGATAAAATGCAATAATTAAATAAACCATTAAAACCGCGAAGGAAATGAACACCTTCAGATTGTCCCACCTGCTAATCTTGATCTCGAACTCGGATCTCGGAAGCGTGACGATGGGTGAACGAGTAATGAAAGTGATTTTTTATGAATTTTGGTTAAGATAGAGTGATGTATGTGAATGATGAAGGTTAGACGATCGAATAGGATGACGAGTATTGTAGTGAGGATTAGCTAAAACGAAGCCAAGAGATCGGGATACGGTTAAGTAGTCAATAGCTCTTAGCTAGATTTCAGCAGCGTTTTTAAGGCTATTGACCTCTCTCGGTTAATATTCAACAACATTTGGCATAGGATATAGCCATCCTCGGAATGAGATGTTGAGGTCTCTATTTATAAAGAAGAGAGTAGGTCACAAAATGACCTAAAGAGCAGCTAAAAAGCCATCCAAAATGCAGCAGTGAACCGGCCGGAAAATCGAAACAAGCGGACCAAATCTCCTTGAACCGAAAATCCCATGGACAAGGCCAAGAATCGCGGGCACCAGCTAAGAAACGTCATTGTTTGGTCAAACTAGCCTTCCATGTTGCAGTTGATCTCTAGAGAAAATGCAGCGCTTTGGCGCAAAATTTGTTGAAGCGCGACTCGGCCAAGTACGGTGTCGTTTTATGTAGTTAGTTTTCGTGTCTCGGTTAGACGTTTGGAGCAAAACATAGCTCTTTGGCGAAAATTACCCCGAAGTGCAGCGTCGGCCATACGACATCGTACGAACAATTTGAACTCCGTATATCGGTTGGAAGCCGAAGATGAAACACGGCGTTTAGTAGGCGGTAAGGCCTAATAAGCGGCGCTAGCCAAGTGTTAACCTTGAGCGTTGACCCGAGCTTGGACCAGCGAGAAAAAATTGGGTTTGTGGGCTCGCCTAAAGCAAATAAGGTTGATTTTTGGTGGTAAAGGGTTTTTGTGTTTTACTTGGTTTCCATCACGCCAATCGGACTCTAATCATGATCCGAATTCGCAAATAGGCCCGAGATTTCATCACCGGGCTAACAAATAAAATAAATAAAAAAGGGATGACACGTCTTAGGTGTCTACAAATATATGTAAATATAAAGTTAGAAAAGAGAAGAGAAGGGAAGAAAGTCACTCATCCAAAGGCGTGATTGAATCGTCACTTGCAAACCCGATATGAGATCCTTGTAAAATCTCATGTTTGTACTTGCTCTTAAGTCTATAATCTAATCTAATCCTAACTAAGTGGTGAATAATATGGAGCTGGTTGGATATGGGATGGTTGAAAAAAATGTGCCTTATATAGCATAAAATAGGAAGCAAATCACGAAAATTGAGCGGAAACTAAAAAGCCACCCGAAAAGCCACCTATATGGGCGTGCCGATCAACACGGGCTAGTTGTGTTACTTTTTGTCCGGCACAAGCTAAATGTTCCAGTCATAACTTCCTCGTCCAATGTCCAAATAATGCGATTCTTGATTTTCTAGAAAGCTTATTGATTCTAGTTTATAATACATTGATCATTATGCATATTATATAAATGTGGGGAAAGGTATACGTCAAAGATTGAAGAGGTGTCCATTATCGCACACTTCTTACTTCCCGACTCATAATTTTTCTGTTTCTTATCGGAATTGAACTTATAATGTGTCATTGCAAAGCTCTTCAATAAATCAATCCAAAATATAGACTCAAAAAATCTTTGGCACAAAAATATGGCTAAAATCCTGGTACAAATCACTAGAAAACTACAAAAACGAGATAAAAACGCAAAACCCAGGCGTAAAGCATAAACGGGGCATAAAGTACCTAAATGCGCATATAAATCCCGAAAAATGGTAAGAAACGTCCTATGTAATCTAATAAAAATATGGAACTTATCACACTCTAATAGAAGTATGACGAACAACAGGAGAGAATACTTCATTAAACTTAATAGCTTCCTTTTGGTTGTGACAACGTGTAATTAGACGTGCTTTCCACCTTGCATCTTCAACCCCTAGCATGCCTTCCTTTTTTTTGGATCTACTTGGAAGTTAAGGCTCGTTGGCCTTTAGGTAGGTCACATAAGTACCAGGTCCCATTCTTTTGAAGACTCTCTATCTCTTCTTACATAACAAGGACGCACTTGGATGAATTAGAACAGGAAATAGCCTCGGAATAAATTGAAGATTCTCTACAACAAATAAAGCATAAGCGACAAGTCTTACATCGAAATGGGTTCGACAATATGAACCTTCTTTCGGAATCATCAACAACTCCACCTTGAACAATGACAACATGTTATATCTCTACCTTCTCATTAGTGTCTTTCTTATTACCTATATAAGTAGAAGAAACAACAATATCTTCTCTAGAAGATAACATAACAATTTCATTAAAGGTTACATCCCTACTTTGAATAATTTTATGTGTCTCGGGGCACCACAACTGGTATCCCTTAGACTCATATGAATAACCTAAAAACTTACACTTGATGTCCCTAGGGGCTAACTTCCCATTATTCACATGATCATAAGCGGGACACCCAAATATTCTAACGATAGAATAATCAATAGGGTTACCTGACCATACTTTTTCTGAAATCTTGAAGTCAATGGAAGAACATGGTGAGAGATTGATGACATATATCGAGTTGTAGAAAGGGCTTCAACGTCCTATAGTCCAGGCATTAAAAAGTATACAATGAGATCTCTCCAGGAAAGTCCGATTGATGCATTCTACAACTCTATTTTGTTGGGGCTTTCAAACAAGTGTCTTATGCCTTACAATTCCTTAAAGCGTGTAGAAATCATTGAATTCATCTTCATAAAATTCAAGGCTATCATTAGTTCTAAGCTTCTTGATTTTCCTGCCAGTTTGATTTTCTATAAGGGCTTTGAACTTCTTGAACATGGGAAATGCCTTATTTATATATCAAGAAATAAACCCACACTTTATGAGAAAAATCATCAATAAAGATCAACATGTTGCGTTTGTCTCCAAATCAAGGGTCCCTTGTGTACGAGTGGTTTGCAGTAGAGAAACTCACTCTTTTTGTTTCCCAAACACACAATAATCACAATAATCAAGCTTACTTGTTCCTTTGCTACCCAAAATACCTCTCTTACTCAAAATAATCATCCTTTTTTCATAAATATGGCCCAAACGCAGATGCCATAAGAGAGTAGGGTCGCAAACTAATGTCGTATTACGAAGTGACACGGAACTTGTAATTGTAGTCCTTGTAGAATATAAAGACTCCCTTGTCTCACACCTTTCAACAACACCGAGTGCACCTTTTGTTATTTTGAGAATGCCATTCTCAATTGAATACCCTATAGCCATTAGTCTCAAGAGTATCCAGAGAGATAAGCTTATGAGTTATATTCAAAATGTGCTTGAACCTTAGACAAGGTTATAACAACATCATCACGGGTTTTAATGCATACAGTACTAATCCTAATAACCTTACATTCGAGTATCATTGCCCATAAAAAATATCAGTATGAACAAGCTTATAAGTAGTAAACCAATCCCTATGATCACACATGATATGTACACTTGTATAAAATTAGCCTATGCAACTAACCACTTCGGACCTATTAGCCTATGCAACACACTCGTATAAAATTATTGCTAAAATCTTGGCTAACCGACTTCGCTCATGCATAGGGAGTTTAATCTCTCCCCGCAATGCGCGTGCGTCCCGAGCGACAGATACACGATAATATTCTTCTAGCCCATGAAGTCATGAATAAATTTAAAAATGCAACTACTAAAACAGGATGGGTGGCACTTAAGCTTGATATGGAAAAAGCATATGATAGGATCAAATGGGACTTCTTATACCGAGTGCATGACTGATATGGGTTTCCCAGAAGTGGATCAAATGGATTGGAGAATGCATCTCATCGGTCTCTTACTCATTGCGATAAATGACCAACCAACGGGGTTCTTGATCCCTGCAAGAGGCCTCAAGCAAGGCGACCCTCTGTCTCCATATCTATTTCTTATCCGTATGGAAGCCCTTTCTGCTAATTTCCTAAAGGAAAGTTTGAATAGGAAAAGTGGGATACGAGTTAATCTTTGCGCTAAAGGAGATACACTTCCGGCCCTATTTTTGCGAGATGATAGCCTGCTCTTTTGTAAAACCAAAGCTCAATCCTTATGTTCCCTTAAAAGAATCATGGATAATTTTTGTGCGTTCTCGAGACAACTGATCAATTTTCATAAATCATTCATGATTTTCTCCGCTAATGCATCCAGAAGGGATAAGGAAATAGCCTCGACTATTTTTCACATTCCTATTGTTGAGTCCCCGGGCAAATATTTAGGTTGCACAGACAATCCAAGGAAGGAAAAAAATACCTTTATTCTCGCCCATTGTTGATCTTGCAAATAAAAATCTCAGTACTTGGAAAGCGGGAACTTTGTCAAAAGCGGGAAGAGTGGTCCTAATTCAATCAAACCTCAAATCTATCCCCGCCCACATAATGCAATGTTTTAAACTCCCGAAATATATCTCCGAGTCGCTAAATAAAATTAATAGGGATTTTTTTCGGAAATCTACTACCAAGTAAAGGCCTACTAATGATTGCTTGGGATCGTGTCTGTCAACCCAAGAATACAGGGGGATTAGGATTGCAAAAAATGGAGGATATTAATGTTGCCTTTCAGGTGTAAGCTTATTTGGAAACTATTAAAGGAACTCGATAACCTATGGACCAAACACATGACGAGTAAGTATATGAGACAAAATAACCTTTTCAAAGTTAAGTCGAAAAGCACATATTCATGGGTTTGGAAAAACTTGTTTAGTTGCTACGCTACTTTTAGCAAAGGAATTAGATGGAAAATCGGTAATGGGAAAGATATTTTGTTCCGGACAGATTTTTGGTGCCGGGACCAAAACCTTCTTCGGATGACGGGGTTTGATCCACAATCACTCAACCTACGAGTAGAGTGAGTGACTTTATTAAAAATGATAATAGTTGGGATGTCCCCAAACTAGAGTCCGTCCTGCCAATGCACCTAGTTTCTATTATCAAAAGTGTACCACTCCTCGCATTTCCTACAAATGATGAAAATTGCTGGGGTCTTTCGGGAAACCGAGTTTTTTCCACAAAAATAGCCACAAACCTAGCACAAAATGTTGTTGGGCGGGATCCATGGGAAGGAAGATGGATATGGAAAATTAACGTATCACCAAAGATTAAAATTTTTGTTTGGCAATTAATGCATAAAGGAATTCCTCTTAAAAAGAACTTAGTTAGACTAGGGCTGCAAATCGTCCCCAATTGCAAGTCTTGTAATTTACGAGGATGAAACCGAAGACCACCTCTTTTCCGTTGCCCAAGAACACAACTAGTGTGGGCATCAGCTTCTAACCACCAATGGTTACACACCACCAATTTCATATAACCCATATCTAGCGGTAGATGCATCATCCATGCAGCCCAGGTGTCCCTTCATCCGAGCATTTTCAACGGTTTCTTTTTCTTCTATGGAGCATCCGGAAGGACAGAAATGCTTGTCACTTTTCGAGACGAAGATTTCAACCATCTCGGAACATTAATCGGGGCAAAAAGAGCTTTCGCGGAATAGAAAGCAAGAATTAAACTATCACCAATAGACTACAGACATCAAGACAAGCGAGAACGGACCAAAGAAAATACACTTGGTTAAATGGAACAAGCCCCCTGCCGGGTGGATCAAACTTAACTTTGATGGATCTCTAAAAAATGAACTTGCAGCTATGGGTTTCATATTACGAGATGACCAAGGAAATCTTATCAACGCGGGAGTGGCACAACTAGGTGTCACATCTATTCTAGTTACTGAAGCTAGTGCGCTCGGATATGGTCTCCAACGAGCGAGTCAAAGCAAATATTAGTTCACTTCAAGTTGAGGGTGACAACAAGATCATCATTTAGGCTCTTCAAGGCACTATCAAACCACCGTGGCAGATTGATTTTATCATCAAAGACATCATTCAATTGATGTCTTATTTTAGGAATTTCTCCTTTAATCATGTGTTTAGAGAAGCTAATTGTGCGGCGGATCGGCTTGCACAACAGGGGCACAAGGTTTCGGTGCCGTCCTCTTGGGGATACTTGTCCATCCCATTCCCTCTCCTTGATTTTGGCTAATGACACCCTAGGTAGAACCCTTGTGAGAAGGGCTACCTAGCGATTTGCCGTGTTTATCTTCTTTACCCATTCACCAAAAAAAAAAAATGACATGTACAACCATAATTCAAAATTCGTTTATCACAATTCACTTTTCTAGAGGTAGTAGCAACCAACACATCACCATCGGACTCATATTCAACCACACAATTAGCAACAATAGGTTTTTTGGGATTGTTTTTCCTTTTCTTCTCTTTCCTTCTTATTTTTCGGTTTAAAACTTCTCTTTCCTTCTTATTTTTCAATTTAAAAGAATCAGCAACAATATGATCCTTTGTCTTGTAGAAATTATTTTGTTGACATACAATCCCTATACTTGGAATGGTAATTTGTCTTACTACCATTCCTCTTTTCAAAGGTTCTACCCCTTACAACCAAGATCTTTGACTTTTTCAGGACACACATCAAGGTCAAATTTTTCTATAGACAATAAATTGGCCTCAACATCCTCAAATGATATAGTATGAACATTAGTATTTAACATGATTTCCTTAAAGTACTTATACGATGGGGTAAAGAAATAACTAATAAAATTGCTTTGTTTTCATCCTCAATTTTCACATCTAAACTTTCCGGATCAATAGTATTCAAATTAAAATAATTTAGATGTTTTTTAATAGGAGTACATTCGGGCATGAAGAACATATATAAATGTTTCTTCAAACGAATCTTGTTGGTGAGGCTCTTCGTCATGTAGAGTTCCTCCAATCGAAACCAAAGTTCCACTACTTGTTGTCTTATTAAACACCTCTTGTAGTACATGGGGCACCAAACACAACTGTATAGCCTAATTTTTCATCTATCGTCTAACGTGGTCTCTTGGTTCTTTCTCTTGTATTCAACCTAATTCTTCATCTATCGTCAAATTGGGTTTCCCCTTAATAATACTACGAACTTTCCACAATTTACGTTGAATGAGAATCTCCTTCATCTGAGCCTTCAAGAGATTAAAACTAATTTCTCCATCAAACTTTTGAATATTAACATTTAAAATTGAAGATACTCTAAACTTTAATCTAATCCCACTTGTTAGGTAATAGAGCAACTTGAGCGGAAGTGATTTGAATGTAAACAATGATAATCAAAAGTAGTTAATAATGAAAGCTACAAGTCAACGGACAAGAGAATTTTATGTGGGAATCCAATATGGGAGAAAACTATGGAGGCGAAAAAAATAGACAAGTCCATTATATTAGGGAAAGTACAAGTAATCACAATTGAAACAACAATTTAATCAATGATGAGAATACAAATTTTCTCTCAATTTCTCTCAACCTATCCTTAATGATGGACGATAATATTTTATTCTCTTTGCCACTAGAAAATGCTCCCAATATGGTTAGAAATACTTAAGCACGAAGACCCATCATATCTCGAATAAAATCTAAATGTCGTCATAGGAACCACGGTTGTCTCCGAGGACTCTCCAAGCTTAAAATGCAGCGTTCCACCATGCTTTTAGAAGACGAGCGTCAACCACGACGTCATTTAGAGGGAAAGCGTCTAGCCTTATGTGGGCTATGTCGTGATGTTTAAAACGCAAGCACTTTGATGCTCCCGATCATGAAATGCAATGCTTTAACGTTGTCTTCGGGTCTTCAGCTCCTTGTCCGACTTGGACAAAAGTAGAATGCGGTATTTTGTACTTGGAATTTCCGGCACACATCATGGGACTCCACAATCTGTAAAGGCTCGACCCGACTCTTGGACTGGTCCGAAAGAAAAGAGGATTTGTAGATCGACACAAGGCAAAAGGCTATTTAAGTGGTGTTCGGGTTCTTTGTAGTTTATTGGCTTACATTGCACTCATAGATCACAATCCAAAATCCAAATCTACAAACATGACTCGGGATTATCATCATCGGGTCGACAAAACAAAACATTAAAATAACGAGATAAAGGACGACACTCTTTGGGTGTCTACAGTTAGCCCCACTTTGATCGAGTCTAGAAAGACGAAGTGTAAAAGTAGACACTAAAGGATACTTACCTCGATTTCTATAAGATATTGTGTGACGCTTGGAATTGGTTGTAGTCAAACCTGAACTCCAAAGTGAGAACCGAACTTGATCGCGATGCATGTGTTCGAAATTTGGTAAAAGGATCCTAAGCTTGGCTTGATCGAGCCTGAAGCTTGACATATTTTGATGCTTGAAACTTCTATCGTTTTTGATTTGAAGTTTGGCTAGATAATCTCTGTACTAGCATACTTGTCGATGCATAACTGAATTGACAAAAGATTAGTGTTTTTATTTGAATAATTCAGTCGAAACAGATCGATAAAACTATTCCGAAAAAGCTCATTGGTGGGCTCGGAAGCTCCCACTTGCATGCATAAGGGACGAAATCACATGCTCCAAGAGGAAAAAGCTGCTCGGACTAGGTAAGTGGGCTAGGCTACAAAAGCTATTGTCGATTGGACTCCACGGCGCCTTGTGGCTCGCTCCGGCCAGCCTTTGGCAGGCGTGGCCCCGGCGTGCCTGGCCGGATTCCTTCGGTTCCCGTTAATTGTTTGACCCTTGTTTTATATGCTTGGATGTCTTGACCGGTTTGCTTATAAAAGGGTGCATGGTATGTTTCATTTTGCACACCAACTCTTTATCTTAACCTTGTTATCTTCTTGTATTTCCTTACTTTGCTCTTTCTTGAAAGTTAGTTGGTTCTCAAGAACTTCTTACCTTCAAAATGCCTAGAAGAAAAGCTCACCCTGTAGGACGAACCAGAGCTAAGAGTCTTTCCCAAGACTCTTTCCTCGACCACAAATGGCGTCCGCAAAATGAATGGGATCCAAGTGATCTTCCGGTTGAAGCTGAAAGTCATGTTTATTCACTTGCCATTTCCTCTTCGGTAAGCTAATTGGCTTAAGCCTTTTCATTTTCTCATTTAGAGTAAAGTTTTAACCAAAATCTTGTTGGATTTTGTCTTGCAGAAAGGCTCAATTCGAAGTAGCGAAGCCATCCCAAAGTTTATGGAGACATGCGAGAGGACGCACTTTCCTCTTGAAAATGTCATGTACAATGTTGGGTTTGGACCTCTCTATATTGCTTTACGCCATCTCGTTGATAGGTGGGAGAGAGATCCTATTAGAGCATCGGTGAGCGGCTTTGGGACACCACCAACACATTCCATCTTCCTCTTGGTGAGATGACAATAACTCCCTTTGACTTTGCTATTTTAATCTGGTATAGGCTTTACAGGGGAACCTTTAGCTTAGGACTGGAATTTGTACAAAAGCGTGACTACCTCCGTCACCTCTTCGGTCCTGTAGTAAAGAGGTTTCCGCACAATAACCATTTCAAATATACCATTCTTTTTGAGGCTTTTGAGGATGAAGTTTTCTGGCCTCAACAATCTCCTCAACAACAAGTGAGGGTCGTGCTTGCTCTCCTTTTGAGCACGATCCTCGTCTCCGATCAGGCCGCTAAGATTCATGTTCACTACTTAGTGAACCTAGTGGATCTTGATAGAATAAAGGAACTCAATTGGTGTATTCCCTCATATACTTCCCTCATTAGGGGCCTCTGTGTCAATGTGTGACATACAAGGCTAGAGTCGGATTCCACCAACTATCTTCCTTTAAACAGACTTATGGAAGATCATTGAGGTATGCTCAAATTTTCTTCAATATGTACTTTTCATCTTATGTGGATAAAAAGACTTACTTGACTTGTCAAAATGTAGTCGTGGCTATATGAATACTTTCACATCTCCTTTCCTGTTCAACGAATCGACCCGCATTCCCAACTTCCGTATCATGGGCGAAAATAAATCTTGAGCAAACCAAAATACACGAGATAGGCTTTTGTGGTCAGCCCTCAACCACGTTAACTCGGTATGTTACTTCTACTCTTAAAATTTGCTCCAAAATAGGCCTAAATGAGCTTTTCAACACACTTTCAACGATTCGGTCATGCCCACGACTGGACCACTCGCCTGTCATTATGGGTTTTGACCTCCATTACTAGTTGTGCTCCTTTCAGTAGTTTGGGCCTATCATTATAACTGCATAAGAAGCTTCTTGTCATTGTAAGTCTGTACAAGGTTGCAAAACACAAAAATAACGAGATAAAGACCAACACTCTTTAGGTGTCTACAAGTCATGCATAAATTACGCACGATACGGGCCATGTCACTCGAACATAAATAGCCCTTGTCGGCTGTGGAAGTTCCTAATTTGCGCCATTTTTTAGCACAACTCGTTTCGCCTTGAGAAAGACCTAAAGCGGTTAAAATCGGAGTATATGAGTGATTTTGAGTGAGTTTTGAGCTACACCCAACATATTCCGGTCAAGATTATGTTCGATTTTGATTTTGAGTCAAGTCATTTTTAATTTTGGTTGACTTTAGCTCACTCGGTTTTTGATCCAATAAACTTGTCTTGTAAAGAAAAATACTCAAATTGTGTTATCATTTGGGTTTCAACTCGGTTTAGCTAGGCGTAGGTGTAAGTGTTATTCTTCTTTGACTTGACAAATTACAACTCATCTGTCGTCTTGAAGGAATGTTTCATGTAAAAAACTCATCCAAATAAGAGGATTAATATTGTACCTTATATGTTCTATATCTTAAGGTTAAGTGCTTAATATTGCAAATCGCCAAGTAGCCAATTGTAAAGTAAACAGGAAGAGGATGTGGGAAAAAACTCCCGAGCCTTTCTATTAGGTACAAAGGATAAATACGATTACAATCATCATCCTCTCACAAGGATCTTTTAAAACACTTACTAAAATCTCATGAGCAAACCTTATCATCTCGCAATTTTATTATTGGAAATGTCTAATAATTACTAAAATTTTGGGAATTAGACATCATTAATCTAAACTTTAACGGTGTTGGACGTCATTAATACCAACTAGAGAATTGGACGCCAACACCCCAAACTTTGAACCTATTTACATTTTTTGCATACCACCGAGTTGAACTTGTTTGTTGAATGACGTGGACGGCAATGCTTGTTACATATGGTTAATAATAAAAAAAATTATTTATTTTTTGGATGACAATTCAACAAATATGGTAAAGAAAAGTACAAGTAAAATCAAATTTCTTTACCCCACGTACTATATTCTCTCTTTCTCCTCTTTACTCTATTGTCTTTATTCTCTCTCTCCTTCATAAGAACCCTAAGTTGCGAACATATCAAAATTTCTTTTGCAATTGGGTTGATAGAAGAGTCATAATAAGAGAGATAAAGCAAGAAGGGAGGACCAGAAGACTTGAGTAATGTCTTCTAAGACAACTACATTTATGAGTTGTCATTTAATAGTTCTTTTCTATTATTATCCGAGTGTAACATTACCGCCATCCACGTCATTCAACAATTAAGGTCAATTCGGTAATGGTGCTAAAATGTAAATAGATTCAAAATTAAGGATATTAGCGTCCAGTTCTTCGGTTGGAATTAATGACATCCACCTTTAAACTTTAGATTAATGACATCCAATTCTTTTTTTTTTCGTGATGAAATAATGAGTAATATTTAATTGATTTACTTCTACAAAAAACAAATCATTTACTTAATAATTTGTACTTATACATTCTAATATTGAATCCTTACCTTCTCATGTGATGCATAGTTTTAAACTACCTAAAAGCACGTCTAACTCTCTTGATAAAATTAATTAAGGTTTCTTTTGGAAAAAATCTCGGGATGCCACTTGGGCTACCAATGGTTGCTTAGGATAAAGTTTGTACTCCCAAGAAATTAAGGGGTTTGGGCCTTAGGAAAATTCGAGATAGTTAATCAAGCCTTTATTTGTAAACTTATCCGGAAGTATTTATATGAAAAAATAATTTCGCGGGTCGGTTATGAGTAAGTAAGTATCCCATATTAGAGGATTTTTTTCTTGAGGAAAATTATAACTTTTGATTCTTAGGTTTGGAAATGTTTTCTTAAAGAATGTGAGCTTTTTAAAAGGGGTTTAAGATAGAAAATAGGTAACGGCAAAAATACGAAGTTCGACATGATTTTTAGTGTGGTAATTTTAAGTTATTGAATATTATGACGAGTAATCTTTGGAATATTCCCTCCTTGAATGTCATAGTCGGTGAATTTATTACCCCATGTAAAGAGTGGGATCCGATATATCTTAACTCTTTTCTTCCTGCTGATGTTTGTCAAGTTATTAAGACTATCCCCCTCTCTTTTCGTAAAATAAAGGACTCCATTTGATAGGGTTTGTCTAACAGACAGAAAGTTTACGACAAAGTCTGCCACTTGGAATGCACAAAATATTCCCACCGGTTCACCATCGTGGCATTTTGCGTGGATTTGGAATATGGATTTGATGCCTAAGTTGAAAATATTTATATGGCAAATTGGTCACAATTCTTTATCTATACGAGATAATCGGCTAAAAGAAGGTTGAACATTGATACTATTTGTCCGCTTTGTCAAGTCCATTTTGAGTCAATTGACCATCTTTTCTCACAATGCACCTATGTTATAGATACTTGGGACACAACTTTTCGGCATAAAATGGCTAGAGGTGAATCTAAGCCAATTGCGGAATCCCTCTTTGAATCATATTATCTATATATTCGAAGGTTGAGAAAAGCACCTCGGATGATTCGATTAATTCATTTGTTATAGAGTATTTGGAAGAACAGAAATGAAATTTTTTTAATAATATTCCATTGCTCGCAATTCTTCGAGCCAAATCATCTTGGACTGAATGGCGATATAGGAGCGAGACTATATCAACATTTCAACCCATCCTCATCTTCCCCTCACTACGTGTCAACACTTCTAATCATCCGGTTTGTTGGCACAAACCACATGGAGGATTTATCAAAGTCAACTTCGACGGTGCAAGGTCTTATTCAGCGCGGTGGCTAGCCTCAATTCTTTTAGCAGAGGCTACTGCCATGAGAAATGGTGTCAAAGCAGTAGTTCAAGCGGATTTCGTTATATCATTTTGGAAGGAGATAATCTAACGGTCATTAAACCGGTTAAAGGTGAAATTTAGGCTCATTAGGAGATCCATACGCTTATTCAAGATATTCGTTGTTTTTTTCAGTGGTGCAATCAAGTATTTATTTATCACACATATAGAAAAGGAAATCAAGGTGCAGATCGTGTGACCAAGTTTAGTCTTTGTATTTATTCTATTTTAGTTTGGTTTTCTTTCCCTCTTTTTCTTTTCTCTCTATTTTAATAAAATAAAAATTAAATATAACCCTTACAAAAGGGCTAATTATTATTTGTTTTACTTATTTTTTTTAAAATGGCTTTCAACGTTGATTAGGAAAAACACATACCGCATTCGGAGTAATACTTTAAGTTTTAGTTGAGATAGGCATCTCCAACCTAACGCAATAAACAAATAAATACACAAAATAACAAATAAATGTGCTGATTTCAAATATTTCACGTGGGAACTCGCATAGTGACATCAATGCATCAACATATATAATATTCTCTCATATTTTCCCTCACATGGCAATAAAGTTATAATCCAGATTAAAAAAATTCGGTCAATAATAAATCCTCAAATAACAAAAATAAAATTTTTGTTACCATCTACGGTATCTTAGTTAAAAATACACTTAAACTGTATAATTTATTTAAAAATGTCATATTTATTTCGATACCTTAAAATGTGATTAAACTTATTTCTTTCAAAAAACTTGATTATATATTTAAGTATATCCATTTATGACTTTTTAATCGGAAAGTAACCAATTTTTATAGTGTTTTTATTTATTTTTGATATTTTTATTTAAAATGTAAGAAAATAAAAGCAAAAAATTCTTAAAAATTAATTTTTACTCTCTCTCTCTCTCTTCATTTCCTTCCCCTTCCTCTCCTTAGGTCAACAAAAATTAGTCAAAGTTTTTCATTTTTGTTATTTTATTTACTATTTAATCGTCAGCCAGTAAAATCACATTTTAATTATATTTTAATAAATTTTATGATATTTAAAGGTAGTAAAATAAGTTTGTGAAACTTTTAAATAACTTATGAAATTTAAGGGTACGTTTGGATAAAATCTCTACAATCTACATACCTTCAAATATGTCACGATATAATAAAATAAAACTTGATCAATTTTGTTAAAATAGTAAAGCTACAACTAATTTTTCATAATTAAGTATAACTGTATAACTATTTATATGGATTAGTCTTATGTTCATTTAATTTAAGATTTTTGTAATTAGTTAACCAATTCCATGTAGGAAGGCTTTACTTGATCTTTAACCTCAAAACAACAATAAAGTTCAAATTTCAAGCTAAGTAAAAATGGCTTAAACTAATCTAAATTAGACTTAAATTGAGAATAACAAAATATGTTTGATGGTCTTGACTCTATATTTTTTTGTTTGACCACTACTGTAATTCCTTTTAGATTACAAGACTTCAAGGTAAAAGTTTTTCCAACGAGTGCATTTTCGGAAATTTGAACTTATATTCTCCTCTTTATTGAAGTGATGCAACTACCAACTCAACTAACACGTAGTTGGTGGTCTTGACTCTTTATTAGCATTGGTAAATATCTGTTCAACCTTAAATTGTCTAAATCAAGAGTCTGATATCTATCCGAATTTAAATTTTGGACAATTAATCATGTCTAAATTAAAATTTACGTCGGGTTTGAATCTCATAATTTTGGTCTAGATTGTTAGATTTTTAGACCAATTCGGAATGACAATTGGACAATCAAGTTTCAAATTAGACGAAAATTGAGTGCATTTTAATTTGGGCCCCCTCAAAATTCAGATCAATAATTTAGATAATTAATTTTTGACATTGAAAATTTGAGCTTAAATCTTGTCACAAATATAATTTCTATTAAAACTTTCAAATCCAAATCACAAATTCATTATTCCAACAATTAGATTTGAACATTAAAAATTCACGTTTGAGTTCTATTAAGGTGTCTAAATTAGAAATTCAAGCACAACCTAATTATGCAATTCTATTATTCGGACCTGAATTTTTATAGGACACATGGCCGTTGCCCATTAAAAAATAAATCTGGAAGATGATAAATAAATAAATAAATGAGTAAAATACCAAAATGTTTCTTTTTGAAATCAGAAATATGGAAAATATTTGATTTCACGTTGGCGAGAAAATAGGTGTCTATTTGGGTTGGGGTCCATACCGAAGCCCTCGGCCACCCAAAAAACGTTTCGATTTGAATTTGACTTTTACATAAACAGCCATAATTTGAAATTTCCTTTTAAATTTAAAGCTTGGCTTTGTGGCCATCCGAAGTTCCAACGCCCCTTTCCATCACGTGATTGGTCGGCAATTTGCCCGTCTAATGCGACGCCGTTTCTCTCTCTAACGAGCCCCTTAAACCTCGACCATCACCCACCTCCCAAAACCCTCTTTCAGCTCCGCCACTCACTCGCCCCCTACTTTCTCTCTCCTCTCTCTCTCTCTCTCTCCATCGGCCATAGCCATGGCAGGGCTGAGCTTCCTCAGGGCAAGACCTTTGGCTCGCATGGCCAAGAATCGCCGGGAATTTGGCGCTGCGGCGGCGGCTGTTCTGGACGACGATTATTACTATGACTATGATTACTGCGATGATCGGACGGCTAAGGCTCGTCGGAATCATCCGATGGTGGATGGAGAGGGATCGGAGCCAAGGAGAGGAGTTCAGTGGGTCATCATTGGCGAGCCTGGTGCCAGGAAGCATGTCTATGCCGAGTGGCTTTCGAAGCTTCTGGAAGTGCCGCATATTTCTATGGGTAGTCTTGTTCGTCAGGAGCTTAATCCTCACTCTTTTCTTTACAAGCAGGTCTCTCTCTCTCTCTCTCTCTCTCTCTCTCTCTCTCTCTCATTTAATTTCACTGGGTTTGGGTGGGTATAATTTGATCTGATTTGTCTTCCTAAAGGTGAATTATGGGTAACTTAGTGGGGTTTGGGTATTGGCATGATCTATTCTGATTTTTGAATCAAAATGGGTGCTTATTTTGTGTGCTGTTTTCTTTCTCGTTTTCAATTAATGGGATGATTCCATAGATGTTGCTTTAATAGGATCCATATCAGGCCTCTTTCTGTTGTAAAATGTTGTTTTAATACTAATGGGAGCTGGATATTCTCTTTCCCGGCGACGTAGAGATAGAGATAGAGGGGGCCGGGAGAGAGAGAGAGAGAGAGAGAGAGAGAGAGAGAGAGAGAGAGAGAGAGAGCTAAGGGAAAGAAAGATAGAGGGGAGAGAGAGAGTGTTAAGGGAAAGAAAGATAGAGGGGGGAGGAGAGAGAGAGATAGATAGAGATGGAGGGGAGAGAGAGAGAGAGAGAGAATGTTGGTTGCTTGGTGATGTTAGTGAATTTGCTCTCACATTCTTGTGTTTTTATGACCATAGATATTGAAAGAGTTAAGGGAAAGAAAGATGGTAGGAAACCAACATGTTTTTGTTTTGTAGGATGCATCATCACCCTTTTTGGGTTGTTTGGGGTGAGGTGGGGTTTGAGGTACAAGCTTTACTGGCTTTGTAAGCAGTGTATGGATGCCTTAGTCATGTGGTTTATGTGAGATTTTCTGATGCATGATTAATCCGTCAGCTTTGGCAATAGAAAAAACCACATCGTTCAATCTGAGTTAGTATCGAAAATTTTCTTTTATTGGGAATTAGCAATTAATGGAGCTGGATTTACGTGACAAGCTTTCTATATGAAGATTCTGATACTTTGTCTGTGTCCCCTTCCCCGGCGACATATATGCTATAGATCAATATTGCTTAAGAGGTGGATGCTGAGTGCAGTCATTTCGCTTTTTAGTATAACACTCTGGTTGCTGTGGGTTTTCTGTGCTCTAACCTGTTAGTGTATTATCTCTAGATTGAGAATGCTGTGAACCAAGGGAAGCTAGTTCCAGAGAATATAGTGTTCGGATTGCTGTCAAAGAAGCTGGAGGAAGGATACTCCAGAGGTGAAACCGGATTCATTCTGGATGGAATCCCTAGAACAAGAATGCAAGCTGTGAGTTCTTTTTGCCTCAAATATGTTCTTTTCTAAATGCTCATTCTATATTTTTCTCACGCTATGTGGGAACGTGGATAAAAGCACAGATGGAGCATTTGGTTGTCTCCAGCTTCTTTTTTATTTTATTTTTTGGCATGGCAATAGAGCTGCTTGTAACTGAATGGTTTAAATGGAAGAATCTAAATTTCTGCTCATCTTGTCTGTGTAATCACTTATGGTGTTTAAGGATTTCATCTGTTTGCTGGTCTGAATCACTTAGTGTGAGCGTCCTCGTTCTTTACTTTGTACTTAGTTGACCTTATTAGATTCCTCGATAGTTGTATAATGAACTGAGATGATCTTCTCATTAAACTGTGAGATTCTAAGAATCACTGTGATTGACTTTCTGCTTTCAATTTTCTTTCTACCTACAGGAGATCCTTGATCAAATTGCCGACATTGATTTGGTATTAAATTTCAAATGTGCGGATAAACAACTGGCAAAAAGTGAGCTCGGAAATGGATTGAATCTTCAATCACAAGGTAGTTGGATAAGATCATTCCCAGAAGAATCATCCTGGAAAGAGAAGCTCCAAACTTATGCACAGCAGGTGTGCCTTCTTTCACATTCTTTTAAATTATGTTTGTCCAGATATCATGTATAGGCAAAATATGAGTGTGAATACTTGAGTATGAAATCCTTATTTGGAGATTACTTTATGTCTTTATTATTGGGGCGGAGTGCGGGGTTGTTGTACCTTAATTGCAATTTCTTTTTTGATACTGAACTTGATTCCAATTTCTTATAGAGGAGTTGTGCTTCTCCTTCCCTACAATAAGTTCCATTTACTATGTGGTGGTTTTATTTCTCATTTTGAGCTGTATTTTTCTTCTTTATCACTTTTAATAGTCTAGGCATTCTAAGATAGATGGACTCATGCTTATATATTAACCTTTAGAATGGTTGTCATCAAGTCTTGACATTATATGACATTCAACACTCAGGAACATTCAGTATCAGAGTAATTCTATAAATTGTCATGTTTTCCTACTTGGGTACTTGTGCTGAAATTTTTAGTTATCAAAAACATAGTGGAAAGACACAGAGTTCTTGTTTCTTCTCTCTTTTGTCTTACTGTCCGTTCTTTTTGTTCTTCGAGGTTTCCCTCATAAGCTTGTACTAGGGAGGTTTCCTGCATAATACCTTCCTTGGGACTTGTAATTCCGTATGCAGAGGAAATGGATATGAATCCAAAATCAACTATATATATATATATATATATATATATATATATATATAAAGTAAGATAAATTTGTGACGAAAAGAAAAGGGGTAGGCTAGTTTCCAATGGATCTTACTTTGTAAACTAGTCCTGTTGAACTATATTCAGTTGGGACCAACATCAGGAAGAGGAAATGGACACGAATCCAAAATCAACTATATATATCGCAGAGGGAGAAAAGAGCAACGTATTGACATCAAAGGGAGTACTTGAAAGAGAAATGTCTCTATAGTGTGTTGTAAATATTGTTCGATCATGTTCATGTGTTACGTCGATTATCTAGCATCAGTATTATGAGTAGATTCATTCGGCATTCTGAAACCTAACATTCTCCAATTTTTCCTCCCTTGGTCAGAGCAAACCATTGGAAGATTACTACAGGAAGCAGAACAAACTCCTAGATTTTCAGGTAGCCGGTGCACCTGGAGAAACATGGCAAGGCCTCCTGTCTGTATTGCAACTTCAACACATGAATTCTTCTTTCCAGAAATTGACTGCCTAATATTGCCGTGCTTGGCTCATTAGGCCACCAGCATTTTGGCACAACAGTAAATACAAACTACAGAGTTGTGGGACTTTATTCAATACTTCGTTTGATATTGTTTCTTTCTTGTAATTTGTTATCCCCAAAGCCCTTTGGGAAGTGCAATTTTGTATTGTAATTTTGTATTGAAGATGAAAGCCCTTTCGGTGAGGAGCCTGTTTCGTGCTTCATCCTGAATCTGATGATTTTTGTGCCTCCTTTAGAGGTATTCTTGATGAAGTTTCCGAGTTATTTTGCACCCTCTAATAATTATAGGGTTATGGTTTTATGTGGACATGCTAGTTGCTACTAGTTATCTGAATTTTGAAATCTAGAAACTATGAGTGTATTATTTTGGATGAAGTTATAAAGTTGGCTCCCCTAGGGCTATGTTAAGAGAACTGACCCGGTGATCGATCCGGTCGGTGAAGTGGATCAATGATTCAACCTGGTCGAACTGTTTAACTCGAGATAAAAGTGGTTGGTCCGATTAGTTAAACTGGTAAAATCCATTGAGATATGTCTATACATATATTTAAAAAAAAAAAAAAAGTCCCAACGCAATCTATATATGTGAAAAGAAATATATGGCCTATTAACTCATAAAATATAACTTAAAACTCTAGGGCCAAGGCCCTTTCAATTACTCAGTGCCCTTGTGGGGAGCGAGAGCAAGCAGAAGCTGGTGAGACTAATAAAAACCCTAGCCGCTCCCTTTACCCTTTTTCAATTATCTCGTGCAGCTGGAGAGAGAGAGAGAGCAAACAATCAAACACTAAAGAAGAGAGACAATGAGAGAGAGAGAAAGGGTGTTAGTAACAGAGACCTAAAAGCTTCAATTTCCTCCCATTTTCTTTCATCTTTGACTTCTCTTGTTCCTTCTTCGAGCATCATGTTCATCGGACACATTAATTTCAGCTAAATTTGTTGATTTTATATGTGATTCGGGTATTTTCCGGATCATACCAACTCACCTACCACGTCACTCGACCAATTGTGCCTAATCGGTTGGGTAACGGAGATCTCGACCCAACCCAACCCTTAACGGGCCAGTAAAGCTCAAAGCCCACTAGGGCAAGGGTTTCCCTAAACCATGATAAAGATCTTGTTTTACCGCTTTAAAATCTCATATAAATACACACCATTTTCCAATCCCAAGGGACATGTTATGTTCACATTCCAAAAGGTCTCATCTCTCTCATAATCCTACCTCCAAGCTTCCTAAACTCTCAACATTTATCAACATTCATCAACGTTCATCAATGTTCATCCATATTCATCCCGAGAACTTTCATCTTTGGAAAACTTCTCGACTCCCAAGGAATCCCCCATGCACATCGAGGAGGATCTCCTCGATCCATTCAACTTAGTTCACTACTAACTTGAGCGTCGGAGGGCGTTCCCGGGATCCACCACCGTGGCTTTGCCTTTTGCGGGTTCAAGCGGTCGCCACGCGGATTGGATCGATCGTGCCACGTCCTCGGAACCGGAGCGGTAAATCCTTCATCTCTCCGAATCATCAATCCACATCATCAACTCGGTTTTCTCCGGAAACAGCTTTGGCGCCGTCGTGGGGAGGAAGGTAGCATATGGTCGCCGGTGGCACTCGATCTCGATCTAAGATGACGCGCAACACGACAAACCCACCTGTCCCTCACCCTCATCGTTCAATGCCTACGGGGGCCAATCCCGTGACGCTCCTTAAGGCGAGGATGCAGCGGTCTACCGGTAACCGCCGCACTAGGCCGGAGGGGTACGTCACCCTAGGGCATCTTCGGAACTTAATAGAGACCCTTAAAACGGCATGCCGCACGGCAAGTGCAAGAATAGGTGCGAGCCACCATCGAACAGCGCACGCCAATCATGCGCCTCCACTATGCCCCAATTCCGGGTATGGCACAACCCCACAGGGAGGTCGACTGTTGGCTACTTCTCGGGCGGGATGCCCGTTAGGAAGAATTAAGTTCTAAAATTGTAACCGCAAGTGCACGGCGTAGTTGTAGCTAGCCAGGCAAGCACGGACCGTGTCCACAGAGAGTTGTGTTTCAAATATCAAAGCTAACTTAAACTTTCAATCTAGGCGGATCAATACGGATGAGATAGATATGGTGATTAAACTAACCTAGAAAGCAATAAAAATAAAATACTCGGGTTGTGATTTTACCACTTAATAAACTAATTAATCAAGTCAAGCCTAAACCTACCCAAGTTTATACAAGTATTTAGGAGTGATTAGTTGCACCATCAAAACCTACTCAAGCCACACTTTCGAGGGTCATGAGCTAGTTTAATTATTCTAACCACCTACTTTCGTGGGGTTAACCCAACTAAACTACGAAAATAGCAACTTCGGACCTAGCTAGAATTCGGGCTATTTTCATGCCAAAATCTCAACTATTCTCTTTACCCACACTAGCAAATTGACTCCACCTCTCGGTGATAGACCAACCGCCTAAAATCAAGATGAAAAGACCCTTTCGGGCATCTCATCGAACTTATGTGGCGAGTAAGAGAAACAATCCCAAAACACTAGCATAAACTAGGTAAGTAAAGGCCTAAACAAAATTAATTAGCCATCAAGGAGGTTAATCACAACCAAAGTGACACAAACTAGCGACTAATTAACATGAAACAAAATTAATCTAACAACTACTAACAAAAATTGACTCGAAGAAAGACATAAACTAATAAAATAAAATTAAACATAAGATTAAACAATTAAACTAACTACTACTAATATCAAAATATAATAAAAATCGAATCTTTAAACTAAATTAAACAAATTATAAACAAAGGAGAGACAAAAGGGAAGAAGTTACCGAGAACGAATCGAAGCGAACCGAAAGCGTCACGAACTAAATTAAATAATCTAAAGTAAAACAAATACTTGAATCCGAAAAGTATTAAATCTGAATTTACCAGAGAATAATTTATTAAACTAAACCTAAACTAACCCTAAAACTCCTCTCCCGACTGCCGCTAATCGTCCCCCTTTTACACACGGCTGATTCCAAAATTTAGCCTGAGATGAATTTTCCAGCTGCTGATGTCATGCTGACATCATGCTGATGTCCGCATCATGATTTCACCAAAATTCCTTGATTGCCTTGCCACGACTGGATTTGTTTCCTGATTTGCCTTCCTTTTTTTTTCTTTATTTGATTTTATTGTAAATCTTGAATTTTAAAGTCCAAGATCATACTTTTCTTGTCTTTTAGTCCAAATGTTCGATTCTTGTTCGGTTGAACTTTATTACATATAAAAGTAAATAAAATAAGTAAATTTCTAAAAAACATATTATTTTATGAGACAAAAACTAAATAAATAGGGGTATAAATGATGTAATATTTAGACCGAACAAATATCCCCACACCTAGCTTTTGCTCGTCCTCGAGCAAAACAAAATAAAACCTAACTCACTTTCGCGAGAATCGCGATTGCACTTAGCATGTGCAACAAGCCCTTTAAACCCCTTGGTAGCCCAAGTGGACGAGTGAGGTCTCGTGAGGGTTTGTAGAAGATATACCCGCAAAATCTTGAAAAAGAAAAAGAAAAGAGAAAGAGAAAATAGAAAATCTTTTTGGGTTTTTAAAAAATTTTCACAAACATATATACAAAGTGGGGAGGAATTGTGCACATTCTAATCAACCATATCACTCTCGTACGTCGGATATTAACATGCATATAAAGACAATGCACACATCAAGACATTTGATCCTCCATTAATGACATCCACATACCAATTTTTCATCCCATACGAGTAAATAATGAGCAAGTTAGACAGGTAGAACCTCACTTTAAGGTAAAGTGGAACACTCACACTCATGTGTTTAGAATATATAATAATGGTTCACTCAAAACTCATTCCAATAGCGCACCCTACTGTAGGCTTGGTCATACTATCAATTCTCTACCACTATGTAAGCATAATGCAAATGTAACCAAGATGACTTTTTAAGGGTTGTAATGGGGCTAAGGTTCATGGGTAAGAAAGGGAATCAATTTAGGAAACGTGGAGCTAAATAGCCAAGGCCTAATGACTAAGGAGCAAAAAACACTTCCAAATATGACTTAAAACTTCTCTCCCAATTCACCTTTTCAAGTACAAACAAACCCGATAGAACCTAAGGAATTAGTATAATAACTTTTTTTCTCATGCCAATCACTTATTCCTTTCTTCTTTTTTTTTCTCTTATTCTTTTTTTTTTCTTTTTTTTGGTTATTTTTTTTTTTGAAAACAAATACTATTGACATGAGAATCATGAACACAACTCAATTCCAAAGGGTTTATCAACCTCTAGGGGATACATCTAATTTTTCATTAATATAAATCCCCTTTTCAAACCACGAAACAAACAAAACACCAATTATATACAACCCAAAACTACCCATCTCAAGAAATGTTGCTCCACTTGGACCTGGCTTAGGTATAGGAAATATATGTGGGCCAAGGGTAAAGTGGATGTAGGTATAACAAAGAATATGTTAAAGCTCAAAGGGCTAGCAAAAAGGGTATATATAATAGGGTGACTTTTTGGCTCCTGTAGTTTAAAAATCAATGAATGCCTCTATCATATTACATAATGCAAATGCTAAATGTGATCTCAAAGAGAGACAAAACAAGTTCTAGAGGAAATGCACCAAGGAAGAGTCACACATGAAATGAAATATGAGACTAAAATTAATGAATTAGTCTATAAGGCTCAAAATCTCACAAGTTCCTCTACCAAAGTCAAACTAACTCAATAATTGAATGTCGGGATTCAAAAGGGACATAAAATGACACATTTTGGATCAAAGTTTATTATATACATCATAAATACACACAAACTAATAGCCAAGTAACAAGTGGTTAAAATTAATCAAAATGCCACAAGCTCCCCAAAAATAATTTTTTAAAAATCAAAAATCTTTTTGCAATTTTTAAATTTTTTTTTTTTTTTCAAAATATTGAAGCATGGCTTCTCCTCCCCCATATCTAAATCTCACAATGTCCTCATTGGGAGCCAAGGAACAACCACCAACAAAATAGACTCAATTATATATAAAAATGCTACCACCAAAAACAAAACCAAAACAAAATAAGAAAATATACATGTGGGTGATCATAGCCATCATGGCTCAACAATATCCAAAGTTTATCCTCAAAGTGAACACCCCACAAAAACACAATCCTAAATATCCACCACTAAAAGCAAAAAGAAAAACACAACCCTAAATATCCACAACTAAAAACAAGAAAAAAAAATATAAAGAAAGAAAGAGGAAAGAAAAAAAATAATAAGAAAAAAAAAAGAGAGAAAGGGAACGAGTATACCGGGTTAGGTGCTAGGTGCACCTAAACTAATGCCGCCTAAAATAGTACTAAGAAGGCTTGAGGAGCATCAGCCACTCCTCATCTCAAGATCAAGCTCCAATTCAAATGCTCGTCGGAGCTCTAAGGAGCTTATCAAATTTCTGAGCACAAAACTCGGATGAATGTAAATAAAAGAACACAACAACAAATATGTCGGTGATATTTAGTGATCTCTTAAATTTATCGAAGCCTTAGAAAAATAAAAAAGAGTGATCACGAAGCTAGTCCACATGATTTTTCTAGGGATGTCCTCTAGGTAAACATGGAAAGGGTAAAAGGGAGGAATGTAACCTCCAAAGGTATCTAGGGACACAATATTGTCAACCACATCCCCCTCAAGCATGCTAGATGAGTAATTCACATTGCCCACATCTAAATCAGAATCACAAATCACAAAGGTAGTGGGCTCGGAAAAATGATACTCGGGAGAAGGGAAGGGTAGTGAACAAATAGGGAAAGTAGGGATCAAAGTAAGTGGGTCGGGGGACACATGATCATCAACATCAAGACTAGTAGGCGATGCCTCGACCACAACCACATCACATGACTCCCTTAAAGGAGTCTCCCGATCAAACACCTCAACTAAATCATCTTCTAATTCACAATATAAATCATCCTCACCATCTAAACTAGCATCAACACCAAAGGAAGACTCGGTGTAGTCCTTATGTGTACTAGGTGTAACGCCCCCAGTCACCATTACTTAATAATCCCTTAATTAGAGAATATTACGTAAGGTCGCAGCGGAAGATGACGACCGAAGACGTTACCGCCGTCCTAAAAATAGGACAAGGCTACATAAATGAAATAAAATAAAATACAATTTGTGCATCCAACTGTTATCTTTCCATTGGTCCTGTTAGGGGTAATTGCTTATTACCCAAGTAGCTAAGTCATCCCAAAATATAATTCACTTATTTAATAACATGATATTTATACAACCTATACTTTCGTCTATTCCATAAGATAATATGCGATGTGTAATAACTACTGTGGTCATACCTAAACCACGGTTGAGGGTAAAATCACTGTGAGCATCTATACACCTTCGGAATCACAAGTGCAACGTGACCGGCTATGGTTTGCCTTCGTCGAGGCTTGGTAGGTAGTTGATTATTTCACCAATGCTTCATCCTAAAACAAAAATAGTAAAATATTTCGAAGAATGAGTCGAAACTCAGTACGAACATTCCTACACTCGTAAAACCGCTTTGAAACATTTTAATTGAGCGCGCGCATTTCAATTCATTTTAGTTTGAAATAAGGGGGAGAGAATATGAGTAAAACTTGCTTGCAGGTTATTATCTCGAAAGTGGAACCTCTTGATAATTGATACGATCTTAGTAAGGTGCACACCTCCCGGGCCGACCGAGAACCCGAGTTGAAGCCGCGCGGGTTGGGCATAAGCCACGATAATTGATAATTGATGGGCATAAGCCCCGATAATTGATAATTGGACGGGGACCACTTAATTAGGTGGCAAAACTTAATTTGCAAATGATTCATTATTAGTTATATATATGAGAAATGTTGAGATTTGATGAAACATGTGAGTTTTCGAAAGGCACGAGCAATGAACGTACTCGAACCGAGAATATTTGTTTCTCCCCTTTTATAAAAATTGAGTCACCAGCTATTCGGTAACGGAAGTGGCCTCAATTCTGTTTCGATAGATTTTTATTGTTAATAATGTTTCTCTTGAGTTTCAATAATTGAATTTGTATAAACATTGACAATTTATTTCCTTTCTTATACTTATACGAAAATCGATTAAACTAACATTTGTATTAGTTAACTTTACTGCGTTAATTCATGTTGCAAATATTGACTACAACGCATATTAATTAAACAAGTTGATTAGGCTAATCGGATGATCAATGATATTTATGTAATTCAATTCATTAGTTGACTTGGATTGAAAATGGTATATATATATATATATATATATATATATATATATATATATATATATATATATATATATATATATATAATGTAATACCGGAATTTTAAAGAAATCACTGGAAAGCATAGGATTATTGAGCATTTTTCCCCGCAGCTAGGGGGTTGAGCGATCGATTTTATTTACGATCAAACGTATTACGTTAGAATCCCTTTGGAGGTTGGTGTGGAATAAATTAAATTAAAGGATTGCCTTCCTTTTTCGTCTAAGCTAAATTGTTGAGTGATTAGGAATTGTCGTGGCCGGCATATTAAAATGAGTTAGGACGCAGATCGCGTAAGAGGACGGAAGGGGAAGATATAGACCTGTCATATATGGGCCCGGTGATTAATTTCACTAAATTATAAAGAGATGATTAAGCTTGTTTGGGGGTCCAATTAGGAACAGGAACCGCCAAATTAGGTGGTGGAAGGTGAAAGGAGAGGAAAGAAGGCTCGGGAAAAGAGGCCGAGCGAAGAGGAAGCAGAAATAGAGAGCGAGGAGAGAGAGAACGCCCGGGAGCCGGAGCAGAGGCCGGTGGCCGCCTGAGCGGTGAACGGCCGGTGGGCGAAGGGAAAGCGGAGGCTCGGGAAGGCGAGAAGGAAAAGAAATCGAGCGAAGGAAGAAGGGAAGAGGGAGGACCGAGCGCGTAGAGAGAGAAGGCAAGCAGTGTGAAGGTCGAGGAGACCGAGGGGTGGCCGGCGACCACCATAGGCCGAAGCGGCAGCCGGCGACGCTAGTGAAGGGAGGAAAGCGAGGGACCGATGCCGAACAAGGGCGAAGGAAGGAAGGAACCGAAGCGGGGACAGATGCGGGAGGGTCCGGGAGGCCGGAAACCGGGAAAGTAACGGCGGCAAGGGAGAAAGGCTGGCGGCAAACGCACCGGGGCCGGATCGAGAGTCGGCGGAGGCCGAAAGCTGCAAGCCGGAACAGGGAAGCGAAAAACCGAGCGGCCGAGCAAGGACTGCGGAAACGGAGACCGAAACCGAAGGCGGGAGTAAAGGAGTTCAAAATCAATCCCTAAAACCCGAGAATTTCGGTGGGTAGTCTTATACTCTAAACTACTACTAATTTCGAATCCAAATGAGTTTATTGTGATTGTTGAATGTGATTGTGAATACTGAACTTGTATGCTTCGAGTGGGATTAGTAGTTGCTGAAAGTCGAATTAGGAGTTGTAAGGGGAATTGATAGTTGTTTAGGCCTGAGCTGGAAACCGGGAATTTCAACGAAGTTGGGTTACTAGGGTATAACGAGTGGTATCGGGAATCCGGTCGAGTTGGGGATAAGTACGTATGATTTGGGCATAAGTTATGAATTAATATTTAGATTGACTCTTAGGGATTTATTGAATTCGCGGCATTAAGAAATGAGTACTAATTCGGGAAACAACAAGGGGAGTGTCAAGAGGAATAGGAGATCATATTGAGTGATGCGCAATTGGGGCATTTAAGTGAGAAATGGGTAATTGTGAGGTTATGTGCGTTCGAAGTATATTCTAAATCCTTGAGGTTGAACCGAGCGTGAAAGTAAGTAAAACTAACGGGAATCGAATAATGAAAAGTAAGTAAAAGGTACATAATTAAGGATGGGTGAGCAAGAATCGATTAATAAGGTAAGAGATATTAAATGGGAAATTGAGGTTGGCAAATAGCAAGTTGGGGACGGTGAAGTGGAACTAAGCCATAGTCATGTCTAAGACCTTGGAGAGAGAATTGAATAAAGAGGCGAATAGAGATAGAGGAAATTCGGTAAAGTAAGTTTAAAGATATATGGTTGAATGAGGGCAAAAGAGGTCGGTTTACAAAGTGAAGTCATGAAATGCGGAAATGAGGTAAAGATAGTGGATTGGGAAAAGTGAGAACGTCGAGTTAAATAACATCTACTTGCGGTTATTGTGGCTCGGAAAATGGATTCAATCGTACTAAACTGCTGAATTGAGAAAAGCTTAGTTGGAAAAGAGTTGAGGATGATTGCTTGCAATGAATGGTGATTATTCGTGCTATGAGATTACTTTACGTGATGCTCAAAATTAGTTCCGAAAGGAGTTTTGTATTTTACGTGAATGATTCTTGAATGCGATTTCCTGTGAACTGCCTTTCGAACATGAATGTGTTTTAAAGAAGCAAAGTTGATTTGAGAAAGTGAATTTATAAGGATGACACGTGGTGTCATGCCTTCCTTGATACCAAATCGATTGAGTAAGTTGTGAAGTGAATGTGATAAATGAGAATGTGCAAATTGTTTTGAATCGACCGGCTACGGATCGTTTAGCATACCGAAGGGTTCGAACCGGGAACGCCCAGCTAGAGACTTCGAGGGAAGGGTTCTAATAGGGGTCCTGGAGAGACAGGATGCCCGCTCCGAGACTTCCTAGAAGAATGGTCCCGGGAGCCTTTTGTCGGGGTCGCGCCCGAATTAAAGAAGTGCTAGTTCGAGTCCTCGGAAGGCCTGGAATGTTGATTCAACCCCAAAAGAAGTATTCTTGAATGTGATTATGTGTTTTTAAGTGATTGAAGAGTCTTGATCTTTTTCATTGCAAGAGATTTCAGTGAAAAGTATATAGATTTCTATTACGTTATTATGTTTTCGCAGATTTCATTATTATGAGTATTATGTGTAAAGAATTTCCATTTTAAGGGTGTAAGATTCCGGTGAGCCCGTGGATTATTGCTCACCCCTACAAATTGCCCCGTCCCCACCCAGTGTTGCAGGTACACTTTCGAAGCATTAATCCACACTTAACACGTTTCGGACTCCGCGATTCTTTGTTTGATGTGTGCCGAAGCGATTCAAGTCAAGAATATGCATTTCTTATACTTCTTGGTATTGTACTTGTAATTTAGTGCATATAGTTGTACCAAATGTATAGCAACCATTTAGATTAGTTAAGTTAGATTGTTTTAAGTTTTACCGCATGATTGGTTGAACTCCGGAGTGTGGCCGTTGAGTTGTATACTCCGAGCGTGTGGCTCGTCGAGTTTTATTATGCTTTTTATGCAGGATTTTAAGGCTTTGAGCCTATGGGTTAGTCCATGTTACAAACGGAGCTCTGCCGAAATTTTCGAGAGAATCTCGGATTCTTTTGGGAACTACCGGTATTACCCTTAAGTTGAGTTTAGACAGCCAAACCAACACCGAGAAGAGCCTTGGGAGTTCTTTTAAGGAACTCGGCGATGTAATACTCCCGGGGGTGTTTTGGGGTGTTACATATAATCAAACACTTATTCCTAATTTATTCCTTATTTCTCCCTTCATTGCATTCAAAACCCATAGTTAAGTAATTACTTAACCCATCAAATGCCTTCCCATGGGAAGGTTTCACAATTTACCAAATTGCCCAAGGTTCTTACATACACTACTTTAAGGTCATGAGCATTATTCTCTCTACAAAAATTCACATTCACAACCACAATCAGATATACTTAGGGCTCAAATTTTCCCCACGCCTCTAAACTTGCTCATTATCTAATTTTAATGTCTACATACAATTTCCTTTCATTTGCTCAATCCATCCATTTTCAAAATGTAATGAAATCCGTCAACTTACTCAATTCTATAACTAAACATCCCCAATTTAATTCACTAAATCATAATTTCCCAAAATAAATCACATTCATCCACATTTCATACACAATCTCTACACCAAAATATCAAACCTTAATCATCCACATCAATTCGAATTTTCCCAAATCAATATTTGAATTCACTCCTCAAACATATTTCTAAATCAGATAATTCAATTTACAATTATAATTGCTTAAATAAATAATGAACTTGGTAATTTTAGGGTTTAGCGTTTTACCTTCAAATTCGGAGAGGAAGTCGGGGAGGAAAAACAGAGGTGGTGGTGCGTGGCGGCTGCACCGGCGATCACGGGCCGAGGACGGCGACTAGCTCCAGCGGCCGTTGTGGCTGGTGGTTGCCGATAGGTGGGCCGCGGCAGAGGAGAACCAGCGCCCGCGGAAGAGAGAGGAGAGCGAGAGCGCGAGTGAGGCGAGAGCGAGACAGAGAGGAAGGACGGATGGCCGGCGCCAGTCTCCCGGCCGGCGTCGGTCGTGTAGATGGCCGAAAGAGCGAACGGCAGCGAGGAGGAGAGGCAGGGGAGGACGGGAGAGGCAGAGGAGTGGTAGCTTCGGCAGGGAAATGCAATGAGGAGGATGGAATTAAAAAGCCCGACTGTTTTTAAATCTTAACCGCCTCTTCTTTCTTTCTTTTTTTTTTTTTTTAGATGAATCCATTTCTGGATTTTTCCTCAAAAAAATCTGATTTATTTATCTCATTATTATTATTATTATTATTTTTGGTTACTTGTTACTTTTAAATTTTATTTTAATAATGATATTTACAAATTATAATTGTAACGACTTGTTTGAAATATAGTATTAACGACCTCAGCTACATGTAAATTTTTGAATTTTCTCTTTTAAACATATATGCAAATTATAATCACCATTATGAAATTTTTATTAGGGCCACTTTGTCGCCTTAGCTGCATAACACATATGTAAAAATAATTTAAATATAAAATATCGAATTGAAGTGCACGCGCTCAATTATATAAATCTTGTAATTAATAAGATAAATACTATGATTTAGGGTCGGGTTGTTACAATTGTCCCCTCTTAAAATAAGTTTCGTCCTCGAAACTTGCACATTCGACAATGAGGTTTGCAGACTTACCTTAACATACATGAGGGTGTTTGTCCCTCATATCTTCCTCGCTTCCTATATGGCTTCCGAGGGTGTATGGTTTGTCCATAATACTTTCACTAAAGGAATGCTAAGTTTCTTGACTTTATAATCCAATATTTGCACTTGGTTGCTCTCGTATATCAAGTTTACGGCAATTTCAAAAGGCTTTGTCACAACATTATGGCTTGGATCGGGCACCTATTTTCTAAGTCTGTAAAACATGAAAGACGTTATTCTCATGTTCAAATTCAAATGGCATAAATACATATAGGATACTGTGTTGAACTCCTTTATAATATCATATGGCTCAATATACTTAGGACTTGATTTTTCCTTAACTTTGAACCGTTGACCCCCTTTCGGTGGAGACACTTTTAAAAACACTTTTATCTATATAGCTCGTTTGTTGCTTTAAGTTTCCTTGATGTGGTCTTAAATCTTGCTAACCTTTTCAGGTTTTCCTTAGGTCAACTCAGGCCTATAGTCAATGCATCATTCAACTCACTCCAACACAATGAGATTCTGCATTTCCTTCAATACAATGCTTCAAATGGAGTGATTTTAACGATGACTTGATAATTGTATTATAGGAGAAGTCCACCAAAGATAAATCAATTTCCCATTTTCCTTAAAAGTCGAATGTACGTGCTCTCAGTATATCTTCTCATATTTAATTAACTCTTTTAGTGTGCCCCACTGTTCCTGGATGGTATGAACTATTAACGCTGAATTTAGTCACAAAAGGTCGCTATAGAGCTTACCAGAGACACATTTGAAACCTGTTATCGCTATCGGATATAATGTTCTTAGGTATTCCCATGTAACCTAACGACTTCTTTGATGTATAATTGTGTCAGTATCTCTACATTCTATGTCTCATGTGTTGGTACAAAATCCGCAGATTTCATAAGTTGATCAACAATCACTCAAACATTTTTCGTTGAAGCAATAATAGGTAATCTTATGGCAACGTTCATTGAAATTGAACCTCATTTCCATGTAAGAATCTCCAAAGGTCTCAATTCACCAACAGAACATTGATATCTCTTTTCATATTATACTCTCCAACGTTCGGTTTTAAACCTTTGACAAATGGAACACTTATCTACATATTTTGTAATATCCTCTTCATATTATTCCACCAAAAACATTGTTTCGAGTCTTTATACAGCTTGTTCCTCCTAGATGTACCAAATATCGTGTATTTTGTGCTTCCTTAAGAATTTTCCTTTTCAATTCCTCTTTCTTCAGTACACAAAATTCATTCTGAAACCTTAAGGTTCCATCCTCGTGTATTCCTCGAAACCGGAAGATTTTTCCTTTTAATATTTTTCTTAATCCTTTCCATCCCGACATCATCGTTTTGGCCTAGTTGAATTTCCTTCGTTATAATATGTTATACCTTTATCGGTACTAAGAACTCACTCATTTGTCCGTGCGAGACTAACTCAATACTTATGTGGTGGGGATCTCATATAACAACGAGCTAAGTTATCAATATTACATTCAAACTGTGTTTTGTCTCCGTATCCCACTCATTTGCCACTATATTTACTTTTACTAAGTAATAGTATATTTGTAAGTCATAATCCTTAAGTAATTCCACTAGCGGTGTTGCCTCAGATTGATCTTCTTTTGGGGTAAAAATGTACTTCAAACTCTAATAGCCACATAAATCTTATATGTTACCCCATACAAGTAATGTCTCCAAATATTTAAAGCAAAACAACAAGCAGCCTACTTCAATTCATGAGTAGGATAAGTCTTTTCACATGGTTTGAGTTGTTGAGATGCATAAGCTATGACTTTGTCTTCCTGTATTAATACGCATCCTATCCCGTCTTTAAACGGATCACTATAGACGATATACTTTTTACCTTACATGGGTAAGGTAAGAATTCGAGTTGTGGATAACCTTTTTCTTCAACTTGTAGAGTGTCTCTTCACATTTATCCGACCACTTAATTTAGGTTGTTTTATTTAGCAAAATTATTAGAGGTGACGACGTTTTTGAAAAATCATGTAGAAACCCTTTGTAGTACCCTGTTAACTCAAGGAAACTCTTCACTTCGTACCATTGGTTGGTACGGAATATTCAGTTACTACCTTTATCTTATGAGAGTTGACATTAATCCCTTTCTTAGAAACATTATGCTATATAAATGTCACTTCTTCTAACCAACACTCACATTGTTGCCTATTTATCATCCAATTGATGTTCTCTCAAGATTTGTAGCACTATTCACAACCGCTCGTCATATTCTCTCTTATCCTTAAAGTATATAAGAGTATCATCAAAAACTACCACCACAAACTTATCTAAATAAGTCCTCTAAAATTCTATTCTTGAGATCCATAAATGCAACCGATACATTGATAAATCGTCTGGGCATTACCGTAAATTCATAGAGTTCTTATTTAATTCTAAGAGCAATTTTGGGAATACCTTCTTGTTTAATTCCAAGTTGGTAAAATGTGCTAACTCCTTGTATCTGATTAACAAATCATCAATTCGGGGTAGCTGATACTTATTCTCGACAAACCTCTTATAGTAATCTGCTAACCCAAGAACATTCCTCATTTAGGTGACATTAGTTGGTCCGGATCATTCCATTACTGCGTTTACCTTATGAGGATCGACCTTAAATTCATGAAGCCCATATCTCGTCGTAAACGCAGTTTTGGGAGTATCTTTCTATTTAATTCCAAGTTGATAAAACACATCAACCCCTTGAAGTTGATCAAACAAATCATTAATTCGGGGTAAAAGATGCTTATTCCGGGGAGGGGGTTATCTTGTTTAGCTCCGTATAATCTATATAGAGTCTCCAAGTATCATCCTTCTCATTCCCAAACAAGACTGAAGTTCTCTCGGTTGACATACTTGGCCTAATAAATCCTTTCGAGTAATTTAATCAGTCGACTTTAAACACTTTGAGTTCCATTGGGGTCATCCTATATGGCGCTTTGAAAATGAATTATGTGTCGGGAATTAGTTCAACCTCAAACTCAATCTCCCTTTGAGGAGGTAGACCATGTAAATTTTTAAAAATACATCTGAAAAATCACATACTACAGGTGTAACATTTATATCTGTCCCTTCTTTTTTATCCTTGATAACATAGCATCAATGCCTTATGTAGTCCTTTCATAATAATTAACTAACCTTCATGACTGAAGTTATGAAACACTCCTCTGTATCTTTTTCTCCCGAACACACTTCTTTCTCTTTTCGGCCCTTTAAAATAATCTTACAGCCTTTTACAAGCTCTGTTTACTTCATGTGTCGCCAACCAATCCATTCCTAAAATGACATCGATTCCGTCGGATCAAATTGCATTAAATCTACGGAAGACAATTCCCAATATTTGACTATGGCACGTGCTGCTAGAGTATCTGGACATTTTACCACTTTCCAATTTCGTAACCTAGTTTGGTATTCTATTCGGGCCTTACGATCATTTAAATGTAATTACGAGGCACATGAGTAAGTATAATGAATGGGTGGCACCTGAATCAAATAAAACATAAAAAGACTTTGAGTTTAGTACCAGTGACAATCGTCATTCCTAAAGTTGTGGCTTCCTTCACATGATGTCATTAGAGGCTTGGTACTCCCTTCTCTACAACACTTTTTCCCTCTTGGGAACGTGTTTACTCGAATGTTCAAAGCTACCACACCACATACATTTATTACTACACATTCGACAATTTGGTGCGATGTGATTTGTTTGGAAACATTTCCCACAGGGTTCAAAAACAATCAATGAGTGACCCTTATTAGAACTAGTACCATGTTTCTTTTGAACTATACACTCACTTGTATTGTTTCACTTCCCTTTGAGTCTCCGGGACTTAAGGCCCTTAGTTCGCTCTTTTATTCGTTCAACCCATGTTGCTTTCTCATACAATTTTTGATAACTTTTGATAGGTTGGTTAATACGTTAATGTCAAATATAATACTTCAAGCCTTCCTCAAGTCTTAACATTTTCACCCTATCAATAACAACAAAGTCTAAGTCATATCTAGATAACTCCATAAATTTATTAGCATACTCCATTACTATCATGTTGTAGTCCATTTTTTTTAACTCTATGAGCCCCTTTTCTTTTTGTCCATGAATTGCGATGGGGTAAAACTTGACTCTAACTCTTCTAGAAATTAACCCCAAGTGAACTCACAACCTCGTAATTTGTTTTCATTGCTGCTTCATCAAATGTCTACTTCACAAGTTACGTAATGTGCCCCTATGTTCACCCCATTTTTTTTCTTCGGTTACCTTACAACTAAAATATATTCTTCGTTCCCTTAATCCATTCTTCTAATTCCAAGGGATTAATCTTTCCATAGTAAGTTTTAGGATTACGACGAGTCACTTTGTTAGCTAACTTGTTAGACTTAGAAGTTAGTTCGAGTAAATGTAGGAGGGATCCTTTTAATCGGCTTTATCTCCAAGTTCCTCCAATAATTTGGGCTCCCGCTATCAGTAGAACCTCCTCCCTAAGGTTACACATTGGGTCTCATCAATGATTTGTTGGGTGTTAGGAGGAGTTTCTAACGCCTATTCGACAAGTCCTCGGTCAAAGGAACTCCAAGGCTCATTCTAAGTGTCGGTTTTGCTTTCTAATTCCAACTTAAGGTAATAAAGGAAATTTTCTAAAAGAGTTTGATATTTTCTAAAAATTTCGGCAGAGTTCCGTTTGTAATACGGTGTATCCCCTAGGCTTAAAGCCATAAAATCCTGCATAAAACCACAATATCACTCAACGAGCCACCCGCTCGGAGTTCACAACTCAAGGGCCACACGCCGGAGTCCAACCAATATACATTAAGGCTTAAAACAACTTAAATGGTTCATGATACATTTGATGTAACTATATGAACTTAATTACAACCTACCACACTTAGAATTATATAGAATGTACGTTAGCAGCTTGAGTCATTACGCACATCGTTTATACCAAGCATACCCAAAAGTATATGTATCATCCCAACATTAACCGCACTATATATGCACAAATCCCCAAACGACAACTTAATGAAATAATAGTCACGTAACTTTCCTAAAGTTCAAATCAGGACACCTTATAACCCTATTACTCACGGTGATCTCTAAACCCCGCTCCGATACCACAACCGTAACGCCCCGAGTCACCATTACTTAATAATCCCTTAATTAGATAATATTACGTAAGGTCGCAGCAGAAGATGACGACCGAAGACGTTACCGCCGTCCTAAAATTAGGACAAGGCTACATAAATGAAATAAAATAAAATACAAGTTGTGCATCCAAGCTGTTATCTTTCCATTGGTCCTGTTAGGTAATTGCTTATTACCCAAGTAGCTAAGTCATCCCAGAATATAATTCACTTGTTTAATAACATGATATTTATACAACCTAGACTTTCGTCTATTCCACAAGATAATATGCGATGTGTAATAACTCCCAGTGGTCATACCTAAACCACGGTTGAGGGTAAAATCACTCGTGAGCATCTATACACCTTCAGAATCACAAGTGCAACGTGACCAGCTATGGTTTGCCTTCGTCAGGCTTGGTAGGTAGTTGATTGTTTCACCAATGCTTCATCCTAAAACAAAAATAGTAAAATATTTCGAAGAATGAGTCGAAACTCAGTACAAACATTCCTGCACTGTAAAACCGCTTTGAAACATTTTAATTGAGCGCGCGCATTTCAATTCATTTTAGTTTGAAATCGGGAGAGAGAATATGAGTAAAACTTGCTTGCCGATTATTATCTGAAAGTGGAACCCCTTGATAATTAATACGATCTTAGTAAGGTGCACACCTCCCGGCCGGCCGAGAACCCGAGTTGAAGCTGTGCGGGTTGGGCATAAGCCTTGATAATTGATAATTGATGGGCATAAGCCACGATAATTGATAATTGGGCGGGGACTACTTAATTAGGTAGCAAAACTTGATTTGCAAATGATTCATTATTAGTGTTATATATGAGAAATGTTGAGATTTGATGAAACATGTGAGTTTTCGAAAGGCACGAGCAATGAACGTACACTGAACCGAGAATATTTGTTTCTCCCCTTTTATAAAAATTGAGTCGCCAACTATTCGGCAGCGGAAGTGGCCTCAATTCCGTTTCGATAGATTTTTATTGTTAATAATGTTTCTCTTGAGTTTCAATAATTGAATTTGTATAAGCATTGACAATTTATTTCCTTTCTTATACTTATACGAAAATCGATTAAACTAACATTTGTATTAGTTAACTTTACTGCGTTAATTCCGTTGCAAATATTGACTACAACGCATATTAATTAAAGAAGTTGATTAGGCTAATCAGATGATCAATGATTTTTATGTAATTCAATTCATTAGTTGACTTGGATTGAAAATGGTATATATATATATATATATATATATATATATATATATATATGTATGTATGTATATGTATATATATAATCAAACACTTATTCCTAATTTATTCCTTATTTCTCCCTTCATTGCATTCAAAACCCATAGTTAAGTAATTACTTAACCCATCAAATGCCCTCCCATGGGAAGGTTTCACAATTTACCAAATTGCCCAAGGTTCTTACATACACTACTTTAAGGTCATGAGCATTATTCTCTCTACAAAAATTCACATTCACAACCACAATCGGATATACTTAGGGCTCAAATTTTCCCCACGCCTCTAAACTTGCTCATTATCTAATTTTAATGTCTACATACAATTTCCTTTCGTTTGCTCAATCCATCCATTTTCAAAATGTAATGAAATCCGTCAACTTACTCAATTCTATAACTAAACATCCCCAATTTAATTCACTAAATCATAATTTCCCAAAATAAATAACATTCATCCACATTTCATACACAATCTCTACACCAAAATATCAAACCTTAATCATCCACATCAATTCGAATTTTCCCAAATCAATATTTGAATTCACTCCTCAAACATATTTCTAAATCAAATAATTCAATTTACAATTATAATTGCTTAAATAAATAATGAACTTGGTAATTTAGGGTTTAGCGTTTTACCTTCAAATTCAAAGAGGAAGTCGGGGAGGAAAAACAGAGGTGGTGGTGTGTGGCGGCTGCACCGGCGGTCACTGGGCCGAGGACGGCGACTAGCTCCAGCGGCCGTTGTGGCTGGTGGTTGCCGATTGGTGGGCTGCGGCAGAGGACAACCAGCGCCCGCATAAGAGGGAGGAGAGCGAGAGCGCGAGTGAGGGAGAAAGCGAGACAGAGAGGAAGGACGGATGGCCGGCGCCGGTCTCCCGGCCGGCGTCGGTCGTGCGGATGGCCGGAAAGCGAACGGCGGCGAGGAGGAGAGGCGGGGAGGACGGGAGAGGCAGAGGAGTGGTAGCTCGGGCGGGGAACTGCAATGAGGAGGATGGAATTAAAAAGCCCGACTTGTTTTTAAATCTTAACCGCCTCTTCTTTCTTTCTTTTTTTTTTTTTTTAGATGAATCTATTTCTGGATTTTTCCTCAAAAAAATCTGAGTTATTTATCTCATTGTTATTATTATTATTATTATTATTATTGGTTACTTGTTACTTTTAAATTTTATTTTAATAATGATATTTACAAATTATAATTGTAACGACTTGTTTGAAATGTAGTATTAACGACCTCAGCTACATGTAAATATTTGAATTTTCTCTTTTAAACATATACGCAAATTATAATCACCATTATGAAATTTTTATTAGGGTCACGTTGTCGCCTTAGCTGCATAACACATATGTAAAAATAATTTAAATATAAAATATCGAATTGAAGTGCATGCGCTCAATTATATAAATCTTGTAATTAATAAGATAAATACTATGATTTAGGGTCGGGTTGTTACACTAGGTAAGGATGGAGCAACTGTGGGTAATGTAGTCAAGGGAGGGTCAATCTCTTTCTCTAGTCTGGACTCTAAAGAAAAGGAGGACTCATCATCATCATAGAAAAATGCCTCAATTTTAGCGAGAACTAAGACTAGGGTCGGTTTCATGCGATAGGTCTAACTCCCTAATCTTAGTAAGACATGCAAGTTGCTCAATTTGGTCATCCATAACCCTTATCATTTTATAACAATTATCATAACATTCATGAGAGAAAGTATCATAATAAGGACAAGAACTAGTATCATGATCGGAAGAGTTACACTTTTCACACCAAAGAGGGGTAGGATCAAGAATACAAGGGGATTGGATGTAAGATCTAGCATGATAAGCACAAGGGTCGGGATATGAAAATCCGGAATTAGTACATGCCTTTTCAAATTCATAAGTATCCCAAGCAATCCATTCAAGTAAATCCCAAGCTTCATCAACACTTTTAGCACAAAAATCCCAATACTCTAAAAGAGCACGGGTTTCACTATTCACACCCTCACAGATAACATTCAATACTTTCCATTTCTCCAAACGAGTTACCGAAAGAGCAAGAAAAGAATTAAGTCGATCAAAGTACTCGATAAAATAATTCATGCTCATACTGCGGATAATGGTAAGTAGACATGCTTTCAATTTTTTTGTTTTTTGATTTTTTGATTTTTCAATTTTTTGGATTTTTCAATTAAATGCCTAAACTAGAATGCTCAAGTAAGCTCCAATACTGAAACGAAACAACTCCCCGGCAACGGCTCCAAAAACTTGTTAGGAAGAATTAAGTTCTAAAATTGTAACCGCAAGTGCACGGCGTAGTTGTAGCTAGCCGACAAGCACGGGTCGTGTCCACAGAGAGTTGTGTTTCAAATATCAAAACTAGCTTAAACTTTCAATCTAGGCGGATCAACACGGATGAGATAGATATGGTGATTAAACTAACCTAGAAAGCAATAAAAATAAAATACTCGGGTTGTGATTTTACCACTTAATAAACTAATTAATCAAGTCAAGCCTAAACCTACCCAAGTTTATACAAGTATTTAGGAGTGATCAGTTGCACCATCAAAACCTACTCAAGCCACACTTTCGAGGGTCATGAGCTAGTTTAATTATTCTAACCACCTACTTTCGTGGGGTTAACCCAACTAAACTACGAAAATAGCAACTTCGGACCTAGCTAGAATTCGGGCTATTTTCATGCCAAAATCTCAACTATTCTCTTTACCCACACTAGCAATTGACTCCACCTCTCGGTGATAGACCAACCGTCTAAAAATCAAGATGAAAAGACCCTTTCGGGCATCTCATCGAACTTATTAGCGGGTAAGAGAAACAATCCCAAAACACTAGCATAAACTAGGTAAGTAAAGGCCTAAACAAAATTAATTAGCCATCAAGGAGGTTAATCACAACCAAAGTGACACAAACTAGCGACTAATTAACATGAAACAAAATTAATCTAACAACTACTAACAAAAATTGACTCGAAGAAAGACACAAACTAACAAAATAAAATTAAACATAAGATTAAACAATTAAACTAACTACTACTAATATCAAAATATAATAAAAATCGAATCTTTAAACTAAATTAAACAAATTAGAAACAAAGGAGAGACAAAAGGGAAGAAGTTACCAAGAACGAATCGAACCGAACCGAAAACCGTCACGAACTAAATTAAATAGTCTAAAGTAAAACAAATACCGAATCGAAAAGTATTAAATCGAATTTACAAGAGAATAATTTATTAGAGAATAATTTATTAAACTAAACCTAAACTAACCCTAAAACTCCTCTCCCGGCTGCCGCTAATCGTCCCCCTTTTATACACTGGCTGATTCCAAAATTTAGCCTAAGATGAATTTTCTAGCTGCCGACATCATGCTGATGTCGGCATCATGATTTCACCAAAATTCCTTGATTGCCTTGCCAGGACTGGATTTGTTTCCTGATTTGCCTTCCTTTTTTTCTTTTTTTTTTTATTTGTTTTTATCGTAAATCTTGAATTTTAATTTCCAAGATCATACTTTTTTTGTCTTTTAGTCCAAATGTTCGATTCTTGTTCGGTTGAACTTTATTACCTATAAAAGTAAATAAAATACGTAAATTTCTAAAAAATACATTATTTTATGAGACAAAAACTAAATAAATAGGGGTATAAATGATGTAATATTTAGACCGAACAATGCCCCCCACGTAGCCCCGGAACAACCAACTAAGGCACCAACTACGCTTGCTCCCGAGCAGCCAAGTGGCCCCACGACAAGGTGTCACGAAGAGAGCGATGCCCGAGGGATTATCGAGGCAAAGAAAGCTCTCCATAGAGGCAACGAGAATATTGCCACTTCTCACATGGCCTCGACCCCCTATGCCACCCACAGTAGGCGTTCCGCCTGGTTCGAGGATCATGGCGACGCCCTTGCCCCAAACACGGAGCAAGGGCCCCATGGGAGCAGAAGGTCTACCGGTCCCGCACGATCAGCCTACACGTAGCCACAATTCTCGGTGAGCTCGCAATGCCCCAGGCGGGACCAAGAGCGGTTTGCCGCCCGAGAGAGGGAGCGATCAAGAGAAAGGCGTCATGAGCAATCAAATCTAAAGGGTCCCGAGAGCTCGGAGAGGACCAGGCGCACTCCTCCTCAATCCGAGAGGAGGAAGAGTCCTTCCCTGGTGGAAGTTCCACGCCACCAACCCCGCGCCGTCCCCATCTCTCGGCTTCGATTCAAGGCTAACCTGGAATACTTTCAACACATTTTCGAAGAAGATTATGAATGCTCCCCTAATGAAGAAGATAAAGGTTCTAAACATTGATCCATACAATGGTACAACCGATCCTGAAGATCACTTGGCGTACTACAAGTCCCACATGTACGTTCGGGACGGGGACGATGCAACCTACTGCCGATTCTTCCCTTCTACACTAAAGGGAGTCGCGCGAAATGGTTCAACAATCTTCCCCAAGGGAGCATCTCTTCCTTTGAAGAGCTATGCGAGAAGTTCGTCGCACAATTCATCGCGAGTTGCAAGCGGAAGAAGACTAGCATCCACCTCTCCAAGATTAAGCAAGGGAGAAACGAGATCGTTAAAGACTATGTCCGAAGGTTTCATGGAGAGGTCGTCCTTATCTCCGACCTGCAAGACGGAGTTGCCTACACTACCTTGCTTAACGGACTCGAAACGGAAGATTCAAATTTTCCCTCGCTGAACAAAAGGTGTCCACCTTGGTAGAAGCACTCCGAAAGGCGGCCGACTTTATTCGAGGCCACAGAGATCTGCGCGGAGGAAGGAGATGAAGTCGAAAGAAAGGAGAAGATGGAAAATTTAATCCTCGAAATGAAGTGGACCACCGCTTCAACACCGACCCCGAGTATTCTGATGGAGATCAAAGGGCATCCCATGCTCAAGAAACCACATCCCATGTCCACTCTCGTGAAAGCGCGAGCTTCCAACAAATATTACAAATTTCATGAACAAACCGGATACAACACTACGAGTGTCGCGCGTTAAAGAAGGCACTTGGGAGTTGGAGGATAACGGGCAAGCCGATCGCTTCCTCAAAAAGATACTCATGGAGCACAAGGAGGTTCTTCAAGGCAAGGATATGAGCACTATGATGATGACGATGCTACTAAGATTGTAGCCACCATCGTCTGGGGATTTGTAGAGGGCGCGACCCTCTCCTCCCTGGAAGGCTTACCTCGGGAGCGCTCAACAAGTCCCGATCACCGGCCAACCTCCACCTTTGAAGGTGCCCACAGTGACCTTCCGAGAACAAGATTTGAAAAGCATGGCCGCCCCACATGAGGATCCTTTGGTCATGATATCGAAGATTTCGGATGCCATAGTCCGCAGGGTCCTTATCGACACAGGGAGCTCGGTAGACATCATTAACATGGAATGCCTAAGATAGCTGAAGTATGCCCCTCGTAATCTCGTTTCCCTCGTCAATCTTGTCGTCGGATTCGGAGGGCGGACGATACACCCCATAGGCATGATCCGCCTACCAATCGGGGTTGGAGAGAAGGTCGGGGCCGAAACATCGAAGTCAAATTCCTAGTGGTCGACATCCCCTCTGCCTACAATGTCATCATTGGACGTCCCACCCTCAACCGGATCAAAGCGGACGTCGCTCCATACCTTCTCCTCATGAAGTATGAGCTTGATGGTGGATCCGTAGGTGAGACTCGTGGAGACCAAAAGACCGCACGTGAATGCTATGTACTAAGCTTTCGACCTTTGATGGTGTAACAACCCGACTCTAAACCACATTATTTATCTTATTAATTACAAGATTTATATAATTGAGCACGTGCACTTCAATTCGATATTTTATATTCAAATTATTTTTTTACATATGTGTTATACAGCTAAGGTGACGAAGTGGCCCTAATAAAAATTTCATAATAATGGTTATAATTTACGTATATGTTTAAAAGAGAGAATTCAAAAATTTACATGTAGCTAAGGTCGTTAATACTATATTTCAAACAAGTCGTTACAATTATAATTTGTAAATATCCTTATTAAAATAAAATTTAAAATTTAAAAGTAACAAGTAACCAATAATAATAATAATAATAATAATAATAATAATAATAATAATAATAATAATAATAATAATAATAATAATAATAATAAAATAAATCAGATTTTTTTGAAGAAAAATCTAGAAATGGATTCATCTAGAAAAAAAAAAAAAAAGAAAGAGGCAGTTGAGATAAAAACAGTCGGGCTTTTTAGTTCCAGTTTCCTCATTGCGTTTCCCTGCTCGAGCTACCACTCCTCTGCTTCTCCCCTTCCCCTTGCTGCCGCTGCCTTCTCCGGCCACCAGCACGACCGACCACCAGCCGCAGCTCGGCCGTCGGAGCTTGACGCCGGTGCTGCCCCATAGTCGTCGGAGCAACCGTGCACCACCACTCCGCCTTCCTCTTGACTTCCATCTCTTGATTTTGAAGGTAACCCTAAAACTCATACTTACACACTTTAGTATTTACTTAGTAATTGTAATCGCAAATTGAATCATCTGATTTAGAAATATATTTGTGAAGTGAATTTGAAGATTGATTTGGAAAAAAATTCAAATTGGTGAATGATTGAGGTTTGGTAGTTAGATGGATTGATTGTATGAATGTAAATGAATGTGATTTCTTTTGGGGAATTATGAATTAGTGACTGAGATTGGGGATGTTTTATTATAGAATTGAGCAAATTGATGGAATTGTTATATTTTGGAAATGGTTGTATTGAGCAAGTGAAAGAGAATGCGAATGTGGAAATTGAAATTAGATATCGAGTAATGTGTAGAGGTATGGAAAATAATTGAGCATTAAGCATGCCTAATTGGGGTTGTGAATGTGAATTTTGTTGAGAGAATAATGCTTAGGCCTTAAAATGGTGTATGTATGAATTTTGGGCAATTCGACAAATTGTGAAACCTTCCCATAGAAAGGCATCCGATGAATTAATTAACTACTCAACTATAGGTTTTGAAGGTAATGAATGGAGAAATAAGGAATAAATTAGGAATAAGTGATTGTTTATGTATATATACATATATGTTTACCATTTTTAATCCAAATCAACTAACGAATTGAATTACATAAAAATCATTGAGTATCTAATTAGCATAATCAACTTCTTTAAGTAGTATGTATTGTATTCAATAATTGAAACGGAATTAACGCAAGTAAAATTGAGTAAAACCAACGTTAGTTTAATCGATGGTCGTATAAGTATAGGAAATGAAATAAATTGTCAATGCTCATACAAATTCAATACTCAAGAGATACATTATTAACAACAAAAATTTGTTTGAAATAGAACCGAGGCCACTTCGGTTGCCGAATAGCTGGTAACGTAAATTTTTATAAAAGGGGAGAAACAAATATTCTCAATTCAGGTACGTTCATTGCCTATACCCTTCGAAAATTCACATATTTCATCAAATCTCAACATTTCTTACATAAATAACTAATAATGAATCATTTGCAAGTCAAGTTTTGCCACCTAATTAAGTGGTCCCGCCCAATTATCAATTATCGGGGCTTATGCCCACCAATTACACCCGCGCGGCGTCAACTCGGGTTCTCGGTCGGCCCGAGGGTGAGCACCTTACTAAGATCGTATCAATTATCAAGGGATTCCACTTTCGGATAATAATCGGCAAGCAAGTTTTACTCATATTCTCTCCCCGATTTCAAACTAAAATGAATTGAAATGCGCGCGCTCAAACAATGTGTTTCAAAATTATTTAAGCGTGCGGGAATGTTCGTACTGAGTTTCGACTCATTCTTCGAATTATTTTAATGTTTTTGTTTTTAGGAAGAGCATCCGTGAACAATCCTTTGCCTAAAAAGCCTGACGGGAGCAAGACCTAGCTGGGTATGTCGTTATCATTGTGCTATGATGGGATTAGATGCTCACAGTGATTCTCATCCTCGTTAAATTCGGGTTTGACGTTGGAATGTAATTAAACATTGCGTATTTCTGTCGTAGACTCGTTGTATTGGCTTGTTTAATGTATAAAGGTTTAGCAGGGCTCTACTTTGGGATTGGTTTATTTATATTACGGGCTTGGCTCAGTGCAACATAGCATTTAGTGTTTTCAAAGACTTAAGCATAACCGATAAACACGAAGTTGCTATGGTATTTTATTTTTAGCCTTGTCCAATTATTAGGGCGGCGGTGACGCCTTCGATCGTTAACTTCCGCTGCGACCTTACCTAATATTCTCGAATTAGGGAATTATTAAGTAATGGTAACTGGGGGCATTACGGATGGAGAAGCAGAAAGAGGAGGGAAGACTCATGATGATCCTAAGGGTAAGAAGCTAAAAGCGAGCCCCAACCAAAGTCTCCGAGACTATGATGGTGTGCCCCACCACCACGAAGATTATGTCAAGGTCCGGCTTGTGCCTCTCGAAGACATCGAACTCATGAGATAATGGTGCTTATGTAAATAGTGCGAGCTCATTGTCCGGCGTGGGGACCTTTCTTTAAAGACCTACCCAGCCTGAGTCCCAAAGATTTTGTAAAGGAATCACCCACGATTGACGCGACTTTTCCGAAAGCGCTCAACTGGGGCACACATTCCTCCCTTCGTACGGACTTCGATCTTTTATTAATACAACGAGCAAGCTTTCCGCATCTTTACGTCTCACACTTTACTTTAAGACGGTCTTGGGGGCATGAATAAGAGCTAATACGAACCCCTAGAGTACCCAAGCCCTCGGTTCCTTTCGTTGTATTTTCTTAACTTTGTCAAAGTTAGAAGAAAAAGTAGGGGCTAATATGACCCCCTAAGGCAGCTACGTTGCTAGTTTCTTTCGTTATATGTTTTTCATTGCGCCGATTTTGGGGGCAATACTAGGAGCTAATACAACCCCTAGGATAACCAAGTTGTAAAACTCAAAGAAGACCCTACTATGATGAAGGGTGATCATGTACCCCAAGCGGCAAGAAAGCAAAAATCGGCAACAATAAAAAGAAGCAACGAGGCAAGTAAGCATTGAGTAAGCATCCAACAAGCATCAAGCAAGGATCGATCGATGATAAAAGTTCAAGAAAAACGAATCTAAAGTAGCAGAGTGTCAAGTCATATGGCACGCAGGACGTCAAAAATAACTTATATCCCACAAAGAGTCGTGGAAAGGGGGCCAATCCTCGGAGCCATCTTTGGCATCCTCGTCAATGTCATCATCCTTGGGGATCTCCCCTCCTCTCGGTGCTTCCTTCTCGGGGACGGATACGACCACGAGCTTGACTCCAAAGTGAGATCTTCGAGTAAGATCCAAGCATAACACAAGTAAATGCCAAACATGAAGAGATCAACTATGGTCTTCAAATGCGTACATTCGTCAAAAGAAGGCCTCTTGGACGACAAAATATTTAGCGTACGCGACTCGATAAGCGAAGATCACATAAGATCATAAAGGATCCCTAAGAGACATCACTTAATCTCTCGATCACCGGAAAAAGCACAAGGTCAACGCCCTTGAAGAACACTTTTGCTTCACAAGAAATCGCTCCAACGCTATAAGGTTCAATCTACGGCCGCTAATCTCCGGATTCCAGCAAAGGTTAATTGGGTGCCCACATTTTTCCTCAAAAATAAAAGGAGCGATGGCTCGCAAATTGAAGACGAAGAAGGTTTTTGGCCGTCAAGGCATACGGTCGTTATCATAGCCCAACGCTAAACGTCGTTTGATGACATCAAGCTCGGAGGCAAACGGGAAGCTAACGAAGACCTCCAACGTAAAATTGCAACTTGGGCACAATCGAGGCACCCTACGAAGGCCCATACTCAAGAGTTGATATATTTGAGCTCGACGTGGAGTCAACACGAGCTCATCGAAAAGGGCCTCAAGGGTCGGTCCCAGGACTCGGCCCGGGGTCCGCGAGAGGGGGTGTATGAGGGGTTGGCTGCGGGGGGTGTGAGGGGTCGGGTGTGGGGGTCGGGGGAGGGGTCGGGTGTGGGGGAAGGGGTCGGGTGTGGGCGGAGGGGGAGGGGTCGTTTCGAGTTGGGCTCGGTCCGAGCGAGAGGGCGAGGAGAGGGAGTGAGCGAGAGAGGGCTCAATCTGTGCGGGGGGTGGGTGTGATAGAGGTCGGCCATGGGGGTCGGTTCCGGGGCGGGGTCCTTCCGCGAGCAAGCGTGCAGGTGTCGGGCGTTATGGGAGGGTCGGTCTTGGGATCGGTGAGAGGGGTCGGCCATGGGGGTCGGCTCCGGGGTGGGGTCCTTCCGTGAGCAAGCGTGTAGTGCCGAGGGTGTTGAGGGGTCGGCGCGAGGGCGTGTGTAAGGGGCCGGCGCGAGGGGTTGGTTGTAGGGGTGGGGTGCTTCGGCGCGGTAGCGTACATTGCGGGGGTGGTTATTAAGAGGTAGTGTAATTATTTGGGTTGGAGTCGTAACCTTTAAAAATTGAAAATTGCGTAACTTCGAAAAAATCTTTGCAACGAAGCACATGATTTTCGGAGCCGAAATGTCTCTCGACGTCAAGCAACGACTTAGCCTCCGAGACCTAATAAGTCGCATTTCCATCCTCCACAGGGGACATCCTTCGAAGTTACGATCGGTGATAACTTAGCCTCCGAGAGCTAAAAATCGCACTCCTAACTCCATAAAAGGAACACCCCTTAGAGGACACACAATCATGCACTTCTAAGCCTACGGGAGCTGGAAGGTCGCATAAAGACCCAAGTCCGCATGGGCACTCACACTCCTAACTTAAGGTTAGGAGGTCGCGCTCTCGTGGGATGTTCCCTAGCGAGAACCATGCACTTCTAAGCCTACAGGAGCTGGAAGGTCGCGTAAAGACCCATGTCCGCATGGGCACTTGCACTCCTAACTTAAGGTTAGGAGGTCGCGCTCGAGAATCATGCACTTCTAAGCCCACGGGAGCTGGAAGGTCGCGTAAAGACCCATGTCCGCATGGGCACTTGCACTCCTAACTTAAGGTTGGGAGGTCGCGCTCGAGAATCATGCACTTCTAAGCCTACGGGAGTTGGAAGGTCGCGTAAAAACCCATATCCACATGGGCACTTACACTCCTAACTTAAGGTTAGGACGTCGTGCTTGAGAATCATGCACTTCTAAGCCTATGGGAGCTGGAAGGTCGCGTAAAGACCCATGTTCGCATGGGCACTTACACTTCTAACTTAAGATTAGGAGGTCGCGCTCGAGAATCATGCACTTCTAAGCCCACGGGAGCTAGAAGGTCGCGTAAAGACCCTTGTCCACATGGGCACTTGCACTCCGAACTTAAGGTTAGGGGATTGCGCTCTCCGTGGGATATTCCGTCACGAAATACTTACATTCATGCACTTTCAAGCCTCCGGGAGCCGACGAGTCGTGTAAAAGACCCATGACAACGCTACCGTGGGCAAAATCACTTTCTTCGAATCCGAGGCACATAGGGCTGGAACACCTTGAGGATCCTAGAAGAATTACGGGAGGGCTCATCCTCCCCGCAAGAGCCCTAGAAGGACCACAGGAGGACTCATCCGCCACGGAAGAGCCCCCGGGAGGATCGCAAGAGAACTCATCCTCCCCGCGAGACTCCTTTTTAACCCCCAAGGGCTAAGTAAAAATCATTCATCACAATAGAGCGTCGATGACAAGATAGGAAAACGAAGAAAAGTAAGGTTGGCAAAGCCAACTTCATTCATTCATTCATTCATTGAGACAAGAATGCGCAACGCGCCATTACAAGAGAAGCAAAGCGTCAAAAACTCAAGATATTACGCTACGACGTTACGGTTATACTACTATGCTACAGCTTACACAACTTAGACGGAATGAGAGCCCCGGCTACCATCTCACTTCTCCTTCGGAAGGTTCCTTTTCTTCTCCGCCGGAAGGTTCCTCTTCTTCTCCACATGGAGGCTGCTCCCCTTTGCCTTGGGCAAGTCCCTTCGGTCATCAAAGGAGTGGGTAGAAGGGCCATCCACCGACTCGCCACTCTCCACAGGAAGATTAGAAGACGAGCCAACACTCGAGCAGCCCCTCCTCCCGCCGCATCGCTTGCTGAAAAGCTCGGGTTTGTTGCTCGAAGTTTGACGAAGAGATCATGGTTGCGCTCCACCTGAGCCTCAAGAATATCCCACTCGGGGCGGATCGTGGCTTGAAACAATTTATCATACTCCTCACCGTCATTTATCAACCTCGGCTTCCAAGCATCATCGATGAGAAGCTGGTAGAACGTTTTCGCGACAAAGGATGGTCGGCGACACTCCATCGCTGTTTTCTCGACCTCATCTCGGTTGAAGCGAGGGCACAACTTCTCGTATCCGATCGGAAGCGCTCCAACGATCATTTTCGCCAAGGCGAGAGAAAGGAGAAGAGTAAAGATGTGGAAATTTACTATCCTCCTTCACCCCCTATTTATAAGAATTTGGGGTCATTAAGGCATGGTGGAGTGGGATCCACATTCCACCTACCTACCTCGGAAGGCATGCGAGCGTAACGTAAGAGGCTAAATGATTCAGGTATTTCTCGTATCATACCAGCTCACCTACCACGTCACCAGCCAACTGTGCCTAATCGGTCGCGTAATGGAGATCTCGGCCTAAGCCAACCCTTAACGGGCAGGTAAAAGCCCAAAGCCCACTAGGGCAAGAGTTTCCCTAAACCATGGTAAAGTACCGTTTTACCCCTTTAAAATCTCCTATAAATACACACCATTTCCCAATCCCAAGGGACATGTTATGTTCACATTCCAAAAGTCTCATCTCTCTCATAATCCTACCTCTAAGCTTCCTAAGCTCTCAACATTCATCAACATTCATCAACGTTCATCCATATTCATCCCGAGAACTTTCATCCTTGGAAAACTTCTCGACTCCCAAGGAATCCCCTCACGCACATCGAGGAAGATCTCCTCGATCCATTCAACTTAGTTCACTACTAACTTGAGCGTCGGAGGGCGTTCCCGGGATCCACCACCCGGGGCTTCACCTTTTGCAGGTTCAAGCGGTCGCAACGTGAAATCGGATCGATCGTGCCACGTCCTCGGAAATGGAGCGGTAAATCCTTCCTCTCTCCAAATCATCAATCCACATCATCAACTTAATTTTCTCCGGAAACAAAATGTCTTGCACTTCTTCATCCTCTTTTCAATCTCCATTTCTTCTACAATCATACACAACCGAGACTTCAATGGTGGAAAAGGATCCATCCATGGACCAAATCAAGAAAAAGTTGAGTTTTTGTTTTATTAAAAAAAGGTTTATATTAAGGATGAATCCGGTCCACCCGTAACTCAGCTCGGGTCAAACCGTAGCCGGGTCGAGCGGTTTTGATTGAGCCAATCTGATTCAATGTTTCAACGGGTTAAATAGCGCATTCGGACCAAATCCATGTCGGGTTTCCGATTAAACTGGTTGAACCGGGTCGGGCTAGTTCTCGTAACATAGCCCAAGGGCTGTTAAAGTAAAATACTTATCGCATGATACAACAAGGCGAAGCCAAAGTAGGTGTTTAGGTGGACGTGAATTACAACATTTAATATCTTGAGAAGTGAAAATTATACCATTGTCACTCAATTGCAAGCTTGGTGGTCGAGATGAGTGTTATGTGTGTAGTTTTGTATCAAATTTATCATGTTATGAATGATTTTTATAATAAAGAATAAATTTTTTCAAACTTGATGAATTCTCTAACACACTCGATAAATTTATTTTATTTTAATAAATTTTACAATAATATTGATGAATTTATATGTATATATATGTCTTTCTCACACAAATAATATTATTAGTTAAAAGTTTAATTAGTTAACTACCCTTTTTTTATTTGCATTTGATTTAAAATTATGATCAATATATATGATTAATTTAATATAACCGTGATCAATATATATATATATATATATATATATATATATATATATAAAAGAAAGTTCAAGTGAGTCTTCCCCTTTAGGTGTTAGGATTGACAATGTGGCAGGGACCCGCCCGAATCGGGGAAAATCATCTCCCGAACCGAATGGGGAACGGGGGAAAATATGGCCCTAAGCGAGGACAGGGAAGGGGTCGGGGCCAGGGAAAAATTTTGGCCCTATTCTCCATTTTTTAAAGAAATTTTCAAGTATATTTTAAGGGCATTTTGGTTATTGTCAGCACCTAACCCCTATAAAAAATTCCCTACCCACTTACTTTCTCTCCTCACAGCCGCCCTATCTCTTTCTCTCTCTCTTCTCTTCAACCTCTTTGTTCTCTTCAATTTATCTTTTCTCTCGCTCTCTTCAATCCGAAACTTTTGTCTCTCCTTTTTCGATTTCTCTCCTCTCTTCAATCTATCTCTTCTTCTCAATCTCTTTCCTCCTCTCGGTCCTTTGGCACACTCGGTCGACGGTTTATCCTTCTCTCCCTCCGCTCTCTTCTCCTTTCCCTCTGCTCTCGCACTCGGTCTCTCCTCCTTGCCTCCACCGCCGGCGATCGCCTACCACCACACTATCCTCCATGGCCTCTTTGCTCGCCTACTGCATGCTACTGCCTCATATTTGAACTTTGAATTTTTTCGGGCTTTGAAATTTAGTTTTGGGGATCGAGGGCTTGACGGGGTTGGGGACAGGGGAAAAATACTCCTCGACAGTGGGGGCGGAGACAGGAACGGGGGCAAAGGGAAAAGCTACCCTATTACATGGGCTCACTTATTAGATGAGAATTTTTAATCTAAACCATTCAATTATAATTTCTCCTCTCGTCCCCTCATTTCTATTCCCGCTAACTTCGCTCTCCTCCCATCCCTTTTTCTCTCTCTGCCGTCCGTTGGCCGCTTCCCACCGTCGGTTAAATTAGCTTGAACTCCGAGTGCTTCCCAAGGAGATCGGGTTAGGGCGTCCACCTGCAGCCTCTTCCCACCGTCGGCGTCCGTCCCTCTCGTTGCCCTCTCTAATTTAGGGTTTCTCTCTCTTTCTCTTTTCAACACCACTAGAGGGTTTATTTATCCTTCCAATGGCTAGGCTTGTCAGCAACCAACTTCAGCTACAAAAAAATCATCGGCGTCTAGATCAATCTTGCTTCTCATCCGTCCATGATTCTTCTTTGCATGTCCTTCATCACCTGTCGCAATTTTTTTTATATCTCTATTCACAATACTCGCACACTTTTTCTGATCATTATCACCAAACATCTCTTCCTCCATTAGCTTTTTTACACTCATCTTGCTAGTGTCAATAGTTGGTGTTTCATTTTGGATGACTGCCTATAGTACATTAAACTATAAAGAAACTTGAAGAGCCAAGGGTACAAATGAAAACCAGGATGTCATCCCAATGTAAATCATGGTAACGTTGAATCCAAGAAGTGGTCCGCGACATTAGCAGCAGGCAATAAAATTGTAAGAAAAAACTCACTAACCATCAAAACCTCCCATCTGAACATGGACATTGGCCGATTTGCAGAAAGGAAAATGTGTCTAATTGCCTATACTGCATTGTTCGCATGAAGTAGAAGACAAGTTTAAGATTATATAAAAAGTCAATGAAGAAGCACAATCCACATGGCATTGCTAGGTTGGTGTCTAATAAAGCAGACATTTTGGTTGATTTTGCGTCAATGTTATTGTACAACCTAAACCTGGCAAAACTGACCCAATCTGAACCCGCCTGATTTTTTGGGTTTTAGACACGATTTTTCGACCCGAACCTTAAAACCCGTAAATTAGCGGGTCAAACCCGATCCGAACCCGTTCGACCCAATGGGTCAAGACAACAAAAGTAACGATTTTAGCCTTGTTCCTTATTGATTAAATGTTTTATGTATATTATATGATTTTTCCTTTACTTTATCACCGTTTTAATAATGGTTATTTATCATATCATATCATATCATTTGTAGACATATTACATATTTATCGCAACCATTTACGAACAAAAACTAATACTTGTTTCACTTTCAATTTCTTCCTCAAAATAATTATATACAAAAATTATGTTTAGTTAATTCAATAAAAAATATATATGGATTCAAATGGCGTGACATATTAACAATACTAAAAGTGCACAAGTTATACTTTTGTATTTTTGGTGAACCGAATATACCTAGTCACAACTTAAATAATATACTTTTATTTTGTAGAAATAATATTACTATAATGATGTAAAATTTTTAATGTTATAATTAAAAATAATAATTTTAATTTATTATAAATCTCTAATTCTTATTTATTTGAAACTGTTTTAGCTTAACCTAGACCACAACTCCTCGGGTGGGCAATGGGCCGAGTTAAAACAAAGTCAAATTTTTGCTAACGAATAAAATAGGTCGGTTACGCCTACCTAGATCATTCTTGATGTGTGTTAAAAATGATGTAAATATGCATATAAACATCCTTAGTATATTAGAACAAGTGAAATAAACATCGGAACCTTACATGAATCTTTAACAAAATAAGTCATTATTATTCAACCCGTTATTGACTCAATCTTTCATTGGCCTTATTTAAATGGTCAAACGGGCAAACCGCTCGACTCTATGAGGTCCTCACACGAGATATGATAATGATAGTTTTGAATATTTTTTAATGTTATTTATAGAAAATACAAATACTATACTTTTTTGTAAAATTTTTAGCAATTTTAAGCAAAACTATGCTCAATTTCATAGTTAAAAAAAGAAAAATAATTGATAAAAAAGCGGTCTCAACCCGTTGGGTCGACCCGAAACTAGTATAACCCGATATATGACCGTCCGTATTTTACCCGAACTCGAAATAAACCCGACTTGTATTTTACCCGAATCCGAAATACACCCGACCCATATTTTACTCGAACTCGAAATACACCCGACCCGTATTTTACCCGAAACCGAATACACCCGACTCGTATTTAACCAACCCGTCCGAATTGACAAGTCTAGTACAACCTATTAGCTCAATCAGTCGAACATTTGTGTTACTACACAAAAATGTGGATTTAAATTCCACATAGGCTACAATTCCAAACTTCAAACTTAGAAACAACGAGCATACAAAGTCAAACATGCATCAAAGCTAGAAAGAACATGTGATTCCGAATTTAGAAATCCACATTTTTGACACAAATGCTCTACCGATTGAGCTAATAGGCGTCCGAGATTTCACGAGACACCGACATCACATTAGCCACAATTTTATAGACACTAACACCTACGAGAGAGCTAATAGCGTCCACGGTTTCAAACACATGTAAATCGGATCTCTCAACGAAGTTATGAAAGTAATAGCAAATTTTTTTAATTTGAAACGACAACAAATTAATACGGAAGTATTTTTGTGCGTAAACATAATATAAGGGCATCATCGGCCAACGAAGTGAGAGCTACCACTTAATCTTTTTAAATTTTTTGCGTGTGTGGGCTTTTGGTGGGGGGAGGTTAGTGGCATCAGCGGCCACATCCCAAAAAGCATAGGTAAAGTAACAATCGGTAACTCGAAACCGAAATCAATGGAGAAGAAAAACTTGATAACAAAATCCATGCCATTCATCACAAAACACAATAAGGAACCAAATGGCTAAAACCAAGATATCATCAACAAGGAAAATGCAAAAACCATATCATCGGATTGATTTCCAAGGAAATTTGTATAGTATTGATTGAGAGAATCATGCAGACGATAAATATTGTAAATGAGATGTTGTTGGACAATCAACAAATAGTACAATTGGGCCAATTATCGGTCACAATTAACATTCTCATTCACAATTAACACCATTCTCGTTCATAATTAACATCAAAATGAGAATTTACTTCACCACAACTTTACTTCATCAAGAAACACAAAGACTAACTAGTTCTAAGTTTAGAGGCGACGGAAACGAGTATCAATTCATCTAAAAACACCATTCGCATTCAAATTTACTTCATCGGAGCTTAATTACTTCACAATTAACATCAAAACTAAGCAATTCATCCAAAACTAAGCAACTACCATTTAGGATTCCGACGGTGAAGGGGGACAAGGGGGAGAACGGAGGTTGACCGAGCTCGGACCGAGCTGCGTCTCGGGCAGCCGGCGACTTCGGGGACAGCTGATTCCATGGACGGAGTTTGGTTTGAGCAGCAGCAAGGGGGCGTCGAGATGAACAAGGGTGAGGGACCGACGTGAGAGGCAAACGGAAGAACGAGAGAGGGCTGGGAGAGGGACGGACGCCAGCGGCGGGAAGAGCCAGCAAGTGGTCGCCGACGTGAGGATTGCCCGACGAGAGACGAGAGAAGAGGAGACGAGAGGGAGTGAGCTTCGAGTTAGCAGCAACGAAGCAAATGGGGGTGTCGAGACCCCTTCTAGCCATTTGTTTAAAATAAAAAAACCCCTTTTAATTCTAACCCTCCAATTAAAATTGAATGGTTTAGATTAGATGTGCTCACTTCAAACCCTATATATATATATATATATATATATATATATATATATATAGGTGCTCGGGGATGAAGCGCGGGTACTAGGTGTGGTTGAATAGCGGGGAAGTTGGGTGACAAATTAATTTAACAAATTGATTTTACAAAACAAAAGATGAAAACAGGCAATTGAAAACAATTAAATAGAGACTAATTGAAATGAAGAAGATGATAAATCAAAACTTACTTTGATTAATAAATTGAAACTTGTACAAAGGATTGGATAAAAGCTCTCGGGAGAGATTGAGGAGAAGTAGTAGGGATGATAGTGAGTAGTGATTACAAGTGATGATTTCTAGAGGGCAAGTGATAGGCAAGTGATAGGCAAGTGATGCCCTCTATTGAACTAAAGGGTGCCTATTTATAGAATACAATATTGAATTACAAGTGAACACTTGGACGGTTGAGAATTCTTGATTGGAATGGAATATTCATGAAAATATCTTTCCATGATGCTGCATTATTGAAATAGTGTTGATTGGACAAAAAGCTTGAATAATGGTTGATGAGTCATCTTATCTTGAACAGTGGATGATGAGTCACCTTATCTTGAACAAGTAGCTTGAATAATTATGCCGACAAACTTGAGTGGAAAGCAGTGACCATGCTTTTGATGATTATTCTTCTTGAATAATGCATCTCTTGGTAGTTGGCCACAATTATGAATAATTGATCTTTGTGAATACATGTCCCCTATGAATAGTAAGTGAATAGTAATGTCCACTTCCTTCCCGGGGATTTTGAGTGGTGAAATGAGGAATGTCACCGAAGCAAAAACTTGCAAAACCTGCATAAAAAACGTTAGAAAATAATAATAACTTTTTTTTTGAATACCCATTATAGGTTAAATATCATATGGATCCTGGACACACTGCCCATCAAAAGGATCATAATTTGATTGAATTGATGAATCGGATAAATTAGTACTTGCTTTGAGGAGTAATTGTTGTTATTGTTTCTTGAGGAGCTTGATTTCCTGCTTGAGCAGTTGAATTTCTTCATCTTGAATTTTTTCCTTTCCTTTTGAACTCTTTTATTTCTTCCGTGGAGTAGGGGTGCTTGTTGAGTCGGTGGAGCTGTCTTAATTCCTAAGGCAGCTTGAACATCGAACTTGTCCCATCATTTGATCTTGAATTCTCTTACTAATGAATAAGATGCTGGAAGTTTATAATATTGAGTAATACAGAAGGACCAGCATAGGATCCAAGGAAATCCATATTTCTTATGGAATGAAATCTCCTTGAGATCCGGACTGATGGTTGAAGAGTTTGAGTAACTATTGTAATTTTTTTGACTGTTTCGGCCATATGTCTTGAGTACATCCCATGGTTAACCACCATTCGTAGAAACATATGGGAAATTGGAATTCTGCTCTTGTATCAAAATTGATAAACCAAGAATGGTTGAATGGTCCGTATAGAAATGTGTAATACCAAGCATTTTCATAATCAATATAATTATAGCTTGGTGAATTGAATGGTTGGGAAAATGGTTTATTTGAATATCTATTGGGAAAATCCTTTCATGTAAGTACTTTGAGCATTCTTAGTTTTGAATAGGCTATTTGGTTTGGATTAGTACGGTCCGGAACGTGCTGAATTTCAGCAGATCTTGAGTCTACCAGAATAAACTCATAGAAGGTTCTGGTTTTAAGGGGGTTGTCATTAATAAAATAACATTCGGAGTAAATATATTCTTGATAAATTCATTGAGTTGTCGAAGTGTTTGATGTGTTTTATACTTAGTATAGACCACATGTTCTTTAGTAGGTTTGGTAAAATATTTTGAATCAAAAGAAGAGCTTAAAATTGTTGGATTTTGAAATTTTGAGGAAGTTTGAGCATACGTTAATGGAGGAAAATCTTGACCATGTAGAATTTGAAATGAGTTTGTCATAGGAATTGAAAATTGAGAAGGAGTGACTGGCTTGATTGCATAGTGGTGGGGAGTTTAAATATTTCTTTCTTTCTTTTCTTCTTGACTCATTTTGAGGGCTGAAAGGAAAGAATCATTGTTGAAAATCATATTAATGAAATGATGCTTTTTAAAAGATAAATCTCTTGAAAATATTGAAGATATAAATTTGAAAGAAATGTATTTTTCATGAATCCGGATATGAATACCAAATTGATCAACTTTGAATGGGTAAATTTGAGTAATAAAAGGAGTACCTAAACTATTCTTGACCTATATCCCTGACTAGGAAAAAGGTGTTCTTGAAATAATAACCTTGATTACAAACATAAACGTTTGATAATTTGTATTGAATTTGTAGTGTTGTTCCATTAGCACTATGGAGATGTTCTTTAGTTTTTTCATAGTATTTAGTTGGAATCATTCCTTCTTTAATACAATTTTGATATGCACCACTATCTAATAGAGCAATTGTATTGAATTCATAATCATCATTAATCTTTAGAGTGATATAAATATACCACTTTTGATAATTAATATGATTGATTGTGGAAATAAATTGTTGATTAGAAAAACTTGGAGTGTCTTCATCAACATTTAAAGAACTTGATTTGTTTTCAATGAATGCTAATTTTGTTCGAGTTCTACATCTTTAGTATGAAGAGAACATAAATTTTGATTAATTTCTTTAATTTGTTCTTTAAGATTATTGATTTCCATTTAAGTCTTGAATGTTAACTACTTTTAAAATATTTGGAGTATCATATTTTTCAAATATTTTATTAATACTCGAAACTAGGAGGAGTAGTTTTTAGTAAATCTTCTTTTATTAAAATTCTTTTGAGTTTTCCTAAATAATCTTTCCTTAATTCAGGGTCTTGATTTTGTTCGATTAAATCTAATAAAAATTCTTTTTCATTTTTAGTAGTATTAATCATATTAATACATTTATAACAAATTCTTGAAGATTCATTACCTGATGAATAATCACTTGAGTTGCTTTCTAATTCGTAAAGACCATTGTCTTCGAATCGGAAGATGAATTATCCGAATTAACTGGAGTATCTTTGAGTTCAAATAAAGAAATAATCTTTTCTTTAATTTCTTGATTATTTTCACAAATTTCATTTAAGTTTTCTTTGACTTTGCAATTCTTTGCATAATGTCCTGGTTTGCCGCATTTGAAACAAGTAGTTTTATTATTAGTTTTCTTTTTTGGAGTATTTTTCTTGGGAGCGGTATTAGAAGTATTTGCTTTATTATTATTATTATTACGATTGAATTGTTTTTTCTTATTAATTTAATTTGATCGTCTTTTTTGAACGAGATGGGGCTTCTACCTTTGGAAGACAAAGGCCTCACAAAAAGAACCTAATTCTTTTCGCGTAGTAGCTTTATCTCGTTGAATATCTTGCTTGTAATTTTAATTCATTGCATAATGAAATACCTTCTTTTTAATAAATCCTAATAATTAACCAAATGTAATTTGATCATATGGAATTGGGTCTTGACCTGTGACTTCTTTTAATTTATTGAATATTCTTTGAGAGAATAAATTCGGTAATCCCGAAATGAATTTTTCTTTCCAATACGAGTTGTCTACAATCTTGTCTTTTTAATAGGTATGTAAAATATGTATCTTTATACCAATTGTAATCTTCTAGAGTTGGACATGTTAGATTTGTTAAGAGGATTTCTTTACCACTTAACATATCTTTTGGAGTTCCAAGAAGATTGACAACTATTGTATGGACTAATGTGTATACAGACTTCTTTATGATTTTTAATACTCGGACGTTCTTCGTCTGTCATGTAATTTTCCCACCAAGACTTTAAAGACCCGGTGAAACCCGAAATTAGTACATCAAAAGCTTGAGTTTCTGGAGCACCTTTGGATGTATAGGCAGCATATGCCATCATCATCCTATGGAGAATAATTAATGCTTCATGCTCGGATTTTCCATCTAGATTCCATTCATAGATGGAACCACCGTCAAAGGCTTCTGTAACAATTGATTTTATTGATTCAAGTTGAAGATCCGGAGGAGTACTTCTAGAGTAATAAGGAATTTCTTTTTATTAAAGATTTTATTAATATTGGTTATTTCTTGATCTTCTTGAAAGACGTCTAAAACATTGAGAGTATTACTTGAACTGGCTGCTTGTTTAAGCTTTTCATCAATCTTTTTGATTAATGGGCTATCTGGAATTTCTAAATTTTATTCTTATTGAATTTAATAAGAGGAGATGAAATATTATTGAGGAATCCTGGTTTTGTTGAATCTCTATTTAAATCTAAATTTTCTAATTTTTTGGATAATTGGTCAATATCTTCTTTCTTAGATATTGGTTCTATTTGAATAGAAACCATATTAACCTCGTTGAGAAACTGTATGTAATACTTGATTAGTGTAATTATTCTGATGGTAAACCTTTTTAATATCTTCTAATTCTACTTGAGAATTATCTCGGATCTTTTCTTCCTATTTTGAATGGAGCAACAGGAATATGACCTTGATCCGTAGGGATCAAAATCTCTTGCAAAGGAGGAGTTATTGAATAGAATTCTTTTCCATTTAATAGCGTCCATTTTTTGCTAAGATCTTGATTAGTATTAATTTCTTTAATACCATGAGGATCTGGTAAATTATTTTCTTGAGCAAACATGGTCCACCATGTAAAGAATAGAATATTACATTCTAGTCTTTCCATTAATGAATACCATTTTTGCCTTATGAATGCTTGAGTCTGTTTGATCAAAATGACATAAAAATCATTCTTTTTTATCTCTATTCTCTATTGAATCGAAATCTTTTCTTAAATAATCTTTATTAATTTCAAAAGGTTTTGAAATAACATTAATAGAGGAGTAAGAAGGAGGTTGCATAGTTAAATGAGTAGGAGAGCCTATTGAAGAATTATCTTCATCAATTGGTTCTCGCTATTGGTGATTTGTAATAAATTTTTGAAGAAGAAGAATCTGCTTCTTGATTATCCGTTAAGTAATCATAATTAGTATACCTTGAAGGCATCGAGAAGGAAGATCGAGGAAGATCTCTTTTCTCTGAAAGTGTTGAACAGAAGGATCTTTCATTAATAGAATTAAATCTTATTAATACTCTTCTATCAGTCTCTTCAATAACTTGTTGAATATTCTTTTGAGCAATATTCCTAGGAGGCTTTATATTTTGAATAATAAATTCTTGAGGAATTGTTATTTCATTCCACTTTAATAATTTAGGAGTAAAGGTTGAAATATTTTCAGATTCAATTTTTAATAAAATTGTTTCATCTAGGGAAGGCTTTAATAAGCACTTTGGATTAAGTTGAGAAGATAATAGCTTGATATAAACTCTATAAGTAATAGCGAAATTTCTTGGAAGTTCTCTCGAATAATACTTTTGAATCATTTTGTAAATGAATATCTAAAATTAATGTATCTAAGATCCAAGGATCATTCAGATCTACTCGAATAATTTGGACAACAATTGAAATAAATAGGACCATTGCATATATTGGTTTTAACCATTACTAATAATGAATCTTGATATCTAATTAATCTATTGTCCCTAAGGGCCATGAATATATGACAATCTAATCCTAATCTTGTTAAAGGTTTGAGTGCTATTTGAATCATACCAAAATGAATATATCTCGTATTTTTCTTTATATTTTTTAATAGAAATGTTTGATAATAATTTAATAGTTTAGAATTCTTCATCTAAACTGAAAGTTTCTTCATGATCTTTTATTGAAAAAGAAATATTGAAATCAAACTTGCCTATTTGATAGATAGTTTCTATCTTTTGTTTTTGAATGGACCAATTTGAGAAATCAACTCGACAGACTAACTTCTCTGCTATTGAGCACATTAGTACTCTTACTACTACCTAAACTTAGATGATCTCATAGCCAAGAGGCCATCTGAGCTTTTGTTTGAATATCTAGCGAGGCAATTATGCACATACTACCGGGACCACCGGGACCACCTCACACGGCTGACCAACGGATAACATGGGGCTGACCAACGGCTGACCAACGCTAGCTACGACAGTAACAACCGACTAAATAGACAGACTTGCCTCCGATACCAATGGGGAACAGGATCGATCTAGAGCTCGGGGATGAAGCTCGGGTACTAGGTGTGGTTGAATAGCGGGGAAGTCGGGTGACAAATTATATGCACACCCCTTGAGGTGAGTATCATATTTTAGGTGAGCACTTATAATCTCAACCGTCCAATCTAAATTAAGGGTCAAGATTAATAATAATTTTTTAAAAAAGGAATAATATTTTGTTTTGGGTGTGGGGGAAGGGGGTCCGAAGGAAATCCATTGAAACGAGCCGAGCCGAGCTCAAGCCTGGCATGTTTGTGGCTCGGCTCATGAACTTTTTACAAGTTCGAGTTGGCTCACGAGCTTGCCGAGCCTGAAAATTTGGGCTCAAGGCTTGACTCGCTTAAACTCATAAGCTTTTTGAGCCTATATTTCATGTGTTCTCACTAGATATATTGTTACGATCAAAATGGTCAAAACTGAATTCAAATCCTTGACATTGAAGAAAAAAGTTATCATAACTAATAATAATATAAGATTAAAAATGACTATGATTAGAGAATGATAATAATGAAAAATAAGATAGTTCATAATTGTAATGAGTATGATATATCATTTTTACTTTATAATATGTATAGGAAAAAAATGAGTCATTAATGAAATAGGTTCCTAGTTTTATTAGTAAAATATATAATTTAATTATTGAAATTGTAACATAGTCGAGCCTAATATGTATGCCTCCCTCCTCTTTACGAGCCTCACGAGCTTAACGAGCCGAGCTTCCTCATACTCAGCTTGACTCATTTGTATAACTAGCTCGATCTTTTTGAGCTGAGCTTTTCGAGTTTCCCGCCGAGCTAGCTCACGAGCGCTCACGAGCGGGCTCGGCTCATTTCCACCCCTACATCAAACTCTCCCTCTTTCGCTCTCCCTTTTCGCTCGTAGAATCTCTACCACCAGAACAACACGCCACCGTCCCCCGCCGTTGTCTTTGTCCCGCTGGTGCTATCTTCTTCTTGCTCATCTTTCGCTCTCTCGCTCGATTAGAAGGGTTTCTTTCTCTCTCATCTCTCGCTCTCTCACGTTATCTTCATCCCCACCGGTACCTCTGTCTTCTCGACCGTCAGCCTCACCAGCCGGGCCACTCGTATTTTGTTGCCTAGCCTCCGGCTTCCCCGCCACAATCAGGTTCGTTATCTATGTATTCCCACTCCCCAAAATTAGATCTAGGGTTTTGTATAATTGATGCTAAATTTTTCGTTTTCATTTGTTAGGCTTGGTTGTATTAATTTGGGGAATTAGTTAACTGTCTCTCACTCTATCTCTTACTCATCGGTACGTCTCTCGATGCCCTCTCTTATAACGCCCCCAATCACCATTACTTAATAATCCCTTCATTAGGGACTAATACGTAAGGTCGCAGCGGAAGGTACCGATTGAAGACGTTACCGCCGTCCTAAAAATAGGACAAGGCTAAATAATTGAAATAAAATGAAATACAATTTGGTGCATCCATCTGTTATATTTCCAATGATCCTGTTAGGAGTACTTACTTATTACCCAAGTAGTTAGGACATCCCAAAATATAGTTTACGGGTTTAGCAATATAATATTTATACAACCTAGACTTTTGTCTAATCCACAAGGTAATGTACAATGTATAATAATTCCCAAGGTCATACCTAAATCCCGGTTGAGGGTAAAATCACCGTGAGCGTCTATGTACCTTCAGATTTGCGAATGCCACGTGGCTGGCTAGGGTTTGCCTTCGTCGGACTTAGTAAATGGTTGATTGTTCACCAATGCTTCTTCCTAAAACAAAAACAATAAAATATTTGGAAGAGTGAGTCGAAACTCAGTACGAACATTCCTGCACTCGTAAAATAACTTGAAGAATATTTTGATTGAGCGCGCGCATTTCAATTCATTTTAATTTGAAATCGTGGGAGAGAATATAAGTAAAATTGCTTGCGGTTATTATCCGGAAGTGGAACCCCTTGGTAATTGATACGATCGTTGAACAGTGTCACCCCCGGCCGATCGATAACCCGAGTTGACGCCGCGCGGTATAATTGGCGGGCCTAAGCCCTTGGTAATTGATAATTGGGCGGGGACCACTTAATTAAGTGGCAAAACTTGCCTTGTAAATGATTCATTGTTATTTGTATATATAAGAAATGTTGAGATTTGATGAAATATGTGAGTTTTCGAAAGGTACAGGCAATGAACGTACTCGAGCTGATGATATTTGTTTCTCCCCTTTTGCAAAAATTTGAGTCACCAGCTATTCGGCAACGGAAGTGGCTTCGTTCGTTTAAAATGAGTTTATGTTGTTAATAACACATTTCTTGAGTTTTAATATTTGAATTTGTATAAGCATTGATAATTATGTTATTTTCTCGCATTTGTTACGTAATCACTTAAACTACGTTCCTTACATAACTTCATTGCATTATTTCCATTTCGAACATTGATTACAACGCATATTAAGGAGTTAATTAGGCTGGTCGGACTGGTCGGTGACATTCATGTAATTCAATTCGTTCGTTAACTTGGATTGAAAATGGTATATGTATATATATAAGATCAAACACTTGTTTCTAGTTTATTCCTTCCTGCTCCCTTCATTACATTCAAAACCTATAGTTAGGTAATTAGTTAACCCATCAAATGCCTTCCCTAGGAAGGTTCCATAATCTACCGAATTGCATGCACCATTTTAAGGTCATAAGCATTGTTTCCCGACAACTTCACATTCACAACCACAATTAGGTACACTCAATACTCAATTATTTTCCATGCCCGTACACTTGTACATTACCGAATTTCAACTTCTACGCACGCATTCTCCTTCGTTTGCTCAATATAATCATTTCCAACATATAATAAATCCATCAATTTACCCAATTCTATAATAAACATCTCCCAAACTCATTCACTAATTCATAATCTCCCCACGAGAATCACATTCGTTCTCATTCATACAATACACAACCAATCCATTGAGATGCCACAACTCGATTATTCACACCAATTCGAATTTTCCCAAATTAATCTTTGAATTCACTCCACAAATATATTTCTAATCATACTTCAATTTACAGTTACAATTGCTCAAATAGATAATGAAATTGATAATTTAGGGTTTAGAGTTTTACCTTCAAATACACATTGAGGAAGCCGAGGAGGAGCGGCAGAGACGGTGGTGCGTAGTAGCTGCCTCGGCGACCGTCGGGCGGGGACGGCGGCTGGCTCCGGCAGCCGCCGCTGTTTGTGGGTGGTCGACGGGTGGCTCGCGGCAGAGGTGAGGCGAGCGTGCACTCGTCGCCGAGCGAGGGTGAGAGGGAGGGAGAATGCGGTGGCGAAGGAGGCGGCAGGCGTCTCCCCGACGACGCCGGCGTCGGCTTCGGCCGGCGTTGGTGGCGCCCGATGGCCGGGAGCAGAGCCGCAGGTGGAGGCGAGGGAAGGAGTAGAGGCGCGCGATAAGAGAGGGAGAAGGAGGTAGCGAGCGCAAGATAGGGAGGAAGCGAGACAGGAGAGCCGAGAGGCGGCCGGCCGTGGTCTCCCACCGGCGTCATCGGCGCCGGTGGCCGGAGAAGGCGCCCACAGGGAAAACGAAGCGGGGAGGACGAGATGGGCGGGGAAGCGAGGGAGAATGAGAGGAGGGAAGCAGTGAGGCAAGTGAATTGAACTTGCCCGATTGCTTTGGTTTTAACCGCCTCATTTTTTTTCTACTTACTTCCGGATAAATCTTTGTTTGGATTTTTCTTTAAAAAATCTGATTAATTTATTTTATTTTCATTTTTTTCTACATTTATTTATTTATTTATTCATTATTATTATTATTATTAATTTTTAATTTTATTTTAATAATGGTGTTCACAAATTATAACCTTATTATGAAATTTTTATTAGGGCCACTTCGTCGCCTTAGCCGCATAACATACGAGATAAAAATAGTTTAAATATAAGATATCGAATTGAAGTGCACGCGCTCGATCATATAAATCTTGAAATTAATAAAATAAATAATATGATTTAAAATAAATAATGTGATTTAGGACCGGGTTGTTACATCTCTGTGTCTCACTCTATTAATCTTTCCGAGAGATTGATCATTGCGAATTAGTTAAATGAATTGGGTCGATCGAATTAGTGACTCAAATTCATGTTAAGCTTTTGAAATAGTCAATTAAATTGAGTTGAATTTGTGTTTTATGCAACTGAATTTAGTGAATTGAATTTGAGTTTCGAATTGGTCATTGCTAATTTGTGAATTTTGGAAATTAGTTAATTGAATTGAGTTGACTGAATTTGTTAAGGGAGTATTGTGTTGTATATTACTAATTAGTGCAGTGAATTGAATTTGGTCATTTCCAGTTAATTGAATTGGTCATTTCCGGATGCTAAATTTGTGGATTTTGTGTTGTATATTGCTAATTTGTGGATTGCTAATTAGTGTAGTGGATTGAATTGAATTGAGTTGAGTTGAGGGAGTATTGTAGCTAGTGCTTTGTGAATTGATTTCATTAAGATTGATGAATCTATCTAGAGATTGATCACTGGGAATTAGTTCATTCAATTGGGTTGACTCGAATTAGTATGGTGTAGTCTTTTTGTTGTATAAAAAATAGCTCGAATTAGTGCGATGTCGCTGTCTTTTTGTTGTATCAAAAATGGCCTCGAATTAGTGCGGTGAATCGGTGTAGTGAATTAGTGTAGTGCGGTGACTGAATTGGGTAACTGAATTCATTCCTTGCTCACAGAGAACCTTCAAATTAGTTGATTGCATTATGTTGACAATTTGATTGGAGTTGTGGTAAAAAGTTCGATTGCATTCAAATTGAGTTGGTATTGTAGCGAAAACTTGTGAACATTAGTGACAATGTTTGTGCAAATGGTGAAACTTATGAAGCCTATTAGTTCAATTGGTTTGTGTATTACACAAATGGGTTCAAATCCCACATAGGTTACAATTATGTCCTTGTAAATTACGCCAGAAACCCCTTTATGGAATTCTTTTCTTTGATAAATTGCTTTCAAGCATATCGGCAGATTTTTGACATGAAACCAATCCTAACAATTGTGGTCCTAATAACTTGCACATACCTAAAACTCTAGGTCTCTATCCCTACCCACCCCAAATTAGAGGTCCCTGTACATGAAAGAAAGAGGACAAAGATCCTGAAGTATAAGCATTGATTTCATCTCAAGATCATAAAAATTTTTCATGACAATGAACCCAAAATCTGCCAAAAACTTTACAAAACAATACCACTTGTTGAAGATGGAACAAGGGCATGAAAAACACACATAAAACTATAATAGCATGCCTCACAAACCGAGAAAGACAGAATTTAGCTCCTTTCCATCTTGCCATAAACTAATATACATTGTTTCAACAATACAACCCAAAGCTAATAGATTCCAATGTGTACATTCAAAGATGATAACCTAAAGTCTCCAACAAAGTTTCTACTTGCACTAGTACTCTAACATAAACACTTATGCATCTTCAATTCGACCTAAAGAAATAAGATTACATAATTAGAACATGATAAAAATAATATTGAGTACAACTAAAAAAATACAATAATTGTCACCTTAAATTATGAAGACATTTTTGAAGGACAATTATGACTATCATGGTATACTTGGTGTATCAAAGAAGAGCACATCAGCATATAGGGAATAATTCAATCTTGCAATATCATCCGCCCGGAACACATATTTAAATATACCATCAACATCTAGCTCATATGCAAAATAAAATGATGGATGAACCTTTTGCTTTCGCTTAAAATTATCCATAAACATTTGAGCATTTGAATCCTTGATATAAGTTTTCAAATCCCTTTGAAAAATTTTCAAGTCTTGCTTAATTACTACATCCAACGTTTTCAAAACCACCAACTTGCTCCTTTATGATGCGACGAGCTTTAGAAGGACCAATATTAGTACGAGTGAGTGATTTGAATAAAGTTCTATGCACATTATTCACACCCCTATTAGAATTTAACATATGTCGTTTTCTAGGAGTAGCAAGTTAATGTGTATGGTTTTCACAAAATTTGAAAAGCACATAACTTCCATTATTTATTTTTCTAAAACCAACCATAGTATTACAACCTTCCCTAGTCAACTTCACTTTTTTATTCTTGTTTACATTGGTTGAGGTTTGCCTATATTTTTGTTTGGAACAAACATAGTACTTATACTTGTCATTACCTTCTTTGATCTTCTTAGATGTTGATTTACACATACTAAAACCAATATAATGAGTATAAGATTTATAGAATTTCTCACATTATTCCAAGTTGGAAAATTTTAAACCTTCTTTCATTTGATGTCATCGTCACATACGAGTATCCACTCATTTACAACATGTGTAGGACTTTTACATTTGTCGGGTGTTTGATGTTGTGTATCCTCACCGTGAGTATTTTCCTCAATACAATCTACTACAAAAAGTTTAATATCAATTAATCCATATTGAAAATCAACACAAAAAGTCTCATTTTGATTCCACAAAATATTTTATTACTATGTCTTCATAATCAAACTTCTAAGCTATAAATATTTTTATGGTTCCACAAAACATCAGACATAAAACGAACAAGAGTTCAATATACGAATAACTAATTCAATATCTTATTTAAGCCAAATTGATAAATGTTCATATCTCACCAATTAGGGTTTCGGTAGTTAAATTGAATCCTGTGGTGGCGGTGGTCGAGCACCGGAAGTGGCTATGGTAGCAAGTGGTCGGGCTAGGAAGTTCCCCCTCCCCCAGCAGTTGGGCAGGGAAGTCGCAGTCGTTGCCGGCGGCTGGGTAGGGGCAGGGGTTAGGCAACGCTGTACAAGGGCGGGGGTAGCGAGTTGGCTAGGCTATGCGGGGTAAGGGGAGCAATGGGACCGGTCTAGGCCGACTATAGCGATAGAGGGAGGTCTTCAACCATGGTTGTAGAGAGTAAGGGAGGATAAAGAGAGATAGATAGAGAGAGAGAGAGAGAGAGAGAGAGAGAGAGAGAGAAGGGAGGTGCAGGGGCGGTTGAGCTCTATGCAAGGCAGGTGAGCTCCGGAGAGAAAATGAGAGTTGAACCCCCTCCCCCCAAAAAATTAATTTTATTTTTTTAAATTATAAAGTCCTTTTAATTTAAGTCATTAGATTAAAATTGAATGGGTAAGACTAGGGTACTCATTTAAAAAGGGTATATATGAACTTTCCCATATATATATATATATATCAAAATTTTTCAAAAATTTTTATAAATATAGTTATTTATTCATTCATGTAAAAATTATGCAAATAAAATAATTAAGTATATCAAAAAAAATTATAAATAAATTTCTATAAATTAATAAATTTTATAACAATATTAATGAATTTCCAAAAAAATGTCTACACTTATCAAGGTTCATCATCGTTTTCTTCATATTCATCATTTTTTTCCTCCAAGATTTGTGCTAACTTTTTCTACTTTATTATCTCGCATAAATTTATCACTACTCAGTAAAAATTCATCAAAAATAATTAGTATGTTCGTGAATAAATATATTTTCATATAAAAAAGAATACACATTCATCTCGTAAATTAGTAAATTTATAAAAAAAAATCGTAGGAATAAATGTATTTTTTAATATAAGATAAATTTATTAAGGAGAAGTAAATATCATCAGTAATAATTAACATATTCACCACAAAAATTCACATATTGATAAAAAAACAAGTATTCAATATAATCTTCTTTTTCAAATGGCATATTCGACAATTGATAATTCATGTTATTAAAAACATATATTCATCGATACAAAGACAAATTTACTAATTAAAACATCATATTCATCAATATAGTAGACAAATTTATCAAAGAAAGAATCATATTCATCAACATAAAAGGCAAATTCATCAAAGAAAACCTCATATTCATCAATACAGAGTAGATCAAACTTTAAAAAGTTCAAATTCATCAATATAAAAGATAAATTCATCATAAAAAATTTTTATACATACAAATCATATTGGCCTAAAAACACTCGGGCCTATCTTCTTCTTTTTTACCTCTCAAAACCTTTAGTAAACTTAAAATAAAAATTTAACATCAATCAATGATCAAAATCAAAATCAAAATCACAGAATAAATTAGAAGAAATATTACCAAGTCAAACCATATATGTTCAACCTCGATTGCAATTGAGAAGTAAAGCAATAAATCAAGACGAATTTGGTGAAGTAGATAAGGAAAGTGATGAATTCGAACACAATTGGATGTGAAGTAAATAAAGGAAGCAATTTAATGATTTAAAATCAAAATTGATGCGCCAATTGAAAGAAATCTGGAAAAAGAGAAAGAAGAAGGTAGAAAGAGATAACATAAGAGGAGAGAGAGAGTGCCTGGAGACACACACACACACACACACAGGAGAGAGAGAGAGAGATTTTTTATTTAAACCAACTAAGTAATAATTTACCTACTACCATATAAAAATTGTGCCAATTCTTATATGTACCTCGAAGCTTATACTCATAGATACCACATTAATTATTAATTTTCAACACATTAGTTATTCAGTTAAAAAAATTAAAATATCCTTTTGTAACTGAATTTATCCTATTAATATCCTAATTTAACCGACTTTTCTCTAGCAAGAATTTCAATCCACGTTAATGATTGTTGGCAAGCGATTTATCCTTTTTTATTAATTTTTTTCATCCGATGATAAATTTAAGTTTATATTTTTTTAAAAAAATCATATTCTCATATTGAACAAATAAATATAATACAAAGAACAAATCGTCTGCTCCTAATGAGCAAATATATATATATACATATTTTAGTGAACAAATATACCTTTTACAATGAGCAAATTGTATAATCACAAGTGAACAAATAAACTTATTTACATGAACAAATTGTAGGGTACTAATGAAGAAATCATCTTCCGTTTTCCAAAGATTGATGGCTTGCTTGACAAAAATTTTTACGCCTCATCATAATCTTACTCAATTGCAAGTACATGCTTCCTTACTAGTGATCTCAATAACATACACTCGGTTTTTGAGGAGACATCCTATATAGCAAATTTCCATCCCAATCTTTAGTTTTTTTGCTTGCCCTTTTTGGACGTTTTACATTTTTTTGCCTCGCTTGAATTGTTCACTTAGTGGTTTTTCTTAATTAATATTTGATGTAAAATACACTCGTTTCCTGGGTTGGTCTTTATTGGGAAGTTTCTTCTGTTTTTAAGGATGAACTGCTTTCTTGACGACAATTGTTGCTTTTCATCGTAATATTTTTCGATTGTAGATGAGTACTTGTTGACGATTTTAATTTGAGTATGCTCGCATTCTATCTCTCGAGGTTCCTTATGTACTCGCAACCGAACATGTAATAATTAATATCATGAACAATTTAACCAGTGTATTTATAAATAAAACAGTCCAAAATATTGAGCAAAAAGGTTTCTTGCGATGAACAATTCAACATAAGACAAGTAAATAATTAAAATTATACGATTGACCATTTTAACCTAGGAAAATGGGTAGATATTTCATAACCAATATATTGATGAACAAAACACTTATAACAATGAACAAATAGTATCAATGGATAACCAGGAGTGCACAAGTCAGCCAACAATCAAGATTACATGGTCGAAATTTTCAACTTAGGAAAATGAACATATATTACCAAAATTTTCATGAACATAATGCTTTAAAACAATGAACAAATAGTAGCATTGGATCAACAATACAATCATTGTGGGTGAACAAATTACCAATATATTCACGAATTTTTTAACTCACACCCATACCAGAATACGTGCGAAATATCACTGAGATTAACCCGACAAGTGATGAAAAACACAATGCAATGTAAATATAATCGAAATTAACTCATTTTATACATCTAAATTAAAAGTTAAAGTTTATTTCACCATGCAAGACAATATACATTTTTTCCTGATGCAACAAATTATTTTCGCTTTGCTTTGTTACTCCACGCCTAATTATCATCGAATTTTGACTCGATTTTCGAAAGAGAATAGACAGCTTCGTTAAATATTGCCTCGAAGAAAAATGAAATGTATAATGTCCTATTCGACTGGCCAGAATTTAACGAGCACCAGCGGTGGAGAGATGAGTAGCGTTAAGGATGAGTGGCGTTTGAGGGATTCAAGCGGGAGAAGTTGGAGAGAGAAAATCGCAAGTAAGATGAAGAGTCTAAAATGAGAAAGAGACGTGGGAAGTGATTTTGGAAAGAAGGTAGGAGAGAATCCTAATGGTACTCAAATTTAGTTAGTTAATAGTGAAAATAATTCTATTAATTAAAAATAATTACAGTGTGGTCTATTTTTATCCATGTTAGCGTGGGAGTGTATACTTTCATGTTCGACATTGCTATATTGTAAAAATTGCCTTGAGATGCGAGTACAAGGCAAAGATCATCTCAATTTTAAGCATTTGATGACGACATGTGAAAAATATCTTATGATAATGTAACACCCCAAACCACCTCCTAAAAGTATTATATCACCGGAGTTTCTCAAAGGAACTCCCAAGGCTCTTTCAGGAGTGCTCGGATTAAATTACCCTTCAACTCTCTATAATTGTCAAAAATACCACTAATTTAATCGATAGTAATCGTCTACCGCTAATCTAGTTATTAAGTAAACAAAATGCCCCTTAAGGTAAAAGTGACCTGTTGAGGCCGGTAAAAACCCAGTGCAATCGGTTGACAAAACTAATTATTCTTTTTTTTAACAATTAAGAGTTTTAAATATATTGCAACGAATTCCCTCCAATTCATTGTTCATTTGCAACTTCCACCCCTAAATTGAAAAGTTAGGGTTTGAGGAAGAAAACCACGTAAAACGAAATTGAGTGAAATTGGGTACAAGTGGGAGAGGAATTAGGGTTTGTGTCACGAAATCGAAGAAGAATCGAAGGCAAATAGTTGCAATCATGTCTCAATCCGACAGTCGTGGCCCCAAGAAAGCGTGTCGAGCTGCCCTATTTCTCGGATGTTGAAAGCTCTTGTAGTTGTGGCGAAAGATGTGAAATTTATTTAGTATCAACATTATACAAGGTAATTGCAACACCATCATCTCATAATTCCAATACCAACTTGTCATAATTTTCAAAAAAAAACCCTAAAAACTTACCCGGCCTTTTGGTTGATCGCAGTTCCTTTGTAGCCCCTCCCATGTCTACAGCTTGATCGCCTCAACCTTTTCCTCACTTTCCAAGCAGTATCAAAACCATTTAGGGTTTGAATTTCCAATTACAAGGAAGATACAAAGAGAGTGAGTGAAAATGGCGAGAGTCGAGACAGAGACAGAGTGAGAGAGAAGAGAGATGTTCTTCAATGGTTGTGACCAGCTTTATTCAAAATGAGGGAAGAGAGAGTGTGAGGCGGTTCAATAGCATTAAACAGTTAAGATTCGTGGGTTATGACCGGTTGCTCGGGTTTTTACCGGCCTCAGCAGGTCACTTTTACCTTCAGGGGTATTTTTTTACTTAATAACTAGCTTAGTGGCGGACGATTACCATCGATTAAATTAGTGGCATTTTTGACAATTCTAGAGAGTTGAAGGGTAATTTAATCCGAGCACTCGCTCTTTCAGGTGTTGGTTTGGCTTCCTAACTCCAATTTAAGATAATAGAGGTAATTTTTCTAAAAGAGTTGACCATTTTCTAAAAACTTCGGCAGAGTTCTGTTTGTACTATGGTTTATCCACAAGGCTTAAAAGCCTTAAAACCCTGCATAAAAACCACAATATAACTCGACGAGCCACACGCTCGGAGTACAAAACTCAACTGGTCATTCGCCGAAGGGCGACCAATCATGCATAAAGACTTGAAACAATCAAGATGATTCATGGTCCATTTGTTACAAACTACATGAACTTAATTACAAGCTATAACATTCGTAACATATGGAATGCACGTCAAGCAACTTGAATCATTCATCAATCGGCAATCAACAAACAGACAAACAAGCAATCGAGCAAGAGTCCATAATATGCTAAATACGGATCGCACCTTCCGAGAGTGTACCGCAACACCGGGAGGGGGAAAAAGGGGAAATTTGTAGGGGTGACCAAACCATGAGCTCACCGGAAAGATCTTACACTCTTAAAACAAAAATTCTTTCACATACTACTCATAATAATGAAATCGGTGAAAGTATAATAACGTAAAACAAATCCGAGATACTTTTCAATGAAATCCCTTGAAATCATTTGTCACATATCATAACACTTCAATCATTCAAAGATACGGTTTCCCAATCAATAGCAACTCCTTTTGGAACTCGAATCAACTTTAAACAAGGTAGTGCAACCACCTACACTTTCTTTCAAATGCTTTCAATCGGAAACCGAATTATTCTACTAAATCACTTCTCATGAATCACTTTCAATGAATCTCTTTTGGTGAATCACTTCCTAAGTTGTGGACTCGAACTAGCACTTCGCAATTTCTCATAATTTCTCCGATTTCTCCGGCTCGCGACCCCGAATAAAAGGCTCCTGGGACCTATCTAGAAAGATTCCAATCGGGTATCCTACTACCCCGTAACCCCTAACTAGCCGCCCTAAGCTAGAATCCTTCTTTGTGCTAAACGATTCTTGCAAAGTCGATTCAAAACAATTTCTTTAACGCATTCATTCATCAAGCTTGTTTGAACAAGTATTCTCAAATCGGCTTCACTTCTTTGAAATACGTTTTCATGCTTGAAAAGCATATATCATGAAAATCACATTCAAGTATCGATCTGCGTGAAACATAGAACTCCTTCCAAAATCGACCTTTGAACAAAGCAATTGGAATCAAGTTGCTTTACAAGTCGAGTATCTCTATGGTAAGGTTCAACATCCAAAGTTATCATATTTATTCAAGTATTCGCCCAAGTATCTCACATCTACTCGTATAAATCCATATTCCACTCAAGCAAGAATTCCCTATTCCCATCTCGCGTAATTCTTGTCTCACTCGCTTCTAAAACTACAATTAATCAATATAGATACATACTATCTTGATACTCCAAGTTCCCGCTTCTTTTCTATACTCCAACATTCGTTTTACCTTAACTCAATTCCCTTTCAAGAACAATGAATTCGAATACTAAAACTCCTCCGAGCCACAATAACCACAAGTCATAAAATCCTCCATAATCACAAACATTCATAACTTAGCCCAAACTGTCACAACTTGTCACCAACTATTATCTTTGCCTCAAGCTCTCATATTATGTCTCCATATCCTTAGCTAACTCTCTAATGCCCATATTCAGCCATATAACTCTTAATCCTACCTCATTACTCAAATTCCTCTAACTCCGCTCATCTTTAAATCTAATTTAATCTCAAAGACTTAGATATATTCTAAACTCGGTTTGACCTAACTAACACTCACCTACTCCCCACTTTCCTACCTCAATTGTGCATTACTTTAGATAAACTCACACTTTTCCTTTATACTCCAAATAATTGTTTCCCAATATCAATAGTTACCTTCCAACGCACAAAATCGGAAAGTCCCTAAGGCTCAATTAACTCATAATTCGTACCCAAATCAAAACTTCTTCATCCTTAATTGCTAATTGAAACTTCCATATTACTCCTTAAACCTAAGCAATCTAACTCCATCACAATCTTCAAATTCCCAATTCAGCCTTAACAAACTTAATCAGTTTCTCTCATGTTCTAATCCAGCCCTAACTACTTCCTAAATTCATTCTATAGCATAAGCATTCAATATTCACAACAAAATTCAATTGGATTTCGAAATTACTATTAATTTAGAGTATAAAACTACCCACCTTAAATATTTTCATCTCCAACATTGTTATATTTTCATCAATTAATAGTGAAAATAACTCTATTACAGGTGGTTTATTTTTATCCACGTCAGCATTAGAGTATATATTTTCATCTCCAACATTGTTGTATTGTAAAAATTGCCTTGAGATGCAATACAAGGCAAAAATCATCTCAATTTTAAGCATTTCATGACGACATGTGAAAAATAGCTTACCTCACCTGAGATTTTTTAAAGGTGTTGTCGGATGAAATTGTGAAAATAGGATGATTTTGGGGATTAAAAAGAAAAGAAAAGAAAAGGGAGAAATTATATCCCCAGACTACAACATAATTTTACTCGGAGGCAATTTTCATCTCAGTAGTTTTACTAGTAATGTAAACTGTACCTTGGAATTTACTCATAATGTAAACCATAACTATTTGGAAATTTTCTCAAACTCCCTGCTCTCCACAAGTGAAGCAAAAAGGCTCATTCCAAACACTAAATACCAAAACTACTAATCAATCTTGAACAAAATCCACAATCTTGAATTCAGGCTCTAACGAATCTCTACAATGCAAAATTGCACACAAACATAATGACCTCTTTGCAACTTATTTACAACAGGAAGATTTTATGGTAATCTTATCCGGACAATCCAAACTCTGATACCATTGTGCATAAACTTTATGATCACAAGTAGCAATCTGAGTATCTTCACAAGACGCTAGAAGGGAAAACACTAATTCTATACAACTACACACACATTCCCCTTGTAACATAAATTGGCTACCAATAGATCTCACTACATCACAATACATACATCTATACACACTGATCTCCACAACTATCTACCATTACATTCACAATTCTGTCATTTGCCCACATTTGGCGAAGAAGCTGATATCTAACTGAACTTTTACCAAGATTTTGAATGGCATTCCGGTTTGATCTCATTTCAACAGGTGATGATGCCAGGAGACTGTCACCTATAATTGAATTCAATGGTGAGTCGAGCTCATCTAACTCATCATCACTAGTGTTTGACCTTCTAAGCACCGATCCACTCCTTCGTAAGTGAGATTGACTTCCTGTTCCCGCACTTCCACCTATAATATGTGCTAGTGAAGACGCTGGAGGAGGAGAATAGACAACTGCTGGTGCTGTGCATGGAAAACTTGTGATCGATCCCTCTCCCTCTCCCTCTCCATGGGCATCCTGCTCAAAGAGACAAAATTGTTTACCTTTTTTTTCATAGTTACTTTAAGTAGATCTGGCAAATGAACGATTCACATGGGCTTAATTTTTGAAGTTGTTCTGCTGAAATTTGACCAAAAAACTGACCAAAACACGCAATCATTATTGATCAGGTAAATTCCAGGTTGGCCAGGTTTGAAATAGCTCCATCTTATTTTGGCTTGAATTAGATTAGGAATTGGATTTCTCAGCCAAGTAATCAACACAGGCTAGTTTTTCCACATTTAATGTTTTGTTTTGTTTCTAAATTGCCAAGGAGGAAAGAGAGGAAAATAATAGAATAGAAAAGAATTAGTGTTTCTTATTTGGTTTACCCCCAACTCCCCAACCCCTCCCCCTCCTCCCCCCAAAAAAAAGGGAACTGACAAAGAAAGAATCACCTTGTTAATTTGATAATTACTCTTCAAGTTTGCTTCCCTACTGAACAGCACAATTTGATGGGAAGTCAAATTGGAGAAGACTTCCTTACAGTGATTTCATTCTTTTCTCTCCACATTAACAAGTTCTTTTGGTTTTTTTGAGGGAAAGGTCAAAGCCAAGTATGAAAATCTGGCAACCCATGCTCACTTGCATTTAGAGATCAAGATGTAATCATATAAATGATAGGTCAAAGATAAGAAACAAACAAATTCTGCTCTACAAGTGAAGGAAGTATACAGCAACTCCCATTGTAAGTCCCACATGTGCAGGGTCCGGGGTGATATGGATGTAAGCAGTTTACCTCTACAACCATCTCTACTCACAGAGAGACCAATTCCAAAAGCGAACAAAGTCAAGGAAAGGAATTAACTAACCTCAGAATCCAATGCTTCAAACACAGCATCTGGAACTGGATCGGGGCAGAACTCATCAGGGGAAAAATTTTCAAGGACCCTTTTGATAAGTTGAGCACCAAATGCAGGGCATACCTGCCAAAATAGAAATTCCAAGATGAAAGAGATTAACAGCATATGATAGTTTGTTCACAAAGGTCATATGATAGTTTGTTCACAAAGGTCTCAAAGATCAAACCTCTTTTCTAATTGACTCATTCAATAGCATGTCCTTCGGAAGCATCATTAGATCACTCAACGATTTAAGTAGATAGAAAGATTTGAAGGATGAATCACTTTTCTCAATCTCCCCATCATCATCCCTTTCATCTTCAGTTGCATCATCGTCATCCATGCCAAAGAGGTCAGTTAACCATCTAGACCAGTTCCCAATCTGTCACAAAAGTACAAATAAACTTTGGGACAAGTAAAACAATACATATTAGGACAAGAAGGCGACCTTTGCCCATTAAAAAGGACAAAAAAGAACAAACACAATCATGTCCTCCATTAATCGTGTATGACTATATCCACAAAATCCACAACAAAAAAAGACGTCATTCGTAATGAAGCGTGCAACTCCAACTATACAAATTCCACAAGTTTTTGAACTCTAGGTTTGATAGCTTTGTCCAAAGATGCACTGGTTTCTTTCCTTCCATGTGCACCACCAAATTCGCAATGGAACCAGCTCGTATACACTTACCCAACCCACCTGTTCAATTTCATAGAGCAGCACATCTTTGCCATCTTCAAGCAACTTATGTGTTTCTCAGTTGACCACAAACTTATCTCCATCTAGTCAGTTGTCTTTTTCCCCTCTTAACATAAACCACAAGGTCCAATACCACTTGCTAAACTGAAATTTTCATCTTTTGAGAAAATCTTCCAATATTTTACTTACAGAGGGGCGGGGGAGCAAGAACAATTGCACCCTCCATGTAGCATAAAGCTTTCAAAGGAAATGAACCTATTGCACTGTGTGCCCCTAACATCAAAGCATCTCCTCCAAGTTCAACGCCTTTTTCAAAACCAATGCCATCATCCTATAAAAAAATAACCCACTCCCGAAAATTAGGAGAATTAATCCCTGGCATCTCTAGTTGCCATCTCGAGACACCACTATCTGCACAGTACCATCCTTGAAGAGATTTGGATACGCTGAAGCTCAAAATTTGATTCCCACAGAGAATATTAGACCAAAACAGCACTCCATTCATTTTGAATCTCAGAAAACAGTTTGAGATACAATAAACAGTCTAAAATAAAATGTCCAAATACTCAAACCACAGTTAGGTATCACCTTTTTCCTGAGACAGCCCAACCTTAACCACATGCTTTGATGGTGTTTCTCTAACACAGGACACATCCTCATAGGTAAACTTCTGGAACCGTTTAGCCTCAAGAGCTCATTCATAATGTATAGAGATCCACTGCTGTCTAGGAAAAAGAAAATACCTATTCCTAATTGCATTTATAGCAACTATTTCAAAGAAATCGTCAACCCTCTAGACTCATTACTCAGCTTTTAACTTTAGTTTCCGCCAAAAATATTGTGTGGATGAAGAATATGTCACTCATACTTGAACTCAAATGCCAGACACTCATGCTTTTTGCATGTTGGACCAGGGAAGGTGGACCTAGTAATCGACACTGAACACAGTAGTTTTACATTACATATTGCACATCTTTTCTTTGCTTGGGTTTTGTTGAATACATGTTTCTTTTTACATCTTTCTGAGAAAAGGCACACATGGACCAGGACAAGTGGACCTAGTAATCGACACTGAATGCAGTAGGTTTACATTATAGATTGCCCATCTTTTCTTTGCTAGGGTTTTGTTGAATACATGTTAGTTTTTACATCTTTCTGAGAAAAGGGTTAGTAATTTCATGGACAAATGAATACTTAAAAAATTAAAGGTGCCTTAGTTTTTGTCACTTCCAACCTTTCCTCCTCGTGGTTTGTAAGTAGGTCCTGTGCTAACATAGGATGACAATGTGATGCAGCTAAATGAATGTCATTGCAATAATCTGGCCAAAAGTTCATTCTCCATAAGTATTCTAGCTTTGTTGATCTATCTTCTTCTACCCACAGACCGCCCCAGAAGTCAAACTAAAATTTCTGCAGGATTCATTCAATTTCAAATTTTCAATCAACAGCCATTGTTAACACTTGATTATTACTTGCAATAAGGGTATCCATGGCTAACCGACTCAAATCATGTGGGTGGCATCCATATGAGTAATACTGTCATGAATGTCATGACTAATATCCATGTGGCTAAATAAAGTTATGGGTCATGCAAGGGTATGGCAAAGCAAAAATAACTTTAGGAGTGGTTACCACACATACCCTATCAACACCATCCCTAAGTTCAGAAATAGTTCCACAGGAATTTTACAAAACAACTCCATAAAGACAGCTCTACTTACAGCATTTTTAAGCTGGGCACCTGCACCAAAGCTTGATTTCCCGGACAGAATCGGAAGAACCTTCGCATCACTAATTGGGTCAGACACAGGATCAGTTGGAATCTCATCAGCAGATTCACGAAGGGTGGCATTAAGCATGGCCACATCCAACCGGGCCACACATTGCTCCATTATCTACAACCACAACAGAGATAAGCCAGTCAGATATCAAAGTTGAAGGACATGCTTGACAAGATAGCAAAACTCCTCTAAGATCTCAGAAATTATTGTCAGCAAACAAACTCATATATGACTAAACCAAGGTAAAATGACTATACTTTTCACAATTATAATACCTTTAAATTTCCTTCAATGAGAACAAAGAAAAGTAAAAGTTGCACTGATTGGTAACTCCACAGACATTGAGATGATCGATTGGCCCATGAAGTTGCAGGAGATTGTGGTTGAGAAGGGTGTTCATAATGGAGAACCTATTGTTTTTAGGGACAATAGCAAGGCTAATTCATTGACGGTAAATCTGCAAGTACAGTGGAAGCTATCTGGCTGGGGCAGACTCCCAACCAGATCTGTTCAGACTCAAACTGGCTCAGTCTAGCAAGAGAGTGTGCAACTGTGTTTCCCTCTAGCTTTACATGAACCCACAGACACTCCTCAAACAAACTACTAAAATCCAGCAGATCACCTACTAGCAAATCAAACTCACAAGAAAGAAATAATAGAGTTAATTCTCGCAAACAAGACCAAACAATCGGACTCCATAATTATTCTTTCGTAACCGAAGCGACGAGCTAGATTAAGTCCGAACAGAGCCACCTTCCGCCACTTTTGCAGTCCATCTGGCGCGCACCCGTTTAGCTGGAGCAGCGAGCACTTCTCCGTGGTGGTCTCTAATCACAGCTGTGAGGCCAACCCATCCATCAGAGCTTATCAATGCATCTAGATTTACTTTCACTATTGGATGTTGAGAAGGGGGTCTCCACGCGGTTTTCTCTCTGCCTCTGTTCTTCCCTTGCTCTGTACTCCCATTTTATCTTGAGGAGTTGTAGAGCTTGACCAAATGTGCACATCTGTCCCACAAGATCTGACAGGCTTCTCCTTGCTCTGAAACACATTCTTGTTTCGCTCTACCCAGCTCGCCAGGTGAGGAATAGCGCATGCTGCAGCTCCTCACCTTGGATTTTGTCCCACCAACCCTGTAGTACAGTTTTTCCATCCGCTGCATCCTCAATGCCTTGAATGGCTTTTGGTAGGTGTGACTGCCATATGTGTAAAACCTTAAGAGCTTTTAAGAGCCTTTTCACCAAGTCTTATGCCTAATAGACCACCTATACAAGCCTTTTAAGAGCTTTTCACCTTGTTAGATGACAAGTACAGAGACACTAAAGCATTTTCATAGTATTTCTATGAACCTTGAAAAGGCTGAGAACAAACTGTCTAGAGAGATTTTGTGGGTGTCTAATGTCTTCATAGGAAAAAGGGCTTACTCAGTGCATACATATATTTGGCCACTGTGGAGATATCATATCTAGGCATTACAAAATCCCCTTTTTATCTTTCCTTTTCTTTTCTTTTTTTATTTCGGGGTTGCATAACATGACTGAGTCTGAGTCTTTTCTCTTTGAACAGTTATATTTTCATGGCAGATCTAATAAAGTTGGTTTGAAAGGATTTTCTTGAGATAATTCCATCAAGGGATCTTTTTCCATCACTCTCAAGGGTTCACTTTTGCCTTTTAGCCTTTTCCCCTCGTATTTCATCGAGAGATTCTATCTATGTTAGGATGCTACACTTGCTATCTTCGCCTTCTTTCTCCTTCATTTTTCCTTAGTAATATTCTACAACTCTCATACATACCGGTTATCCCTTCCACGAATCCGCCAAACATCAGTCAAAACCAGCTCAACTACACAGTACTCTTGATAGTAAAAGTTGGTCATCTTCAATAAAGTTCTCCAGGGTCATGGCAAATTATGTCAAATATGAGGATCAAGCAAGTAGAATTACACGGGCCTAACAATTTTACCCTGAGGACTATTACTAAATAAAGTTTCAAAAAGTCAAACTCTGCCTTTTTAGCATTTGTTCCACTGCAACTTAAAATACAAAGGGGGAGGGAATAAAATAAAACCTTCAACAGCTTAAGATGTAAGTGTGATATATATCTATGGATTACGGATTGGAATATCTAAAGTGGCTAGCTGAGTAGATTATTGGTCACTAACACACCCTAAGGAAAGAAGATATTTTTCCAGAATGATCAGATGGAGATTGCATGGAAAAGGAAAACTCACTCAAGTTCAACATTAAAGCATAGGGAACTAACCAATTTAGCCAACACTGGCAAACAGCCGCACTCGTGACCTCCAGCTCGAAGAGGACACAGCCTCTCACAAGCGTCCTTGAATGCCTTCTTCCAAAGCTCCAGTGATAAATTCACTTGGTCTGGATCACAACTGGATGTCCTCCTATAGTTTCTTCTACCGCCAGAATCTAATATCTTATCTACTACTTTAGCAGCTGAGGACTGCATATGTGGAGTCAGAGTCTGCCAAAAGACAAAGAAACAAACCAATGTGGTCACCTCCCTGAAACCAGAATTAACACAAGAGTGTCGGTGAAGAGAGATGAACAGCAAAAGAAGGGTAGAACCTGCCACCAAACAGACTCGACAATCCGCAAGAAGATCCAAAATTCAACTTTTTCCAATGCAAATAAGAATGTCTGTGGATCTTCCCAATCTTCAATACTTCTGCCTAGGACACTTCTATTTCCTTTCTTTCCAGAAGATGAAACCTTCCATTCTAGCATTGATGATTTCTTATTCATGCCTTTCTTTTCTCCATTCTGCTCTGCTGATGCCCCAGAAGATATTGGCAAGTGCTCCTCTCCAAATGCCTCTGTGACAATTGCACGGAGCATAACACAGTTTGACAGCCAGAAGGTCAACCTGCAATTACATGGGGACAAACAATAGATAAGAAATATATATTGTTCTATGTCCTTGAAGTCCATGAATCACATCTAACAAGAAAAACTGGGTAAAACCACAGGTAAAACTTGTACGCACCAGCCTAAACCTTAAGAACAGAATTTCATCGAGAATACTTTGACTAGAAATTTGAAGTACACGGTCTAGGACATCATTTTGAGCCAAGATGGACAGCATTCGTTTTTTGAACCATGTCTTATTTCAAACATACCTTGGGACATCGTTGCCACAAGCTTTTGCCACTAAAACTAATCCCGACACTGCACTTCGGGCAGTACTAGCTCTTCTCATTCCTTCCTCAGCTTGAAAATAGAGTCTCGAAAGCCGCCTTGCAGGGGTGTGAACTTTATTTATGGAACTTCCATGCTCCGCAACAACTGAATAAAGTGCCACTTCAATACCAGCAGCTTCAATTAACTCTCCCTCAAGCATCTTCAATCTTTGTTCTAGTTCTTGGGATTTGGTGTAGGGAGAAGCAGTTCCTTTCTCTGCTGGATAAATCTTAGCTTCCTGCTTTAAAGCAGTTTTAAAACCTCCACCCAGTGAACCATGGCCCCTTGCAGAATCCATTGGGGATCGAACTGATTTCACAAGTCTAAGTCTATCCCTACTCAAAGGTGAGTCAGTTCCAGATAAGACTTGCTTTGCATTAACATCCTGTGACAATCTACTGGATGATTCATATCCTACGCAATGCCTTTTCTCTTCTAGCATTCTCCCTTCCTGTTCACTTTGCTCATACTTATCTCCATCATCAGTCTCCACATCATCAATATCACCTATAGTTGCTACTTCTGGGAATTTTTTCCTTCGAAGTACATGTTGAGCATCATTTTCAGAGTTCTCATTCTCAGATACATCCATTGGAATTAGTTTAGAGGCAGATGTCATTGCATCGTACTGTGGCACTGATTTAGAATGAACTCTGCCCTCTAGATTAGCAGCCTTTTTCTGAAACTCCAGCTCACTTTCTTGAGCATGGAACAATGTGGAAGATTTTCCACTAGAGACAAAAGCATTTTCTGGGTTTGATACAAATTCCAAGTCGGAGTTATCAGATAAAGAAGTAGTTGCATTATTTGGGCTAACAGGACCTGAAGAACCACCCACAGATATAGCACGTGAGGAACCATCCTTCAGGGAGTCATTTGATTCACTTTCCACCATCATATCTAGTCTTTCATGATCCTGGTTTTCCGTTCTCATTCCAGTAGAATAGTTTCCCCTTTCTGCACCATTCTGCAGCAACAACAAAAAATGGATAAAGATTGAATAACTTCGTGAAAATATCTCACTAGAAGCATAAGGGGAATCCTCATTGCATACTATACAGAAAACCCCTCTATGCTCTTCTAACTCTCATCAGGTTCATAGGCTAGAGTGTGTCCCATATCACTAAACCATGGGGTCCTAGACACCAATAGGTACATAAATCCATCTTAGAACTAAAGCATATCAAGGAAAATAGAAGATCACATAAGTCAAACACCCCATTAAAATGCTAAAAAATGCACAACCGTGGGGTCCTAGACACCAATAAAGCAACAGAAAATTCGCTTGAATCAGTAACAACACATTAGCATACCTCATTATTTTGTGAAGGTGAAGCTCCATTGGACTCAAGAGCTGATGAAGCAGTCAATGAGGAGTGTGATGAAACATCATCATCAGTCAAGGAAGCGACTTCAGCTTCATCTGCATACTCTTCACTCATTAGTGCTGAAACCGAGTCTCCACCATTCTTTTCCAGCGAAGATTCTTTAGCCAATTTTCCCCTTAATGTTGAGCTTGAGCGAGCCCTATCACAGGGCTGGATTTTAAGGTACAAAACTGGCTGTGCTGTGTTCCTGAAGCTCCTAGTGCAATTCATGGGGACATTTACGTTGGTTACCTCATTGATGACACCATAATCTGCTAAATCTACAATGGCAGTTCCTAGCAACTGCCCTTTCACTGTCTTATCCCTACGAGGCTCATACAAGTTCAATTCCAGCAAGTTTTTATGGAATACATCCATGTCCCCATTTTTCACAGACATGTCCCTTGACAACACAACAGGGAGTCTAAATGATTCATTGAACTCGATTTTTCCATCAGTGATGGAAGGAGCCACAGCACTGGTAGACCCAGAATTGCGATCACCATTGTCCCATTGGATCAAGACCGAACGTACAGTTTTTAGTGATTGTGTCGGTGGCCATGGCTTGATATCCTGAACATGGATTAAATACTCAACCTTAACACTGGGACCACCCCTATTTTTGGCCCTGAGACCTAAAACCATTTCTGGCTAATGCTGCTATTACTTTGTTGCTGACGTGGAAATCAAGCTGATCTGAATAGCATATTTTTAGAAAACTCAGTCAGCATAAGTGCATAAATAATATATTTCAAACATAACAAGAAAACAGAAAGGCATTATTGTACGAGTGACAACATAAAAACCCAATATTAGCTACAAGTCATCTAGGTGAATGCCACCAACAAAAATTTGAATTCAGATGCTGACATTGAAATGAGGACTAACCCCATGGGCCAAACCATGCAATTATAGGATATGGGGACTCATGAACACGTATCATTCATACAATCACCCCATTGCATCTCACAAGGCTGTCAATTATGATGGTGCTTTAATTTTGATGTTGAGAAGAAACCTTTCCAATAAGAACCCAGAATTAGAAAAGCATCTAATACTAGTACTCTATTATTCCATAAAACCAACGAAAAAGGGAAGAAAAAATAAAAAAGAACAATGCAATTTTATACATTCAGAAAGCAACAAATAACACAATACAAACTCCTACATATTCACCACTAATAGAATATTGCTAAGGTAACCCAAGCCCAGATAGAGAAATCTGGTTTACCCAAATAAAGCAAGAAAATAAACAAAAGAAAAAGAGCATAAAAACCTTTCTTTTTAATTTTCTCCACAATATCTTTTTCTGAAAGCTCAACTCAGAAATAGGGGGAGAAATAATGCAAGGGTTCCTCAGCAAATATTAGTAGCTTAGAAGTCACTTCGTATGATTTGAAGGCAGAAAATGCAATTACTATTTCTAGTAACTGAACATCTCAACAATCAGTTCATCAGATCTACGAAGATTGAGAGCCAATTTGAGCCAAAAACACCCAATCGTTAACTCAGCACCCACCAAAAACTTAACAGAAATAATTGCATTGCAAAAAGAGCATAATGTACCAATGATGATAATCAGAAGATATATGACAGACCCAGAAGAAATGAACCCATAAGAAAACCTGAAAAGCTTACCAATCAAGGGGCTAATACATGAATATGGGTGATAGGTGGAAGGAATTTAGAGCTGAGGATAGTAAAAGAAGGGGGTGCGGGAGTGAAACTGCTCTGAGCCTGTGAGAGTGGAGAGTGAAGAGGAACCAGAGATGTTTGAAGTTGAAATTAGAAGCCCACTTTTTCCCTTTTTTTGGGTAATTTTTTTAAGATTTTAGGTTCTTGAAAATGAATGCGGTAGGAGGATAGCTGACAGGACAAGACTTTTGTGTCAGACGTTTTCCATTATTTTTCTCCCCTCTTGACTAGTTTATCTTTAACGATACTAATTCCCTTAAATTGGTCCAAATGACATATAAGTACAAAAGTTCCTCCAAAAAGTTTTTTATTGTTAATGGTAACAATTTATATAAATAGATTATAAAAAAATTTACGAGATGGGTGGCATTTTAATTTCTATTGACAGGTGAAGTTTAACAATTTACGAGATGGGTCATCTTTTATGTGGGCCTCACATGAAGTCTGGTTGGATTTGGCAAGATAAAAAGATAGAGATGTCCTTAATGATGTTGCTTTGGTGTTTGGTTTGGATGGTGATTTGAAATGTCTAAAATAGCCTTAATGATGTGAGAATAAAGTCATGGAAGAAGTTGAATGTTTTGAAAAGCTTAACATTATTTTCGGATGATCGATGCTTGAGCATTTAAGAGAAAGAGAGAGAGGTGTGCATGATTGTGGAGGTTGCCAACGAGTCCATTGTTTCCAACACGGTGAAGTTGAAGGAGATTGGGACGTGAAAATGGTTGGGTAAGTAAGGTTAATTGTGTGTTATATTCAATTTTTGTAGGTGGATTTTGGTTTATGATTCGTTATTATTAGGTACAACATAGGGTTAATTGTAGATTGGGAGTGGGAATTTTGAACAATTAGGGGTAGAATTTGTTATTATTTTAAAATATGATTTTTGTATACATTTATGTCTATAAGAGTTTGTTGTAAATGGATTAAGGGTTTTTAGTTTGATCGGGTGCATTAAGTTTTGTAATATGGTTGATGAATATTGTTTTGTTGGTTAAATATGAGTCAATTAGTTGGAAGGAACATTTATTCATGTTTTATATTTGTGATGTACTTCAAGTGTTGTCATTTGAAATTGAAAAAATGAAATGTGTGGTTTAATTATGATTGCAATGCTTGGTACGTAGATTTAATAGTATAATAGGGCGTTCATACGTTGGTTGTGCTTGTGTCATGCATGTTTTTATATGTATTGGACAAGTGGAAATTTAGTTTCGTCATATCTGGTTATACTAGCATGTCATCCTTGGATTACATTTAATGTTGTACCTGTTGAGTTTGTTAAAGTTGACGTATAATTGTAAAGGTGGGTGTGAATGTGTTGTTTGGCTATGTGAATGTAATAATTGTAAGGGTAATTTGGCTTATGTTATATTGGATGTATGTGTATATCATGTCGGGTTAATTGTACATATATACATGGATTTGTATGAATATGTTCATAAAAATAGTAATTGGTAATATATTAATATGATATGTATGTAAAGTATAATTGACAATATATGTGGTTGTCCCACATGTGGGTTGTTGTTAATGTGTAGAGTGGTTCATGTGAAAGATAGAGATGGAGTCAGCTGGTGGAGCGAGTAGTTGGTGAGAGAAAGGTTGTTATGTATGTGTGTTGGGGAGGGCGGTTGGAGAGGCCCATAATAGAGGTGTGGTGTATGTAGATGGCGAGTGTAGATTGTGTTTGGTTGAAGGAGAATATAGGGGGTGGGTGATGTACATATGTTGGTTGAGGACGTGATGGGGGTTCCTTTAGGGGAGCGTAAGTTGTGGTACGGTTTTAAGTATGATAGGAGGATGATAATGCCTTTTGTAAGGGAAAGTGACGTGAAGAAATTGTTGAAGCAAAACATTGATTTTGCATATATGTATGTATCCGGGGATGAGGTTCCAAGTGTGATACCTTTATCACGGACGGTGGAAAAGATTGATTGTAAAAGCGGGGATGTGGTAACCCAAGCAATGCGGTGTTGCAAGTTAATGGTGATAGACGTAGAATTGGAGTAAGTAATCCAAGGTAATGTTCATGGAACATGTAACCTCGATATTTTTGTTATATGTTGTTATGGTGTGTGAGTGTGTGTCTTAAATTTAGCTTTGGGGTTATAATAATTGTGCTCAATATTTGTGTGGCTATGTGAGTGCCAGGTTGCAACCTCGGGAAGAAATAAGTGGCCAAAGATTGGGTGCTGAGGCTATTATTATTGGAGAAGATGTGGACATACCACAAGACAATTCAGGGCAATCGGGTTCGGAATCTAATTCCATCTCTGAGTGTCATTCTCCCAAGGATGGGGTTGTATGGCCTCGATCCGGGCTGCGATGCATGCATGTACAATAGGAGAATGTCCATATGGAAAAATGAAATTAAAGGGGTGGGGCAGGTATTTTCTTTAGTTGAATCATTTAGGTTGAGCATGTGGAAATATGCAGTAGCCAACCGGTTTGAGTATAGGTTCAAAAGAAATTGTAGGGAGCGCATTGAGGTGGAGTGCAAGGTAGTGAACTGCAATTTTTACATATGTTTAAGCTGGAACGAACAAAGTGGATGGGATGATTGTCAAAGTTTTTAAAGCGGTACACTTGTATAGCGTGGAGGATCGATGTCGAGATGGGAGAAGGGATGGGGAAAAGGATTAGAGCAAACCTGCTTGCTCATTTGGTAGATGGGAAGATCAAATTGTCCATTGATTATTCGCCGGTTGAGTTATTGAAGGATATGAAGCTAGAATTTGGAATGAATGTGTCGTACATGCGGTGTTGGCGGGCACGGGAGTACGTTCGAAAAATGGTCATGGGTGAACCACATGATCGGTACAAGTTATTGCCACTGGCTATGTGCTGCGATTGTTAGATCAAATCCCGACTCCAAAGCATTTTGCGAGGTCGATGGTTATCGGTTCCGGTGAATGTTTGTTGCATACGGGTCATCGCTGAATGGTTTCATACTAGGGTGTAGGAAGATATTGTTTATTGATGGCACTCATCTAAGCGGACCGTACGAGGGACCTTGTTGGCGGCGGTTGCATTGGATGCGAGATAACCATTTGTTCGACGTTGCATATGCGGTTGTGTCGAGGAAAACGACGATGATTGGTTGTGGTTTTGACTGAATTATTCAAGCTGTTTAGGAGGGTTAAAGCTCGTGATAATGACGGATCGACACCGATCGCTGTCGTATGTTGTGCCTAAAGTGTTTGGCGTAGATAACCATGCATACTGTCTGCGGCATGTTCGGGAGAACTTTGTAAAGCGGCAACCAAACTTGGGTATCGCAAGGAAGCTTCAAAGATACTAATTCGGGAAATGTTCAATCGGGTCGCATATGCTCCAAATGATGCTGAGTACAGACTTAGCGATGGAGGAAATGAGGATGTTTAAGCATGAGTTGGCCGTGTGGGTAGAGCGAGAATGACCCGAACGATGGGTGCGGTTGAAATTCAAGAAGGATAGGTGGGGAAATTGAATAACAACCCCATTGAGAGTTGGAACAATTGGATGCGGACGTTGAGACCAATGTCAATACCCTTCCTTGTGATCGCCCACTTGTAAAAAGTTGGTAAGAGGAACGAGAAACGCAGGTGTCGGTTGGGGAGTGGAAGAATGGGGTCGGAAAAAGGGTAGAGAAGAAGCTACAAGAGACATATGATAACATTGGTTGTGTCATTGATATACAAGCTGTATAATAGTGTTGTCGGAGAGTACGGCGTAGTACTAAGCAACGGTAAAGGCCTTGTTGTGAATTTAGCCAATGGGACTTGCGGTTGCGGTGGTGGCAGTGCGGGGATTGCCTTGCACGCATGCAATGGCTGTCATTAACAAGTACAAGTTGTCGAGTGTATTCTCAACTCCACAACCTATACCAAGGTAGCATGAGTGTAGAGGAGTACACTCGAGAGTTTGAAAGGCTTTTGATCAAATGTGATATTCAAGAGAATGGGGATCAAACCATAGTGCGTTATCTTGGTGGCCTTGATCCAAAGTATGCTCAAGTAGTAGAGTTACAACAATACTCTACTTTTGATGGAGTATATCATTTGGCTCATAAGGTTGAGTAACGAAAGAAGATGCGTTTTGGCAAAGAGAACCACTAAAAGCCATCCGAAAAAGAACCCACCCTTGTACAAGGAGATCCCCCAACCAACTCGACAAAAGAACCCAATTTCCACAAAATAACCTATTCCCTAATTTGTCCCAAATGTGCCTAAAACCCCCACCAATTCCAACTCCACCAGAATGTGCTACAAATGCCAAGGTTTGCATCACATTGCTTCGAATGTCCAAACCATAGAGTAGTCACTTTGGCCAAATACCAAGAGTTGCTAATGGAGGAAGAGGAATAAGAAAAAGAGCTTTATCTTATGTAAGACATGGAGGAAGTAGTGGAGGAAGCGGATGAAGGAGAGCTTCTAGTTTTGAGAAGCGCTTTGAGCGGTTTCAAAGACCCCAAGGAAGAGCAACGAGAAAACCTCTTTCACACTAGAGGCACGGTTCATGACAAAGTTTGTTCAATCATTGTGGATAGTGGGAGTTGCACTAATGTGGCCGCTTCAAGCATGATGGAAAAACTTGAACTCATAGCTTCGGTCCATCCTCATCCCTACAACATTCAATGGCTAAACCAAGGTAAAGGCCTACAAGTCAATTCTAGATGTCTTATTTCATTTAATATTGGCAAGAATTATCATGATGAGTTATGGTGTGATATTATTCCAATGGATGCTTGTCATTTGTTGCTTGGGAGATCTTAGCTATTTGATAGGAGAGTAATGTATGATGGGTTCTTCAACACTTTCACTTTCACCGAGGATGGGAAGAAAATCACCTTAGCGCTTTTAACTCCAAGCCAACTCACAAAAACTAAGACATAAAAAGTCCCAACCAAACCGACCTCCTATTCACTTTAGGAGAGTCATTTCTCAAATCAAAATAACATGAGTTAAGGCCTATACAAGAGTTGATTCTACTAGTCCCAAATGAGGTCGAAACTTCATGTCTAATCCTGCACCCCCTAGCCCAAACTTTGCTATCCTGTTTTGCTCATGTCTTTCCCAAAGAAATACCCCTTAGCCTACCTCTACAAAGAACCATCCAACACCATATTGACCTAATCCCGGTCCATGCTCCCCAACAAACCTGCATATCGAATGAACCCCAAGGATGCTATGGAGATTCAAAGGCAAATGGATGAGCTAATGGCTAAAGGGCTTGTGAGAGAAAGTAGAAGTCCATGTGCGGTCCCAATTCTTTTAGTTCCAAAGAAGGGTTGCACCATGAGAATGTGTGTGGACAACCAAGCTATAAACAAAATATCCATCATGTATCGACATCCAATGCCTAGACTTGAGGATATGCTTGATGAGCTCCATGGGTCACAATTGTTTTCAAGGTGGACTTAAGGAGTGGATATTATCAAATCCGGATCCGTGAAGGAGATGAGTGGAAAACCGCATTCAATACCGAAGGGGATTGTATGAGTGGCTTGTAATGCCATTCAGATTATCAAACGCCCTAGCACTTTCATGAGGCTCATGAACCAAGTCTTTAGGCCTTTCTTAGCAAGTTCGTGGTAGTATATTTTGATGATAAGAAGAGCACCTAGGGCACCTCACGCAAGTTCTTGAGTTGTTGGAGAAAGAAAAGCTATATGGCGATTTTCAAAAGTGTACCTTCTTCACTTTGGCAGTAACCTTTTTGGCTACATAGTCTCGGCCCAAAGCGTGAAGGTAGATGAGAGCAAGGTGGAAGCTATAAGATCTTGGCTTATTCCAACGAGTATTCGTGATGTTCGAAGCTTCCATGGTTTGGCCTCTTTCTATAGGAGGTTAATCAAAGCTTTTAGCACTATCACGGATCCCATGACCGAAGTGCGAAAGGGAAGTTCATTCAAGTGGAATTCTAAGGCTCAAGAACCCTTTGAAACAATCAAGCTCAAGCTTACTCAAGCTCCGGTTCTAGCTCTACCAAGTTTTGACAAGGTCTTTGAGGTTGAATGATGCCTCCGGAAGAGGCATTGGTGGAGTTCTTTCTCAAGAAGGTCGACCTCTAGCCTTCTTTAGTGAGAAGCTTAGTGATTCAAGGAGAAAATACTCAACTTATGACAAGGAATTTTATGTCATTATTCGGTCACTTGAGCATTGGAGCCATTACTTAGTGGCTAGCAAGTTCATTCTCCATTCTTACCACGAGGCACTCAAGTACATACAAATGCAGCATAAGTTGAATCCTTAGCATGGTAAATGGGTAGAATACCTCCAAACATTTCACTTCACCATCAAGCACAAGTCGGGCAAGATGAACAACGGAGCGGTTTCAATTAGAAACTCACATTCTTGGTTTTGAGCATTTGAAGTCCTTGTATATTGATGATAAGGACTTGGGGAAAATGTACCAAGACTGCTAAAAACACCCCAAGGGAGAGTTTCTAGTTCAAGATGGCTTTCTCTTCAAGGGCACTTGGTTGTGCATTCCTCATTGCGGTAAAGAGAGCTACCGATCCGAGAGGTACATAGTGGAGCTTTGGCTGGTCATTCCAGTGTCAACAAGATAGTAAGCATGCTTAGAGAGCATTATTTTTGGCCCAACATGGAGAAGGATGTGCAAGACATCTTAAAGAGGTGTGCGGTGTGCCAAGCGGTTAAGAGCCCGATGGAGGTTTCCGTCTAAGCCAAGCTGCCAAAACTCATGGACTATTAACAAAGTTATAAGAGGAGATAAACTTGTGTGGAGGTCAACTTTCGACAGCAAAGACTACTATTTTGGTCAAAGTAATGCAAGCTGAACTAAAGCTTGGAGGGTTATGAGAATTGTCCTTCCATGACAATTAGTACATAAATAATTAATGCTTAAGGAGTTGAAGAAAAATAATCAGCAAGGAGGTCTAAAAACACCTAAAGCCTAAGCTGGGAATTTTGAACACAATCTATCCGTTTCACTTTAAGACCGAAGGGTCCATGCTCGGATCACCTAGGAGAGACATGCATTGCTAGCATTGAAGGAGATTCTAGAGGAATCAAAGAGCATTACCACTACTAGGAATAATCATGTGTTGGACCAACCAAAATCAAGCTTGCACAAGGGAAAAACGAATGCTTGGCAGGAAATCACTCATTTCAGGCCACATGTTCCCAAAACTAGCTTGGGGAAAAGGTTAGCTCTGGTGTAATCTTGGTCTTTGATCTTGTACATACACTCTTAGCCTTTAGATTATGCTTAGGTTTAATCTTTGAGCATTACAAATACTCCATGTATTCGGTTATGTAAAAACAACTTTGGATATTGAATGAAAATCGAGCAAGCTTAATGCTCTTCCTTCTTAAATTCTCAATTGCTATATCTAAGCTTGGCATTCTTAGTGGTGCTTGGGTTGAGTCCAAAGGTTTAGCTAGTGGTGTTATCTCGTATCCGGCTTAGGCTTCGGTGCCTCAAGGTTCTTATGGTTGTGTGACTATATCCATAAGGAACTTGATTCTATCTTTGACAAACATTTCTTTTAGCACTCATTCAACCACTCATTTTCCCTAACCGTTCGCTACTCGTCCTCTCCACTCACGGTTTCTTATTTAGCTATCCATCGAGCCACTCCCTTCCTCAAGGGCTCTACACCCCTCTTCCTACACCCAACCAGTCATAGGAAGATGTGAGTCTAGACTTCATACTAGGCTTTCCAAGGACTCAAAGGAATAATGATTCAATTCCGGTGGTGGTAGAACGATTTTCTAAGATGGCTCATTTCATTCCATGCAACAAAACAAATGATGTAACTCATGTGCTGATTTATATTTCAAGGAGATTGTTGGGCTCCATTGCTTTTGAGGGCTTTGATCAAGACCAACATGAAAGCTTGGGATCAACTTCTTGCTCATGCTTGAATTTGCATACAATGGAGCTCAAAGCAAGACCATGGGCATGAGTCCCTTTAAGATAGTTTGTGGAGTTGAGCCACTTACAGCTCTAGACTTAACATCGAGAGGCATGGATGGAAAGCCTAGTATGGAGGCTGCCAAAAGAGTGCGTGAAATCCAGAATATGCATGAGAAAGTAAGGGCATAATTGAAGCAAACCAATCCTGCACACAAGCAACGAGTTGACAAGGGAAGAAAGAAGAAGGTTTTTCAACCTGGAGATCTAGTTTGGGTGCACCTGAGGAAGGAGCGTTTTCCTTCCAAGAGGAAGAGCCAGTTGATGCCAAGGGCTGAAGGTCCATTTAAGGTGCTTGAAAGGATAAATGACAATGCCTACAAAGTTGATCTACCAGGTGATTATAGGGTCTCGAGCAAGCTTTAATGCGGCCGACTCGTCTCCGTACTTTGAAGATGACACCTTAGAGAATTTGAGGGCAAATTCTTCTTTACAAGGGTAGGATGATAGAGACCTTTCTATTGCCCAAGCTACTAAGGGTCATGGCTTGCTAGCTAAAATACAAGGAGAGCTATCTTTGAGTAAGGATCAACTTTGGGATTCTAAATCGCCCATTCTTGTTCGAGTGGTGCAAGGAGAGCCCCAAAACTCCCATTATAAAGACCATGTTGATAACAATAAAGGGTCCCTAGGAGTAGAACCAGAAATAATAATGGAAGAGGCTAGAAATGGCAAAACAAGCAAACCGGTCAATTTTTAAGCATTACTCCACATCTGACTTTGAGGGTCAAGAAGTCAATGCTCGGAGGGTCAATTGAGAAGTCAAGCTACATGGGTGCAAAGATAACTTGTGGAACTTTCTAGAGAATATGAAATCAACTCATTTGGTGGAGGGAATCAAATTCTAGAGCCAATCAAAGTGAAGCTTTGAGGAGAGGAAATCTAATACTTGGCTAAAATTACACCATGAATAGTGTCCACATGTTCCCTCTTAGTGGAAGCATCTTTTTGGATTATTCTCGACGCTTAATGTAATCCCGTCCCTTGATCATGTAAGGCCTCTAATGGCCATTAGATTATGCTTTTCTTTTACCCATTGTATGCACTACAAATAGTGCCCCGGACACTGGTTGTAAGGCATTGAATTTTGAATGACAAAACCAAGTGAGCTAAGTGCTCTTCACCCCCAAAATTCTTGATTGCTTATCATAGTTTGGCAAGCTAAGTGGTGACCTCTCAAGTCCTTGGAGCAAGCTGGTGGTATTTCTTATCCAGCCCATACCTTAGTGCCTCAAGTTGACAATGGTGGTGATTTCTTATCCATTGATGACTTGGTTTCTATCCCATTGTATTCTCCATTTTAGTGTGTATTCTTGGTGCTAGTTTACTTGGCATCTTCATCCCCATTTAAGTGACTTGCTTACTCATTTGCTAAGAACTTTTCACCCTCGCTTTCCCCTCCCTTTTCCTTATCCTGTCCGAGACCATTGTCCGTGGGATCCCATGTAATCTCACTACTTCCTTGAAGTATAAATCAACAACCAGTGTAGCATCATTGGTTTTGTTTCAAGTAATGAAGTGGGCCATCTTAGAAAATCGATCAACAACATTCAGAATAGAATCCTTTCCTTTCTTAGTCCGTGGTAGACCCAGAATGAAGTCAAGACTTACATCCACCCGGGATCGTGTGGGGACATGTAGTGGAGTGTAAAACCCTTGAGGTAAGGAATGACTCTTGGCATATTGACAAACTAAACATCGATTGATGATGTCTTAAACATCCTTGTCCATGCTTGGCCGAAGTAATGCTACTTGAGCATCTAAGTTACGGTTCTTTCCCGAAATGGCCAAGCAAGTCCACCAAAATGGCCCTCTCTAATAATTAACTCTTTCGTGCGACAGCTAGGCACACACAATCTGATACCCTTAAATAAGTATCCTCCTTGGATTTGGAATTCACCGTTGGGTCGACCTTGGCGGTCTAGGTATAGGGTTCCAAAATCCTTGTCATCCGTATATAAACTCTTCAGGTGTTCGAATCTAAAAACACAAGTCTCCATTTGAAATAATAGTAAGTACCTCTTGGACAGAGCATCGAGTGCCCTTGTTAAGCTTCCTAGATTTGTGCTTGATTGAAAAATGGAGGTTTGAAGGTACTCAACCCATTTGGCATGTCGCGAGTTCAGCTTGTGTTGACCTTGAATATACTTGAGAGCTTTATGATCCGAGTGCGGGATGAACTCATGAGCCACTAAGTAATGACTCCAATACTCCAATGACCAAATGATAGCATAGAACTCCTTGTCATAAGTAGAGTATCTTCGTTTTGTATCACATAGCTTATCACTGAAATAAGTAATATGACGCCTTTCCCGAGTGAGGATTCCCCAATGCCCACACTCGTGGCATCACACTTAACGTCAAAGATCTTATCAAAACTAGGTAAGGCTAAGACTGGAGCCTGAGTCAATTTTACCTTGATAGCTTCAAAAGATTTCCGAGCTTGAGGTGTCCAAACAAAGGAGCTGTTTACGAGCACCTCGGTCATAGGAGCGATAATGGTGCTAAAGTCTTTTATAAACCTCCTATAGAAAGATGCAAGCTATAGAAGCTTTGCACATCATGTATGCTCTTAAGAGTATGCTAGGTCAGAATAGCCTCAATCTTGCTCTCATCCACTTTTACTCCTTTAGTTGAAACAACATAACTTAGAAATTTAACTTTTGAGTTGAAGAATGAACACTTCTTCGATTCCCATACAGACTTCTTTCTTTCCAATAGTTGAACAACTTGTCTGAGGTGGTAAGAATATTCTTCCTTATTCTAACTATAGATTAGAATGTCATCAAAGTAGACCACAACAAAGTTCTCAATGAATGGCCTAAAAATCTAATTCATGAGTCTTATGAAGGTGCTTGGAGCATTAGTTAAACCAAAGGGCATGACAAGCCACTTATATAATCCTCCCTTGGTTTGAAAGAAGTTTTCCATTCATATCCTTCTCTCGATTCCGATATGATAATATCCACTTCTAAGGTTAATCTTAGAAAACACCTTAGAACCATGTAACTCATCTAACATATCTTCAAGTCATGGTATAGGATGAATATACTTGATAGTGATCTTGTTAATTGCACGACTGTCTATACACATCTTCATAGAACCATCCTTCTTAGATACCAATAAGGCTGGCACATCACATGGGCTCGACTTTCTCTCACCAAACCTTTAGCCACCAACTCCTCAACTTGTCTTTGCATTTATGAGGTGTCGTTAGGGCTCATTCTCGTAGGCTGGTTTGTTTGGCAAGATAGATCCTAGGATAAGGTCAATGTGGTGTTGGATATTTCTTTTGGGGGTTGGCCAAGGGGTATCTCATTAGGAAAAACATGGATGTATTGGGTGATTAGTGTTTTAGCTAAGGGGTGTGTGGGTTCCGAGGACTCGGAATTGTCCCGACTCAAAATAATCAACTCTTTCGAGAGGTCTTAGTTCATGATGCATGGACTCCGAGATAGGTTTCCCGAGGGTCAAAAGTAACTCCGATGGACTCGGGTGTCCGAGGGGTTTGGCTTTTGGCAGTTGTGAGGGGTCAAGTGGGGCTAAGGTTATTTTCTTGCCATTCCGAGAGAGGGTGTATGTGTTTTAGGACCCATCATGCATAACTCTATGATCAAATAACCAAGGTCTACCAAGAAGTAAATGACATGCATCCGTAGGTATAACATCACACCATATATCATCAACATAAGACTTCCCAATACTCGAAAGATATTAGGTAACGAGAATTAACTCGAGGCCCTTACCTTGACTCAACCATTGTATGTTGTAGGGGTGAGGGTGCAACCCAGTTTGTAGTTGAAGCTTTTCAATCATGCTTACGAAGCAACGTTGGTACAACTCCCTCCATCAATAATGATCGAACCAACTTTCCCTTTGATGGTTCCCCTTGTGTGGAATATATTTTCTCTCTAAGCCTCACTTGGATCCTTGATCTGCTCAAGGCTCTCATGATCACAAGTTGATGGAGACATCCCAACTAATCAAGCTACTAAGGGTCATGGCTTACTAGCAAAGGTGCAAGAAGAGCTACTTTGGAGAGAAGATCAACTTTGGGTTGTCAAGTCACCTATTCTAATCCGAATTGAGCTAGCTAGCAATAGGTTAGAAGAGCCCTAAAACTCCCATCATCAAGACCATGTTGATACCAATAAATGATTCCTAGGATTTGAGCCAAGAATAAGAGTGGAAGAGGCTAGAATGAGCCAAGCAAGCAAACCGGTCGAACCAGGTTAGATTCGGCGCAACAGTCTTTGAAAGTCAAAAAGTCAATGCTCAAAGGGTCAAATGCAAGGTCAAGCTGTATGGGTGCAAAGTAGACATGTGGAACATTCTAAAGAATCCGAAAACACCTCATTTGGTGGAGGGAATCAAATTCTATAGCCAATCAAAGTGAAGTTTGGAGGAGAGGAAATCTAATGCTTGGCTAGAATTGCTCCATGAATAGTGTCCACATGTTCCCTCTTAGTGGAAGCATTTCTTTGGATTATTCTCTTTGCTTAATGTAATCTCATCCCTTGATCATGTAAGGTATCTAATGGCTATTAGATTAATGCTTTGCTTTCACCCATTGTAAGCAATACATATACGCCCCATACCCGGTTATAAGCATTGAATTTGGATGAATGAAAACCGAATGAGCTAAGTGCTTTTCACTTGTCAAAACTCTTAATTGCTTTTCTTAGTGTGGCAAACTAAGTGGTGACCTTTCAAGTCCTTGGAGCAAGCTGGTGGTGTTTCTTATCAGCCCATACCTTGGTGCCTCAAGTTGACAATGGTGGTGATTTCTTATCCATTGAAGACTTGGTTTCTATCCCTTTGAAGTTATCATTTTGGTGCTTGTTTTGGCTAGCAATTCCAATCCCATCTAGCTCATTTCTGGCGAGAATACGCTCACATATATCACAAGTAGCTCTCTTTCATCAGCCTCTTCACCAATTTCTTCTATACTCTCAGTGAAGGCATAACTCTCCTTCTCGCTCATACTCATCCCATATTGGTTCATCAATCTCGGTTATAGTGACTACCCTTCGATTTGGGCACTCGAAGCAAAGTGTCCAAATCCCTAACATTTAAAACACTTACGGCTTTGGCTAGTAGAAATTTTGTTTTGAGTCCGAGTCCGAGTAGCGGTAAGCTTAGACTCGGAATTGAGTTTTGGAGCAGTAGAATTAGACTGATTGTAAGGTTTAGAAAAGTCTTACCGAATTGAGTAGGCTTAGATGGTTGAGTTTTTGGGATTTCTCTCTTGAAGATTCTGACCTTCCTTTGCTGCTCCACTTTGTAAGCTAGTAGACACACCTCATCAAATGTTAAGTACTATTGCAGCTCCAAAACAATGCATAACTCAAGTCAAGTCCTCCCATATATCCGACTATGGTATGATCCTCGGACTTTCACGGATCACATTTGATGGAGACCTTCCTACAAACCAAGCTACTAAGTGTCATGGCTTTCTAGCTAAAGTACAAGAGGAGCTACCTTTGAGCAAGGATCAACTTTGGGTTTCTAAGTGGCCCATTCTAGTTCGAGTTGAGTAAGTTGGCAATGGGTTAGGAGAGCCCGAAAACTCCCTTTATCAAGATCATGTTGATACCAATAAAAGGTCCCTAGGAGTAGAACCGAAATAACAATAGAAGAGGTCAAAAAGTCCATGCTAGGAGGGTCAATTCAGAAGTCAAGCTACATGGATGCAAAGCCGACTTATGGAACTTTCTAGAGAATTCGAAATCACTTCATTTGATTCAAGGAATCAAATTCTAGAGCCAATCAAAGTGAAGCTTGGAGAAGAGGAAATCTAATACACGGTCGAAATGCACCATGAATAGTGTCCACATGTTCGCTCTTGTTGGAAGCATCTTTTTGGATTATTCTCTTTGCTTAGTATAATCACATCCCTTGATCATGTAAGGCCTCTAATGGCCATTAGATTATGCTTTGCGTTTACCCTTTGTAAGCACTACAAATAGTGCTCCATACTCGGTTGTAATGGACGCATTGAATGAAGGAAAAACCGAGTGAGCTAAATGCTCCTTACCTCAAAATCCTTGATTTCTTATCTTAGTGTGGCAAACTAAGTGGTGACCTTTCAAGTCCTTTGAACAAGCTAGTGGTGTTTCTTATCTAGCCCATACCTTGGAACCTCAAGTAGTTAATGGTGGTGATTTCTTATCCATTGAAGACTTGCTCTCTATCTCTTTGTGTTCATCATTTTGGTGCTTGTTTTTGTGCTAGTCTCGTGTGTAAAAATACCCCTCTCGTTCTAGTGTTTTGCTTGCTGGTTCGCTAGACACTCACCCCCTCCTTTTCCGCTCTCTCTCCCTTGTTCTACAATCAACTCGAATAGCTCGTTTCTGGCCAAATTGCTCTCAACCTAGGAAGATACATCATATTTGGTATCGTAGCTATTGGCTACCCTCTTGTTCAAGCTATTTCCGTTCCCAAACACATCCCCTAAACCTCAAACACAAACAGCCACAAACCCACAAGAAAACCCGGTTACTAATGAGTGCTATCATGACTTTGGAGGAGATATTTGAGATGCTCATGAAGGATAATGGTGAGCTGAGAGCTCAAAATGAGTACATACGAAAACAGACTTAGAAAGTCTATGAAAGATAGGTGTGATCAACTACGGAGTACATCTCCTCCCTCATGGCATACCCCTAGTTCCAATGAAGAGGACGGAGAGGATAATCTGTTTGCTTCTTCGGATTATCCTAGTGAGAGGAGATCAAGGAGAGGTTTTAGATGCTCGAACTCCATTCTCATGATTTCAAAGTGGAAATCCCCGAATTTGAAGGCCGTCTAAATCCGGATGAGTTCTCGGATTGGTTAAGACCCATAGAGAGGATCTTTGACTACAAAGATGTGTCGAAGGATAAGAAGGTTAAGCTTGTTGCTCTCAAGCTTAGGGGATTTGCTTCTACTTGGTGGGAAAATCTAGTGTATAGTAGAGTACGAAAGAGGAAGTCTAAAGTCAAAACTTTGGAGAAAATGAGGACAAAATTCAAGGCTCATTTATTGCCCCCAACTTGCAACCAAGATAGCTATTCTCAACTCCACAACCTACACCAAGGTAGCATGAGTGTAGAGGAGTACACTCGTGAGTTTAAAAGGCTTTTGATTAAATGTGACATTCAAGAGAATGAGGACTAAACCATAGTGCGTTATCTTGGTGGTCCCGATCCAAAGTATGCTCAAGTAGTAGAGTTACAACAATACTCGCTTTTGATGAAGTGTGTCATTTGGCTCATAAGGTTGAGCAGCAAAAGAAAGTCCGGTTTGCTCGGAGAGAACCACCAAAAGCCATACCACCGACGAACGCACCCTTTTATAAGGTAAGCCCCCAACCAACTCCACAAAAGAACCCAATCTCCACAAAACGACCAATTCCCCAATCTGTCCTAAATTTGCCTAAAACCCCCTCTAATTCCAATTCCACCAGAAGGTGCTACAAATGCCAAGATTTGGGACACATTGCTTCGAATGCCCAAACCATAGAGTAGTCACTTTGGCCGAATACCAAGAGTTGCCAATGGAGGAAGAAGAACCAGAAAAGGAGCTTTACCTTATGGAGGACATGGAGGAAGTAGTGCAGGAAGCGGATGAAGGAGAGCTTCTAGTTTTAAGAAAGGCTTTGAACGGTTTCAAAGACCCCAAAGAAGAGCAACGAGAAAACATCTTTCATATTAGAGGCACGGTTCATGGCAAAGTTTGTTCTATCATTGTGGATAGTGGGAGTTGCACCAACGTGGCATCCTCAAGCATAGTGGAGAAACTTGGACTCATAGCTTCGGTTCATCCTAATCCATACAACATTCAATGGCTAAACCAAGGTAAAGGCCTTCAAGTCAATTTGAGATGTCTTATTTCATTTAGTATTGGAAAGAATTATCATGATTAGTTATGGTGTGATATTATTCCACTCGGATGCTTGTCATTTGTTGCTTGGGAGACCTTGGTTATTTGATAGGAGAGTGATGCATGATGGGTTCTTGATGCTTACACTTCCACCAAGGATGGAAAAAAATTACCTTAGCTCCGAGTAACCCCAAGCCAACTCATAAAAACTAAGCCACAAAAGGCCCCCAACCAAATCGACCTTCTCCTCACTTTAGGAGAGTCACTTCTCAAATCAAAACAACATGAGTTTAGGCCTATACAAGAGTTGATTCTACTAGCTCCGATTGAGGCTGGAACTTCACCCCCAATCCTGCACCACCTAGCCTAAACTTTACTATTCTCGCTTTGCTCATGTCTTCCCCGAAGAAATACCCCTCGGCCCACCTACACATAGAACCATCCAACACCATATTGACCAAATCCCGGGTCCATCCTCCCCAACAAACCCCAAGGATGCTATGGAGATTAAAAGGAAAGTTGATGAGCTAATGGCTAAAGGGCTTCGAGAAAAAGTAGGAGTCCATGTGTGGTCCCAACTCTTTTAGTCCCAAATAAGGATAGCACCATGAGAATTTGTGTGAACAGATGAGCTATAAACAAAATAACCATCAAGTATCGACATCCAATCCCTAGACTTGAGGATATGCTTGATGAGCTCCATGGCTCACAAGTTTTTCAAAGGTGGACTTAAGGAGTGAGTATTATCAAATTCGAATCCGTGAAAGAGATGGGTGGAAAACCGCATTCAACACCAAGGGTGATAGATAGCCAAGCAAGAAGCCGAGAGGGGAGCGGTGATTTATGAAGGGTAGGATAAAAGAGAGGATGAATGAGTGCTAGGAGAATTGATTAAGGATAGAACTAAGTCCCTTAAGGATACAGAATCACCACCTCAAGAGTCTTAGGGCACCCGAGCCTAAGCTAGATACAAATGATCACCACTAGCAAAACCTAAGGACTCAACCGAGCACCACTAAGTATGCCACACTTGGATATAACAATTGAGAATTTCAAAGGGGAAGAGCATTCACAAGCTCGGTTTGTATTTAATGTTTAATAAAATTGTCCATTTACAACCAAATACAATTAGTATAAGTAATGCTCAAAGATTAAAGCTAAGCATAATCTAAGGCTAAGAGTGTATGTACAAGATCAATGGCCTAGATTACACTATAGCTAGCCCCTTCTCCAAGCTTGTTTCGATTGATCTAACACTTGATTCCTTCCACTAGAGATAGTGCTTTCCCCTTAAGCAAGCTTGCTTCTAATTAGTCCAACACATGATTCCTCTAGAACTTTCCTTATACTGCCAACACATTCCATCCCTCGGTGACTAACTTTGAAGAACCGAGCATGGTTCATTCGGTCCTTGAAGTAAATCGAGTAGATTGTACTCCTTCGTGCTTGGTATGAGTTTTTAGGGCTTTTGGACCTCTCTTCTAGGACTTATTTTGCTCCAACTTCTAAGCTTCAATTATTTATGTACTAATTGTCTTTACAAGACGATTCTCATGGCTCCTTTAGCTCTAGCTCAACTTGTGTTACTTGAACCAGAATGGTGGACTTTGGTGCCCAAAGTTGATCTCCACATACATTTATCTCCTCTTGTAGCTTAGCTAGCAACCCTTGGCTCTTGGTAGCTTGGGACTCTCCATCATTCTCCCTTGCAAAGGAGAATTTGCCCTCAAATTCTCTAATGAATCATCTTCAAAATAGGCGGACAAATCAACCACATTAAAGCTTGGGCACACTCCATATTCACCGGGTAGGTCAACCTTGTAGGCATTCTCATTGATTTTCTCTAATACGTCAAATGGTCCATCAGCCCTTGGCATAAGTTTTTCTTCCTTTTGGAGGGAAAACACTCCTTCCTTAAGTGTATCCGTACAAGATCTCTGGGCTGAAAAACCTTCTTTCTTTTCCCCTTGTCAAACCTTTGCTTGTAGGCGGCATTGGTTAGCTCAATTTTTGCTTTCATCCTTTCATGCATTCTTTGGATTTCTTGGACTCGCTTAGCAGACTTCTACATTGGGTTTTCCTTCCACGACCCTTGGTGTCAAGTCCAGTGGAGTTAGTGGTTCAACTTCGTGAGACGACCTTGAAGGGACTAACACCCGTAGCCTTACTTGGAGCTCCATTGTAAGCAAACTCGGCACAAGCAAGAAGTTGATCCTAAGTTTTAATATTGGTCTTGATCAAAGCCCTCAAAAGTGCTCCCAATGTTAGGTTGGTGATTTCAGTTTGTCCATCCATTTGAGGGTGACAAGTTGTGCTAAATTGTAGCTTGGTCCCTAACTTCTTCCAAAGTGTAATCCAAAAGTAGCTTAGAAATTTGCTATCTCGATCCGAAACTATGGATTTGGGAATACCATGAAGCCTCACGATCTCCTTCAAGTATAAGTCAGCCATTTGAGTTGCATCATTGGTCTTATTGCATGAAATAAAGTGAGCCATTTTCGAAAAACGGTTGACTACCACAAGAAATACAGTCTTTGTGTCTTTGTGTTCTCGGCAGCCCCAAGATGAAATCCATGCTCACATCCTCCCATGGTTGATCGGGTGTTGGAAAGGGGGTGTAAAGCCCTTAAGGAAGGGAATGGCTTTTTGCTTCTTGACATACGGCACACCTCTTCAAGATGTCTTGCACATCTCTTTCCATATTCGGCCAAAAGTAGTGCTCCCTTAGCATGCTTGTTATCTTGTTGACACCAAAATGGCCAGCCAAACCCCATTGTGGACCTCTCGGATCAATAATTCTCTAGTGCCACAACGAGGTACATATAGCCGAGTACCCTTGAAAAGATAACCATCTTGGACTAAGAACTCTCCCTTGGGGTGTTTTAGACCATCATGAAACAACTCACCAAGATCTTGATCATTAGAATACAAAGACTTTAAATGCTCAAAACCAAGAACTTGAGTTTGTAATTGAAATAGCAAGAGATACCTCCTTGATAGTGCATCCACCCATTTGTTCAACTTGCCCGACTTGTGCTTAATAGTAAAATGGAAAGTTTGCAAATACTCCACCCATTTTCCATGCCTTGGATTGAGTTTGTGTTGCCTTTGGCTGTACTTTAAAGCCTCATGGTCTGAATGTAAGATGAATTCGTTGGCTACAAGGTAATGACTCCAATGCTCCAAAGATCTCACAATTGCATATAACTCCTTATCATAAGTTGAGTACTTCCTTCTTGAGTCACAAAGTTTCTCACCGAAGAAGGCTATAGGTTGCCCTACTTTGAGAGAGAACCCCTCCAATGCCAACTCCCGAAGCATCACGCTCCACTTCAAAAATCTTTTCAAAGCTAGGCAAAGCTAGAACCAGTGTTTGAGTAAGCTTCTCCTTTATCATCTCAAAGGCTTCTTGAACCTTGTCACTCTATTTGAAGGCACCGCCCTTTAAAACTTCGATTATGGGTGCGGTGATAGTGCTAAAGTTTTTAATGAACCGCCTATAAAAGGATGCTAGCCCATGAAAACTTCTCAGGTCATGAATGCTTTGAGGGGTTCGCCAAGTTTTGATAGCTTCGATTTTGCCCTCATCTACCTTAATGCCGTGGCCGTAAAGACATAGCCAAGGAAGGTGACTTCGCTCATAAAGAATGTGCACTTTTGGAGGTTACCAAACAACTTCTCTTCTTCTAAAAGTTTAAGGACTTGAGTAAGGTGATCAAGGTGCTCTTCCTCATCCTTGCTATATATCAAAATGTCATCAAAATAAACCGCCACGAACTTGCCAATAAAAGGTCTAAACACTTGGTTCATGAGCCTCATGAAAGTGCTATGTGCGTTAGACAATCTGAATGGCATCACAAGCTACTCATACAATCCACCCTTGGTGTTGAATGCCATTTTCTACTCATCCCCTTCTCGAATTCGGATTTGATAATATCTCGCTTCTTAAGTCCACCTCGGAGAACACTTGGGAACCATGTAGCTCATCTAGCATATCTTCAAGTCTAAGTATGGGATGCCTATACTTGATAGTGATCTTATTTATAGCACAACCATCCACCCTTATTCTCATGGATCCATCCTTCTTAGGTACCAAAAGAGTAGGCATGGCACAAGGGCTCCTACTTTCTCTTACAAGGCAATTAGCCACCAACTCATCAACTTGCCTTTGGACTTCTTCAAGCATCTTTAGGATTCATCCTATATGCGGGTTTGTTGGGTAAAGTAGCTCCCGGGATAAGGTCTATGTGGTGTTGGATAGTTCTTTGTGGAGGTAGGCCAAGAGGGATTTCATTTTGGAAGACATGGACAAATTTGGATAGTAGGTCTTTGGCTAGAGGGTGTAGGCTTTGTGTAAGGCTCTCGGACTCATTTGGGGATAGTAAGATGAGCTCTTTCATGGGTCTAAACTCATGTTGTTTTGCTTTAAGGAATGAGTCTCCCAAAGCAAGAAGGAGGTCGGTTTGGGTGGGGGTCTTTTGTGGCTTTGTTTTTGTGAGTTGGCTTGGGAATAAGGGAGCTAAGGTAATCTTCTTTCCATCCTTAGTGAATGTATAGGTGTTCATGAATCCATCCTGCATAACCCTTCTATCAAATAACGAAGGCCTCCCAAGCAACAAATGACAAGCATCCATGGGAATAATATCACACCACAACGCATCATGATAATTCTTGCCAATACAAAATGAAATAAGACATCTAGAATTGACTTGGAGGCCTTTACCTTAGTTTAACCATTGAATGTTGTGGGGTGAGGATGAGCCGAAACAACTAGTCCAAGCTTCTCAATCATGGTTGAAGCGGCCACATTTGTACAACTTCCTCCCTCCACAATAATGGAGCAAAATTTTCCTTGCACCGTTCCTCTAGTGTGAAATATGTTGTCACATTGCTCCTCGTTAGACTCCTTGAATTCGCTCAATGCCTTTCTTAGGACCAATAGTTCTCCTTCATCCACTTCTTGTACCACTTCCTCCATTTTATCCGCCAAGTAGAGCTCCTTTTTGGGCTCCTCTTCCTCCATGGATTGCTCTTGAAACTACACCAAAGTTACTTCCGTACAATTGGGGCATTTCGAGGCAATGTGCCCTAGACCATCACACTTGAAACACTTCCGTGGGTTGTAGGAACTTGGTATGGGTTTGAGCAGATTTGGGGTAGAAACGGGCGTAGGTCTGTTTTGTGGAGTTTGGGTTTTTTGTGGAGTTGGATGAGAACTCCCCTTGTAAAAGGGTGGGTTCCTTCGTGGAAAGGATTTGGGTATTTCTTTCTCGGCAAAACAGTGCTTCTTTTGTTGCTCAATCAAGTGTGCCAAGTGACACACTTCATCAAAAGTAGATAATTGTTGTAATTCCACTACTTGAGCATACTTTGCATCTAGGCCTCCGAGGTATCTCACTATGGTTTGGTCCTCATTTTATTGAATGTCACACTTAATGAGCAATTTCTCAAATTCACGAGTGTACTCCTCCATACTCATACTTCCTTGTTGTAGGTTATGGAGTTAGGAACAACTATCTTGGATGTAAGATGGGGGCAAGAAACGAGCCTTGAGTTTTGATCTCATTTTCTCCCAACTTCTAATCTTGGACTTCCTTTCCCTTATAGGTTTGTGTACCCAGTTTTCCCACCATGTTGAAGCAAAGCCTCTAAGCTTGAGAGCAACAAGCTTAACTTTCTTCTCCTCGGGCACATCCTTATAGTCAAATATTCTCTCCACGGTTCTTAGCCAATTTAAGAACTCATCTCGATTTAGTCGCCCTTCAAACTTTGGGATTCTACTTTGAAGTCATGATGTGTTGCACGCCTAGCACCTCGCCTTGTTCTCCTTTCACTAGGCTCATCCGAAGAAGAAAAGGGATTATCTTCTTCATCTTCCTTGTTGGAACTATGAGCAGGTCGAGAGGGAGGAGATGTGCTTCTCAATTGATCACGCCTATCTCTCATGAATTGCCCAAGTTGCTTTCGGAGATAATCATTCCGGCTATGGAGCTCGCTTGTTTCCTTCATCAACATCTCAAATCTCTCTTCTAATGTCATACTAGCACTCATGTTTGAATACCAGGATTTTTGTGGGTTTCGGTGAAGACTCGGACACTCGCTCAACACTTTTCTCGTGTTGTATAAAAGGAATCAGGTATAATAATCTCGTACTTATAGAATTTTGATTCCAAGGCAATCTCTATTTGCTAAAAACTTTTCCGAGTGATACGGTATCTTATCTAAGTGATACAGACTTTTACTTCGTATATTTCTTGCTTATCCTTGAGTGACTCGGAAAATTGGTATGCATATCTCACTCGGTTCCGAGTCCCTCATCACTCGATTTATCGCGTATTGAATAGACCAGTATTTCATCTTTCCTCACTCGGATCCGACTTCCGGTTATTAGCTCTATTCTAATATAGTCGGTACTTCTAGTATGTTTCTTGCTTAGTCTATATCAAGTTATTTCACTCGATATTCTTTACTCGAACTTGATTCTTCGCTTAGACTAAGTCGGATGGAATTCCGAGTTTCATGGATATTGAACTCGGAAAATTCCATTCCTCTTCCGACTCGGATAATTAGTTGTTTAATTATCATAATTATTTTATTATCTCGTGTCTAACCTTGGACCAAAGTATTTTATACTTTGAGAACCAAAGTTAGTTTACTTTTGTAGGTTATTCAAACGAGGATACACCTTTTTCAAACCACAAAAGTAACCGACTTCAAAACGTCAAATCACCAGCAGACATGGCTTTTCACCTTCTCTCGCTCCAGTCGCAGAAGATTGTGTCGTGGCTGTCTGTTTCCAAATTTGGAAAACTGGAACGCTAAGCTCAACGGTGGTTTCCACCTTATCTTTCAAGACGCCACCGAGTGGTTTTGGGACTTCCAAGAGAGTTAAATCGTTGTCCAATGTTCACATTTCAATGGATACTTTCGAATGACTCGAAAGCTTCATCAACGGTCACAAAGGACTCTCGGTCAGCAGATGAAGATAACAGCTACTCTGCCTAGTTATCTATAAATAGAAGCCACCTCACAAGACTTGAAGATTGCCGAACATATTGTTAATACACATACTTGCTCAAAGTCTTTGTATACATTCTCAATCTTCTACTTACAACTCCTACTCTGTAATTTATTACTTTATGAGTTGTAAGGTCTTGTACTTAGTTACAAACACTTTCTTACTTTCTCTGTAAGGTCCCTTGACTAAGCTGTAAGGGTTAACTCAGCTTAGTTGCCCCTAAGCTGTAAGGGTTATCTCAGCTAGGAAGTACTAGATCGAGATAAGGGAATTTCGAGTCTCGGAAAACTTGTATAGAGTTGTCTAAGGGAGCAACTCGGGTTCAGTCCGTTCACGGTATTTTGTGGACTCAAAATAGTGGATTTGACTTCGTGCTTGGACTAGCACGGTCCGTGGTTTTCTGCCCCAGGAGGGTTTCCACGTAATTTCTAAGTGTTATCTTTCCGAGTTCATTCTAGACTCGAGACAGTCATATTACTCTCGCTGGACTTGCTTATTTATTCGTGATAGCATTTACGTGTCCAAGCTTTTCCGACCCTACTTGTTTGACTCGGAACCTATCTCTCGTCTCTTCGTTAACAAAAGAGCTAACGTTTCCATGAAAAACTTCCATCACCCTATTCACCCCCTCTAGGGTGACTCAAACTCTCCCGAGCAAACCTTCATCCGGCTTTTTATAGCTAAGGGTTTTGGGTTGTGTTTTTAGGGAGAGGAAATGACTTGGTGAGAGGAACGGAACTTGATCTAATACCAAAGATGATAGATAGCCAAGCAAGAAGCCTAGAGGGGAGCAGTGATTTGTGAAGGTTAGGATAAAAGAGAGGTTGAATGAGTGCTAGGAGAATTGATTAAGGATAGAACTAAGTCCCTTAAGGATACAGAATCACCACCTCAAGAGTCTTCGGTACCGCGGCTAAGCTATATACGAGATGATCACAACTAGCAAAACCTAAGGACTCAACCGAGCACTACCAAGTATGCCACACTTGGATATAGCAATTGAGAATTTAAAAGGGGAAGAGCATTCACAAGCTCGGTTTGTAATGAATGTTCAATAAAGTTGTCCTTTTACAACTGAATACAATTAGTATAAGTAATGCTCAAAGATTGAAGCTAAGCATAATCTAAGGCTAAGAGTGTATGTACAAGATCAATGGCCTAGATTACACTATAGCTAGCCCCTTCTCCAAGCTTGTTTCGATTGGTCCAACACTTGATTCCTTCCACTAGAGATAGTGCTTTCCCCTTGAGCAAGCTTGCTTCTAATTGGTCCAACACATGATTCCTTCCATTAGAGATAGTGCTTGGGGATTCCTCTAGAACTTTCCTTGTGCTGCCAACACATTCCATCCCTTGGTGACTAACTTTGAAGAATCGAGCATGGTTCATTCGAGTCCTTGAAGTAAACCGGGCGATTGTGCTCCTTCGTGCTTGGTTTGGGTTTTTAGGCCTTTTGGACCTCTCTTCTCGGACTTATTTTGCTCCTACTTCTAAGCTTTAATTATTTATGTACTAATTGTCTTTACAAGACAATTCTTATGGCTCCTCAAGCTCTAGCTCAACTTGTGTTACTTGAACTAGAATGGTGGACTTTGGTGCCCAAAGTTGATCTCCACATGCATTTATCTCCTCTTGTAGCTTAGCTAGCAGCCCTTGGCTCTTGGTAGCTTGGGACTCTTCATCAAAGGGAGGACTGTATGAGTGGCTTGTAATGCCATTCGGGTTGTCAAATGCCCCTAGCACTTTCATGAGGCTCATGAACCAAGAGTTTAGGCTTTTTCTTGGCATGTTCGTGGTGGTATACTTTGATGATATTTTGGTGTATAGCAAGAGTCAAGAAGAACATCTAAGGCATCTCACACAAGTTCTTGAGTTATTAGAAAAGGAGAAGCTATATGGACACTTTCAAAAGTGTACCTTCTTCACTTCGGAAGTAACCTTTCTTGGCTACGCATCTAAGCCCAAGGCATGAAGGTGGATGAAAGCAAGGTGGAGGCTATAAGATCATGGCCTACTCCAACGAGTATTCATGATGTTTGAAGCTTCCATGGTTAGCCTCTTTCTATATGAGGTTCAATAAGAATTTGATTTATAGCTGGAGTAAAAGGGAGAAGAGGGCGGAGAAAGGGGTTAAGGTGCAAAGAAAAGCACCCGGGTAGAATGGGACTTTTATGCGCAGTTCGGGAGAACAGGTGGAAGGGGATGCTTTCGGTGGAATTTGGACGTGATTTTTGAGGGGGAAGGCTTGTGACATTAATGGTGGTGTGGTAAAAAGAGGGGGATCATTCGAGGTCCGGAGCACCTTGAGCTGAAAGCAAACAATCGACTCTATGCGCCTGGAATTCCATATTGACACGCCTGGATGGTTTTGGAGGAGGGGGTCGGGATTGAACTTGGATAGAGCTGAAATTTGGTGGAAAACAACTCAACTCACTCAGTAATATGTGGCTAAAATTTTAAGTGGATAAGGCTAGGGGATTGGGAGATATGGGATTTGAAAGTGAGGTGATAATTAGTGAAGATAGAACCAATGCCCTTAAGGATACGTAAACACCACCTTAGGAATCTTGGGGCACCGAAGGCTAAGTTAGATACAGAATCACCACTAGAAAAACCTAAGGACTCAACTGAGCACCACTAAGTATGCTACACTTGGATACAACAATTGAGAGTTTAAAAGGGGAAAGAGAATTCACGAGCTCAATTTCATCCAATCATCAAAATCTGTCCATTACCACGAGAATACATGAAGTATTTATAATGATTAAAAGGTGCTAAGCATAATCTAAGGCTCAAGGAGTATGTACAAGATTAAAGGCCTAGATTACACTAGCCCCTTCTACAAGCCATAACATGTGGCCGGATTTGCATAGTGATTCTTGGCCAAGTATTTGCTTGCCCTTATTCAAGCTTAATTTTTATTGGTCCAACACAAAATTCCTTCCACTAGTGGTAGTGCTCCTTGATTCTCTAGAACCTTCCTTGAGCTATCAATGCATTCCACAACTTGATGGCTCATTTTGATGGACCGAGTATGGGTTTTTAGGTCTTTGAATTCAACCGATCAGATTGTGCCTTAAGTGCTCGGTTTGGGCTTTTATGGACTTTGGACCTCCCTTTGTGGATTATTTTGCTTCAACTCCTAAGCATTAATTATTTATGTACTAATTTTCATAGAAAGACAATATTCACCACTCTCCATGCTCAAGTTTAGCTTGCATAAGTCGGACCATAATGGTAGTCTTAGGCGCCCAAAGTTGACACCTACACAAGCTTAGCTCCTCTTGTAATATTGTCAACAGTTCATGGCTCTTGGTGTGTTGATTTGCATGGGAATCTCCATCATTCTCCGTTTGTTGGAAAGAATTTGCCCACAAATTCCTATGGACAATATCTTCCAAATGAGAGAAGATTAATCACCTGAAAGAAGTCACATACACCTTGAACTTCGAGTGTTTGAATTAAGATCGCTAAGACTTAGCCAAAATCTTGTTGGATTAACTCAGGAAGGACACTATCACTTATGGACAGAATGTAGTAGTAAAAGCACCAAGCAATCTCTCCATGATCAAGCTTACAAGTATAATGGCATAACTTCAATGGTATAAGTATGAGCTTGCTCTCCACATTTTTGGCATAAACACATAGAAACGTTAGGTGCTCTAAATCAAATTCACAAACTGCCAATGGAGAATAAAAGAGGTATCTCCTCTTAGAATCACACCTTTTCAAGTGCTCCTCATGAACTAGTTGCTCTCTAACATCATGATCAAATCCATACAAGCACATTAGGTGATCAAAGTGGAAAACACAATTTTCCAATGGAGTTAACGGGATATGCCTCCTTGCCGACTCATTCGCTGTTTGGTTGCACCTCTCGCTTTTAGCACTTGGTTGGAAAAGGGGATATCCATGGAGGTTCAACTCCCTTGCCATAATGAGAGCTTAATAGTTGTTGGCCTTGGAAACTCATTAAATACAATAGGACCCCTTGAATAACAAAGTAGTGACTCCAACATTTAAGTGAAAACATGATAGCCAAAACACCTTTTGGTCGCTTCACACATTCTGGATACAACCTTTGAAGGTCTCTTTCAACAATAAACATCCATTTAAATTGCTCATAAACAATTTCACAATCTTCCAAATACAAAGGAAAAGAACACCTCATAGCAAATGCAACATTCAATTTTAGAGGTTCTCCTTCATCTACTACTTTGATTACCACTTCAAGTTATTCCATGAGATAAAATTTCTTTTGAAGATCAACTTTATTCTCTTTGGGCAGCCCACACTCAACTAGAATAGAACCCTTTGGTTGGGGATTTTTGTGACAAAATGATCAATTCCTTGGCATGTAAAATATCTTCGGGCTAAGTTAGGGACATGGCATGTGTTGAGAGGAGGGGTTGGGATTTTTGTGGGGGAATCATGGGCTGGACAGAATATGGACGTGGGTAAAACAAGGGCTGGGAAGAATGTGTTTGAGGGTGAAATGGGTTTTTGGTTTTGGCTTTTGGTTTGTGGATATGGGTCTTTTGAAGTAAGGTAAAAGTGGGAGGGGTTATGGACAATTTGTGGACAGTTTTGGGAGAGGTATGAGAGACTCGAAACCCATAATGGGCTAATCTCTTGTCAAACAACAAGGGCCATTCCCAAAAAGCAAAGCAAACACTCACAAGCATAGCAACATTCCACATCTCAATAATGCTTAACTTCACAAAGCCGAAAGAAATTACGCAAGGATGAACAAAGTGGTTTATACTCGTGATAAGGTCATGGGATGTCACATTGAGGGAAGTGGTTTGTGGCTTGAATCTCCAAATTCTCATTGCTAGTAGGCTCTTCTACCTCACTAGACAATGAATGGAAGGTGATATCTCCATACTCCTCAATCTTTAAAAGCTCTTGACCATAGTCATCAAAGATGGGAAGTAGGTCATTTTGGCTTGGATCTTCCTTCATCATTAATTGGTAAGTGTCCTCCAAGACATCTTCATCATACTTAAGAGGTAATTCAAACTCATTTGTTGGTTGGTAAAAATCCTCCAATACACTTTCAACATACTCATCAAACTTTGGAGGCAAACCAAAGTTGGGCTCAATTTCCTCTTAATTCAGAGAAAAGGGAGAGGACATGGGTTTTGGTGAGGGAAGGGGGTTCTTTAGGTGAGTGGATGTGGGTTTTGTGGAGTAAAGAGGGCTGGACAGTAGGGGCACATGAGGGAGGTTGGTGGCTTTTTTGGAGGTTTGATTTGGTGTTTTGGGGTGAGGGAAAAAGGGGCTGGTCCGAGGGTTTCGGTGGGGGAAAAGATGTGATGGCCGAAGGTTTAGAGGGAAGAAAAAGACTCCCCTTGTTGAAGGCTTTGGTCTTGGTTGGAGGAGTTTTGTAATTAAGCGGACCAAACTTTTTCAACAATTGTCCTCTCAACTTTCTCCAAGTGTTCACTTTCTCTTTGCCTTTCTTCTTCCTTCTCATCTTGTAGGCTTTCCACCAAATGAGGCCATGACTCCTCAATTTAGACTCAACAATTTCAATTTTCTCATACTCTTCTAAGCCCAAATTTGCAACTTCTTCAACCTTAACAAACCAACTAGAAAATAGATCTTGTTGGCCATAAAATTTGGGCACAAGTAGACTAGCCAACTCAGAATTAGAAGCGGCCATTTCAACTCTCACAACCAAATGCTAAATGATGCTCAAGAGGGTGAAACAAAAATGGGCGTAAGCATTTTTGTTGTTTTGGTTTTTTTTTTTTTGTGGACTAATGTGTTTGGGCTAAAAAGGGTTGTGTTTAGGGTTAAGAAAGCTACTCTACCAGGTGGTAAGAACTTGCTCTGATACCAAATATGATACATAGCTGGAGCAAAAGGGAGAAGAGGGCGGAGAAAGGGGTTAAGGTATAAACAAAAGCACCCAGGCGGAATGGGACTTTTATGCGTAGTTCTGGGATAACAGGTGGAAGGGGATGCTTCCGATTGAATTTGGACGTGATTTTTGAAGGGGAAAGGCTTGTGATGTTGATGGAGGTGTGGTAAAAGAGGGGGATCATTCGACGTCTAGAGCACCTCGAACTAAAAGAAAACAGATCAGCTCTATGCTCCCAAAATTCCAAAATGACACGCCTGGATGGTTTTGGAGGAGGGGGTCGGGATTCAGCTTGGATTACGCTAAAATTTGGAGGAAAACAACTCAACTCACTCAGTAATATGTGGGTAACATTTGAAATGCAGAAGGATAGGGGATTGGGAGATATGGGATTCGAAAGTGAGGTGATAATTAGTGAAGATAGAACCAAGATCCTTAAGGATACGTAAACACAACCTTAGGAATCTTAGGGCATCGAAGGCTAAGCTAGATACAAAATCACCATTAATAAAACCTAAGGACTCAACCGAGCACCACCAAGTATGCCACACTTGGATACAGTATTTGAGAGTCTAAAAGGGGAAAGTTCACAAGCTCAATTTCATTCAATCATAAAAATTTGTCCATTATAACCGAATACATGAAGTATTTATAATGATTAAAAGATACTAAGCATAATCTAAGGCTAAAGGAGTATGTACAAGATTAAAGACCTAGATTACACTAGCCCCTTCTCCAAGCTAGAATATGTGGCCAGATTTGCATAGTGAGTCTTGGCCAAGTATTTGCTTGCCCCTTGTTCAAGCTTGATTTTTATTGGTCTAACACAAGATTCCTTCCAGTAGTGGTAGTGATCCTTGATTCTCTAGAACCTTCCTTGAGCTATCAATGCGTTCCATAACTTAATGACTCATTTTGATGGATCGAGTATGGGTTTTTAGGTCTTTGAATCCAACCGGCCAAATTGTGCCTTAAGTGCTCTGGTTTGGGCTTTTAGGCACTTTGGACCTCCCTTTGTGGATTATTTTGCTTCAACTCCTAAGCATTAATTATTTGTGTACTAATCGTCATAGAAATACAATTTTCACCACTCTCCATGCTCTAGTTTAGCTTGCGTAAGTCGGACCAGAATGGTAGTCTTTGGCGCCCAAAGTTGACTCCTACACAAGCTTAGCTCCTCTTGTAATATTGTCAATAGTTCATGGCTCTTGGTGTTTTGATTTGCATGGGAATCTCCATTAGGATTTTAACACCATCACGGCTCCCATGACTCGAAGTGCTAAAAGGAAGCTCATTCAAATGGAATTCTAAGGCTCAGGAGGCCTTTGAGACAATCAAGCTAAAGCTTACTCAAGTCGCGGTGCTAGCTCTACCAAGTTTTGACAAGGTCTTTGAGGTTGAGTGTGATGCCTCCAGAGTGGCCATTGGTAGAGTTCTCTCTCAAGAAGGTCGACCTCTAGCCTTCTTTAGTGAGAAGCTTTGTGATTCAAGGAGAAACAAGTCAACTTATGATAAGGAGTTCTATGCCATTATTCGGTCACTTAAGGATTGGAGCCATTACTTAGTGGCTAGTGAGTTTATTTTCTGTTCTTACCACAAGGCACTTAAGTACATACAAGGGCAGCATAAGCTAAATCCTTAGCATGGAAAATGGGTGGAATACCTCCATACATTCCACTTCACCATGAAGCACAAATCGTGCAAGATGAAGAAAGGGGCGGACGCCTTATCCAAAAGGTATCTCTTATTATTTAAATTAGAAACTTGCATTTTTGGGTTTGAGCATTCAAAGTCCTTGTATATTGAAGATAAGGACTTAGGAAAAATGTACCAAGATTGCCAAAAACATCCCAAGGGAGAGTTTCTAGTTCAAGATGGCTTTCTCTTCAAGGGCACTCGATTGTGCATTCCCCATTGTGGAACAAGAGAGCTTTTGATCCGAGAGGTACACAAGTGTAGCATTGGCGGGCCATTTCAGAGTTAACAAGATAGTATGCATGCTTAGGGAGCATTATTTTTGGCCTAACATGGAGAAGGATGTGTAAGATATATTAAAGAGGTGTGCGGTGTGTCAAACCGCCAAGAGCAATTGATGGAGGTTTCCGTTCGAGCCAAGCCGCCAAAAGTCATGGACTATTAACAAAGTTACAAAAGGAGACAAGCTTGTGTGGAGGTCAACATTGGGTACCAAAGACTACTATTCTAGTCCAAGTAATGTAAGCTGAACTAGAGCTTGGAGGGTTGTGAGAATTGTCCTTCCATGACAATTAGTAGATAAATAATTGATGCTTAAGGAGTTGAAGCAAAATAATCAGCAAGGAGGTCCAAAAACACCTAAAGCCTAAACTAGGCATTTTGATCACAATTTGTCCGTTTGACTTCAAGACCGAAGGGTCTATGCTCGGATCACCTAGGAGAGACGTGCATTACTAGCATTGAAGAAGATTCTAGAGGAATCAAAGAGCACTACCACTAGTGGGAAGAATCATGTGTTGGACCAACCAAAATCAAGCTTGCACAAGGGGAAAATGAATGCTTGGCCGGAAATCACTATACATTTCAAGCCACATGTTCCCAAAACTAGCTTGGAGAAGGGGTTAGCTATGGTGTAATCTTGCCCTTTGATCTGGTACATACACTCTTAGCCTTTAGATTATGCTTAGCTTTAATCTTTAAGCATTACTTATACTCCTTATTAAATTTGGTTATGTAAAAACAACTTTGGATATTGAATGAAAACCGAGCAAGCTTAATGCTCTTCCTTCTTAAATTCTCAATTGCTAAATCTAAGCTTAGCATGCTTAGTGGTGCTCGGTTGAGTCCAAAGGTTTAGCTAGTGGTGTTATCTATATCTGGCTTAGCCTTCTGGTGCCTCAAGGGTCTTATGGTGGTGTGACTGTATCCATAAGAAGCGTGATTTTATCTTTTACAAACATTTCTTTTAGCACTCATTCAACCACTCCTTTTCCCTAACCGTTCGCTACTCCTCCTCTCCACTCATAGTTTCTTGTTTAGCTATCCATCAACTTTGGTATCAAAGCCAGGTTACACCCTCCTGGTTGACTTGTTATCATTCCCTAAACACATCCCTAAAACCCTTATCTACAAAAATAGCAAGAAACCCACAAAAATCCTAGTTCTCAACATGAGTGCCAACATAACTTTGGAGGAAAGATTTGAGATGTTGATGAAGGAAACAAATGAGCTTTATAACCAAAATGAGTACCTCCAAAAACAACTTGGTAAAATCCATGAGGGATCGGCGTGACCAATGAAGGAGCACATCTCCTCCCTCTCGGCATACTCCTAGCTCCAACGAAGAGAATGAAGAGGGTAATCCATTTGCTTCTTCAGATGATCCTAGTGAAAGGAGGTCAAGAAGAGGTTTTAGGCGTACAAAACACCTTTCCCATGACTTCAAGGTGGAAATTCCAGAGTTTGAAGGCCGCCTAAACCCGGATGAGTTCTTAGATTGGTTAAGGACCATGGAGAGAATATTTGATTAGAAGGATGTGCCCAAGGAGAAGAAAGTCAAGCTTGTTGCTCTCAAGCTTAGAGGCTTTGCCTCAACATGGTGGGAGAACTTAGTGCACAGGCGGGTGAGGGAAAGAAAGTCCAAAATCTGAAGTTGGGAGAAAATAAGGTCAAAATCCAAGGCTCATTTCTTGCCCCCAACCTACATCCAAGATAGTTATTCCCAACTACACAATCTACAACAAGAAAGTATGAGCGTGGAGGATTACACTCGTGAATTTAAGAGATTGCTCATTAAGTGTGACATTCAAGAGAATGAGGATCAAACAATAGTGAGGTATCTCGAAGGCCTAGATGCAAAGTATGCTCAAGTGGTGGACTTGCAACAATTCTCCACTTTTGATAAGGTGTGTCACTTAGCACACAAAGTTGAGCAACACCCAAACCCTTTCCACAAAAGAACCCACCCTTTTATAAGGGGAGTTCCCAACCAACTCTACAAAAGAACCCTAGCTCCACAAAACAGCCAACGAGCCTCCATCCCAAATTTGCCCAAATCCGCACCTAATCCCAACAACCCACGAAGGTGTTTTAAGAGTCATGACCTAGGACACATTGCTTCGAAATGCCCTAATAGAAGGGTAATGACCTTGGTAGAGTTTCAAGAACAATACATGGAAGAAGAAGAGCCCAAGAAGGAACTCTATTTGGTGGATGAAATGGAGGAAGTAGTAGAGGAGGCGGATGAAGGCGAGCTTTTGGTCTTAAGAAGGGCTTTGAGCGGATTCAAAGAACCCAAACAAGAGCAACGAGAGAACATTTTTAAAACTAGAGGCATGGTGCAAGGCAAGGTTTGCTCTATTATTGTGGATGGTGGAAGTTGTACTAATGTGGCCACTTCAAACATGGTGGAAAAACTTGGACTCAAAGATTTGGTGCATCCTCATCCCTACAACATTTAATGGTTAAACCAAGGTAAAGGCCTCCAAGTCAATTGTAGATGTCTTATTTCATTTAGTATTGGCAAGAATTATCATGATGAGTTGTGGTGTGACATTATTCCTATGGATGCTTGTCATTTGTTGCTTGGGAGACCTTGGCTATTTGATAGAAGAGTTATGCATGATGGGTTAATGAACACTTATACCTTCACCAAGGATGGGAAAAAGATCACCTTAGCCCCTCTATCCCCAAGCCAATTCACAAAAACAAAACCACAAAAGACCCCCATCCAAACCGACCTCCTTCTTACTTTGGGAGAGTCATTCCTCAAAGCAAAACAACATGAGTTTAGACCCATGCAAGAGCTCATCCTACTATCCCCAAATGAACTAGAAAGCCTTTCCCAAAACTTACATCCTTTAGCCAAAGACCTACTGTCCGGATTTGCCCATGTCTTCCCAAATGAAATTCTTCTTGGCCTACATCCACAAAGAACCATCCAACACCACATAGACGTTATTTCGGGAGCCACTTTGCCTAACAAACCAGCATATTGGATGAATCCTAAAGATGCTCAAGAGGTCCAAAGGCAAGTTGACGAGTTGGTGGTTAAGGGCCTTGTAAGGGAGAGTAGGAGTCCATGTGCTATGCCTACTCTTTTGGTGCTTAAGAAGGACGGATCCATGAGGATGTGTGTGGACAGTCGTGCTATAAACAAGATCACTATCAAGTATAGGCATCCCATCCCTAGACTTGAGGATATGCTTGATGAGCTCCATGGTTCATAAGTGTTCTCCAAAGGGGACTTAAGAAGTGGATATTATCAAATCCGGATCCGAGAAGGGGATGAGTGGAAAACGACATTCAACACCCCGAGTGGCTTGTGATGCCATTTGGATTATCTAATGCACCTAGCACTTTCATGAGGCTCATGAACCAAGTGCTTAGACCTTTTCTTTGTAAGTTTGTGGTGGTATATTTTGATGATATCTTGGTGTATAGCATGAGTGAAGAAGAGCACCTAAACCACCTCGCACAAGTTCTTGAAATGTTGGAAAAAAGAAGCTCTTTGGCAACTTTCGAAATGCACGTTCTTTGCTTTGGAAGTGACTTTTCTAGGCTACATAGTCACGGCCCAAGGTGTAAAGGTGGATGAAAGTAAGGTGGCAGCCATAAGGTCTTGGCCTATTCCCACAAGTATCCATGATGTTCGAAGTTTCCATGGTTTGGCTTCTTTCTACCGAAGATTCATTAAGAACTTTAGCACCATAACGGCTCCCATGACTGAAGTGCTAAAAAGAAGTGTGTTCAAGTGGAATGCTAAAGCCCAAGAAGCTTTTGAAATAATCAAGTTTAAGCTTACACAAGCACCAGTTTTAGCCTTGCATAGATTTGACAAGATTTTTGAATTTGAGTGTGATGCCTCAAGAGTAGGAATTGGAGGAGTTCTCTCTTAAGAAAGTCGGCCTATAGCCTTCTTTAGTGAGAAACTTTGTGATTCAAGAATGAAGTACTGAACTTATGATAAAGAATTCTATGCTATTGTGAGATCTTTGGAGCATTCAAGTCATTATCTTATGACCAATGAATTCATTTTGCATTCTGATCATGAGGCTTTGAAGTACATCCAAGGGCAGCACAAACTCAATCCAAGGCATGGAAAATGGGTGGAGTATTTGCAAACATTCCATTTTACCATCAAGCATAAATTGGGCAAGTTTAACAAAGGGGCGGATGCACTATCAAAAAGGTACCTTTTGCTATTTCAATTACAAACTCAAGTTCTTGGTTTTGAGCATCTAAAATCCTTGTATTCTAATGATCAATATTGTGGTGAGTTGTTTCGAAATTGTCAAAGATGCCCAAGTGAGAGTTCCTAGCCCAAGAAGGCTTTCTTTTCAAGGGGACTCAGCTTTGCATACCCCGTTGTGGCACTAGGGAACTATTGATTTGAGAGGTGCACAACGGAGCCTTGGCTGGTCATTTTGGCATCAACAAAATGGTGAGCATGCTTAGAGAGCATTATTTTTGGCCCAATATGGAGAAGGATGTGCAAGAAATCTTCAAGAGGTGTATGGTGTGTCAAGAATCAAAGAGCCATTCCCTCCCTCAAGGGCTCTACACCCCTCTTCCAACTCCCAACCAACCATGGGAGGACGTGAGTATGGACTTCATTTTGGGACTACCAAGGACACAAAGGAACAAAGACTCTATTCTAGTGGTGGTAGACCGTTTCTCTAAAATGGCTCACTTTGTTCCATGTAATAAAATCAATTATTCAACTCAAGTGGATGATTTATGCTTCAAGAAGATTGTAAGGCTACATGGTATACCAAAGTCCATAGTTTCCTACCGGGATAGTCGGTTTCTAAGCCACTTTTGGATCACTCTTTGGAAGAAGTTGGGGACCAAGCTAAGATTTATCACCGTTTATCATTCTTAAATGGATGGGCAAACCAAAGTCATAACTGAACATTGGGAGTACTTTTGAGGACTTTGATCAAGACCAATATGAAAGCTTGGGATCAACTTCTTGCTTACATTGAGTTTGCTTACAATGGAGCTCCAAGTAAGGCCACGGGTGGTAGTCCCTTCAAGGTAGTCTATGGAATTGAACCACTAACTCCTTTAGACTTGACACTGAGAGGTTTGGAAGGGAAACCCAATGTAGAGGCTTCCAAAAGAGTTCATAAAATCGAAAGAATGCATGAGAAAGTGAAGGCAAAGATTGAGCTAACCAATGCCGCCAACAAACAAAGGTTTGACAAGGGCAAAAGGAGGAAGGTTTTCCAGCCCAAAGATCATGTGTAGGTACACTTAAGGAAGGAACGCTTTCCTTCCAAGAGAAACAACAAACTAATGCCAAGGGCTGATGGACCGTTTGAAGTGTTGGAGAAGATGAATGAGAACGCCTACAAGATTGATCTACCCGGTGAATATGGGGTCTCCGCAATCTTTAACATTGCTGATTTATCTCCATATTTTGAGGATGATATACTAGAGAATTTGAGGGTAAATCCTTCCATACAAGGGGAGAATGATGGAGGTTTTCGTCCGAGCCAAGCTGCCAAAAGTCATGGACTATTGATAAAGTTACAAGAAAAGATAAACTTGTGTAGAGGTCAACTTTGGGCACCAAAGACTACTATTCTGGTCCAAGTAATGCAAGCTGAACTACAGCTTGGAGGGTTGTGAGAATTGTCCTGCCATGACAATTAGTACATAAATAATTAATGCTTAAGCAAGTAGAAGCAAAATAATCAGCAAGGAGGTCCAAAAACACCTAAAGCCTAAACCAGGCATTTTGAGCACAATATGTCCGTTTGACTTCAAGATCGAAGGGTTTATGCTCGGATCACCTAGGAGAGACGTGCATTGCTAGCATTGAAGAAGATTCTAGAGGAATCAAAGAGCACTACTACTAATGGGAAGAATCATGTGTTAGACCAACCAAAATCAAGCTTGCACAAGGGGAAAACGAATGCTTGGCCGAAAATCACTATTCATTTCAGGCCACATGTTCCCAAAACTAGCTTGGACAAGAGGTTAGCTATGGTGTAATCTTGCCCTTTGATCATGTACGTACACTCTTAGCCTTTAGATTATGCTTAGCTTTAATCTTTAAGCATTACAAATACTCCTTATTAAATTCGGTTATGTAAAAACAACTTTGGATATTGAATGAAAACCGAGCAAGCTTAATGCTCTTCCTTCTTAAATTCTCAATTGCTATATCTAAGCTTGGCATGCTTAGTGGTGCTCGGTTGAGTCCAAAGGTTTAGCTAGTGGTGTTATCTATATCCGGCTTACCCTTCGGTGCCTTAAGGTTCTTATGGTGGTATGACCGTATCCGTAAGGAGGTTGATTCTATCTTTGACAAACATTTCTTTTAGCACTCATTCAACCACTCATTTTCCCTAACCGTTTGCTACTCCTCCTCTCCACTCACGGTTTCTTGTTTACCTATCCATCAAAGCCACTCCCTTCCTCAAGGGTTCTACACCCCTCTTCCTACACCCAACCAGCCATAGGAAGATGTGAGTCTAGACTTCATACTACGCTTTCCAAGGACTCAAAGGAACAATGATTCAATTCTGGTGGTGGTAGAACGATTTTCTAAGATGGCTCATTTCATTCCATGTAACAAAACAAATGATGCAACTCATGTGGCTGATTTATATTTCAAGGAAATTGTTGGGCTCCATGGCATTTCAATATCCATGGTTTCGGATCGAGACAACAAAATTTTGAGCCACTTTTGGATTACTCTTTAGAAGAAATTAGGAACTAAGCTACAATTTAGTACTACTTGTCATCCTCAAACGGATGCACAAACCGAAGTCACGAACCAAATGTTGGGAGTGCTTTTGAGGGCTTTGATCAAGGCCAACATGAAAGCTTGGGATCAACTTCTTGGTCATGCTGAATTTGCATACAATGGAGATCCAAGCAAGACCATGGGCATAAGTCCCTTTAAGATAGTCTATAGAGTTGAGCCACTTACAGCTCTAGACTTAACACCGAGAGGCATGGATGGAAAGCCTAGTATGGAGGCTGCCAAAAGAGTGCATGAAATCTAGAATATGCATGAGAAAGTAACGGCATAATTGAGCAAACCAATCTCGCACAAAAGCAACGAGTTGACAAGGGAAGAAAGAAGAAGGTTTTTCAACATGGAGATCTAGTTTGGGTGCACCTGAGGAAGAAGTGTTTTCCTCCCAAAAGGAAGAGCAAGTTGATGCCAAGGGCTGAAGGTCCATTTAAGGTGCTCAAAAGGATAAATGACAATGCTTAGTGGTGCTCGGTTGAGTTCAAAGGTTTAGCTAGTGGTGTTATCTATATCCGGCTTAGCCTTCGATGCCTTAAGGTTCTTATGGTGGTGTGACTGTATCCATAAGGAGCTTGATTCTATATTTTATAAACATTTCTTTTAGCCCTCATTCAACCACTCCTTTTCCCTAATCGTTCGCTACTCCTCTACACTCACGGTTTCTTGTTTAGCCGTCCATCGCCCACTCCCTTCCTCAAGGGCTCTACATGCCTCTTTCTACACCCAACCATCCATGGGAAGATGTGAGGCTAGACTTTATACTAGGCTTGCCAAGGACTCAAAGGAAGAAGGATTCAATTCTGGTGGTAGTAGATCGTTTCTCCAAGATGGCTCATTTCATTCCATGCAACAAAACGAATGATGCGATCGATGTGGTCGACTTGTACTTTAAGGAGTTTGTGAGACTTTATGGCATTACAAATCCATGGTTTTAGATCGAGACAGCACGTTCTTGAGCCACTTTTGGATTACTCTTTGGAAGAAATTGGGAACCAAGCAATAATTTAGTACTACTTGTTATCCTCAAACCAATGGACAAACCGAGGTGACAAACCGAACATTGGGAGTGCTTTTGAGGGTCTTGATGAAGACCAACGTGAAAGCTTGGGATCAACTACTTGCTCATGTAGAATTTGCATATAATGAGTCCCTTCAAGACAGTCTATGGAGTTGAGCCACTTACTCCTCTAAACTTAACAACGAGAGGAATGGATGGAAAACCTAGTGCAAGAAATGCATAATATGCATGACAAATTAAGGGCCGAAATGGAGCAAACCAACCTTGCACATAAGCAAAGAGTTAACAAGGGAAGAAAGAAGAAGGTTTTTCAACCTGGAGATCTAGTTTGGGTGCATCTATGGAAGGAGCACTTTCCTTCCAAAAGAAAGAGCAAGTTAATGCCAAGGGCTAAAGGGCCATTTGAGGTGCTTGAGAGGATAAATAACAATGCCTATAAGTAGGGGTGTACAAAGTCGAGTTAACCGAATTTCGGTTAACCGAAAATCGGTTAACCGACTTTTTGGTTCATCAAAAAGTTGAACCAGTAACCGAACCGAAATTTTCGGTTAACCGAAAAATTCGGTTCGATAAAAATTTGATCCGTAACCGAACCGAAATGTCCGGTTAATCGACTTTTCGGGTCAGTTAATAGGTACCCATTATAAAAAGTAAAAGTGACAATCGAAAAAATCCAACAAGCAAAATCATGTAGAAAACGTAACCAATTGTGCATTTGTCAAGCATCGGTACAAAGATCCAGGCATGAACAACATCCACAAATCGATTCAAAAGTAAAAGCAAAAACAAAAAATTACGAAATTAAAATCGAGTAGCATGCGCCAGATGATGAAGAAAAAGGATTGTTGTAGAAGGCCGGCGAACTCTTGGAGCAGAAGGACATCGGAGGGGCAAAGAAGACAAAAACGTCGAGCGGTAGCCATAAGCGATCGGATCCGCACGGAAGGAAGCAATTAATTGAAGTCGGCTCCGGGAGGGTCATGAAGAATGTTGATGGAAGAGAGGGAGAGAAGAGGAGAGAGAGAGTTGGGAGAGGAGTGAAGAGGACAGAGAAACCGGGCATCGCGACGCCGGCGCCGGGATGCTCAGGTGGAGTGGTCGACGGGAGCGAGAAGGGGAGGGGAAAGGAGAGGAGAGACAGAGGTGCGAGAGGGGGTGAGCAACGAGTAGAGTAGCAGAGCAATTAGGTTTTCAAAGAGTTAGGCTTAACCCATAAGATATATTTATACTCATTTTTTTATAAAAAAAATTCGGTTCGGTTCGGTTAACCGACGGTTAACCGATTTTTCATTTCTCCGAACCGAAACCGAACCAAAACCGAAAATAATTTTCGGTTCGGTTAACCGAACCGATTATTTAAGAAAAATCTATCGATTAACCGCTTTTTTGTTCGGTTTTCGGTTTTCGGGTCGGTTTTTCGGTTTCGGTTTTTTTCGCACGACCCTACCTATAAGATTGATTTTCCTGGAGATTATGGAGTCTCGGCGAGCTTTAATATGGCTGACCTCTCTCCTTACTTTGAAGATGACGCCGTAGAGAATTTCATGGAAAATTCTTCTCTACAAGAGGAGGATGATGGAGACCTTCCTACTAACCAAGCTACTAAGGGTCATGGCTCACAAGCTAAAGTACAAGAGGAGCTACCTTTGAGCAAGGATCAACTTTGACTTTCTAAGTCGCCTATTCTGGTTTAAGTTGAGCAAGTTGGCAATGGGTTAGGAGAGCCCTAAAACTCCCTTTTATCAAGACCATTTTGATACCAATAAAAGGTCCCAACGAGTAGAGCTAGAAATAACAATAGAAGAGGTTAGAAAAGGAAAAACAAGCAAACTGCTACATTTGGAACAATTCATGCGCGTCGACTTTGAGGCTCAAAACGTCCATGCTCGGAGGGTCAATTGAGAAGTTAAGCTACATGGGTGCAAAGCTGACTTCTGGAAATTTATAAAGAATCTTAAATCACTTCATTTGATGGAGGCAATCAAATTCTAGAGCCAATCAAAGTGAAGCTTGGAGAAGAGGAAATCTAATACTTAGCCGAAATGCACCATGAATAGTGTTCATATGTTCCCTCTTGTTGGAAACATCTTTTTGGATTATTCTCTTTGCTTAGTATAATCACATCCCTTGATCATGTAAGGCCTCTAATGGCCATTAGATTATGCTTTGCTTTCACTCTTATAGCACATTCTAGTGTTTTGCTTGCTGGTTCGCTAGACACTTACACCCCTCCTTTTCCCTCTCTCTACCTTGTTCTACAATCAACTCGTATAGCTCGTTTCTGGCCAGATTGTTGTCAACCTAGGAAGATACATAAACATTTAATCATTAACCTCTCAAACTCCCTGGTATACTCCTCCACACTCATCGGGCCTTATTGTAAGTTGTGTAACTTAGAAGAGTTGTCCTGCATGTAAGTTGGGGGTAGAAATCGGGCTTTCGGCTTAGACCTCATTTTCTCTTAACTTCTAATCTTGGGTTTCCTCCGAACAACACGCTTCTTCACCAGATTTGCCCACTAGGTTGAGGCAAACCCTCCGAGCTTGATAGCAACAAGCTTTACCTTCTCCTCATCCTTCACCTCTTTGTAATCAAAGATTCTCTTGCTCGTTTGCAACAAGTCTAGAAACTCATCTCGGTTAAGGCAACCTTCAAACTTTAAATTCCGAGCTCGGTAGTGCCTTTTCCCTCTTCTTCCTCCTATTTGCTCACGCTCACTGGAAGAAGCAAAAGGATTGCTATCTCCATCATCATCATCCCCATGTGAGTAGGTATGAGGTGGTGAGCTTGGTGGTGACTCCTTTAACTCATGCCGCTTCGTTTCATCATATCTTCAAGTTGCTTTCTCGGATAGATGATCTAAGCACGCAACTCATCATAGTTGTTCATGAGCATATCAAAATGTTCCTCCGAGTGTTATGCTTCCACTCATTCCGGCTTATGGGTTCTTTGTAGACCGATGTGCTTGGGCTTAAAAGGTTGTGTTTGGGGGTTAAGGAAGCTCAGCCTAGGAAAGGCTCCAAAGTTCCGATACCAAAATTGATGTGCCAAGATGCAATGCTACACCGATCCCGTAAATAGAGTACGCAAAACACAATTCCGAGTGACTCGAAAGGACTCGAAATGACCAATAAAATTGTAGATAACAAGAACTAGGCTAATCACTCGAGAGGGGATTATTAACAAGGTAACCAGCACTAAAATAACAAGAACAAGATAAAACTCAAATACCCAAGGATACGAGATATCACCACCAAGGATAAACTAGGGCGCTAAGTACACTTAGAGATACAAATATCACCACTCTAGGTATAAATACAAATATCACCACTCTAGGTATAAATACAAATATCACCACTCTAGGTATAAGCTAGACTCTTCAAAACACAACCTAATTAAACCACTAATTAGACAAGCAAAAGGGAATTTTGTGGGTGAAAAGAGCTCGCCACTAATTAGAGTTTGGCTTAGGGTGTTCTCCCCATCATCCTCCCGACTTGAAAAGAATTCGCCTTCAAATTATCGAGTGAGTTATCTTCCAAGTAGGGAGATAAGTCAACAACATTGAAAGTGGCTAAGACATTGTAGTCTCCGGGCAAGTTCACCTTGTACACATTGTCATTGATTCTTTCAAGCATTTCAAATGGACCATCCGCCCTCGGCATCGGCTCCTTTCTCAAATGGATCCAAATGAGATCTCATGGTTGAAAAACCACCTTTCTATGGGTTTTGTTAGCGCTAGCCTTGTAGCTCGGATAAGCTTGCTCAATTTAGGCTTTCTTATACAACTCCTGAATTGGAGCAACTCTTTTCACATCATCGGTATGTGGCTTCCCATCAAAAGCTCTTGGGGTAAGATCAAGTGGTGACAGAGGCTCCACACCATAAACAACCTTGAATGGAGAAACATTGGTAGTCTTGCTTGGCGTGCCATTGTAAGCGAACTCAACATGTTGAAGAAGTTGATCCCACGCCTTGGTATTTGACTTCATCAATGTTCGAGTAGGACTCCCAAAGTTCCGTTAGTAACCTCGGTTTGACCAAAGGGTAACCTAGAAGTGATTCGAAACTTTGCATCTCTCTATCTCGAGACCATTGTCCTTGGGATCCTATGCGGTCTCACCACTTCCTTGAAGTATAGGTCAGCAACCAGTGTAGCATCATTGGATTTGTTGCAAGCAATGAAGTGAGCCATCTTGGAAAATCTATCAACGATCACTAGAATAGAATATTTCCCCTTCGAGTCCGAGGTAGACCTAGAATGAAATCCGGACTTACATCCACCCGGGCTGAGTTGGGACGGGTAGTGGAGTGTAAATTCCTTTAGGTAGTGATGGAGATCGCCCTACCGAGCAGGCTACTAAGGGTCATGGCTTGATGGCTAAAGTACAAGAGGAGCTATCTTTGAGAGGTGATCAACTTTAGGCTTCTAAATTACCCATTCGGTTCGAGTTGTGCAAGCCGACTATGGGTTGGGAGAGCCCTAAAACTCCTTATGCTAAGACTATGATGATGCCAATAAATGGTCCCTAGGAGTAGAACCAGAAATAACAAGGGGAAAGGCTAGAAATGTCAAAACAAGCATAAAAGATAGTTTTGGAGCAACTGCTGCACGTTTGACTTTAAAGGCCTAAAAGTCTATGCTCGGAAGGTCAATTGAATTGACTAGCATGATGGTTGCATAGTTGGCATGAAAAGGTTTCTAGAGACCCCGAATTCACTTGATTTGAAAAAGGGAATCAAATGTTAGAGCAAATCAAAGTGAAGCTTGAAGAAGAGGAAATAAAATACTTGGCTAGAATTACACCATGAATAGTGTCCACAAGTTCCCTCTTGGCTGAAGCATCTTTTGTGTATTATTCTCTTTGCTTAGTGTAATCTCATCCCTTGATCATGTAAAACCTCTAATGGCCATTAGAATATGCTTAGCTTTATCTCTTTAGGGCACTATAAATAGTGGCCATACTCGGTTGTAATAGGCAGTTGAGAATGAATGAGAAAACCGAGTGAGCTAAGTGCTCTTCTCCCCAAATTCTTGATTGCTTATCTTAGCGTGGCTAGCTAAGTGGTGTTCTATCAAGTCCTTGGAGCAAGCTGGTGGCGTTTCTTATCCAACCCACCCCTCGGTGCCTCAAGTAGTCAATGGTAGTAATTTCTTATACATTGAAGACTTGGAATCTATCCCTTTGTGTTTTATATTTTGGTGCTCATGATTGGTGCTGATTTTGCTTGGCTTTAGTACTCTTATTATAGTTGCTTATTTACTCGGTTTGTTAGATACTAAAAACCCTCATTTCCCCACTTTCTTGTACACAAAAACTAGCCCTCTTAGCTCATTTATGGCCAGATTGTTCTCTCCCTAAAGGGATACATCATATTTGGTATCGGAGCTATTGGCTATCCTCCTGGCCAAGACCCCTTCAATCCTAAAGACATCCCATAACTTCAAACACAAACAGCCAAAAACCAAAAAAAAAAAAAATTCGGTCACAACATGAGTGCTGACATGTCCTTGGAAGAACGGTTTGAAATGCTTATGAGGAGCCATAAGGAGTTGAGAACTCAAAATGAATATCTATGGAAGCAGCTTGGAAAATCCACGAAGAAAAGGCATGATCAATTGAGGAGTGTATATCAACACTCTAGGAGTGCACCTAGCTCCAATGAAGATGATGGTGAGGATAATCCATTTGCTTCCTTGAATGATCCTAGTGAGAGGAGATCAAGAAGAGGTTATAGGCATCTTAAGCACCATTCTCATGACTTCAAAGTGGAAATCCCAAAATTTGAAGGATGTTTAAATCCTGATGAATTCTTGGATTGGCTAAGAACCGTAGAGAGGATTTTTTACTACAAGGATGTGCCCGAAGATAAGAAGGTAAAGCTTGTAGCCCTCAAACTCGGGGATTTACTACCACTTCGTGGTAGAATCTAGTCCACAATAGAGTACGAAAAAGGAAGTTTAAGATCAAAAATTGGGAAAAAATGAGGTCCAAACTCAAGGCTCGTTTCTTGTCCCCAACTTACATCCAAGATAGCTACTCGCAACTTCACAACCTACACCAAGGCAGCATGAGTGTACGGGAGTATACACATGAATTTGAAATATTATTAATCAAGTGTGACATTCAAGAAAATGAGGATCAAACCATTGTGAGGTACCTTGGTGGCCTTGATCCGAAATATACTCAAATAATGGAGTTGCAACAATACTCTACGTTTGATGAAGTATGTGATTTGGCACGTAAGGTTGAACAGCAAAGGATGACTCGCTTTGCCCGAAGAGAACCACCAAAAATAGCCCCACAAAAGAACCCACCCTTTTTACAAGGGAGGACCCAACCAACTCCACAAAAGAACCCTATCTCCACAAAACAACCTACTAACCGATCTGTCCCTAATGTGCCTAAACCTCCCTCTAATTCTAATGCCAATCGAAGGTGCTACAAGTGCCAAGGTTTGGGTCAAATTGCTTCGAATGCCTAAACGGAAGAGTGGTCACTTTGGCTAATGGAGAGAAAGTGAGCTAGGACCATGGGCTACTAGCTAAACTACAAAAAGAACTACGCTTGTGTGAGGATCAAGTGTGGACGCTTAAATCTTTTGTCCTAGTCCATATGGTGCAAAATGAGTCCGGATTTGATGAGCCATGAATGCTGCCATTTTATGTCATTTGGTACATAAATTAGTTGATATTTAGGAGTTGAAGTTTAATAAGCAAAGTCGGTTCAAAACCGAAACTAGTCCATATGTGAAATATCAAAATGAAGCATCAAAAGAGGAATACTAGAAGAATCAAAAGCACTATCTCTTGGAGGAATCTTGCTTGCGTGGACCAACCGGAACCTAGCTTGGGCAAGAGGAAAGAAGATGCTTGGCCATGAGTCACTATTCAAATCCGGCCATCTATCCTAAGTTGGCCGTGAATCTTGTTTTAGCCTTAGATTATGCTATTGTCATTGAGCATTACAAATTTGCTTTGTACTCGGCCATGGAAAGACACTTTTTGATGTTGAATACGAATTGAGCTTGTGAATGCTCTTCCCCCATTTGAACTCTCAATTGCTATATCCAAGTGCGCTATACTTGGTGGTGCCCTATTGAGTCCTTAAACTTTGCTAGTGGTGTTTATGTATCTAGCCTAGTTTTCGGTGCCCTAAGACTTTCAAGGTGGTGAATCTGTATCCTTAAGGGGCTTAGCTTTATCCTTGCTACTTTCAATTTTAGCATTCATTTACCCCATCTTCTTTCCCTTCACAAACCTCTTTTTACTTCCCTCCATTTCTTGCCTTGCTATACATCAACTTTGGTATCGGAGCAAGTTTCGTTTCCTTGGTGGCATTGACATTCCCTAAACACATCCCTTAAAACCCAAAATTATAAAAATAGCCAGAATCCCACAAAAATCCCAGTTTACAAACATAAGTGCCAGTATTCCATTAGAGGAAAGATTTGAAATGTTGATGAAGGAAAATGAGTACCTCCGAAAACAACTTGGGCAATCCATGAGAGAAAAGCGAGATGAATTGAGAAGCACTTCCCCTCCTCGCGGCTTATCCCTAGTCTCCATGAAGAAGATGAAGAAAGAAACCCATTTGCTTCTTCGGATGAGCCTAGTGAAGGAAGATCAAGGCTTGGCTCCAGGCGTACAAAGCATCACTCCCATGACTTCACGAGTGGGAATCCCGGAGTTTAAAGGCCGCCTAAATCCGGATGAGTTCATAGATTGGCTAAGAACCGTAGAGAGGATATTTGAGTATAAGGAGGTACCCAAAGAGAAGAAAGTGAATCTTGTTGCTCTTAAGCTTAGAGATTTTGCTTCAACATGGTGGGAAAACTTGGTGCATAAACGAGTGAGAGAAAGAAAGTCCAAGATTAGAAGTTGGGAGAAAATGAGATCAAAACTCAAGGCTGGTTTCTTGCCCCCAACTTACATTCAAGATAGTTATTCTCAACTCCATAATCTACAACAAGGAAGTATGAGTGTGGAGGAGTACACTCGTGAGTTTGAAAGATTGCTCTTTAAATGTGATATTCAAGAGAATGAGGATCAAACAATAGTGAGGTATCTTGGAGGGTTAGATGCAAAGTATGCTAAAGTAGTGGAGTTACAACAATTCTTTACTTTTGATAAGGTATGTCATATGGCAAACAAAGTTGAACAACAAAGGAAGTTTCGGTTTGTCAAAAAGAAATGCCCAAATCCTTTCCACAAAAGAGCCAACCCTTTTACAAGGGGAGTTCCTAACCAAGCCCACAAAAAGCCCCTAGCTCCTCAAAACAATTTATGTCCATTTCTACCCTAAATCTACCCAAACCTACTTCTAACCCCAACAACCCAAGAAGCTGCTTCAAATGCCATGGTTTAGGACATATTGCCTTGGAGTGTCCAAATCGAAGAGTAGTGACTTTGATGGAGTTTTAGGAACAATTAATGGAGGAAGAGGAGACCGAGAAGGAGCTATACTTGGTGGATGAAATGGAGGAAGTTGTTGAGGAGGCAGATGAAGGAGAACTCTTGGTATTAAGGAGGGCTTTGAGCTGATTCAAAGACCCCAAGGAGGAGCAACGTGAGAACATATTCCACACTAGAGGCACGGTGCCTAGCAAGGTGTGCTCTATTATTATGGATGGAAGGATTTGCACAAATGTAGCCACTATAACTATGGTGGAGAAGCTTGGACATATCACTTTGGTCCATCCTCACCCTTAGAATATTCAATGGCTAAACCAAGGTAAAGGCCTCCATGTCAATTCTAGATGTCTTATTTTATTTAGTATTGGCAAGAATTATCATGATGAGTTGTGTTGTGACATTATTCCTATGGATACATGTCATTTGTTGCTTGGGAGACCTTGGCTTTTTTATAGGAGAGTTATGCATGATGGGTTCATGAACACCTACACTTTTACCAAAGATGGAAAGAAGATAACATTAGCCTGTCTATCTCCTAGCCAACTCACAAAAACAAAACCATAAAACAACCCCACTTAAACCGACCTTTTGCTTACTTTGGGAGAATCATTTCTCAAGGCAAAGTAACATGAGTTTAGACCCATACAAGAGCTCATTCTATTATCCCCAAATGAACCCAAAAGCCCCCACAAAATCTTCATCCCCTAGCCAAAGACCTACAATCCAAATTTGCCCATGTCTTTCCAAACAAAATTCCCCTTGGCGTACCTCCACAAAGAACCATACAACACCACATAGACCTTATCGCGGGAGATGTTTTGCCTAATGAACTCGCATATAGGATGAATCCTAAAGATGCTCAAGAAGTCCAAAGGCAAGTTGATGAGTTGGTGGCTAAAGGCCTTGTAAGGGAAAGTAGGAGTCCTTGTGCGGTGCCTACTCTTTTAGTGCCTAAGAAGGATGGATCTATGAGAATGTGTTTGGATAACCGTGCAATAAACAAGATCACTATCAAGTATAGGCATCTTATACCTAGACTTGAGGATATGCTTGATGAGCTCCATGGTTCACAAGTATTTTCCAAGGTGGATTTAATAAGTGGATACTATCAAATTCGGATCCGAGAAGGAGATGAATGGAAGACGGCTTTTAACACTAAGGGTGGATTATATGAGTGGCTTGTAATGCCATTCGGATTATCTAATGCACCTAGCACTTTCATGAGACTCATGAATCAAGTGTTTGGGCCCTTTCTTGGGAAATTTGTGGTGGTATATTTTGATGATATTTTGTTGTATAGCAAGAGTGAAGAAGAGCACCTAAACCACATCACACAAGTGCTTGAACTATTGGAAGAGGAGAAGCTCTTTGGAAATCTTCAAAAGTGTACTTTCTTTGCCTCGGAAGTCACTTTTCTTGGGTACATTGTCACGGCTAACGGTGTAAAGGTTCATGAAAGCAAAGTAGAAGCCATTTAATCATGGCCGATTCCCATAAGCATTAATGATGTAAAGAGTTTTCATGGCCTAGCATCTTTGATATGCCAAGATGCAAGGCTACACCGATCCCGAAAACAGAGTGCGCAAAACACAATTATGAGCGACTCATAATGGGCTTAGAAACGACCAATGGAACAATAAACAACAAGAAGAGATGATTAGCAAGGTAACCAGCGACTGATAGGACAAGAATAAGATAAACTAGAACTATCCAAGGATACGAGATATCACCACCAAGGATAAAAGTAGGGCACTAATAACACTTAGTGATGCGGTTATCACCACACTAAGTATAATCGGACTCTTCGAACACAGTCTAATTATGCCACCAATTAGACAAGCAAAAGAGAGTTTTGGGTTTGAAAGGAGCTTGGCTCAACTTTACATAGCATTTAGCCAATATCAAAATCGAGTCCTTTTACAAAGGGAGAGTGTTAAGTCGTATTCTATACGTATTTTTAGTAGTTATTTAGTTTATATTATATAGTTTATTTTATCTAATTTATTCTATTTTGTCTATTTATAGGAAATTATCAAATAAAGTGGGGAAGAGAAGAAAAGTCGTTAAAAGTGGATTTTTAGCTACGGACAAGCATCCAAGAAAATATATGAAGTCGGTCCATAAATATAATATGTCATAAAATACTTATTTTATAATATTATATTTTAGGAAATCCTAATTGGAAGAGGAAAAGGAAACTTGGAAGAGAAGAAAGAGGAATAACCCTAACTCCTTCAACATATATATATATCACTTATTATCACCATCTTGGAGGACGCCGGGACGCAGCCCTTGCTGCCCATCCTCCGGCCGCCACCATCTCCTTCACACGCAGCCCTTGCTGCTGCCCATCACCAGCCCCTCTTCACGCAGCCTCTCGGCAGCCCCTCTTGTACTCGGACAACCCATCACATTCCCCTCTTGGCTGGACAGCGCCCCCCGCGTCCTTGGTTGCTCCTTCTTTTGCTGCTCCATAATTCCTTCGCCGTCCACTTCTCACGCTACACACCAGCCATCTTCTCTTGCTGCCACCTCCTACTTGTCTTTTCTTTACCCACCATCATCATAATCTTCATCATCATCATCTTGATCATCACCATGGCAAGGAATATTATGGTAGTAATTTTATTATTGTAATTTTTATTTTAAAGACTCTATTTTTATTGTTAGTTTAATATTAAGATGCTAGTTTTATTTAGTTTACATGTTTTAAATTACATTATGTTTGAGTAGTTTTTCATACTTAGTATAATCTACTTGAAATTATGTTAAATTATTTATTTTGAAACAAAGTTTCGATCTTTATTGTCTTATTGATTCGATCCATGATTCTATGATAATTTGTGTTTAATGTTTATGATTTGATGTTTAATTAATTAGAGTGCACGCTAATTGATTTTATATGAATTCATTCGATAGTTTAAAGGGTTTAAGTACGTAATTGCTTGATCTTTTAGACATAAGTATCACCCTAATTAATCATGGATGGCTCATACCCATCTCTTTTAATTAGGAAATTATCATAGATCCTTCTTAAATCAATTTGCTAGTAGATTGGTTATTAGGTGCTAGATGATGTTTTTCTAATACTTAATGCTCTAATTTGGTTAAATTCTAGTGCTAGTGCTAGGGTTATCAATATTAGTAGGGTTTATATTAGGGTTATGCCTAAATAAACTAATAACTAAGGAAAAACGGGGAAGATCCGCTAGTGGTTGTCTTCTATAGTTTAGCTCATGGGTAGATCAATTTGTGTGTTAATGATGAATAATAATTTGCATGGTGGATATAGATTATACTAAGTGTTTTTATAAATTTGCTATTTTTGATATTTATTTGTTTGCTTTTAGTTATTTTCTTGAGTTTATTAATTTTTATTTATAAATATATAGTCTTTTATTATTAATTTCATTACCCCCTAAAGATCAGTATTTTAGGTTAGTTTTAGTAATTTTATTTTAATTTAACTTTGAGTCATTATATATTTTAATTTTCAGATTTAATTTTCTGTTAGTTTTTATTATTTTTGAGTCAGTTTGTTAGAAATTAGTTTAAAAATAGTTTCTTTTGTTATTTTTTGTGTTTTATCTTCTTTTAGGGTTTAGATAGAGTCCTAGTTTGCTGTGATTAAATTTTAGAATTTTTGGAATTAATTTGATATTTTTTCAGATTTAATTCTTGAATTTAATTACTGTAGGTTTTTAATAAAATAAATTCGTAAATTAGATTTTAAATTTTGTTTTTATATTTTTAGGGTCTGGTTAGGTTTAGAAAATTAGTATTATTATTCTGGGTAATTTTAGTATTTATTTTCGTAATTATTTTAGTGCAGAATTTTACTTATTTAATTTTTTGTTTTAGAATTTATTTATTTTCTGCTTTAGTTTTCTGTTTTAATTATTCTAAAAAATATACAAAAATATTTCTGGGTTATTGTAGTTTTATTATTCTGTATAAATTATTTATTTAGTTATTAGATAATTTTCTATGAATTTTAGCTATTGATTTTAATTTATATTTTCTGTTTTGTTTTTAAGAGTAGTAAATTTAATTAGATTAAAACTTGCATGTTATTATATCTTTCCTCGTGGATTCGATCCCTACTTGCCCTTGCTATATTGTTTATTATAAGTTTAAGTAGTGGTTTAATTTGTTCGCTGTACGACAAGTTAACGAGAGTGCTTACATATTTATAGGCCTCTTACAAAGGTTACATCACTCTAATCTAAGGGGTATAAATCCCTTTTACAATCAACGATCGTGATGTATTCAGCAAAATTAAAGGACAAAAACAAGGAAAAAAGGTCATTAATTACAACAAAAAAAGAACAAGTAGACAAGGAGAGGGACCATAGAATCGGTAGTACTATGTAGTACCGTTATGAGTTTGGTGACAGCTACAATGGTTGTCACCAAATTTTTTGCTTTCCGATCCTTAACTTTCCTTTTCTCGGCTCTTCTAAAGATGCCTAGATGAAGCTCAAGTAGATTTGAGTACATCTACAATCTGGTCTAAGCTCGAAACTAAGGCCTCAAAAGAAGATTACTTGACTTCGGGCTCGAAACCGAGGACTCGTAAAAGATCTCTTGGCTTATTTTTGTGCGAATACTTCGACTTGTCCGACTCCCTTACTTCTATCCGGGGAGACAGACAAGTATTTATGAGTGTGGCCAAAACTCTCTTGATGCTTGTGTTATCAACGAAGACCTAGCAATGGATTCACGAGGGCTCAGTAGTGAATTCCGAGGACTCGGAATTATCAATCGGCTCTGGTTGGCTCTCGGTAATAGTTGGGGTTAGGTTTGTGGTGTCCCCCTAGCTTGAAAAGAATTTGCCCTCAAATTCTCGAGCGAATTATCTTCAAAGTAAGGAGATAAATCAGCAACTTAAAAGTAGCCGAGACATTATATTCTCCGGGTAAGTTCACCTTGTAAGCGTTGTCATTGATTCTTTCAAGTACATCAAATGATCCATCTACCCTCGACATCAACTTAGACTTGCACTTAAAAGGAAAACGCTCCTTTCTCGGTGGATCCAAACAAGATCTCCGGGTTAAAAGACCACCCTTCTGCGATTTTTGTTAGTGCTAGCCACGTAACTCAGATTAGCTTGCTCAATTCTAGCTCGGACTTTCTCATGCAAGTCCTGAATCTGAGTAGCTCTTTTCATAGCATTAGTACTTGGGCTTCCCATTAAAAGCTCTCGGGGTCGAGATCAAGTGGTGACAGAGGCTCCACACCATAAACAACCTTAAAGGGTGAAACATTGGTAGTCTTGCTTGGCGTGTGATTGTAAGCAAACTCAGCATGTGGAAGAAGTTGATCCCATGCCTTAGTATTTGATTTGATTAGCATTTTGAGTAAGAGTCCTAAACTTCGTTTGTTACCTTAGTCTAACCATATGTCCGAAGATGGAAAGTGGTGTCTGTACTTCAGTTTCATTCCCAATTTCTTCCATAGGGTAACCTGAAATGACTCATAAACTTTGCATCTCTATCTCGAGACAACTCGTCCTTGGGATCCCGTGCGGTCTTACCACTTCCCCGAAGTATAGGTCAGCAACCAATGTAACATCATTGGTTCTGTTGCAAGCAATGAAGTGGGCCATCTTTGAGAATCGATCAACCACTACCGAATAGAGTCTTTCCCTTTCGAGTCCGTGGTAGACCCGGAGAAGTCAAGACTTACATCCACCCAAGGCTAAGTTGGGACAGGTAATGGAGTGTAGAGTCCTTGAGGTAGGGAATGGCTCTTGGCATATTGGCATACCACGCATCGCTTGACAATGTCTTGAACACCTTTGTCCATGCTCGGCCATAAATAATGCTCCTTGAGCATCCGAGTTGTCTTTTTTCTCCGAAATGCCAGCAAGTCCCCAGAATGGACTTCTCTAATAATCAACTCTCTTGTGCCACGGATAGGCACACACAATCCGACACCCTTGAATAAATATCCTCCTTGGATTTGGAATTCACCCTTGGATCAAGTTTCGCATTCTTGGTATAGGGTTCCAAATTCCTTGTCACCCGCATATAAACTCTTCAAATGTTCAAACCCAAAAACATAAGTTTCTAACTAAAACAATAGAAGGTACCTTCTGCACGAGCATCGCAGACCTTGTTAAGCTTTCCGGATTTGTGCTTGATTGAGAAATGAAAGGTCCGAAGGTACTCAACCCATTTTGCATGCCGCGGGTTCAACATGTGTTGGCCCCGAATGTACTTGAGGGCTTCATGATCCGAGTGTAGAATGAACTCTTGAGCCACCAAGTAATGATTCCAATACTCTAATGTCCAAATGATGGCATAGAATTCCTTGTCATAGGTAGAGTATCTTCGCTTTGTATCGCATAGCTTCTCACCGAAATAAGTGATGGGATGACCTTCTTGAGTGAGAATCCCACCAATGCCTACACCTGAGGCATCACACTCAACTTCAAAATCGTCTCAAAACTTGGCGGGGCTAGGACAGGAGCCCGAGTCGGTTTTACCTTGATAGCTTCAAAAGATTTATGAGCCCGAGGTGTCCAAACAAAGGAATTGTTTCGAGCACCTCGATCATAGGGGTAGTGATAGTGCTTGAAGTCTTTGATAAACCTCCTATAGAAAGATGCAAGCCCATGAAAGCTTTGAACATCATGTATGCTTTTAGGAGTAGGCCAAGACAGGATAGCCTCAATCTTGCTCTCATCCACCTTACTCCCTCGGTTAGAACAACATTACCTAGAAATGCGATTTCTAAGTCGAAGAATGAACACTTCCTTAGATTCCCGTATAATTTCTCTCTCTCCAGCCATTGGACAATCTGTCCGAGGTGGTCAGAATGTTCCTGCTCATTCCGATAGTAGATTAGAATGTCATTAACGTAGACCATAACAAACTTCCCAATGAATGGTCTAAAAATCTGATTCATGAGTCGCATGAATGTGCTTGGAGCATTAGTTAGACCAAAAGGCATAGCGAGCCACTCATATAAACCTCCCTTGGTCTTGAAAGCGGTTTTCCATTCATCTCCTTCTCTCGATTCTTATTTGATAATATCCACTTCTGAGGTCAATCTTAAAAAGACCTTAGAACCATGTAAGCTCATCCAACATATCTTCAAGTTATGGAATAGGATGCCTATACTTGATAGTGATTTTGTTAATGGCACGACTATCTATATAAATCCTCATAGAACCATCCTTTTGGGTACCAACAGGGCTGGTACAACACAAGGACTTTCACTCACTCTCACCGGACCTTTAGACACCAACTCTTCAACTTGCCTCTGCACTTCTAAGGTGTCTTTAGGGTTCATTCTGTAGGCTGGTTTATTTGGCAAGATAGATCCTGGGATGAGGTTAATGTGGTGCTGGATATCTCTTTTGGGGTAGGCAAAGAGGTATCTCATTAGGAAAAACATGGATGTATTGGGTGATAAGTGTTTTGGCGAATAGGTGTCCGAGTTCCGAGGACTCGGAATTATCTTGACTTAGAAGAATCAACTCTCTCGGGGTCCGAGTTCATGATGCATGGATCTGCAGATAAGTATCCCCTAGGGTCGAAGTAATTCGGATGGACTAGTGTCCGAGGGGTTTGGCTTTTGGCAGGTGTGAGGGGTTAAGTGGGGCTAAGGTTATTTTCTTGCCATTCCGAGGGAAGGTGTACGTGTTTTTGAACCCATCATGCTTAACTCGTGACCAAATAACCAAGGTCTTCCCAACAGTAAGTACACGTATCCATAAGTATAACATCACACCATATATCATCTACATAAGACTTCCCAATACTGAAAGATATTAGGCAATGAGAATTAACTCTAAGGCCCTTACCTTGACTCAGCCATTGTATGTTGTAGGGGTGAGGGTGCAACTCGGTTTGTAACCGAAGCTTCTCTACCATGCTCATAAAAGCAACGTCGCCGCAACTCCTTCCATCAATAATGATCTAACAAACTTGCCCTTTGATGGTTCCCCTTGTGTGGAATATATTCTCCCTCTAAGCCTCACTTGGATCCTTATATCCACTCAAGGCTCTCATTATCACAAGTAGTTCTCCTTCATCAGCCTCTTCAACAATCTCTTCTTTGTCCTCAACAAAGCATAGCTCTCCTTCCGGCTCACACTCGTCCCATATCGGTTGAGCACTCTCAATAATAGTGACGACCCTTCGATTTGGGCACTCGAAGCAAACGATCCAAATCCCCGACACTTAAAACACTTGTGGCTCGACCAACATAAGGTTTGTTCTGAGTCCGAGTCCGAATAGTAGGGTGCTTAGACTTAGAACCGAGTTTTGGGGCAGCAGATTTAGACTAAAACAAAGGGTCGGAATAACCCTTGCCAAACCGAGTTGGCTTTGGTGGTTGTATCTTAATGACTTCTTTCTTGAAGGTTCCGACCTTCTTTTCGCTGCTCCACCTTATGTGCCGGAAGACACACCTCATCACAAGTTGATTACTATTGTAGCTCAACAACATCGAGCATACCTCGGGTAAAGTCCTCCAAGATATCTCGACTATGGTTTGATCTTCGACTCTTGAAGATCGCATTTAATCATTAACCTTCGAACTCCCTGGAATGCTCCTCTACACTCATCGGACTTTGTTGCAGGTTGTGCAACATGGAATAGTTGTCCTGGATGTATGTTGGGGGTAGAAACCGGGCTTTCGGCATGGACGTCATCTTCTCCCAACTTCCGATCTTAGGTTTTCTCCGAACAAGCACGGTTCTTCTCCGATTTGCCCACCAGGTTGAGGCAAACCCTCCGAGCTTGACAGAAACAAGCTTTACCTTTTCATCTTTCACCTCTTTACAGTCAAAGATTCTTTCAACTGTTTCCAACCAGTCTAGAAACTCATCTAGGTTAAGGCGACCTTCAAACTCCGGGATTTCAACTTTGAAATCTGAGTTGGGCCGAGGCGATTGATCCCTTCTTCCTCTTCTTTGCTCACGCTCACTGGAAAAAGCAAAAGGATTGCTCTCTCCGTCATCATCCCCATGTGAGTGGGTATGAGGTGGTGAGCTAGGTGGTGACTCTTCTAACTCATGCCGCTTCTTCTTCATCATTCATATCTCCAAGTTGCTTTCTCGGATATATGCTCGGGCATGCATCTCCTCATAGTTGTTCATGAGCATATGAAAACGTTCCTCCAATGTCATGCTTTCACTCATTCTGGTTTATGGGTTCTTTATGGATTGATGTGTTCTGGACTAAAAGGGTTGTTTTAAGGTTAAGGAAGCACAGCCTAGGAAAGGCCTCAAAGCTCGATACCAAAACCGATGTGCCAAGATGCAAGGCTACACCGATCCCGAAACAGAGTGTGCAAGACGTAATTCCGAGCGACTCGGAATGGGCTCGAAATGACCAATGGAACAATAAACAACAAGAACTAGGCTAATCACTCGTGAGAAGATGATTAGAAAGGTAACCAGACACTAATAGGACAAGAACAAGATAAACTAGAACTATCCAAGGATACGGATATCACCACCAAGGATAAAACTAGGGCACTAATCACACTTGGTGATACAGCTTATTACCACACTAAGTATAATCGGACTATTCGAACACAGTCTAATTATGCCACCAATTAGACAAGCAAAAGAGAGTTTTGGGTTTGAAAGGAGCTCAGCTCAACTTTACTTAGCATTTAGCCAATGTCAAAATCGGAGTCCTTTTACAAAGGGAGAGTCCTTACATATTTATAGGCCTCTTAGATAGGTTACATCACTCTAATCTAAGGGTTATAAATCCTCTTAGGGTACCAGGAAATCGAGTAGTATAAAGTAGTACGGTTCCGAGTCCGGTGATAGCTACAATCATTGTCATCAAATTCTTTTGCTTTCCGATCCTTAACTTTCCTTTTCTAGCTCTACTCGAAGAAGATTACTTGACTTTTGAGCTCGAAACCGAGGACTCGAAAAAGATCTCTTGGCTTATTTTTCTCCGAATACTTCGACTTGTTTGACTCCTTACTCCTGTCCGAGGAGACAGACAAGTATTTCTAAATGTGGCCATTTTATGTCATTTGATACATAAATAAGTTGATATTTAAGAGTTGAAGTTTAATAAGCAAAGTCGGTCCAAAACCAAAAGGGGTCCATACAAAATGAAGCATCAAAAGAGGAATACTAGAAGAATCAAGAGCACTACCTCTAGTGGAGGAATTTTGCTTGCGTGGACCAACTGGAAGCTAGCTTGGGCAAGAGTAGAGAAGATGCTTGGCCATGAGTCACTATTCAAATCTGGCCATCTATCCTAACTTGGAGAAGGGGGTAGTATGATCAAGGCCTTTGATCTTGTTTTAGCCTTAGATTATGCTATTGTCATTGGGCATTACAAATTTGCTTTGTACTCGGCCATGTAAAGACACTTTTGATGTTGAATACGAATTGAGCTTGTGAATGCTCTTCCCCCATTTGAACTCTCAATTGCTATATCCAAGTGTGGCATACTTTGTGGTGCCCTATTGAGCCCTTAAACTTTGCTAGTGGTGTTTATGTATCTAGCCTAGTTTTCGGTGCCCTAAGACTTTCAAGGTGGTGAATCTGTATCCTTGAGGGGCTTAGCTCTATCCTTGCTACTTTCAATTTTAGCAAGTCATTCACCCCATTTTCTTTCCCTTCGGAAACCCTTTTCACTTCCCTCGGTTTCTTGTCGGCTATACATCATTGGCCGAGTACCAAGAGTTGCCAATGAAGGAAGAAGGGCATGAAAAGGAGCCTTATCTTATGGAGGAAGTTGTATAGGAAGCGGATGAGGATGAGCTTCTAGTTTTGAGAAGGGCTTTGAGCGGTTTCAAAGACCCTAAAGAAGAGCAACGAGAGAATATCTTCCACACTAGAGGAACGGTTCATGGTAAAGTATGTTCTCTCATTATGGATAGTGGGAGTTGCACCAATGTTACCGCCTCAAGCATGGTGAAGAAACTTGGACTTATAGCCTCGATTCATCCACATCCATACAACATCCAATGGCCAAATCAAAGTAAAGGCCTACAAGTCAATTCTAGATGTCTTATTTCATTTAGTATTGGCGAGAATTATCATGATGAGTTATTGTGTGATATTATTCCAATGGATGCTCGTCATTGGTTGCTCGGGAGACCTTGGTTATTTGTTAAGAGAGATGCATGATGGGTCCTTAAAGACTTATACCTTGTCTAAGGATGGAAAGAAAATCACCCTAGTCCCCTTAACCTCAAGCCAACTCACAAAAACCAAGCCATAAAAGAGCCCCAACCAAACCAACCTCCTCACTTTAGCGGAATCATTTCTCAAATTAAAGAACCATGAGTTTAGGGCAATGCAAGAGCTAATTCTACTTGCTCCAATTGAGGCTGGAACTTCAAGCCCAAACCTTACTATCCCGTTTTGCTCATGTATTCTTTGAAGAAATACCTCTCACCATACCTCCACAAAGAACCATCCAACATCACATTGATCTAATCCCGGGTCTATCCTCCCCAACAAACCTACCTATTGAATGAACCCCAAGGATGCTATGGAGATCTAAAGGCAAGTTAATGAGCTAATTGCTGAAGGGCTTGTGAGAGAAAGTAGAAGTCCATGTTCTGTCCCTACCCTTTTAGTCCCCAAAAAGGATAGCTCCATGAGAATGTGTGTGGACAGACGAGGTATAAACAAAATAACTATGAAGTATAGATACAATATTCCTAGACTTGAGGATATGCTTGAGCATGCTTAGAAAGCATTACTTTTGGCCTAACATGGAGAAAGACATGCAAATGTTTTGAAGAGGTGTGCGGTGTGTGAAGTAGGAAACAACCATTCCCTTTCTCAAGGGCACTACACCCCTTTTCCAACACCTACTCAACCATGGGAAGATGTGAGCTTAGACTTCATACTAGGCTTACCAAGGACACAAAGGAACAAAGACTCAATTCTGGTGGTGGTTGATAGGTTCTCCAAAATGGCTCATTTCCTTATATGCAACAAAACCAACGAGTGCAACCCATATGGTTGATTTGTACTTCAAGGAGATAGTGAGACTTCATGGCATTCCAAAATCCATGGTGTCGAGATAGAGATACCAAGTTTCTAAGCCATTTTTGGGTCACTCTTTGGAAGAAGTTGGGAACTAAGCTCAACTTTTGCACTACTTATCATCCTCAAACAGATGGGCGGACTGAAGTGACTAATAGAACATTGGGCGTGCTATTGAGAGCCTTGATGAAGACCAATGCCCAAGCATGGGACCAGCTACTTGCTCACACTGAATTTGCTTACAATGGTGCTTCAAACAAATCCACAAGCAAGAGTCCTTTCAAAATAGTCTATGGAGTTGAGCCACTTACTCCATTGGACTTGGCACCAAGAGGCATGGATGAAAAGCCAATCATAGATGTTGCCAAAAGTGTCCAAGATATCCAGAACATGCATGAAAAAGTTAGAGCCAGAATTGAGCAATCCAACCACACATACAAGCAAAGAGTTGATAAAAGTGGTTTTCCAACCCGGAGACTTAGTGTGGGTACACCTAAGTAAGGAGTATTTTCCTTCCAAGAGAAAGAGCAAACTAATGCCATGGGCTGAAGGTCTATTTGAAGTGACTGAAAAGATTAACGACAATGCATACAAAGTTGATTTGCCCGACGAGTATGGAGTATCCGCAAGTTTCAATGTGGTTGACCTATCTCCCTATTTTGAAGATGATACCTTAGAGAATTTGAGGTCAAATTCTTTTCAACAAGGGGAGGATGATGGAGATCTCCGTGCTACTACCTCAAACTCAATCACTAAGAGTCATGGCTTGATACAAGAGGTGCTAACTTTGAATGGAGCTTGATGTATCTTTCTAGGTTGAGAGTAATCTGGCTAGAAACAAGCTATAGGAGTTGATTGTGGAGCAAGGGAAAGAGGGGTAAGAAAGAGGGTTGTGAGTGTCTAGCAAAACGCTAGAACGTGGATGGTCATGTCACGCCGAACTAACACCAAAAACAAGCACCAAAATGAGGAACATAGAGGGATAGAGATCAAGTCTTCAATCGATAAGAAATCACCACCATTGACTACTTGAGGCACCGAGGTGATGCATAGCTAGAGCAAGAGGGAGAAGAGGGCGAAGGAAGGGGTTAAAGCGCAAAGAAATGCAATAGGGTAGAAGGGTGTTTTTATGCGCAGTTTTGGGACAACGGGTAGAAGGGGATGCTTCTGGTGGAATTTCGACGTGCATATTGAGGGGGAAGGCTTATGACATTGATGGAGGTGTAGTAAAAGAGGGGGATCATTCGAGATCTGGAGCACCCCGAACATAAGGCAACAATCAGCTCTATGCACCCGGAATTCCATAATGACACGCCTGGATGGTTTTGGAGAAGGGGGTCAGGATTGAGCTTGGATTTAGCTAAAACATGGAGGCAAATAACTCAACTCACTCAGCAAGATGTGGATAAAATTTGAAGTGCAGAAGGCTAGGGGATTGGGAGATGTGGGATTCGGAAATGAGGTGATAAGTAGTGAAGATAGAACCAAGATCCTTAAGGATACGAAGCACCACCTTAGGAGTCTTGGGGCACCGAAGGCTAAGCTAGATACAGAATCACCACTAAAAAACCTAAGGACTCAACTGAGCACCACCAAGTATGCCACACTTGGATACAACAATTGAGAGTATAAAAGGGGAAAGAGCATTCACGAGCTCAATTTCATTAAATCATCAAATCTTAATGCCCTTACATAACCGGTTTTGGATAGTGATTCTTGGCCAAGATTAAAGCGAAGCATAATCTAAAGGCTAATAGTGTATGTACAAAATCAAAGTATTTGCTGGAACATGTGGCCGGATTTGCATAGTGATTCTTGGCTAAGTATTTGCTTGCCCCTTGTTCAAGCTTGATTTTTATTACTAAACACAAGATTCCTTCCACTAGTGGTAGTGCTCCTTCATTATCTAGAACCTTCCTTGAGCTAGCAATGCATTCCACAACTTGATGACTCATTTTGATGGACCGAGTTTGGGTTTTTAGGTCTTTGAATTCAACCGGCTAGATTGTGCCTTAAGTGCTTGATTTGGGCTTTTAGGCACTTTGGACCTCCCTTTGCGGATTATTTTGCTTCAACTCCTAAGCACCAATTATTTATGTACTAAATGTCATAGAAAGACAATTTTCACCACTCTCCATGCTCTAGGTCAGCTTGCATAAGTCGGACCAGAATGGTAGTCTAGGGCGCCCAAAGTTGATTCCTGCACAAGCTTAGCTCCTCTTGTAATATTGTCAATAGTCCATGGCTCTTGGTGTTTTGATTTGCATGGGAATCTCCATCATTCTCCCCTTGTTGGAAAGAATTTGTCCCCAAATTCGCATGGACAACATCGTCCAAATGAGAGAAAAGATCAACCGAGTAGAAAGACATCACATATACCTTGAACTTCAAGGGCTTGAATTAAGATTACTAGGGCTTAGCCAAAATCTGGTTGGAATGACTCATGTAGGGCACAATCACCCATGGACAAAATGTAGGAGTAAGAGCACCATGTAATCTCTCTATGATCAAGTTCACAAGTATAATGGCATAACTTCTATGGTATAAGTAGAACCTTTCTCTCCATATTATAAGCACATAGAAATGTTAAGTGCTTCAAATCAAATTTACAAGCACTAGTAGATGCACCAAATTGTGCTTTCTTGATCAAGTACTCCTCATGAACTAGTAGCTCTCCAAAATCATGATCAACACCATACAAGCCCATTAGGTGATCAAAGTGGAAAACACAATTTTCTAATGGAGTTAATGAGATACACCTCCTTGCCAACTCATTGGCTTCTTGGTTGCACTTCCCGGTTTGGTACTTGGTTGGAAGAGGGAATATCCATGAAAGTTCAACTCCCTTGCCATAATCGGAGCTTAATAATTGTTGACGTTGGCAACTCATTAAATACAATCGGATCCTTTAAATCACAAAGTAGAGGCTCCAACATGTAAGTGAAAACAAGATAGTCAAAACATCTTTTGGTCGCTTCACACATTCTGGATACAACCTTTGAAGGCCTATTTCAAAGATAAACAATTTCACAATATTCCAAATACAAAGGAAAAGAACACCTTATAGCAAATGCACCATTAAATTTTAGAGGCTCTCCTTTATCTACTACTTTGATCACTACTTCAAGTTTCTCCATGAGATAAAACTTCTTTTCAAGCTCAACTTTATCCACTTGGGGCAGACCACACTCGACCAGAATAACAACCCTTCGGTTGGGGTTTTTGTGACAAAATGATCAACTCCTTGGCATGTAAAACATCTTAGGGTTCAGTTAGGGACATGGCATATCTTGGGAGGAGGGGCTGAAATTTTCAGTGGGTAATACAAGGGCTAGATAGACTGTGTTTGGGGGTCAAATGGGTTTTTGGTTTTGGCTTTTTGTTTATAGACATGGGTCTTTTGGAGTGAGGTAAGAGTGGGAGGGGTTATAGACAATTTGTTGACAGTTTTGGGAGAGGTATGAGAGACTCTAAACCTATCATGGGCTCTTGTCAAACAACGAGGGCCATTCCCAAAAAGCAAAACAAACACTCACAGCCATAGCAACATTCCACATCTCAATAATGCTTAACTTCACAAAGCCGAAATAGTTCAAGCAAGGATGAACAAAGGGGTTTATACCTTGATAAAGTCGTGGGATGTCACATTGAGCGAAGTGGTTTGTGGTTTGAATCTCTAAAATCCCATTGCTAGTAGGCTCTTCTAGCTCACTAGACAATGAATGGAAGGTGACACCTCTATACTCCTCAATCACTAAAAATTTTTGGCCATAGTCATCAAAGATGGAAAGTAGTTCATGTTGGCTTGGATCTTCCTCATTGTTTGTAGGAGCTAGGCTCACAACTTGCTCCTCTTGCTGTGGGTTGGACACACCCATGGTTTCTTGCTTAACCAAAACTTCACATGAAGGAAAATGGACATTAATTCCTTCCTCATTTGTAGATGGAAAGGTGTCCACCAAGACATCTTCATCAAACTTAGGAGGCAAGTCAAAATCATTTGTTGGTTGGCAAATATCCTCCAATTCACTTTCAACATACTCATCAAACTTTGGAGGCAAACCAAAGTTGATGGATCTGGACCCATGGGCTGCAACATACTTGATAGAGATCTCCATGCAAGCCAAAATGCCAAGAGCCAGGGATTAATGACAAAGCTACAAGAGGAGCTAAACTCGTGTGGAGATCAATTTCGACACCTAAGACTGCTATTCTGGTTCGACTTTTACAAGTTGAACTAGAGCTTGGTGAATGGTGAGAATTGTCTTTTCATGACAATTAGTACATAAATAAATGTCACTTAAGGAGTTAAAGCAATCAAGCAACACAGTCAGTCCAAAAATGCCTAAAAACTCAAACCGGGTATTTTAGGTGCAATCTGTCCAAATTGATTTCAATAACCAAAAGGTCCATGCTAAGCCCATCTGAATGAGTCATCAAAATTGTGGAATGCATTGCTAGCTCAAGGAAGGCTCTAGAAGAATCAAGAAGCATTATCTTTAGTTGAAGAATCTTTGTGTTGGACCAATAAGAAGCAAGCTTGAACAAGGGGCAAGCAAATCCTTGGCTTAGAATCAATATGCACATCCGGCCACATGTTCAAGCTTAGAGAAGGGGCTAATGACATCTAAGCCATTGATCTTGTATATACTCCTTTAGTCTTAAATTATGCACAACTTTAATTTTGAACATTATAAATACCCTTGTATCTCGGTTATGTAAGGCATTCATGATTTTGATGATTAAATGAGAAGTTGAGTTGTGAGCTCGTTTCCCCTCGAATCCTTAATTGTTGTATCTAAGTGTGGCATACTTGGTGGTGATCGATTAAGTCGTTAGGTTCAAAGCTGGTGGTGTGTCTCGTATCCGGCCTTTAACCTCTGGTGCCCCAAGATCCCTAAGGTGGTGTTTCGTATCCTAAAGGGCCTTGGTTCTATCCGGTTACCTCACTTTCGAATTCCATATCTCCCAAACCATTAACCTCCTGCACTGAAAATTTTACCCAACTATTCCTGAGTAAGTTGAGTTGATTTCCTCTAAGTTTCAGCACAATCTAAGCTCTACCCTGGCCCCAACTCCAAATCCATCAAGACATATCATCCTAAACGGCCGGATTTGGAACAATTCTGTGCGTCTGATTTGAGGGTCAAAAAGTCCATGCTCGGAGGGTCAATTGAGAAGTCAAGCTACACGGGTCCAAAGCTTACTTGTGGAACTTTCTAGAGAATCCAAAATAACTTCATTTGGTAGAGGGAATCAAATTCTAGAGCCAATCGAAGTGAAGCTTGGAGAAGAGGAAATCTAATACTTGGCCATAAATGCACCATGAATAGTGTCCACATGTTCCCTCTTGTTGGAAGCATCTTTTTGGATTATTCTCGTTTCTTAGTATAATCACATCCCTTGATTATATAAGGCCTCTAATGGACATTAGATTATGGTTTGCTTTCACTCTTTCTAAGCACTACAAATAGTGCTCCATACCCGGTTGTAATGCATGCATTGAATGAATGAAAAATCGAGTGAGCAAAGTGCTCTTAATCCTCCAAATCCTTGATTGCTTACCTTAGTGTGGCAAACTAAGTGGTGACCTTTAAAGTCTGTAGAGAAAGCTGGTGGTGTTTCTTATCCAGCCCATACCTCGAGTGCCTCAAGTAGTCAATGGTGGTGATTTCTTATCTATTGAAGACATGGTCTCTATCTCTTTGTGTTCATCATTTTGGTGTTTGGTTTTGGTGCTAGTGTCGCTTGGCAATACCCCTCATGTTCTAGTGTTTTGCTTGCTAGTTCGCTAGACACTCATAGTCCTCTTTTTCCCCCTCTCCCCCTTGTTCTACAATCAACTCGTATAACTCGTTTCTGGTCGATTGCTCTCGACCAAGGAAGATGCATCATATTTCGTATCGAGCTATTGGCTACCCTCCTGGCCGAGCTATTTCCATTCCCGAGCACATCCCTAAACCTCAAACATAAACAGCTAGAAACCCAGCAAGCCCGGTTACTAATGAGTGCTAGCATGACTTTGGAGGAGCTATTTGAGATGCTCATGAAGGATAATGGTGAGCTGAGAGCTCAAAATGAGTACCTACGGAAACAACTTGGAAAGTCTATGAAAGATAGGCGTGATCAACCGAGGAGTACATCTCCTCCCTCATGGCATACCCCTAGTTCCAATAAAGAGGACGAAGAGGATAATCTGTTTGCTTCTTCGGATGATCCTCGCGAGAAGAGATCAAGGAGAGGTTTTAGACGCTCTAAACTCAATTCTCATGATTTCAAAATGGAAATCCCTGAATTTGAAGGTCGTCTAAATCCGGTTGAGTTCTTGGATTGGTTAAGAACCTACAGAGCATCTTTGATTACAAAGATGTGCCCGAGGATAAGAAGGTTAAGCTTGTTGCTCTCAAGCTTAGGGATTTACTTCTACTTGGTTGGAAAATCTAGTGCACGAGTAGAGTGCAAAAGAGGAAGTCCAAAATCAAAAGTTGGGAGAAAATGAGGACAAAACTCAAGGCGCGTTTCTTGCCCCCAACTTACATCCAAGATAGCTATTCTCAATTCCATAACCTACACTAAGACAGCATGAGCGTAGAGGATTACACTCGTGAGTTTGAAAGGCTTTTGATTAAATGTGACATTCAAGAGAAAGAGGACAAAACCATAGTACGTTATCTTGGTGGTCTTGATCCAAAGTATGCTCAAGTAGTAGAGTTACAACAATACTCTACTTTTGATGAAGTGTGTCATTTAGCTCATAAGGTTGAGCAGCAAAAGAAGGTCCGTTTTGCCCGGAGAGAACCACCGAAAGCCATCCCACAAAAGAACCCACCCTTTTAGAAGGGCAGCCCCTAACCAACTCCACAAAAGAACCCAGTCTCCATACAATAGCCTATTCCCCAATCTGTCCCGAATGAGCTGATGGGCCATTTGAGGTGCTTGAGAGCATAAATGACAATGCTTATAAGATTGATCTTCCCGGAGATTATGTAGTCTCGGTGAGCTTTAATGTGGCTGACCTGTCTCCTTAATTTGAAGATGACACCTTAGAGAATTTGAGGGCAAATTATTCTCTAACGAGGGAGGATGATGGAAACCTTCCTACTAACCAAGCTACTAAGGGTCATGGCTTACTAGCTAAAGTACAAGAGGAGCTACCTTTGAGCTAGGACCAACTTTAGGTTTCTAAGTCACCCATTCTGGTTAGAATTGAGAAAGTTTGCAATGGGTTAGGAGAGCCCTAAAACTCCCTTTATCAAGACCATGTTGATACCAATAAAAGTTATGTAGGAGTTGAACCGGAAATAACGATGGAAGAGGCTAGAAATGGCAAAACAAGCAAAACGGCCATATTTGGAACCATTCTGCGCATCTGACTTTGAGGGTTAAAAAGTCCATGCTTGGAGGATCAATTAAGAAGTCAAGAAAAATGGGTGCAAAGCTGACTTGTGGAACTTTCTACAGAATCCAAAATCACTTCATTTTGTGGAGGGAATCAAATTCTAGAGCCAATCAAAGTGAAGCGTGGAGGAGAGGAAATCTAATACTTTGCTAGAATTGCACCATGAATAGTGTCCACATGTTCCCTCTTAGTGGAAGTATCTTTTTGGATTATTCTCTTTGCTTAGTGTAATCCTATCCCTTGATCATGTAAGGCCTCTAATGGCCATTAGATTATGCTATGCTTTCACTCTTTGTATGCACTACAAATAGTGCTCTATACCCGGTTGTAATGCATATTGATTGAATGAGAAAATCGAGTGAGCTAAGTGCTCTTCAGCCCCAAAATTCTTGATTGCTTATCTTAGTGTGGCAAGCTAAGTGGTGACCTTTCAAGTCCTTGGAGCAAGCTGGTGGTGTTTCTTATCCAACCCATACCTCGGTGCCGCAAGTAGTCAATGGTGGTGATTTCTTATCCATTCAAGACTTGATCTCGATCCTTTTGTGTTCCTTATTTTTGTGCTTGTTTTTGTGTTAGTTCAACGTGTCATGATCATCCCCATTCTAGCGTTTTGCTTGCTATTTTGCTAGATACTCACAACCCTCTTTCTTACCCCTTTTTCCCTTGCTCCACAATAAACTCCTATAGCTTGTTTCGGCCGGATTGCTCTAAACCTAAAAAGATACATCATACTTGGTATCGGACCTATTGGCTACCCTCCTGGCCGAGCTATCTTCCTTCCCAAACACATCCCATAAACCCTCAAACACAAACAACAAGAAACCCACAAGAAAACCCGGTTACTAATGAGTGGTAGCATGACTTTGGAGGAGCAATTTCGGATGCTCACGAAGGATAATGGTGAGCTGAGAGCTCAAAATGAGTACCTACGGAAACAACTTGGAAAGTCTATGTAAGATAGGCGTGATCAACTAAGGAGTACATCACCTCACTCTCGACATACCCCTAGCTCTAATGAAAAGGATGAAGAGGATAATCCGTTTGCGTCTTCGGATGATCCTAGTGAGAGGAGATTAAGGAAAAGTTTTAGACGCTCTAGACATCATACTCATGATTTCAAAGTGGAAATCCCCGAATTTGAAGGACCACTAAATCGGGATGAGTTCTTGGATTGGCTAAGAACTCGTAGAGAGGTTCTTTGATTACAAAGATGTACCTGAGGATAAAAAGGTTAAGCTTGTTGCGCTCAAGCTTAGGGGATTTGCTTCTACTTGGTGAGAAAATCTAGTGCAAAGTAGAGTGCGAAAGAGGAAGTCTAAAATCAAAAGTTGGGAGAAAATGAGGACAAAACTCAAGGCGCGTTTCTTGCCCCCAACTTACATCCAAGATAGCTATTGTCAACTCCACAACCTACAACAAGGCAGCATAAGTGTAGAGGAGTACACTCGTGAGTTTCAAAGGCTTTTGATTAAATTTGACAGATCAAGAGAATGAGGACCAAACCATAGTGCGTTCTCTTGGTGGTCTTGAACCAAAGTATGCTCAAGTAGTAGATTTACAGCAATGCTCTACTTTTGATGAAGTGTGTCATTTGGCTCATAAGATTGAGTAGCAAAGAAGGTCCGTTTTGCCCGGAGAGAACCACCGAAAGACATCCCACAAAAGAACCCACCCTTTTAGAAGGGGAGCCCTAACCAACTCCACAAAAGAACCCGGTCTCCACAAAACAGACCTATTCCCCAATTTGTCCCGAATGTGCCTAAAACCCCCTCTAATTCCAATTCCACCAGAAGGTGCCACAAATGCCAAGGTTTTGGTCACATTACTTCGAATGCCCAAACCGTAGAGTAGTCACTTTAGCCAAATACCAAGAGTTGCCAATAGAAGAAGAAGAACCAGAAACGGAGCTTGACCTTATGGAGGACATGGAGGATGTAGTGAAGGAAGCAGATTAAGGAGAGCTTCTAGTTTTGAGGAGGGCTTTGAGCGGTTTCAAAGACCCCAAAGAAGAGTAACGAGAAAACATCTTCCATACTAGGGGCACGGTTCATGGCAAAGTTTGTTCTATCATTGTGGATAGTGGGAGTTACACCAACGTGGCTGCGTCAAGCATGGTGGAGAAACTTGGACTCATAGCTTCGGTTCATCCTCATCCATACAACATTCAATGGCTAAACCAAGGTCGAGGTCTACAAGTCAATTATAGATGCCTTATTTCATTTAGTATTGGCAAGAATTATCATGATGAGTTATGGTGTGATATTATTCCAATGGATGCTTGTCATTTGTTGCTTGGGAGACTTGGGTTATTTGATAGGAAAGTGATACATGATGGGTTCTTGAACACTTACCCTTTTACCAAGGATGGAAAGAAAATTACCTTAGCCCCATTAATCCCAAGCCAACTCCCAAAACTAAGCCACAAAAGATCCCCAACCAAATCGACCTTCTCCTCACTTTAGGAGAGTCACTTCTCAAATCAAAACAACGTGAGTTTAGGCCTATGCACGTGTTGATTATACTAGCTTCGAATGAGGCTAAAACTACATCCCCAATCCTGCACCCCATAGCCCAAACTTTGCTATCCCGTTTTGCCCATGTTTTCCGCGAAAGAAATACCCCTCGGCCTACCTCCACAAAGAACCATCCAAAACCATATTAACCTAATCTCGGGGTCCGTCTTCCCCAACAAACCTACATACCAAATGAACCCCAAGGATGCTAGGGAGATCCAAAGGAAAGTTGATGAGCTAATGGCTAAAGGGCTTGTGAGAGAAAGTAAGAGTCCATGTGCGGTCCCAACTCTTTTAGTCCCAAAGAAGGATGCCACCATGAGAATGTGTGTGGACAACCGAGCTATAAACAAAATAACCATCAAGTATCGAAATCCAATCCTTAGACTTGAGGATATGATTGATGAACTCTTTGGGTCACAAGTGTTTTCAAAGGTGGACTTGAGAAGTGGGTATTATCAAATTAGAATCCGTGAAGGAGATGAGTGGAAAATCGCATTCAACACCAAGGGAGGATTGTATAAGTGGCTTTTAATGCCATTCGGGTTGTCAAATGCCCCTAGCATTTTCATAAGGCTCATGAACCAAGTGTTTAGGCCTTTTCTTGGCAATTTTATGGTGGTATACTTTGATGATATTTTGGTGTATAGCAAGAGTGAAGAAGAACATCTAAGGCACCTCACACAAGTTATTGAGTTATTGGAAAAGGAGAAGCTATATGGTAACTTTTAAAAGTGTACCTTCTACACTTCGAAGTAACCTTTCTTGGCTACATAGTCTCGGCCTAAGGCGTGAAGGTGGATGAAAGTAAGGTGGAAGTTATAAGATCTTGGCCTATTCCAACGAGTATTCATGATGTCCGAAGCTTCCATGGTTTAGCCTCTTTCTATAGGAGGTTCATTAAAGATTTTAGCACTATCACAGCCCCCATGACTGAAGTGGTCAAGGGAAGTTCATTCAAGTGGAATTCTAAGGCTCAAGAGGCCTTTCAAACAATCAAGCTAAAGCTTACTTAAGCTACGGTTCTAGCCTTGCCAAGTTTTGACAAGGTCTTTGAGGTTGAGTGTGATGCCTCCAGAGTGGGCATTGGTGGAGTTCTCTCTTAAGAAAGTCGACCTCTAGCCTTCTTTAGTGAGAAGCTTTGTGATTCAAGGAGAAAATACTCAACTTATTACAAGGAGTTTTATGCCATTATTCGGTCACTTGACATTGGAGCCATTACTTAGTGGCTAGTGAGTTCATTCTCCATTCCGACCATGAAGCACTCAAGTATATACAAGGGCAGCACAAGCTAAACCCTTGGCATGGAAAATGAGTGGAATACCTCCAAACATTCTACTTCACCATCAAGCACAAATCAGGTAAGATGAACAAAGGCGCGACGCCTTATCCGTAACGTATCTCTCATTATTTCAATTAAAAACTCACATTTTTGGTTTTGAGCATTTAAAGTCCTTGTATATTGAAAATAAGGACTTGGGAAAAATGTACCAAGACTGCCAAAAACATCCCAAGGGAGAGTTTCTAGTTAAAGATGTCTTTCTCTTCAAGGGCACTTGGTTGTGCATTCCCCTTTGTGGAACAAGAGAGCTTTTGATCCAAGAGGTACATAGTGGAGCGTTGGCTGGCGATTTCAGAGTTAACAAGACAGTATGCATGCTTAGGGAGCATTATTTTTGGCTCAACATGGAGAAGAATGTGCAAGATATATCGAAGAAGTGTACGGTGTGTCAAACGGCAAAGAGCCACTCCCTTCCTCAAGGGCTCTACACTGCTCTTCCTACACCAAACCAGCCATGGGAAAATGTGATCCTAGACTTCATACAAGGCTGACCAAGGACTCAAAGCAACAAGAATTCAATTCGGCGGTAGTAGATCGCTTTTTAAGATGGCTAATTTCATTCCATACAACAAAACGAATGATGCGACTCATGTGGCTGACTTGTACTTCAAGGAGATTGTGAGACTTCATGGCATTCCAAAATCCATGGCTTCGGACTAAGATAGCAATTTCGTCAGCCACTTTTGGAAATACTCTTTGGAAGAAATTGGGAACCAAGCTACAATTCAGTACTACTTGTCATCCTCAAACGATGGACAAACCGAGGTAACAAACCGAACGTTGGGAGTGCTTTTGAGGGTCTTAATCAAGACCAACGTGAAAGCTTGGGATAAACTACTTGCTCATGTAGACTTTTCATACAATGGTGCTCGGAGCAAGACCATGGGCATGAGTCCCTTCAAGATAGTCTTTGGAGTTCAGCCACTTACCCCTCTAGACTTAACACCGAGAGGCATGGCTGGAAAACCTAGTGCGGAGGCTGCGAAAAGAGTGCAAGAAATCCAGAATATGCATGAGAAAGTAAGGGCCAAAATTGAGCAAACCAACCTTGCACATAAGCAACGAGTTGACAAGGGAAGAAAGAAGAAGGTTTTTCAACCTCGGAGATCTAGTTTGGATGCATCTAAGGACGGAGTGCTTTCCTTCCAAATGAAAGAGCAAGTTGATGCCAAAGGCTGAAGGGCCATTAGAGGTGCTTGAGAGGATAAATAACAATGCCTACAAGATTGATCTTCCTTGAGATTATGGAGTCTCGGCGAGCTTTAATGTGGCTGACCTCTCTCCTTACTTTGAAGATGGCACCTTAGAGAATTTTAGGGCGAATTCTTCTCTACTAGGGAGGATGATGGAGACCTTCCTACTAACCAAGCTACTAGGGGTCACGGCTTACTAGCTAAAGTACAAGAGGAGCTACCTTTGAGGAAGGATCAAATTTAGGTTTCTTAGTAGCCCATTCCGGTTCGAGTTGAGCAAGTTGGTAATGGGTTAGGAGAGCCCTAAAACTCCCTTTATGAAGACCATGTTGATACCAATAAAAGGTCCCTAGGAGTAGAACCAGAAATAACGATGGAAGAGGTCGGAAATGGAAAAATAAGCAAACGGCCGGATTTGGAACAATTCGCGTGTTTGACTTTGAGGGTCAAAAAGTCCATGCTCGGAGGGTCTATTGAGAAGTCAAGCTACATGGGTGCAACTTGTGGAACTTTTTAGAGAATCCGAAATCACTTCATTTGATGGAGGGAATCAAATGCTAGAGCCAATCAAAATGAAGCTTGGAGAAGAGGAAATCTAATACTTGGCCGGAAATGTACCATGAATAGTGTCCACATGTTCCCTCTTGTTGGAAGCATCTTTTTGGATTATTCTCTTTGCTTAGTATAATCACATCCCTTGATCATATAAGGCCTCTAATGGCCATTAGATTATGCTTTGCTTTAACTCTTTGTAAGCACTACAAATAGTGCTCTACACCTGGTTGTAATGGACGCATTGAATGAATGAAAAACCGAGTGAGCTAAGTGCTCTTCACCCTCAAAATCCTTGATTTCTTATCTTAGTGTGGCAAACTAGGTGGTGACCTTTCAAGTCCTTGGAGCAAGCTGGTGGTGTGTCTTATCCAGCACATACCTTGGTGCCTGAGGTAGTCGTGATTTCTTATCCATTGAAGACTTGGTCTCTATCTCTTTGTGTTCATCATTTTGGTGCTTGTTTTTGTGCTAGTCTTATGTGGAAATACCCCTCCCGTTCTAGTGTTTTGCTTGCTGGTTCGCTACACACTCACACGCCTCCTTTTCCCTCTCTCTCCCTTGTTCTACAATCAACTCGTATAGCTCATTTCTGGCCGGATTGCTCTCAACCTATGAAGATACATCACTTGGAGATTGATCCTCTTCATTGGAAATATTTTCCCTAGTCACCTTTCCATCATCCTCCCTTAGTAGATGAGAATTTTTCCCTTAAATTCTCTAGGGTATCATTTTTCAAATTGAGGGTCACGTCGGGATCACTAAAGTTGGTTGAAGCACTTTGCTCTCCGAGCAAGGCGATCTTGTGGGGATCATCATTTATCATGCTTAAGACCTGGATTGGACTTTCATCTCTTCATAGTACTTTAGATTTTTCTTGGCCTCAAGGCTTGGCAAGAGTTGGAATATGTAAGAGAAGGTTGACACCTTGTGGTAGCAAGTGGATCATAGCAACATTGCACATTGCTCACTTTGTCATGATGACTTGGACATCTCTCTTTATGCTAGGCCATTGGTGTTTCTCCTTGAGCTTCAACAAGATCTTTTGTTTCCCAAAATAAGTAGCAAGGTAGCTAGCATGTGCCACTTGAATGAACAGCCCACTTGCATTACCATTAGGTACACCAAATCGTGCATCCTTGAGCAAGTACCCTTCATGAGCTAAGAACTCTTGTTTAGGATGTTTAATACATTCTGGAGGCAGCCTTTTATGGTTCCTCACAGCAAATGCACCCTTCAACATTAGAAGCTCTCCTTCATCCTCCGCCTTGGTTACCTCTTTAGGTTCTTCCATGAGAAAGAGCTCCTTTTCTTGCTTAATTCCATCCTCTTGGGGCAGCCCACACTCGGCCAAAACAACAACTCTTCAATTGGGAAATTTTGAGACAAAATGATAAACTCCTTGCCACTTAAAACACCTTCGGGCTACGTTAGGGCCATGGGATATCTTAGGAGGAGGGGCTGGAATTTTCAGTGGGGAAACAAGGGTTGGGAAGAATGTTTTTGTCGGTGAAATGAGTTTGTAGGCGTGTGTTTGGTGGGTAAAGGAGGGAAATTAACCTTGTCAAAGAGATTTTACTTGGGTATGTCTCGTTTGATGGGTTTGGTTTTGGCTTTTGGCTTGTGGAAGTTGGTCTTTTCAAGTAGAGTAGGAGTGAGAGGGGCTATAGACATTTTTTGGTCAACTTTGGGGAAGGAATAAGAAACCCTAAACCCATCATGGGCTATTCTCTTATCAAACAACAAGGGCCATTCCCAAAAGGCAAAGCAAACACCCTCAAACATGGCATCATTCCACATCCCAACAACACTTAACTTCCTAAAACTAAATGAGAGTAAACAAGGATGGACTAGGAGGCTAGTACCTTGACAAAGCCGAGGGATGTCATATTGAAGAAGGTGGACCAAGGCTTGAGTCTCCAAGCTCCCTATGCTAGTAAGCTCTTCTACCTCACTTGGCAATAAAGGGAAGGTAATATCTCCATGCTTCTCAAACTCTAGAAGCTCTTGATGACCATAGTTATCAAAGATTGGAAGTAGTTCATCTTGGCTTGGATCTCCCTCTTCAAGCACCTTGTGAAATTCATTGCTTTTAGCCAATGCAAGGACGTGGAGCTCTTTGGACTGAAATAGGGGAGCTTTTTGAGAAGGAAAGGAGGAAAGGGTCATGGGTTTTGTTGAGGGAAGTGGGGAGCTCTTTTGGTGAGAGGATGGGGTGCTTTGTGGTGGGCAAAGGGGTTGGATGTTTGGAGTTATGGTCAAGGGTTTTTCTGGTGGTGGAGGGGGAAGTTGGACAGTGGGTTTTGGTGGCAAAAGAGGCTGGGCAAACCGAGGTGACAAACCGAACGTTGGGAGTGCTTTCGAGGGTTTTGATCAAGACTAACGTGAAAGCTTGGGATCAACTACTTGCTCATGTAGAGTTTGCATGCAATGGTGCTCCAAGCAACACCACGGGCATGAGTCCCTTCCAGATAGTCTATGGAGTTAAGCCACTTACTCCTCTAGATTTAACACCGAGAGGCATGGATGGAAAACCTAGTATGGAGGCTGCCAAAAGAGTGCAAGAAATCCAGAATATGCATGAGATAGTAAGGGCCAAAATTGAGCAAACCAACCTTGCACATAAGCAACGAGTTGACAAGGGAAGAAAGAAGAAAGTTTTTGAACCTGGAGATCTAGTTTGGGTGCATCTAAGGAAGGAGCGCTTTCCTTACAAGAGAAAGAGCAAGTTGCTCCCAATGGCTGAAGGGGCATTTGAGGTGCTTGAGAGGATAAATAACAATGCCAACAAGATTATGGAGTCTTAGCGAGCTTTAATGTGGCTGACCTCTCTCCTTACTTTGAAGATGATACCTTAGAGAATTTGAGGGCAAATTCTTCTCTACAAGGGGAGGATGATGGAGACCTTCCTCCTTCCTCCTAACCAAGCTACTAAGGATCATGACTTACTAGCTAAAGTACAAGAGGAGCTACCTTTGAGCAAGGATCAACGTTAGGTTTCTAAGTCGCGCATTCCGGTTCGAGTTGAGCAAGTTGGCAGTGGCTTAGGAGAGCCCTAAAACTCCCTTTATCAAGACGATGTTGATACCAATAAAAGGTCCCTAGGGGTAGAATCGGAAATAACAATGGAAGAGGCTAGAAATGGCAAAACAAGCAAAACGGCCAGATTTAGAACAATTCCGCGCATCTGACTTTGAGGGTCAAAAAGTCCATGCTCGGAGGGCCAATTGAGAAGTCAAGCTACATAGGTGCAAAGCTGACTTGTGGAACTTTCTAGAGAATCTGAAATCACTTCATTTGGTAGAGGGAATCAAATTCGAGAGCCAATCAAAGTAAAGTTTAGATAAGAGGAAATCTAATACTTGGCCATAAATGCACCATGAATAGTGTCCACATGTTCCATCTTGTTGGAAGCATCTTTTGGGATTATTCTCTTTGCTTAGTATAATCACATCCCTTGATTATGTAAGGCCTCTAATAGCCATTAGATTATGCTTTGCTTTCATTCTTTGTAAGCACTGCAAATAGTGCTCCATACCTCGTTGTAATGCATGCATTGAATGAATGAAAAATCGAGTGACCTAAGTGCTCTTCACCCTCAAAATCCTTGATTGCTTATTTTAGTGTGGAAAACTAAGTGGTGAACCTTCAAGTCCTTGGAGCAAGCTGGTGATGTTTCTTATCCAGCCCATACCTCGGTGCCTCAAGTAGTTAATGGTGGTGATTTCTTATCCATTGAAGACTTTGACAACTGGACATAAGGACTCAAATAGAGGGAGAGCAAAACAAAAGGAATTAAAAGGGATAGGGAAAACCGGGCCAAGGCAAGGGACTCACTTTGGGTAAATTTTTGGGCTCCTTAAAACACTCTCCAATACCGGGCAAGACCTAGAAGATCACTACTTGGTTTGCCAAATCATGATATAGCAAGTAGGAGATTTGGATAGAAAGTCGATTCACTCGCCCTTTACGAGTTCGAAACACAAGTGTACCAAAGGGTTTTAAGATCTCCTTGATTAACAGTCCAATTTAGCAATGGTTGGAGCTAGCAAGGAAAGACTAAGATTGCAAAGGGTCAGCAACATCTCCTCGAAAATCCTATGACTCCCTAAGTCCCCTCTAAGGAATCCACCGGAGAGATTACCTAAGACTCATCAAGAACACCATTCAATCGAGCCTAAATTGAAGATACAACAAGACAAGTATTTAGGAGGGCTGTGGGAGACTCCTCTCAACCACAAGTTCATTTTTGAACCCTTACATTTTTCTCACAAATCTGCTTCTTATAAAAGGGAGAGGAGGCTATTTATAGCCAAGCTCCAATTACATGCCTTAATCTAGATTAGCAAAAGTACAATTAGGTTCTAAGGCATAAGCAAGCTAAACTATGACTAAAACTAAGTTAAACTTACATATTACAAACTAGAAAACAATTTAAATGAAAGAAAATGCAAGCAGCAACTTCAAACTCCAAAGACAAAAAGCGCTTTTCGGCTAACCAATGAAAAGTAAGTTGCCGCCCACAATTATGGGACTCTCAAATGAGCAAACCCATTGGGGTAGGAAAACACATTCCCATGCAAAAATCAGCTCTCTATCCAATCGTTGTAGCTTTTGGAAGTGGGCAGAATTTGGCCTGCAAGTTGGACTGCAAACAACTAATAATTCCCGGTTTTTGAGCCGTTGATTCATCAAGGGTTCAAGCTTCAAAATATTCGTAAAGGGTGCTCGGATGCTTCCTTAAAATGTTAACTAATGTGCCAAAAATTAAAATTACAAAATAAATGAGTTTAATGGCCTAAACAACCAGATTGAGCAAACCGGGTAGATTAGAGCTAAATATGCAATAGGTGTTCTTTTGACGCGATCAGTCAAAAACTAAAACTCATTTGCAAAAAAGGTTTCATAGCATAAAAATAGACTCATTAAGGAGTCTAACAAAATTACTGTTGTCCAAAAACTCATCTGGAAACATAGTCTTCAAGAGGCTCAAAGTTGGCGTATTTGCAAAGGCCGAACCTGAATTTCTTGATCCCAAAATTGAGCTTTGTGTTGAGGTAGTGTTGGAAAATCCTTAGCCTGCTGTAGCCATTCATGGATGTGTCAAACTCCCCTTCTTCAAAAGAATTTATCTTCAAATACTGCTTTTTTGAACTCAAAATGCTTCAAAATGTAAATCGAGTTCTGTGTCGAAGTCATAATGCTTAAGAGTATGAGTCCGACTTTTGTGCTGGATTCAGAATGTTTGTAAAGTGAAACTTTGAGTTTTTAGTTGGGCTCAGAATATCCGCAAAGGCTGAAATTAAGTTCACTCGTTGAAGTCAAACCGGGCTAAAATCTAAGGCTGAAATATGCAACTATTGCCCTGTTTTAGCCTTCAACCGATGTTGAGCTTCCTTTAAGTTGCACAGCACACAAGCTTTGCATGATGTCTGTAGAAATATTTCCATTAGGGTGGTAGGCCAAGAGGTATCGCTTCAGGGAACACATGAAGATACCGAGCGATAAGGGCTTTGGCTAGAGGGTGTCCGAGTTATGAGGACTTAGATTCGTCGGATGGGTCTGGATCTTTAAGGAGGTTTGGATTTTGGCAATTGTGAAGGGTCAAGTGGGGCTAGGGTTATTTTCTTGCCATTTTGAGAGAAGGTATATGCGTTTTTGAACCCATCATACATAACTCTACGATTAAATAGCCGTGGTCTACCCAACAAAGAAATGACATGCATCCATAGGTACACTACTAGAAAAAGGTTTCTAACGACCACATATTAACGACCCTATATAAAATTTATCGTTAAATAATACTAATAACGACGAAAGTGCATTTTCATCGTCCGATTTTACTAGGAAAATTATCACTAGACGATGGGTTATAAAAATCATCGTTATTAATATTTAAAATATGGTCGTTATTGTAAATAGGAGGGAAGAAGATAAAAATAAAATAAAAAATTTACTTATAATTTCCCTCTATCTAAAATTACCGCACGAATCAAAAGCCAACCGACCGCCATAGCAACTTCTTCTTTCTTCTCCTACTTCTACAATCGCCATTGACTCATGCCCTCGCCTTGCTCTCAATCGCACAACGTACTCTCAGCCTCTCACACTACTCATGGTCTCTGTCTGTCTCCGACACTCGATTGTCGGCCGCCAACCACGGACCGGCTCGCCCTCCGCCCTCCTCTCTCACTCACTCTTACCCTCTCACACTGCTACTATCATGCTCGGTCTGAAATCGCCGACCACGGACAGCCTCACCCTCCGCCCTCCTCATTCACATAGTCTCTCCGACGATCAATCGCCAGCCGCCGACAGCCTTGCCGATGCCAAACCCCGCGCTGCCTAATTTTGCGGTTGATTTCCAAGTACGAGGGTTTCTGTTCTCCAAATTATCCCCTAATTTTTCGATTGATTTCTGCTTTGATTTTTAGTCTTTATTCTTTTATATGTTGTGCGATTGTGTGTCCACGATTTTGAATTTTGTTGGGTGAAATTGGATTTTCAAAATTGCTTATGACTTGCTGAATTTATGTTCCAATCAAGAGAGATAGAGTTCAGGTTATAATGGTTCACACTCTCGATCTGGCTATTATATTGATTGTTGGAGCTGTTCAATTCAACATTTTAGCTTTCGTTGGCATTGTATAAGAAGTTCTATGGCATGTTGGTGCGTTAAATCTATGCCTATCCTTCACAGGAAAAATTCATCTGGTGTTGAAGGTGAGAGATTGACGAAGCGAGCACCTATAATTTACTTAGAACTGGTAGACTGTGAGAGACATTGTCTAGTTAAATAGAATTCCCATTACACAAGTCTTATGTGACACTTTTTGGCAACCTTCTAATGGTATCTTCTTCAACTCGTAATTCCCTTTGACGTTCCTCTTAACTAAACAATAATTGCTCAAATCTTGCTGTGAAAAAGGTCACTTAACCACGTTGCTTGAGGACCAAACTAAATGGAACACCAGTAAACCAGCAATTCTTTTCAAACAAACTAGGTTGCTTGATGTATAAGTGTGCATAATTCTTCAAAAAGTCTTTTTAGTTGATTTCATTCCGCTTTAAAGCAGACTGAGGTATCTTCATTCTTTACTATAAAAACTGTTGAGTGTGCAGTAATCATGAAAGACATTGCCAATGGCAAATGTTATTGACATCAAAAAGAAATTTGGTCTTACAACCCATAGTGTTTTTCCTTGTCAACATGTCTTGCAATTTGTGCATTCTTTGCCATATGCAATTAATAGTCATGGTCATAAAGTTGAGAATTTATATTTCATTTGTTGTTTTTCCAAGTAATGTGCTTACATTTTAGTTTGCTTATTCGTCTAAATCATGAGGTCAGCAGGAAATGGTGCATCTAGCATTAAACTTATTTTGATCTAAACCTTTTCCGGAGTTTGGTGCATAATACCAAATCCTTCGGTTGTGAGTTGTGACTTTGACTCGAGGGCCTTTGTCATATCTATGTTCTACATTTGTCACCTCCACCTCCACCCCCCACCCCCGGTCCCAAAAAAAGAAATAGAAAAGAAAAAAAGGAAAAATAGGAAAAGGAAGTTGGCAAGTGTGTTTGTGGTTGCTAACTAGTTTGCTATAGTCATTTTCTAATACTTTGTAGGCGTTTTTACTCATTGGCCATCTTTTTCGAAAATAAAGTGCTTCTATCGCTAGTTTTGCCATTTCGAGGTATATTTTGGTTACCATTCATAGAGCGAGTTGCTATTTTCATGCAGAGTGGATCTTTAGAGAAATCAAAGGCTCGAGATGATGCAATCAATGGTATTGTGAAGGATTCTCCTTAGAAGGTATGCATGTTGCAGCATTTGGAGTTATTTTATGTGTCTCTTTTAGATTTTTGTAAACTTGCTTTGCTTCTGGTCTAACCGTATGTCATAGATTCTTTCCTTTTTGAAGGTTTGCTCGAGGAGAGTCTTAGTCACCCTAGAGGGGGTGAATAGGGTGATAGAAGTTTTTCTTGAAAACTTTCGCTCTTTTGATAACTAAGAGACAGAGACAAGTTCCGAGTCAAACAGACAGGTCGGAAAAGCTTGGACTCGGAAGTGCTATCGCGAACAAACACGCAAGTTAAGCGAAGTAAAATGACTGTCTAAGTCTAGAATGAACTCGAAAGATAACACTTAGAAATTACGTGGAAACCCTCCCGGGGTAGAAAACCACGGACCGTGTCAATCCGGACACGAAGTCAAATCCACTATTTTCAGTCCACAAAATACCGTGAACCGATCGAACCCGAGTTGCTCCCTTAGACAACTCTATACAAGTTTTCCTAGACTCGAAATTCCCTTATCTCGATCTAGTACTTCCTAGCTGAGATAACCCTTACAGCTAGAGACAACTAAGCTGAGTTAACCCTTACAGCTTAGTCAAGGGACCTTACAAAGAATGTAAGAAAGAGTTTGTAATCGAGTACAAGACCTTACAACTCGAAAGTAATGAATTATAGAGTGGGAGCTGTAAGTTGAAGATTGAAAGTAAATACAATAACTTTGAGCAAGTATGTGTATTAGCAATATGTTCGGCAATCTTCAAGTCTTGTGAGATGGCTTCTATTTATAGATAACCAAGCAGGGTAGCCGTTATCTTCTTCTACTGACTGAGAGTTCTCTATGACCATTGATAAGAGCTTTCGAGTTACTCGAAAGTATCCGTTGTAATGTGAACGTTGGACAACGGTTTAACTCTCTTAGAAGTCCCAAAACCATTAGCGGTGTCTTGAAAGATAAGGTGGAAACCACCGTTAAGCTTAGCGTTCCAGCTTTTCAGATTTAGTAACAGACAGCCTCGACACAATCTACTGGGACTGGGGCATAGAAGGTGAAGAGCCATGTCTGCTGGTGATTTGACGTTCGAAGCTAGGTTACTTTTGTGGTTTGAAAAAGGTGTATCCTCAATTGAATAACCTATAAAAGTAAATCAATTTTGGTTCTCAAAGTATAAAATACTTTGCCCCAAGATTAGACACAGATAATAAAATAATTACGATAAGTAAAGCAACCGATTATCCGAGTCGAAACAAAATGGAATTTTCCGAGTCCAATATCCATGATACTCGAATTCCATCCGACTTAGTCTAAGCGAAGAATCAAGTTAAGTAAAGAATATCGGAGAGAATTAACTTGATATAGACTAAGTATGAAACAAGCTAAAAATACCGACTATAACAAAATAGGACTTATAAACACAAGTCACATTCTGAGTGAGAAAAGGCGAAATACTAGTCTATTCAATCTGCGATAAATCGAGTGATGCTGGACTCGGAACAAAGAACCAGCTTTCGAGTCGCTTTCGGATAAGAAAGAAATATAATAAGTAAGAGCTATATCACTTAGAAAAGATACTATTTTACTCAAAGAAGTTTCGAGATACAGAGAATGCCTTGGAATCAAAACTCTATAGGTGTGAGATGGTTATATCTGATTCCTTTTCCGAGCAAGTGTCCGAGTCTTCACTTTTTCTAGGCTTGAGGTGTTCTTGTACTTCTTTTCAATGTTTAGGACTTATGTTTCTTGCTTTTGTGGTAGTTTTGGAGGGTATGACAAGATGAGTAGTTTCTCGTACTCTACTTAATCCATGGAGGAATTTTCTGTTTTTTAGATTTTATTTCATTATTTCTCTAAAATAAATATTAAGGACAATGATAACGGACCAATATGGTTTCTGTTGGAACATTCCCCCGATTAAGCAGAGAAGCTATTTCAATTAAAGAATTTATGTGCAATAAAATATATTCGAGTACGATTAGAAAGACAAACCCCATAAAAGAGGCTTCTCCAACTTAGGAGGGATTTCAAGGACAAGGCAAAATATGGCAATAAAAGTGGTAGCAACCACTACTTGCACTCATGAAAATAAAGCTGTAAACCTCCTACTGAGTTACCATCATTATCTAGACATAAATAAGCCAACCGCCACTCTGCTGCACTCTGAGTGGATACCTATTTCAAACTTTTTCTAATAGCTTTTGTTTTTAGATTAAATATATGTTTCGGGATAGCTCCTGCTACCTCATGTTGTTGCTATCACGTTACACTTGATAAATACAATGAATCTCAATGAATTGTCATGCATCATAGGTCTGGATGATTCTGCTGTTGCTCTCAGCTATCTATATAGATCATGTATTCTTCAGCTTGGTGCTGGAGATGATCCACTCTAACTCATGTGCCCTTGTTCCCTCCTTAGCAAATATCTCGAGAAATCTATTGGGAAGTCTATTCTAAACCTCTTTTGAGAGAAGACACTTTGAGCTAGTCTTCCCCGATCTTATTTGTTGTGTTATGGGGGATAGATATGTATCACATGTCTTCCCCTATTCTCCAAGGTTAATACTCACTTCCATAAATCAAGCTGGAAGTTTAATATTACTTAGTTGGGGCCGCTCTTGAGCATGTGATACCTTTCGGATACATCTCCGATCTCTTGTAATAAAGTTTGTCTGAGAGTATTTTAGTGCATCTATCCCAACTTGTGAAATATGCTTCCTAACTTGAAAGACTTTCTTATTCGGGATGTCACACAATGCACTATTTTTGTTTCATTAGTCTCTGAATGGGGTCCTGTTTGTTGAATGTACCAATTATGTCCAAGTCTCGCTTATAAAAAAGATAAGAACTGCTTTAGAAAGTATAAGCTCATCTTTTGTACGAAGTCTTCTGTTCGTCATGTGAAAACAGTTTGCTGAAAATTTCACTTTTCAATTGTGTAAAATTGCGAACTCGTTTATGAGAACTAGAGTTAAAGTGTTGTGCGAAGCGAGATAATTCACATATTTTTCCTATGGAATGAAGAGGGGCATATTGGGTATTTCTTGCTTTAAGCAAAATAATGAATCCTTAAACCTTAAACCTTAAACCTATTTGGTCAACTAAAACATACAGACTAACTTTATCGTGCCGACTTCTTGCTTCAAGCAAAATAATGAATCCTTAAACCTTGAGATACCAGGCGGAATTACAAAATTTTCATGCAATGGACTCATAACTATGAAACTCCGATGGTAGAATAGAAGATTGAGCCAATTTACAGCATAAAGAAAAAGGAGTGCTATTCTAGCTCGCTAATAGCTATCGAGTAGCGGATCAAGAAACAGATAAGGCTGATTTCACATACCAAATGTCTTATGTCTCACTTTCTTGCCCAAACAGAATTTATATTGAACATTTTCATATGCCAAAGCTTTTGCAGATGCAGCTATAGACTCAGCCTCTAATTTACATATTTCATCTCGTAACTCAACGAATCGTTATCTCGCCGCAGAAGGTCGCTGCAGCTAACAGCAGCTATGTGTAGCGTAAGGTCGTTGCTGGTTGAAGCAACCATCTCGCCGCAGATAGCTACAGTGTAGCAACTGCTGTTGGATGCAACAGCCTTCTTCTGCGCATGGCTCGCTGTTCCTCGGCTATCCCGGCGATCTCCCCTTCAACCTTGAAACTAGGTAATCCTTCTTCAACTCTCTCTTAGCATTTTATTGGGACAAATAACTGTTCGATGTTAGGGGTTTGGTAATCAACCCAATCAATCCATATACGTCCGGATACGACTAATAATTCTCTATTTTTTGCAGATGTGGACTTGTTTGGAGATGTGGACTGCTCGTTCAAGTTCCAACACTTCCTTACCTTTTAGTTTTTTGGTTAATATTGCTTGTACTCAGATATCAATTACTATGAGAACTTCTAGTTTCCTCGATTGTGTTTTAGATTATGTGTTTTAGGATGCTTTTGATATTAGGTTATGTTTTACATTGTATAATCGCAAACCAGTGGTATTCAAAGGAATTAATACATATCAATTCGAGTTTGTTGTTACTATATATTAGTGATCAATAGTTTATTATATTATTTTAAATATAATTGACAAAATTATATATTTAGGTTATCCATAATATTATTAACGATGAAAATGTTAATCGTTAAAGAAATAACGATGAACCAAATTGTTTGTTAATGATCATGATTTTACTTTTTGTATTTATGGTTCTTCTAAATCTATGACGAAAAATTTTATCGTTAATGATATGTAGTTCATTGTTATTGAATCAACTAATTACGATGACATCTTGTTTCATCGTTATTTTAAGTAACGACGAAAATTTTAAAGTCATCATTAAAAGTATTAACGAGGGAAGCACTAACGACGATCGATGACCAAAATTTTTTGGTCGTTAATCACTTTTAACGACGATAAAATGTACTTTTAACGACCAATTTATTCGTCGTTAGAACCCTTTTTCTAGTAGTGGTACAACAAAGCACACCATATATCATCAATATAAGACTTCCCAATGCTAAATGATATCAAACAACGAGAACTAACTTTGAGACCTTTACCTTGACTCGGCCGTTGTATGTTGTAGGGGTGAGGGTGCAACTAAGTCTATAGCTGAAGCTTATCAACCATGCTCACGAAGCAACATTGGTGCAACTCCCTCTATCAATAATGATCGAGTAGACTTTCCCTTTGATTGTTCCCCTTGTATGGGATATATTCTCTCTCAGTGCCTTACTTGGATCCTTGTATCCGCTCAAGGCTCTTATGATCACCAGTAGTTGTCCTTCGTCGGCGTCTTCAACAATCTCTTCTATACCCTCAGCAAGGAATAGCTCTCCTTCGGCTCATATTCATCCCATACTCGGTTCATCACTCTCAATAATAGTGACTACTCTTTGATTTGGGCACTCGAAGCGGAGTGTCCAAATCCATGACACTTAAAGCACTTGCGGTTCTAACCAAGAGGAGGTTTGTTCTGAGTCCGAGTCCGAGTAGTAAGGTGCTTGGACTCGGAACCGAGTTTTTGGATAGCAAACTTAGACTCGATTCATAGGGTCGAAAAACTCTTACCAAACCGAGTATACTTTGATGGTTGAGTTTTAGGGACCTCTTGCTTGAAGGTTTTGACCTTTCTTTGCTGGTCCAGACATGTGTGCTAGTAGACACACCTCATCAAATGTAGAGTATTGTTACAGCTCCACAACATTAGCATACCTCGGGTTAAGTCCTCCCAAATATCTCGATTATGGTATGATCCTTAGACTGCTGCGCATTATATTAATCATCATCTTCTCGAACTCCTCGGCGTACTCCTCGACACTCATCGATCATTGTTGCAAGTTGTGCAACTTAGAATAGTTATCTTGGATGTGTGTGGGTGGTAAGAAATGAGCCTTCAACTTAGACCTCATTTTTTCCCAACTTCCGATCTTGGGTTTCCTCTTAACAACATTTTTCTTCACCGGATTTGCCCACCAGGTTGAGGCAAACCCTCTAAGCTTGATAGCAACAAGCTTCACCTTCTTCTCATCCTTCACCTCTTTGTAGTTAAAGATGCTCTCAACCGTTTGCAACCAGTCCAGAAACTCATCTAGGCAAACTCTAGAATTTCAACTTTGAATTTGAGTTGGGTTGAGGTGAGTGATGCCGTCTCCCTCTTCTTCCTCCTCTCTGCTCACGCTCACTGGAAGAAGCCCCGGGATTGCTATCCCCATCATCATCCCCGTGTGAGTAGGTATGAAGTGGTGAGCTCAGTGGTGACTCCTCTAACTCATGCCACTTCTTTTTCATCATATCTCTAAGTTGCTTTCCGAGATAGATGTTCTCGATTCGCAACTCATCATAGTTGTTCATGAGCATATCAAGCGTTCCTCCAATGTCATGCTTCAACTCATTCTGGCTTATGGGTTTTTGTGGGCTGATGTGTTTGGGGCTAAAAGGGTTGTGTTTAGGGTTTTGGAAGCTCATCCTAGGAAAGGCTTGAAAGCTTTGATACCAAATATGATGTTCCAAAATGCGAGGCTACACCGATCCGTAAATCGGAGGACGTAAAATCAATTTTGAGTAACTCGAAGGGATTCGAAATGACTAAAAGAATAGTAAACACCAAGAACTAGGCTAATCACTCAATAGGAGATGATTAACAATGTAACCAAGCACTGAACTAACAAGAACAAGATAAAACTAGAATACCCAAGGACACAAATATCACCACTAAGGATAAACGGGCGCTAACCACACTTAGAGATGAAGGTATCACCACTCTAAGTATAAGCTAGAATCTTCATAACATAGCCTACTTGCGCCACTAATTAGACAAGCAAAAGAGAATTTAGAGGTTGAAAGGAGCTCAGCTCTAATTTACTTAGCATTAAGCTATTACTCAAAATCAGGTTCGTCCTTACAATGAGAGAGCCTATGCATATTCATAGGCCTCTTAGCTGGGTTACATCACTCTAATCGAAGGGTTATAAATTCCCTTTTACAATCAAAGGTTGTGATGTATTCAACAAAATAAAAGGATAAAACAAGGACAATAGATAGAATAATTACAATAGATAGAATAAAACAACAATACGATATAGTATAGTTTTGAGTCTAATGATAGTTGCAATCGTTATCACCATATTATTCTCGTATTATGATCCTTAAACTTTCTTTTTCTGGCTATGCTAAAGATGCCTAGATGATGCTCAAGTAGATCTAAGTGTATCTACAAAACGGGTCCGAGCTAAGAAATTGATGACTTAGAAAAAGATCAACTTGGCTTACTTCTAACCTGTCTCGATTCCCTTATTCCTATCTCGAGGAGATAGACAAGCATTTCTAAGTGTGGCTAAAACTCCCTTGAAGCTTGTGTCAATAATGAGGGCTCAGTAGAGATTTCTCAAGACTCAGTAGTGATTTCTAAGGGCTTAGAATCATCGAGCGTAACTGTCTAGCTCTCGGTATTAGTTAGAGTTTGGCTTGGGGTGTTCTCCCCATCAAAGGTTGTAGGTATTTAGCCTACCATGATGTAGTACACTTCGATCAAACATCCATGGCTTGCCTAACAAGACATGGTAAGCATCCATGGGGAGGACATCACACCAAATCTCATCTTTATAATTCTTACCAATTGACATAGAAATAAGACACCTACAGGAAACTAGGATACATTTCCCTTTACTCCAACACTCGAATGGTTTAAGGGGCTGGGTGTGGAGTCAATGGTAATTGAAGTTTATCCACCAAGGTCTTCGAAGCTACATTGGTGCAACTACCTCCATTGATGATCATAGAGCACACCTTTCCTCCAATGGTGCACCTAGTATAAAAGATGGCTTCTCTTTGTTATGAGTTTTGAGTTTGTTCTTAGCCGGTGAGAGCTCTTTTGATGACCAGTAGTTCTCCTTCATTTGGTCCTTCTTCTACAGGCTCTTCGCTCTTCTACATTCAATATTATGAGTCCGACTCCTCTTTTATCTCTTGAAACCCTTTGGTGGCTGTTTGATACTAAGTGAAATAATCTTCTTGTTGGGAAATTTAAGGCATAGTGCCCTAGTCCTCGGCACCTAAAACACCTACGATGCTGAACGGGTTTTGGAGGGGTTTGTGAGAGTTTCGAGTCTAAGGTGGAGAGGTCTTGTTTTGTGGGGCTCAGCTGAGTTGGATTTGGGTGAGTAATAGGAGGGATTTGAGTGGATGTTGGGTTTGTAGGCGGTTCTAGTTGACTCTCCCTTTCCGTGTGACCTTCTCTCGCATGTCCACTTTGTGGGCTAATGAGCTCAGATCATCAAGGGTGGAGTAGGTGATGGAGGGGTGAGGGTGAAGACAACGCGAAGGGGAAAAAGGGTTTTGAGGGCTAAGATCACAACCGGCCAAATTAAGACCTAACCAGCGCAGATCTGGGAAAATGGAGGTGAAAGGGGACTTTTAGGAGGATTTTTGATTTCAAATTTTGGGGGACAAGCCTTAAGATATAGAACTAGATGAGGGAAAATTTAGAAAACAACCAAGCCCGAATTCTTACTCAAATAGAGCAAACATTTAGACCGTGGTGTATGGAACTCCAAATCTAGCAGTTTGGTTTGTTTTGAGGGAGGGGGTAAGAGGGGACCTTGGTTGAAGTTGAAATATGGGGATTATCAACTCAATGCACTGATGAAAATGAGGTAAAAAGATGGAAAGCAAACGATCTGAAATGAGAGATGGGGAAATTTGTAACAAAGCATAAAATAACTAAGGCTAGATTAGGATAAGGCACACCACCTAATATGACTTTGGGGCCCTTAATCAAACTGTAATGGATAAGGCACACCACCACTAAAGCTTAACTAGTCACTTTGATCACCACCTAATTGGGCCACAAATAGGATAAGCAAACTATGCAAGAGTTGTACGTGAGGAGTCTAAGCTCAACTTCAATAACTCAACAACTAAGTATTACGTGACTACACTCGACATATTTATATAATGCTTACAAACTGGTGCTAAAAACATGAAACCCTACGGCCCAAAATTATAAACTTAACCTCCAAGCATTGCTAATACACTCAGCTCAAAAGACATAAAAGCATAAAGCACAAAGCAAGCTCAAAAAGTAGCCAACACAAAAGTGAACAAGTACGGTCTGTCATTTTTAGTGCCGAGGCGCTCTTCGACTTCAACTTCCAATGGCCATATCTCTTTGGTTTCGATTCCAAATGCAGCTCCTAGGGCATTTCCGGAAAGCTTGAAGTGTCCCCTTTCCATACATATGCCATTTGCTTGATTTGGCTTCAAATTGAAGGAGATATGTAAGAAAACATGGACAAAGGTTAGGTGGCTGACCTGCACCGACTGACTTGGATAAAACTAATTCAAACTTATTCTTCCCAAATTTTTGTGAGCATGACAAGACTTTTCCCAAGCTAAGGACTAACCAAGGGTGCTTCACATAAAAAATGAAGTCCCAGTTCTTCTCCTACTTCGAGCTACACTTGCTGAATATTGACCTTCTTGCAGCGAAGGATTAGGCGGCTTCGGAATTTGAACCTCAAACTTTGCATGGAAGCACCTAAAGATGTCCTCTATCTAGGACAATAATGTGCATCTTGGTATTTGGCGAAGATAATAAATGAGGAAGACCTTTGTTTAAACCGGCGGTTTACTCATCCAGGATGACACCTACGCATAGTGAAGGTTTGCTCGGGGAGAGTCCGAGTCACCCTAGAGGGGGTGAATAGGGTGATGGAAAAATCTTTGCGAGAACACACACTTTTTGACAGAGAAGAGGCAAAGACAGATTCCGAGTCTAAGCACGGGGTCGGAAAATATTGAACTCGGAATGCAATGAATCGGAATAAACAAGTACAGACAGGACTGTCCGAGTCTAGAATGAACTCGGAAAGAGAACACAGAGATTTTACGTGGAAACCCTCCCGGGGCAGAAAACCACGGCCCGTGTCAATCCGGACACGAAGTCAAATCCACTATTTTGAGTCCACAAAATACCGTGAATCGACCGAACCCGAGTTGCTCCCTTGGACAACTCTATACAAGTTTTCCTAGACTCGAAGTTACCTTATCTGATCTAGTACTTCCTAGCTGAGATAACCCTTACAGCTAGGGACAACTAAGCTGAATTAACCTTTACAGACTTAGTCAAGGGACCTCACAAAGAATGTAAGAAGAGTCCGTAACTAAGTACAAGACCTTACAACTCGTAAAGTAATGAATTACCGAGTGGGAGTTGTAAGTTGAAGATTGAAAGTAAATACAATAACTTTGATCAAGTAAGTGTATTGACAATGTATTCGGCAACCTTCAAGTCTTGTGAAGTGGCTTCTTTTATAGAAGACCAGGCAGAGTAGCCGTTATCTTCATCTGCTGACCGAGAGTCCTCTCGTGACCGTTGTGAAAGGCTTTCCGAGTCACTCGAAAGTATCCGTTGAAATATGGACGTTGGACAACGGTTTAACTCTCTTGGAAGTCCCAAAACCATCGGTTGTGTCTTGATAAATGTGGTGAGACCCACCGTTAAGATTGGCGTTCCAGTTTTTCGGATATGGAAGCAAACAGACTTCGACACAATCTTCCGAGACTAAAGCGAGGGAAGGTAAAAAGCCATATCTGCTTGGTGATTTGACGTTCGAAGCCGGCTACTTTTGTAGTTTGAAAAGATATCCTCGATTGAATAACCTACAAAAGTAAAACACCTTCGGTTCTCAAAGTATAAAATACTTTAGTCCAAGGTTAGACACAGATAACAAAATAATTTTGAAAAATTACGCAATTGATTATCCGAGTCGAAAAGAAATGGAATTTTCGAGTCTAATATCCATGATACTCGTAATTCCATATGACTTAGTCTTAAGTAAAGAAACACGTTCTATAGCAAATATCGAGTGGGAAAGAACTTGATATAGACTAAGCATGAAATGAACTATGAATGCTAACTATACAAACAATAGAATAAGTAACCACAAGTCAGATTCTGAGTGAGAAACAGCGGAATACTCGGTATATTCAAAAATGCGATTAATCTGAGTGAGAGTGGACTCGGAATAAAGAACCAGCTTTTCGAGTCGCTAACCGAAAAGCGATGAAAGAAATATGTGAAGGCCGAATCGCATAGAGAAGATACTTATTTAACTCAAGTAAGTTTCTAAGACACGAGAGAATGCCTTGGAATCAAAACTCTATATGAATGACATCGCTATACCGATTCCTTTTGTATGACTCGTAAAGATATAGAGCGAGTGTCCGAGTCTTCACATAGTTTTGATCATATCTTCTGATCCGAGCTCCAACATCACTTCATGATATATTGATGGAAAGATAACATCCTAATATTTCTATTCATACTAAGAATAGCTACATTGGAGTTGTGAATTGCAAGTTATGAGCATTTGAAGTTGACTAAGAAAACTGGAAGTTATAGACCCGGAATGGCGCTTAAAGGTCAAGTTCAAAAGGGTGTTCAGTCAACCTTGGATTAGTTTTTGGTCTCCAATTTTCACAAGGGTATTCCTGGAGATGTCTATATTGATACCAAGTTATGGGCTTTGTCCTTTATGCCGGAGATAATAAGGAAAATAGTCCAAGTATCAAACCGGGTATTCCTCGCTGACCCATCCTAACCTATGCTGATTATTCCGGTCATAACGTTTTGTTCACAGCTTCAAATGGGTCGAGCCACATATGATTGGAAAACTTATTCCCTAAGTTGTCCATGCATATCTTGCACGTTCAAGTTGGAGAAGGGAATCAAAAGTTACAGCCAATCAAAAGCAAGCTTGCTTAAGGGGAAAGCACTATCTCAAGTGGAAGGAATCATGTGTTGAACCAATCAAAAACAAGCTTGGAGAAGGGGTTAGCTATAGTGTAATATTGGCCTTTGATCTTGTACATACACTCTTAGCCTTAGATTATGCTTATCTTTAATCTTTGAGCATTATATATACTATATGTAATCAATTGTAAAACATAGCTTTGAATATAGAATGAAAACTGAGCTAGTTAATGCTCTTTTCCCCTTAAATTCTCAATTGCTCAATCTAAGTTTGGTATGCTCAGTGCTGCTCGGTTCATTCCCAAGGTCTGTGGTAGTGGTGATTAACCGTATCTAGCTTAGCCTTCGGTGCCCTAAGAATCTTAAGGTGGTGTGATCTGTATCCTTAAGGGCCTTGGTTTTATCCTCACTAATTCTCACCTGACTTCTGAATCCCTTATCTCCCAATCCCCTAGCCTTCTGCACTTCAAATTTTACCCACTTATTACTGATTGAGTTGCGTTGTTTTCCTCCAAAATTCAGCTCAATCTAAGCTCTATCCTGGCCCCCTCCTCCAAAACTATCAAGGCATATCATCCTGGAATTCCGGGCTCATAGAGATAACGAGTTTCCCTCGGTTCAGGCTGCTCCGGACTTTGAATGATTCCCCTCTTTTTACCACACCTCCATAAATGTGCTACACCCTACCCCTAAAAGATCAAGCCCAAACTCTACCAAAATCATCTCCATCCACCCATTCTCCCGAACCGCACACGAAGCACCATTCCGCCCGGTGTATTTCTTTGTGGTTTAACCCCTTTCCTTACCCTCTTTTCCCTCTTGCTCTAGCAATACATCATCTTTGGTATCAGAGCTTATGGCTACCCTCCTTGACCTTATTCCCACTAGAACCACCCCCATAAAAACCCTAAACACATTCAGCCCCAACACTCGCAAAATGAGTAGGCATGAATTGTTTGAGAAGAAAGTTGAGAAGTTGATGGATGCTTTGGAGAAAGAGATGAAGCTCAATGTTAAGCTCTTTGATCATTTTGAAGAAGTTAAGAGAGGTAAACACAAGGACTTCCAATCCTCCAAGGGTAAGCTTCCCAAGCCTCCTTCCACTAAGAACAAACCCATCAATAAGGGGAGATTGTTTTCTCTTCCACCCAAACCTTCGGCCCTCTCTTTTTCTCCATCCCTAACACGGACTATCTAGCCCCCTTTGTCCCTAAAACCCACTGTCCAATTTCCTCCTCCACCACCAAAAAACCTTTAACCACAACCCCAAACATCCAACGCCTTTTCTCACCACAAAACACCCCATCCACTCACCTAAAGAAACCCCCACTTCCCTCACCATAACCCATGTCCTCTCCTTTTATTCCTACCCAAGAGGAAATTGAAACATTGGTTTACCTCCAAAGTTTGATGAGTATAATGAAGGTGTATTGGAGGATATTTTCCAACCAACGAAGGAGTTTGAATTGCCTCCTAAGTTTGATGAAGATGTCTTGCTGAACACTTCTTCATCTACAAATGAGGAAGAAATCAATGTCCATTTTCCTTCATGTGAATTTTTGGTTGAGCAAGAAACCATGGGTGTGTCCAAGCCACCACAAGAGGAGCAAGTTGTGAGCCTACCTCCTACAAACAACGAGGAAGATCGAAGACAAGATGAACTACTTCCCATCTTTGATGACTATGGCCAAGAATTTCTAGAGGTTGAGGAGTATGGAGGTATCACCTTCCATTCATTGTCTAGGGAGGTAAAGAGCCTATTAGCAATAGGAGCTTGGAGATTCAAGCCACAACCCACTTCCCTCAATGTGATATCCCACGGCCTTGTCAAGCTATAAACCTCTTTGTTCATCATTGATTTGTGAAGTTAAGCATTATTGAGGTGTGGAATGTTGCTATGCTTGTGAGTGTTTACTTTGCTTTTTGGGAATCGCCCTTGTTGTTTGACAAGAGATTAGCCCATGATGGGTTTAGAGACTCTCATTCCTCTCCCAAAGTTGTCCATAAATTGTCCATAACCCCTCCCACTCTTACATTACTCCAAAAACCCATGTCCACAAACCAAAAGTCAAGCTACATGAGTGCCAAGCTGACTTGTGGAACTTTCTAGAGAATCCGAAATCACTTCATTTGGTGGAGGGAATCAAATTCTAAAGCTAATCAAAGTGAAGCTTGGAGGAGAGAAAATCTAATACCTGGCTAGAATTGCACCATGAATAGTGTCCACATGTTCCCTCTTAGTGGAAGCATCTTTTTAGATTATTCTCTTTGCTTAGTGTAATACCATCCCTTGATCATGTAAGGCCTCTAATGACCATTGGATTATGCTATGATTTCACTCTTTGTATGCACTACAAATAGTGCTCTATACCCAATTGTAATGGACATTGAATTGAATGAGAAAACCGAGTGAGCTAGGTGCTCTTCACCCCTAAAATCCTTGATTTCTTATCTTAATATGGCAAGCTAAGTGGTGACCTTTCAAGTCCTTGGAGCAAACTATCTTCATTTTTTCGCTCTATCCCTTGTGTTCTTCATTTTTTGTGTTCGTTCTTGGTGCTAATAGTGCTTGACATCTCCACTCTCATTCTAGTTTTTGCTTGCTATTTCACAACCCTCTTTCTTACCCCTCTTTCCCTTGCTCCACAATCAACTCCTATAGCTCGTTTCTGGCCAGATTGCTCTCAAACTAGAAAGATACATCGTACTTCGTATAAGAGCTGTTGGCTACCCTCCTGGCCGAGCTACCTTCCTTCCCAAACACATCCCTTAAACCCTCAAACACAAACAGCCAGAAAACCATAAAGCTGCTACTAATGAGTGCTAATATGACTTTGGAGGAGCGATTTGAGATGCTCATGAAGGATAATGGTGACCTAAGAGCTCAAAATGAGTACCTACGGAAACAACTTGGAAAGTCCATGAAAGATAGGCGTGATCAACTAAGGAGTACATAACCTCAATCTCGACAAACCCCTAGTGATGTGCCAAGATGCAAGGCTACACCGATCCCGCAAACAGAGTGTGCAAGACGCAATTCGAGCGACTCAAAATGGGCTCGAAATAATTAATGGAACAAGTAAACAATAAGAACCAGGCTAATTACTCGAGAGGAGATGATTAGCGCTGTAACTAGGGTTAAAAGAGCGATAACCGAGATAAAACTAGAGTACCCAAGGATACCGAAATCACCACCAAGGATAAACTAGGGCGCTAACCACACTTAGAGATACGGATATCACCACTCTAAGTATAAGCTAGACTCTTTAGATCACAGCCTAATTACGCCACTAATTAGACAAGCAAAAGAGAGTTTCAGGTTTGAAAGGAGCACAACTCAACTTTACTTAGCATATACCCGAGTATAAAAATCAGCATCCTTTACAATGAGAGAGCCCGTGTATATTTATAGGCCTCTTAGATAGGTTACATCACTCTAATCTAAGGGTTATAAATCCCTTTTACAATCAATGGCCGTGATGTATTCAGCAAAGTAAAAGGACAACAACAAGGACAAAAGGTAACTAATTATAGTAGAAGAAGGAGAGCAGAAAAGGAGGGGGACCACGGAATCACTAGTACAAAGTAGTACGGTTCCGAGTCCGGTGACGGCTACAATCATTGTCACCAAATTCTTTTGCTTTCTAATCCTTAACTTTCCTTTTCGGCTCTGCTGAAGATGCCTAGATAACGCTCAAGTAGATTTGAGTACACCTACAATTTGGTCTAAGCTCGGAAGATGACTCGAAGAAGGTCACTTGGCTTTTAAGCTCGAAACTAGGGACTCGGAAAAGGTCTATTGGCTTATTTTTCTCCAAATACTTCTGACTTGTCTAACTCCCTTACTCCCGTCCGAGGAGACAGACAAGTATTTCGAGTGTGACCAAAACTCCCTTGATGCATGTGTTAAGAATGGAGACCCAACAATAGATTTTGAGGACTCGGAATTATCAATCGAACCGGTTGGCTCTCGGTATCGGTGGGGGTTGGGTTTGTGGTGTTCTCCCCATCATCCTCCCCAGCTTGAAAAGAATTTGCCCTCAAATTGTCGAGCGAATTATCTTCTAAGTGAGGAGATAAATCAGCAACATTGAAGGTAGCTGAAACATTGTATTCTCGGGGCAAGTTCACCCTGTAAGCGATGTCATTGATTCTTTCAAGCACTTCAAATGGACCATCTGCCCTCGACATCAACTTAGACTTGCGTTTGGAAGGAAAACGCTCCTTCCTCAGGTGGATCCAAACGAGATTTCATGGTTGAGAAACAACCCTTCGCGGTTTTTGTTAGCGTTAGCCTTGTAACTCAGATTAGCTTGCTCAATTCTAGCTTTGACTTTCTCATGCAAGTCCCGAATCTGAGTAGCTCTTTTCATAGCTTCAGTATGAGGCTTCCTATCAAAAGCTCTTGGGGTCGGATCAATAGGTGACAAAGGTTCCACACCCTAAACAACCTTGAAGGGCGAAACATTGGTAGTCTTGTTGGGTGTGTGATTGTAAGCAAACTCAGCATGTGGAAGAAGTTGATCCCACATCTTAGTATTCGATTTGATTAGGGTTCTAAGCAAGACTCCCAATGTTCTATTTGTAACCTCGGTCCGATCATCTATCCGAGGATGGCAAGTGGTGCTGCAATTCAACTTCGTTCCCAATTTCTTGCAAAGGGTAACCTGTAAATGACTCGAAACTTTGCATCTCTATCCGAGACCATTGTACTTGGGATCCCATTTAGCCTTACCACTTCTCCGAAGTATAGGTCAGCAACCAGTGTAGCATTATTGGTTTTGTTGCAGGTGATGAAGTGAGCCATATTAGAAAATCGATCAACAACAACCAGAATAGGCTCTTTCCCTTTCTAAGTTCGTAGTAGACCCGGAACGAAGTCTAGACTTACATCCACCCGGGGCTGAGTTGGGACAGATAATGGAGTGTAAAGTCCTTGAGGTAGGGAATAGCTCTTGGCATATTGGCATACCACACATCGCTTGATGATATCTTGAACATCTTTTTCCATGGTTGGCCGGAAATAATGCTCCTTGAGCATCTAAGTTGTTTTTTCTCTCCGACAAGGCCAGCAAGTCCTCCAAAATGGACTTCTCTTATAATCAACCCTCTTGTGCTACAGCTAGGCACACACAATCTGATACCCTTGAATAAATATCCTCCTTGTATTTGGAACTCACCCTTCGATCGAGTTTGGCATTCTTGGTATAGGGTTCCAAAATCCTTGTCATCCGCATATAAACTCTTCAAATGTTCAAACCCGAAGACATAAGTTTCTAACTAAAACAACAGTAGATATCTTCGGGACAGAGCATCAACGCCCTTGTTAAGCTGTCCAGATTTGTGCTTGATAGAGAAATGAAAGATCCGAAGGTACTCAACCCATTTCGCATGCCGCGGGTTCAACTTGTGTTGGCCCCGAATGTACTTGAGGGCTTCAAGATCTAAGTGCGGAATGAATTCTTGAGCCACCAAGTAATGATTCCAATACTCTAATGACCGAATGATGGCATAGAATTCCTTGTTATAGGTAGAGTATCTTCGCTTGGTATCACATAACTTCTCACCGAAATAAGCGATGGGACGACCTTCTTAAGTGAGATTCCCACCAATGCCTACACCCGAGGCATCACACTCAACTTCAAAAATATTCTCAAAACTAGGTAGGGCTAGGATAGGAGCTCGAGTCGGTTTCGCCTTGATAGCTTCAAAAGATTTCGAGCTCGAGGTGTCCAAATAAAGGAACTGTTTCGAGCACCTCGATCATAGGGACGATGATAGTGCTAAAGTTTTTGATAAACCTCCTATAGAAAGATGCAAGCCCATAAAAGCTTCGAACATCATGTATGCTTTTAGGAGTATGCCAAGACAGGATAGCCTCAATCTTGCTCTTATCCACCTTTACTCCCTCAGCTAAAACAACATAACCTAGAAACGCGATTTCGAGTCGAAGAATGAACTTACTCCTCGGCTAAAACAACATAACCCGAAACGCGATTTTTGAGCTGAAGAATGAACACTTCTTCATATTCCCGTACAGTTCTCTCTCTCCATCACTTGGACAATCTCTCCGAGGTGGTCAAAATGTTCCTGCTCATTCCGATCGTAGATCGGAATATCATCAAAGTAGACCACCACAAACTTCTCAATGAATGGTCTAAAAATCTGATTCATGAGTCGCATGAATGTGCTTGGAGCATTGGTCGGACCAAAAGGCATAACAAGCCACTCAAATAAACCTCCCTTGGTTCTCAAAGCAGTTTTCCATTCATCTCCTTCTCCGATTTTCATTAGATAATATCCACTTCGAGGTCAATCCTAGAAAAGACCTTAGAACCATGTAGCTCATCCAACATATCTTCAAGTCCTGGTATAGGATGCCTATACTTGATAGTGATCTTGTTAATGGCACGACTATCTATCCACATCCTCATAGAACCATCCTTTTTGGTACCAACAGGGCTGACAAAGCACAAGGACTTTAACTCACTCTCACTAGACCTTTACACACCAACTCCTCAACTTGCCTCTACACTTCGAGGTGTCTTTAGGGTTCATTTTATAGGCTAGTTTGTTTGGCAATATAGATCCTGGGATAAGGTTAATGTGGTGCTGGATATCTCTTTTGGGGGTAGGCCAAGAGGTATTTCATCGGGAAAACATAGATGTATTAGGTGATAAGTGTTTTGGCTAATGGGCGTCCGAGTTCCGAGGACTTAGAATTGTCCTGACCTAGAACAATCAACACTCTTATGGGTCTGTGTTCATGATGCATTGACTTCTAATAGGCTTCCCTAGGGTCAAAAGTAACTCGGATGGGTCTGGGCGTCCGAGGAGGCTTGGCTTTAGGCGGTTGTGAGGGGTCAAGTGGGGCTAAGGTTATTTTCTTGCCATTCCGAGTGAGGGTGCATATGTTTTTGAACCCATCATGCATAACTCTACAGTTAAATAACCAAGGTCTACCCAACAGTAAATGACACGCATCCATAGGAAAAACGTCACACCATATATCATCAACATAAAACATCTCAATACTGAAAGATATTAGTCAACTAGAATTAACTCGAGGCCCTTACCTTGGCTCTGCCATTGTATGTTGTAAGGGTGAAGGTCCAACTTAGTTTGTAATCGAAGCTTCTCTACCATGCTCACGAAGCAACGTTGGTGCAACTCCCTCCATCAATAATGATTAAACAAACTTTCCCTTTGATGGTTCCCCTTGTGTGGAATATATTATCCCTCCGAGCCTCACTTGGATCCTTAAATCCACTTAAGGCTCTCACAATCACAAGTAGTTCTCCATCATCGGCCTCTTCAACAATCTCTTTTATGCCCTTAGTAAGGCATAGCTCTCCTTCTGGCTCATACTCATCCCATATTGGTTCATCACTCTCGGTAATAGTGACGACCCTTCGATTTGGGCACTCGAAGCAAAGTGTCCAAATCCACGACACTTAAAGCACTTACGGCTTTGACCAGCTTGAGGTTTGTTCCGAGTTTGAGTCCGAATAGCGAGGTGCTTGGACTCGGAACCGAGTTTTGGGGCAGCAGACTCAAAGCCGAGTTTTAGGGCAACACACTTAGACCGAAACAGAGGGTTAGAATAACCCTTGCCAAACTAAGTTGGCTTTGGTGGTTGAGTCTTAGAGACTTCTTTCCTGAAGGTTCTGACCTTCTTTTGCTATTCCACCTTGTGCGCCGGAAGACACACCTCATCAAATGTTGAGTACTCCTGTAGCTCAACCACATTAGCATACCTCGGGTGAAGTCCTCCGAGATACTCGACTATGGCTTGATCTTCCGACTCTTGAAGATCGCATTTAATCATTAACCTTTCGAACTCCCTGGTATACTCCTCTACACTCATCAGACCTTGTTGTAGGTTCCGCAACTTAGAATAGTTGTTCCGAATGTATGTTGGGGGTAAAACCGGGCTTTCAGCTTGGACCTTATCTTTTCCCAACTTCTAATCTTAGGTTTCGTCCGAACAAGCACGCTTCTTCTCCAGATTCGCCCACCAGGTTGAGGCAAACCCTCCGAGCTTGATAGCAACAAGCTTTACCTTCTTTTCATCTTTCACCTCTTTGTAGTCAAAGATTCTTCCGACTGTTTGCAACCAGTCCGGAAACTCGTCTAGGTTAAGGCGTCCTTCAAACTACGGGATTTCAACATTGAAATCTGAGTTGGGTCCGGGCGATTGATCCCTTCTTCCTCTTCTTCCTCTTCTCTCGCTCACGCTTACTCGAAAAAGCAAAGGGATTGCTCCCCCATCATCATCCCCGTGTGAGTGGGTATGTGGTGGTGAGCTGGGTGGTGACTCTTCTAACTCATGCCGCTTTTTCTTCATCATATCTCCAAGTTGCTTTTTCAGATATATGTTCGGGCACGCATCTCATCATAGTTGTTCATAAGCATATCAAAACGTTCCTCCAATGTCATGCTTCCACTCATTTTGGTTTATGGGTTCTTTGTGGGCTGATGTGTTTGGGGCTAAAAGGATTGTGTTTGGCGTTAACGAAGCTCGGCTTAAGAAAGGCTCCAAAGCTGTGGTACCAAAACCGATGTGCCAAGATGCAAGGCTACACCGATCCCGCAAACAGAGTAAGCAAGACGCAATTCCGAGCGACTCGGAATGGGCTCGAAATAACTAATGGAACAGTAAACAACAAGAACTAGGCTAATTACTTGAGAGGAGATGATTAGCGATGTAACTAGGGTTGAAAGAGCGATAACCGGATAAAAATGGAGTACCCAAGGATACGTAAATCACCACCAAGGATAAACCACGGTGCTAACCACACTTAGAGATACGAGATATCACCACTCTAAGTATAAGTTAGACTCTTTAGATCACAACCTAATTACGCAACTAATTAGACAAGCAAAAGAGAGTTTCAGGTTTGAAAGGAGCACAGCTCAACTTTACTTAGCATATAGCCAATATAAAAATCAATATCCTTTACAATGAGAGAGCCCATGTATATTTATAGGCCTCTTAGATAGGTTACATCACTCTACTCTAAGGGTTCTAAATCCCCTTTTACAATAAATGGTCGTGATGTATTCAGCAAAATAAAAGGACAAAAATAAGAACAAAAAGGTAAATAATTACAGCAGAAAAGGACACTAGAAAAGGAGGGGGACCGCGAAATAAGTACTACAAAGTAGTACGGTTCGAGTCCGGTGACAACTACAATCGTTGTCACCAAATTCTTTTGCTTTCTAATCCTTAACTTTCCTTTTCTAGCTCTACTGAAGATGCCTAGAGAATGCTGAAGTAGATTTGAGTACACCTACAATCTGGTCTAAGTTCGAAACCGAGGACTCGGAAAAGGTCACTTGGCTTCGAGCTCGTAAACTAGGGACTAAGAGAAAGGTCTCTTGGCTTATTTTTCTTCAAATACTTCGACTAGTCTGACTCCCTTACTCTTGTCCGAGGAGACAGACAAGTATTTTTGAGTGTGGTCAAAACTCCCTTGATGCATGTGTTAAGAATGGAGACTCAAGCAATAGATTCCGAGGACTCGGAATTATCAATCGAACTGGCCGGCTCTCGGTATCGGTTGGGGTTTGGTTTGTGGTGTTCTCCCCATCACCTAGCTCCAATGAAGAGGATGATGAGTATAATCCATTTGCTTCTTGGGATGATCCTAGTGAGAGGAGATTAAGGAGAGGATTTAGACACTCTAAATGCCATTCTCATGATTTCAAAGTGGAAATCCCTGAATTTGAAGGCCGTTTAATTCCGGATGAGTTCTTGATTGGCTAAGGACCATAGAGAGAATCTTTGATTACAAAGATGTGCCCGAGGATAAGAAGGTTAAGCTTGTTGCTCTAAAGCTTAGGGGATTTGCTTCTTCTTGGTGGGAAAATCTAGTGCATAATGGAGTTCGAAAGAGGAAGTCTAAAGTCAAAAGTTAGGAGAAAATGAGGACAAAACTCAAGGCTCATTTCTTACCCCCAACTTACATCTAAGATAGTTATTCTCAACTCCACAACCTACACCAAGGCAACATGAGTGTAGAGGAGTAGACTCGTGATTTTGAAAGGCTTTTGATTAAATGTAACATTCAAGAGACTAAGGACCAAACCATAGTGCGTTATCTTGGTGGTCTTAATCCAAAGTATGCTCAAGTAGTAGAGTTACAACAATACTCTACTTTTGATGAAGTGTGTCATTTGGCTCATAAGGTTGAGCAGCAAAAGAAGGTCCGCTTTGCTCGGAGAGAACCACCGAAAGCCATCCAACAAAAGAACCCACCGTTTTGCAAGGGGAGCCCCCAACCAACTCCATAAAAGACCCCAATCTCCACAAAACAGCCTATTCCCCAATCTGTCCCGAATGTGCCTAAAGTCCCCTCTAATTCCAACTCCACCAGAAGGTGCTATAAAGGCCAAGGTTTGGGTCACATTGCTTCGGAATGCCCAAACCATACACTTTGGCTGAATATCAAGAGTTGCCAATGGAGGAAGAAGAATCGGAACAAGAGCTTTACCTTATGGAGGACATGGAGGAAGTATTTGATGGAGATCTCCCTACCATTACCTCAAACTCAATCAATAAGAGTCATGGCTTGATGTCTAAAATACAAGAGGTGCTAATTTTGAGTGAACCTTAATCAAGGGAAGCAAAAACACCTCTTCTAGTTCGAATTTTCCTAGCATGCTAAGGTGTAAAGCCCCGACCCCGGGTAGAGACGTCACATTGCCGGGACCCTCTTCGAGGATCCTTAAGGCTGATCTAGGGAACAACTTGGCGAACATAGCCTGTTTGCTAAACCATTGGAAGTTGAGCTAGAAACCCCTTTTTTTCGATAGATAAGTTGTGATAAGTCTTAAGCCCACACGGCTTCAGGTTAAACTTTTGGGTTCATACAACCTTACACCATAAAACAAAGTACAATAATAACGGAGTTTTGGTGGGGGCCACTGAGGCCAAATCGGAGCGTCTACAAATGCCAACAAACCTTTAGCTACGGACATGCCTAATTACCAAATAAATCTTACAGATCATACTCAAAAGCACACACAATTAAAAATAACTAATCAATGCATTAAAGTTTCTTGTAACTAAGGGAGCATCAAAACGGCCTCCAAAATGACAAAGCTTTCCAGGAACCTTACTGTTGCTCTGGATTTGAAAATATGAAAAAGTAGGGCGATGAGCAACCACAACTCAATAGGAGTACTTCGCCTCCTAAAAACCAAAATAACTTTACATGCATACATATGTATAAATATAATCGCAATTAATACATAATGACCATAATATTAGTAATCAAGTCGCATCATAGAGATAAGTTTACCTTATTCCACCCTTAATCGAATGGGAAAACCATAATGCATTAGAACTCAAGTGAACTATATTTTCTTCACAAATGTGACCAATCAATTCCCAATCTGGAACTTAGCTTTCATCATCTTTAATTTCTTTGGGGAAAATCTAGTACTCTGGTACTCAAATGACGCTTGTGAGTCAACCCAACATACCACGGTATTGGGATTCGGAACCACCGAAGCGTGTGTACAAATTCCCTAACCGGAAGGACTCGTAATCTAGGAGTGAAAGCCGCTACCCATGGGTCAGAATGTGTCACCTTCCTAGACTTGGTATGTAACACCCCAAAACACCCCCTAGGTGTATTACATCGCCGAGTTCCTTAAAGGAACTCCCAAGGCTCATTCTGGTGTCGGTTTGGCTGTCTAAACTCAATTCAAAGGTAATGTGGATGGTTTTCCAAAAGGATATGAGATTTCCTAAAAAATTTCGGCGAGTTCTGTTTATAAAGTGGACGAACCCTTAGGCTTAAAGCCCTAAAACCCTGCATAAAAAGCATAACATAATTCAACGAGCCACCCGCTCGGAGTATACAACTCAACGGCCACACACTCGGAGTCCAACCAATCATGCGATAAAACTTACAACAATCTAAATGGTTTACTATACATCTGGTACAAACTACATGAACTAAATTACAAACTACAATGCTGATAAATAAGAAATGCATATTCTTGACTCGAATCACTCAAGCACGCAGAAACATGACAGTCAGCGGAGCCCGAAATATGCTAGGTGGATCATACTTTCTGAAAATGTACCTACAACACTGGGAGGGGGAAATTTGTGGGGGTAAGCAATAAACCACGGGCTCACCGAAGTCTTATACCCTTAAAATGGAAATTCTTTACCCATAATACTCATAACAATGATATCAGCGCAAACATAATAATATAATACAAATCTATATACTTTTCAATGAAATCTCTTGAAATCATTCGCAACATAAAGCTCATGACACTTTAATCATTTGAAAGCACGATTTGCAATCATTTTAGGAATTGAATCACTTTAAACAAGGTGTCGCCTACACTTTCTTTCCAATACTTTCAATCAGAATCATTTCTACTAAATCATTGCTCATAAATCATTTCCAATGAATCTCTTTCGGTGAATCACTTCCCAGGTTAGGGACTCGAACTAGCACTTCGCAATTTGTCATAGTTTCTCCGATTTCACTGGTTTCTCTAGGGCGCGACCCCAAATAAAAGGCTCCCGGGACCTATCTAGGAAGATTCCAATCGGGCGTCCTGCTACACAGGACCCCTAGCTAGCCACCCCTTGCTAGAATCCTTCCTTGTGCTAAACGATCCAGGCAAAGTCGATTCACAACAGTTTCTTTAACACGTTCACTCATCAACCTTGTTTCAAATAGCATTCTCAAATCTGATTCACTTTCTCAAACAAATTTTGACACACTCGGAAGGCATAGCACTATGTGGCATCCCTCCAAATTCAATTTCTCAATCAGATTTGCTTCTTTAAACAGAATCACATTTGAAAAGCATATATCACACGAGTCACATTCAAGTATCATTTTGCGTAAAACATTGACCTTCTTTCAAAACCAACTTTTGAACAACACTTAACACAATCACTTGCACATATAGCCACAATTCAACACAAATAGTCATTCTCAGCTCCTTTCTAACTAAACCTTTCTCAATCCATTACTTTAGTAAGATTAGTTCGTTTTCCGAGCCATAATAACCACAAGTAGATGCCTGACGTCTCAACTTCTCACAACTCATTGTCTTTATCTTGTTTCTTCATTTTATGACTCTACTTTATAAATCATCTTCTTTTTCTTATACTCAATCATATAACTCTTAATCGCTTTTCACCGCTCCGCTTCCGCTAGCTCCGCTTATCTTTGAATTTTGTTCAACCTCAAGGATTTAATTATCTCTTGAAGTCAATTATCCTAATACTCACTCACTTTTCACTCTCGTGCCCCCATTGTGCATCCCTCGATACGAACTCACACTCCTCCTTATACTTCGACCTATCATTCCCTGATGTTCGTAATTAGCTACCGCAAGTTCAACAAATCTCTATGGCTTAATTAACTCATAATTTGTATCCATGTCCTAACCCCTTCAGCTTTAATAGTTAACCAAAACTTCCATACCACTCATTTGACTTATGCAATCCAACCTCTTCGGAGACAGCAGGTTCCAGTTCAGCCTTAAGTAACTACTAATCTCTTTAAAGTTCCCAATTTAATTCTACTATTTAACCCAAGTAACTCATTTCATGTCCCGATTCAGTCCTATCAATTCTCAAAATCCGTTCTAAGCTCTTATTTCAATCTTAAACAATGATTAGGTCCGTTCCGCAATACAAATACTCAAAGTTCACAACAATGCAATATTCACAGTACACATTCAACCTTCACAATAAATCCATTTGAGTTTCGAAATTACTAAAGTTTAGAGCATAAGACTACCCACCTCGAATTCTAGGGTTCGGAATTGATTGAATTGTTTACTGCCAGTGTTCTGCGTTCGATTTCTGGCCGGTTCCGGGACTCTCATTTCCTTTTGCTTCTGGTTCGACGTTTCTAGCCCTCACCACCTCTCGGTTTGGCCCTCCTTGGCTTGCCCTCCGGTCCTCCTCTCTTGCCGCCGTTCCTTTCCCTCGGCTCCGGCCTCCCGAACTCTCGCTCGTCTGTCTCTGTTTTGGGTCTCTCCTTTGCCCTTCGCTCTGCCCCAGTCTCTAGCTTTCTTCCCTCCCTCGCCGCCCACTCGCGTCGCCGGCCGTTGATTTCTGGTTTGCGGTGGTCGTCGGCACCCTCCCGGGTCTCCTGCACCGCTCGCCTCCTCTGTCTCTCTCTTCCCCATCCGGTGTTCCCTCCTTCCCCTTCCTCTGCTTTGCTTCTTTCCTTCGCCTTCGTCCGCCACCCTCCCGCGTTTGTTGCTCCGCTCGCCGGCCTTCGGCCTCTGCTTCGGTTCCCGGCCGCCCTCCATCTCTTTCCTGGTTCCCTCTCTCGTTTTTCCCTTTCTTTTCCTCTGCTCGAGCCCCGAGGCCTTCTTCTTTGCTTCCCTCTTTCTCCACCGACTAACTGTCGGTCTCCCCTATTGCGCCCAACTCATACTTCCTTATCCCCTTTTAGTTCCCTCTTTTTTTTTTTTTTTAAGCCATAACTAGAGTAGGCCCAAATAACCCACGTACATGGTCTCGGGTTTTTATTTAGCTAATCCAGGTAGACAGTTCGCAGGGAGGAATTAATACGTGCTATTAGTTTTTAGTCACGCGAACCAATAACAACTCGCTCAAGTAAATTTACAAATATCTAACCACGTATATCTTGGTCTCTCGACCTACTCTATTTAATCAAGGCTAAATAATTAGGTCTACCTCATAAGACCACCTAACCCCAAAATTACGGGTCTTACATGGTATTTCGACGCCTATGAGCCGACCCAATGTACGACGGTACAAGGATTCAAAAACACTCACGCGTATACTCAAGTTTCATATCCGGGTGGACTCGTAATCAAGGAGTGAAAGCCGCTGCCCTCAGACCGGAATAAGTCACCTTCCTAGATTTCATATTTCGACGCCTGTGAGCCGACCCAACGTACCACGGTACTGGGACTCGGAACCACTCACGCGAATACCCAAGTTTACTACCCGGAATGACTCATGATTTAGGAGTGAAAGCCGCTACCCGTGGGTCGGAATATGTCACCTTCCTAGACTTGGTATTTCGACACTTGTGAGCCGACACAATGTACCACAGTACATGGATTCCGAACCACTCACACGTATACCCAAGTTTACTACCCGGAAATACTCGTAATCTAGGAGTGAAAGCAGACCCGTGGGTCGGAATATGTCATCTTCCTAGACTTGGTATTTCGACACCTGTGAGCCGACCCAATGTACCACGGTACAGGGATTCGGAACCACTCACGCGTAGACTCAAGTTTCCTACCGGGAGGACTCGTAATCTAGGAGTGAAAGCCGCTGCCCTCAGGCCGGAATAAGTCACCTTCCTAGATTTCGTATTTTGACGCCTGTGAGCCGACCCAACGTACTACGGTACTGGGACTCGAAACCACTCATGCGTATACCCAACTTTACTACCCGGAAGGACTCATGATCTAGGAGTGAAAACCACTACCCGTAGGCTGGAATATCATCTGATGTCACCTTCCTAGATTTCGTACCGGTAAAGTGCTCAAACCCAAGAATTCAACTTCCCATTTAACGTTATGGTTGTTATCTCTATCATTTCTTCACATATGTATTTAGCGAATTGCTTCATGAGGCTCAAAGCCATACTTTAAGTCTTAGACTCGCTTCTTGACACCACATATAATGTTTACAAGCATCACGGGACAAAGCCCTCAAGTTGTGGGAGTCCCAAATTGCTTTGGAGGTCTCCACGAACCTTCTCAGGGCCAGTGGAGGTCAATGGTTGGCTCTAGAGGTTAGTAAGGGCCTTCCCACGGTTAGTGGGGACTTCTGGTGACCACCACGGGCTACCCCACGACCTGTGGGAGCACCCGCGGTGGGTAATTTAGGTCAATTAAATCGCTGCTTGCCCCCACGGCCTGCCCGACAGCCTGTGGGGGCACCTGTGGTGGGTATTTTTGGTTAATTAAATCGCTGGTGGCCACTACGGCCTGCCCCACAGCCTATGGGGGCACTCGTGGTGGTGGCAGTAGCTCCCAAACTCTATTTTCTTATCTTCTACCTATCTTATCCTTATAGGATGTCTATGAAAGGTTCATTTTATAAATTTTCCAACATTCTACGTATCATATTAGCTCAATAAAACCCATTAAAATGCACATGCAAGATGCCTACTTCTCATACCAAATTTTGGGCGAACACACATTTCCGATCATCGATCCTCAAGAGCATTATGCCAAGCATATTTTCTAACAAATGTCAAACCCAAACCTCAACAAAACCACAGTTCTCACAAAGATTTAAACATATTTGATACACTTCCATCTTCATGCATGAAATTATAGCAACAAAAGAGAAGTATAACCAAGTTCATGATGATGATCATGTTTCTACTCCTTTTCCCTCTCTAAGATCCTCCTAGCATATTTGTATCAATGAACCACTCCAAAACACATGCATGCAACAATTTCTTGAAGTTTTGAGCATTTAAGATTGGTTTACAAGCACACTTATGAAATTCATTTTGGTTGGAAAGTAATATACATTGGGGAGAAGAAGGAAACCAACCTTAATTATGATTGGTGTTAAGTCCTTGATAGTTGTATTCTTGACCCTTCCTTCAATTTTTCTACCTTTATTCTTACCTCTATCCTCAGTGAAAGTGATTAAAAATGAAGGAGTTGAAGCTTGGACCAAGGGAGGTTGAAGCAAGATGTCCCATTTGATTTCCCTTCCTCTCTCTCTCTCTCTCTCTCTCTCCTCCCTCTATTTGGAGTTTCTTTAATTCCTTTCCCAAAGAAAATGAGCCCCCTTTTGGTTTGTGCCTTACCTTTGATCCACACACCAGATTTGGAGTGGGTGCAATGATGGTGAAGCATGGGGGACTAGGAGGTAGTAGGCTAAGGATGATGGTTGCAGTAATAGGCCAAGAAAAGGGTACAAGCTATCAGATTTTTTTTTCTTTTTTAGCCTAAATGCTCAGATTTTGAAAACATATGAGCATGATTTGGATGTTCAAAACTTAGGATGTTAATCAAGTTATGGTACTATTCCATCTAAGCAATTAGCAAGCCAAATAAATAATTTCTAAACTTACTCCTAATATTATTTTCAACTAAGTTAACTATTAACTAACAAATTTGTAGATAAACACATATATATAAGCTAATTAGCACATTATAAATTTTATTGTAACCAACTATTAAATTATGTTGCTTAGAGAATAAATTATATATATTAATCAAATATTTTTTCTTAATATATATTTTGTTTTAGGGCGTTACATAAGGGTTATGAGTGCCCTTAAACTCTTTGTTATTAAGTCCACAATGCAGCTAAGAAGTGGTCATTTGAGGTAGAAATGGAGATAATAAGAGAAGAGCCTTATTTTTGCCAAACTCTCAAACCGGACAGTTTTGGCAATTCTGCACACCTGAACTTTTGAGGCCCATATCTTTTTGCTCGGAGGTCCAATGGGTTTGAATATCATATGGGTGGAAAGCTGACTCTCTAAGCTTTCCAACGATGTAGAGAAAGCCGAATTTGGAGAAGGGAATCAAAAGGAATGGCCAATCAAAGTGTAGCTTGAGGAAGGGGAAACAAATCCTTGGCCAGAATTGCTCCAAGATTGAGAACCACATGTTTCCTAGCTTGAGCCTTTATTTTTGTCCTCTTTTGATTATTCCTTGTGTAATCCCCACCCTTGATATTGTAAGGCTCTAATAACCATTAAATTGTACATAGCTATCCTAGTTAGAAGCACTATAAATACTAGTGGCTTCACCCTTATAAAAAGGAAGCTTATGTTGATTAATGAAAACCAAGTGAGTTGTGTGCTCTTCACCCCAAATTCTTGTTTGCTCATCTTGGCTTTGGCAAGCTGAGTGGTGATCTTACATGTCCATAGTGAGTGTGACTAGTGTTTCTTATCTCATTCTTGCTTTGGTGCCCTAAAACCAGATTAGGTGGTGTTTCTTATCCTAATCCAGTTTTAGCCCTATCCGGTTACCCGACTTCCGAATCCCCTATCTCCCAAACCCCTAGCCTTCTGCACTTCAACTTTTACCCACCTATTACTCAGTGCGTTGAGTTTTTTCCTCAAAATTTCAACTCACTCTAAGCTTTATCCTGGCCCCCTCCTCCAAAACCATCAAGGCGTATCATCTTGGAATTCTAAGCACATAGAGCCGACTGTTTGCCTTCAGTTCAGGGTGCTCCAGACCTCGATTGATTCCCCTATTTTTACCACACCTTCCTCATTTTCTTAAGCCTTCCCCCAGAAAACATCAAGCCTAAACTCCACCGAAATCATCCCCATCCATCCATTTCCCAGAATTGCGCACAGAAGCACCATTCTACCCGAGTGTGTTTCTTTGTGCCTTAACCCCTTCTTTGCCCTCTTTTCCCTCTTGCTCCAAGGCTACATCAGTAGTGGAAGAAGTGGATGAAAGAGAGCTTCTATTTTTGAGAAGGGCTTTGAGCGATTTCAAAGACCCCGATGGATATTTCTATCAAAACTTAATTTCCAAGAGTCATGGGGTTTCTAAAGCTAAAGCATAAAAGGAGTCAAGTTTATTTTTACACCAAAAACTCCTATGCTAGTCCAAGAAGTGCAAACCGAACCAAGGTTTGAAGGGCCATGACAATTATCAATTAATACTTAAATAATTGTTGCCAAAGGAGTGGAGCAAGATATACATCATGGACGGTCCAAAATTGCCTAAAGGATATTTTAGGTGCATTTTGTTCATGCTGAATTTTATAGCCGAAACTATCATGCTCGGTCAAGGGTCAATGGCCGGACCATCAAAGCTCAAGGAGGATTCTAAGGAAATCCTAAGCACTTGTATTAGTGGAGGAAAGCATGTGTTGGACCTATGACAAGCTTTCTTGCACAAGGGGAAGAAATACTTGGCTGAAAATTGGCTTTCATTTTAGCCACATGTTCCCAAAGTCTGGACAAGGAGCTAATACATTTTAGGCCATTGATCTTGTAATCTCTCTTTTAGGCCTTAGATTATGTTTTAGTTTTGATTTATTTCCAACATATTTTATTTCCTATAAATAGCACTAGCATTCAGCTTTGTAAGGCATTAACTTTGATGATGAATATATGAACCTTGAGTTGGATTGCTCTTTCGAGTTGGATTACTCGGGCCCTTTAAAATCTCAAATGCTGTATCCAAGTTTGGCAACTTGGTGGTGTCTTTTGAGTCCTTAAGCTAGCTAGTGGTGTTTCTGTATCTAACCAAGCGAGAGGTGCCCCAAGACTTTTCAAGGTGGTGTTTCTATATCCTTGAGAACCTTGGTCCTATCCGGTTACCCAACTTCAAAAATCAAAAACTCCAAAAATCTAAATCCTCTTCATTACAAATTTCACCCACACCTCTCTGGACGAGTTGAGTCACCCCCCAAATTTCAGCTCAATCCAAGCATCCATCTGACCCCCTCCATCAAAACACCCAGAGCTTGTCATTCTGGATTCCAGCCCGGCGAGACAGACTTTGAGCCACCAGTTCGAGCTGATCCCGACCTCAAATGAAGCCCCACTTTTACCACCTCCTTCCAGATCCCTCTAGAACTATCCCTCCAAATTAAAGCTCCATACAAACACTATCCCATCCCCAGCCACAAAAACAAACAAAGACTGTCAAGACTTTAGCCCAGTGAGAGTTATTGTTTCTTTTCTTTCAAGGTGATCCCGACCTTGAATGAACCCCAATACTTTACCACCTTTTCTTAACCTCCCCAAGAACTTCCCTCCAAATTTCACCTCCAAATTCCACCATTTACCTTTCCATCACTCTGATCTCCCAAGACTGCACTGGAGAAGGCCATTCTGCCCGGTTTTTCTTCTTTGCACCTTAACCACTTTTCTACTCCTTTTTCCATCTACCCTAGCTAAACACCAACTTGGTATTAGAGCGTGCCACAACACATCAACTTTGGTAGCAGAGCAAGTTCTGATTTCCTTGGGTGATTAGCTTCCCATTTAACCCCAAACCATCCATCCACAAAAAAACCAAAACCACAAAAAACTTTTCTGCCCATTTTTCTTCACCACCGTGAACCACCACTTGGCATTGGGTTTTCGAGAGCTTAAATGGCTCCTTCTAATTTTGAGTTGGTCAATCTATTTGTGCCTAAATTTTATAGTCAACAAGATCGATTTTCTAGTTGGCTTATCAAGGTTGAATTGGCCTTTGAAAACTTTAGATTAGAAGAGCATGAGAAGATTGAAATTGTTGTGTCTAAGTTGAGGAGTCATGCCCTCACTTGGTGGACAACATACAAAGTGAGAAGAAAGAAGAAAGGAAAAGGAAGATTGTATACATGGAGAAAGTTGAGAGGGAAGTTGCTTAAAATTTGTTGTCCATTCAATTACAAACCCCTTCCCACCGAGAGCAAACACCTTAATAAAGGGAGTTTATCTTCTTTTTCTCCTAAACTTTCATCCCTTCCTTCTTCTCTTTCAAAAACCTCAAATGACCAGCCCCATTGCCCACCACAAAATGCCCTAACATACCACAAAAAGAGCCCCCACATTTCCCCACCAAAGCCAACAAACCAGCACCCATTTTCTTCACTACAAAACACCAAAACAAGCCACCAAAAAAATCACCAACCTCCCACACTAACCCTTACTGTCCAGCCATCTTTACCCTCACCAAAACCCATGGCCACCCCTCTTTTCCTATCCAAGAAGAAATTGAGCCCAACTTTGATTTGTCTCCAAAGTTTGATGAGTATGATGAGAGTGCATTGGACGATTGCCAACCAACAAATGATTTTGATTTACCTCCGAAGTTTGATGAGCATGATGGAGATGTTTTGGAAGAAACTTCTTTATCTACTAATGAGGAAGAAATCAATGACCATTTTTCATGTGAAGTTTTGGTTGAGCAAGAAATATTAGGTGTGTCCAACCCACCTCAAGAGGAGCAAATTTTGAGCCATGATGAACTACTTCTCATCTTTGATGACTATGGCCAAAATTGTTTAGAAGTTGAGGAGCATGGAAGTGTTATCTTTCATTCATTGTCTAGTGAAGGAGAAGAGCCTACTAGCAATGAGAGTTTGGAGATTCAAGCCACAAACCACTTCCCTCAATGTGACATCCCACGGCCTCATGGAGGTATAAGCCATTTTGTTCATCCTTGCTTAAATTCTTTTGGCTCTATGAAGTTCAGCATTATTGAAATGTGGAATGTTGCTATGCTTATGAGCATTTGTTTTGATTTTTGGGAATGGCCATTATTGTTTGACAAGAGCTTAGCCTATGATGGAGACTCTCATACCTCTCCCAAAAATGCCCACAAATTGTCCTTAAACCCTCCCACTTTTACCCTACTCAAAAGAACCCAAGTCCTCAAACCAAAAGCCAAAAACTGAACCCCATTTCACCCACAAACACATTCTGTCCAGCCTTGTTCCAATTCTCTCCAGCCCCTATTTTTCCCACAAAAATTGCAACTCCTCCTCCCAAAATGTGCCATGTCCCTAGCTAAAACCGAAGATGTTTTAGGAGCCAAGGAGTTGAGCATTTTCCATCAAAATTTCCAAACCAAGTGCTTGATACTATTTTGGCCGAAAGTAAGTTTTTACTTCTACCCTTGAAGTTGTGCCATTATACTTATGAGCGTGATTTTGGAGAGAATGCTTGGTACCAATTTTTCCAATCAAAAGGTTGTTGTAACCATGAGCATCTATGGCACTTGTGTGTTAATCAAGTTGGAGATTTGCTTGGTGAGCATTGTTATCTAGCCAAAGGGAAGAGAAAGAAGCAACATGAACATCCCTATGATCCCCGGCTTCATTGGTCATGTATATCTCAACTTGAAGAGTCCCATGGAGATCACTTTTTGGGGACTTATGGTGAACAGTCGGTTTTATGCCCAAGCAAAGCATATCTTCCTTAACCAAAAATAAGAGGCATTACCCCTATGATGACAAGAGTTGTGCTATATTGATCTTAATTTTTCCTCACTTGGAAGATATTGTCCATGCAAATTTGAGGACAAATTTTTTTCAACAAGGGGAGAATGACAGATATTTCTATCAAAACTTAATTTCCAAGAGTCATGGGGTTTCTCAAGCTAAGGCATAAAAGGAGTCAAGTTTATTTTTACACCAAAAACTCCTATGCTAGTCCAAGAAGTGCAAACCGAACTAAGGTTTGAAGGGCCATGAAAATTATCAATTAGTACTTAAATAATTGCTGCCAAAGGAGTGGAACAAGATATGCATCATGGACGGTCCAAAAATGCCTACAGGATATTTTAGGTGCATTTTGTTCATGTTGAATTTTATGGCCGAAAGTATCATGCTCAGTCAAGGGTCAATGGCCGGACCATCAAAGCTCAAGGAGGATTCTAAAGAAATCCTAAGCACTAGCATTAGTGCAGGAAAGCATATGTTGGACCTATGACAAGCTTTCTTGCACAAGGGAAGAAATACTTGGCTGAAAATTGGCTTTCATTTTAGCCACATGTTCCCAAAGTTGGCTTGGACAAGGGGCTGGTACATTTTAGGCTATTCATCTTTTAATCTCACTTTTAGGCCTTAGATTATGTTTTAGTTTTGATTTATTTTCAATATGTTTTATTTCGTATAAATAGCACTACCATTCAGCTTTGAACTTTGATGATGAATATATGAACCTTGAGTTGGATTGCTCGTTCGAGTTGGATTACTCGGGCCCTTTAAATTCTCAAATGTTGTATCCAAGTTTGGCAACTTGGTGGTGTCTTTTGAGTCCTTAAGCTCGCTAATGGTGTTTCTATATCTAGCCAAGCGAGAGGTGCCCCAAGACTTTTCAAGGTGGTGTTTCGTATCCTTGAGAACCTTGGTACTATCCAGGTTACCCAACTTCAAAAATCCAAAACTCCAAAAGTATAAATCTTCATCACTCCAAATTTCACCCACATCTCTCGGGACGAGTTGAGTCACCCCCTCAAATCGGAGCTCAATCCAAGCATCCGTCCGACCCCTCCATCAAAACACCTAGAGCTCGTCATTTTGGACTCCAGCCTGGTGAGAGATACTTTGAGCCACCAGTTCGAGCTGATCCCGACCTCGAATGAAGCCCCACTTTTTACCACCTCCTTCCAAATCCCTTTCGAACTACCCCTCGAAATTACAGCTCCATCCAAACACTATCCCTTCCTCAGCCACAAACACAAACAAAGACTCTCAATCTAGACTTTAGCCCAGTGAGACTTTCTGTTTGCTTTTCTTTCAAGGTTATCCCGACCTTGAATGAACCCCAACTTTTTGCCACCTTTTCATAACCTCCCCAAGACCTTCCCCTCCAAGTTTCACCTCCAAATTCCACCATTTACGCTTCCATCACTCTTATCTCCCAAGACTGCACTGGAGAAGGCCATTCTACCCAGCTTTTCTTATTTGCACCTTAACCACTTTTCTGCCCCTTTTTCCATCTACCCTAGCTAAACACCAACTTGGTATTAGAATGTGCCACTACACATCAGCCCCATAGAAGAGCAACGAGAAAACATCTTTCATACTAGAGGCACGGTCTATGGCAAAGTTTGTTCTATCATTGTGTATAGTGGGAGTTGCACCAATGTGACCGCCTGAAGCATGGTGGAGAAACTTGAACTCATAGCTTTGGTTCATCCTCATCCATACAACATTCAATGGCTAAACAAAGGTAAAGGCCTCCAAGTCAATTCTAGATGTCTTATTTCATTTAGTATTGGGAAGAATTATCATGATGAGTTATGGTGTGATATTATTCCAATGGATGCTTGCCATTTGTTGCTTGGGAGACCTTGGCTACTTGATAGGAGAGTGATGCATGATGGGTTCTTAAATACTTATACTTTTACCAAGGATGGAAAGAAAATCACCCTAGCCCCCTTAACCCCGAGCCAACTCACAAAAAGTAAGCCACAAAAGAGCCCCAACCAAACCGACCTACTCCTCACTTTAGGAGAGTCATTTCTCAAATAAAACAACATGAGTTTAGGCCTATACAAGAGCTAATCCTACTAGCTCCGAGTGAGGCTAAAACTTTATTCGCAAACCTACATCCTCTAGCCCAAACCTTACTATCCCATTTTGCTTATGTCTTTCCTGAAGAAATACCCCTCGGCCTACCTCCACAAAGAACCATCCAACACCATATTATCCTAATCCCGGGGTCCATCCTCCCCAACAAACCTGCATACCAAATGAACCCCAAGGATGCTATGGAGATTCACAGGCAAGTTGATGAACTAATGGCTAAAGGGCTAGTGACAGAAGGTAGGAGTCCATGTGCGGTCCCAACTCTTCTAGTCCCAAAGAAGGATGGCACCATGAGAATATGTGTGGACAGTTGAGCTATAAACAAAATAACCATAAAGTATTGACACCCAATCCCTAGACTTGAGGATATGCTTTATGCGCTCCATGGGTCACAAGTGTTTTTAAAGGTGGACTTGAGGAGTGGGTATTATCAAATCAGAATCCCTGAAGGAGATGAGAGGAAAATCGCATTCAACACCAAGGGAGGATTGTATGAATGGCTTGTAATGCCATTCGGGTTGTCAAATGCCCCTAGCACTTTCATGACGCTTATGAACCAAGTGTTTAGGCCTTTTCTTAGCAAGTTCATGGTGGTATACTCATGGAAATCTTTCTACTAACCAAGCTACTAAGGTTCATGGCTTACTAGCTAAAGTACAAGAGGTGCTACCTTTGAGCAAGGATCAACTTTAGGTTTCTAAGTCACCTATTATGGTTCGAATTAAGCAAGTTGGAAATGGGTTAGGAGAGCCCTAAAAATCCCTTTATCAAGAGCATGTTGATACCAATAAAAGGTCCCTAGGAGCAGAACCAGAAATAATGATGGAAGAGGCTAGAAATGGCAAAACAAGCAAACAGACCGGATTTGGACGATTCCACGCGTCTGACTTTGAGGGTCAAAAAGTCCATGCTCAGAGGGTCAATTGAGAAGTCAAGCTACATGGGTGCTAAGCTAATTTATGGAACTTTCTAGAGAATTCGAAATCACTTCATTTGGTGGAGGGAATCAAATTCTAGAGCTAATCAAAGTGAAGCTTGGAGGATAGGAAATCTAATACTTAGCTCGAATTGCACCATGAATATGTCCACATGTTCCCTCTTAGTGGAAGCATCTTTTTGGATTATTCTCTTTGCTTAGTGTAATCCCATCCCTTGATCATGTGAGGCCTCTAATGGCCATTAGATTATGCTATGCTTTCACTCTTTGTATGCACTACAAATAGTGCTCTATACACGGTTGTAATCCATATTGATTGAATGAGAAAATCAAGTGAGCTAAGTGCTCTTCACCCCCAAAATTCTTGATTACTTATCTTAGTGTAGCAAGCTAAGTGGTGACCTTTCAAGTCCTTGGAGCAAGCTGGTGGTGTTTCTTATCCAGCCTATACCTTGGTGCCTCAAGTAGTCAATGGTGGTGATTTCTTATCCATTAAAGACTTTATCTCTATCCCTTTGTGTTCCTCATTTTGGTGCTTGTTTTTGGTGTTAATTTAATGTGACATGACCATCCTAGTGCTAGCGTTTTACTTGCTGTTTTGCTAGACACTCACAACCCTCTTTCTTACCCCTCTTTCCCTTGCTCCACAATTAACTCCTATAGCTCGTTTCTGGCCAGATTGCTCTCAACCTAGAAAGATACATCATATACTTTGATGATATTTTGGTGTATAGCAAGAGTGAAGAAGAACATCTAAGGCACCTCACACAAGTTCTTGACTTATTAGAAAAGGATAAGCTATATGGTAACTTTTAAAAGTGTACCTTCTTCACTTCGAAGTAACCTTTCTTGGCTACATAGTCTCGACCCAAGGCATGAAGGTGGATGAAAGTAAGGTGGAAGCTATAGGATCTTGGCCTAGTCCAACGAGTATTCATGATGTTTGAAGTTTCCATGGTTTAGCCTCTTTCTATAGGAGGTTCATTAAGGATTTTAGCACCATCACGACTCCCATGATTGAAGTGCTAAAAAGGAGTTCATTCAAGTGGAATTCTAAGGCTCAAGAAGCCTTTGAGACAATCAAGCTCAAGCTTACTCAAGCCTCGGTGCTAGCTCTACCAAGTTTTGACAAGGTCTTTGAGGTTGTGTGTGATGCCTCCGGAGTGGGCATTTGTGGAGTCCTCTCTCAAGAAGGTCAGCTCTAGCCTTCTTTAGCAAGAAGCTTTGTGATTCAAAGAGAAAATACTCCACTTATGATAAGGACTTCTGATGGAGAGTCCCAAGCTACCAAGAGCCAAGGGCTATTAGCTAAGATACAAGAGGAGATAAACGGATACGGAGACCAACTTTGGGCACCAAAGTCCACCATTTTGGTTCAAATGGCACAAGTTGAACTAGGCCTTGAAGAGCCATAAGAGTTGTCTTTTGAAGACAATTAGTACATAAATAACTGAAGCTTAGAAGTTGGAGCAAAGTAAAGAGGTCCAGAAGACCTAAAAGCCCCAACCAAGCACTAGGAATCACAATCTGCTCGGATAGCTTCAAGGACCAAATGACTCATGCTTGGCTCCTCAAAATTAGTCACCAAGGGCTGGGATGCGTTGGCAACTCAAGGAAGGTTCTAGAGGAATCCACAAGCACTACCTCTAGTTGAAAGAATCATGTGTTAGACGAATTAGAAGCAAGCTTGCTGAAGGGGAAAGGACTATCTCTAGTGGAAGGAATCAAGTGTTGGACCAATCAGAAATAAGCTTGGAGAAGGGGTTAGGTTAAGTGTAATCTAGGCCATTGATCTTGTAAATTCACTCTTAGCCTTAGATTATACTTAGTTTCAATATTTGAGCATTACTTATACTAATTGTATTCAGTTGTAAAAGCACGTTGAATATATTGAATGCAAAACCGAGCTTGTGAATGCTCTTCCCCTATTGAATTCTCAATTACTTTATCCAAGTGTGGCATACTTGGTGGTGCTTGGTTGAGTCCTCTAGTTTTGCTAGTGGTGAATCTATATCTAGCTTACCATTTGGTGCCCTAAGACTCTTGAGGTGGTGATCCTATATCCTTAAGGGACTTAGCTCTATCCTAATACAATACTCCTAGCACTCGCTTAAACGCTCCCCCTTCCTATCTTTCATAAACCTCCATCCCCTCCCTTCGGTTTCTTGCTTGGCTTTCTATCAAGTTCTATGCCATTATTTGGTCACTTGAGCATTGGAGCCATTACTTAGTGACTAGTGAGTTCATTCTCCATTCTGACCATAAGGCACTCAAGTACATTAAAGGGTAGCATAACCTAAATCCTCGACATGGCAAATGGGTGGAATACCTCCAAACATTCCACTTCGCCATCAAGCACAAATCAGGCAAGATGAACAAAGGGGCGGACGCCTTATCTAGAAGGTATCTCTTATTATTTCAATTAGAAACTCACATTTTTGGTTTAGAGCATTTAAAGTCCTTATATATTAAAGATAAGGATTTGGGAAAGATGTACCAAGATTGCCAAAAACATCCCAAGGGAGAGTTTCTAGTTCAAGATGGTTTTCTCTTCAAAGGCACTAGGTTGTGCATTCCCGAAGCTTGATCCGAGAGGTATATAGTGGAGCATTAGCTGGTCATTTAAGTGTTAACAAGACTGTATACATGCTTAGTGAGCATTATTTTTGGACCAACATGGAGAAGGATGTCCAAGATATATTGAAGAGGTATGCGGTGTGTCGGACGGCCAAGAGCCACTCCTTTCCTCAAGGGCTCTACACTCCTCTTCCTACACCCAACCAGCCACATGAAGATATGAGGCTAGACTTCATACTAGGCTTACCAAGGACTCAAAGGAACAAGGATTCAATTCTGGTGGTAGTAGGTCGTTTTTCCAAGATGGCCCATTTCATTCCATGCAACAAAACGAATGATGTGACTCATGTGGCTTACTTATACTTCAAGCAGATTGTAAGACTCCATGGCATTATAAAATCCATGGTTTCAGACCGAGACAACAAGTTCTTGAGCCACTTTTGGATTACTCTTTGGAAGAAATTGAGAACCAAGCTACGATTCAGTACTACTTGTCATCCTCAAACGGATGAACAAATCGAACGTTGGGAATGCTTTTGAGGGTCTTGTTCAAGACAAACGTGAAAGCTTGGGATTAACTACTTGCTCATACAGAATTTGCATACAATGGCGCTCCAAACAAGACCACGGGGCTTAAGTCCCTTCAAGATAGTCTATGGAATTGAGCCACTTACTCCTCTAGACTTAACACCGAGAGGCATGGATGGAAAATCGAGTATGGAGGCTGCCAAACGAGTGCAAGAAATCCAGAATATGCATGAGAAAGTGGTGTATCTCTCTTGGTTGAGAGCAATCTGGCCACAAACGAGCTATGTGGGTTGTGTTTAGAACAAGGAAAATGGAGGGAAAGCGAGGGTGGAAAGTGCTTAGCAAACCAGTAAGCAAGTCACTTAAATGGGGATGGAGATGCCAAGCAAACTAGCACTAAGAACACGCACTAAAATGGAGAACAAAATAGGATAGAAACCAAGTCTTCAATGGATAAGAAATCGCTATCATTGTCAACTTGAGGCACCAAGGTATGGGCTGGATAAGAAACATCACCAGCTTGCTCGAAGGACTTGAGAGGTCACCACTTAGCTTGCCAAACTAAAATAAGCAATCAAGAATTTTGGGGGTGAAGAGCACTTAGCTCACTCGGTTTTCTCATGTAAAATTCAATGCCTTAGAACCAGGTATAGGGCACTATTTGTAGTGCATACAAAGGGTGAAAGCAAAGCATAATCTAATGGCCATTAGAGGCCTTAGATGATCAAGGGATGGGATTACATTAAGCATAGAGAATAATCCAAAAAGATGCTTCCACTAAGAGGGAACATGTAGCTTGACTTCTCAATTGACCCTCCGAGCATTGACTTCTTGACCCTCAAAGTCGGACGTGCGTAAATGCTTCAAACCGATCGGTTTGCTTGTTTTGCCATTTCTAGCCTCCTCCGTTGTTATTTCTGGTTCTACTCTTAGGGACCATTTATTGTTATCAACATGGTATTGATAATGGGAGTTTTAGGGCTCTCCTAACCTATTTCCAACTTGCACCACTTGAACCGGAATGGGCGATTTGGAAGCCCAAAGTTGATCCTTACTCAAAGATAGCACTCCTTGTATTTTAGCTAGCAAGCCATGACCCTTAGTAGCTTGGGCAACAGGAAGGTCTCTATTATCCTCCCCGTGTAAAGAAGAATTTGCCCTTAAATTCTCTAAGGTGTCATCTTCAAAGTAAGGTGAGAGGTCAGCCACATTAAAGCTTGCCGAGACCCCGTAATCACCGGGTAGATCAACTTTGTAGGCATTGTCATTTATCCTTTCAAGCACCTCAAATGGACCTTCAGCTGTTGACATCAAGTTGCTCTTCCTCTTGGACGGAAAACGCTCCTTCCTTAGGTGAACCCAATCTAGATCTCCAGGTTCAAAAACCTTCTTCTTCTTGCCTTTTCAACTCGTTGCTTGTGTGCAAGATTGGTTTGCTCAATTTTGGCCCTTACTTTCTCATGTATATTCTGGATTTCATGCACTCTTTTGGCAGCCTCCACACTAGGCTTTCCATCCATGCCTCTCGGTGTTAAGTCTAAAGGAGTATGTGGCTCAACTCCATAGACTATCTTGAAGGGACTCATGCCCGTGGCCTTGCTTGGAGCACCATTGTATGCAAATTTAGCATGAGTAAGAAGTTAATCCCAAGCTTTCATGTTGGTCTTGATCAAAGCCCTCAAAAGCACTCCCAATGTTCGGTTTGTGACTTCGGTTTGTCCATCCATTTGAGGGTGACAAGTAGTAGTAAATTGTAGCTTGGTTCCCAATTTCTTCCAAAAGTAATCTAAAAGTGGCTCAAAATATGTTGTCTCGGTCCAAAACCATGGATTTTGGAATGTCATGAAGCCTAACAATCTCCTTGAAATATAAATCAACCACATGAGTTGTGAAGGTTTGCTTGGGAGAGTCCGAGTCACCCTAGAGGGGGTGAATAAGGTAATGGAAGTTTTTGGTGGAAACGTTCGCTCTTTTGATAACTAAGAGACAGAGACAGGTTCCGAGTCAAAAGCGAGGTCGAAAAGCTTGGACTCGAAATGCTATCACGAACAAACACGCAAGTTAGCGGGAGTAAAATGACTGTCTGAGTCTAAAATGAACTCGGAAAGATAACACTTAGAAATTACGTGGAAACCCTCCCGGAGCAGAAAACCACGGACCGTGTCAATCCGGACACGAAGTCAAATCCACTATTTTGAGTCCACAAAATATCGTGAATTGACTCGAACCCGAGTTGCTCCCTTAGACAACTCTATACAAGTTTTCCTAGACTCGAAATTCCCTTATCCGATCTAATACTTCCTAGCTGAGATAACCCTTACGAGTTAGGGACAACTAAGCTGAGTTAACCCTTACGGCTTAGTCAAGGGACCTTACAAAGAATGTAAGAAAGAGTTTGTAACCGAGTACAAGACCTTACAACTCGAAAGTAATGAATTACGAGTGGGAGTTGTAAGTAGAAGATTGAAAGTAAATACAATGACTTTGAGCAAGTATGTGTATTAACAATATGTTCAGCAATCTTCAAGTCTTGTGAGGTCGCTTCTATTTATAGATAACCAGGCAGAGTAGCCGTTATCTTCATCTGCTGACCGAGAGTCCTCTCGTGACCATTGACGAAGCTTTCGAGTCACTCGAAAGTATCCGTTGTAATGTGAACGTTGGACAACGATTTAACTCTCTTGGAAGTCCCAAAACCATTAGCGGTGTCTTGAAAGATAAGGTGGAAACCACCGTTAAGCTTAGCGTTCCAGTTTTCCAGATTTGGAAACAGACGGCCACGACACAATCTCATTGGGACCGGAGCGAGAGAAGGTGAAAAGCCATGTCTGCTGGTGATTTGACGTTCTTAAGCCGGTTACTTTTGTAGTTTGAAAAGTGTATCCTCAATTGAATAACCTACAAAAGTAAATCAATTTTGGTTCTCAAAGTATAAAATACTTTGGTCCAAGATTAGACACGAGATAATAAAATAATTACGATAATTAAGCAACCGATTATTTGAGTCGAAACGAAATGAAATTTTACGAGTCCAATATCCATGTAAGTTAAAATTCCATCGAGCTAGTCCGAGCAAAGAATCAAGTTAAGTAAGGAACATCGGAGTGAGATAACTTGATATATAGACTAAGCAATAATCATACTAAAAGTACTGACTATAACATAATAGAACTTGTAACCGTAAGTCGATTCCGAGTCGGAAAAGACGAAATACTAGTCTATTCAATCTGCGATAAATCGAGTGATGCTTGGACTCGGAACAAAGAACCGGTTTTCGAGTCACTTACGGATAAGCGGGAAATATAAGAAGTAAGAGTCTGTATCACTTAGAGAAGATACCATTTTACTCAAAGAAGTTTCGAGATACGAGAGAATGCCTTGGAATCAAACCTCTATAAGTATGAGATGGTTATACTCATTTAATGCAACTCGAAATGCGTTGAGAAGTGTCCGAGTCTTCAAGGTGCATCATTTATTTTGTTGTATGGAATGAAATGAGCCATTTTGGAAAACTGGTCTACCACCACCAGAATTGAATCCTTGTTCCTTTGAGTCCTTAGCAAGCCTAGTATGAACTCTAGACTCACATCTTCCCTTGGCTGGTTGGGTGTAGGAAGAGGGGTGTAGAGCCCTTGAGGAAGGGAGTGGCTCTTAGCCGCTTGGCACACCGCACACCTCTTCAGGATGTCTTGCACATCCTTCTCCATGTTAGGCCAAAAATAATGCTATTTAAGCATGCTTACTATCTTGTTGACAACAAAATGACCAGCAAAAGCTCCACTTGTGTACCTCTCGGATCAATAGCTCTCTTGTACCGCAATGAGGAATGCACAACCGAGTGCCCTTGAAGAGAAAGTCATCTTGAACTAGAAACTCTCCCTTGGGATGTTTTTGGCAGTCTTGGTACATTTTCCCCAAGTCCTTATCATCAATATACAAGGACTTCAAATGCTTAAAACCAAGAATGTGAGTTTCTAATTGAAACAACAAGAGATACCTTTTGGACAACGCATCCACTCCTTTGTTTATCTTACCCGACTTGTGCTTGATGGTGAAGTGAAACGTTTGGAGGTATTCTATCCATTTACCATGTCGAGGATTCAACTTATGCTACCCTTGTATGTACTTGAGTGCCTCGTGGTCAGAATGGAGAATCAACTCGCTAGCCACTAAGTAATGGCTCCAATGCTCAAGTGATAGAATAATGGCATAAAATTCCTTGTCATAAGTTGAGTATTTTCTCCTTGAATCACAAAGCTTCTCACTAAAGAAGGCTAGAGGTCGACCTTCTTGAGAAAGAACTCCACCAATGCCTACTCCGGAGGCATCACACTCAACCTCAAAGACCTTGTCAAAACTTAATAGATCTAGAATCGGAGCTTGATTGTCTCAAAGGCTTCTTGAGCCTTAGAATTCCACTTGAATGAACTTCCCTTTAGCTCTTCGGTCATGGGAGCCATGATAGTGCTAAAATCTTTGATGAACCTCCTATAGAAAGAGGCCAAACCATGGAAGCTTCGAACATCATGAATACACGTTGGAATAGGCCAAGATCTTATAGCTTCCACCTTGCTCTCATCTACCTTCACGCCTTAGGCCGAGACTATGTAGCCAAGAAAGGTTACTTCCAAAGTGAAGAAGGTACACTTTTGAAAGTTTCCATATAGCTTTTCTTTCTCTAACAACTCAAGAACTTGCATGAGGTGCCTTAGGTGATCTTCTTCACTTTTGCTATATACCAAAATATCATCAAAATATACTACCACGAACTTGCCAAGAAAAGGCCTAAACACTTGGTTCATGAGCCTCATGAAAGTGCTAGGGCGTTTGATAATCCGAATGGCATTACAAGCCACTTATACAATCCTCCTTTGGCATTGAATGCGAATTTGATAATATCCACTCCTTAAGTCCACCTTGGAAAACACTTGTGACCCATGGAGCTCATCAAGCATATCCTCATGTCTAGGGATTGGACTTCTACTTTCTCTCACAAGCCCTTTAGCCATTAGTTCATCCACTTGCCTTTCAATCTCTATAGCATCCTTGGGGTTCATTCGGTATGCGGGTTTGTTAGGGAGGATGGACCCGGGATTAGGTCAATATGGTGTTGGATGGTTCTTTGTGGAGGTAGGCCAAGGGGTATTTCTTCGGGAAAGACATGAGCAAAACAGGATAGCAAAGTTTGGGCTAGGGGTGCAGGATTGGAGATTGATAAATAGCCAAACAACAAGCCAAGAGAGGAGCGGTGGTTTGTGAAGAGTAGGGAAAAGAGAGGTTGAATGAGTGCTACGAGAATTGATTAAGGATAGAACTAAGTCCCTTAAGGATATAGAATCACCACCTCAAGAGTCTTAGGGCACCCGAGGCTAAGCTAGATATAGATGATCACCACTTGCAAAACCTAAGGACTCAACCGAGCACCACTATGCCACACTTGGATATAACAATTGAGAATTTAAAAGGGGAAGAGCATTCACAAGCTCGGTTTGTATTCAATATTCAATAATCGTCCTTTTACAACCGAATACAATTATTATAAGTAATGCTCAAAGATTGAAGCTAAGCATAATCTAAGGCTAAGACTATATGTACAAGATCAATGGCCTAAATTACACTATAGCTAGCCCCTTCTCCAAGCTTGTTTCGATTGGTCCAACAGTTGATTCCTTCCACTAGAGATAGTGCTTTCCCCTTGAGCAAACTTGCTTCTAATTGGTCCAACACGTGATTCCTTCCATTAGAGATAGTGCTTGGGGATTCCTTTAGAACTTTCCTTGTGCTGCTAACGCATTCCTGCCCTTGGTGACTAACTTTGAAGAACCGAGCATGGTTCATTCGAGTCCTTGAAGTAAACTGGGCGATTGTGCTCCTTCGTGCTTGGTTTGGGTTTTTAGGCCTTTTGGACCTCTCTTCTTGGACTTATTTTGCTCCAATTTCTAAGCTTCAATTATTTATGTACTAATTGTATTTACAAGACAATTCTCATGCTCCTCAAGCTCTAGCTCAACTTGTGTTACTTAAACCAGAATGGTGGACTTTGTTGCCCAAAGTTGATCTCCGCATACATTTATCTCCTCTTGTAGCTTAGCTAGGAGCCCTTGGCTCTTTGTAGCTTGGGACTCTCCATCATTCTCCCTTGTAAAGAAGAATTTGCCCTCAAATTCTCTAGTGAATCATCTTCAAAATAAGGGGACAAATCAGCCACATTAAAGCTTTCGGACACTCCATATTCACCGGGTAGGTCAACCTTGTAGGCGTTCTCTTTGATTTTCTCCAATACCTCCAATGGTCTATTAGCCCTTGACATAAGTTTGTTCTTCCTTTTGGAGGGAAAACACTCCTTCTTTAAGTGTATCCATACAAGATCTCCGGCTGAAAAACCTTCTTTCTTTTCCCCTTGTCAAACCTTTGCTTGTAGGCGGCATTGGTTAGCTCAATTTTTGTTTTCACCCTTTCATGCATTCTTTGGATTTCTTGGACTCGCTTGGCAGCTTCTACATTGGGGTTTCCTTTCACAGCCCTCGGTGTCAAGTTTAGTGGAGTTAGTGGTTCAACTCCATAGACAGACCTTGCGAGGACTAACACCCGTAGCCTTACCCGGAGCTCCATTGTAAGCAAACTCGGCACAAGCAAGAAGTTGATCCCAAGCTTTAATATTGATCTTGATTAAAGCCCTCAAAAGCACTCCCAATGTTTGGTTGGTGATTTCGGTTTGTCTATCCGTTTGAGGGTGACAAGTAGTGCTAAACCGTAGCTTGGTCCCCAACGTCTTCTAAAGTGTAATTTAAAAGTGGCTTAGAAATTTGCTATCTCGATCCGAAACCGTGGATTTAGGAATACCATGAAGCCTCACGATCTCCTTGAAGTATAAATCAACCACTTGAGTTGCATCATTGGTCTTATTGCATGAAATAAAGTGAGCCATTTTAGAAAAACGGTCTACTACCACAAGAATAGAGTGTTTGTTTCTTTGTGTTCTCAGCGGCCCCAAGATGAAACCAATGGGACTGTCGATTGCAGCTGTAAGGGTTATCTCAACTAGGAAGTACTAGATTAGATAAGGGAATTTCTAAGTCTAGGAAAACTTGTAAAGAGTTGTGTAAGGGAGCAACTCGGGTTCGATCGGTTCACGGTATTTTGTGGACTCAAAATAATGGATTTGACTTCGTGCTTGGATTAGCACGGTCCGTGGTTTTCCGCCCAGGAGGGTTTCCACGTAATCTCTAAGTGTTATCTTTACGAGTTCATTCTAGACTCGGACAGTTTTATAGCTCCTGCTTAACTTGCTTACTTATTCGTGATAGCATTTACGAGTCCATACTTTTCGACCCTGCTGATTGACTCGGAATCTGTCTCTGTCTCTTCTTTGGCAAAAGAGCTAACGTTTTCTCGAAAAACTTCCATCACCCTATTCACCCCCTCTAGGGTGACACGAGACTCTCCCGAGCAAACCTTCAATTGGTATCGAGCCTAGCCTTTCAGAAAGGATCTAACCATCCAAAGGTCTAAAGATCAAATGGCTTAGAACAACGGAGAGTTCGACGAAGGAAAATCTTCCAACGAGCCACAAAATTCAAAGGATCAAACTTCGAGCACTTTGGAAGAAACTTATGGAATGTTTCCTCATGGATCATGATGAAGATGTATGGGAAATCATACAACAAGGAAACTACATTCCAATGAAGACAGAGGAATTTAAAATCATTCCAAAGACAAAAGCCGAATTCACTCCGGGTGAAGCAGAGAAGTTCGGGAAGAACTTCAAGGCAATGAACATTCCGATGTGCGCCATTAGCTCGGAAGAATACAATCGAGTGTCCGCTCTGTGACTCGGGAAAGAAGTGTGGGACACTCTTGTCAACACTTACGAAGGCACTAGCCGGGTCGGACAAGCGAAGATAAGCTAGTATCTTCACAAGTATGAGCTTTTCAAGATGGAGCCAGAAGAGAACATCACTCAGCTGTTCATTCCATTTACTTGAGATTACCAACAATCTCAAATCACTGGGTAAGAAGATTTCCCACGAGGAAATGTGCGAGAAAGATACTCAAAAGTCTACCCAAGAGAAGATGGGGACCCAAGGTGACCGCCATAGAGGAAGCTCGGAACCTCTCACTCTTAAAGCCGGACGAGCTCATCGGAAAGCTTCTCACTCACAAAATCCATCTAGAAAAGGAGGATGCTTGAGGGCGGTACCAAAAGGAACTTAGCACTAAAAGCCTCGAGAATCCAAAGAAGAAAATCTGAGCTCCTCCGACTTAGAAGGCGACCCCATGGCACTCATTGCAAGAGGCTTCAAGAGAATGATGAAGCACAAAAGATGGGATAAAAGGCCAAAGGAAGAATTCTACAAAAAGACAAGAGGGACGAGAAAAGGTAAGTATTCTTCTCCCTCAAAGTTATCTTTATCTAAGAATTACGGATGTTTTGAGTGCGGCGGCAAAGACCACATGATCAAAGACTCGTCCGAAAAGAAAAAGGGACAGAAAGAAGAAAAAGGCTATGATGAGAACATGGTGCGATGAGGACTCATCGGAAGATGACGAGGACTCGGATGACTCGAAGTGTCGATGGCAATCTCGACTCGAAGGCGAGAGAGAGTCGGACTCGGACTCGAGACAGTGAGGAAACTAATCCTCAATAGGTAATCGAATATTTCCTCAAATTCTCCAAAGTCAATCCAGCTAAATACATTTTCACTTTGGAAGAAAAGTCCAACTCGAGTCTTCTCGATGCAAAGAACAACTTGAGTCCATTTCTTCCGAGAGCATATCTTTGAAAAATGAATTGAAAAAGCTGAGACTTACACTCGAGAGAACTCAAGACTAGTGCTCCATCTAATGAGGCCGAGTCCGAGTTACTCGAGAAAGAAAATGAGCAACTTAAGCGAAGCTCATTGAGTCTCAAGACGTGATTTTAAAATTCACTCAAGGTCGAAAAACCTTAACATGCTCTTAGGATCACAATGTGTCTCCTTTCGAAAAGAAGGTCTTGGTTTTAACAAAGAAGAGGAATCCAATTCCTACTCGAATTATTCAACAAGGATTCCAAAGCTGTAATGTTCAAGAAAGGCTGAGCACGGTCCCATTCACGAAATAGAGGACTAAGCCCGGAAGCTGTTTACAAAAAGAAACCATTTTCTCCTGTTTCAAAAGGAAAGGTTTTCAAAAGAAAGAGACACGGACTCGGTTCTCCGAGAGGAAGACTCGAGAATCGACAAAACCCAAAGTCATTCAAATGCGGGTTCCAAAACACCTTCTTCCTAAGAAAAGGACCACGGTAAAAAATGTTACTTGGGTTCGTTAGAGGAAATGAGAAGGGTTAGATTCTCTCTATTTTGCGGGTCACTTAGAAAAGATCAAAAGGACACTGGTACCTTGACGGTGGATGTTCCCGCCACATGTCGGGAGATGCGGGACTCTTTTCGATTTGGAAAAACATAAAGGCGGAAAAGGCACATTTGGAGATGATAGCAAAGGCAAGATAGTTGGGATAGGCAAGATTGGAAAAGGAAGCAATCCGGTCGAGTCCGGTCTACCTTGTCAAAGGTTTAAAGTACAATCCGCTCGGCATCTCTCAACTATGTGATAAAGGTCAAGAGGTAAGATTCACTCGGACCAAGCTGCTACATTTCGATGTCACTACCAAAGAGATCAAGCTTTCGGGTAAGAGATCGGGTAACACCTATATCATTCCTCTTTCGATCCTAGTCGGAATTTGTCGTGCTTAAAAGCATCTCTTCATGATGATTCATGGAAATGGCAGCGTAGATTAGGCCATATTAGCATGCATACTATCAAAAAGCGGCATCTCATGGTGCGGTTAGGGGTTTGAGGAACTGTGTCTTTGAGAAAGACAAAGTTTGTGACGCATGCACCGAGAGGAAACAAGTCACATCTACATTCAAATCTCTCGAAGATAGTTTCCACATCCAAAGTGCTTGAGCTACTACATATGGATTTATGTAGCGAAATCCTCGTTAAGAGTCTTGGAGGTAAATCTTACATATTCGTTATTATTGATGATTATTCTCGATTTACCTGGGTGTGTTTTCTTAAGCACAAAAATGAAGCTTTCAAGGAGTTCAGCAAGCTCTGCAAAAAATCCAAGTTGAGTCTCGGACTCGGATCCGGAGGATTCGAACCGACCATGGAAGGGAGTTTGACTACTCGGAATTCTCGGAGTTTTGTGACAAAAATAGAATCTCTCACAACTTCTTAGCACCCAGAACTCCTCAACAGAATGGAGTAGTAGAGAGAAAGAATAGGACCCTTGAAGAAATAGCAAGGACGATGATGATTGAGCATAACTTGCCTTACTATTTACGAGGTCGAAGCGATCAACACGACCAACTATACTTTGAATAGAGGCCTCATCGGACCCATATTGAAGAAAACACCTTACGAGCTCTACAAGGGGAAGAAACCAAATATTTCCTACTTTCGACCATTTGGATGTAAGTGCTTCGTTCACAACAATGGTAAGGATCACCGGACCAAGTTTGATGCTCGGTCGAGATGAAGGTATTTTTACGGGTTATTCTTCTTACGAGCAAGGCTTATCGTATTTTCAATAAGAGAACTAACAAAGTAGAAGAAAGTATCCACGTTGTGTTTGATGAGCTTGAACAGGAGAAACCAAGCGAGTCTTCATACTCGGAATTGAAGCTCGGTAGAGATGATGACGAAGCTGAACCCACAAAGACTCGGACTCAACCGGCTCAAAATGAGGTCAAGGTCACTCGAACGAAGTGACTCGGAATGAGGTAACTCAAGAGCTCACTCGAACGAATAAGCCAATGAAGAAGATCACTCGGAACAAGCTACGAAGATCAAGCGGCTTAGCCCACAAATCTCGTGAATCGAGAAGCTGGTAAAGCATTCAAGTTTACCTCCAGTCATCCACTAGAAAACATAATTTCGATATCAACGGTGGGGTAAGAACTCGTTCCTCTCTTCAAAATCTATGTGCATTCACTGCATTCATCTCATTAACTGAACCCAAAAATGCACTAGAGGCCCTTAATGAACCTGAATGGGTAGAGGCCATGCAAGAGGAACTCAATCAATTCGAAAGAAACCAAGTCCGGACTCCGACCAACCGACCTTCGACCACCCGAGTTATAGGAACCAAATGGGTTTTCAAAAACAAACTGGATGAGGGTGGAGTGGTAGTCAGAAACAAGGCTAGACTTGTGGCTCGAGGATACAATCAAGAAGAAGGAATTGATTGTGGGGAAACATTTGCACTGTTGCCGAGAATCGAAGCTATTAGAATTCTTTGGCATTTGCATCCGAGCATGCATATTAAATTATATCAAATGGATGTTAAGTGTGCGTTTCTCAATGGTTTTATTGAAGAGGAAGTCTATGTCGAGCGACCTCCTGGTTTTGAAAACTCAGAATTTCCAAATCATGTTTTCAAACTTCAAAAGGCACTTTATGGTCTTAAACAAGCCCCTCGAGCTTGGTATGAAAGAGCGAGTAGCTTCTTGGTCCAAAATGATTTTAAAAGAGGTCGGATCGATAAGACTCTCTTCATAAAGACTAAGGGGAAGATTTCCTTATTGTTCAAATCTATGTTGATGATATTATCTTCGGTGCTACTAATGAATTTACGTGTCGAGAATTTTCGAGTTGATGAGTCGAGAATTCCAAATGAGTATGATGGGAGAACTCAATTTCTTCCTTGGTTTACAAATCAAACAAGACAAAGATGGGATCTATGTCCATCAATCAAAGTATGCCAAGGAACTGCTGAAGAAATATAAACTTCAAGATGCAAAGCAGGCATCTACACCCATGAGCAGGAGCATAAAACTTGACTCGGATGAGAAAGGTAAAGCAATAGATCGAAACTCTATCGAGGTATGATTGGATCTTTGCTATATCTTACTTCCAGCCAGACTGATATAATGTTCGGTGTTTGCTTATGCGCAAGATTTCAAGCTAATCCAAAAGAATCACATCTCACTGCGGTGAAGAGAATATTTAGATATCTTGCGGGTACTCGGAACTTAGGTCTATGGTACTCAAGAGACTTAGAACCGACTCTCACCTGGATACTCGAGACGCGGACTACGCTGGATATAAAGTTGATCGAAAGAGCACTTCGGAGCTTGCCAATTTCGGGTCAATCCCTAATATCCTGGCACTCAAAGATGCAAAACTAAGTAGCTCTATCAACTACTGAAGCTGAGTATATTGCAGTTGGAGCTCGTTGCGCTTAGATTTTATTGATAAAGCAACACTTGAAAGATCTTGGACTATCCTTCAAATCGGTACCAATCAAGTGTGACAATCAAAGTGCAATCAGCATCACCAAGAATCCAGTCCAGCACTCGAAGATAAAGCATATCGAGGTTAGATATCACTTCCTACGAGACCACTCGGAAAAAGGTGATATTGAACTTGAGTTCATTCCTACTAATCTTCAATTAGCTGATATCTTTACTAAGCCTCTAGGTGAAGATCAATTTTGTTTCATTCGAAATGAGCTTGGTATGTTAAATACATGATTATGTGCTATGTGTTTTCAAATTATCAACAACCATTAGCTCGGTTGATTCGGTGATACTTGGGTTAGTAGTTATTTCTTGTTTCTAAGTCACTCGGAACCCATTCACGTGTCATACTCGGACGTAGAGAAAAATTTGGACTTCAAATTTTCTGAAATTATCTCTAGAATAGTGGAGAGTTTTGGAATATATTTTCAAAATCTTTCTCTCTCTCTCGAGCGTTGTGATCGGACGATAGCCAGTGGATCTCTAACCGCTGAAATCTTAACCGTTGAAGAGAACCGTCACACCTGTCTTCGATGACTGATGGACAAGCCGAGTCGGAATGGAATTTTACTTAACGGATAGTTGACGGGCGCGTATCTTTTCTATAAATAGCGTCTATTCATCTTCGTCTCGGTATTCTACATTTCATCTCTTTCAAACGAAACTTTTCACGGAAGATTTCTACATATACAGTGATCGTTCAAGTTCTTCAAGCGTCGTAAAGGCCATCTCACGTAAGTTTCGACTACTCTCATCTCGTTCTTGTACTCTTTTTGTTTGCTTTCATCTACTTCTTCCTTTCTCTTCTTTTCTTCAAAATTTTCATCTTTCCTTCCACCTCTCAAAATGCCTAAAAGAGGGAACCATCCCGACTTCCAAGTCTCTTCCTCCTCCAAAAGCCTCGCACCAAAACTCCAGAAAGCTTAACCCCCTCCAAACCCATTGTCACCCGAGCACCTTGCGCTGGACGACAAATTCTTTCCTACAACCAAATTTTCTTGGTTGGCTCACATACAAACTACCGGGGCATACAAGTTTCTTTGCTTCAGCGAGTTCATCTATCCCGAACTCGTTTCGAGTTCTACACTCACCTCACCTCCTCGGAAAATGTTCTAACCTCCTGGGTTCGGAACATCACTGTTCGAATAAACACCTCTCTCCTCCACCGCCTGTTCAAGATCTCTCTCTCTTCTTGAACAGCAACCCCATTCCTTTCACTCGAAGTCGCTAACAACTTCTTTGAAAAATACGCCAAAGAATTCCCTGAGTCCGGAAAAACTTTTCGGTGACCCGGTTGAAGTCGAAGCACGTCTTCGTGCTTTCTGCCGATGAGAACTTTTTCTCTCAGCACTCTAGCAAGGAGAACCCCAACTCCAAGCACCTCAAATCTCTTTTTGACATTCTTGAGGGCTACGAAGTAGACCTCTTTCCCTCTATCATTGAGCGGATGGCCGTCGTGCCAGCTCAACTTCAAACCAAGAAGAACACCTCTCTTCCTTTCGGTGCTTTTCTCACCCTTGTCTTCAAACAATTCCAAGTTCCTCTCCCCTCGGACCCCAACGCCGTATGCGAGGCTGCCGTTGTTGTCGGCAAAAGGAACTTCGGGGTACGAATACCGGAAGCCGACCCGGTGTGCGGGTACATAACTCCGAGCTGAGGCCTCCTTCTCCGCCTCGGACTCGGAAATCAACCCCTCTCTCTCTCCCATGTCCACTGTTGGTGCCTCCACCTCGGGTGTCTCCAAATCTCTCTCTGCTCTTTTGTCCCCAGTTCTTATGGACAAAATCGGCTCTGTGTCCACTTGTCTTCCAGGACACGCTCCGGTCTTTCAAACTTGCCTTCCAAAATTTGAATATCAACCAAAAGACCGCCCAATCCCAAATCCGAGAGCGAGCAAACTCGATTCTTGAGATGAGGGAGGCTGGTGAAGGAGCGGAAGGAGCTGGTCGAGCTCCTCGAGAGAGAAGGTCCAAGGCGGCTCGGGACCATGGTGACTCGGACGCGTGCGAAGCGTCTTCAAGCCCAGTGTCCGAGCTCCTCGGACAGCGGGGAAGAAGAAGAAGAAGGCTGCAGATGCGAAGCGGCAGACGCCGAGGAGCTCGCGGCTGAGGCAGCTCCATCCGGGCAAGGGAAGGAACACAAGGAAGAAGCGGTGGGAAGCTGCGAGGGTCAGCTTGCTCCACAAGCCCAAATAGGCTGTACTCGGCTTAGACGACGATTCGGGTGGGTCGGAAGACCTAGGCTGCACCGGCGGGTCGAGCGAGCAGCCCCTCCGGCTACCGAGGTTCAACGGGAAGAACCCCTCGATCCACTCGTTACGGGTCGGCCACTCGGAGCTGAACCCCGACGATCATACCGGTTCTCCCTCCGCCGCGCTCAAGCACATCGTCAAGATCTTACCAGCGCCGGCGTACCTCCAACCCCTCCGCTTCCACTCGAAATCCCTCTCTCCCTCGTAGGCGCCATGCACTCGAGTCACAATTCCTCGGTCCGCCGATTCTTCTTTCGAGAGATTTTTATTTTCTTTCTTTTGTCCGGACATCTAAGTTGTACTAATTGTTCTTTTCTTCCCTTCTTTTTATTGTTTTTGCTGAAAGGCAAGGGGGAGAAATAGAGTCGGAGAAACTTGTTGTCTTGTTTAGGGGAGTTTTTCCCTCCTTTTGAATATATATTTTCTTTAACTTTAATGGACTAAAGCATTTCATTATTAATTTCGACTTCATTATTGTTAGCATGCTTTTACGAGTTAACATTAATTCCTTGATAAAGCATACTTCACTTTATGCTCGATACATTAAGTATGTCTTACTCATCTTATCTCATGCGTAACTACTCGGGATCGGATCTTTTTCACTAACAAAGTTTCTATCTAAGTATGGAATGTCTTTCATCAAAAGGGGAGATTGAAGACTCGAGACATCTGCTCAATACTTTTCCGAGTTGTATAAAAGGAATCGGGTATAACAATCTCGTACTTATACGGTTTTCATTTCAAGGCATTCTCTGTATCTTAGAAACTTTTCGAGTAACATGGTATCTTCTCTCAGCGATATAGCTTTCACTTCATGTATTTCATGCTTATCCTTGAGTGACTCGAAACTCGATACTTTGTTACGAGTCCCTCATCACTCGGATTTATCGCATGCTTGAATAGACTGGTATTCCGCTCGGATCCGACTCCTTTCTATAAGGTCTATCTTGTTGAAGTCGAGTACTCCCGATCTGTTTCATACTTAGTCTATATCAAGGTATATCACTCGATGTTCTTTACTTAACTTGATTCTTTGCTCGGACTAGCTCGATGGAATTTTGAGTTACATGGATATTAGACTCGAGAAAATTCCATTTCGTTTACGACTCGGATAATCGGTTGCTTAATTATCGTAATTATTTTATTATCCGTGTCTAATCTTGGACCAAAGTATTTTATACTTTGAGAACCAAAATTGATTTACTTTTGTAGGTTATTCAAACGAGGATACGTTTTTCAAAGTGCAAAAGTAACCTGGCTTCAAAATGTCAAATCACCTGCGGACATGGCTTTTCACCTTCACTGCTCCGAGTCCCGGAAGATTGTGTCGTGGCTGTCTGTTTCCAAATCTGGAAAAGCTGGAACGCTAAGCTTAACGGTGATTTCCACCTTATCTTTCAAGACACCGCCGAGTGGTTTTGGGACTTCCAAGAGAGTTTAAACTGTTGTCCAACATTCACATTACAACGGATACTTTCGAGTGACTCGGAAAGCTCCTGTCAACGGTCACAAAAGACTTTCGGTCGACGAGATGAAGATAACGGCTACTCTGCCTGGTCATCTATAAATCGAAACCACCTCATAAGACTTGAAGATTGCCGAAATAATTGTTAATACACGTACTTGAGAAAAGTCATTGTATTTATTCTCAATCTTCTACTTACAACTCCCACTCTGTAAATCTTTACTTTACGAGTTGTAAGGTTTTGTACTCGATTACAAACACTTTCTTACTTTCTCTGTAAGGTCCCCTGGACTAAGCTGTAAGGGTTAACTCGGCTTAGTTGTCCCTAGCTGTAAGGGTTATCTCAACTAGGAAGTACTAGATCGAGATAAGGGAATTTCTAAGTCTATGAAAACTTGTAAAGAGTTGTCTAAGGGAGCAACTCGGATTCGATCTGTTCACGGTATTTTGTGGACTCAAAATAGTGGATTTGATTTCGTGCTTGGATTAGCACGGTCCGTGGTTTTCTGCCCTAGGAGGGTTTCCACGTAATCTCTAAGTGTTATCTTTCCGAGTTCATTCTAGACTCGGACAGTTTTATAGCTCCTGCTTAACTTGCTTACTTATTCGTGATAGCATTTACGAGTCCATACTTTTCGACCCTGCTGATTGACTCGGAATCTGTCTCTGTCTCTTCTTTGGCAAAAGAGCTAACGTTTTCTCGAAAAACTTCCATCACCCTATTCACCCCCTCTAGGGTGACACGAGACTCTCCCGAGCAAACCTTCAAACACCACCAGCTTGGCCCAAGGACTTGAGAGGTCACCACTTAGCTTGCCAAACTAAAATAAGCACTCAAGAATTTTGGGGGAAGAGCACTTAGCTCACTCGATTTTCTCATTCAAAATTCAATGCCTTAGAACCAGGTATAGGGCACTATTTGTAGTGCATACAAAGGGTGAAAGCAAAGCATAATCTAATGGACATTAGAGGCCTTACATGATCAAGGGATGGGATTACATTAAGCATAGAGAATAATCCAAAAAGATGTTTCCACTAAGAGGGAACATGTGGACACTATTCATGGTGCAACTCTAGCCAAGTATTAGATTTCCTCTCCTCCAAGCTTCACTTTGATTGGCTCTAGAATTTGATTCCCTCCACCAAATGAGGTGATTTTAGATTCTCTAAAAAGTTCCACAAGTTAGCTTGCACCCACATAGCTTGACTTCTGAATTTACCCTCCCAGCATTGACTTCTTAACCCTCAAAGTAAGACGTGCAAAAATGCTTCAAAGCTGATCGGTTTACTTGTTTTGCCATTTCTAGCCTCTTGTTATTTCTAGTTCTACTCCTAGGGACCATTTATTGTTATCAACATGGTCTTGATAATAGGAGTTTTAGGGCTCTCCTAACCCATTGCCAACTTGCACCACTCGAACCAGAATGGGAGATTCGAAGCCCAAAGTTGATCCTTACTAAAAGATAGCTCTCCTTGTATTTTAGCTAGCAAGCCATGACCCTTACTAGCTTGGGCAGTAGGAAGGTCTCTATCACTTATTAAAGAAGCTGGGAACTAAGTTGAAGTACATCACCACATGCCACTCTCGGACAGATGGTAAGATTGAGGTTACTAACAAAACTTTGGGAGTCCTGCTCGGAACATTGATAAAATTCTTCCACATGCTGAGTTTGCTTACAATCGCACGCCAAGCAAGACTACCAATATTTCTATATTCAAAGTTCTTTATGGTGTGGAGCCTCTGTCACCTCTTCATCCGACCTCGACAGATTTTGATGAGAAGCCTCATACCGATGCTTGTTAAAAGAGCTGCTCGGATGCGGGAGTTGCATGAGAAAGTGAGAGTCGAATTGAGCAAGCTAATATGACTTACCGGACTAGCGCTAACAAAAACCACAAAAGGTGGTTTTTAAGCCAGGAAATCCAGTTTGGATCCACCTAAGGAAGCAGTGTTTTCCTTCTAAGCGCAAGTCTAAGCTCATACCAAGGTTAGATGGCCCATTTAAAGTGCTTAAAAGAATCAATGACAATGCTTACAAAGTGAACTTGCCCGGAGACTACCATGTCTCAACTACTTTCAATGTTGCTAACTCATCTCCCTACTTGGAAGATAATTCACTCAAGAATTTGAGGGAAAATTCTTTTCAAGCTGGGGAGGATAATGCGAAGAACACCCCAAGCCAAACTTTAACTAATACCGAGAGCCGGCTAGTTCTACCTAATAATTCTAAGCCCTCGGAATCCATTGATGAGTCCCCGGAATTCACTACTCGGGCCCTCATTGTTAACACAAGCTTCAAGGGAGTTTTGGTCGTACTCAAAAATGCTTGTCTATCTCCTCGAGACAAGAGTAAGGGAGCCGGATAAGTTAGAAATAGTAAGAGAAAATAAGCCAAGTTGATCTTTTTCGAGTCATCGGTTTCGAGCTCGGACTCGTTTTGTAGATACGCTCATATCTACTTGAGTATAATCTAAGCATGTTCAGCGAGCGAGAAAAAGAAATTTTGGGGATAAGAATGCGAAGAATATGGTGATAGCGATTGCAGTTATCATCGGACTCGAAGCTGTACTATTTTGTTGATGGAGAGTCCCATCCTAATCAAACTAACAAGGGCCATGGGCTATTGGCAATGTTACGAGAGGAGATAAGCTTGCTTGGAGATGAACTATGGGCACCAAAAACTACTATTCCGGTCCGAGTAGTTCAATCTGAACCAAGGCACTGGAAAGCCATGAAAATTGTCCTTCCATGACAATTAGTACATAAATAATTGATGCTTAGGAGTTAAAGCAAAAATAATCACCAAAGGAGGTCCAAAACACCTAAAAAGCCTAAACCGGGCATTTTAGGCACAATCTGACCGTTTGACTTTAAAGGTCAAAAAGTCCATGCTCGGATCATCAAAATAAGTCACCTAGGGGAGTAGTGCATTGCTGGCATAAAGAAGGTTCTAGAGAAACCAAGAGCACTACCTTTAGTGAGGAGAATCATGTGTTGGACCAATCGGAATCAAGCTTGCACAAGGGGACGACGGATACATAGCCGAAAATCACTATTCATTTCAGGCCACATGTTCTCAAGCTGGCTTGGAGAAGGGGATAGCTCTAGTGTAATATATGCCTTTGATCTTGTACATACACTCTTAGCCTTTAGATTATGCTTAGCTTTAATCTTTGAGCATTACAAATACTCCTTGTATTCGGTTGTGCAAAGGCAGCTTTTGATATTGAGTGAAAACCGAGCAAACTTAATGCTCTTTCCTAAAGAAACTCTTAATTGGTTTATCTAGGCTTGGCAAGCTTAGTGGTGTTCAATTAAGTCCAAAGGCTCAAGCTGGTGGTGTTATATGTATCCAGCCCGAACCTTCGGTGCCTCAAGACTTCTATGGTGGTGAATCTATATCCATAAGGAGCTTGATCATATCCTTGCTAATTCTCACTTTATAGCACTCATATACCTGCTCCTTTTTCCCTACATCTCGCTCATAAAACTCCACTTCCCAAAAACTTGTTCCTCGCCAGATTGTTCTTCTTGTAGAGCTATAAACCATTCGTATCTGCTGATTCTCGTGGTCCCACTCATTTTCTACTTGTCCTTTTTCTGCTGTAATTATTCTACCTTTTGTAATTATTTCTACATCTCAACCTTTGATTGTAAAAGGGGATTTATAACCCTTGGTTTAGAGTGATGTAACCTTGTTCTAAGTCCTATAAATAGGCATGGGTTTCACTTGTAAAAAGGACATTTGATTTTGATTAATAGCTATATGCCAAGTAAAGTTGAGTCAAGTTGCTTTCACCCATAAAATTATCTTTTGCTTGTCTAATTAATGGCATAATTAGACCGTGTTCTGAAGAGTCTAGCTTATACTTAGAGTGGTAATATTTGTATCTCTAAGTGTGATTAGCACCCTAGATTATCCTTAGTGGTGATATGTGTATAATTGGGTATTATAATTTAATCTTGTTTTTGTTGTTTTAGTGCTGGCTACCTTGTTAATCATCTCCTCTCAAGTGCTCAGCCTAGCTATTTTTGTCTACTATTTTATTGGTCATTTCGAGTCCTTTCGAGTCACTCAAAATTGTGTTTTGCGTACTTTATCTACGGGATCGGTGTAGACTTGCATCTTGGCACACCAACCAGCCCCATACACAATCCTGTGGTGATGGAAATATTCTTCCATCATCATTCTTAATTTCTAACACCTATGTGCGGATTGATCACGAGTCGAACCAAGCTCGGTTGAATACTAGGAAAAGGAAGGTAAACCAGATCCCGACCATGGTAGATGATGATCTTCCAACCTTTTAAATGGCCAAACCAAACTTCACAATTTTAAGTTCCACTATGAGCTTAGTATGAAGTAACGAATCCTAGTCCGAGCCGCACGTTGAAGGTAGCATATTAAGAGGATCAGCCTGCGAGGGTCAAGGTGAGGAGGGACTACTCCGTGCAAAACTGGCTGGACGAGGAGCAAGACAAGGAGAAACCTATACGCTCCGAATCCCAACTTGACAATCGATCCGAGTCGGCTAACAAACGCCAATCATGCAGCCCCAAGATGTAGCACGAGGATTCGATCCATGGAACCTAAGCGTGGATCACTGCAAAGGAGAGAAACCTCCATTCAACTTTGTGCAAACTTGACTTCCATTCAGTGCATCTACATGTAACACCCAAAACACTCCTTGGGAGTATTACATCACCGAGTTCCTTAAAGGAACTCCCAAGGCTCTCCGGGTGTTGGTTTGGCTGTCTAAACTCAACTTAAAGATAATAAGGGTGGTTTTTCAAAAGAATCGATATTTCCTAAAATTTCGGCACGAGTTTTGTTTGTAATATGAACTATCCCATAGGCTTAAAACCTTAAAATCCTGCATAAAAGCATAACATAACTCAACGAGCCACCCGCTCGAAGTATACAACTCCACGGCCACACGCGGAGTCCAACCAATCATACGATAAAACTTACAACAATCTAAAAGGGTTTATAATACATTTGGTATAACTATATGCACTAAATTACAAGTACAACATCTAGAAACAAAACAATACATGTCAGCCACTTAAGTCACTTCAACCGTCAACAATCGGCAGTCAACGAGAGTCCGGGGTATGCTAAGTGTAGAACATGCTTACGGACGTGTATCCGCAACACTGGGAGAAAGGGGGAATTGTGAGCGTGAGCAATAATTAACGGGCTCACCCGAGTCTTATACCCTTAAAATGGAAATTCTTTAAACATAATACTCATAATAATGAAATCTGCGAAAGCATAATAATATAATACAAATCTATATACTTTTCACTCGAAATCTCATGCAATGAAAAAGTTCAAGACTCTTCAATCACTTAAAAACAAAGCTTCACATTCATGAACAATTCTTTTGGGGGTTGAATCAACTTTTCTTGGCCTTTTGAGGACTCAAACTAGCACTTCTTTCATCTCGGGCGCGGACCTATCTTCTAGGAAGTCTCGGAGCGGGCATCCCGCCTCTGTAGGACCCCTGTTAGAACCCTTCCCTCGAAGTCTCTAGCTGGGCGTTCCACGGCTCGAACCCTTCGGTATGCTAAACGATCCGTAGCTAGTCGATTCAAAACAATTTGCACATATTCATTCATCACATTCACTTTACAACTTTCTCAATCGATTCGAGTATCAAGGAAGGCATGACACCACGTGTCACCCTTATAAATTCACTTTCACAAATCTCATTCATTTTGTCAAGCAAGTCTCGCTTCTTTAAAACATAATCACGTTCGAAAGGCAGTTCTCAAGAAATTGCATTCAAGAATCATTCACGTAAAATACAAAACTCCTTTCGAAACTATTTTTGAGTATCACGTAAAGCAATCACATAGCACGGATAATCACCATTCAATGCAAGCAATCATTCTCAACTCTTTCCAACTATATCTTTCTCAATCCCTCACTTTAGTATGATTAATCTCCATTTCCGACTCACGGTAACCACAAGCATATATCACTTAAGTTAACGTTTTAATTCGTCACAATTCATTCCCTTCACCTCCATTTCTCACTTTATGTCTCTACTTTGTGAATCCACTTTGTTTGCTCACGTCTCAACTTTCCTCAACTCCCTGTCTTGACTTCAATTCCTCAACTTAACCTTACCATTCCCTGCCTCAAATTCCCATTGTATGTCTCTAACTCATTACTTAACTCTTGCTCGTCCGTCCTTAGTTATGTAACTCTTAATCACTTTTCATTATTCGGTTTCCGTAACCTTTGCTTATTTTCACGCTCGGTTCAACCTCGAGGAATTAAACATACTTCAAATGTAATTAATCTCACAATCACCCATTTCTCACTTACTTGTCCCAATTGTGCATTACTCAATACGAATTCATACTCCTCTTTATACTTCAACGTACCATTCCCCAATGTTCATAATTAGCTCTTAATACCGCAGGTTCAAGAATCTCTAAAACTTATTTAACTCATAATTCATATCCATGACCCAACTCTTCATCCTTAATAGCTAATTGAAACTTCAATACTACTCCTTTGACCTATGCAATCTAACCTCCTCGGAATCAGCAGGTTCTAATTCAACCTTAAGTAACTATCAAATCTCTTTGAAGTTCCTAATTGAATTCCGCTATTTAACCCAAGTAACTCCTTTCATTTCACGATTCAGCCTTCTCAATTCCTTAAATATATTCTAAGCTCTAATTCAATTTCAAACAACGATTAGGTCTATTCTGCAATACGGATATTCAACGTTCACCACAAATTCCATATTGACATAACACATTCAACATTCACAACAAATCCATTTGGGTTTCGAAATTACTAATAGTTTAGAGTATAAGACTACCCACCTCGATTCAGGGATTGAAGGTTTGTTGGTTTGCTTGAGACTCGAGCTCCCCGGTTTAGTTCCTCCTTTCGTTCCTCTTTCCCTCGCTGCTAGCCTCGATTTCCGCCACTCTCCTCTACGCCGGACACCATCGCTGGTCACGGTCCCGTGCTCACCGGTTGCTTCCTCAGCCCTCACGTCCGCTTCCCTTTCCCTAGCCTCGGTTTCCCCCTCTCCTTCAATCCTGGCCGTCCCTCGCGTTTGTCGATCGTCTCACCTTCGTTCTCCGTGGAGCCCGTCGGCCTCCGGTGGCTTTTATTGCTCTCGCTTGCCCTCTCCCGCTCGCTCTGTCTCTCTCGCTCGCTCTGTCTCTCTCGCTCGCTCTGTCTCTCTCGCTCGAGCTCTCTCTCTCTTTCTTTCGTTTCCCAGGTTCCGTCCAGGCCCCCTCCCTTCTTTCTTTTTCCTATTCTCCATTCTTTCTCTTTTCGGTGGCTTCATCGGGTGCAGCCAGCACTGCTGCAGACAGTACACTAATCCTCCCCTTAATTATATTTTTATCTCATTTCGCCACTTAAACCAAAACCCACCTCTTCATTTCCTTTTTATTCATCTTTTTCCTTTTTCTCTTGCTAAACGTAACAATAATTAAACCCACAATTTATCTTTCTCATCTCTTCATAATTCAACCAAAGTAATCACCGGCCCATATACAACAAGTCCATATCTCCTTCCTTCCGTCCTCTTACGCTGCTGCGTTCTAACTTATTTTAATATGCTTGCAACGACAATTCCTAATCACCCAACAGTTTAGCTCGGATGAAAAAGGAAGCCAATTTCCTTGATTTAACTTATTTAACATCAGCCTCCAAAGGGATACTAATGTAATATGTCCGGCCGTAAATAAAATCGAGTCACTCAACCCCCAGTCACGGGGAATAATATTCGATAATTCTATGTTTTTCAGCTGCCTTTCTTTAAAATTTCGGGTATTACATTTCTCCCCTCCTTACAAGAATTTCGTCCTCGAAATTTGCAATGAGTAAGCGTCCGACTACAAAGACTCAAATAAGTCAAAGCTGCCCATACAAGTGCTCCCGAGCCTAAACTCCGATTCGCAGAGGCACTTAGTCTCGTTTGGGGTCAATGAATTCCAACCTCCTTTCTACCAACTTTTCGTGCGTCTACTCACTCTATTATGGGCCCGAGGATCAAATCGCACTCAAAAGGGCAAAAAGTTGGCTTAAAGGTTGTGATCCCGTCACTTATCTTACATCGAACCCTAATGCCTCCACCAAATCCTTACGCAATCAACACATTAACTAGGCACACGTATAGTTCAAATATCTCACACCGCCTTGTAGCTCCTTATCTTCCATAAACTTAAGCAAGCTCTATGGCCAAGCTAGTGGAATGGCCAGTTCAACGAATTATCTATGATGCATCACTGGTCGAAGTAGTAAGGATCGCACACATGCTAGGCAAGTAACGCCACCAAGAGGAAGTAGAGAGATCTCGGATGTATAAGCAAAACGCCGAAATTTGAACCAAGTCAAACTTGAGAGGCAACCAAACTATATGTGATCATATATAACACCACAAGATCCTTAAGCAACTCTTGGTAACTACGATAAGTAGTAGGGAGTCCTCATGTCATTCTTTCACCTCTATGGGAATTAAGATCCAACCTACGATCCTTTTATAAATCTTAAAGTATCTCATCCCCAAGCACTTATAGTCGCTCCTATGAGCTCTAATAAACACAACGAACTCCAAGTAAGGTATGGGAGTGATAGAGCAACTTCTAAACTTCCCTTGTATGAGACACTCCACTTACAAGATCATGATCATGCCCAAAGCTAAAGATCCCAAAGAAACTACTTCCAATTTTTGATGTTTTGATTACCCACAAAGAATTGCCAAATGTAACCCCAAAGTGGTGGAGGGCATGATTCCCATATTCATCAATCAATTCCTCTTAATGAAATAGATAAGTCAAAGGAACTCAAATGGTGGAAAGTATAACCTTCAAAGTGATTCACTTAGCTTCTTCTAACCTCATGCTCGCCTTACTCTAGACCTTTCCCACAAGTTCCTCAAATTCAAACTCATAGATTGATCTCCATAACCGCGACGCCCTATGTTTGGTTGACCCAAAAACTTAGATGGAAGTAGAGTAAATCCCTAAATCAATCTGTTTCTCCAATCATAGCTCCCAAATGTACTCTAGGGATATCTTTTAACAAACCCAAACACACATGCGCTTCAAGCAAAATACCGAGTTTGACATTCTCGGTCATGGACTCAAATATAATTATCAAGAATACCAATTCCACCAATGTTACAACGAACCTTTCGCATTGGATCTCCCGTTAATTTTCCCCCATAGCTTCGAATCCTTATTTATAACTTCCAAAAGTACCCATCTGTAAGTATTTCCGTAAATATATGCATGTATCCCTCCACACTCGGGGTGCTCAGCCCTATCATATTCAACAATGTGACTTTTCAATTCATTCCTTAATGACAACTCTCAAAAGGAGCTTCTATACCTAAATGAACAAATGGAGTCGGAGTCTCCAAGCATGCTTCACTTATGCTAATGCGCCATATACCTTCCCTCTTCCCATCTAAAATCAACTAGGCACTCCCTAAACTCCTTAGAACTATGTATATAAACAATCGATACTTAATCGAATACTTACATGCTTCTTAGGGGTTGTTAAGTCGTATTTTATACGTATTTTTAGTAGTTATTTAGTTTATATTATATAGTTTATTTTATCTAATTTATTCTATTTTGTCTATTTATAGGTAATTATCGAATAAAGTGGGGAAGAGAAGAAAAGTCGTTAAAAGTGGATTTTTAGCTACCGACAAGCATCCAAGAAAATATATGAAGTCGGTCCATAAATATAATATGTAATAAAATATTTATTTTAGGATATTATATTTTAGGAAATCCTAAGTGGAATAGAAAAGGGAAACTTAGAAGAGAAGAAAGAGAAATAAACCCTAACTCTTTCACCCTATATATACTACTTATTATCATCATGGAAGGGGAACCCACACACATCATCACCACCTCTTACTGCTTGCTGCCCTCCTTGCTGCCCCCTTCGCTGCTCACTACCGCCCCACACGCCAGTCCACAACACCTTCATTCGCTGCCCTTTTCTACTTCACGCCACAATCATCTTCTCATCACCTCTCTATTAAGATAATCATCACCTACCTTCCACTTTCAATCCCTCTTTGCCACCTCCTTCGCTGCTTCTTTTATTATCCACAATCATCATAATATTTCTTACACCCCTTAATTATAAATCATCATCTCTCCATCATCACCTCATTGATCATCACCATGGCAAGGATTATTATGGTATTATTACTGTTGTAACTTTTATTTTAAAGACTCTATTTTTATTGTTAATTTAATATTAAAGATGCTATTTTTATTTAGATTACGTGTTTTAAATTACATTATGTTTGAGTAGTTTTTCTTATACTTAGTATAATCTTATTGAAGCCATGTTAAATTATTTATTTTGAAACAAAGTTTTGATTTTTATTGTCTTATTGATTCGATCCATGATTCTATGATAATTTGTGTTTAATGTTTGTGAATTTATGTCTAATTAATTAGAGTGCACGCTATTTAGTTTTATATAAATTCATGTGATAGTTTAGAGGGTTTAAGTACGTAATTGCTTGATCTTTTAGACATAAGTATCACCCTAGTTAATCATGGATGGCTCATACCCATCTCTTTTAATTAGGAAATTATCATAGATCCTTCTTAAATCAATTTGCTAGTAGATTGGTTATTAGGTGCTAGATGATGTTTTTCTAATACTTAATGCTCTGATTTGATTAAATTCTAGTGCTAGTGCTAGGGTTATCAATATTAGTAGGGTTTATATTAGGGCTAGGCCTAAGTAAACTAATAACTAAGGAAAAACGGGAAGATCCGCTAGTGGTTGTCTTCTACAGTTTAGCTCATGGGTAGATCAATTTGTGTGTTAATGATAAATAATAATTTGCATGGTGGATATAGATTTTACTAAGTGTTTTTATAAATTTGCTATCTTTGATAATTATTTGTTTGCTTTTTAGTTATTTTCTTTAGTTTGTCAATTTTTATTTATAAATTATAGTCTTTTATTATTAATTTCGTTACCCCCTAAAGATCATTATTTTAGATTAGTTTTAGTAATTTTATTTTAATTTAATTTTGAGTCTTTACATAATTTAATTTTCAGAATTAATTTTCTGTTAGTTTTTATTATTTTTGAGTCAGTTTGTTAGAAATTAGTTTAAAAATAGTTTCTTTTGTTATTTTTCGTGTTTTATTTTCTTTTAGGGTTTAGATAGAGTCCTAGTTTGCTGTGATTAAATTTTAGAATTTTTGGAATTAATTTGATATTTTTTCAGATTTAATTCTTGAATTTAATTACTGCAGGCTTTTAATAAAATAAATTCATAAATTAGATTTTAAATTTTGTTTTTATATTTTTAGGGTCTGGTTAGGTTTAGAAAATTAGTATTACTATTCTGGGTAATTTTAGTATTTATTTTCGTAATTATTTTAGTGCAGAATTTTACTTATTTAATTTTCTGTTTTAGAATTTGTTTATTTTCTGCTTTAGTTTTCTGTTTTAATTGTTCTTAAAAATATACAAAAATATTTCTGGGTTATTGTAGTTTTATTATTATGTATAAATTATTTATTTAGTTATTAGATAATTTTCTATGAATTTTAGTTATTGATTTTAATTTATATTTTCTGTTTTGTTTTTAAGAGTAGTAAATTTAATTAGATTAAAACTTGCATGTTATTATATCTTTCCTCGTGGATTCGATCCCTACTTGCCCTTGCTATATTGTTTATTATAAGTTTAAGTAGTGGTTTAATTTGTTCGCTGTACGACAAGCTTAACAGGGGTAGAATTCCTAAGTCAACTAATGATTCGAAGCCACACCATGAAATCAATGAATACGAAGGGAAATAAAAAATTCAGCCACACACCCGAGTTACATACTTAGAACGCATGATCACTCACACACATATAAGCACATAAGTTCACGATTCAGATCACTGAACTCATCCTCTAGCTAATAAGAAGTCGAATCAACAAAGTCCTAAGGTAGAGGTTTCTAATTAAGGGCTCAACGAAATCAACGAGTAGTGCACCGAAAGTAAGGTTTCGGTCACACTTACTCACACAATTAGCACACACAAGTCACGCGCACATTACCCCGATGGGCGGTTTACACTCAACTAATTCAACTAAGTCAACGAGGTAGTCACCTATAAGGCAGAGGTCTAACTTAAGGCCACATATATGTCGGTTACAAACAAAGCACATAATCACATAACAAGGATCCTAGACGGCTATATGCAATGTAAACTTAAGGTCACCAAAATCTATGCTCGATACCATAAAATTTAACACCCCAAAACACCCCCGGGAGTATTACATCGCCGAGTTCCTTAAAGGAACTCCCAAGGCTCTTCTCGGTGTTGGTTTGGCTGTCTAAACTCAACTTAAAGATAATAAGGGTGGTTTTTCAAAAGAATTTGAGATTTCCTAAAATTTCGGCAGAGTTCCGTTTGTAATATGAACTATCCCATAGGCTTAAAACCTTAAAATCCTGCATAAAAAGCATAACATAACTCAACAACCCACCCGCTCGGAGTATACAACTCCACGACCACACGCCGAGTCCAACCACTCATGCAATAAAACTTACAACAATCTAAAAGGGTTTACTATACATTTGGTACAACTATATGCCCTAAATTACAAGTACAACATCTAGAAACAAAACAATGCATGTCAGCCACTTGAGTCACTTCAACCGTCAACAATCGGCAGTCAACGGAGTCCGGGGTATGCTAAGTGTAGATCACGCTTCGAACATGTATCTCGCAACACTGGGAGGGAAAGGGGGAATTGTGGGGGTGAGCAATAATCAACGGGCTCACCGGAATCTTATACCCTTAAAATGGAAATTCTTTACACATAATACTCATAATAATGAAATCTGCGAAAGCATAATAATATAATACAAATCTATATACTTTTCACTTGAAATCTCGTGCAATGAAAAAGTTCAAGACTCTTCAATCACTTAAAAACAAAGCTTCACATTCATGAACAATTCTTTTGGGGGTTGAATCAAATTTTTGGGCCTTTTGAGGACTCGAACTAGCACTTCTTTCATCTCGGGCGCGACCCCGACAAAAAGGCTCCGGGACCTATCTTCTAGGAAGTCTCGGAGCGGGCATCCCGCCTCTGCAGGACCCCTGTTAGAACCCTTCCCTCGAAGTCTCTAGCTGGGTGTTGCCCAGTTCGAACCCTTCGGTATGCTAAACGATCCGTAGCCAATCAATTCAAAACAATTTGCACATATTCATTCATCACATTCACTTTACAGACTTTCTCAATCGATTCGAGTATCAAGGAAGGCATGACACTACGAGTCACCCTTATAAATTAACTTTCTCAAATCTGATTCATTTTCTCAAGCAAGTCTTGGTTCTTTAAAACATAATCACGTTCGAAAGGCAATTCTCATGAAATTGCATTCAAGAATCATTCACATAAAATACAAAACTCCTTTCAAAACTATTTTTGAGTATCACGTAAAGCAATCACATAGCACGGATAATCACCATTCAATGCAAGCAATCATTCTCAACTCTTTCCAACTATATCTTTCTCAATCCCTCACTTTAGTATGATTAATCTCCATTTCCGACTAACAGTAACACCAAGCATATATCACTTAAGTTAACGTTTCAATTCGTCACAATTCATTCCCTTCACCTCCATTTCTCACTTTATGTCTCTACTTTGTGAATCCACTTTGTTTTGCTCATGTCTCAACTTTCCTCAACTCCCTGTCTTGACTCCAATTCCTCAACATAACCTTCCCATTCCCTACCTCAAATTCCCGTTGTATGTCTCTAACTCATTACTTAACTCTTACTCGTCCGTCCTTAGTTATGTAACTCTTAATCACTTTTCATTATTCGATTTCCAATACCTTTGCTTATTTTCACGATCGGTTCAACCTCGAGGAATTAAATATACTTCGAATGTAATTAATCTCACAATCACCCATTTCTCACTTACTTGTCCCAATTGCTCGATACTCAATACGAATTCATACTCCTCTTTATACTTCAACGTACCATTCCCCAATGTTCATAATTAGCTCTTAATACCGTAGGTTGAAGAATCTCTAAAACTTAGTTAACTCATAATTCATATCCATGACCCAACTCTTCACCTTAATAGCTAATCGAAACTTCAATAGTACTCCTTTGACCTATGCAATCTAACCTCCTCGGAATCAGCAGGTTCTAATTCAACCTTAAGTAACTATCAAATCTGTTTGAAGTTCCTAATTTAATTCTCGCTATTTAACCCAAGTAACTCCTTTCATTTCACGATTCAGCCTTCTCAATTCCTTAAATATATTCTAAGCTCTTATTCAATCTCAAACAACGATTAGGTCTATTCTCGCAATACGGTTATTCAACGTTCACCACAAATTCCATATTCACATAACACATTCAACATTCACAACAAATACATTTGGGTTTCGAAATTACTAATAGTTTAGAGTATAAGACTACCCACCTCGATTCGGGGATTGAAGGTTTGTTGGTTTATCGAGACTCGAGCTCCCCGGTTCGGTTCCTCCTTTCGTTCCTCTTTCCCTGCTGCTAGCCTCGGTTTCGCCGCCCTCCTCTGCGCCGGACACCGTCGCCGGTCACGGTCCCGCGCTCACCGGCTGCTTCCCTCGGCCCTCACGTCCGCTTCCCTTTCCCTAGCCTCGGTTTCCCCTCTCCTTCAGTCCTGGTCATCCCTCACTAATTGCTAGAGGCTTCAAGAGAATGATGAAGCACAAAAGATGGGACAAGAAGCCAAAAGAAGAGTTCTATAAGAAAGACAAGAAGGATAGGAAAGGCAAAAACTCTTCTCCTTTAGAGTTATCTCGACTAAGAACTCTGGATGCTATGAATGTGGCAGCAAGGAACACATAGTCAAAGACTGTCCAAAGAGAAAACGGGACAGAAAGAAGAAAAAGGCTATGATGGCCACATGGAGTGACGAGGACTCATCGGAAGATGACGAGGACTTAGATGACTCAAAGTGTCCGATGGCCCTCTCGACTCACAAGCAAAGCAGAGTCGGACTCGGATCAATCAGACAATGAGGAATCAAATCCTCAAGAGGTAATTGAGTACTTTCTCAAATTCTTCAAAGTTGATTTGGCTAAGTATATTTTTACTTTGGAAGAAAAGTCCAATTTTGATTCTTCTCATTTCAAAGAACAACTTGAGTCAATTTCTTCGAGGGCATCTCTTTAAAAAATGAATTGGAAAAGCTGAGACTTACACTCGAGAGAACTCAAGACTAGTGCTCAATCCAATGAGACTGAGTCCGAGTTACTCGAGAAGAGAAAATGAGCAACTAAAGCAAAAGCTCAATGAGTCTCGAGATCTTGTTTTAAAATTTACTCAAGGTCAGAAAAACCTTGACATGCTCTTAGGATCTCAATGTGTCTCTTTTAGAAGAGAAGGTCTTGGTTTTAACACGAGAGGAGGAATCCAATTCCTACTCGGAGCTTTTCAAAAGGATTCCGGAACTGTAAAGTTCAGGAAAGCTAAGAATGGTCCCATTCATAAAAATGAAAGGAGGACTAAGCCCGGATCGGTTTACAATAAGAAACCATCTCCTCCAACTTTCAAAAGAAAAGTTTTTCAAAAGAAAGAGATACGAGGCTCGGTTCTCTACACGGAAGACTCGGAATCATACTAAGCCCAAAGTCATTCAAATATGGTTCCGAAAAACCTTCTTCCTCGAAAAGGACCACGAGTAAAGAGTGTTACTTGGGTTCGTTAGAGGAAGTGAGAAGGATTAGATTGTCTCTGTTTTGCGGGTTACTCGGAAGAGATCAAAAGGACATTGGTATCTTGACGGTGGATGCTCATGCCACATGTCGGGAGACTCGGGACTCTTTTACGAGTTAGAAAAGCATAAAGGAGGAAAAGTCACTTTTGGAGATGATAGCAAAAGCAAGATAATTGGGATAAGCAAGATTGGAAAGGGAAGCAATACGGTCGGCCCAGTTTACCTTGTCAAAGGATCGAAGTACAATCTACTTAGCATTTCTCAATTATGTGATAAAGGTCAAGAGGTAAGATTCACTCAAACCAAATGTTACATTTCGATGACACCACCAAGGAGATCAAACTCTCGGGTAAGAGATCGGGTAACACTTACATTATTCCTCTCTCGACTCTAGTCGGAACTTATCTTGTTTAAAAGCATCCCTTCATGATGGTTCATGGACATGGCATCATACATTAGGCCATGTTAGCATGCATACTATTGAGAAATTAGCATCTCATGGTTTAGTTAGAGGTTTGCCTAACTGTACTTTCAAGAAACATAGAGTTTGTGAAGCTTGCACAAGAGGGAAACAAGTCGAGATCATCATTCAAATCATCGAAGACAGTTTCCACATTCAAAGTGCTTGAGCTGCTGCATATGGATTTATGTGGTGAAATCCCGGTTAAGAGCCTCGGAGGTAAATCATATGTACTTGTTATTATTGATGATTATTCACGATTTACCTGGGTGTGTTTTCTTAAGCACAAAAATGAAGCATTCAAGGAGTTCATCAAGCTCTGCAGAAAAATCCAAGTTGAGTCTCGAGACTTAGATCCGGAGAATTCGAGCCGACCATAGAAGGGAGTTCGACTACTTAGAATTCTCGAGTTTTATGATAAGAATGGAATCTCTCACAACTTCTCAGCACCAAGAACTCCTCAACAAAATGGAGTAGTGGAGAGAAATAACAAAACTCTTGAAGAAATAGCAAGGACAATGATGATTGAGCACAATCTACCTTACTATTTCTTGGTCGAGGCGATCAACACAGCCAACTACACCTTGAGCAGATGCCTCATCGGACCTATACTTGAAGAAAACACCTTATGAGCTCTACAAAGGGAAGAAACCCAATATTTCCTATTTCAAGCCTTTTGGATGCAAATGTTTTGTTCATAACAATGGTAAGGATCACCGACCAAGTTTGATGCTCGGTCGGATGAAGGTATTTTTACGGGTTATTCATCTCATAGTAAAGCTTATCGCGTTTTCAATAAAAGAACTAACAAAGTGGAAGAAAGTATCCATGTTGTGTTTGATGAGATTAAACAGGAAAAACCTAGCGAATCATCATTCTCAAATCGAAGCTCAGCAGAGAAGATGATGATAAAGCTGAGTCTATCGAGATTCAAACCCAACCAGACTCGGAATGAGATAACTCAAGAAGCGGCTCGGAATCTTGAAGAACAATCGATGAACAAGAACACTCTGAACAAGCTTCTAAAGAACAAGCGGTTCAGCCTACAAATATAGTGAATCGGAGAACAGGTAGAGCATTCAAGTATGCTTCTAGTCATCCACTAGAAAACATATTATCCGATATTAACGAGTGGGGTAAGAACTCGTTCCTCTCTTCAAAATCTATGTGCATTCAATGCATTCATTTCATTAACTAAACCAAAAATGCACTAGAGGCCCTAAATGAACCTGAATGGGTAGAGGCCATGCAAGAGGAACTCAATCAATTCGAAAGAAACCAAGTTTGGACTCGACCAAATGACCTTCTAACCACCCAGTCATAGGAACCAAATGGGTTTTCAAGAACAAAGCTGGATGAAGGTGGGTTGGTAGTCGAAACAAGGCTAAACTTGTGGCTCAAGGTTACAATCAGGAAGAAGGGATTGATTGTGGGGAAACCTTTGCACTGTTACGGAATTGAAGCCATTAGAATCCTGTTGGCATTTGCATCTAGCATGAATATCAAATTATATCAAATGGATGTTAAGTGTGCGTTTCTCAATGGTTTTATTGAAGAGGAAGTCTATGTCAAGCAACCTCCTGGATTTGAAAACTCGGAATTTCCAAATTATGTTTTCAAACTTCGAAAAGCTCTTTATGGTCTTAAACAAGCTCCCGGAGCTTGGTATGAAAGATTGAGCAATTTCTTGGTTCAAAACGATTTTAAAAGAGGTCAGATCGACAAGACTCTCTTTATTAGAACCAAGGGGAAAGATTTCCTTATCGTTCGGATCTATGTTGATGATATAATTTTTGGAGCTACTATTGAAATTCTATGCCGAGACTTTTACGAGTTAATGAGTCGGGAATTTCAAATGAGTATGATGGGAGAACTCAATTTCTTCCTCGGTCTACAAATCAAACAAGACAAAGATGGAATCTATGTCCATCAATCAAAGTATACCAAGGAGCTGCTGAAGAAATACAAACTCCAAGATGCAAAGCACACAGCTACACCCATGAGCGACATTATAAAACTTGACTCGGACGAGAAAGGGAAAGCAATAGATCGAAACTCTATCGATGTATGATTGGATCTTTGCTATATCTTACTTCCAGTAGGCTAGATATAATGTTCGGTGTATGTTTATGTGCAAGATTCCAAGCTAATCCAAAAGAATCACATCTCACCTGCGAGTGAAGAAAATATTCGAGATATCTTGCGGGGACTCGGAACTTAGGTCTATGGTACTCAAGAGACTCGGAACTTTGCTATATCTTACTTCCAGCAGGCTAGATATAATGTTCGAGTGTATGTTTATGTGCAAGATTCCAAGCTAATCCAAAAGAATCACATCTCACCTGCAGTGAAGAGAATATTCGAGATATCTTGCGGGGACTCGGAACTTAGGTCTATGGTACTCAAGAGACTCGGAACCGACTCTCACTTGGATACTCGGATGCTGATTAAGTCTGGATACAAAGTTGATAGAAAGAGAACTTCGGGAGCGTGCTAATTTGCGGGACAATCCTTAATATCCTGGCACTCAAAGAAGCAAAACTCAGTAGCTCTATCAACCGAGTATATTGCGATCGGAGCATGCTTGTGCTCGGATTTTATGGATAAAGCAACACTTGAGAGATCTTGGACTTTCTTTCAAATCGGTTCCAATCAAGTGTGATAATCAAAGTGCAATTAGCATCACCAAAAATTCGGTTCAGCACTCAAAACAAAACACATTGAGGTCAGGTATCATTTTTTGAGAGACCATTTTGAGAAAGGTGATATTCAACTTGAATTCATTCCTACTAATCTTCAATTAGCTGATATTTTTACTAAGCCTCTTAGTGAAGATCAGTTTTGTTTTATTAGGAATGAGCTTAGAATGTTAAATGCATAATTATGTGCTTTCCTTGTGAAAATCTCATTACATGATTATGTGTTATGTGCGTTCAAATTGTTAATAACCATGTGTTCGATTGATTTAGTGATACTGAGCTGACGGTTATTATTTATTTCTAGCTTACGAGTCATTCGAAACTTATCCGAGTGAGACTCGGACGTTTGAGAAAAATGGACATCAAATCTCTGAAATCATCTCTAGATAAGTGGAGAATTTCGGAATTTATTTTCAAAATCTTTTCTCTCTCTCGCGCGCTGTGATCGGACAACTAGCCGTTGTAAGACAAACCGCTAGAATTCTAACTATTGAGAAGAGAACCGTCACAACGGTCCGAGGTGACTGATGAAAGAGGCTGAGTCGAACGGATATTGAAGGACGATTATTTTCCTATAAATAGTGCCTATTCTCCTTCATCTCGCTACTTTACATTTCACTTACTCTCTCTCTCTCTCGAAATCAAAACTTCGTGCACAAGTTCTCTACGTCTACGAGTGACCTCTGGATATTTTCAAGCTTCGTGAAGCTCATCTCAAGTAAGCTCAATCTGCTCTCAACTCTTTCTTCTACTCTTTTTCTTTCACTCTCTTTGACTTATTCTCTTCTACATTTCACTTCTATCTCTTTTCTCATCCAAAATGCTCAAAAGAGGTTCTCACCTCGACTTTCTTGGCTCTTCCTTAAAGAAGCCTCACACAAAAAGCCAAGAAGGCTCCTCCAACTCAAAACCTCTCGTCACCCGAGCATCTTATGCTGGATGATAAGTTCTTTCCAACCACAAAATTTTCGTGGTTGCCACACATCCAAACAACCGGTGTTTATCATTTTTCTTTGTTTCAGCGAGTTCATATATCCTGAACTCGTATCCGAGTTTTACAATCATCTCACAAGCTCTGAAGGTATTCTAACCTCCAAGGTTCAAAATATAACTGTTCGAATAAACACTTCCCTTCTCCATCGCTTGTTCAAGGTCTCCTCTCTCTTCTTGAATAACAACCCAATTCCTTTCACTAAGGTCGTCGACGACTTCTTTGAAAAGTAAGCAAAGAGTTTCCTGAGTCACGTAAAAATTTTCTACGTGACTCAGCTGAGGTCGAAGCACGCCTTCTATGTTTCTTGCTGATGAGAACTTTCTTCTCTCAACATTCGAGCAAGGAGAACCCCAACTCCAAGAATCTAAAAGCTCTTTTTGACATTCTTGAGGGCTACAAAGTAGGCCTCTTTCCTTCCATCATCGAGCAAATGGTAGCCGTGCCAGCTCAACTCCAAAATAAGAAGAACACCCCTCTTCCTTTCGGTGCTCTTCTCACCCTTGTCTTCAAACAATTCAAAGTTCCTCTTCCCTCGGACTCCAAATGTTGTATCCGAGGCTGCCGTTGTCATCGGCAAAAAGGAACTTCGGGGTTTCGGTATCGGGAGACTCAACCTGGTATCCGGGTACACAGCTCGGAGCCGAGGCCACCTTCTCCGCCTCGGACTCATAAAGAAGCCCCCTTTCTCTCCTGCCCCACCTGGTGGTGCTTCCACCTCGAGTGCTTCTAAGTCTCTCTCCTCTATTTTGTCCTTCGCTTTCATGGACAAAATCAACTCTGTGTCCTTGGAATTCAAGGACATGCTCCGGTCATTCAAGACTATCTATCGGTCTATGGCCATCAACCAAAAAACAACCCAGTCTCAAATCCAAGAGTAGCAAGACTCGCTTCTTGAGATGAAGGCCACTGGTGAAGGAGCAGAAGGAGCTGATCGAGCTCCTCTAGGAGAAACGGTCCAAGGCGGCTCGGAACCATGGTGACTCGGACACATCCGAAGAGTCCTCGAGCCCGGCCAAGACCTCCTCGGATAACGGGGAGGACGGAGAAGAAGACCAAGAAGAAGCAGACGCCGAGGAGCCTGCGGCTGAGGCAGCTCCTTCCGGGCAAGGCGCAGAACAAAAGAAGAAGAAGGAGGGACAGTGAGGGTTTAAATGCTCCTGAAGCTCAACCTCGAAGTGATCGGCTCGGATAGCAATCTAAGTGGGTCGAAGACCTAGCTGCACAAGGACAAATCGTAGCGAGGTTAGGCCGAGCGGACCCCTCCAGCCTACCAAGCTCCAAATGGAGGAACCTATGGATCCTTTCGTTGCGGGTCAGCCACTCGGAGCCGAGCCCTTGATGGAGATCCCTGTCCTCCCTCCGCCGCACTCAAGCACATCGTCAAGATCCTCGCCGGCGTCGGCGTACCACTCGTCCTTCCTCTTCTACTCGGACAACCCCTTCTCCCTCTTAGACACCATGCACTCGTGTCACAATTCCAAAGTCTGCCGATTCTTCTTCTTCCTGCAATCTTTTTCATTTCTTCATCTTTTACTTATCTCTTTTGTCCGGACATCAAATATGTACTACTTGTTGTGTTCTTCCCATTTTTCTTGTTTTTGCTGAAAGGCAAGGGGGAGAATATAGATAGAAAAATTTGTTGTCTTGTTTAGGCGGAGTTTCTCACTTTCTCTCTCTCTCTCTCTCTGTATATATTTTTTTCAATGAATTAATGCATTTCTTTCACTACTTTCAATTTAATGTTTAATGCAAGCATTTACGAGTTTCAATCAAATATGCTCTCTTGCTTAGCATCTTCGTCAACATAAATGCATTTCATTGACTACTCTTTATACTCCGATACTTTAAGTATACAAAAACATATCTATATCACTAACAACGTTTCTTTCTAAGTATGGAATGCCTTTCATCAAAAAGGGGAGATTGAAGACTCGGACTTTACTCCGCACATTTCGAGTACTATCAAGGGAATCGGGTATATGACTTTCTCACTTATAGAGTTTTGATTCCAAGTCATTCTCTGTACCTTAGAAACTTTTTTGAGTGATATAGTATTTCCTCTAAGTGATATAGCAATTATTTCATGTATTTATGCATGACTCTGTCTCGACTCGGAAAGCATATCGATACTCACTTTTGTACACTCGGTTCCGAGTCTCTCATCACTTAGAATTATCGTATGTTCAAATGACTAGTATTTGCATAACCACACTCGGGTCCGACTTCATGTTATAGGTCTTATTCTGTTAGAGTCGGCGCTTCTAGTCTAAACCATACTTAGTCTAGATCAAGTTTGTTTCACTCTGGTATTCTTTATTTAACTTGATTCTCACTTAGACTAACTCGGATGGAATTTTGAGTTTCATGGATATTAGACTCGTAAAATTCCATTCCTTTTTTGACTCGGATAATTAGTCACTTAATTATCTTAATTATGTTATTATCTGTGTCTAATCTTGGACCAAAGTATTTTATACTTTGAGAACCAATTTGATTTACTTTTATAGGTTATTCAAACAAGGCTACACCTTTTGAAATACAAAAGTAACCGACTTCAAAACGTCAAATCACCAGCAGACAAGGCTTTTTCCACCTCTAACCTAGCCCTAGAAGACCGTGTCGAGGTCATGCGTTTCCAAAACTAGAAATCTGCAAGACCAAGCTAAACGGTAGTTTCCACCTTATCTTTCAAGACACCACCAATGGTTTTGGGACTTCCAAAGGAGACAAGAACCGTTATCCAACGTTCATATCTCAACGGATATTTTTGAGTGACTCGGAAAACCCTTTAACAATGGTCACAAAGGACTCCGAGTTAGAAGATGGTCTCAACGGCTAAGCTGCTTGGTCATCTATAAATAAAAGCCAACTCTCTAGACTTGAAGATTGTCGAACCTATTGTTAATATACATACTTGATCAAAAGTTATTGTATTCATTCTCAATCTTCTACTTACAACTCCCACTCTGTAATTCATTATATTCCGAGTTGTAAGGTCTTGTACTTAGTTACAAACTCTCTTCTTACTCTCTAAGTAAGGTCCCTTGACTGAGCTGTAAGGGTTAACTCAGCTCACTTGTCCTTAGCTCTAAGGGTTATCTCGGTTAGGAAGTACTAGATCGAGATAAGGGAATTTCTAAGTCTAGCAAAAACTTGTAAAGAGTTGTCTAAGGGAACAACTCGGGGTCGAGTCAGTCTACTGTATTTTGTGGACTCAAAATAATGGATTTCGCTCGTGCTTGGATTAACACGGTCCGTGGTTTTCTGCCCCAAGAGGGTTTCCACGTACTTTCTGTGTCTTCTCTTTCGAGTATATTCTATACTTATACGGACTCAAAGTTTCGGTTTTATCTGTTTCTTTACTCCTCACTGCAATTACGAGTTCATACTTTTCTAACCCCATTATAGACTCGGAATCCAGCTTCGTCCGTCCCTTGCTCAAAAGATTTTGATTTTCAGAAAAATCTTCCACCACCCTATTCACCCCCTCTAGAGTGACTTAGTCTCTCCATGACCAAACCTTCAAAGTACATAGGATTCTAACTGAAACAAAAGATTATACCTCCTTGACAAAGCGTCCGCCCCTTTGTTCATCTTTCCAGTTTTGTGCTTGATGATGAAATGAAATGTTTGGAGGTATTCCACCCATTTGCTCATCCTCACTCTTACTATACACCAAGATGTCATCAAAGTATACCACCACAAATTTCCCAAGAAATGGCCGAAACACTTGGTTCATGAGCCTCATAAAAGTGCTAGGGGCATTTGACAACCCGCATCACATTACAAGCCACTCATAAAAGCTTCCTTTGGTATTGAATGCAGTCTTCCACTCATCCCCTTCTCGTATTCTAATTTGATAATATCGACTCCTCAAATCTACCTTTGAGAACACTTGTGAACCATAAAGCTTATCAAGCATATCTTCAAGTCTAGGAATGGGGTGCCTATACTTGATGGTGATCTTGTTTATGGCTCGACTATCCACACACATGCTCATAGAGTCATCCTTTTGGGAACTAAAAGGGTACGGACAACGAAGGGCTTCGGGTTTCCCTCACAAGTCCTTTGGTCATCAACTCATCAACTTGCCTTTGTATCTCCATAGCATCTTTTAGGTTCATTCGGTAGGCAGATTTGTTGGGGAGGATGGACCCCAAAATTAGATCAATGTGATGTCGGTTGATTCTTTGTGGAGGTAAGCCAAGAGGTATTTCTTCAGGGGATACATGAACAAAACGGGTTAGCGAGGCTTGGGCTACGGGGTGCGGGGTTAGGGAAGGAGTTTCAGCCTCATTAGGAGCTAGTAGGATTAGCTCTTGCATAGGCCTAAACTCATGTTGTTTGGACTTAAGAAATGACTCTCCCATAGTGAGAATGAGGTCGGTTTGGTTGGGGCTCTTTTGTGGCTTAGTTTTTGTGAGTTGGCTCGGGGTTTAGGGGACATGGGTGATTTTCTTTCCATCCTTGGTAAAGGTATAAGTTTGTAAGAACTTATAATGCATCACTCTCCTATCCAATAGCCATGGTCTCACGAGCAACAAATGATAAGCATCCATTGGAATAATATCACACCATAACTCATCATGATAATTCTAGCCAATACTAAATGAAATAAGACATCTAGAATTGACTTGTAGGCCTTTACCTTGATTTAGCCATTGGATGTTGTATAGATGTGGATGAACTGAGGCTATAAGTCTAAGTTACTCCACCATGCTTGAGGCAGCAATGTTGGTGCAACTCCCACTATCCACAATGATATAACATACTTCACCATGAATCGTGCCTCTCGTATGGAAGATATTCTCTCATTGCTCCTTTTTAGGGTCTTTGAAACTGCTCAAAGCCCTTCTCAAAACTAGAAGCTTGCCCTCATCCACTTCCTCTATAACTTCCTCCATAAGATAAAGCTCTTTTTCATGCTCCTCTTCCTCTATTGGCAACTCTTCGTACTCGGCCAAAGTGACCACTCTTCTTTTTCGGCATTCGAAGCAATGTGACCCAAACCTTGGCACTTGTTGATGTAGACCTCCCAACTAATAAAGCTACTAAGGGTCACGACTTACTAGAAAAGGTACAAGAAGAGCTACTTTGGAGAGAAGATCAACTTTGGGTTGTCAAGTCACCTATTCTAATCCGAATTGAGCAAGCTAGAAATGGGTTAGGAGAGCCCTAAAAGATCCATCATCAAGACCATATTAATACCAATAAATGATGCCTTGGAGTTGAACCAAGAATAAGAGCAGAAGAGGCTAGAATGAGCAAACCAAGCAAACGAGGCCAGAGCGGGTCGGATTCTACGCAACAGTCTTTGGAGGTCAAAGAGTCAATGATCCAAGGGTCGAAAGGGAAGTCAAGCTGCATGGGTGCAAAGTAGACTTGTGGAACATTCTAGAGGATCCGAAAACACCTCATTTGGTGGAGGGAATCAAAATCTATAGCCAATCAAAGTAAAGCTTGGAGAATAGGAAATCTAATACTTGGATAGGATTGCACCATGAATAGTGTCCACATGTTCCCTCTTAGTGGAAGCAACTTTTTGGACTATGCTTAATGCAATCCCACCCCTTGATCATGTAAGGCCTCTAATGGTGATGGAGATTCCCAAGCTACCAAGAGCCAAGGGCTATTAGCTAAGCTACAAGAGGAGATAAACGGATGTGGACACCAACTTTGGGCACCAAAGTCCACCATTTTGGTTCAAGTGGCACAAGTTGAACTAGGGCTTGAAGAGCCATGAGAGTTGTCTTTTGAAGACAATTAGTACATAAATAATTGAATCTTTGAAGTTAGAGCAAATTAAAGAGGTCCGGAAGACCTAAAAGCCCAAACCAAGCACTAAGAAGCACAATCTGCCCGAATAGCTTCAAGGACCAAATGACTCATGCTTGGCTCCTCAAAATTAGTCACCAAGGGTTGGAATGCGTTGGCAACTCAAGGAAGGTTCTAGAGGAATCCACAAGCACTACCTCTAGTGGAAAGAATTATGTGTTGGACCAATTAGAAGCAAGCTTGCTGCAAGGGAAAGCACTATCTCTAGTGGAAGGAATCAAGTGTTGGAACAATCGAAATAAGTTTGGAGAAAGGGTTAGCTAAAGTGTAATCTAGGCCATTGATCTTGTATATTCACTCTTAGCCTTAGATTATGCTTAGTTTCAATATTTGAGCATTACTTATACTAATTATATTCGGTTGTAAAAGCACATTGAATATATTGAATGCAAAGCCGAGCTTGTGAATGCTCCTTCCTTATTGAATTCTCAATTGCTTTATCCAAGTGTGGCATACTTGGTGGTGCTCGGTTGAGTCCTCTGGTTTTGCTAATGGTGAATCTGTATCTAGCTTAGCCTTTGGTGCCCTAAGACTCTTGAGGTGGTGATCTTGAATCCTTAAGGGACTTAGCTCTATCCACCTAGCACTCGCCCAAACACTCCCCCTTCCTATCTATATCTTTCATAAACCCCCAAACACATTCCGCCCAGTCCTTGATTTACCCACTGAAAATTTCAGCCTCTCCACCTAAAATATGCCATGTCCCTAACTCAGCCAAAAGATGTTTTACATGCCAAGAAGTTGATCATTTTGTCACAAAAATCCCCAACCGAAGGGTTGCTATTCTCGGCCGAGTGTGGACTGCCCAAAGAGGATAGAGTTGAGCATGAAAAGAAGTTTTATCCCATGGAAAAACTTGAAGTGTTAACCAAAGTAGTAGATAAAGGAGACCCTCTAAAATTGAATGGTGCATTTGCTATGAGGTGTTCCTTTCCTTTGTATTTGGAAGATTGTGAAATTGTTTTTGAGCAATTTAAATGGACATTTGTTGTTGAAAGAGACCTCCAAAGGTTGTATCCGGAATGTGTGAAGTGACCAAAAGGTGTTTTGGCTATCATATTTTCACCTAAATGTTGGAACCACTACTTTGTGATTCCAGGGGTCCTATTGTATTTAATGAGTTTCCAAGGTCAGCAACTATTAAGTTCTCATTATAGCAAGGGAGTTGAACTTCCATGGATATCCCCTTTTCCAACCAAGTGCAAAACCGAGAGGTGCAACCAAGGAGCCAATGAGTTGGCAAGGAGGTATATCTCATTAACTCCATTGGAAAATTGTGTTTTCCACTTTGATCACCTAATTTGCTTGTATGATGTTGATCATGAATTTGGAGAGCCTTGGTCCATGACAAACCAAACTGGAGTGATGATCGCTTGTGGAGAACTCCATTGTGCATCAAATCTGTCCAAAACACCTTTAGTCAAAGGCCTCACACTCAATCCAATAGCCCTCAATCAGCCCTCAAGAGAGCTTAGGACCAAAGGAAGTCCTAGTCTCATTTGAGAAGACTCACCCCATGTCTTCTTCATTTGAGTTGCTAAACAAAGCCCCTTTGCATAAGAACTTGAATCCGTGTGATGATTGGAATATAACCGAGACCTTCTGATTTGATATTGGTGATTCTCTCATGCAATCAACTAGTGAGCACTTGAAATGGTGTGAATCCAAGAGGAGGTACTTTTGTTATTCTCCATTGGCAGCTTGTGAAGTTGATTTGGAACACTTAACATTTCTATGTGTTCATGCCAAGAATATAGAGAGCAAGGTCATACTTATTCCATTATAGTTGTGCCACTATACTTGTGAGCTTGATCATAGAGAGATTGTGTGGTGCTCTTATTACTACATTCTGTCCATGGGTGATTGTGTCCTTCATGAGTCAATCCAACCAGATTTTGGCCAAGCCTTAGTGATCTTAATTCAAGCCCTCGGAGTTCAAGGTGTATGTGATTTCTTTCTTGTAGTTCATCTTTTCTCTCATTTGGAGGATGTTCTCCATGCGAATTTATGGGCAAATTCTTTTCAACAAGGGGAGAATGATGGAGAGTACACTTCTACCAAGGATCATGGGCTGATGGCAAAGTTACAAGAGGAGTTAAGCTTGTTTAGTGATCAATTTTGGGCTCCAAAATCTACTATTCTAGTCCGAATTAATGCAAGTTGAACTAGAGCTTGGAGGGTTGTGAGAATTGTCCTTTCATGACAATTAGTACACAAATAATTAATGCTTAGAAGCCGAGGCATAAACGAGCAGCAAAGGAGGTCCAAAGTGCCTAAAAACCCAAACTAGGGCATTTTAGGAGCAATGCAGTACGGTTGACTTAAATGACCAAAAAGTCCATGCTCGATTCATCAAAGTTAGTCACCAAGGGATGGAATACGTTGGCAGCATGAGGAAGGTTCTAGAGGATCCACAAGCACTACCTCTAGTGGAATGAATCATGTGTTGGACCAATTAGAAGCAAGCTTGCTCAAGGGAAAGCACTATCTTTGGTGGAAGGAATCAAGTGTTGGACCAATCGAAACAAGCTTGGAGAAGGGGTTAGCTATAGTGTAATCTTGGCCTTTGATCTTATACATACACTCTTAGCCTTAGATTATGCTTAGCTTTAATCTTTGAGCATTATATATACTACATGTAATCGGGTGTAAAAGATAACTTTTGGATATGGAATGAAATCGAGCTAATTATTGCTCTTTTCCCTTGAATTCTCAATTGCTATATCCAAGTTTGGCATGCTTGGTTGAATGTTTGCTCGGGGAGAGGGTAAGTCACCCTAGAGGGGGGTAAATAGGGTGAAGATGAAATTTGCTTTAAATTTAAAATAGATATGAATCTAATGTGAGCGAGAGTCAAAGATGAGCTCAAAAAGCACTAACTCATAAATCGGTGAAGAGTGAAGAAACAGATTAAACAGAAACTTTAAACCTATCCGAGTCTAGAATGCACTCGGAAAATTAATAACTCAGAAAGTACGTGAAAACCCTCGTGGAGCAGAAAACCACGGACCGTGCTAATCCAAGCACGAAATCAAATCCACTATTTTGAGTCCACAAAATACAGTAGATTGACTTGACCTAAGTTGCTCCCTTAGACAAACATTTACAAGCTTTTCCTAGACTCAAAAATTTTCTTATCTGATCTAGTACTTCCTAACTGAGATCACCCTTACGAGTTAGTGACAAGCGAGCTGAGTTAACCATTACGGCTCGATCAAGGGACCTTTCTTAGAGAGTAAGAAAGAAAGTGTTTGCAGCTGAGTACAAGACCTTACAACTCCGAATATTATGAAATACGGAATTGGAGTTGTAAGTAGAAGATTGAGAATGAATACAATGACTTTTGATCAAGTATCTATATTAACAATAGATTCGACAATCTTCAAGTCTTGAAAATTGGCTTCTATTTATAGATGACCAAGCGACTTAGCCGTTGTGCCCATCTTCGACTAGAAGTCCTTTGTGACCATTGTAAAGGATTTTATGAGTCACTCAGAAAATATCCATTGAGATATGAACGTTGAGCAACGGTTCTTGACTCCTTTGGAAGTCCCGAAACCACTAGTGGTGTCTTGAAAAATAAGGTGGAAACCACCGTTGAGCTTGGTGTTACAGATTTGCAGTTTTGGAAACAGACAACCACGACACGATTGTGCGGGGCTAGGTCGGAGGTGGAAAAGGCCTTCTCTGCTGGTGATTTGACGTTTTGAAGCCGGTTACTTTTATAATTCAAATTTAGGATAGCCTCGTTTGAATAACCCACAAAAGCAAATCAATTTGGTTCTCAAAGTATAAAATACTTTGGTCCAAGATTAGACACGAGATAATATTATAATTAAAATAATTAAGTGACTAATTATCCGAGTCAGAAAAGAAAAGAAATTTTACGAGTCTAATATCCATGAAACTCAAATTCCATCTTAGTCAATCTAGAAGGCAATCAAATTAGATAAAGAATATCGGAGTAAACAGACTTGATCTAGACTAAACAAAATTCAAACTAAATGTGCTGACTTGGAACAATGTAATTCCTGAATCATGAAGTCGGACACTGAGTTTGAGCGAAAAAGATAGTGTTTGAATCATGCGATATATCTGATTGTTGGGTGACTCGGAAGCGAGTGAGAAGTAGCATATAGAATTATGCTTTACGAGTCAATCGAGTCGGCGAAAACCCCATACTAGATTCTATAACACTTAGAAAAAATGTTATATCACTCGAGAAAAGTTTCTAAGATGCATGAAATGTCTTGAAGTCAAAACCCTATAAGAGATGAAGTCTTATACCTAATTCCTTGATGGAACTTAGAAATGAGTAAGGAAAAGTCCGAGTCTTCATTGGTGGTGCTCGATTTAGTCAAAAGGTCTAGCTACTGGTGATTATCCGTATCTAGTTTAGCCTTTTGGTGCCCCAAGATTCTTAAGGTGGTGTGACTTGTATCCTTAAGGGCCTTGGTTCTATCTTTGACAAACGCTTCTCTTAGCACTCATTCAACACTCCCTTATCCCATCCGCACTATTTCATCCGACTTCCAAACCCCGTATCACCCAATCCCCTAGCATTCCGCCCTTCAAATTTTACCCACTTATTACTGAGTGAGTTGAGTTGACTTCCTCCAAATTTCAACTCGGATTACTGCCGTCTAAGATGAGGTCCTTTGTTTGTTCCGGAGGAGGGGGCCTGAATATAGCTCGGATTAAGCTGAAATTCGAGGGGGTAACTAGACACATCCAAGAACAGGTGGGTGAAATTTGAGATGGAGGAGGTTCGTAGTTTGGGAGATATGGATTTTTGAAACGTAGTAACCGAGATAGGCCAAGGCTCCTAAGGATACAGATACACCACCTTAAGGAACTTTGGGGCACCGAAAATCTAGCTAGATATAGATACACCACTAGCAAGATTTAAGGCCTCAAAAGGTCACCACCAAGTTGCCAAACTTAGATACGAGCATTTGAGAATTCAAGGGGAAATGAGCATTCAGCTCAATCTCTCATTTAATCATAATCTTCAATAATGCCTTACCATGTTGAATACATAGGCTATTTATAATGCTTAAAAGTTTGTTGAAAATAAACTAAAGCTTAAAGCTAAAAGATGATCAAAGGCTTAAATTAAGTTATCCCTTCTTCAAGCCAAGATGGATGGACGGATGTGAAAAGCCAATCATCTTCTTACCTCTTGCTTAAGCTAGCACCTTATTGGTCCACCTATCAAGATTCCTTCAACTAAGAGTAGTCTTTGAAGATTCCTCTAGAATTCTTCCTTATTACTTCATTTGGATGATAAACCCTTCGGATGGAATTATAGACCATCCTTCATTTAGTAACAACTTTATTTATGTTCAAAAGACATGAAATGGTAGCACTTCTCGGTTCAACATGCCCAGGCTCATTTTTCACCAAATGGGCTATCATGTAAGATTTAGGTGTCCAGCTTGGTTTTCCTTGTAGCATTGCTAGTAACTGTCCATCAAGGTAGTTCATCTTGATGATCCTAACTTGGTTTTGGTTGGGCCTTGAAACCATCCGGGCAGATTGTGGCCTAAGTGCTCGGTTTGAGCTCTTTAGGCATTTTTGGTCCTCCCTTTGTGGAGTATTTTGCTTTAACTCTTCGGTAACATTTATTCATGTACTAATTGTCATAGAAAGACAATTTTCCACAATCTTATAAGCTTTAATTCCACTTGCTTCAATTCGGACCATAATAAGAAATTTTGGAGCCCAAAATTGATCTTCAAATAAGCTTGACATAAGCAACGAGTTGACAAGGGAAGAAAGAAGAAAGTTTTTCAACCCGAGAGATCTAGTGTGGGTGCACCAAAGGAAGGAGCGTTTTCCTTCCAAAAGAAAGAGCAATTTGATGCCAAGGGCTAAAGGTCCATTTGAGGTACTTGAAAGGATAAATGACAATACCTACAAGGTTGATGTCCCCGGAGAATTTGGAGTCTCGGCGAGCTTGAACGTGGCTGACCTATCACCCTACTTTAAAGATGACACCTTACAGAATTTGAGGGCAAATTCTTCTCTGCAAGGGGAGGATGATGTATACCTCCCAACTAATCAAGCTACTAAGGGTCATGGCTTACTAGCAAAGGTATAAGAAGAGCTACTTTGGAGAGAAGATCAACTTTGGGTTGTCAAGTCACCTATTCTAATCCGAATTGAGCAAGTTAGCAATGCATTAGGAGAGCCCTAAAACTCCCATCATCAAGACCATATTAATACCAATAAATGGTCCCTACGAGTTGAACCAAGAATAAGAGTGGAAGAGGCTAGAATGAGCAAAACAAGCAAACCAGCCGGAGCCGGTCGGATTCTGCGCAATAGTCTTTGGAGGTCAAAAATCAATGATCCAAGGATCAAATAGGAAGTCAAGCTGTATGGGTGCAAAGTAGACTTGTGGAACATTCTAGAGGATCCAAAAACACCTCATTTCGTAAAGGGAATCAAAATCTATAGTCAATCAAAGTGAAGCTTTGAGAGGAGGAAATCTAATACTTAGCTAAGTTTGCACCATGAATAGTGTCCACATGTTTCCTCTTAGTGGAAGTATCTTTTTGGACTATTCTTAATGTAATCCCACCCCTTGATCATGTAAGGCCTCTAATGGCCCTTAGATTAAGCTTAAGCTTTCACCCTTTGTATGCACTACATATACGGCCCTCATACCCAGGTTGTAGAGATTGAATTTGGATGAATGAAAATTGAATGAGCTAAGTGCTCTTAACTCTCAAAACTCTTGATTTCTTATCTTAGTGTGGCAAACTAAGTGGTGACCTTTTAAGTCCTTGGAGCAAGCTGGTGGTGTTTCTTATCCAACCCATACCTTGGTGCCTCAAGTTGACAATGGTGGTGATTTCTTATCCATTGAAGACTTTGTTTCTATCCTTCGAACTTATCATTTTGGTACTCGTTTTGGCTACAATTCCAATCCCATTTAGCTCGTTTCTGGCCAGAATACACTCATATATATCACTTGTAGCACCTTTGATTGGCATTAGAATTAGAGGGAAGTTTAGGCACGTTGGGGACAGATTGGGTAGTAGGTTGTTTTGTGGAGATAGGGTTCTTTTGTGGAGTTGGTTGGGGGCTCCCCTTGTAAAAGGGTGGGTTCTTTTGTGGGGTTGTTTTTTATGGTTCTCTTCAGGCTAAGCAATCTTCCTTTGCTGTTCAACCTTATGAGCTAAATGACACACTTCATCAAATGTAGAGTATTGTTGCAACTCCACTATTTAAGCATACTTTGGATCAAGGCCACCAAGGTACCTCACAATGGTTTGATCCTCATTTTCTTGAATGTCACACTTGATCAATAATCTTTCAAACTCACATGTATACTCCTCTAAACTCATGCTGCCTTAGTGTAGGTTGTGAAGTTGCGAGTAGCTATCTTGGATGTAAGTTGGGGGTAAGAAACGAGCCTTGAGTTTGGACCTTATTTTTCCCAACTTTTGATCTTAGACTTCCTCTTTTGTACTCTATTGCGAGACAAGATTCTCCCACCAAATGGAAGCAAATCCCCTAAGCTAGAGAGCAACAAGCTTGACCTTCTTATCTTCAGGCACATCTAATGGAGACCTTCCTACTAATCAAGCCACTAAGGGTCATGGTTTTCTAGCTACGAGCACAAGAGGAGCCACTTTGGGGCAAAGATCAACCTTGGGTTTCTAAGTCACCTATTCTGGTTCGAATTCAGCAGGCTACTAATGGGTTAGGAGAGCCCTAAAACTCCCTTTATTAAGACCATGTCGATACCAATAAAAGGTCCCTAGGAGTTGAACCAGAAATAAGAGTGGAAGAGGGTAGAATGAGCAAAACAAGCAAACCTGCCAAATTTGGAACAATTCTGCGCCACGGTCTTTGAGGGTCAAAAAGTCAATGCTCGAAGGGTCAAATGAGAAGTCAAGTGACATGGGTGCAAAGTCGACTTATGGAATATTCTATAGAATCCAAAAATACTTCATTTGGTGGAGGGAGTCAAATTCTAGAGCTAATCAAAGTGAAGCTTGGAGGAGAGGAAATCTAATACTTGGTTAGAATTGCACCATGAATAGTGTCCACATGTTCCCTCTTAGTGGAAGCATCTTTTGGGATTATTCTCTATGCTTAAAGTAATCCCACCCCTTGATCATGTAAGGCCTCTAATGGCCACTAGATTATGCTTTTCTTTCACCCATAGTAAGCATTATAAATAGTGCCCCATGCCCGATTATAAGGCATTGAATATTAAATGAGAAAACCGAGTGAGCTAAGTGCTCTTCACCCCCAAAATTCTTGATTGCTTATCTTAGTTTGGCAAGCTAAGTGGTGACCTCTCAAGTCCTTGGAGCAAGCTGGTGGTGTTTCTTATCCAGCCTATACCTTGGTGCCTCAAGTTTATAATGGTGGTGATTTCTTATCCATTGAAGACTTGGTTCCTATCCCTTGGTGTTCATTATTTTTGGTGCCCGTTTTAATTAGCATTACCACCCCCATTCAGCTCGTTTTTGGCCAAATTACACTCACATCCATCGTCCATGGTATTAGAGCTGTTGACTACCCTCCTGACTGAGTTATTTCCATCCACAAACACACCCCTCAATACCCTTAAACACAAAAAGCCAGAAACCCACAAAAAACCCGGTTATTAATGAGTGCTAGCATAACTTTAGAAGAACGGTTTGACATGTTCATGAAGGATAATGGTGAGCTGAGAGCTCAAAATGACTATCTACAAAAACAACTTGGAAAGTCCATGAAGGATAGGCATGATCAAGTAAGGAGTACATCTCCTCCCTCTAGGGATACCCATAGCTCCAATGAAAGGAGATCAAGAAGTGTTTTTAGACGTGCAAAACAACATTCTCATGACTTCAAAGTGGAAATCCCTAAATTTGAAGGCCGTCTAAATCCGGATGAGTTCTTAGATTGGCTAAGAACCATGGAGAAGATCTTTGATTACAAAGATGTACCCAAGGAGAAGAAGGTTAAGCTTGTTGCTCTAAGCTTAGGGATTTGCTTCTACATGGTGGGAGAACCTAGTGCATAGTAGGATGCGCAAGAGGAAGTCCAAGATCAAAAGTTGGGAGAAAATGAGATCAAAACTCAAGGCTCATTTCTTGCCCCCAACTTATGTCCAAGACAGTTATTCTCAACTCCACAACCTACACCAAGGCAGCATGAGTCTAGAAGAGTACACTCAAGAGTTTGAAAGGCTTTTGATCAAATGTGATATTCAAGAGAATGAGGATCAAACCATAGTGCGCTATCTTGGTGGCCTTGATCCAAAGTATGCCCAAGTAGTGGAGTTGCAACAATAGTCTACTTTTGATGAAGTGTGTCACTTGACTCATAAGGTTGAGCAACAAAAGAAGGTTCGCTTTGCCTGGAGAGAACCACCGAAATTCACCCCACAAAAGAACCTACCCTTTTACAGAGGAGCCCCCAACTAACTCCACAAAATAACCCAATCTCCACAAAATAACCCCTGCCCCAATCTATCCCGAATACACCTAAAGCCCCTCTAACTCCAACTCCAAAAGAAGGTGCTACAAATGCCAAGGTTTGGGTCACATTGCTTCGAAATGTCCAAACCATAGAGTAGTCACTTTAGTCGAATATCAAGAATTGCCAATGGAGGACGAAGAACCCGAAAAGGAGCTTTACCTTATAGAGGAAATGGAGGAAGTAGTGGAGGAATCGGATGAAGGAGATCTTCTAGTTTTGAGAAGGGCTTTGAGCGGTTTCAAAGACCCCAAGGAAGAGCAACGAGAAAACATCTTTCATACTAGAGGCACGATTCATGGCAAAGTTGTTCCATCATTGTGCATAGTGGGAGTTGCACTAACTTGGCCGCCTCAAACATGGTGGAAAAACTTGGACTCATAGCTTCGGCTCATCCTCATCCATACAACATTCAATGGCTAAACCAAGGTAAAGGCCTCCAAGTCAATTCTAGATGTCTTATTTCATTTAGTATTGGCAAGAATTATCATGATGAGTTATGGTGTGATATTATTCCAATGGATGTTTGTCATTTGTTGCTTGGGAGATCTTGCCTATATTATAGGAGAGTGATGCATGATGGGTTCTTGAACACTTACACTTTCACTAAGGATAAAAGAAGATCACCTTAACCCACCTAACCTAGAGCCAACTCACAAAAACAAAGCTACAAAAAAACCCCCAACCAAACCAACCTCCTCCTCACTTTAGGAGAATCATTTCTCAAATCCAAATAACATGAGTTTAGGACTATGCAAGAGCTGATTCTACTAGCTCCTAACAAGGTTGAAACTCCTCCAAAGCTTCATCCCCTGGCCCAAACCATGCTGTCCCATTTTGCTCATGTCTTTCCGGAAGAAATACCCCTTCGGCCTACCTCCACAAAGAACCATTCAACACCACATTGACCTAATCACGGGGTCCATCCTCCTAACAAACCTGATACCGAATGAACCCCAAGGATGCTATGGAGATTAAAAGACAAGTTGATGAACTAATGGCTAAAGGGCTTGTGAGAGAAAGTAGGAGTCCATGTGCGGTCCCAACTCTTTTAGTCCCAAAGAAGGATGGCACCATGAGAATGTGTGTAGACAGTAGAGCCATAAATAAAATAACCATCAAGTATAGACATCCAATCCCTAGACTTGAAGATATGCTTGATGAACTCCATGGGTCACAAGTGTTTTCCAAGCTGGACTTGAGGAGTGGGTATTATCAAATCCAGATTCGTGAAGGAGATGAGTGGAAAACCGCATTCAATACCAAGGGAGGATTATACGAGTGGCTTGTAATGCCATTCGGATTATCAAACACCCCTAGCACTTTCATGAGGCTCATGAACTAAGTGTTTAGGCCTTTTCTTTGCAAGTTCGTGGTGGTATATTTTGATGATATCTTGGTGTACAGCAAGAGTGAAGAGGAGCATCTAAATCACCTTGAGTTGTTCGAAAAGGAGAAGGTATATGACAACTTTCGAAAGTGTACCTTCTTCACTTCGGAAGTGACTTTCCTTGGCTATATAGTCTCGGCCCAAGGCGTGAAGGTGGATGAAAGCAAGGTGGAAGCCATCAAGTCTTAACGTATTCCTGCAAGTATTCATGATGTTCAAAGTTTCCACGGTTTGGCCTCTTTCTCCTAAATATTTATTAAGGATTTTAGCACCATCACAGCCCCCATGACCGAAGTGCTAAAAGGGAGTTCGTTCAAGTGGATTGCTAAGGCTCAAGAGGCCTTTGAAACAATCAATCTTAAACTTACTCAAGCTCCGGTTCTAGCTCTACCAAGCTTTGACAAGGTCTTTGAAGTTGAGTGTGACACCTCGAGTGGCATTGGTGGAGTTCTCTCTCAAGAAGGTCGACCACTAGCCTTCTTTAGTGAGAAGCTTTATGATTCAACGAGAAAATACTCAACTTATGACAAGAAATTCTATGTTGTTATTCAGTCACTTGAGCATTGGAGCCACTACTTGGTGGCTAGTTGATGGAGATTCCCATGCAAATCAAAACACCAAGAGCCATGGACTATTAACAATATTACAAGAGGAGCTAAGCTTGTGTAGGAGTCAACTTTGCGCGCCTAAGACTACCATTTTGGTCCGACTTATGCAAGCTAAATTAGAGCATGGAGAGTGGTGAAAATTGTCTTTCTATGACAATTAGTACATAAATAATTGGTGCTTAGGAGTTGAAGCAAAATAATCCACAAAGGGAGGTCCAAAGTGCCTAAAAGCCCAAACCGAGCACTTAAGGCACAATCTAGTCGGTTGAAGTCAAAGACCTAAAAACCCATACTTGGTCCATCAAAATGAGTCATCAAGTTATGGAATGCATTGCTAGCTCAAGGAAGGTTCTCGAGAATCAAGGAGCACTACCACTAGTGGAAGGAATCTTGTGTTGGACCAATAAAAATCAAGCTTGAACAAGGGGCAAGCAAATACTTGGCCAAGAATCACTATGCAAATCCACCCACATGTTCTAGCTTGGAGAAGGGGTTAGTGTAGTCTAGGCCTTTGATCTTGTACATACTCCTTTAGCCTTAGATTATGCTTAGCATCTTTTAATCATTATAAATACTTCATGTATTCGGTTGTAATGGGTAGATTTTGATGATTGAATGAAATTGAGCTCATGAATGCTCTGTCCCCTTTTAAACTCTCAATTGCTGTATCCAAGTGTGACATACTTGGTGGTGCTCGTTTGAGTCCTTAGGTTTTGCTAGTGGTGATTCTGTATCTAGCTTAGCCTTCGGTGCCCCAAGATTCCTAAGGTGTTGTTTACGTATCCTTAAGGGCCTTGGTTCTATCTTCACTAATTATCACCTCACTTCCGAATCCCATATCTCCCAATCCCCTAGCCTTCTACACTTCAAATTTTACCCACATGTTACTGAGTGAGTTTATTTTTTTCCTCCAAATTTCAGCTCAATCCAAGCTCAATCCCGATCCCTTCCTCCAAAACCATCCAGGCGTGTCATTCAGGAATTGCAGGCGCATAGAGTCGATTGTTTGCTTTCGGTTTAGGGTGCTCCAGGACCTCAAATGATTCCCCTCTTTTACCACACCTCCATCAATTTCTTAAGCCTTCCCCCCTTCAAAAATCACGTCCAAAATCCATCGGAAGCATCCCCAACTATTCATTCTCCCAGAACTACACATAAAAGTCCTATTACGGCCGGGTGCTTTTCTTTGCACCTTAACCCCTTTCTCCGGCCTCTTCTCCCTTTTGCTCCAGCTATGCATCATATTTAGTATTAGAGCAAGTTCTCACCACCTGGTGGAGTAGCTTCCTTAACCCCCAAACACAACCCTTTTTAGCCCAAACACATTAGTCCACAAAAAAAACCCCCAAAACAACAAAAAAAGTTTACGCCCATCTTTATTTCGAGCATCTTGATCACCATTTTGCATTTGGTTTTGAGAGCTAAAATGGCCGCGTCCAATTTTGAGTTGGCTAGTCTATTTGTGCCCAAATTTTATGGCCAACAAGATCTATTTTCTAGTTGGTTTGTTAAGGTTGAAGAAGCCATTACAAATTTGAGCTTAAAAGAGTATGAGAAGATTGAAATTGTTGAGCCTAAATTGAGGAGTCATGGCCTAACTTGGTGGAAAGCCTACAAGATGAGAAGGAAGAAGAAAGGCAAAGAGAAAGTGAACGTTGAGAGGAAAATTGTTGAAAAAGTCTGGTCCACTTAATTACAAAACTCCTCCAACCAAGACCAAACCCTTCAACAAGGGGAGTCGTTTTCTTCCCTCTAAACCTTCGGCCATCACATCTTTTCCCCAACCGAAACCTTCGGACCAGCCCCTCTTTCCCTCACCACAAAACACCAAATCAAACCTCCAAAAAGCCACCAACCTCCCTCACATACCCCTACTATCCAACCTGCTTTACCTCCACAAAAACCCACATCCACTCACCTAAATAACCCCCACTTCCCTCACCAAAACCCATGTCCTTTCCTATTTTTCCTACTCAAGAGGAAATTGAGCCCAACTTTGATTTGTCTCCAAAGTTTGATGAGTATGTTGAAAGTGAATTGGAGGATATTTTCCAACCAACAAATGAGTTTGAATTGCCTCCTAACTTTGATAAAGATGTCTTGGTGAACACCTTTTCATCTACAAATGAGGAAGAAATCAATGTCCATTTTCCTTCATGTGATCTTGTTGAGCAAGAAACCATGAGTGTGTCCAACCCACCATAAGAGGAGCAAGATGTGAGTCTAGCTCCTGCAAACCATGAGGAAGACCCAAGCCAAGATGAACTAATACCTATTCTTGATGAGTTTAGCCAAGAGATTCTAGAGGTTAAGTAGTATGGAGGTGTCACCTTCCATTCATTGTCTAGTGAGGTAGAAGAGCCTACTAGCAATGGGAGTTTGGAGATTCAAGCCACAACCCACTTCCCTCAACATGACATCCCACGGCCTTATCAAGGTATAAACCTCTTTGTTCATCCTTGCTTAGTCTCCTTCGGCTTTGTGAAGTTAAGCATTATTGAGATGTGGAATGTTGCTATGCTTGTGAGTATTTGCTTTGCTTTTTGGGAATGGCCCTTGTTGTTTGACAAGAGATTAGCCCATGATCGGTTTAAAGTCTCTCACTCCTCTCCCAAAGCTGTCCACAAATTGTCCACAACCCCTCCCACTTTTACCTTACTCCAAAGACCCATATCCACAAACCAAAAGCCAAAACCAAAAACCCATTCACCCCCAAACACATTCTGCCCGAGTCGTTGTTTTACCCACGTCCATATTCTGTCCAGCCCATAATTCCCCCATAAAAATCCCAACCCCTTCTCCCAAAATATGCCATGTCCCTAACTCAGCCCGGAGGTGTTTTAAGGGCCAAGTAGTTGAGTATTTTTCATCAAAATTTCCCAACCGAAGAGTTTCTATTTTGGACGAGTGTGAGCTATCCAAAGTGGATAAAGTTGAGCATGAAAAGAAGTTTTATCTCATGGAGAAACTTTAAGTGATAATCAAAGTAGTAGATAAAGGAAAGCCTCTAACATTGAATGGTGCATTTGCTATGAGGTGTTCTTTTCCTTTGTATTTGGAGGATTGTGAAAATGTTTTTGAGCAATTTAAATGGACATTTGTTGTTGAAAGAGACCTCCAAAGGTTGTATCCAGAATGTGTGAAGCGACCAAAAGGTGTTTTGGCTATCATGTTTTCACTTAAATGTTGTAGTCACTACTTTGTGATTCAAGGGGTCCTATTGTATTTAATGAGTTTCCAAGGCCAACAACTTTTAAGCTCTTATTATGGTAAGGGAGTTGAACCTCCATGGATATCCCCTTTTCCAACCAAGTGTCAAACCGAGAGGTGCAACAAAAGAGCCAATGAGTTGGCAAGGAGGTATATCCCGTTAACTCCATTGGAAAGTTGTGTTTTCCACTTTGCTCACCTAATGTGCTTGTATGGAGTTGATCATGATTTTGGAGATCAACTAGTTTATGAGGAGCACTTGAAAAGGTGTGATTCGAAGAGGAGACACCTCTTTTATTCTCCATTGGCAGCTTCGAATTTGATTTGGAGCACCTAACATTTCTATGTGTTTATGCCAAAAATGTGGAGAGCAAGCTCATACTTACACCAATGAAGTTGTGCCATTATACTTGTGAGCTTGATCATGGAGAGATTGCTTGGTGCTTTTACTACTACATTCTATCCATACGTGCTTGTGTCCTTCATGAGTCAATCCAACAAGATTTTGGCCAAATTCTAGTGATCTTAATTCAAGCCCTTGGAGTTCAAGGTGTATGTGACTTCTTTCGGGTAATTGATCTTTTCTCTCATTTGGAGAATATTGTCCATACAAATTTATGGGAAAATTCTTTCCAACAAGGGGAGAATGATGGAGATTACCGTGTAAATCAAAACACCAAGAGCCACAGTGATGTGCCAAGATGCAAGGCTACACCGATCCTGCGAGACAGAGTGCACAAGACGCAATTCGAGTGACTCCGAATGGGCTCGAAATGACCAATGGAATAGTAAACAACAAGAACTAGGTTAATTACTAAAGAGGAGATGATTAGTGCTGTTACTAGGGTTAAAAGAGCGATAACCGGATAAAACTAGAATACCCAAGGATACGAAATCACCACCAAGGATACGAGATATCACCACTCTAGTATAAGCTAGACTCTTTAGATCACAGCCTAATTACGCCACTAATTAGACAAGCAAAAAGAATTTCAGGCTTGAAAGGAGCACAACTCAACTTTACTTAGCATATAGCTAGTATCAAAATCATCCTTTACAATGAGAGACCCCATGTATATTTATAGGCCTCTTAGATAGGTTACATCACTCTAATCTAAGGGTTATAAATCCCCTTTTACAATCAATGGCCGTGATGTATTTAGCAAAATAAAAGGGCAAAAACAAGGATAGAAGGTAAATAATTATAGCGAGAAAAAGGACAGCGAGAAAGGAGGGGGACCACGGAATCGGTAGTACAAAGTAGTACGGTTCCGAGTCCAGTGACGACTACAATTGTTGTCACCAAATTCTTTTGCTTTCGATCCTTAACTTTGCTTTTACGGCTCTGCTGAAGACGCCTAGATAACGCTTAAGTAGAATTGAGTACATCTACAATCTAGTCTAAGCTCGGAAAATGAGGACTCGGAAGAAGATCACTTGGCTTCGAGCTCGAAGCCGAAGACTCGAGAAAAGATCTCTTGGCTTATTTTTCTCCAAATGCTTTTGACTTGTTTGACTCCCTTACTCCTATCCGAGGAGATAGACAAGTATTTCTAAGTGTGGCCAAAACTCCTTTGATGCCTGTGTTATCAACGAAGACCCAACAGTGGATTCCGAGGGCCCCGTAGTGAATTCCGAGGACTAAGAATTATCAATCGGTTCAGGTGGCTCTCGGTATTAGTTGGGGTTGGGTTTGTGGTGTCCTCCCTATAAAATACTAAATGGAATAAGACATCTACAATTGACTTGGAGGCCTTTACCTTGGTTTAACCATTGAATATTGTAAGGGTGAGGATGAACCGAAGCAATAAGTCCAAGCTTCTCCACCATGGTTGATGCGGCTACATTCGTACAACATCCACCATCAATAATAATAGAACACACTCTACCTTATACCGTGCCTCTAGTGTAGCTTGATTTTGGTTTGTCCAACACATGATTCTTCCCACTAGTGGTAGTGCTCTTTGATTCCTCTAGAATCTTCTTCAATGCTAGCAATGCACGTCTCTCCTAGGTGACCCAAGCATGGACCCTTCGGTCTTGAAGTCAAACGGACGGATTGTGCTCAAAATGCCCGATTTAGGCTTTAGGTGTTTTTGGACCTCCTAGCTGATTATTTTGCTTCAACTCCTTAAGCATCAATTATTTATGTACTAATTGTCATGGAGGGACAATTCTCACAACCCTCCAAGCTCTAGTTCAGCGTTCATTACTTAGACCAGAATAGTAGTCTTTGGTGCCCAAAGTTGACCTCCACACAAGTTTATCTCCTCTTGTAACTTTGTTAATAGTCCATAACTTTTGGCAGCTTGGCTCAGACGGAAACCTCCATCATTCTCCCCTTGTAAGGAAGAATTTGCCTTCAAAATCTCTAGTGTATCATCCTCAAAATAGGGAGATAAATTAGCAACGTTAAAGCTTGCGGAGACCCCATATTCACCGGGTAGATCAATCTTGTAAGCATTCTTATTGATCTTCTCCAACACTTCAAACGGTCCATCAGCCCTTGGCATTAGTTTTTCTTTCTCTTATAAGGAAAGTGTTCCTTTCTTAAGTGTACCCACATAAGATCTCCGGGCTGGAAAACCTTCCTCCCTTTGCCCTTGTCAAACCTTTGTTTGTAGGCGGCATTGGTTAGCTCAATCTTTGCCTTCATTTTCTCATGCATTCTTTGGATTTCATGAACTCTTTTGGCAGCCTTCACATTGGGTTTCCCTTCCAAACCTCTCGGTGTCAAGTCTAGAGGAGTTAGTGGTTTAATTCCATAGACTACCTTGAAGGGACTAACACCCGTGGCCTTACTTGGAGCTCCATTGTAAGCAAACTCAGCGTAAGCAAGAAGTTGATCCCAAGTTTTCATATTGGTCTTGATCAAAGTCCTCAAAAGTACTCCCAACGTTCGGTTTGTGACTTCGGTTTGCCCATCCGTTTGAAGATGACAAGCTGGTGCTAAATCTTAGCTTGGTCCCCAACTTCTTCAAAAGTGTGATCCAAAAGTGGCTTAGAAACTTATTATCCCGGTCGGAAACTATGGACTTTGGTATATCATGTAGCCTTACAATCTCCTTGAAGTATAAATCAGCCACTTGAGTTGCATCATTATTTTATTACATGGAACAAAGTGAGCCATTTTAGAGAAACGGTCTACCACCACCAGAATAGAGTCTTTGTTTCTTTGTGTCCTTGGCAGTCCCAAAACGAAGTCCATACTCACGTCCTCCCATGGTTGGTTGGGAATTGGAAGAGGAGTGTAGAGCCTTTGAGGGAGGGAATGCCTCTTTGATTCTTGACACACCGCACACCTCTTTAAGATGTCTTGCACATCCTTCTCCATATTGGGCCAAAATAATGCTCTCTAAGCATGCTCACGGTTTTGTTGACGCCAAAATGACCAGCCAAGGCTTCATTGTGCACCTCTCGGATCAATAGTTCCCTAGTGCCACAACGGGGTATGCAAAGTCGAGGCCCTCTTAGACTAGGAACTCTCCCTTGGGGTATCTTTGACAATTTCGAAACAACTCACCAAAATCTTGATCATTAGAATACAAGGATTTTAGATGCTCAAAACCAAGAACTTGAGTTTGTAATTGAAATAGCAAAAGGTACCTTCTTGATAGTGCATCCACCCCTTTGTTTAACTTGCCTGATTTATGCTTGATGGTAAAATGGAATGTTTGCAAATACTCCACCCATTTTCCATGCCTTGGATGGAGTTTGTGCTACCCTTGGATGTACTTCAAAGCCTCATGATTCGAATGTAAAATGAATTCATTGGCCACAAGATAATGACTCCAATGCTCAGAAGATCTCACAATAGCATAGAATTCTTTATCATAAGTTGAGTACTTCCTTCTTGAATCACAAAGTTTCTCACTAAAGAAGGCTATAGGCTGACCTTCTTGAGAGAGAACTCCTCCAATGCCTACTCCCAAGGCATCACACTCAACTTTGAAAATCTTGTCAAAGCTAGGCAAGGCTAAAATTGGTGCTTGTGTAAGCTTAAACTTAATTGTTTCAAAAGCTTCTTGGGCTTTAGCATTCCACTTAAACACACTTCCTTTTAGCACTTCGAGTCATGGGAGTCGTTATGGTGCTAAAGTTCTTAATGAATCTTCGGTAGAAAGAAACCAAACCATGGAAACTTCAAACATCATGGATACTTGTGGGAATAAGCCAAGACCTTATGGCTTTCACCGACTTTCATCCACCTTTACACCTTGGGTCGTGACTACGTAGCCAAGAAAAGTCACTTCCGAAGCAAAGAACGTGCATTTCTTAAAGTTACCATAGAGCTTCTCTTTTTCCAACATTTCACGAACTTATGCGAGGTGGTTTAGGTGCTCTTCTTCACTCTTGCTATACACCAAGATATCATCAAAATATACCACCACAAACTTGTAAAGAAAAGATCTAAACACTTGGTTCATGAGCCTCATAAAAGTGTTAGGTGCATTAGATAATCCAAATGGCATCACAAGCCACTCATACAATCCTCCGTTGGTATTGAATGTCATTTTCCATTCATCCCCTTCTCGGATCCGGATTTGATAATATCCACTTCTTAAGTCCACCTTGGAGAACACTTGTGAACCATGAAGCTCATCAAGCATATCCTCAAGTCTAGGTATGGGATGCTTATACTTGATAGTGATCTTGTTTATAGCACGACCGTCCACACACATCCTCATGGATCCGTCCTTCTTAGGCACCAAAAGAGTAGGCACGAGCACATGGACTCCTACTCTCCCTTACAGGGCCCTTAACCACCGACTCGTCAACTTGCCTTTGGATCTCTTGAGCATCTTTAGGATTCATCCTATATGCTGGTTTGTTGGGTAAAGTGGCTCCGGAATAAGGTCTATGTGGTGTTGGATGGTTCTTTGTGGAGGTAAGCCAAGAGGAATTTTATTTCGTAAGACAGAGGCAAATCTAGACAGTAGGTCTTTGGCTAGAGGATGTAGGTTTTTGGAAAGGCTTTCTGGTTCATTTGGGGACGAGTACGATGAGCTCTTGCATGGGTCTAAACCTATGTTGTTTTTCTTTAAGGAATAACTCTCCCAAAGTAAGAAGGAGGTCGGTTTGGATGGGGGTCTTTTATGGTTTTGCTTTTGTGAATTGGCTAAGGGATAGAGGGGCTAAGGTAATATTTTTCCTATCCTCGGTGAAGGTATAAGTGTTCATGAACCCATCATGCATAACTCTTCTAGCAAATAGCCAAGGTCTCCCAAACAACAAATGACATGCATCCATAGGAATAATGTCACACCACAACTCATCATGATAATTCTTGCCAATACTAAATGAAATAAGACATCTAGAATTGACTTGGAGGCCTTTATCTTGGTTTCACCATTGAATGTTATAGGGATGAGGATGCACTGAAGCTTTAAGTCCAAGTTTTTCCACCATGTTTGAAGTCTGCCACATTAGTACAACTTCCACCATCCACAATAATAGAGCAAACCTTGCCTTGCACTCGTGCCTCTAGTATGAAAAATGTTCTCTCGTTGCTCTTCTTTGGGTTCTTTGAATCCACTCAAAGCCCTTCTTAAGACCAAAAGCTCGCCTTCATCCATTTCCTATACTACTTCCTCCATTTCATCCACCAAATAGACTTCCTTCTCGGGCTCTTATTCCTACATATATTGTTCTTGAAACTCTACCAAGGTCACTACCCTTCTGTTAGGGCATTGCGAAGCAATATGTGCTAGGCCATGACACTTGAAGCACCTTCGTGGGTTGTTGGGATTAGGTGCGGGTTTGGGGAGATTTGGGATGGAGGGGCTTGTTGGTTATTTTGTGGAGCTAGGGTTCTTTTGTGGAGTTGGTTGGGAACTCCCCTCGTAAAAGGGTGGGTTCTTTTGTGGAAAGGGTTATCCTCTTCATTCTCTTTGTTGGAGCTAGGGGTATGTCGTGAGGGAGGAGATGTGCTCCTTAGTTGGTCACGCCGATCCCTCATGGATTTTCCAAGTTGTTTTTAGAGGTACTCATTTTGGTTATGAAGCTCATTTGTTTCCTTCATCAACATCTCAAATCTTTCCTCCAAACTCATGTTGAGAACTGGGATTTTTGTGGGTTTCTAATGAAGACTCGAGACTTTACTCCGCACATTTTTGTGTTCTACCAAAGAAATCAGGTATAAAGCTTTCTCACTTATAAAGTTTTGATTCCAAGTCATTCTCTATACCTTAGAAACTTTTTTGAGTGATATAGTATTTCCTCTAAGTGATATAGCATTTATTTCATCTATTCCTACTTGTCTCTGTGAGACTCGGAAAGCATATCCGAACTTACTATCGTACACCCAGTTCCGAGTCTCTCATCACTTAGAAATATTACATATTCAAATGACTAGTACTTGCAGATCCGCACTCGAGTCCGACTTCATATTATAGGTCTTATTCTGTTACGGTCGGCGCTTCTAGTCTCAACCATGCTTAGTCTAGATCAAGTTTGTTTTCACTCGATATTCTTGATGTAACTTGATTCTCGCTTAGACTAACTCGGATGGAATTTCGAGTTTCATGGATATTAGACTCGGAAAATTCCATTCCTTTTCCGACCCAGATAATTAGTCACTTAATTATCTTAATTATATTATTATCCGTGTCTAATCTTGGAGCAAAGTATTTTATACTTTGAGAACCAATTTGATTTACTTTTGTAGGTTATTCAAACGAGGATACACTTTTTGAATTACAAAAGTAACCAGCTTCAAAATGTCAAATCACCAGCGAGACAAGGCTTTTTCCACCTCCGACCTAGCCCCGGAAGATTGCGTCGGGGCTATCTCGTTTCCAAAGCTGGAAATCTGCAACACCGAGCCAAACGGTGGTTTCCACCTTATCTTTCAAGACACTGCCGGTGGTTTTGGGACTTCCAAAGGAGTCAAGAACCGTTGCCCAACGTTGAAATCACAACGGATACTTTCGAGTGACTCGGAAAGTCCTTAACAACGGCCACAAATGACTCTCGGTCGGAAGATAGACTCAACGGCTATGCTGCTTGGTCATCTATAAATAGAAGCCAACTCTCAAGACTTGAAGATTGCCGAACCTATTGTTAATACACATACTTGAGCAAAGTCATTGTATTCATTCTTAATCTTCTACTTACAACTCCCACTCTGTAATTCATTATATTCCGAGTTATAAGGTATTGTACTTAGCTACAAACACTCTCTTTCTTACTCTCTAAGTAAGGTCCCTTGACCGAGCTGTAAGGGTTAACTCAGCTCGGTTGTCCCTAGCTGTAAGGGTTATCTCAGCTAGAAAATACTAGATCGAGATAAGGGAATTTCTAAGTCTAGGAAAAACTTGTAAAGAGTTGTTTAAGGGAGCAACTTGGGTACAGTCAGTCTACGGTAATTTGTGGACTCAAAATAGTGGATTTGACTTCATGCTTGGATTAGCACGGTCCATGGTTTTTCTGCCCTAGGAGGGTTTCCACGTAATTTCTATGTATTTACTTTCCGAGTTCATTCTAGACTCGGACTGTCTTATCGCTTTAGTTCTATCTCGCATCTACATTACGAGTTCATACTTTTCGACCCTATTGTAGACTCGGAATCGCTTCGATCTGTTCTTTGATCAAAAGAGTTTGATTTTTCAGAAAAATCTTTCATCACCCTATTCACCCCCTCTAGGGTGACTTTGTCTCTCCCGACCAAACCTTCATCCGGCTATTTTTGTAGCTAAGGGTTTTAGGGATGTGTTTAGGGAATGATAACAACTCAACCAGGAGGGTGTAACTTGCTCCGATACCAAAGTTGATGGATAGCTAAACAAGAAACCGTGAGTGGAGAGGAGGAGTAGTGAATGGTTAGAGAAAAGGAGTGGTTGAATGAGTGCTAAAAGAAATGTTTGTCAAAGATAGAATCAAGCTCCTTATGGATACAGTCACACCACCATAAGAACCTTGAGGCACCGAAGGCTAAGCCAAATACGAGATAACACCACTAGCTAAACCTTTGGACTCAACCAAGCACCACTAAGCATGCCAAGCTTAGATATAGCATTTGAGAATTTAAGAAGGAAGAGCATTAAGTTGCTCGATTTTCATTCAATATCCAAAGTTGTTTTTACATAACCGAATACATGGAGTATTTGTAATGCTCAAAGATTAAAGCTATGCATAATCTAAAGGCTAAGAGTATATGTACAGGATCAAAGGCCAAGATTACACCATAGGTAACCCTTTCTCAAAGCTAGTTTTGGGAACATGTGGCCTCAAATGAATAGTGATTTCCAGCCAAGCATTCATTTTCCCCTTGTGCAAGCTTGATTTTGGTTGGTCGAACACATGATTCTTCCCACTAGTGGTAGTGCTCTTTGATTCCTCTAGAATCTTCTTCAATGCCAGCAATGCACGTCTCTCCTAGGTGATCCGAGCATGGACCCTTCGGTCTTGAAGTCCAACGGACAGATTGTGCTCAAAATGCCCGGTTTAGGCTTTAGGTGTTTTTGGACCTCCTTGCTGATTGTTTTGCTTCAACTCCTTAATCATCAATTATTTATGTACTAATTGTCATGGAAGGATAATTCTCACAACCCTCCAAGCTCTAGTTCAGCTTGCATTACTTGGACAAGAATAGTAGTCTTTGGTGCCCAAAGTTGACCTCCACACAAGTTTATCTCCTCTTGTAACTTTTTAATAGTCCATGACTTTTGGCAACTTGGCACGGACGAAACCTCCATCACTTATGCTAAATTTGTATAAAATGCAGCTCCAAGCAAGGCTACGTGAATGAGTCCTTTTAAGATAGTCTATGGAGTTGAGCCACTTACTCCTCTAGACTTAACACTGAGATGCATGGATGAAAAATCAAGCATGGAGGCTGCCAAAAACGTGCAAGAAATCCAGAACATGCATGAGAAAGTGAGGACCAAAATTGAGCATACCAATCTTGCACATAAGCAACGAGTTGACAAAGGAAGAAAGAAGAAGGTTTTTCAACCCGGAGATCTACTGTGGGTGCACCTAAGGAAGGAGCGCTTTCCTTCCAAGAGAAAGAACAAATTGATGCCAAGGGCTGAAGGTCCATTTGAGGTGCTTGAGAGGATTAACGACAATGCCTACAAGATTGATCTTCCCGGAGATTATGGAGTCTCGGCAAGCTTTAACGTGGCCGACCTCTCGCCTTACTTTGAAGATGACACCTTAGAGAATTTGAGGGCAAATTCTTCTCTATAAGGAGAGATGATAGAGACCTTCCTAATAATCAAGCCATTAAGGGTCATGGTTTTCTAGCTAGAGCACAAGAGGAGCCATTTTGGGGCAAAGATCAACCTTGGGTTTCTAAGTCACCTATTCTGGTTCGAATTCAGCAGGCTAGCAATGGGTTAGGAGAGCCCTAAAACTCCCTTTATCAAGACCATGTTGATACCAATAAAAGGTCCCCATGAGTTAAACCAGAAATAAGAGTGGAAGAGGCTAGAATGAGCAAAACAAGCAAACCGGCCAGATTTGGAACAATTATGCACAACAGTCTTTGAGGGTCAAAAAGTCAATGCTCGAAGGGTCAAACGAGAAGTCAAGCTGTATGGGTGCAAAGTGGACTTGTGGAACATTATAGAGAATCTGAAAACACTTCATTTGGTGGAGGGAGTCAAATTCTAGAGCCAATCAAAGTGAAGCTTGGAGGAGAGGAAATCTAATACTTGGCTAGAATTGCACCATGAATAGTGTCCACATGTTCCCTCTTAGTGGAAGCATCTTTTAGGATTATTCTCTATGCTTAATGTAATCCCACCCCTTAATCATGTAAGGCCTCTAATGGCCATTAGATTATGCTTTGCTTTCACCCATGGTAAGCATTACAAATAGTGCCCCATGCCCGGTTGTAAGGCATTGAATATTGAATGAGAAAACCGAGTGAGCTAAGTGCTCTTCACCCCCAAAATTCTTGATTGCTTATCTTAGTTTGGTAAGCTAAGTGGTGACATCTCAAGTCCTTGGAGCAAGCTGGTGGTGTTTCTTATCCAACGCATACCTTGGTGCCTGAAGTTGACAATGGTGGTGATTTCTTATCCATTGAAGACTTGGTTTATATCCCTATGTGTTCATCTTTTTTGGTGCCCATTTTAATTAGCATTACCACCCCCATTCAGCTTGTTTCTGGCCAGATTACGCTCACATCCATCAACATCCTTGTAGTAAAACATCCTCTCTACGGTTCTTAGCCAATCCAAAAATTCATCCGGATTTAAACGGCCTCCAAATTCCGGGATATCCACTTTGAAGTCATGGGGATGGTGCTTAGGGTGCCTATAACCTCTTCTTGATCTCCTCTCACTAGGATTATCCAAAGAAGCAAATGGATTATCCTCATCATCATCTTCATTGGAGCTAGGTGTACTCCGAGAGTGTGGAGATAGGCTCATCAATTGATCATGCCTTTTCTTCATGGATTTCACAAGCTACTTCCTTAGATAATCATTTTGATTTCTCAACTCCTCATGGCTCCTCATAAGCATTTCAAACCGTTCTTCCAAGGACATGCTAGCACTCATGTTGTAACTGGGTTTTGCGGGTTTTATGGGCTGTTAGTGTTTGAAGCTAAGGGATGTGTTTAGGATTGAAGGGAGCTCAGCCAAGAGGGTAGCCAATAACTCTAATACCAAATATGATGTATTTTTGGGAAGAGGGGTGATTTCGCTAGAAACCGAGCAAAAGGGGTAAAGTTTGTGACGAGAGTTGAATGGGATGAAGTGGGGTTTGAGTGTCTAGCAAAACAGCGAGCGAGCAACCAAAGCTGGAGCAATTGATAACAAGCAAGTTAACGCCAATTCGAATGTCCAAAACATATAATAGAGGGGTAGATTTCAAGCCTTCAATGGATAAGGCTCACCACCATTGAATACTTGAGGCACCAAGGATTGAGGTAGATAAGACACACCACTAGCTTACTCCAAGGACTTGATAGAACACCACTTAGTATGCCACTACTAAGATAAGCAATCAAGAATTTTAAGGGGAAGAGCTAGAGCTCATTCGGTTTTGTATATATCCAACAATGCTCAATACAAAGCAAGGAAGCCAATATATATAGTGCTTCATGATGAAATAATTATCTACAATAGAGCCTTGCAACATCAAGGGTGGGGATTAAACAAGGAATAATCAAGAAGAGGACGAAAAGAGAAGCTTCGGCTAAGGAACATGTGGTGCTTAATTCTTGGTGCAATTTTGGGCAAGTATTTGTTTCCCCTTCCTCAAGCCACACTTTGATTGGTTGCATCTTTTGATTCCTTGCTCAAAATCAAGCAAAATTGGTATGCCTTGGAAGCTCTACACGTTCACTATGCAGCCAAATGCTTGGTCAACCCAAATGGTCCTCCAAACATAGAATTTTATGCTTCCAAAGTCAAGTGCGCAGAAATGGATCAAAAGTGCCCGTTTTGATTGTTTTAACAATTTTAGCCTCTCCCCTTATTATTTCTGCTTCTACTCCTAGAGACCACTTGTTAGCTACAATATGGTCTTAGAAAAAGAGTTTTAAGGCCCTCCTAGCCCTTAGTAGTTTTGGACAACTTGAACCGAGAATAGGGAATTTTGTAGTCCAATGTTGAGCACCATTCCAAGGTATCTCCTCTTGTATCCTAGACATTAAGTTATAGCCCTTAGTGTTTGAGGTAGGAACATGGTCAGCATGGAGATCTCCATCATCCTCCCCTTGTTGAGAAGAATTTAACCTCAAATTCTCTGAAGTTTCCTCCTCAAAATAGGGAGAAAGGTCGACCACGTTAAAGCTTGCGAGAGACTCTATAATCACGGGGTAAATCAAACTTGTATGCGCTGTCATTGATCCTTACAATTACTCAAATGGCCCTTCTGCCCTTGGCATCAATTTGTTCTTCCTTTTAGAAGGAAAACGCTCCTTCCTTAAGTGAACCCATACTAAATCTCCGGGTCGGAAAACCATCTTCTTTTGGCCCTTATCAACTCATTGTTTGTATGCATGGTTGGATTGCTCAATTTTGGCTCTATCTTTCTCATGCATGTTCTGGATTTCTTGGACTCTCTTGATAGCATCCAAGCTTAGATTTTCATCCATGCCTCTCGATGTCAAGTCCAAACGAGTAAGTGGCTTAACTCCATAGACTATTTTGAAAGGACTCATACCCGTGGACTTGTTTGGAGCCCCATTGTAAGCGAATTCAGCATGAGCATATCACCGATCCCATGCTTTTACATTGGTTTCGATCAATGCCCTCAATAGTCCGCCTAATGTATGGTTAGTTACCTCGGTTTGCCCATCCATTTGAGGATGACAAGTAGTGCCAAATTTGAGCTTAGTTCCAAATTGGTTCCACAGAGTGACCCAAAAATGGCCCAAAAATGTCTCTGTCCGAAACCATGGATTTTGGGATGCCATAAAGTCTCACAATCTCCTTGAAATACAAATCAGCCACATGGATTGCATCATTGGTCTTGTTGCATGGAAGAAAATGAGCCATTTTGGAGAACCTATCAACCACCACCAAAATTGAATCTTTGTTTCTTTGAGTTCTTCGTAAGCCTAGTATGAAGTCTAAACTTACATCTTCCCATGGCTAGTGTGGTGTAGGAAGAGGGGTGTAGAGCCCTTGAGGGAGTAAATGGCTCTTTGCTGCTTCACACACCGCACACCTCTTTAAAACATCTTACACATCTTTCTCCATATTGGGCCAAAGCGAGTGCTCTCTAAGCATGTTCACGGTCTTATCTACACCAAAATTACCAGCCAAGGCTCCACTATGAACCTCTTGGATCAAGAGTTCTCTTCTACCACAATGAAGAATGCACAACTGAGTGCCTTTGAAAAGAAATCCCTCTTGAACTAGAAAGTGTCCTTTTGGGTGATTTTGGAAAGCTTGACACAATTCTCCCAAGTCTTTGTCATCAATGTACAAAGACTTTAAATGCTCAAAACCAAGTACATGGGATTCTAACTGAAACAAAAGAAGATACCTCTTTGACAAAGTGTCCGCCCCTTTGTTCATCTTTCCTGATTTGTGCTCGATGGTGAAATGAAATGTTTAAAGGTATTCCACCCACTTGCCATGTCGTGGATTAACCTTGTGTTGGCCTTGTATGTATTTGAGAGCCTCATGATCCGAATGGATAATAAACTTACTTACCATCAAATAATGACTCCAATGTTCAAGTGATCGGACTATAGCATAGAACTCCTTGTCATAGGTGGAGTATTTTCTTACTGGACTCACAAAGTTTCTCACTAAAGAAGGCTAGTGCCGACCTTCTTGAGATAGAACTCCACCAATGCCCACTCCGAATGCATCACACTCTACTTCAAAGATCTTGTTAAAGCTAGGAAGAGCTAAGACTGGTGCTTGGGTGAGCTTGAGTTTGATTGTTTCAAACACTTCTTGGGCCTTGGAACTCCATTTGAATGAGCTTCCTTTTAGCACCTCGGTTATGGGGCATGTGATTGTGCTAAAGTCTTTGATAAACCTCCTATAGAAAGAGGCTAAGCCATGAAAACTTCTCACATCGTGTATGCTAGTTGGGGTAGGCCAAGAGCTTATGGCCTCCACCTTGCTTTCGTCTACTTTTACACCTTCACCCGAGACAATGTAACCAAGAAAGGTTACTTCCGAAGTGAAGAAGGTGCATTTTTTAAGGTTGCCGTAGGCTTCTCCCTTTCTAGTAATTCAAGAACTTGTGTGAGATGGTTTAAGTGCTCATCCTCACTCTTACTATACATCAAGATGTCATCAAAGTATACCACCACAAATTTCCTAAGGAATGGCTGAAACACTTGGTTCATGAGCCTCATGAAAGTGCTACGGGCATTTGACAACCCGAATGGCATTACAAGCCACTCATAAAAGCTTCCTTTGGTATTGAATGTAGTCTTCCACTCATCCCCTTCTGGAATTCTAATTTGATAATATCCACTCCTCAAATCTACCTTTGAGAACACTTATGAACCATGCAGCTCATCAAGCGTATCTTTAAGTCTAAGAATGGGGTGCCTATACTTGATGGTGATCTTGTTTATGGCTCGGCTATCCACACACATTCTCATAGAGCCATCTTTTTGGGAACTAAAAGGGTAGGGACAACACAAGGGCTTCGGCTTTCCCTCACAAGTCCTTTGGCCATCAACTCATCAACTTGCCTTTGTATCTCCATAGCATCTTTTGGGTTCATTTGGTAGGTAGATTTGTTGGGGAAGATGGACCCGGGATTAGATTAATGTGATGTTGGTTGGTTCTTTGTGGAGGTAGGCCGAGAGGTATTTCCTTAGGCGATACGTGAGCAAAATGGGATAGCAAGGCTTGGGCTAGGGCGTGTGGTTTGGGGAAGGAGTTTCAGCCTCATTAGGAGCTAGTAGGATTAGCTCTTGCATAGGTGTAAACTCATGTTGTTTAGACTTGAGAAATGACTCTCCCATAGTGAGAAGGAGGTCGGTTTGGTTGGGGCTCTTTTGTGGCTCGGTTTTGTGAGTTGGCTCGGGGTTTAGGGGACATGGGTGATTTTCTTTCCATCCTTGGTAAAGGTATAAGTGTTTAAGAACCCATAATTCATCACTCCTATCAAATAAACATGGTCTCCCAAGCAACAAATGATAAGCATCCATTGGAATAATATCACACCATAACTCATCATGATAATTCTTACCAATACTAAATAAAAAAAGACATCTAGAATTTACTTGTAGGCCTTTACCTTGATTTAGCCATTGGATGTTGTATGGACGTGGATGAACCGAAGCTATAAGTCCAAGTTTCTCCACCATGCTTGACGCGGCAACGTTGGTGCAACTCCCACTATCCACAATGATAGAACATACTTTACCATGAATCGTGCCTCTCGTCCGGAAGATATTCTCTCATTGCTCTTCTTTAGGGTCTTTGAAACCGCTCAAAGCCCTTCTCAAAACTAGAAGCTCGCCCTCATCCGCTTCCTCTACAACTTCCTCCATAAGATAAAGCTCTTTTTCATGCTCTTCTTCCTCCATGGCAACTCTTCGCACTCGGCCAAAGTGACCACTCTTCTATTTGGGCATTCCGAAGTAATGTGACCTAAACCTTGGCACTTGTAGCACCTTCAATTGTGATGGAAATCTAACCACCTCTACCTCAAACTCAATCAATAAGAGTCATGGTTTGATGTCTAAAATACAAGAGGTGCTAATTTTGAGTGAAGCTCAACCAAAGGAAGCAAAATCACCTCTTTTGGTTCGGATTTTCCAAGCATGCTAAGGGTTAGGAGTACCCTAAAACTATTTTTTATTAAGTCCACAATGAAGCTAAGAAGTGGTCATTTGAAGTAGAAACAGAGATAATAAGAGAAGAGCCTTATTTTTGTCAAACTCTCAAACCGGGGTAGTTTTCGCAATTGTGCACACCTAAACTTTTGAGGCCTATATCTTTTGCTCAGAGGTCCAATGGGTTTGACTAGTATATGGGTGGAAAGTTGGCTCTCTAAGCTTTCCAACCATATAGAGAAAGCTGAATTTGGAGAAGGGAATCAAAAGTTATAGCCAATCAAAGTGCAGCTTGAGGAAGGGGAAACAAATACTTGGTCGAAATGCTCCAAGATTGAGAACCAAATTTGCCCTTGCTAGGAGCCTTTTCTTTTGTCCTCATTTGATTATTCCTTGTGTAATCCCCACCCTTGATATTGTAAGGCTCTAATAGCCATTAGATTGTACATAGCTAGCCTACTTTGAAGCACTATATATACTAGTGGCTTCACCCTTATAAAAGAGAAGTTTATGTTTGTGGATAAAAACCGACCGAGTTGTGTGCTCTTCACCCCAAATTCTTGTATGCTTATCTTGGCTTTGGCAAGCTGAGTGGTGATCTTACAAGTCCATAGTGAGTGTGAGTGGTGTTTCTTATCCTATTCTTGCTTTGGTGCCCTAAAACTAGATTAGGTGGTGTTTCTTATCCTAATCCAGTTTTAGCTCTATCCGATTACTCAACTTACAAATTCCCCTTTCTCACAATATAGCTCATTTGTTATGCATCTTTTTACCACTTTATTATAAAGGTGTTAAGTGGATGTGTGCCAAGTTTCAACTTCACCAAAGCTCTATCCTGGCCCCTCCTCCAAAACCATCAAGCCAGTATCATCCCGATATTGCGGACGCATAGAGCTTACTTGTTTTCCTTCGATTCCGGGTGTTCCAGATCTTGATTGATTCCCTTTTTTACCACACCTTCCCCATTCCCTTAAGCCTTCCCCCTAACCCTCAAAAATCAAGCCCAAACTCCACCAAAATCATCCCCATCCATCCATTTCCCTAGAAGCTGCATGCGAAACACCCATTCTACCCAGGTGTGTGTACTTGTACCTTAACCTTTCTTTGCCCTCTTTTTCCTCTTGCACCAAGGATACATCATATTTGGTATTAGAGCTTATGGCTGCCATCCTTGGATGAGTTTCTGATGTATCCTTGGAGCAAGAGGGAAAAGAGGGCAAAGAAAGGGTTAAGGCACAAAGACACACACCGGGCGTAATGGGTGTTTCGTGCGCAGTTCTTGGGAAGTGGATGGATGGGGATGATTTCGATAGATTTTTGGCTTTATTTTTGAGGGGGAAGTCTTAAGACATTTATGAAGGTGCGGTAAAAGAGGGGAATCAATCGAGGTGCAGAGCACCCTGAACTGAAGGCAACCGCTCAGCTCTATGTGCCTAGAATTTCGGGATGATACGCCTTGATGTTTTTGAAGAGGGGCTGGGATAGAGCTTATATTGAGATGAAATTTCGAGGAAAACAACTCAACTCAATCAGTAATAGGTGGGTAAAATTTGAAGTGCAGAAGGCTAGGGGATTGGGAGATAAGGGATTCGGAAGTGAGGTGAGAATTAGTGTGGATAGGATCAAGCTCCTTATGGATACGAGATAACACCGAAGGCTAAGCCGGATACGAGATAACACCACTAGCTAAACCTTTGGACTCAATCGAGCACCACTAAGCTAAGCGTGCCAAGCTTAGATATAGCAATTGAGAATTTAAAGGGAAAGAGCATTAAGCTTGCTCGGTTTTCAATTCATATCAAAGCTGTCTTTACATCATTGAATACATGGAGTGTTTGTAATGCTCAAAAGATCAATGCTAAGCATAATCTAAAGGCTAAGAGTGTATGTACAAGATCAAAGGCCAAGATTACACTACAGGTAGCCCCTTCTCCAATCTAGTTTTGGGAACATGTGGCCTGAAATGAATAGTGATTTCCGGCCATGTATTTGATTTCCCCTTGTGCAAGCATGATTTTGGTTGGTCCAAGACTTGATTCTTCCCACTAAAGGTAGTGCTCTTGGTTTCTCTAGAACCTTCTTCATGCTAGCAATGCACTTCTCCCATTGGTGACTCATATTGATGATCCGAGCATAGACCCTTTGGTCTTTGAAGTCAAACGAACGGATTGTGCCAAGAATACCCGGTTTAGGCTTTTAGGCATTTTGGACCTTTTTTATGATTATTTTGCTTCAACTCCTTAAACATCAATTATTTATGTACTAATTGTCATGGAAGGACAATTTTTATGGCTCTTCAAGCCCTGGTTCGGTTTGCGCTACTTGGACTAGAATAGAAGTTTTTGGTGCCCAAAGTTCGTTTCCAAACAAGCTGATCTCCTCTTGGAACTTTGCCAATAGCCCATGACCCTTGGTAGTGGTGGACTCTCCATCATTCTCCCTTTATGGAAAAGAATTTGCCCTCAAATTCTCGTGGATAACTTGCTCCAAGTGAGGGAAGACATCATGATCAATGTAGTGTGTAGCACAACTCTTGTCATCATAGGGGTGTTTTCTCGTACTCTCGGACAGATAGAGATATGCTATGTATGAGCATAAAATCAATTGCCCTCCATTAGGTCCTAACAAGTACCTTCCATGCGATTCTTCATGTTGAGACAAGCATGACCAATGGATTCTAGGATCATAGTGATGCTCTCGTTGCTTCTTACTCTTTGGATGCTCACAATGCAAATCTCCAACTTCATTAGCACACAAGGGCCATACATGCTCAAAGTCACTAAAACAACCTTTCAATGGGAACAGTTGGTACCAAGCATTCTCTCCTTGATCGAATTCACAACCAGGCTTGGAGGTTTCACAAGTACGATGGCACAACTTCATTGGCACACTTGTTAAGCTTGTCGTACGGTAACAAATTAAACCACTACTTAGGCTTATAATAAACAATATAGCAACGGAAAGTAGGGATCGAATCCACGAGGAAAGATACTCGTAAAAAATCAAACTTCCAATCTAATTAAACTAACTATTCTAGTTATTAACCTTGTAAAATTCAAACAAATCAAATTAACTACTAAATTTCTAATTTTAATTCTAAGAAAAACTTCTGAGATTATGCACTATTATTCTAATAATCTAAATTTAACAAAACTATCCTAATTAATTCTGGAAAAACCAAAAAGAAAATCAAATAAAAAAAACTTAAACAGAAAATCAAAACGTAGAATAATTCAGAATTAAATAACTAAAAATAACAGAAAATTATCTAATAATATAAATAAATATCCCAGACAGAATATAAAGTTTATAATAAACCAGAAATTTTTTTTATAATTTTTGAGAATAATTAAAACAGAAAACTAAAGCAGAAAATAAATAAATTCTAAAATAGAAAATTCAATAAATAATATTCTGCACTAAATTAATTACGAAAATAAATACTAAAATTATCCAAAATAATAATACTAATTTTCTAAACCTAAGCAGACCCTAAAAATATAAAAATAAAATTTAAAATCTAATTTACGAATTTATTTTATTAAAAACCTGCATTAATTAAATTCAAGAATTAAATCTGAAAAATTATCAAATTAATTCCAAAAATTCTAAAATTTAATCACAGCAAACTAGAACTCTATCTAAACCCTAAAAGAAAATAAAACACGAAAAATAACAAAAGAAACTATTTTTAAACTAATTTCTAACAGACTGACTCAAAAATAATAAAAGCCGATAGAAAAATAAATCTGAAAATTAAAATATATAAAGACTCAAAATTTAATTAAAATAAAATTACTAAAACTAACCTAAAATACTGAACTTTAGGGGGTTTAATGAAATTGATAATAAAAGACTATAACTTTATAAGTAAAAATTAATAAACTCAAGAAAATGACTAAAAGTAAATAAATAATTATCAACGATAACAAATTTATAAAAACACTTAGTATAATCTATATCCACCATGCAAATTATTATTTATCATTAACACACAAATTGATCTACCCATGAGCTAAACTGTAGAAGACAACCACTAGCGGATCTTCCCCTTTTCCTTAGTTATTAGTTTACTTAGGCCTAGCCCTAATATAAACCCTACTAATATTGATAACCCTAACACTAGCACTAGAATTTAATCAAATTAGAGCATGAAGTACTAGAAAAACATCATCTAGCACCTAATAACCAATCTACTAGCAAATTGATTTAAGAAGGATCTATGATAATTTCCTAATTAAAAGAGATGGGTATGAGCCATCCATGATTAACTAGGGTGATACTAACGTCTAAAAGATCAAGCAATTACGTACTTAAACCCTTTAAACTATCACATAAATTTATATAAAACTAAGTAGCGTGCACTCTAATTAATTAGACATAAATTCATAAACATTAAACACAAATTATCATAGAATCACGGATCGAATCAATAAGACAATAAAAATCGAAACTTTGTTTCAAAATACATAATTTAACATGGCTTCAAGTAGATTATACTAAGTATAAGAAAAACTACTCACACATAATGTAATTTAAAACATGTGAACTAAATAAAACTAGCATCTTTAATATTAATCTAACAATAAAAATTCAATCTTTTCTAGTAAAAATTACAAAACTAAATTATACTACCGATATTAGTTTCTTTGACCCGGGAAGATGAAGAAGATGATGATGGATGGTAGCTGGTCGGGCAGCGGACAGCGGCAGCCAGACAAGGAGCAGCAGCAGCAGTACGGTGCAGCCAGGAACAAGCAGCAGCGGCAGCAAGCGGTGGTGGCTGGGCGGCTCCACCGGTGGACGGCAGCAAGGTGCAGAGCGGCAGTAGGTAAGTGTGGGTGCCGTGGATAGCAAAGGAAAGAGGTGGTGATTGTGTGTGGGTGCTAGGTCTCTCCTGCATGATGATAATAAGTAGTATATATAGGGTGAAAGAGTTAGGGTTTATTTCTCTTTCTTCTCTTCTAAGTTTCCTTTTCTATTCCAATTAAGATTTCCTAAAATATAATATCCTAAAATAAATATTTTATTACATATTATATTTATGGACCGACTTCATATATTTTCTTGGATGCTTGTCGGTAGCTAAAACTCCACTTTTAACAACTTTTCTTCTCTTCCCCACTTTATTCGATAATTACCTATAAATAGACAAAATAGGATAATTTAGATAAAATAAACTATATAATATAAACTAAATAGCTACTAAAAATACGTATAAAATGTGACTTAACATACACGTATGAAATAACTTTCCACATTCTTGGCAAAACACACAAAAATTTCAACTCGCTCAAATTCAAATTCACAAGCTTCCAATTGAGAATAAAGGAAATACCTCCTCTTGGAATCACACCATCTCAAGTGCTCACAAGTTGATTGCATGAGACCATCAACAATCTCAATTCTAAAGGCTTCACAATCCGCCACAAATATCCTTTCAAAGCTTGGTTGGCTCGGAACCAGGTATGTGTGAGAGCTTGACCTGAATTTCTTCAAAGGCTAGTTGAGCCTTGGTTACCCAACAAATTAAGTCTCCTATGATTTCTTCAATCATGAAGGCAACAAGGACATTGAAACACATCACAAGTTTTGTTAAGACATGCCAAAACAGAATGGCTTTCATCTTGCCCTCAACTATATAAGCTCCTTGGGCAGAATCGGTGTAGCTAAAAACATTACCTCATGGCTGGGAAAAAGGCATTTTAGGAGGTTAAGGATTTCCTCCTTGAGCTTCAACAAGACCTTTTGTTCCCTAAAATAAGTAGCAAGGCACCAGGTGTGTAGATTGAAAGAACAACTCACTAGTACCACTATTAGATGCACTAAATTGTGCTTCCTTGATCAAGTACTCCTCATGAACTAGTAGCTCTCCTTTTGGTCGCTTCACACAATCTGGATACAACCTTTGAAGGTCTCTTTCAACAACAAATGCCCATTTAAATGGCTCATGAGCATCTTCATACACTTCCACATACAAAGGAGAAAAATTCTTCAAAGTCAATGCACTCCTCAAGATTAGGTGCTCTCCTTCACCTACCACTTTGGTTACCACTTTAAGTTTCTCTATGAAATAAAACTCCTTTTCATGCTCAACTCCATTCACTTTGGACAGCCCATACTTAGCCATAACATCATGGGCTGGACAGAATGTGGACGTGGGTGAAATGAGTAATTGGCCGTGGGGTTGGTGGGTAAAGGAAGGAAACTACTCTTGTCAAAGAGGTCTCCTTTGGGCATGTCTCGTTTTGAGGGGTTTGGTTTTGGATTTTGGTTTGTGGAAGTTGGTCTTTTGGAGTAAGGTAGGAGTGATTGGGGACATGGACATTTTTTGGTCTACTTTGGGGATGGAATAAGATGTACTAAACCCATCATGGGCTATTCTCTTGTCAAACAACAAGGGCCATTCCCAAAAGGCAAAGCAAACACTCACCATCATGGCAACATTCCACATCTCAACAATACTTAACTTTTTAAAGCCAAAAGTGACTAAACAAGGATGAACTAGGAGGTGAATATCTTGACAAGGCCGTGGGGTTTCATATGGAAGAAAGTGGACCAAGGCTTGAGTCTCCAAACTCCCATTGCTAGTAGGCATTTCTACCTCACTTGGCAATGAAGGGAAGGCAATATCTCCATACTCCTCAATCTCTAAACATTTTTGGCCATAGTCATCAAAGATGGGAAGTAGTTCATCTTGGCTTGAATCTTGCTTCATCATTGTGATGTATAGCTGGGGAAAGAGGGAGCAAAGGGTGGAGGAAGGGGTTAAGGTGCAAAGAAAAGCAATTGGGCGGAATGGAGCTTTTTGTGCAGTCTTGGAGAAATGGGGAGATGGGGGTGTTTCCGGTGGCATTTGGACGTGATTTTTGAGGGGGAACTCTTGGGGAAGTTAGGAAGAAGTGGTTAGAGGAGGGGATTCATTTGAGGTCGGGATCACCTCGACCTAATGGCAAAAAGACTGTCCTGCGGGTACAGGAGTCCAGGATGATATGCCCTGATGGTTTCGGAGGATGGGGCCAAGATAGAGCATGGATTGAGCTGAAACTTAGAGGGAAACAACTCAACTCACTCAGGAACAAGTGGGTAAAATTTGGAGTGCAAGAGGTTAGTGGTTTGGGAGATATGGGACTCGGAAGTCGGGTAACCGGATAGAACCAAGGCTCATAAGGATACGAAACATCACCTTAGGGATCTTGGGACACCAAAGGTTAAAGGCCGGATACGAGACACGCCACCGGCTTTGAACCTAAGGACTTAATCGATCACCACCAAGTATGCCACACTTTGGATACAACAATTAAGGATTCGAGGGGAAACGAGCTCACAGCTCAACTTCTCATTTAATCCTCAAACTCATAGTTGCTTACAAAACCTAGGTTACAAGAAGTATTTATAATGCTCAAAATTAAAGTTATGCATAATCTAAGACTAAAGGAGTATATACAAGATCAATGGCTTAGATTGGATTAGCCCCTTCTCGAAGCTTGAACATGTGGCTGTATGTGCATATTGATTCTTGGCCAAGGATTTGCTTGCCCCTTGTTCAAGCTTAAATTTGATTGGTCCAACTCAAGATTCCTTCCACCAATGTTAATGCTTTCCCCTTGAGCAAGGTTGCTTCTAATTAGTCCAACACATGGGTCTTTCCACTAGAGGTAGTGCTTGGGGATTCTCTAGAACCTTTCTTGAGCTAGCAATGCATTCCACAATTTGATGACTCATATGGATAATTTGAGCATGGGCTTTTCGGTCATTGACTTCAACCGGCCAGATTGTGCCTTAAGTGTTCGGTTTGGGCTTTTTGGCACTTTGGACTTTTTGGCACTTTGGACCTCCCTTTTGTGGGTTATTTTTCATCAACTCTTAAGCATGAATTATTTATGTACTAATTGTCATAGAAAGACAATTTCCACAACTTTGCAAGCTCTAGTTAAACTTGCTTTACTTTGCACTAGATTAATGGATTTTGGAGCCCAAAATTGATCTTCAAATAAGCTTAACTCCTCTTGTGTCTTTGCTAATAAGCCCATGAACATTGGTCATGGTGGACTTTCCATCATTCTCCCCTTGTTGAAAAGAATTTGGCCACAAATTCGCATGGACAACATCCTCTAAATGAGAGAAAATTTCAACCACTAGAAAGACATCATATACACCTTGAACTCGAGGGCTTGAATTAAGATCATTAAGACTTCGCAAAAATCTGGTTAGATTGATTCATGAAGGACACAATCACCCTTTGATAGATTGTAGTGGTAAGAGCACCATACAACCTCTCCTTGATCAAGCTCACAAGCATAATGGCACAAATTCAATGGTATAAGTAGGAGCTTGCTCTCCACATTCTCGAGCACAAATACATAGGAGCGTTAGGTGCTCCAAATAAAATTCACAAGCTACCAATGGGGAATAAAAGAGGTATCTCCTCTTGGAATCACGCCTTGTCAAGTGCTCATAAGTCATTTGCATAAGACCATCATCATTATCAAATCCGAAGGCCTCAAATTCATTCCAAGCATCACAAATTAGAAATAATTGTTCCATCCATGGGCTATAAACTTTACTTCTCAACTTCACTTCTATTCTTGAATCATAAAATAGGCCAAAGAACATAACAAACCACTCATAAGGTCTTCCAACGCTCCTTAAATCAATTTTCAACATCAACTTCAACCTAAATAACTCAAATAAGGGCTTGGAGAAAGGATGAAGTAGGTGGGAGGTTTCGGACTCTTCATGTTCTAAGAGAGTAAAGACTTGAGTGGGTTGATCAAAGTGCTTTTCCCGAAACATGCTAGGTACCAAGACATCATCATAAGACATCAAAACAGATCGTATATTGTGGAGCTCACAAACTTGGTCTATGGAATTCATGTAGTTACTAGGAGTGCTTGACAACCCATATGGAATGACTAACCAATCATACAACCAAGGTGTATCTAACACCAAGCAACAAGCATCTAAAATCATGATATCACTCTAAAATTCACAAAGATGACTCTTGTCACTGCCCAAGGAAATAGGACACCATTCCAAGTGCTCGCAAATTGATTGCATGAGACAACCAACATTCTCACTAGTACCCCATTAGATGCACTAAATTGTGCTTCCTTGAACAAGTTCTCCTCTTGGACTAGTAGCTCTCTAAAATCATGATCAACACCATATAAGCACATTAGGTGATCTAAATGGAAAACACAATTTTCCAATGGAGTTAATGAGATATACCTCCTTACCAAATCATTGATTCCTTAGTTGCACCTCTCGGTTTGGCACTTGCTTGGAAGAGGGAATATCCATGAAAGTTCAACTTCCTTGCCATAATGAGAACTTAATAGTTGTTGACCTTGGAAGCTCATTAAATACCATAGGATCCTTTGAATCACAAAGTAGTGGCTCCAACATGTGAGTGAAAACAAGATAGCCAAATCATCTTTTCGTCGCTTCACACATTCCGGATACAACCTTTGGAGGTCTCTTTCAACAATAAATGGCCATTTAAATTACTCAAAAACAATTTCACAATCCTCCAAATACAAAGGAAAAGAACACCTCATAGCAAATGCACTATTCAATTCTAGAGGCTTTCCTTTTTCTACTACTTTGATCATCACCTCAAGTTTCTCCATGAGATAAAACTTCTTTTCATACTCAACTTTATCCATTGGGGCAGTCCACACTCAGCTAGAATATCAACTCCTCGATTGGGAAATTTTGAGGCAAAATACTCAACTCCTTGGGTATTAAAACATCTTCGGGTTGAGTTAGGGACATGGCATATTTTAGGAGGAGGGATTGGGATTTTTGTGGGGAATTAGGGGCTGGATAGATTGGGGACAAGGGTGAAATAAAGGTTGGGCAAAATGTGTTTGGGGGTGAAATGGGGTTTTGGTTTTGGCTTTTGGTTTGTGGATATGAGTCTTTTGGAGTAAGGTAAAAGTGGGAGTGGTTATGGACAATTTGTGGACAGTTTTGGGAGAGGTAAGAGAGACTCTAAACCCATCATGGGCTAATCTCTTGTCAAACAACAAGGGTCATTCCCAAAAAGCAAAGCAAACACTCACTAGCATAGCAACATTCCACATCTCAATAATGCTTAGCTTCACAAAGCCAAAAGAGATTAAGCAAGGATGAACAAAGTGGTTTATACCTTGATGGGGCCGTGAGATATAACATTGAGGGAAGTGGGTTCTGGCTTGAATCTCCAAACTCTCATTGCTAGTAGGCTCTTCTACCTCACTAGATAATGAATGGAAGGTGATACTTCCATACTCAACTTCTAGAAATTCTTGGCCATAGTCTTCAAGATTGGGAAGTAGTTCATCTTGGCTTGGGTCATCCTCAATGTTCATAGGAGCTAGGCTCACAACTTGCTCCTCTTGTGGTGGGTTGGACACACCAAAGGTTTCTTGCTCAACCAAAACTTCACATGAAGGAAAATGGACATTAATTTCTTCCTCATTTGTAGATGAAAAGGTGTTCACCAAGACATCTTCATCAAACTTAGGAGGCATCTCAAAATCATTTTTTGGTTGGAAAATATCCTCCAATCCACTTGCAAGCATATTCATCAAACTTTGGAGGCAAACCCGTAAGACCCGTAATTTTGGGTTAGGTAGTTAAGTTTATTATTTAGCCTTAATTAAAAATAGTGGGTCGAGCGACCAAGTTTTATACGTGGTTAGATACTCATAAATTAATTTGAGCGAATTATTGTTAGTTCGCGTAACTCTTATTGGTGAAGCGTATTAATTCGGTTTTCGAGTTTTCGCCTGCACCAGCTACGTATTAATCCGAGACCGCATATGTTACGTATGTGGGTTTAGTTATTATGAGGATTGGCAAAAGAAAATAAAAAGGAAGTAAGAAGGAGGATTAAGGGGTTAGCTAGAGACTTGATTAGTGTAAAAATTGGGGTGTGTTGGCAACATTTAGTGAAGCCGCACAAGGAAAGAAAGAGGAAATTAAGTGAAAAGAAGGAAGGAGGGCTCGGTGGAGCCCGAGCAGGAGAACAGGAGCGAGCGAGAGAAACAGAGAGAAGGAGGGAGAGAGAGAACGCGCGGAGCCGGAGCAGAGGCGGTGGCTCGCCCGAACGGCGAGCGGCCGGTGGGAAAAGGTCGAGCAAGGGCTCGGGAAGGAGAAAGGAAAAGAAACGGAGCAAAAGAGGACCGAGCGAGAGGAACCAAGAGGGAGAGAAGGCGAACGGTGCGAGGACCCAGGGAGACCGAGGGGGACCGGCGATCACCGCAAGACCCAAGGCGGCGGTTGGCGGCTCAACCGAAAGGAAGAGAGTGAGGAACTGGGATAGAGCGAGGCGGAAGGAAGACCCGAAGTAGAGGCGAAAGTGCCGAGATCGAGACTAGCCCCGAGGAACGGCGAGAACGGCGAATCGACCAGTGCGAGAGGCGAGAAAAGGGAACGAAGCAAACGTGGAGAGCGAGAGGAAGCAATAAACGAGAACCGGAGGCGCGGAGGGAGGCGGCAGAACCGGGGCCGGCAGCAGGGGAAGAGGAAGGAAAGGAGAAACCGACCCAGCTAACCTAAACCTTAGCAAACCTGTCAATCCCCGAATCGAGGTGGGTAGTCTTATACTCTAAACTATTAGTAATTTCGAAATCCAAATGAGTTTATTGTGATCGTTGAATATGATTGTGAATATTGAACACGTATGCTACTCGAACGAGGTTAGTAGTTGCTGAAAGTTGAATTAGGAGTTGTGAAGGGAATTGGTAGTGTTTAGGCCTCGAAATGGGAAACCGGGAATTCGAGACGGAGTTGGCTTGCTTGGGTATAATGAGTAGTATCGGGAATTTGGTCAGTTGGGGATAGGGATGAGCACGTTGTGGTTTGGGTATAAATTGCGAATTAATATTCGAGGTTGAGCCTTAGAGATTTACCGAGATTGTGGCATTACGGAAATGATTGCTAATATCGGGAAATAATGAGGGAAGTACACAGAGGAGTATGAATTCATATTAAGTGATGCACAATTCGAGGCTAGAAGTGGGTGATTGTTAGGTTAATTAAGTTTGAAAGATAATTAAATCCTTGAGATTGAGCTAAATTCGAAGATAATCGGGACTAGCGAAAGTAGAGCGATAAAAAGGAATTAAGAACTATATGATTGAGTTGGGGAAGAAAGAACGATTAATGGGATAGAAACCTAAGATGAGAGCAAATTACACTTGGAGATAAAGGGGATTAGAGGAACTTTAGTAGTGAAGTAAAAATGAGAGCTATCCGACTAAGTATGAATAAGAAGAGATTGATTAGTAATGTGGAGGCGTAATCGAAAAACGTTGAAGCAAATATGGTAAATTGTGAGAAGTTGGGTATAAAGTGGAGGCATAAAATAAGGAATTGAGGTAAAGGCAATGAATTGTGAAAAGTGAGAACGTTGAATTAAATGATATCTACTCGTGGTTATTGTGGCTCGTAAAATGGAAATTAATCGTACTAAAGTGATGGATTAAGAAAGGTATAGTTGGAAAGAGTTGAGAATGATTGCTTGCATTGAATGGTGGCTATTCGTGCTATGTGATTGCTTTACGTGATGCTCAAAAGTAGTTTTGAAAGGCATTTTGTATTTTACGTGAGATACTTGGATGCAACTTCTTGTGAATTGCCTTTCAAACGTGATTCTGTTTTAAAGTATCTTGAGAAATTGAATTTGGAGGGATGGCACGTAGTGCTATGCCTTTCGATGTGTCAAACTTGTTTGAGAAAGTAAATCGGATTGAGAAAGTGAGTTTAGAGGGGTGACACGTGTGTCATGCCTTCTACGATGATAAATTGATTGAGATCTTGGTTAGAAACCAAGTTTGATAAGTGATTGTGATCACTTCGGTTTAAATAAATTTTGGGCTAAGATTGTTTAGACCGAGAGGAAGGAGGTGGTCGTGCGTATCGGGCCATGGGGTCCTTGCGTATCGGGATGCCCATCAACCGGAGAGGTTGATTCTTTCCTGATGGGGAAAGCGGAGCCTTCCGTGTATTTAACTAAAGATAGGTCCCGGGAACCTGAGTCAGGTGTAACACCCCGAGAACCGCCTGGTGCTAGTTCAATCGTCGAAAGCCCCGAAAGAATTTTGAGTTCATGACTCAAAGTATTTGAAAGAAAGTGCAGATGGTTCCACCTTGTTTAATGTGATTTAATTCCCAAAATGATTGCAATCCGTGCTTTTGAATGATTGAAGTATGATGAGTTTTATGTTGCAAATGATTTCAAGTGATTTCATTGCAAAAGTATATAGATTTGTATTATATTATTACGTTTCGCCTAGTTCATTATTATGAGTAATATGCGTAAAGAATTTCCATTTTAAGGGTATAAGACTCCAGTGAGCCCGTGGTTTATTGCTCACCCCCACAAATTCCCCCTCCCAATGTTGCAGGTGCATTCTCGGTGTGTGTGTGCTGCTTAGCTTATTCTCGGACCCCGTTGATTGCCGTTTGTCTGGTTGCTTCGCGCGATTTGAATCGTGGATGTGCATTTCTTATGTTTTTAAGTATTGTACTTGTAATTTAGTTCATGTAGTTTGTACCATATGTATAGTAAACCCTTTTAGATTGTTGTAAGTTTTATCGCATGATTGGTTGGACTCCGGCGTGTGGCCGTTGAGTTGTATACTCCGAGTGGATGGCTCGTTGAGTTATGTTATGCTTTTTATGCAGGGTCTTAGGGCTTTAAGCCTAAGGGTTAATCCGCTTTACAAACGGAACTCGCCGAAATTTTTAGGAATCTCGGATTCTTTTGGAAACCACCCTTATTATCTTTAAGTTGAGTTTAGACAGTCAAACCGACACCAAAAAGAGCCTTAGGAGTTCCTTTAAGGAACTCGGTGATGTAATACTCCTAGGGGTGTTTTAGGGTGTTACACAACCAAAGTTGGGCTCAATCTCCTCTTGATTCGGACAAAAGGGAGAGGACATGGGTTTTGGTGAGGGAAGTGGGAGGTTTTTTGGTGAGTGGATGTGGGTTTTTGTGGAGGCTTGGAGGGAAGAAAAAGACTCCCCTTGTTGAACGGTTTAGTCTTGGTTGGAAGAGTTTTGTAATTAAGTGATCCAAACTTTTTCAACAATTTTCCTCTCAACTTTCTCCACGTGTTCACTTTCTTTTGCCTTTCTTCTTCCTTCTCATCTTGTAGGTTGTCCACCAAGTGAGGCCATGACTCCTCAACTTAGACACAACAATTTCTATCGTCTCATCCTCCTTTAAACTAAGATTTGCAAAGGCTTCTTCAACCTTGACAAACCAACTAGAAAATAGCTGTTGTTGGCCATAAAACTTCGGCACAAGTAGACTAACCAACTCAAAATTAGAAGCGGCCATTTCAGCTCTCACAACCAGATGTAAAGTGATCCTCAAGATGGTGAAATAAAAATGGGCGAAACCTGTTTTTGTTGTTTTGGGTTTTTTTGTGGACTAATGTGTTTGGGCTAAAAGGGGTGTGTATGGGAGATGGAGGTAATTCACCCAAGGCAAGGAACTTGCTCTGATACCAAAATTGATGTGTAGTCTGGGGCAAGAGGGAGAAAAGGGTGGAGGAAGGGGTTAAGGTGCAAAGAAAAGCAACTAGGCGTAATGGAGCTTTTCACGTGCAATCTTGGGAAATGGGGGCATTTCTTGTGGAATTTAGACGTGATTTTTGAGGGGGAACTATTTAGGAAGTTAAGAAAAAGTGGTAAAAGAGGGGATTCATTCGAGGTCGGGATCACCTCGAACTAATGGCAAAAAGACTATCTCGTGGGTGCGGGAGTCCAGGATGATATGCCCTGATGGTTTCGGAGGAGGGGGCCAAGATAGAGCATGGATTTAGCTGAAACTTGGAGGGAAATAACTCAACTCACTCAGGAATAGGTGGGTAAAATTTGGAGTGCGGGAGGTTAGTGGTTTACGAGATATGGGACACGGAAGTCGGGTAACCGGATAGAACCAAGGCTCCTAAGGATACGAAACACCACCTTAGGGATCTTGAAGCACCAAAGGTTAAAGGCCCGATACGGACACACCACCAGCTTTGAACCTAAGGACTTAATCGATCACCACCAAGTATGCCACACTTCAATACAGCAATTAAGGATTTGAGGGGAAACGAGCTCACAGCTCGACTTCTCATTTAATCATCAAAATCATAGTTGCTTACAAAACCGGTTACAAGAAGTATTTATAATGTTCAAAATTAAAGCTATGCATAATCTAAGACTAAAGGAGTATATACAAGATCAATGGCTTAGATTGGATTAGCCCCTTTTCCAAGCTTGAACATGTGGCCGTATGTGCATATTGATTCTTAGCTAAGGATTTGCTTGCCCTTGTTCAAGCTTGAATTTGATTGGTCCAACTTAAGATTCCTTCCACCAATGTCGGTGCTTTCCCCTTGAGCAAGCTTGCTTCTAATTGGTCCAACACATGGGTCTTTCCACTAGAGGTAGTGCTTGGGGATTCTCTAGAACCTTCCTTGAGCTAGCAATACATTCCACAATTTGATGACTCATATGGATAATTTGAGCATGGGCTTTTCGGTCATTGACTTCAACCGACCAGATTGTGCCTTAAGTGTTCGGTTTGGGCTTTTTGGCACTTTGGACCTCCCTTTGTGGATTATTTTGCATCAACTCTTAAGCATGAATTATTTATGTACTAATTGTCATAGAAAGACAATTTCCACAACCTTGCAAGCTCTAGTTAAACTTGCTTTACTTCGGACCAGATTAATGGATTTTGGAGCCCAAAATTGATCTTCAAATAAGCTTAACTCCTCTTGTGTCTTTGCTAATAAGCCCATGAACATTGGTAGTGGTGGACTTTCCATCACATTGGCTGGCAAGTGTCCTCCAAGACATCTTCATCATACTCATCAAACTTAGGAGGTAAATCAAAATCCTTCATTGGTTGGCAAATATCCTCCAATACACCTTCATTATACTCATCAAACTTAGGAGGTAAATCAAAATCCTTTGTTGCTTGGTAAATATCCTCCAATACACCTTCATTATACTCATCAAACTTAGGAGACAAATCAAAGTGGGGCTCAACATCTCCTTGACAATGCTCTTCCTCTTTTGGCCTTAAGGATTGAACCTTGTGCCTTTCCATTTCCAATTTGAAAGAATACAATTCCAACTCCATTTCTTCGTCTTAGACTCATGAATATCAAGCATGTGCTTCAATTTAAGCAAACATTTCTTCTCCCTTTGAAATGACATGGTAACCGGTTTCTTTTGTGGACAAAATGGAGTGGTTTTTTTTTTTTTGGGGTTACGGCTATTTTGTAGCTAAAGTTTTGTGTTTATGGGTGGGTATCAATGAAATCAGGAAGGTGCAACTTGCTCTGATACCAAATCTGATGTATCCTTGGAGAAAGAGAGAAAAGAGGGCAAAGAAAGGGTTAAGGCACAAAGACACACACACAGGCGGAATGGGTGTTTACGTGCGCATTTCTTGGTAAGTGGATGGATGGGGATGATTTTGGTGGAGTTTGGGCTTTATTTGTGAGGGGGAAGGCTTAAGACATTGATGAAGTTGTTGTAAAAAGAGGGAATCAATCGATTCTGGAGCACCTTGAGCCGAAGGCAACCGAGTCAACTCTATGCGCCCGAGATTCTAGGATGATATGCCTTGATGGTTTTGGAGGTGGGGGCCAGGATAGAGCTTATATTGAGCTGAACTTTAGAGGAAAACAACTCAACTCACTCAGTAATAGGTGGGTAAAATTTGAAGTGCAGAAGGCTAGGGGATTGGGAGATAAGGGATTCGGAATTCAAGTGAGAATTAGTGCGGATAGGATCAAGCTCCTTATGGATACGAGTCACACCACCATAAGAACCTTGAGGTACCGAAGGCTAAGCCAGATACGAGATAACACCACTAGCTAAACCTTTGGACTCAATCGAGCACCACTAAGCATGCCAAGCTTAGATATAGCAATTGAGAATTTAAGGGGAAAGAGCATTAAGCTTGCTCGATTTTCATTCAATATCAAAATTGTCTTTACATCACCGAATACATAGAGTTTTTATAATGCTCAAAAGATCAAAGCTAAGCATAATCTAAAGGCTAAGAGTGTATGTACAAGATCAAAGGCCAAGATTACACTATAGCTAGCCCCTTCTCAAAGCTAGTTTTGGGAACATGTGGCTTGAAATGAATAGTGATTTACGGCCATATATTTGATTTCCCTTGTGCAAGCTTTATTTTGGTTGGTCTAACACTTGATTCTTCCCATTAAAGGTAGTGCTCTTGTTTTCTCTAGAACCTTCTTCATGCTAGCAATGCACTTCTCTCCTTGGTGACTCATATTGATGATCCGAGCATGGACCCTTTGGTCTTTGAAGTCAAACAGATAGATTATGCCAAGAATACCCAGTTTAGGCTTTTAGGCGTTTAGATTATGCCAAGAATCCCCACTAGTATATATATAGTGCCAAGATTGTGCCAAGGTGTGGTAACAGGATGGAACTTAATGGAGGTGCTGGAACACCCCGAGCCGAAGGCAAACAGATCGACTCTATGCGCCCGGAAATCCAGGATGATACTCCCTGGTTGTTTTGGGTGTGGGGGACGAGATAAGGCTTGGATTGAGCTGAAATTTGGAGGGAAACAAATCAACTCAATGGGTAATAGGTGGGTAAAATTTGAAGTGTATAAGGATAAGGGTTTTGGAGATAAGGGATTCGTAAGTCGGGTAACTGGATAGAGCTAAAACTGGATTAGGATAAGAAACACAACCTAATCTGGTTTTAGGGCACCAAAGCAAGAATGAGATAAGAAACACCACTCAAACTTGCTATGGACTTGTAAGATCACCACTCAGCTTGACAAAGCCAAGATAACCATGCAAGAATTTGGGGTGAAGAGCACACAACTCACTCGGTTTTCATTCATAAACATAAGCTTCTTGTTTACAAGGGTGAAGCCACTAGTATATATATAGTGCTTCAAGGTAGGATAGCTATGTACAATCTAATCGCTATTAGAGCCTTACAATATCAACGATGGGGATTACACAAGGAATAAGCAAAAGAGGACAAAAGAAAAGGCTCTAGCTAGGGAACATGCGGTTCTCAATTTTAGAGCATTTCTAGCCAAATATTTGTTTCCCCTTCCCGAAGCTGCACTTTGATTGGCCATAATGTTTGATTCCCTTCTCCAAATTTGGCTTTCTCTATATGGTTGGAAATCTTAGAGATTTAGCTTTCCACCTATATGCTGATCAAACCCATTGGACCTCCGAGCAAGAAGATATGGGCCTCACAAATTCGGGCGTGTAGAATTGCCAAAGCGCCTGGTTTGAGAGTTTAGCAAAAATAAGGCTCTTCTCTTATTATCTTCATTTCTACTTCAAATGGCCACTTCTTAGCTTCATTATGGACTTAGGAACAAAGAGTTTTAGCGCACTCCTAACCCTTATCATGCTTGGAAAATCCGAACCGGAAGAGGTGATTTTGCTTTCCTTGGTTGAGCTTCACTTAAAATTAACACCTCTTGTATTTTAAACATCAAGCCATGATCCTTATTGCATTGAGTTTGAGGTAGTTGTGGGGAGATCTCCATCATCCTCCCCTTGTTGAAAAGAATTTGACCTCAAATTCTCCAAGGTATCATCTTCAAAATAGGGAGATAGGTCGACCACATTGAAACTTGCGGATACTCCGTACTCGCCGAGCAAATCAACTTTGTACGCATTGTCGTTAATCTTTTTAGTACTTCAAATGGACCTTCAACCCGTTGCATTAGTTGGCTCTTTCTCTTGGAAGGAAAATGCTCCTTCCTTAGGTGTATCCACACTAAGTCTCCGGGTTGGAAAACCACTTTCTTTCGGCCCTTATCAACTCTTTGCTTGTATATATGGTTAGATTGCTCAATTCCGGCTCCAATTTTTTCATGCATGTTCTGGATCTCTTAGACCTCTTTGGCAGCATCCATGCTTGGCTTTTCATCCATGCCTTTTGGTGTCAAGTCCAATGCTTATGGATTTGTTTGGGGCACCATTGTAAGAGAATTCGGCGTGAGCAAGTAGCTGGTCCCATGCATTTGAGGATGACAAGTAGTGCTAAACTTGAGCTTACTTCCTAACTTCTTCCAAAGAGTGACCCAAAAATGTCGTAGAAACTTGGTATCTCTGTCCGACACTATGGATTTTGGAATGCCATGAAGTCTCACTATCTCCTTGAAGTACAAATCAGCCATATGGGTTGTATCGTTGGTTTTGTTGCATGGAAGAAAATGAGCCATTTTGGAGAACCTATCAACCAACACCAGAATTCAATCTTTGTTCCTTTGAGTCCTTGGTAAGCCTAGTATGAAGTCTAAGCTCACATATTCACATCGTTGAGTAGGTGTTGGAAGAGGGGTGTAGAGCCCGTCGGGAAGGGAATGGCTCTTTGGTACTTGACACACCACACACCTCTTTAAGACATCTTGCATGTCTTTCTCCATGTAAGGCCAAAAGTAATGCTCTCTAAGCATGCCCATGGTTTTGTTTACACCAAAATGTCCAGCCAAGACTCCACTATGCACTTCTCGAATCAAGAGTTCTCTTGTACCATAATGGGGAATGCACTAACCGAGTGCCTTTGAAAAGAAAGCCATTCTAAATTTGGAACTCGCCTTTAGGGTGCTTTTGGCAAGCTTGATACAACTCTCCCAAGTCTTTATCATCAATGTACAAAGATTTCATATGCTCAAAACCGAGTACATGAGTTTCCAATTGAAACATTAGAAGGTACCTCCTCGACAAAGCATCTCGCTCCTTTGTTCATCTTTCCAAATTTGTGCTTGATGGTAAAATGAAATGTTTGAAGGTTTTCCACCCATTTGCCATGTCGTGGATTGAGCTTATGTTGGCCTTGTATGTATTTAAGTGCCTCATGATCGGAATAGAGAATAAACTCGCTTGCCACCAAGTAATGACTCTAATGTTCAAGAGAACAGATTATGGCATAGAACTCTTTATCATAGGTTGATTACTTCCTTCTTGATTCACAAAGTTTCTCACTAAAGAAGGCTAGAGGCTGCCCTTCTTGAGAGAGAACTCGCCAATACCAACTCCGGATGCATCACACTCTATCTCAAAAACTTTGTCAAAGCTAGGAAGAGCTAAGACTAGCGCTTGAGTGAGTTTGACTTTGAGCGTTTCAAATGCTTCTTGATCCTTGGAATTCCACTTGAATGAGCTCCTTTTAGCACTTCGATCATAGGGGCCGTGATTGTGCTAAATTCTTTGATAAACCTTCGATAGAAAGAGGCTAAACCGTGGAAACTTCTCACGTCATGTATGCTTGTTGGAACCGGCCAAGACTTTATAGCCACCACTTTGCTTTCATCAACTTTCACACCTTGGGCCGAGACGATATAACCCAAAAAGGTGACTTCCAAAGTGAAGAAAGTGCATTTTTGTAGGTTGCCAAAGAGCTTCTCCCTTCTAGGAGTTCAAGAACTTGTGTGAGATGGCTTAGGTGTTCTTCCTCGCTTTTACTATACATCAAGATATCATCAAAGTACACCACCAAAAATTTCCCAAGAAATGGCTGAAATACTCGGTTTATGAGCCTCATGAAGGTGCTCAAGGCATTAGACGACCTGAATGGCATTACTAGCCACTCATACAAGCCACCTTTGGTGTTGAATATGGTCTTCCACTCATC